>OW285215.1:15049874-17449874 GCA_935421205.1 Xylocampa areola
GCCAAGTTGACTCTTTTCATCGACGACACTGCCATCTGCTACAACAGTAGAAGTCTTGACTGCATTACCCGATCTCTCCAGACCTCGGCCAACGCCTTTGGCGCTTGGTTCAAGAAATGGAGGATCGAAGTTAATCCGGACAAGAGCACCGCCGTTCTCTTCTCGAGAACGTGTGCCGAAGAACTTCTTTCCCAGCTTCAACCGATTACCAACTTCAGCAAGCCAATCCCTTGGGAACTGCAAGCCAAATACCTGGATGTTTGTTACTCTTTAAAGCAATAACTACTAAACAGATTTGGATGAAATTTGGCACGCTGATAGTTTATAACCTGAATTAACACATAGGATACTTCTTATCCCGGCTGGACCCAATTCTGAAGACCACGTAGACGAAGTCTCAGACAGAAGTTTAGTACACAAATAATATATTAGTATTATAGTACTCAGGTCATTTAATTTGAGCTGGAAATTATAACAAGAATAAAAGTATAATAGACAGTTATTACAAAAACACATTCGCACCTTTCGATAATAAGAAAAAAAGTTAGATCTCTCCCTCTCTCCTAACTTTCCATGTAAAAAGGTTTTTATAATGAAGCAGTAAAATAAATAACAAACGAGTGTAACAATCATGATAAAACTATGGTTAGATGTCGACACCTTTGACTAGTACGCTAGAAAGACTGCGCATGCGCATGTCAACACTAACATCTGCGCAATATACTTTTATTTCTCTACTGAGAAACTGCGTATTACGTTCTGTTTGATATTTAATTATTATTTACCTTTCAATGGCATTGTGGACATAACATTTTGAGTCAGAAAATAACTATCAAATTATTTATGTATCTAATTACCGAGTATCTTACAGTCACTGTGGTAATATCATTCTCCAAATAGCATCACGCCTTTAATAAACGCGAATGGGTAGACAGAGGTATACCTACTCTGTTGTAAGCTCTAGGAGCTTGGAATTGTGCCCGGTAATAGGCTCACTACATATTTATTACATGGAACTTTATAACAGCATTGGTGAATTAAGAATGTACAACAGAGTAGGTATGCCGTTAATAATTTTCTAACACAATAACCCGATAACATATCAATTAATGTTCACCGGTTACTACTCACGTGCATTTTTCGGGATTGCCCGACTAGTTTCGAACTCGAACGGAGCCCTTAGTCATGAGCTGAACCCGCGGCGATGTCGCGAGTCAGTTTGACTCGCGACATGTCGGGCAATCCCGAAAAATGCACGTGAGTAGTAACCGGTGAACATTAATTGATATGAATATGTCTCACGTAAGTTTTTATACAAAAAAACCCGATAACACTTTGCCTGACCCGGAAATCGAACCCGGGACCTCACGTTCCTTTGTTCTAAAAACTACATACTATGATCAACAGCCAGTATAACTGTTGGGAATAATTATTTACTACCGTTTACTGTAGCATGAAGGATATGTCCCTTGTAGAAACATTTTTAATTGCCTTAACAGTATAAAGCAGGATAAAAATTTTGACAATCATCGAAATCACTAGCGAGAAGACATAACATAAAGTATGGAAGAAAAAATAATTAAATATACCACAACACATGCGTAGACGCAATTACGTCGGCTGCCGGCAAGATTCAATAGACTAGACATTATACAGTCGGATGCCCATAACTCAATCCTAGAACAAAACGCTGGAGCCAAGTGTTGAATATAATACATAAAGTACTGTACAAATAAAAACATAAAATGAGCCACATTTACCACCATACACAGCACCATTTATTATGACCAGTGTTCAGCTTAATTTGAGAAGACATCGTACCAAAAAAGGCGTGGCATTGGCAAAAACAACACCGCATATTCGAACTAATGAAGTATTGGTAGAAAATTATAATTTTTTGGCTATTTGTCATATGTCAAGCCGGTGTATGATGGCGTGAAATGCCAACCCTGGATGACTAAATAAGGACATTCAGTTCGTTTATGAGGAATTTCAGGAGTTATGCTCGAAATAAGTACGTTTGATGAAGTCCTTACGAATAACTGAGAGATGATTAATAAAATATATGAGGATAATAACAGTTGGAGCATAGTTAACGAAGCTTATTTTTAACAAGATAGTCAAGTAAAACAAGTTGTCCAAGAAAGATGACGATTTTTACTAGTCAATATCTCTGATAAGAACTGGAAACTTATTGTCAAAGAATTTTCTTCTTATCGTTAGGTTGATTCACAACCTAGTGTTACAGTTTAAATCACCCGTAGGCCTCAGATATAGCTTGACACACGAAAACATCTCTTTGGTTTCCTCGTGATGATTTCCTTCGCTGTCATGACTTCGAAGAGTCAATGGTGCGTGCCTTGACTTTGAACTTGCGACCTTTGGCTTACATATATGTTCATACATACGGTCATACTAGGCTATCACTACTTATCCTTTACATTACACCACAGTTTATTCTAAATAGTTTTTTTTTGGTGATGTTCATTCATGACTCACTTTGAAAAGTCATTAAATTTTCAAACATTTTTGTAGCGGAGAGCATTTCTATCCAGAAATATATCTGGCTGTCATTTAGACTTGATTTTGCCGTGGCCTTTCCTAGGTAATTCCAATATGATTTAAAGCATTTTTCCATTAAACATCTCCGCTGACTTGAACTTCAAGTAACGATAAGACCAACCGTTTGTCCATTGACATAATATACAGGTGCAAAGTTACCAGTCCATTCCAGAGAACTGTGGACTTTCGACTTCATTAGGAATACTACTTCTAAAATAATAATTTCATTTATAGAGATTTCATAATAAGATCTTACACTCAATTTATGAACACTCACTGATTAGGGGAACAGTCTGAGATGGAGAGAGGACTATGTCTACTTACCAGCTCAATTTTAGACTAAGGGTTCCTGCTGCATGTTTTATAACACGGTAATTAATGAATTTGCTGTTAATTCAAGTCTTTAAGCATACAATTAATAATCTTTTTTGTGTAATCTATACGTCTAAGCAGGTCTTACTTAAGACAGTTTTTTTTTTTTTTTAAACGTTGCCCCACACTAGGAATTTCTTCCTGTATCGTGGGTGCGTTTACAGACATATAATCTCACAAGCACAAACACACCCAGACCCGGAGCAATTATCTGTAGATCGTACAAATATTTGCTCCGTGCAGTTTAAATTCGCTCGGTAAGGATATACCTCAGCAAAGGTGGTTATAAAGAAATTAGGGCATAAAATAGAAAGGCAGATGAAAATGGTCCAACCCATTTTCATCTGTCTTTGGGGGGCATGGTAACACCGTCAGTACCGGCTGATCCTAATTAATAGCATTCGATAGGTCAACTCATGCCTATAGCCAACGGCCGACTTAAAGAACCTATTATCTATATATATATATCTATCTATATCTATTACTAAGTTGGCCCTTACTACACAAAGAAGAAGAATCTAAAGTTATTATATTAAATGGAAAATATTCTTTTCCATTTAATATAATAACTTTAGATGCAATTACCTTAATAATTCGAGATAAATCTTTGAAAAGCATTAACGCATGCTTAGCGAACTCTAAACTTACAATATTAAATGGAAAAAGAATACGGTCGGGAACTGGATTTGAACCTGCGCCTCCCGGATGAATACTACAGGCGCTCTGACCACTAAGCCATCTCGACCTCTGCTCGCCACCGCGAATTCTTCTTACATATTTTTAACACGTCTTATGGCGACGTCATTGCTATCAACTCAGTCCCTCTACAGGTGACTGATTTATCCGGGAGGCGCAGGTTCGAATCCTGTTCGCGACCGTATTCTTTTTCCATTTAATATAATAACTTTAGAGTTCGCTAAGCATGCGTTAATGCTTTTCAAAGATTTATATTGAAGAAGAATCTAGTTATATTCAAAGTCAAAGTCAAAAAAGTCAGGTTTTTATTTCATATAAACCATACAAAGGCACTTATGAAAAGTCAGAATTTAGGTGCATATTGGACTGTACAATAAATAAAACTAAGATAGCAATTGAGTCAGCACTCTGACAAGGGCAGATGGTTCTGCCGCCCGAACCCCTATATCGGAATTTAATATAGTCAGTACATTAGACAAGTATGGAAACAACGCCATGATTCCAGCCTACAATAAAACTTTCTTCTATAACCTATATATCTAAACGGGTCTAGTCTAAGTGTGTCAGTTGGTGCAGCTGGCGCAAGGTGCGCACGCGCGGCATGTGCGACCAACTGCCAAATCGATGCGCGTACCACGATACACGCTAGGAGTAGGGTTACTATGATGTTTCTAAAAGTAGGATATTCAGGATATTTGTGATTCTATGATTTAACAGACTTAAGAAAAGTTGAGGATGGAAAGAACACTGAACTTGCACCTTATCTCCGTTTACCATTAACGAATAAGGTTCCAACCATCAGGAATGAATCTTCTTGTTTCGAGTTCGTCAGGACGATTCGTCCGAGAGAGAGTACTCTTTGTGAGAGATGAAAGAGACTAAACAAAAGTAAGTTTTTAAAACTTTCATTTCCAAATCCTTATTAATTTGGTTCTCCTAGACAGCTGCAATCAGCTATTTTCATATAGTAGGTAACCATCGTAACACAATTGACTGCCACGTTGGATCAGTGGTTGCAAGCGAGGCTTCTGAGCGTGAGGTCCTGGATTCGATTCCCAGGTTGGGCAAAGCGTTATTGGGTTTTTTTCTGTTAGGAAATTCTCAGTAGCAGCCCGGAGTTAGAAAGTTGGTGGTATGACACCCCCGTGCTTCAGAGAGTCCGTAAAGACGTCGGTCCTGCGCCTGATCTCTCTCCGGTCGTGTCGGGTTGCCATCCCATCGGACTATGAGAGTGAACGAAGCGGGAATGCACCTGTGTTTGCGCATACACTTGTGCACTATAATAACCCGACGTACTTGGCTAATCTCCTCGGAGATAAGCCGCCGTGACTGAAATACGGTCTGAAGGAGTATAACCGTCGTAAGTAATATTCATGTTTACACAGCTGAATCAATCAGTTAAAATCACGACACACGTCACCAGCTCATGATTAAGGACTCCAGTTGACTTTTAAAACTAGTCGGAGAATCAAACCCACGATGTTTGAGCGAGGGTTTTATCATCCGAAAACTATGTCAACCTTTCCAAAACCGTTTAGTTGTCTATTTCGATTAGACAAGTGCAATATCCGGACAGTCTCGATAAACTCTGATCGTATGGTAGCCCTAGCTAGTGCACGCACTGTCTCTATGTCGCGTTAAATTAGCCGCAATGTGCGATTGCAAGGTCGAGAGATACAGATCTGGTGAAATAGGGCTTAAAGAGCTCGGAACTTTTTTATTTTCGATGATTTATTATCAATTCGATGCTGGCATTCTCATTAAGATGCAAAAATGTAAGGTTTTTTTTTATGTAATACTTGTCGTGCCCGCAGTTTCACCTGTGGAACTGTTCCGCGAGAACTGTTCATTTTCCCAAAGTCTGTAAATACATTCGACGAACTATAACCTGTCGGGATCGCGGTGAATGTAATCGTGAGCCCGGGACTCCAGAAAAGGTAAAAGTCAAGTAAATGATCCAAAATATTATAAGTCTTATTCCAGAACCTAAATTAGCTATGCCTATACCAAATCAAATCGAAATCCGTTCAAATATCAAAATATACAAACATCCAGACTTTCACACTTATTATTTTATTTTATACTAAAATAACATAATTATTATACATTATTATAAAAAAACATTAACTATATAAGGTCCTAATTTATTAGGTAATTTCTTTTTGAGGGATCAATGTGTAAGTGATAATGATTCATTTATGCTATAATCCAAATTATTACAACAATTTTATTTTTTTCGTAATGTCACCGTACTATGATAATTACAAATAATTTGTTATTTCCATTTAATTCTTAGCTTAAGTGAATGTATTTGACTTATATATTACCCCTTTCAAAGGAAATTACCCAATAATTTAGGACCTTATATAGTAGGATTTTATTTTATTATAAATTCCACGGGGACATTCTCAGAGGCTTACTTATAGGTATGAAGTTCCTTTATATTATGCAAAATTGTATCTTGCAATCGAGTAGTTACTGCGAAATTATAATGTTGTATAAAACACTTTTTTCACGCTGTGTTCTCCTTATTCAATTAGTAGAACAAGTAATGATCGTAAAATGAGTATAGTATAGTAGCATTTTATGCGGTAACGGCTGAAAACATAAAGGTAATTTAATTATGTTTAGACTGATCTACCAATTTAACGATAAAAGAAAACAAAAAAAATGACAATTTGAAATAAGTCCTTCAATTAACGAAGTAGTTAGATTTATTGTCAATTAAAGACGAATCTTTGAAAATCATTAACGCATGCTTAGCGAACTCTAAAGTTATTATATTCAATGGAAAAAGAATACGGTCGCGAGCAGGATTCGAACCTGCGCCTCCCGGATAAATACTCCAGGCGCTCTGACCACTCCCCCCCAGGGGTTCCACCTTGTCGTGGTGGGGGGGCTCAGTAGCCGTGGCTTAGTCACCCACAGTGAAGCTAACGGCTAAGTGGCTGCGGAGGTACACCGTGGAGTTTTAGTGGGTTCGAGTCCCACATAACCGCTCTGTCTCCCCGTGTCAGTGCGGTATGCGTGGGCATTACTCCAGGTAAAAAAAAAATAGGTGACGTCATTGTAAATTAAATAAATAATCCTGTCTGATTGTTGGAGTGGATACTAGCTCGGCTGGTAAGAGAAAGCCGACTTCTGGGTTCAAGTATAGTTAGGTGTTTTGTTAGGATTCAGTGGCATTCCAAAGTTCTTTGCCCTTTTGATGGCAACATGACTGTAACATGGGAGTTGGCAGCAATAGTAAGTGTCCCACTGCTGAGCAAAGAGCCGTGCCAATTACTCACGGCTGAGCCTCGGACGGTACGTTTGCCACTCGGTGTACCATGAACTACTTCATGTAAAATCCTTCATGTAAAGTTCGTAATGATTTGAATCCGTGCACCGGATGTGGCACGACTCGGAGTCGGCTCAGACCCGGCTCGGTCTACATAAGTGAACTTTGTACTCGCAGTTCTTTTTTATTAAAATACAGAGTCAGTGGCGATACTAAAGGGGATTTAATACCTAACTACCATAATTGTGTACCTACAATCTTTTTTACTGCCACACGATCACTATTTTTCACATGATTTTTACACTTAAGGCTGGCTGATGTCACGGATGCGAGATTCGAATTCAAAATTTGAATATTTGACAGCTTCGTCATACAAAAACAGTCAACACTCAAATAATTCATTCAGTGGTTAACTTTCGGTTAACGAGCACGCTAAGCCGTCGGTCCCGGTTGTCAAATTAAGATCTATGACAGCCGTTACGGATAGTCAGAGGCCTGGAAGTCTGGAGACTGGTTGTCCAGTCATATCACGACATATCGTGTTACCCAGTAATTAGGTTTTGGAGGTCAGATAGGCAGTCGTTCCGTGTAAAATACTGGAAATACTGGTATTAAGTTGCATCCGGTTTGACTGGTAGCCGGACATTTGGTAAACTTACGGTGGTGGCATCAGTCCTTCGTCGTTATCTAAACAACTACCTAATTAGATGGCGTATAGATAATTTCACACAAGCAAGAAGTGCTAAGCCACAATAACTGTAACATTTTAACTGACATTTGACTACGTTTGAAGTATTTACCAAGCAATAATTAGCGACCTGGAAGTCCTCGATACTCATCATGACAAAAAGCCTGACCTATTAATGCCCGTTATTATTGTAATAGGACCTTAGACAAATGTAATACTATCAAGGTGTGACGCAACTGTCGTTCATTTACAGGTGGCCTCGTCAGGTGTAACCCACCCCTAAACGAACACAAACATAACTTTGCATCTCGGAAAAAATATTCCAATACAAAACTGATACTAGCAAAGGTGCACTCGACAGCAAATAAAAAATTGTAATTTTACCTTTGTTAAAGAAAGCACCTTTTAAGAACATTTGCCACTTATTAAGGTCACGTGACAATAAATTTGTAATTAAAATAAAGTAACGATTGTGTTTTATTTACGATGGCCGCGTACCGCGCGTTTCTCGCCGGTACGGTATCGATCACTGTCTGTCAAAATGTGCTAATACGCCCGCCGTGTGATAATCATATGATAAATTGTCAGTTTTTTAACAACAGTAGATCGTCCTTCGCAATGTTTCCGTTAATTCGTCACCTGCGAAACGAAAAAAGATAAACAATAGCCACTGGACACTTGGAACGCGTTTAAAGCTGAATAATCGTAAATAACGTCGAATTAAGTCAGTGAGTAAGTAATGTAAGTATTCCTTGGCTATAGGTATGTATTTTATCACATATGAACCTGTAGACAAAATATATACGGTCTCAGTATATTTGTTTTGAACTACATTGTATTTCATTCCTGCAGTCAACTTTTTATTGGCTATTCTTTTTTTAGGATTGTCACAAAAATAGTGCGCTTCACTGCCAATATTATGACCATATTCACCTACAAAGCATCAGCGCTCCAAAAAACATCTGTTCTTTAATTAAATAAAGAAGAAATGTCCACTTAAACTTTTGCAATTGCTCTACAACCGTCATCGAAGGCGGTATATCAATATTCATTTTGTCTTTTTTTTAATTACGCACCACAAAGGCCGCATGCTCTCCGGCCGGGTGGCGAGCTCTTTTGATAATGGCGCGCTAGGCTGCATGGCCAGGTGTCAAAGGCTGTGTTTCACAAAAAAATTAAAAAGACGTCAAAATGATCATTTGGCTAAAAAATCTGTGCAGGTGCTTGTCCGAACGTGGTCAGGCGAAAAGACAGCTGATCGTAAAAATCGAATTAGGGGAGGCATTAGCGATTGATTTTTTATCGATGACAAGATGGAAGGATGGAAGGATAGGTTGCAGATTGCGTGGGCGCATGCCAAATTAAATTACGCATCTTTTACGGATTAGGTGCAGACCTTTTGTTGCTCCTTTTGAAATAGTTCTGAGTCATTTTCCTATTTTTTATAAAAGGTACATGTTTACTGACATCATTGGAGATCCAGGGAATTAATTTATTATTTTTATTTGTTTATAGCCAGTTTTACACCCACATTTCACCAATGCTGTTATTTAGTCCCATATTATAGGTGGTGAGCCTATTGACATCAACCGGACACAATTCCAAACTCCAGGCTACTACAGAGAATTTCCTAACAGAAAAACTCAACAACACTTTGCCCGACCCGGGAATCGAACCCGAGACCTCCTGCTCAGCAGTCGCGCTTGGAACCACGAGACTAACGAGGCACAACAAACCAAAATACAACTGACTTATTATATTTAAAGTTCTTTTAGTTAAAGTTATCTATATTATTAACATTTATTTATTGTTCGTTAGGAAAATTAAAAAAAATGCCACAATCAAATATTCAGGTTTAGATTAGTAACTACTCTAGCTTCTTTACTTTAGTAAGGACATTAATAATATGCAACGGCCCAACACACTACTTAATGTGAAAAAAGAATAAATTTTTTTGCAATATCATATATTATAATTGAGAAATGGCACGCCATTTCAACAAAATGCTACGTGTAGGCCAACTGCAACTAACAAACAGCATATTAAATTATCATTTATCATGTCATTTATAAAAATACCTACCTTTTAAGTGAAATGTGAAATTTCATTTGAATATTCTGCCATCATTGATGTCAATTTAATAACATTAATGCATAAAATATTACATTAATTATTGAACAAATTACTGCACTTAACGCGGCATTTTGAATATTAAAATTCCGAAATAATCATGGCGATCATGTATGAATGAATGAGTTAATTCTCCTTTTTTTTTTTGTTGTTAAAGATATCGGCCAGTGTGGCCGTACAGCTGCACGCTTCCGCCATTTTTTGTGACCTTGGATCATCCGTTCCATTTATAAAATATGTTATTTTTTTTATATTTTGACTTGCGTTTGGGTTCCGTACAAACGTTTGCAATATTGTTCCTTTCGAGAGGAATAATTAATCATCATTTCTATCTAATGTCTCCTTTTACAAAATATGACATGTTTAGTCGCCCTTGTTCTTACTTCTGGAACCATACGGACTACCTAGAGCTACTCTTAAGCTCATCCCCAATAGATTATTCTTGCAAAATGAACTTTAACGAGCCTACTGTTAACCGACATAACACTAAAGTCTGTGTTTCAGATGTTAATAAAAATAAACTCTCTTGTAATTAAATCATGTAATTGATAATTAATCTATCAATATATAACGATGTGCCTTCTAATTCAAGTATTTATCTACATATGTAATAAGTAATAACATATTTCTGTATGTATGTAGACTGACAGCTGCGTGTGAGAAATAAGCAAATACATTAGAAGTTCTCAAAAACATTATTCTTTGAAGTAGTAGGGTCAGTAACAACATTTGTTGAAGACATCCAAATTATTAAAATGACTTAGTTTAGAAACTATTCATCTGACTATCTGTAGTACAACACATAACAATTTTGTCATTAAATAAAAACAGAAAATGCAAGAAGCTATTTGATCATATCATAATAACCAGCACTACATTCGTTGTAGTTTCGATGCGTGTTAATCGACTTCTGTCACTAACTGTACCTACCCGTTGGTAATGGTTAAAGAAGGACAATACATAAACTCTCGTACAATTATTACTATGACTTCTCATTGCCATTTATAGTCTTATTAACTAGTAATAATGGTTCTAATAATAAACTTTGGTACTGCATGTGCTATTCCCGTCCTGATGTAATTGTTCCAGAGTTAGATATCTCGTTGGTAATAATTTAAAAAAAAAGGCAAACAAAAACAATAATTTCCTTAACGAAAAATTCATCATCATGTGCTTACGGGTCTCTATAAAATTGATAAACCAAAAAGGTGTATTCGGTCCAGGGCGATCTTTTTTTAATTTGGAACGCGTGTAAAGTCAGCTATTTGTCATTCATTCGTTGTTTTGGCGCAAAATATATTATTAAAATGTCCATGTTCTCTATCCATATAAACACTACATACCTTGGAGATAAATTAATTAGATAGTTGTATTGGCATTTAGAAATATATTATACTTAAGTCATATCAAGATATTTGAAATGAAAACATAAGTTCTTCCCGATATATCCCAACTACGCACTGCAGAAAGAAATTAAAACTTGGATAACCATAGTTATCAAATGGACAAATTATGGGATAATTTCTATTTTAATTAATGATTTTTATTAGAAACATGTCAACGCTCAACGCCTGCATGACATTGTTAGGTTTTTCCTTTTGGGAAAGCCTGGATTTAAAGGAGCATATTAACAATAATTTACTATGTTTGGTACCTAGTAGTACAGTACCTGCTAGTCTAATTTCAGCAGTCAAAATGGCTATCTCGGCTGACATCGAAATAGTGGTCACTTTGAAGTAGATTACGTCGTATATTTTTGCTCTTAATAGACAAGGTATGACAAACACCGCAATGTACTTAAGTGATATAGTACACGTACTAGAAACTGGTTATTTCGATGTCAACCTGGATAGCCGACAACCCTGCAGGTAGATATCAAACTCTTCAAAGAAGATAATGTCTGTGCAATTCAACAAACAATACAATCAATCAGTGACGACAAATTCAGTACCTGCATCTTTACATAACGTCAATTGTTTGAGATAAATCAAGCGGCTATTTAAGAGTGTGTTAGGCTAGTTGCACACCACACGACGCGCGACGCATGTCACAAGTGCATTCTGTCGGCTGAAGCGTACTGTCGCGCGGCGCCGTTGTGGCGCCTTTTCGCATTGCTGTAGTCGCGGCAATGTATAGTGGCTGTTGACTTTTCATAAACAATTTGTGTACAAAAGATCAACCAACAATTATGAAAAGGTTCGGTAAAACGGTTTATTAAGCGAGAAGTGACCGCGAAAACATTGGGAGACACCTTAATTCCTGATTTTGGGAATTTTTGAAGTAAATATTTTAGCACAACCGTAACTAGCTACTAACATGATGTTTTTACTTTATTACTAGCTAAATAGCTAGGACGCTGGCCTGTTAATTTTTTTTCCTTGAAAAACTCTTATATTGAAGAACATTTAATTATGCGCTCACCAAAGATCAGCATTTAATTTTTATTACATATATACTAGGATCTCCAAAAAAAGGAAGCATACACATAGAGTATTAAGTAGATAAAGTTAGCGTTACAATTAATACCCTTACAAAGGACACCATCATATTATGTCATAGACCAGGTAAATCATAATTTGTCTGTAAACATTCAGTGGCCAATGTCAGTCGAGCGCAGTGTCCGGCGCGTGCTAATCGGTGACGAATCTGTGAAATTGGCTCGTCGCGGCCGCCCGCGCCACTCCATCTCGGTAGATACACCTCTAATGCTGGATGTGGCGCAAGCCTTATACTACTAGCGGATATTAAATAAAATTGGAAAGAAGCAACGTGACTATTTGAAACAAAACCATATAATTAAAATCATTTTTTTTTTTTGAAAAATATGATAATGTCTTTAAGAGCTGTTTTTTTTGTTTCATTTATAATAAGTGCAATGTCTCTTGAACAAAATAGCCTTTTAACCCTAGACTTATTTATGTTTAAATTGGACACAATTGACAAAGATGTATAGAAGAAAAAGATGTTGCGCCGACCCCAACTAAATAGGGATAAGGGATGATGATGAAAAAGAACTATCTAATTGAAACTACTTGAAAGGTTTTATTTATTTTAATCATTCCACTATAAAATTTCAACTTTAGAGTTCGGTAAGCATGCGTTAATGCTTTTCAAAGTTTTATCTTTAATCATTCCACTATAGTAGCTGTTTCCGATAGCTCATACGATTAACACGTACAGTTAAGTAGATAGTTTGAATATTTCCGGCATTAAAAATCGTAATAAAGTTGCTAATCCTGGAGACAAATCTACCAAATCCCACGTATTAAATGTTAAGTTTCTTCATACACACTCTCCTAAATGTTAATTTTGCCGATTGAAGTTGAGTTATTCCGGTCGCTGATAAATATAAAAGCTTTAACTAGAAAACATTTTGATTCTGCTACGACTGGAGTAATGACTATTTCCCAATCTGACAACCCAAACAGTCTTGACAGATGCTTTTTTTTCCGCTGTCGCTCTTGCCATGGGTATTCGGCGGCTTCCGTATCGCCCGTTCATTTGTATTAGTTACACGTTTGCAGTAGCACGCTATCTGACGTAGATTCATTTAAAAAATAGACAATACAGAATTACATAAAGTTTTTTATACCAGTAAAGTGTCAAACAGGGATAAGGCTCTGCACGGACCTTAAAAAAATACGGACGGAGCGTTGCGTACGACATGTGAGAAGCGTGCCTAGTCATCCAATTTCGCTTGTCATACACGAGCTAAACGCATCCAAATACTTAAAACTCATCCACTCGGCGCCAGTCGCTGCGTGTAATCTATGTGTGTGAGCGTAATCTATGCTTCTCTTGTGACAAGACAACATTCCATCCGTATTTTTTCAAATCCGTGCTCTGCTGGTAGTAACTAGATGACGCTAGTCGCTTGCAACGTCAAGGGTATCACTTGCACGTTGCCTACTCTGAGAGAGGTATTTCTGCGCAAGCAATATAGTGGATAAAGAACGGGCTTCTTTCAGAAGCACTGTCGAATTTTCTCTACTGGCTATTTAGCTATAATTTATACATGCAAGGTGAAGGTACTTCCCCGACCAAGCATCTTCAGATTTTCCGAGCCTTAACCGTATTTAAAATTATTCCTGACATTAAATAGATTTTTTCCCAACACCTCCAACAAATATCATTATATTTTAGCCAATGTATACAAAAACTTGACAAATTATATACTAAAACCTTCTTCGAGAACCACTCTATCCATTGGTGAAAACAGCATGAAAATCGGTGCAGTTCTTTTTGATTTTATCGCGAACAGACAGACAGACGCGGCGGAGGACTTTGTTTTATAATACGTAGTGAAGAAAATGTGGAATGGCTATTCTATGCTTTATAATAAAAATATAAAGCATAGTAATTCCATTGTTTTTTTCTATTTTTATACAAATATTTTGTTTCTTCCGTTTCCGTTTGTCACTTAATCCATGAGGCCAAGTTACAGTATTCGACTGCACATTTTATTGTAGCTACAGTCTGGTACAAACTATTAAACGGGTAATAGTAGACTATAAGTATATTTTTGTTTATACAAGTAACAAGTTAGTTCATCGGATATATTACTTAATAATGCTTCATTTACTTTTGCTACCTACAAATATTTACCAACCTTACAGATAAATCTTCGAAAAGCATTATCGCATGCATAGCGAACTCTAAAGTTAGAAACTTTAGTGGAAATAGAATAATTACCTCTTTATTCGAGTCGTATTTCTTTTCCATAAAAGTTTATTTATCAACCTTGTTTTATAATTCTGCTATTCCTTTTCAAAATAAATACCAACATAAAATTCTATACTCATCCTTCCATTTCTACAGTTTGTCAGTGGACTAAACTCACCGCTCTTCGCTTTAACTTCCACGTGTATCGGCCACCGCGTTTTACACATTAGACGTGCGTATTATTGCACACTTAATATACCATGTATCTGTACCAAATCGTGCAGTCTTGTTCACCGCTCCTCTCTTATGACTTGCACGTGCGTCGGCCACTGTGTCTTGCACATTAGACGGGCGTATTATTGCACACTAAGTATATCATGTATCTGTACCAAATCGTGCAGTCTTGTTCACCGCTCCTCTCTTATGACTTGCACGTGCGTCGGCCACTGTGTCTTGCACATTAGACGCGCGTATTATTGCACACTAAGTAGGTATATCGTGTATCTCTCTCAAATCGTGCCGTCTTGGTCACCGCTCCTCACTTATAACTTGCACGTGCGTCGGCCGTTTTACTTATTAGACTCGCGTATTATTATTGCTCACTAAATATATCATGTATCTCTCTCAAATCGTGCCGTCTTGATCACCGCTCCTCTCTTGTGACTTGCACGTGCGTCGGCCACTGTGTCTTGCACATTAGACGCGCGTATTATTGTTCTAACATCTTCGCACATCGTCGCACCTCTGACGATAGCCTCAACTTCACAGTTTTGTAGTTCCCACTTCACACGTTTACTTATAGGTGAATGCTACTGAGAATTTCAGAAAAACTCTAACACTTTCCCCGACCCGGGAATCGAACCAGAGTCGTTTTTTTGCTTAAAGGCTGTCTGAATGAGCACTTGTTATTTGTCAAGTTGAAGTAACAGCATCTAGATCATTCCAATCCACCTGCCAACCCATTATCTCATAATGACTAAGTACTAGTTGATATATGTATTAAATATATTTTGTGAATATTCATTATATCCTTATCTGTTTTTCGTAAGTATCAAATTAACTCAGGTATACCTATCTACCGAGATCTTCCTTGGAGAGTTGCACTTGCTGATAAATTACAAGCAATTACTTTAATTACCCAAACATCGACTGCAGACCATTTTGAGAAAACCTCGTCACGTAAAGCTCATAAAAATACCATCTCAATATTAAAGTTATTATATTAAATGGAAAAAGAATACAGTCGCGAGCAGGATTCGAACCTGCGCCTCCCAGATAAATACTCCAGGCGCACTGACCACTAAGCCATCTCGACCTCTGCCCACCACCGCATTCTTCATCCATATTTAAACTCGTCTTTTGGCGACGTCATTGCTATCTATTCAGTCCCTATACAGGTGACCGAACCGACACGTCTAACTTTGCAGTTAATACAATGTCGTAAAGATGCAATTGCCTTAACAATTAAAGATAAATCTTTGAAAAGCATTAACGCATGCTTAGCGTACTCTAAAGTTATTATATTAAATGGAAAAAGATCTCAATATTCTCAATTTGTTGATCACCAAATAAAATGCGACGATAGTAACTACATGTGGTTATCTTAAATGGTTTGTTTTTCGGAACCTGCAATAGAAATTAAACATACGGTAGTAATCTACAATAAATTCTCGGGGTGCCTTCTCAAGTTTTTTCGTCAAAATTCATGATAATTTACTGGAACATCTGTGTCAATTTGTGTTGACACGAATTTGTGTCTGCAAAGGAGCTGACAATAAAAAAATAAAACTAACGACTTACAACAGGCTGCACATGTGGGTTCCTTTGCCTCAAAAATTAACAAAGAAAAAACAAACAAGTCTATTCCGGATTTCGAGATTCAATATCTATGGTATAAAGTCGAAATTCGAAAATTTCATATTTATTTACTGATACTGAATACTTAACTGTAAATTTTAACTTAAATATTTTGTGTCATTAGTTAAACTATTCGTTTCTTTTACTAAATCACATTTAAGTATAGTTTTGAAGCTAAATAACTGAGGGATAAGGTTTATATTTCGGGTACCAACAAGTAAAATATAAGTTGGCAGAACTATTTGTGGCCTTTGACCTTATGACTATTTGTCTGCAATTTTATTTGATGAACACGTCATCATATCTTTTTCTCCGAAAAGTTTTCACTTGGCGAAAAAAAAGATAATAATTCAGTAGCAGATGTGCAAACTTAATTTAAGCTTTCATAAATTTCTCTGACTTAATGTGACCTAATGACCGTGTTTTAATTTTCAATCAATTTGAAAGAGGGCTTATAAAATATGAATCTAAATATTATTAGATTTCTTTCATGTACTGGCTTGAGAAAGAAATATTTTAAGTTAAACGTAGCACAGAGAGTCAGTAGAGGTTTTTGTAACATCATAAAATATTCAGTGAAAAAGCTTAGAATAAATCTGTCTTTGAAATAAGGATAACAAATTAATGAAGATGTTGATAGTAGCTATGTAGTACCTAACTAAGCTTCCAGAAAATAAATAAACAATCAATGACAAAATAGTCATAAAATCTTAATTAAATCAACAGTTGACATGACATTTAAATCATCTCAAAAATAAATAGTTACAACTAAAAATACCATTTTACACCGTTGAATGTCAAATAAATTTTCCTGTTCATTTCTACTTTTCGCGTAACAAAAACGAAAGTACCAAGCGTTCATAAACGGTAAAATGTTTCTAACACCTGATATGGCACAGGTGCCATTGTTTAGGGCCGAAGAAGGTTTGCGAAAGCCGGCACGCGCACACCACCTTGCAGTACGCGACAGGTGAGCGCGGGAATAATTCGGGAAACGGAAATTGTGTTTGTCGTCATCAGGCATAAGGCGTTTGGGATGTGACGTCATTTTCCCTACCTAGCTGATTTATCATAATAAATTCACATTAGGTTTTTTTTTATATTTATTAACGTCTTTATCTGACGAAATTAACTTTTTATTTTCGTTTTCTAATGTAAGTATCTTGTTTTTGTCTAACTCTAGTCACATCTGAGATATTTTAAAGTTACCTACATTTTTATTGCTGTTTAATTACATAAAACAGTTCCAGATCGCGTTGACTGGATAATAATTACTTAGGCTATGGTCTAAAGTAAAACTTACACATTGCTACATTAATTTATAATGCGCCTTTCAACATAATGGTAGTAAAACATATTCATCATGAAAGCAAAGTCATGAATTGGTAATCATCCATAGCATAGGAAACACCCTTTAGCATTTCCTCGAACCACCGCCGCCGCCGCCAGATTGGCGCCAACAACGGTCGATAGCACCTCAACCCTCGGATAAACCAACCAATTTAAAAAACCCCAACAATCCAACAACTAAAAAAAAAATTTTCGTTAAATAAAAAATACGTTCGTGAGCAGGATTCGAACCTGCGCCTTCCGGATAAAAACTCCAGACTACCACAAATTGTTCGTCGACATTTTAATACAACTTTTGGTGACGTCATTGCCAGCTATCAGTCCCTTTTACAGGAAACTGAAACGGGAGGCGCAGGTTCCAATCCAGCTCACGATCATATTTTTCTTCCCACAAAAAAATTATAACTTTAGAGCTCGCTTAGTGTTTTTCAAAGATTTAAGTAACAAAATCTTATAACCTCTTGAAACCGGTCGGGTTATACGGAAAATATTCGAAGAAACTAAAGAGTTGTCTATACCCTCTTGAATGTAGGAAAAGAGTGGTGATTTAATTTTTTTGTTTTTAATAAGTTTGGTAGCTGCCAGATGGTATTTTGTTTTCTTTAATTATATTGTAATGTGTGTCGTTTCGGTCAACCCAGGGACTGAATTGATAGCAATAACGTCGCCATAAGACGTGTCAAAATATGGAAGAAGAATCCGCGGTGGTGAGCAGAGGTCGAGATGGCTTAGTGGTCAGAGCGCCTGGAGTATTCATCCGGGAGGCGTAGGTTCGAATCCTGTTCACGACCGTATTCTTTTTCCATTTAATATAATAACTTTAGAGTTCGCTAAGCATGCGTTAATGCTTTTCAAAGATTTATCTTGAATTATTAAGGTAATTGCATTCTTTACGACATTGTATTAACTGCAAAGTTAGTCGTGTCGGTTCGGTCACCCGTATAGGGACTGAATTGATAGCAATAACGTTGCCATAAGACGTGTCAAAATATGGAAGAAGAATCCGCGGTGGTGAGCAGAGGTCGAGATGGCTTAGTGGTCAGAGCGCCTGGAGTATTCATCCGGGAGGCGTAGGTTCGAATCCTGTTCGCGACCGTATTCTTTTTCCATTTAATATAATAACTTTAGAGTTCGCTAAGCATGCATTAATGCTTTTCAAAGATTTATCTTGAATTATTAAGGTAATTGCATTCTTTACGACATTGTATTAACTGCAAAGTTAGTCGTGTCGGTTCGGTCACCCGTATAGGGACTGAATTGATAGCAATAACGTTGCCATAAGACGTGTCAAAATATGGAAGAAGAATCCGCGGTGGTGAGCAGAGGTCGAGATGGCTTAGTGGTCAGAGCGCCTGGAGTATTCATCCGGGAGGCGCAGGTTCGAATCCTGTTTGCGACCGTATTCTTTTTCCATTTAATATAATAACTTTAGAGTTCGCTAAGCATGCGTTAATGCTTTTCAAAGATTTATTTTGAATTATATTGTAATGGTTTTCCTTTTTCTTTGTAGTTTCTGTGCTTATTTATGTCCGCATTAAGCTGTTGACTGTTATGATTGTGCAATTAACGTAGTTGTGCCCTAATTTGAAAGGTATGCTTCCAAATTAGGGCACAGCTAACAGTACCTTCACGTGAAATAAATATCGAATAAGAGTATGTTCGTGTTATTAAAACGCAATCTAAATTAAAAGTACCTACTTACTCATTTGTTCAAGGCCAGTAAGTCCCTAATTTGGATTAGTGCTCAAAGTCAAATCGTACTACATGGATTTTTTTAAAATTTCAAATCATTTTTGATCCTTGGACCTACTATTATTCAATGCAGCCATGACCTAAAATACTGCTTCATTTGGCAAAAGATTTATTGCATTTTCCAACAACCATCTCTGTTTCTTTGGGAACTTCACGAGGCGATGTTTAGATGATTCCAATGAAATCGCCTAAATAAAGAGTTGTAACTTGTTTTGTATTATTTTTATTAACGCAAACTAGAAACTATCCAAGTAATTTTAATTGTCCCTAATAGGTACCTATAATGTTAGCTACATTATAGGTACCTCCAGTTTCAAAATTTAAATTCAAATACACATTAAAGCCACCTTTGCATCGTGCATACTATCGCTTTCTATTGATCGTATACAATAAAAAAAGAAGCTTAATTTACGAGAGTGCCATTTCTAAAAATGACTTTGTTTATATTATGTCTCCCGCATACAGCAAATAGCAAAAAGCTTCAGCTATCCACACACCTTTTCTTATTAGTTGGCTATTAACAAAGAATGGAATTCTATTAAATCTTCATTATTTTTCCTTTTTCCGCGCACATACGCGTTAATTCTATTAACTGGCAACAATTTATCCCTTATAAATAAGCGGCTAACATTTAGCGTCAAATATGTTGGTTAGAGAGTAGTTACGGGGAGTTTACGACTGTGCAATGTCATGTTCGGATCTGTAAGTACAAATATTTTCCCGCCCGCTGTTGGATTGCCAGCCACACCAAACACATCTGCTATCACAATGCCACACATGTCATGACACCCAGACAGCCAGACAGTAACAATAATAATTCCTCTAACTACTTCTTGTAACATGTCCCAGAAGTTTTATTAAAATTACTCTTGACTTACTCTTAACATAATTCAATGCTACAATTACAACATATTATTGTAATTGTAGCGTCGAATTATAGTTAGTAGTAAGTAGTATCTACTTGTAATTGTAGTGCGTGTATTGCATCGATTAACTAATGTTTACAAGTCCCGATGATCAAAACAATAACTTTTGCAAATTTATCGTTGAAACTACCTCATTGGTCTCGTGGCCCCAAGCGCTACTGCTTAGCATGGGGTCCTGGGTTCGGTTCCCGGGTTAGGAAAAGTGTTTTTGACTTTAAATTTTTTAAGGAAATTCTCAGTAGTAGTCCGGAGTTTGGGATGAGGCCTGACTGATGGCAATAGGCTCACTACCTCATGAGATAACTATGTACACCTCTGCCTACCTCCCCTCGGAAACTACTTAAGTGGTGAAAACCCCGCATAATCCACGACATGAACACTATTAACTATTCGTGACATCTATTGAATTTTAAAAGAAACACAGCTCTTTGACCTAGTACTATGTTTTGCTACTCACCGCTAGATGACGCTGTTGATGAGATCAAGGTTACGTAATATAAATTTGATTTTCATGTTGGCTATGTTGTTATCATATAACCACGCATCGGTTGAGCACGTTTCATATATATGATCTAACGTAAACGTAATACTACAGCTGACTTTGTATTCAATACTGTAGTTAATGTTATCAACATAATTATAATTGTCCAAAGAACGCGTCATTGAACAAATATAATTATGTTACACAAACCACATACTAACCATTCATTAACAAGGACGTCTTAGTTAATGCTTATCCGCTACAGAATAGGTATTAGGTATTACTAATTTGTTGAATTCTTCATTAATTTAGTGCACCAGTTGTGTTTATATTTCCGCAAGATGTCACTAAAACGTGTTCTTATTGTAAACAAGTCCTTCCCGGTCGCCGGTTTGGAGCTTCTCAAAAACAAGTAAGTAAACTTTTTAAAATAATTATAGAAAAAACAGTATAATTATATAATGTCACATATAAGATAAGATAATATTTATTTTGCAAATATGGGTATAAACATGTTGATACTTAATAGAGTAAGTTCAGCCATACTTTACCCGTAGGCATGCGAAAGTACAAAACATACTCATAATAAACATAACATTAATAGCCATAACAAATTCAATCATTTACAATAGCATAATCACAAAAAATATTACAAATTATAACGTTAGTTAAATTACTTAATTGAATTCCCCATCAACAAGATATATTTTCCTGTACTGTAGAACACTCTGTCTGCCAAAAAGTTTCGTAATCTTTTTTTAAATAGGGTTACATATAACTCTTTCCAACTTTTAGGTATTTTATTATAAATGACCGGGGCCATGCAGCAGACACTTTTGCTCATTAAGCTGTTGCGTCAGTCATTAGCAGACACAATAGATTTTTATTGTTACAACGTACAGATCTGTACGTTACTGAGCCGAAAGGTGTTCTGCCACTGTGAAGACACAACCTACTATTGTCACGTCTGTTAATATATTATATTAATAAGTAATTTACTCTGTAGTTTCTGCCTAGCCTCATGGAGAGAAAAGCGTGAGTTTACATATGTTCCTACCTAATTCTACTGGCTCATTAACAATAACTTGAAGTGAGTTGGAGTACTTTACAGAATCGCCGTTGGCTCGCTAATTAGCACACAATAGATGTTTATTGTTATGAAATAGAATTTCGTACGTGGCTGAGCGGATGACCTTGTATCTCACGCAGATCAGGCTACCAACTGTCTAGTGGTCACAAGCGCGACTGCTGAACAGTAGGTCTAGGCTTCGATTCCCGGGTCGGGCAAAGTGTTATTGACTTTTCTGTTAGAAAATTCTCAGTATTAGCCCGGAGTTTAGAATTGTGCGCGGTAGATGGCAATAGGCTCACCACCTATTAAATGGGCTTAATTGGGCACGGCATTGGTGAAATGTGGGTGTACAACTGTGTACACCTCTGCCTGCCCCATCGGGGAATACAGGTGTGATACTAGGTTATGTTATGTTGTATCTCACGTAGATCAGCCTAGAACTTTATAATATTCTTAATATACTTATTTCTTTTATTTCAGCATTTCCACTTAGCTCATTTTCTATGAAAAGGTATAACATGTTTCGACTTTAATCATTTTTTAGGGTTGAAGCAGCAGTACTATCACACTTAGACTACGAACCCGAAAGCTTGTCGAGCATCAAAAAGAATCTCAGTGGTTGTGACGCTATAATATGGAATACGAAGCACAGGCTCACTGGAGACATATTAGATTTAGCTGGTGAGCTATATAAATATCTTAGGTTTTCGCGATCACTACAAATTATAATAAAACAACTTTTAACCGGATTAATCGCGTGTATTATTGGTTTTTCTGCCGTTTCGAACACTTTGCGGTTTAAACTTTTGCGTCATAAAAGTTTATTTAAAATTATAACAGTTTATTCGAAATAATTTTAAATAAACTGTTATGACGCCTGACACCTTAGTCCTCCTGTGACCACGAACGCTGCAAAGTGTGTAGGTCTGTCTAATAAGATTTAAATTTTAAATACTAAAAGCATGATATGGAACCTACTAACAGTAGATACCTACTTATGCAATAAAGTTCCGTTTTGGGACGGCATAACTTGATCAAGTTTCTTTGTAAAGAATTATGATTATAGTTATCAGAACCGTTGATCACTCAACGCCATTCTTCCAATAACAAAAAAATACCATGTACGTTCATCTGACCTCAAACTCTTACCTCACCAGGCCCTCAACTCAAGGCGGTGTCTACAATGGCATCAGGCACCGACCACATCGACATTCCAGAAGTCAAGAAGCGTGGCATAGCGCTGGGCAACACGCCACAAGTGCTGGACGATACCGTCGCAGATATCACTGTGGGACTCTTGATAGCCGCTGCAAGGAGATTCAAGGAAGGAGTGAGGGAGTTGGAAGCGTGAGTCTCTTTGAAAGTCCTTCTTATAGGTAGGCGCCTACAAGCACGCACCGTACGCATCGGACGGATCGTATCAAACGTCCAATAAATTATATCCGTTTCCTACCATTCTGATTACAGCGTCACTGGCATTAATGACAGGCCAATGCGATGCCTGTGGGCCGTCCACTGTGAATTTTGTATGACATAAAGGATTAAAGCATTTTAAAATACGATGCGTAAGATGCGAACCTGAGGACGCCAACTTTATATCGGAAGAACGGGTATTTTCGTTTAATTGTTTGATAATTTTATTGTAAATGACACACAAAATCTCTTTCTTTATGTCTCGTCTTACCTCTCATCGGAAGACTTAGTAATTCCTGCGGATAACGCCATTGCGGCGACTCCTCAGAAGAGGCAAACCCAGTCTTGGCATAGCACACATACCTATGACATACGAGATCGTCTTTCTTCTAATCGTGTCGATCAATGGTAATTTTATATTTTGTCGGACCAGTAGGTAGCCACGCAAACAGCATTGTCAGTGGTATTGTACATTATCCTCGTGGATAATGGCTGATGGAACATGCTGGGGCTCATCACAATATGCTAGATAAATTAGACGCGTAATTACAAAAACACTTCTACAATTACTTTGCCCTTGGTTTTAATTAACTCTCAACGACCTAATGAAATGTTTCTGTTTCCTGACTGTACTCCAGTTTCCCTAGTTTAGTTAGGCACATACTCGTAATACGTAATCTAGCGGCTTTTCACGGGTAAATCGTATCCTATTGGAAACTTTCCGTCTGGGAGAGAGAGAATATAAAAGGATATTCAAACAACCTGATCTACCGGGACAGAGCATTGAAGTATGCTAGGTATATCTCTATGTCTAATTGTAGTAGCACAGGGAGGGAGGCAGTAGTTTGTTTTATTGAAGGGGATTCAGTGATATGGATATATAATCCAATAGCTGGTGCCCGCGACTTCGTGTGCGCGACCAAAGATAGCCTATGCCTTTCACCAAGATACAATCTATCTCCTTGCCAAATTTCATTAGGATCCGTCTAGCCGTTTAGTCGTGAAAACGTAATAAACAAACACAGTTACTTTCGCATTTATAATATTAGTATAGATTAAATCCCATAGCTAGTAACGATGCCGTCGCAGATATCACTGTGGGACTCTTGATAGCTGCTGCAAGGAGATTCAAGGAAGGAGAGAGGGAGTTGGAAGCGTGAGTCTCTTTGAAAGTCTTTCTTATAGGTAGGCGCATACAAGCACGCACCGTACACATCGGACGGATCGTATCAAACGTCCAATAAATTATATCCGTTTCCTACCTATCTGATTACAGCGTCACTGGCATTATTGACAGGCCAATGCGATGGCTGTGGGCCGTCCACTGTGAATTTTGTATGACATAAAGGATTAAAAAACGGCCTCGTTGGTTCAGTGGTTCGTAGCGCGACTGCTGAGCAGGAGGTCTCGGGTTCGATTCCCGGGTCGGGCAAAGTGTTATTGAGTTTTTCTGTTAGGAAATTCTCAGTAGCAGCCCGGAGTTAGGGAATGTGCCCGGTTGATGGCAATAGGCTCACCACCTATTACATGGGATTTAATAACAGCATTGGTGAAATGTGGGTGTACAATTGTGTACACCTCTGCCTACCCCTTCGGGGAATACAGGCGTGATGCTATGTTATGTCATGTTAATAAAGGATTAAAGCATTTTAAAATACGACTGATACGATGCGTACGATGCGAGCCTATGGACGCCAACCATATATCGGAAGAACGGCTATTTCAGATCAGAAGAGGCAAACCCAGTCTTGGCATAGCACACATACATACGAGATCATCGTCTTCTAATCGTGTCGATCAATGGTAATTTTATATTTTGTCGGACCAGTAGGTACTTAGCCACGCAAACAGCATTGTCAGTGGTGTCTTACATTATCCTCGCGGATAATGGCTGATGGAACATGCTGGGGCTCATCACAATATGCTAGATAAATTAGACGCGTAATTACAAAAACACATCTACAATTACTTTGCCCTTGGTATTAATTAACTCTCAAAGACTATTAAAATGTTTCTGTTTCCTGACTGTACTCCAGTTTACCTAGTTTAGTTAGGCACATACTCGTAATACGTAATCTAGCGGCTTTTCACGGGTAAATCGTATCCTATTGGAAACTTTCCGTCTGGGAGAGAGAGAATATAAAAGGATATTCAAACAACCTGATCTACCGAAACAAAGCATTGGAGTATCTATCTTGTCTATCTCTATGTCTATTGTCTAATTGTAGTAGCACTTGTTTTATTGAAGGGGATTCAGTGATATGGATATATAATCCAATAGCTGGTGCCCGCGACTTCGTGTGCGCGACCAAAGATAGCCTATGCCTTTCACCAAGATACAATCTATCTCCTTGCCAAATTTCATTACGATCCGTCTAGCTGTTTAGTCGTGAAAACGTAATAAACAAACAGAGTTACTTTCACATTAATATATTAGTATAGATTAAATCCCATAGCTAGTAAGCCTATTGCCATCTCCCTTACATTGCCTAAATTCCGAGCTCCGAGTTGCTAGTCAAATTTTTCCCGACCCTGAAATCCAATCCATGCCTTGTGCTCAGAAGTCACGCTGTATCCACTATTGAAACATATTGAAAACATTGATATTCTAGAGGCGAGTGGAAGTATGGTGTTCAATGGATGGTGGGCCAGGACATCGCGGGCAGTACTGTGGGCATCGTGGGCTTCGGTGGCATAGGGCAAGCCGTGCTCCGGAGGCTGAGGGGATTCGATGTCGCCAGGTTCATTTACAGCGGAAGGACTGACAAGCCTGAAGGTATAATGTTGATAGAGATATTGAAAACCCTTTGTCACCTCTTCGGCAAAAGAAACCACAATCTTTCAGCGATATAAATAGTTGTTATTGTAACTATAAAGAGCACACAATCCATCAGCAGACACACTCAATACTGCAACACGATTTGGCTACCCCTTGCCTTTAGTCGCGCGTCGCGGTAACTACATCGCACGTTTCAACGTTCAGACGTTGTATCTAGCTTACGAAAAGCAACAAAAATCGCTAATCACCGATGCTAAACGTACCAAGTTGATGGCTCTCAAAGGTTCCTCAACCTTTAAAGATATTATTCATAAAGCGTCTTCGTATTTTAGAGTCGGTTTTTGTCAATAGATAGCTGCTATCGTTACGTCAAGTCAGAGACCTACGAGTGGCTTCAGCAATTCTGCGACCAGACATCTATTAGCGGTGGTCTTGGGTGATTGAATTAATGGTCACTTCGTAGTACACTGCACCGTATGTTTTTAATATTTTTGCTTGTCATAGTGAAACTGTAACATACGACGCAATGTACTAAAAAGTGACCATAAATTTGATGATACCCGGTAGATAGCCAATAGGTACGCATGTTTGACTCCGAAATAAGATACTTAATTCTCGTCTCTTCATGCAGGCCATAGTAGTAGGATTGTATGGAGTGTTCACCTGCCACTCAGATACGTTATCTGCATTATGTAAATGATAATCTAACGAGTGGTTTGCAAATAAATATGATGCAATGAAGAGTAAAATCACTTTGATGTGATACTGAACGAAGAGAAGTGCTTTCAAAATGAATAGATAGTAGATTATATTAATTTTATATTTATTAATTGCCACTAAAGGTGTGCAAAATGGAGTCTACTCTAATAAATCTATATAGTCAATGTTGCATGTCGCCTTATCTGTCAACGTCATGGTGACCCAGAGGTTACGGTTCCGCTACTTGACGGACAGATTCTGAGTTCGAACTTTGGCATAGATTTCCAATATCATGTGTTCCTTAATAATTAATCTAAGACACGTCCACTGACTAACCTAAGATGAAGGAAAAGAGAGCCAACATTCTGTGTGAAAAGGATTCTAACGACACCCCATACATCTAAATCGGTTCAGGCGTTTAGAAGTAATTGTGGAATAAAGAAACTCACAAACATACATACGTACATGAACCCTAAACACATAACACTTCTTTAATTGAGCAATCGTAACTAGGAAAATCTTGAAAATCTTCGAACTTCCCTTACAGCCAAAACTTTAGGAGCAGAAAGAGTGCCAGTGGAACAGCTGCTGAAAGAAAGTGACTACGTGATACTGTCCTGTCCTCTCACTAAGGAAACCAAGCATTTGATCAACGCGACCACTCTGAAGCAGATGAAGAGCACTGCTGTTGTGGTAAACATCGGGAGAGGAGGTGAGCAGTGCAGTGGAACTATAGAAATACATATTATACACATTTTTCACTTCCTACAAACATTCTTCTTCATATCGTGTGGTTGATGAACAACCTAGTATCAGAGTTTCATCAGACCATCGGGAACATCTCTCAGGTGTGCTGGTTTCCTCACAATGTTTTCCTTTGCCGTTTTAAGCAAGTGATAAATAATTTAACAGAGGACGAACCCCTGACTTTGACAAAGTAATATAGAACGCAGAGTACTGTGAAGATGCATGTTGACGCACGCACACACGCAACCGTGGCCGACTCCCGCGCAGTTTCTGCAATAAACACAGTAGCATACTGTCTGGGAGACCTGTAAAAGAAATAAGATTAAGATATCTAGGTTATAGATTGAGCCAGTGGGGAAAGACTTTGATAAAGTCGTGCCTTGGATTCAAGGTTATGACCTTTGCCTTGCCAGCCCAACGGTCATACCACTAGGCAATCACTGCTTCGTCTGTTGTATCAATATTAGTTAAACATAACTATATAGTTTCCAGCAAAACTTATAAGAACCTGGACTCAGCCCCAACGCGTAGATAATGAGCAAGCGTGCTAATCATTACGCATTTCTTCCATGTAATATTTTATTTCTGTTTCAAACCCTTTTGGAACAGCACTTTGCCCTCCTTTATGGAAAAGACAGCCTATTTCTTATACACAAGAAACCGTTTTATAACTTCTTATATTTTAAATGTTGAAGGAAAACATCGAGAGGAAAACGGGACCTGAAATCACCACAGTAGCGTATAGTGTCATATATCAATGCTCGTGCCACTTCTATATGCGAAGAGGCACGCGTCCCTTGCCCGGCATTGGGACAGTTAAAGGCTGGTTATGTTACCTTTTGAAACACCATTCGCGGTTGGAGATTGGAAAGTGTACATGCTTGTACTTGTCCTCGTATCATTTCGTAATTTTGCCCTTTTGTTAATTACCTACTTCTTCTTTCTTGCCAGGTAATTGATAATGATAAACTTCTTGATTGCTACAGATATAATAGACCATGATGCCCTTTACCACGCGCTCAAAGAGAAGCAGATTTTCGCGGCTGGACTGGACGTGGTGACTCCGGAGCCAATGGGGAAAGATCATCCCCTTGTCTCACTCCCTAACTGCTGTAAATATTATGAGGAAGCTGCTTAGAATAGAGTTCGATTATATAATTATGTATAATTATGGGACTACGTCAAAATACTGCCTCATTGGGCTAGTAGCCGCAAGTGTGCGTAGTGCGTGCCTGCTGAGCGTGAGGTTTGGTTTGGCTTCGGTCCCCGGGTCGGACAAAAATTTAGGTATCTATTAGGTTTTTCTCTTAAGAAATTCTGAGTAGGAGTTTGGCATTGTGCCCGGTAGATGGCAATAAGCTCACCTATGGGGCATGGTTGGGATTCTGTTATGAAATTCTAAGTAGCAGCCCGGAGTTTGGCATTGAGTCTACTAAATAGCAATAAGTTTACCATCTATATGGGAAATGGAATTTAATAAAGGTATACCTACCCCTCCGCCTACCTACATAGGCACCTCCATAGGTAATAATAACATGATGCTGTCTTGGTGGACCTTATACTGTATTAGCGTTAATGTTTATCATTACACCATTATCATATAAATAAATTCATCTTTGTTTAAGGTAGGGTTTTGTGTTTATAGGTAGGTAAGTACATTTATTTTTTCTGTGGCACTGATCAATGCAACAAAAACTGGTTACCTTTCACTGAGCTACAATATCACAATAAAGTTTAACTTCGCCTACAATTAATAGTACCTACGAACCTTCCGCTTAAAATAAATAAATAGTACGCGACCGTGGTTTATTATAGAATTTCTGTATATTTATAGAATTTATTTCATTCGACACTTTATCTATTCATTTACTATCATTGTAATTTGTGACGTAGGTAGTAAATACTTACGACTAAAACGAGAAGATTATTAAATTAAATTTCCTATTTCCGCGCAAATCATAGATTTTATTTACATTTGTGTACTTTTTTTAGGGTGTTATTGAATTTAGAATTGTGCCCGGAAGATGGCAATAGGATTTAATAACAGCATTGGTGAAATGGGGGTGTAGGACAACTGTGTACACATCTGCCTACCCCTTCGGGGAATACAGGCGTGATGCTATGTCATGTTTTTTTTTAGATATTGTTCCTCATCTGGGCAGTGCCACAATTCAAACTAGGAACAAGATGGCGACGATATCAGCTCAGAACGTTTTGTTGGCGCTAGAAGGAAAACCTATGCTGTTTCCCTGCTGAGTTTGAAGAACATCACTTAATTATTCTCATTTGTATCTGTAAAATACTGTAGGTAATGTACTTAGTAATAAAAATATTTTTATAAAGATATATATTGTATATTAAATATATCACAGCCTGTGAACGTGTTTCAAATTCAAATCAATAATTCTGCAAATAGGTCTATTCAAAACTTTTTTACATGTCACTTTTTATCTAGAAAGCGCTTTTATAGCGTTAAGAAGATAAGCGATTTTATATCTGAGACGAAAAACCGAACTTAACGAGAACAAACGAGCCATAGCAATTTCGAATTGACCTGTCCTAACTGACGGCACACATGCATCAGTCGTCGTGTACCTCAAACCATAATTTAGGGAGCTCAAGGACCTGTCGCAAGGCCATACTAGATCAGCAGAACAATTTAGATAGGCCAAATTAAATATACTTAACCTACTTGATACTCCCCTGTGGACGACTCTCAATTTTGGAGACGTGTTGAAAGAGATAATTGTGCTAATGTCAGCATTATCGCACAGGAAGACGCTGCTCCCACGTGTCTGGACAATACCCTCATTGGTTTGGCTCTCATTTGCCATGAAGCTCACGAAATAAATTGTACATCTGTAGCTTAATGACGAATGAATCCCCTATTAAAAAAATCATCAAATCATATCAGTTATTGTTCACCGGCAATCCCGAAAAAATGGACGTGAGTAGAAACCGGTGAACAATAATTGATATGAATATAGTAATTATACAAAAATCGTCAAATCATACCTATATTTTCTTACGAAACCAATCAGCATTTTATTTCTAGGTTGTCTTGTGGAAAAAAAACTTCCTTAATTTTTAATCTACTTAAATAAAAATCTTATGTAGAGTCATCTTTCGTTTTATCACAACATATAAATACCGGCAGACTATCTGCAGTGATAAATTGCAGAAGTACCAAATCTTATCAACAAAGTGCTTTAATTTATCTCAACAGGAGATACTAGTACACCTGCTGGCAACTCCCGTCGCGAAGGGCATAACCAAATGTGTAAAAGAATCGGCAAAATAAAATAGTTAAGTAGGTATTAGGTTTCCTTGCACAGCTGCCAGGCAATCTGAAAGACGAACAAAATCGTGGTTGAGAAAAAGGAATTACAAATGCGGACATATCTTCCATCTCCCAAAGAACAGCGTACCTATTCGCTAACTCGGTGACCAACGAATGGATGGTCACTTTGATATGGTATTTAAATGGTTTGTCTCCAGTAGTGAAGTGGTCCAAACAGAAAAAAGGAATGGATGCAAAAGCTTGTATAAATATATGACATTTAATTGTAATGGTACTTTAATTTGTAACGTTTCTATTTTAGTAGTGGGAGGACACTGATTTCTAGGATACCTACAGGCACTCCTCTTAGTTTAGAAGTTAGGGCTAATAATTATTATTTTGATTTTTCTGTAGGTACAGTTCTGAGGAGATAAATAATTTATTATAATTATAGAAAAGTTAGCGGTAATGCTTTCATAATGTTCACAATGTAGTCACAGTAAGTTGACCATACAATGTCCACTGTCACACAAGGTTTAACAGATGAGAGGAGCATTTTAATGGTCTGTAAATTCATCTACCTGAAGTGAGATAGACAACCTGAAATAAAGGAGTTGGGCTTCAAGACTAGGCGTAGCCTTTACCGAATGCAATAAACTGAGCTTTGACTCGTCCTGTCAATTAGCAAGAATGTTCAGCAATGGATCAAGTTTGTTTTGTTAAGTTGAAGCATTTATGGCTTCTAAATATAAGCCCGTACTCAACGTTTACGAAGTAAGTATGAAATTGTCGGTCTTCGAGCCCATTTACATTTTGGTACTGTATCTATGTGCTGATTATCATTTGGCGAAGTCGAACCATCGAATTTCCTGTAGCGTAAGAGCTTTCTCACGGGATATTAGAGCTCATGGCGATAATAAACAAGAAAATTACCTTTGTAGCGATTTCATACTCCTTGGAATGAACCTCAAAGCAATTACTATTGATGTTACCTTTTTGTACCTCTTGTCAGTCAAGTTTTGAAGGTGTCACTTGTTATCAACCTTTAGGGCGTAAGGTTAAATAAAATAGATACTATGACCTTTAGCTACTATACTAAATTAAGTTAAGCTAAGATGAGCTAATTAAACAACAAAGTGCCATAGTGCTTTTTTATGTAAAAATACATAGTTAGCAGGAGTGTTTGTAATCTTTATATCATCCAAATCTCAAAAGTTTCTTATTGATTCCTGTCACCGTGGGAGAGCCACGCTTCGGCACGAATGGGCCGGCTCGACCGGATTGATACCACGGCCTCACAGAAAACCGGCGTGAAACAACGCTTGCATTGTGTTTCGCCGAGTGAGTGAGGGTACCGGAGGCCCAAACCCTTTAAAAGGCCGGCAACGCACTCGCGACTCCTCTGGGGTTGCGGGTGTCCATGGGCGGCGGTAATCGCTTACCATCAAGCGAGCCGTCTGCTCGGTTGCCCCCTATTCCATAAAAAAAAAAAAATGAAATTCAAAAATCAGGATTACTTGCTGCATGTTTAATTGACTAACTTGTGAGAATGAAGCATACATGCTGTAAACGCATGTCCAAGTATATTAAAGTAGGTAAATATGGAATTGAAATATGTATAAACAAAATATGGATAAGTTCCGCTGGGTTTATCAACCGCGCGTAGTTCAAACAAAACTATAAACTGTGAGCGTAACTAATCAGACCATATTCCCGCCAGTCGTCGACATAACAGCTCCATTTTTTTTCTGGAGTCGAGACATTGACTCTATACAGCCGGCCACAGACCACATTACCTCTCCGGCTAGCTCTATAGCAATACGTATTTATCTTTTGATTTCCGAGATAGCATATCTTTACACCTCTTACATAAACAATGATTGTACATTATGTATTAGCCGCTGTGGCGTTAGTTGCTGTCGCGTTACCGGCAGGTTGTGTTGCAAATAACAACATGACGAAAAATCTGAAGGTTTTAGTGTCTTCCAACGATTTCCCGGCCAGTGGACTCAAAGTTTTAGAGGAACAGTGAGTAATATTTATATCTTATAACAAAATAAATGTAATTTTAACTATTATTTGTCAAGATAAACGTTTTTAACGCACATTTCGTTGGTTAAATAAATAGAAAATTAAGTGAAGGCCTCGCTAACAAGTCTCTGAATACCTTGTATTAATATAACAATGGATAATAATATTGTGTTCAGTGTTGTATAATAGATATAAATAAACACATTAATGGTTAATAAAGTTAGATAAATGCTTTCTTCTTCAAATAGACGCTTAAAAATAGCTTGGTGTGCGTCTCGCGATGGTAATGACCTATTAATGTATTTTTTGGACAAGGCCATTTCAAGTTATTCACTCAAGACACATACATAGACTAGAAGGTAATTTATATGATTGCTTTGCTCGACGCCGACGTAGGTAGGCAGGTATATATAAATATAATTATTATATTTGAGTTAAATGTACCTACTTCTTGATGTTTATCTACACTTTTGCCAGTAGTTGTCACAGAAAACAAGTCACGTTGTTTAATTAAGGAAATATTCCAAGTTCAAGGAAACCGAATAAGACAAACTAGGTACCTATAGTAGGTGAAATCAACAGGAAACAGTTAGGTTGATAAAAAATATAATCATTTATTTGTTGCTAATTACATACCAGCCTAGGTGTTAATTGCCGATAGGTAATTGGCATTCTAGCTAATCTCTATATATTATAAAACGAAGTCGCTTTCCTTGTTTGTCGGTCTGTTTATCCGCTAACTCCTAAGTAGAAAATAATAATATTTGGCAACCAAGTCGCCGAAAAATAAATTTGCATGGCTTACGTAGGCTAAACGTAACTTCACAATTTTTTTCTAATTTATACCAGTGCGAAGCCGGGCGGATCGCTAATAGTAAATAAAGGTGATAGCAAATCAGATGTTTTAGCACGTAGTTTACATACATTACAACAATTCTAAATGACTTCTTACACTCAATATACAGTTAGTAATGTAAACATAATTTGTTACGATTACCGATTAGTTAGCTGCTGATAACCTTTTTTATAGTTATGTGAGAGATACGTTACTGATTTCGGCGGTCTGTAGATAAAATTAAATATTTAGTGGAATATAAATATGATGCAAGGTAATATTATCTATGGCCACGGAGCGTAGTATAGGTACTAGGAGTTCGGTTGTCACCCGGCTTAGGGAACAGTATACCAGCTGTATAGGTACTGTGCACCAAAACTCAGATCGCCGACAGTGCCAGTAGTCAGAAAGCCGTAACCCTAAAGTAGGTACTTAAGTACTACTTCACCTAATGCCGCATTTCGTTCGAGTTGTGGGCAAAAGTCACCACTGAGTCGAGCACATATAACGTTATTATGAATAGTTTTAAAGATGGTAGAATGAGCTTGGCACTTCTTGGAAGGGTTGCTGAGTTAGTAGATAATTAAATTATTCATGGGTGGATTGCGCAAAGTTGGTGTGCCGTAAAAGGCACATTTATTTATTATTTTCATTTTCATTGATCTAATACAGATGTTCTTAATGAACGCTTAGACTAGTGGGCCGTGTCTACCCCAGAATTGTCTGGTGCCCACCCCAGGATGCTAGGTTACCCACCAACCCAACATCGTTATCGCCAGGGTTTTTCAGGGGGCTAGCCTAATTTGACCAAACAAGACATCTAATAATTATATACATCATAACACTGGCTCGTTACAGTACAGAATTGTACTTTTATAACAATTGTATTTCAACAGATTGTATAGGTATTTGAAGAGTAACAAAAAAGTTTGCTCGGAATACACCTCAATGTCAATTAAACTTAAGTTTTGAAGCACATAAAACTAATACTGCAATCAGTTTCACAGTCGTCCAAACTAAATACCTAAACTTCGGCGAGGAGGGGAAAACCTTAGCTAAAGAAGACCTGCTGAAGCTGATCCCAGGATGCTCGGCCCTCGTGTGGAGCTCAAATCTCCCCATCACCAAGGAACTACTGGATAAAGCTGGTAATTATTTTTTTAACGTGTGGAAATCCTCGTGGATTTTGTATCTGGACCATGGACTCTTGACTTGTCTCGACTCCTGGATCATCGACTTAAGCCTATACATCTGTAGTCACACCTCTTTTCGCTCGTCATATCCGTTACACTGTCTTGTGCGCCCCAATCCCATAATCCATAGACCATGTGATATGATACAATTAACACGCGTAGATCCAACATTTTCATCATTATTCTCCAGGTCCACAACTGAAGTTGGTGGCGACCGTATCAGCTGGATACAACCATTGCAACCTAGACGAGCTCAGAGCCAGGGGCATCAAGCTGTCCAACACGCCCAATGTCCTAGCTCCAGCCGTCGCCGAAATTGCAGTAGCTCTGATGCTGGGAGCTGCCAGGCGGTTCACTGAGAACCTGGAGCAAGTTCACAGGTAACAATCATCATGTTCTCAGCTAAGTATAAATCTATTGTTGAACACAGGCCTGGGATCATTAACTTGTAATGTGCCGGTGAGAGGCGACCTATATAAAATCAGAAATGGTGGCAAATGTTTGTAATAAATCAATTTCATGAAACATTCAATCGTTTTTTCGGACTTTGTTGACAAAAGGTACTAGGTACCGCATTTTCGATTTCGACTAAACATGGCAAATGTTGAAGCAATAACTTCAGTGTTCATGAAGTACGAAACTTACTGGTAAAACAATCGGCAAAAAAACTTTCAAGAAAATAATGTTGAATGAAGAAAAGAGATTCATTCCTAATCGTGGAATTTAACTACTGTGATAAGAGCGAGTGTTGTTAGCACAGATTACTTAATAGTTACTATGGTGTGTTAGGTAATTAAGGCAGGTTTATGCCACTAGCATATAGCTATGCAAAAAGGCATGACGTGATAGCAAATACGATAATAGCTGAGACGCTCGTGCTAATCTTATCGAAGTGTATCTATTTGTTGCTACCGCCAACTAAATGTGTATTACTGTTGTCACTTCTTCACTGTTATGTGGAAACTTTGGTGGACCTTGAGGGGTTGAGCTATAAATTATAGAATATTATATGTTGCATTATGCAACATATAATATTCTAATCAATAATGTTGACGAGATAACTGCAAAGGACGGGTAAGTGTCATACTAATACTCATTTTTACGCGACCTTGTTCCGAGTAGTTTAATACTTGCAGATGAAAAAATGACAATGTTCTATAGAAACTAATAGCGTTACATTTTCTGATCACCACGCTTTCTCAATGCGTATTGGTGGATTTTAGACTAGGTATTATTTCCTCACAATATTTCCTTCACCGTAAATCAATGCATTTATTTTGATTATTACAGGGGCGAATGGGAGATCGGCTTCGATAAGGTCCTGGGCCAGGATGTACGCGGCAGCACTGTAGGCATCATTGGTTTGGGAGGGATCGGCCAAGCTGTAGTCAAACGCCTTGCTGGCTTCGAAGTTGGCAAATTCATCTACAGCGGTCATAGGGAGAAGCCAGAAGGTATTGGATAGCTTCTTAAGCATTTTTATCTAGGAATATCTAGTTCTAGGAATGCTTAAGGCATTAGGCAAAAAAAAAAACCTTTTTTTTGTATGGCTTTTGGAGTTCACCTGGTGTGAGAGTTGTTCAACCCACAGATAGATATGGCTTTGCAAAACCAACAAATACTTAGCAGAACATGTGTTGTTATAATCTTATAACAACACATGTTCTGCCTGGAAACAAAAATTATACATAGCAATTTTTTCTTCAAAACTGTACCAACTAGGTACGTAAAAGTAAAAGGTAGTGAAAAGGACAAGGTATCTATCTACGACTATAAAAATAAACAGTCAAAAGCACTATAATTTTAACACCTCACGTAATGAGGACCGTACAAGTATCTTGGTTAAAATGTATCTAAATATGAGCCATACTACAAAGTATTTAATCGTTTACAGTTCACCAATGCTCGCCCAAATAAAACAAAAAAGAATCGTATTTCGATTTGAAAACAAACGTGATCTTTTGTTTCTAGCTAAAGCCTTGGGCGCGGAGTTCGTACCACAAGACCAGCTGCTAGGACAGAGCGACTTCATAGTACTGGCAGTGCCTCTAACCAACGAGACAAAACACATGATCAATAAGGACACCCTCGGGAAGATGAAGAACAACACTATCATCGTTAATGTCGGTCGTGGAGGTAAGAACCGAAGATGTTATCAGCGATAAGCATAGGTGTTGAAACTGGGGGGGTCACTATCTACGAATTGTTTTCCATGGTCTAGCAGTCTAAACTGGGAAGGCCAGAAGTCTCTTTGACGTTGTGTGTGGATATTCTTATTTATTTATTTATTTTATTAGAGTTTGGGAAACAAACAGCTTACAATTGTCTTAATAAACTAGGTTAGACTAAAGTGTGTCTTCTGGCTCGACAGAGCGACCTGTCATCGCCGTGACGACCAAGATTTAGTGCGCCAGATCGGTTGGGCGAGTCAGAAGTTTACACTGGAAAAGCAACGGAAGCCTATAATTTCCACATGAGTTTACAAAAATATAATAGGTAACATAAAATGAATACGTTCGCATGGATACACCGAGCTTCACCCTCGACAATAGGGTATTTGACACTGATGGAAATAAAATATGAAACTTAGCTATAATGATAGAATGTATTTTATTTGACTCTTTGGTATTTTTGAAAATAATATTATTATCTCGTAAATACATTTAATTCGATAAACAAATTCATAATTTTTAATCTATGTGTCACGTGACTCGAAACACCAATGACTGCGTGACGTCACTACTCAGACGATTGATTGTCAATTTGCAGTCACTGTGACACATGACACAAAATAAATCGATGAATTTGTTGATATTTGGGGAACAAGATGCAACCACTTTCTTCATATTTCAGTTCAATTTTCGAAGTATTGGTATACTACGCACTAATGTTATGATTTACAAAATAATTTCCTTTGTTTACAATGGTTCTGTTGCGTAATGACGTCACAAAATGGCGATCGTCATTATCGCGCCTTTCGGCACGACCTTTGAAATTTGAATTTTAAACAGCTGTTATTTAATCAATAGGTACACAAAAAATTGCAAAATATTTTTTTTGGGTAATGTATACCATATTCTTTAAATTTAGGCCCTTTGTGAAATTTCGTCAATAACCCTATTACACGGCGGAATTATTGTGCCTTGGTGAGGAACAGATCCAGATCAGTCTTTTATTTATCAATTGATATGTTCTTTGTGCGGGGAAAGTAAGAGTTAAATTATGATTATGGATGCTTTGTCTTTTAGTCACAGACAATACGATCGCATTCGTACATGAAAAGTGATATTTGCTTATTATTTTGAACTTATGTTAGCGGTCATGTTGTTTCCATAACGGACATAGTTTTGCAATACCTATATGCTTTTGACATATATTGGGGGCGAGGCGTACTTACACCAGTATTGTCTGAAGCTCATCCTAGGATTCTGGATTACGAACCAAAAATCATTGGGTTTAACTAAAATCATAATTCTCTTGCAGACCTAGTCGATCAAGAAGCGTTGTACGACGCCTTAAAGAATAAACAGATCTACGCGGCAGGTCTTGACGTCACCACTCCAGAGCCCCTACCCAAGGACCACAAACTGCTCACACTGCCTAATCTATGTGAGTATCTGTTACTTCTTCTTTAGGTACGTCCCAACCATGAAGCAATTATAATTTAAATTATATAATTAGTCCATGCTGCTGGCAGACTGAGCACGAGTGGGCGTGGCTTGATCGGGCCACACACACAGTTGTTTGACGTCAGGACTCACTTAAAATCACGGTGCACAGTCGCTTATGCCATGTCCTCTTTATAATTAGTCCATGGTCCCAACATTCGTTCACGAGCAAGTGTTCCAGAATTGGCTGGCGATATTTGCCCTCATTAGACTGTCCAAACAAATGTTCGCATCTCGAGTAAGTTTTCGACAGCGCGATTGGCGCAGTGGTCGAGAGACCGACTGCTGCGCTGCGTGTCGCAGGTTCGATTCCTGCACGGAGCAAATATTTGTACGATCTATGGATAATTGCTCCGGGTCTGGGTGTTTGTGTGCTTGTGAGATTATATGTCTGTAAACGCACCCACGACACAAGAAGAAATTCCGAGTGTGGGGCAACGTCTTAAAAAAAAAAAGTGCTCGCTACTGAGACGTATCTATAGCAAATCGATGCCAAATCAACTCATTCTGTTCCGCATTTTTAGACAGGCGGCTCAAAATTATTATATCTGACTACGTTATAAAATTAAATAGATTTGCTCTGAAGTGTCACCACACCGTAACCTTAGGTATCATAAAAAATTTTGCGAGCCTTGACCGAATAATTTTTAATACTACGTCTACTTCAACAGTCGTGCTTCCGCACATCGGCAGCGCGACAGTGCGCACACGCAGCGACATGGGCGTGCTCGCAGCTAACAACGTGGTCAACGCGCTCACTGGCAAGCCGCTCATCACCCCTGTCCAACTATGATCACCATAACTTTAAGTATCGGCTGGAAGAGAACCTATGCTCTTAATTTCCCGAATACTGGGTGCGGACCAATTGTTTTGGTGATGTTAATTCATCAATGTGTGATATTCTCTTAATTTATGAAAATGTAAGATGAGTTTGATACTTTTCAAATAAAGGTACATACTCTATTCCATCACAATAATATAATTGTCAATGATATTTTACAAGGCAATTTTGCTAATTAGAAATGCAGAATATGTTCTTTTAATTTTTCATGTTATTTAGCCTGGTAACACATTTAGTAGCCTAGATACTGGTAACACCACACTCCACAGTAAATATAAGTTTAAAGGGTTACCTGTCTGAATGAAAGCATTATTCTATGATTTACAAAATGTAAATAAAATATGCTAAGAAATACAAATTTGGCTTTTATTACTGCTTATGTATATTGTTTATTATTATATAAAAGTATTAATATTATATTTATATACAATTATTTAAGTTAAACAAACAGGTATCAATTATTTACTAGGAAAAATAAAAGAGAAATAAAAATTAGTATAAGATTACCAGGACAATTTAGTGAAGGGTTAATAACTTATGACTTTAACCCGACTGTTTTATTTATGTATGATATACATAATGTCTAACGTTAACCCATAAAATGCCCATTCTTACATGAATGTATTGGATCATAATTTTAAATTTCATTGTTGTAAAATTAAACACTTCTTCCATTAGATGGATGTTTAATACATTTTTGAATTTCTTCTGTAGTTTTACTTTAACTGTTGGGCCAAACATTAAACTTGTGGTGAAGAACCAAAACAATGGCCAGAACATTCCAAACAAATTAAATAATTATTTATATAAAAATTTATATAACTCTTCTATACATTTAATAGCTCTTAATATACTAAAGTATACTTAAATATTACATTAATCACTGACTTTGGATCTTATGGTGCATCTGCCACCACAGCTGCTAAGTCCTTTAGGAATGGCTCTATTTGGCTTTCCAGAGACAATATGTGGCCAGTATTACAGTTATCACTACCAATAAATGTGATCACTAAGGGTAATTTGTTCATTTGTATTACCTGGAACAAAAAGAAAGAAAGAAAATACTTATTTTGGACTCATAAACAGGTTATCTACCATAATATACATACACAAATTATAAAAAGGCAAATTAGAAATAATATAACAAAAAGGTAATCTTTTGCGGGTAGCATTAGACAGAATAGAGAATGAAATTATTTTTATTGACTTGTGGCAGGTAATACAACAAAAAATATAAAATAAAAATAGATTTACTAAAAAATAAGACCCAAAGATGACAATAAAATATACATTATGGTTGGCTGTAATGAAAGAAAGCATACAAGTTACAGTCAAATGAAAGATATAATTAGGTAATATCCATTCAGTCTAAAATCAATTAAATATAAAATTGCTAAATAGTAAAATCTATAGACCCAATAGCTGATGTGATTAAATATTTTGGGAATTATTATTACAATATTCTCTTTAAATGGACGAGTTGGAAGCCTTAGGACAACCACCAGAACCCACATTGTTTTTCCCCACAAAGAGATAACCCCACTTGATAACGGCATGCACAACATGTATCAGGATAGACTAGATTTTAACAAATCACTTACCTGATAACTGGAATACATGGATATTATTGTTTTGTTTCTGCCTAAACCTAGTTTACTCGCTTGATCGGTAGCCATGCCAAATGTTGATATGAAGTTAGGCCTTAACGCCAATTGCGGGGCCCTTTCCGTCACTGCTCGAACCAAAGGTACGCCATCACGATCAGTTATAAGTATACAGTGGAGTCCATTCACTCTAAAACCATAAGAATCAAAATTCAAATTATATTTTCTAATCATATTTCATGAAACAGTATGTAATTGGTATTATACTTCTCCAGCAGGTGATTTAGATATTTCCTTAAGTCGTCAACCATTTTATTGAGATGCTATTTATATATTTGCTAATAACAAAGCAATCAGAAGATATGATTAATTTACAATGAATAAATTAACATTTAAAACCAGCTGACATATTGTGTCACTATTTGTCTTGTGACATTGACAGCCAAAACAATGTTTTGATTCCAGTTTCCATAGACTAAACTTTTCATGGGTTTTGTGTGCAACATTATTTTGTAACTGTTGGATACATCGTTATATTTGGCGCATTTAGTATTTAAAGCTCATACTAATTTCTTCTTTACAAATCATACTGTTTGTAATTTTAACCCCATAATAATGAAGTAATGAAGAGAACTTATAATGACGTGATGCTTTAAGTTGGGCAATAATACTTTATTACATGGCAGGAGAAAAAACAATTTATTAGTCTATAGCCAAAATGGCAGAATTGGATTGACAAGTCGTGCAATTTTCGTAATTTATTTTTGGGTGCAATAATTATTGCCTTTGTGCTTTTAGAGTGTTGTTCGCGTTACTTTATAAGGCTTAAATTATTTATTTTCTACAACATTAAAAATATCGTGTACATCATCATCCTACTCGTATGTTGCAATTTCACGAAATATCAAGCTTTGGTATGATAACAAAAGATATAAAAATTCAGCCTTGTCTCGGTATGTGCTCCTTTTCATCATGTGTGTACCGTCGGGATTAACATAGCATAAATGGTAACTGCCCCGAAGACTCGAGTGTGTATACGTAACTGTCCAGAATCGTGATTTTCGGGATTGTGACGTCACAAAATAGACAAGACGTTATTTACAGTGCAAATTAGGTAATAAAATGTTTTATTGTTTTCACCGGTGAGTGGCGAAAGATTTGTGGCGCTCCCGTGAGAATAGATTTCGCGGCGAAGCGGTGGGCCTCCGCTAGGATGGGCGGCGATGTCTGCCCCCTCTGAGAGCGCTGCGAGCCCTGCACCGTGCGCATGCACTAATATATCGCTTATGCAATTGTTTCATGAGCTAAAACAGAAATTTCCTGGCGTACCTGATCATGTTGTATCTAACACGATCGAATTGTATTGTCACGATAAACAAGCTTGCGAGAAACACCTCCACAGCGAAGTCAAGGCCTCCCTAACGCATGCCTACCATGCCTCTTCATCTGCAGCTGCCCGCCAGCTTAATGAACTCAGGCTTAACCTACCACTCAAGTGTCGCAATCAGCCTATAGTGAAGCATGAAGCTGTCAAGTCCACAGCACTCAAATCTGTCACTTGTGAAGGGCCACAGAAGGCAATACTAAGTTCTGTAACTGAAACACCTGAACAACCAAACAAATTGAACACTGATGCCAATCAAAATATTGTAGATAACAATACCAAATATGAGCAAACACTAAGAAGCAATAACAATGCATCACCAGTCACTGTGATTAATATTGATAACTGCTTTGCAAAATACAGTGCTGAGTCCCCTAGTGATCTGGAATTAACTAATGAGAACTTGAAGGATAAAAGAGTTATACCACCACAGGAAGAAACAGTTGATTCCTCTCAGCAAGAACAAAATGTACCAGAACAACCAGAGAGTACAAATTATAGGATCCTAAAGAGTCATAAAATAAAAAACAACTTACATGAAAGATTAGAAAAGGCAAAAGAAAAGAAAACTATTAAAAAGGAGGAAACACAGCCTAAACAAGTAAGTCCCCAAGAGAAGCCAAAACGGCCAAACACATTAGATTTCATTAAACCAAATCCAGATATTGCATTTAAACAGACAATAAAGGAACCAGAGGCTGAGACCTGTAGGACTGTGTCACCAGCTCCAGCTGCAACAAAAAATGATAGTCAGCCTTTAAAAGAAGCCAAAGCTAATCAATCATTCAGACCAGAAAGGGGGTACCCCTTGAATTTATCAGTTAATGTTAATTGTCATATGGACCTCAGCCATGCTTATGGTGACCGTTGGTTAGAAGATTATGATAGTCCCAGAGCTATTACATCTGTGAATTTGACTGTTTGTACTCCAACTTCAAATATGGCTAGTCCTGTAAGGGATACGCGGGAAGATGATGGGGGATTTGAGGGCCATGTGACAGTGACGGTGAGCCCGAGTACAGGGCGGCCGCCTCGGCGTAGGGCTCCGCCGCCGCCGACTACGCAACCCTCACGGATTGACTCACCGAGACCCACCAGAGCTGCACCAGAACCTCCTACATCAATAACTATTGGTGAGTCCATTTAAAATAAGCCATACCATGAAAGAAATAGATGAGGGCTATGTCAATCAGGTGACTGCTGTCTGTACATGTAAATAATTGTTTTGTGGTATTAAACATTTAAGCTTTACCACAACAGGCTAGCCAACACTAAGCAAGTCATTATTGCTTAAATATTTCTTGCAGCAAAACTCTTTGAAAAGGTCCCAATAATATTAAAGATTCAATATATATAATATAAGAAGAAATGTATTTGTGAGTGTGTTAAGAGTATTCACGTAAAGAAACTATATTTATTTTTTGTTTTTTGTTGCCTTTATATCACCTCTATTTTTATATGACTGCCAAAAAAAGGAGTGTTATGCTTTTAGGGTTTGTGTATGTATGTTTGTGATCTTTATTACACCGTAACTTCTAAGTGCCTGAACTGATTTCAATGTCACGGTAATGGCAGGTGTTTTTTTTTTTATATTAATGAATTTTGTCTGTCTTTTTTATGAACAAAACTAATTTCCCTAGCTCAGCACCCCGAAATGAGTCTCAACTATCTTTATTTATCATTTTTTTATAAATACATGTATTAATTATTCCTATGATTCATGATACTGGTAACACAAAACAAAAAATAGCAAATTTCACAGATAATCTTGTCTATTTTTAGCTGTGTATAGATATGTATGCACCCTAAGATATAACAGAAATAAGTATTGAGTTTGGTATCCATAAAAACTTTTACTGCCACTAATTTAGCTAATGTAATTTGAAATTTAGTTATAATTTTAGCTTAGTTTATTGGGTTTGGGAGTTATGTATAAAGTAAGAAAGATTTCTTAAGTTATACAAATGCTGTTTCTTATTTTGATATAGAATTTAACTAAAAGAGAATATTAGACATACCTAAAATTGTCAAGTCATATGAGGAAAAAATATAATTATATTGCAGCAACAGATGTTGAAAGGCCTGCTTCAAGTTGCCGATTATATATTCAAACCATGTACCGCTATGATTGGGTTTTTCTGTTTTGATTTCCATAATGCATTTGCTATACGAAAATATACTCTGTTCAATAGTATTAGAGCTTTGATTAATTATGTTTACTTATGTCAAATGATTCTTTAGAGTATCTATGTAAATTCAAACAATATAGACAATATTCATATTTTTGTTAATTTACCAAAGGGAAGTCCCAGCAAATTCAAAGTGTGTGTCCTGGGAGTGAATTCATTTACTGATTGATACATTTTCAGTTTCCGTTATAGTCTGTTTTATGTCCCACTTCTGAGAAAATAACCCTTTGCAAATCGACAGATTCTGTAACTGCCTAAAATCTACATCTTTGTACCTTCACTGCAGTTGCTAAACCAAGACTTCCTAAATATATGTCCACTAAAGATGGGAATCAATTTTTTTGATTGGAAATAGGAACTGCTTTGTTGATCTAGTGGTCCTAAGTGTGACTGCTCAGCAGGTCTCGAGTTCGATTCCCGGGTCGGGCAAAGTGTTATTGAGTTTTTCTGCTAGGAAATTCTCAGTAGTAGCCCAGAGTTTGGAATTGTGCCCGATTCATGGCAATAGGCTCACCACATGGGCTTAATAACACCATTGGTGAAATGTGGGTGTACAACTGTGTACACCTCTACCTTCCCTTTGGGGCATACAGGCGTGATGCTACGTTATGTTAAAAAGTAATATTATTTAAAAAATAATGACTTTATCATAATTTTACTGAGTGTAACTAATTTTGAGTTCAATAGGCCATAAGTCATCACAATGTGAATGAGTGTAATATCTGTATACCTATATATGAGTACCAAGAATTCGGCAGCCTAACTGTACTTCACCTTACATTTCTACCACCTACGCTGGTTATGTTAGATGTAAGCCCTTTCTACAAATAAGTGTTGTTCCTGCCGCCAAAAGCATACCAATATGGTGCGGTAGCTTTCTCCACCTTGTCATTACTTGTTCTTACTTAAGTAGTATCTCCTACTATTAAATTGAATATTAATTAGAACAGGTGCATAAAAATCTAAGTGTAGCAACAATAGAAACCAATATATTGTGAAATAAGCTTGCTGTTTATCCATTGTTTTGACACAAAAGCTCTAAAAAACATCATTTCTTACGACAGTTGTGCTAGAACGCACTGTTCGCAAAAAGCGTAGGTGCATAATTTATATGCTCTTAGTGTGCACGTAACGCGTCTGCAGGTGAAAAGTATTCTAGTTTGTTTGGACAGTCCCATTGAATATAACTTCTGTTTTTTCATTCTATGTTTATCTGTGCATTTTTTTTAGTTGACTAGCTAGTGGCTACTGTGGGAGAGTCATGCTTCGGCACGAATGGGCCGGCTCGACCGGAGTGATACACGGCCTCACAGAAAACCGGCGTGAAACAACGCGTTTCGCCGAGTGAGTGAGGGTACCGGAGGCCCAAACCCTTTAAAAGGCCGGTAACGCTCTTGCGACTCCTCTGAGGTTGCGGGTGTCCATGTGCGGCGGTAATCGCTTCCATCAGGCGATCCGTCTGCTCAGTTACCCACTAGTTGAGGTCGCATAAATTTACTACTAAAATTATGCATTTCGGAAGCTAGTTAGATCAAGTAGTAACGATTACCTCCATTCTCTTCCGACACTGACTTGGCCACCGAATTGGTTTACCTTGCCATCATTGGCCTGGTCAGGCTATTTCAACAAAAAATCTTATAACACCTAAGAATAAAATTGAGCTACCGAAAGTGGTTTAAGTTAGTTTACGTAAGAGAGTTTTAAATACCAGCTTTCTTTAACCTGTAATTTCTAGATCGAGCCCTAATTGAGCGTCAAAAAGAAAGACTGGAACGCTTAGCAATGGCGTTAGCGCAGGAGAAGGGTCGGCTGGCCCAGCTGACGAAGGAAACGCGGATACTGGCAGGACCGCCACCCACCGTATCGGCGACACAGCGGCTACGTGACGACGTCGAACGACTACGGAGCCAGTGTGGAACGCTTGCGAAGCGGCTGGAGATGACTGGCCATGGTAAGATCAAAATTTAAACAGTTTATTGCAGACGACAACATGAATTAATTCGCTCCTAAAATGTGGGTAGGAAAGCTCCTATTTTATATGTTACAAGGAGGATAAAAGTTCACGCTTTAGTATAGCCGCACATAATTTAGGTAACTTTAAAGTTTAGTGTCTATCAAATCGTCTACGGCCACACGTTATCTGTAACGTTTTTAGGCCTGAAGCGTCCTATTTCATCTATACTATACGACAAATAAATTGGGAAAACACAAACGTAGATAACAGTTACAGCATGTTATAAAATAGGGGGCGCGCCTATCGCGTTAATGCGCTGCAATTCCGACAAATATTATCGTTGAAGATATTTTAATAAAATCCCATTCATTTTTCTCTCGTTCGTTTCAGCAAAAGCGCAAACTGTCATGCTAGGCGATGCATTAATCACAACTTAGGCTAAGTGTCCAGCTGCAAATTATTGAAACAGTTGAAACTAAACGCAATTATTAAATCTTTAGGAAGTCTTATATCTTAACCCTTAACAAATTCCAGAGCCCGACGACGCAGGCAACTTCTACAGCAATATCTACACGGGCCAGCGACCCTCGTCCTCCTGGCAGTGCCACATGTGCACGTTCAGGAACCACCCGCTCCTCGACAAGTGTGAGGAGTGCGACATGCCGCGGATATTCGTAGGTACGTCCCCCCCTAGGACACACGACTCCGGCTTCGGCTCCTTTCGGGACAGGAACCGACGCGGTGCCGCCTCCATTGACGACCTCCCCCAATCACTAACACAGACTCAGTCTGCCTAGTCCTTCCCGCCAAAATGGCGAAGCGCAAGACGCTACCTAGTTCCTCATTTTTGCCTTATACAGTGCCTATAGTGTTAAAACAGTGCTTGAGTGTATCAGTGTTTAAACTTTATAAACTAGTGTGCGTTTGAAGTGTCGAAACTTGAGGCTAATATGAACAATGTTGTGCTTACGACTCACCCAGCATGTTACTGTTGGAATGCAAATTTTACTATTAACATTGAAAATACCAACGATGTGATGAACTATGAACCTCTGTTGGTAATTTCTTATCCCGATTTATATTTCTTCTTTTATAATTATTAAAGAATCATTGTACTTATTTGTACTTAGAGCAGAAATCAGTGATAGGCATCAGTGTTTAATTATTATGGACTTTTTTAGTTTTCTGTTCTATGTATAAATGAGCAAATATGATCCTCGCATGTGTTCGTGTATTTTTATATGTGACTGGATTAATATACGACTTATTCTCGTGTAAAATACTGAGAAATCTAATAAACAAATGCAGACGGTTATTCAACAAGTGCACACGTGTACTCGATAGACTGTGATTAATACTGATTCGCGGTATTAGTGGAAACACTACATTAACAAACGGATAGCATGCTTGAAAATAATAAACAATAGGGACTGTGTACAGGGAAGAGAGTTCAGTTTCAATACTTTTTACTTATAATTTCTACTTATAATAATTATGATGATATTTAATGAAAATATTCGAACTTAAATTTCTATGACACTTTTCTACCTGTAAAAGGATTCCTCAAGTACTATATGTGATATAGTTTCTTTAACGCCATTTCTCTGAGTGCTTTGTTTGAATTAAAATTGATGCAAAAACATGCTTATCTTTATTCAACTCTTAAGTCCACACCTGATTTGTATCATCTCGTTTACATTCTATGGACAGCCTTATTTTACCTACTTACCTCATTCTTGCCATCTCCTGAAAAATATGTTAATTCTCTCCGAAAGCCAGAATGAAAAGTTGATAAATTAACTTTCTTTCTTTCGGTTTATGGTTTTACTTGCGTTCGGAGTAATATTAAATAGAGGCTTTATTATAAAAACTGATGTATGACTCGTTTAAAATATCTACTACTAACGCGCGAAATGCGTGACCAAAAATTACCAACGATTAAATAGCCTATCTACATATTCGTAAAAATCGCTTCTAAATTCGTCGACAGCAGTATCATCACAACTACACTTAATACCACACTAGGTCGCGTTCGTTCGCATTGAAGTCACTTAATGCAAATGATCATGGGTGCTCAAACTCATGTCTGCTCGGTGCTCGGGACTTAGCAACTTTTTGGCGACAAGTTGGTCATCACCAATCAGCGTCTTAGTGCGCCGGTCTACCGACTAAAGCTTCCGGCTGGTACTTCGTCGCTACATCAAAAAGGTGGCAACAGTACTCCACACATGAACTTTGTAGATACAGATTAAGCAACTACCCCAGTAAGAAGTACCGCCTAACCTTATTGAGGATGCCGAATCTTTTTGCTAGCCTGATTAGCCTTACACTCGAATGTAGCTGTAATATAACTCTCAACAACTACTCGTCATGAAATAAAATGTACTCCGACGTGCCAAGATCGGCGGTACGTGTAATGTAGCCGTCGCTTTATCATTACATTACAGAACTAAATACAATTGTTGTCAACATTCGGTTTACGTTACTTATCTTTCCGCCAGTTTAGATAAACGCCGGAAATCCTCGCATATTTTCGTGTCCGCACGTGCTTTCCGTAGGCATGTACTTTATGGTACGAATGTATGTGAATTATTTACGCAATCACGTAACTTTCTCTGTGGTGTACAAGTCAATAAACGGTTGATGAGTCACCACAGAGAATCGGTGGTTGGGGCATTAGATCGATTGTTTGTCCAATCGTGGTGACGAAGGTATGCCCGTAACGATTGAGGTTTATACCAAGCATGCTATTTTTTGTTTTAAATATCTCTTGGAGGAGTGTTTGTTGGTTTATTAAAGGTTTGCTCCTATAAGATAACTCGAGGAATATTAAAATAATAAAGTAGTGATTTCATGTGATAGGTACATTGCTGATTTAAAATCGTACATTGCTGATAGGTAGCAATGTTTCGAAAACTGTTTCATAATTCTTCGGGTTACGATGTATGTACTTACCTTATTACATTTAGCTGCAGGCACTGTGTATTGTTTTATAACCGTCTTTATAGAGATTTTGTAAAATATGTTTATCTAGCTTTTAGGTACAAAGAAATTATTAGATTATATTAGATGAGATGTATTTATTGTTTTACTTAATTAAATTTTATTAGGCAGACTAAACATCACTTGTTGACTGGTCAAACGGTGGAACATCACAGGATCTCGTTGTTAAAAGACTATTTTATTGCGCCTTGCCAAAAATATATCATAAAAATTATTTATTGCCCTTGGGAAAAAATAACATTCGCCGTTTTCTTCGATTTTGCTCAAAATATCTTGCTCAGTTTTCATATTAACGAATTCACTAATAAAATAGACATTTAAATTGTATGTCTTGTATACAGAATGGCCAATGTTGGTGCATTTGCGATGTCCAAGTGTGGCCAACATGGACCAATGTGTACAATGCGATGTCCAAGTGTGGCCAACATGGACCAATGTGTACAAGCCTTTAGAATTTCAAGCAATAACATAGTGGAATAATGATAAATATAAATAAATAAACAGGTATAATTGTTGTGTATATTCGAATTTAACTGTGATAGGCGTAGTGTCTTTCCATTATTGAATAATCTACTTTCACTTTCCTATTCATTAAGATTAGATGATAATTCAAGTCACCGAAGCGCACAAAAGTAGTTAATACCTTCGTGGACATACGACGTCTATAGACGTCAAAACAATAAAACTTACAAAACATGAAATTATTATATTACATAAAACATCAAAGTGTTTTGTATGTAGGGAGCATATTGCATTCATGATTTTAAAGATGATAAGTATATTCATTCACAATCACAAACGATCAAGACTTGTTACATCTTTATTTTTATTTTTTTGATCAAAATAAAAATCTTTAATAACTTTTTTTAATTTGAGCATTTTTAATTATTGTGATAAAATACTGGCCTTAAAATATAATCACAATTTTATAAAAATACTGTTTATTACCTAGTAAATGTTTGTATTACATAATTAGGTATTTTGAAATTTAGATATTTGAAATATATATTGTGACATGAGTTTTAGGCGTACTATGTTATTATCATTATTATATAGGTGTAATTACAATTGTGATCCATTTTTTATTGTAATGAGAGAATAAATAAGATGTTTATTATTAAATATTGATTTTTCTTTGTGATAGGCTAGATAATCCTATTGAGTTGTATGTACTTTGCCGTTGTATACAGGCAGAGAAGAATTGGTGACGATCGTGTTTATACGCTTTTTAATCTTTTGAACGCTACGGTCTTGTAGATATTTTCGAGCCTTCAGCTCCGCGTCTTTATTAGAAGAAAAATATTGTATGGAGATTTTATTACTTTAATCTACTATAGACGTCAGTTGCCGTCAAAAGTTTATGTAACAGTTACTATTAATTCAATTATTTATTTTTATTTTTGAAAATGTGTTCTTCTGTCCCATTCTGTATATATTGAAACTCTTATAAGCATTAGTGGAGATTTAAATATTTCCAGTAATGCTTATATGCGTAAATAGGACCCTTACAATTTATTTTTTTGGAGATATTAATACAAATTAAAAATGAGGTAAGTTGTGTTTTTATTTACTCACATTAATATTTTAACAAGAATGTCGTGCAGTGGAATGCTGTGTTGTTTTTTTTTTAATATTCGCAATATTTTTTATATTTTTTTCAATTTTTATTATTATTAAATAATAGTTGTTCTTTATACAGTTCGGGCACCGGACGGAATAACTGTTCGCCTAATGCCAGGTCGGCGGAGTAAGTATATCAAAGTTGAACTAAGAAATATATTTCTATTTATTACTCTGTTCTAGCATGAAATTATTAAATAAATGACTCCCCATTCTAGTTCCGTTAAAAATTTACTTAAAAAAAGACATTAGCATAATAAAAAAATTTCGCTTCCAGAAATAACACGCTCGTGGGTCTTATGAGATGCAGTCGAGATTCGTATGGTGGTACGTTATGAGGCTTGATCGCGTTGGATTCCTTCAAAACAAACATGCTTTCACACTCGTTTTCAATCTAATCATTAAAAAGCTTTCTACAGATCCATGCCAAACCACAATAAAAATAAACATGACTGTAGAATGCTCTCATTTTAACACTTTTAAGAACACATGACCAAATAGTAGTTTTATTGTGATGACGTCTATAGACGTCGTGTGTCCCCGAAAGTGTTAATGGAGTTTAACGCGATCGACCCTTAAGTGCAGTAGTACAAGCACAATCTGTGATATTCGCATTTGGTAATTAGAAAGTCTGATTTTTTACTGTTATAGATATAAAAATGTATTTTTATTTTTTGATTTAACACATTCCAAAGACCCCAGTTATTCGATCACATTGTTTTGTTCTTTCCTGTTCTCATTGAGTGCTCTGTTGTACCAAATGCGGATAACTAGAAAGTTATTTACATTTTAAACACTGCTGCACTTAAGGTGATAGGGAAGTAATAAATGTATATTTATATGAAAATGATAAAAAAAAATGTGTCGTTCTTAAAACAAGTATCAAGATTGACAGGACGCAGTTGCGCTGCGTTGCTGTAAAGAATTCTTATTTTCATTGTAATAGTTTTGTAAAAGGAAACAAAACTAATTATTTATAATTGTAACACTAGCTTTCATTTATGTGTTATACTGTATTTTTCTTCATTTGTCATAATTAGTATAGCAAAGCTGCCAAAGTTTCAAAATGTTAACATACCTTTTTCCATTTCTTATCAAATTAATTAGCCTATAGCAGTCCAGTACTAGACACAGTCCTCTAGGCATGACTCCGATATATCATATCGTAACTAAAAACTGATATACACATATATCATATCATATCGATATGCCACACACAGAAAACCGTTTTTACAATATCGAATTATCGATCAAATCATATCGAGCTAAACGAAAAACGAACTATCCATATCCGTTTACGTAGCTTACTCAACTTGTCATATTCAGATCTATCCCGTGATTAGATATTCGCCGTCTCTCTGTTCAACTGATGACGTTACCGGGTGTGAAAACGAGACGAAGCGAATATCGTTCAGCGTTTGCTGTAGATATCTAAAAACTCTCCATATCGATATCTAAAAACGGTTTTTCATATCGATATAAAAACTTCATATCTGATATGTAACCGTTAACAGAAAATACCAAAACTGCCCATGTCTACAGGCCTCTCAAAGTGACGATATATGAATTTTACATATTAACTAAACAACATTTTTAAGCTAATTAAGTTTGGGAAACTAGTAATTATAATTTCTAAACAAGACAAGTAAGGAAAAATAGAGTATCCAGTTGAAATTATACGTCGAATTTGTAAACGGTAACACAAAACCTGTGATTTGCAAAAGTATATTTTTAATGCCGCAAGTTCTTTTACATCGCATTTATACGGAATACCGCAAATGTGATTACTGTTAGCTAAATTATTTACTGAATACTCGAAAATTCACTACAAAAATACCTTGCATTAGAGACTATAGACTCAGCGATCAGCGATTTAGAGCTCATCACACACGAGCGGCACGTTGTCGTCGGCTGCCGACAAGCTGACGTCCGCAGCGTGACGCTCGTCGAACCCTTAGTTACTTCTCGAACCTAACTAATCGGCGACACTCGGAAACTTAATTGACAGGTACTAAGTATTTAGCTGCTCTGTCATTCGTTACTGAACAATAACTAATTTAACTGGTTCTTGCGCTTGTCGCTCCTTCAGAGATATAGTAGGGTTCTGTATCAAAATGGTAAGAAGGGAATTTACCACTTTTGGCCACGACTATATTTGCTTTCCTTTGATAAGTTAGTTTGTGGAAATAACAGTTCTATCTTGACCCAGCTTAGAAGTGTCTACACGTCTAATTAAACAATGTAAAATTACTTCATTAAACAACTTAATTGCTCAAGCAGCTTTGTCGCTAGATGACGCTAAAGTAAATCTGAAATGTTTTGGGAACACCTCTTTTAGTGTAGGGGTTGTACCTCATCGGCCAGGCACGGATATTTTCTCTCTATCCCTTTCTAACCTTCGAACATATCGTTCGCTAGACCCAAGAGCAATGGGATGACAGAAGCGATCCGCGCCGTTGTCGCACAGTACACGCACAAACACAATCATGGAATGAAGATAGAATAATATCCGTTGCCAGACGATTTTTGACCCAAAGATACTCTTTAAGTGTGTATGTCCACTGGAGCGGAGCGAGGTGGCGGAACGGTGAGCGAGGTAAAAATCCACCAATAGAATTGCATAAAATCTCCGCTCCTCTTCAGTGGACAGGGAAGTTGCAAACTAGTTAAAAAAAATCTTATAAAACCGGGAAACGGAGCGAGGAAGAAGAGCCGATAAGCGGAGAGGAGAAACGAGCGCGGGCGCGCCAACTAAGCCAAAAACAGTTCGTAACTCTGCTCCGCTCCGCTATCTAGCTCCGCGTCTATGGACAGACACAGTCCGCAACTCCGCTCCGCATTACTCCCTCGCTCCGCTCCGCCGCCTCGACCCGCTCCGGTGGACAAGCCTTAGGCTCCCTCATAAAAGTTCGTTGTGACGAACAAAACGTTGCGTTTGCAACTATACAATTTACATAAGTTGTAGTGTCGCTACATGACGCGCATCAAGTCGAGCCTGCGTGAGGAGCCTTAATATCCCCATAGTTGTCTGACCTATCAATAAAGTAATCCAGAATTTAGATTGGTGTGCACGGTACTGAATAAAGATGACTGACTGCTCGCTTTTATACACATTTTTGCTTGTAACACGAGGACAAGCGAAATAGGTCATAAATTTTAAGTCGATGTGGTTCCTGGTATGTTGACTAAGTTAGACTAAATTCTGGAGTAAATATTGCAGTTAATGAAATAATAGACCACCGTGCTTTTCGTGGGCGTAGCTCTGAGATAGAGGATGTGGTAAGTAGTAATGTGTCGGGTAGTTTTGCTCGGGAACAGTTACTTTTTGAACACTGCAGCGGGGATTAGACACCAGCATGGGGATAAATGGTCGCATTCAGTTAGCTGTCTTCACTGAGATGTCCTTAGAACTGGCTGCGCTCAGACTGCGGTTTTGTTTGTAAAAAAAAACATTTTTGAATGGGACTTAAGGAAGTGTCTACATAAAATTACTAGCAACCCTTAAGTTAGTTTAATTTGTTGCCACTATAAAAAACATTCTTCAGTGACTGTACGGAGTGCCTTTAAAAGGTCCTAATTTATTAGGTAATTTCCTTTTAAGGGGTCAATGTGTAAGTAATAAGGATTCATTTAAGCCATAATTCAAAGTTTTAAAATAATTTTATTTAATGTTCGCCGTTCAAGGAACACTTTTCTTCTTGCTAGTACTATGTAAATTACAAATAATTTGATATATCCATTTAATTCTTTCAAAAGTGAATGTATTTCACTCACATATTAACCCTTTCAAAGGTAGGTAATTACCTAAAAAATTTGGACCTTATATAATATTTAGCTAAAAACTTCCTAAGTATTTTCAAGCAAATTAAATTTATCCTACTGATGAGACATGTGAAGCTTATGTCCTATTGGATATAATAACGAACTGATTCAATAAGTAAGCTACGCTATAATTGCTGGTTACATTTAGAAGCATAGTCGATTAATTATAATCCATATGAAACCTTGGTCATGTTAAGTCATTAGTAATGATCAAATAATCGGGCGTTTAATTACCTAAACTTAACTTTTTTTTCTTTACCCACAAATGCTAAGAAAATATGGACATGCCTTCTAATATATCTAATTATTTATCGCTCGTTTCAAAACCCCGAGATTGCATTAAAAACTTGAATACAACATTTCTCAGAACTCTTTGTGTTAATGTTGTTTTAATTGATTGATTACATCATTTTCAGAGGTGGTATCAGCGATGATCCCTAACTACATTGTCTTGATCAACATTGATTGATATTTAATATTTATTAACAAATGAGTCGGTGCATCCTGGATGTATTTTATTAATTCTTATTCAAAAAGGATATATATACTATTAAACCACTTGACCGTTATTAGAAGCTTATAATATTGAGATAGGCACATCCGTTTTCCGTTGTATTTTACTTCTCTTTTACCATAGACATCTATCTCTTTCGCACATCCCTTCCCTTCACCAGGCAGGGGCACTGTTGAGCTGAGAGCTCGACGTGCCTCAGTTCGACATTGGCTTGAAGTTTTCCGTTGAGTTAACAGTGTACCAAAAGTGCTTAGTAATTATTACCAAGTTAAAATTAAATACATTTTCAAAAAAGTGTTATAGCACGTAAGTTGCACATATATTTTTTACTAACGGTTTTACCGTTCGATATTTGTTTAAACTTTTATATAGATCTTTCTACTGATTTTGTTTCCTTGCTGACGGTCACGTAATTATCTGAATATTTAAATTACGTTCAAAGTTTTATTTTTCTACCGTCAATTCCCAGTACTTTTTATTTACCGACAGGTACGAGTTTTACTTGATTTTTCTCCTTTAGGGCTCAAATAATGGAAAATACAAATCCTAATGAGTTGCCTACGGCCGGTACTTCTGGAGTTAAACGGCAAAATTATTATTCAAACACAAGTAGTAGTTCAAGTTCATCGAGTACATCTAGTTCAGAATCTTCACATGATTTGAAGAAAAAGAAAAGACGACGTAGAAAACAAAAGAAAGAACGTCGGATTTTAGAGAATCTATCAAGGGAAATAGGAGAATTAAAAAGGAACATTGTCAGCAACGATACCCGAAATTACCCTCAGAATGATAATGAATCATACTTTTCTGATGTTAGTCGTAACCTTTACGACGATTATTGTATGAATGCATCGCAGACTTTACATTCGCCTGGTAATTTAGACACCGGCTTAGTATCCAACCTTACTTATGAAATCGAAACTAAACTTAAAGATCCAGTAGTACCCCCAACTCCTCCGGAATTTTTAAAAATGTTGAATGATGTTCAGCGGTTTGGTAATAGTACATGGTCAGATGTACGTTACAACGACACACAAAAGCTTTATAATCACACACCTGGATTTATAGAGTTAGAAACAAACGAGGAGGTGAAGGCGTTTGACAATACCCGCCATTTAACTTATTCCGATAAATCATATGCAGCTATCACCTATTGTATTTTAAATCAAAAGGAAGTTTTTCTCAATAGTTTACGTAGTTTGTTAGTTTGGTCTAAAACATCAAATGCTTCGTTGAATAATCTGACCGAAAAGGTTGAAGAAATATTTCTAAAAGGAGATTTTCATAAGGTTTCCACTGATTTATTACAAATGGCCTGCGGTCACAGAGCCGAAGCCATCGAAATGAGAAGGGACGGCATCCTCAAGTGCGTTCGGGACCCACTTGTAAAATGTGCATTAAGTAAAATCCCTCCTTCTAACACTCATATTTTTAACCACGAAGCTTTAACAGCTACATTAGAAAAAGCAGGTGGGGTAAGGAAGGCTTTCTGGCCTGTGAAGCAGTCCAACAGTGGTTAATGCTTCGCGAGCAAAACCATTTCATGCTGCACGGCTCCCCTCGCAGGGGCATGCCTGTCATAATGTACCATCGCGTGGTACCTGTACTTGTTGTGTACCTGCTCAAAGCACTTACACGCATGGCCATCGAAACCAACCCTCGCAAGGTGGTCAGGGTCATTTGAATCAATACCCTCCGAAAGGACACGGTGACGAACACCGTACATACAATCCTAACAATAGAAGTTCTTCCTTTCGATTTCGCGGATCGAGGGCAGGACGTTCTAATCAAAAAGGTCAAAAACGACCCTATTCACCCTCCCACAATTTTGGGAATAAAAGACATAGGCAATGACTCACAGTTTCAAGCGGGGCGGTTGGCACAATATGTCGATCGTTGGAGGAGAATGGGAGCACCATATTTTGTTTTAAAAATAATAACAGGGTATCGCATACCCTTTCGACAAAAACCACCGCTAAAAATACCAAATTTAAAAATCGATCGTCATCGTACGGTAGAATCAACCGAAATGTCGGCAATAATTTGTCAGATGAAGGAACAAGGTGTTTTGGAAGTAGCAGACCTAACTCCAAGCTTCATCTCGACTCTATTCCTAATACCGAAGAACGATTCAACATATCGCCCTATTTTCAACCTGAGACTATTAAATCACTTTGTGCTCACAGACCGGTTTCGGTTGATCAACATGCACCGTATCCCGGACTTTCTTCAACCTTACGATTGGATGTGCAAGGCAGATTTATCCCAGGCATATTTCAATGTTCCAATTGGCCAATCACACAGACGATTCCTCCGTCTTATCTACAGAGACGAATTACTGGAAATGACTTGCCTTCCGTTCGGATTAACCACTGCTCCCAAGGTTTTCGCTTGCCTTACGAACTGGATAGCCCAAATTCTTCGCGAAAGAGGTGTCAGAGTCATCGTTTATTTGGACGATTACCTACTTGTACATCAAGATCCGAGTGTTTTAACAGAGCACGTGAGCCTGCTATTGAACATCCTAAATTTTTTAGGATTTCAGATAAATTACGAAAAGTCTATTCTTACCCCACAAAAACATATGACCTTTCTGGGGGTTGTTTGGGACCCATGGACGAATCGGAAGTATCTGCCAGCAGAAAAATCTGCTGCTGTTGTCAAAAAAGTCTCCAATGTATTACAAATAGGAAAGACCACATTGAAGGAACTTCAAAGCCTTGTAGGGCTGTTAAACTTTGCCAGTTTTGTTGTACCGCGAGGCAGGTTAAATCACCGGATGACACTCGTTTACTTAAATTCTCTGCCGAAACTGACAACCTCGGTCAAATACAGTCTGTCCCCAAATGTTCGAATAGAAATGCAATGGTGGCTTCAGAATTGTCATTTATCAACTCTGATTCATACACCACCAACTCAATTTTACTTGACCACCGACGCCTCGGATATAGCATGGGGAGCACAGCTCAACAACCAGACAATATCTGGAACTTGGAGCCCGGAGGAACGGATTCTTCATTGCAATATGAAGGAACTGTTAACAATCTTAAAAGTGCTAGAGGTCAAGGCCTTGAATATGACGCAAAGCTCAATTCTGATACAGACCGACAACCGTTCGGCAGTAGCTTATCTCCGCAACGAGGGGGGGACCAAATCCCAGGCACTAATGAACCTGACACATCAAATTCTAGGCATGTTGGACCAACATCAGATTCAGTTCAAAATTTATCATATACCCGGGAGATTCAACAATCATGCGGACTGTCTTTCGAGACTCCGTCAACTGCCCGAATGGCATCTACTTCCGAATGCCACGGAATTGATCTTTCGAAAACTGGGAACACCGGTGATCGATCTGTTTGCGTCCAAAACAGCGCGAGTAGTAGCAAACTACGTGACTCGAGACATGAGCGATCGCGAGGCGATGTTTCACGACGCTTTCAACATACAGTGGAATTTTCCCCTAGCCTGGGTCTTCCCGCCACCTTTTCTGGTCCCTCGAGTGCTAATGCACATGAATCGAGCTATAGGGATTTACCTAATCGTAGTCCCTCGTTGGGAAAAAGTTTTCTGGAGAGCCGACCTCAAGTCCCGAGCCATTGCAGCCCCATTCACACTAACGAACGTGAAGCGATTTCTAGTCGATACAGCCACAGGGCTCCCTCCTCCGAAAATGCAGAACACGATTCTGGAGATCTGGAAATGTGGGGGTGGTCAGATAAAATTAGGTCATGGAACGCCAACCAGGTCTCTCTACTCAAATCTTCCTGGCGACCTTCCACTTGGAAGACATATAAAGTAGCTTGGAATCGTTGGATTTTGTGGGCTAAACAACATAACATTAATTCGATGCGCCCTGAAGGATCCGAATTAGCCCAATTTTTAGCTGATTTACACCTTAAGTCAAAATTTTCCTATAATACTATTCTTCTTCACAAGTCTGTTGTTTCTACCTTGTGTAATGCAGAGCTATCTGGCAAATTGAGTGAAGATGTTCTGGTTAAACATGTGTTAAAATCTATATCTTTGAAAAATCCGAAGTCTCAGAATCCACCCATTTGGGACATTAACATCCTTACTACCTATTTGTCTAATTATTCTGTAGACAGTGAAAATGTTTTTCAAACTGTTCGCCATACTGCAACACTTTTGATTTTATGTTCAGGTCGCAGAATTCATGATCTTACTTTGTTAAAAATAGACAATCAGCATTGTATCATTAATAATAATTTTATTATTTTATGGCCTTATTTTGGATCAAAAACGGATTGTAGTGAATATAGACAATCGGGTTGGAAATTACTGTTAAATTCAGAAAATCAAAATCTTAACCCTGTTTATTGGATTCATAAAACCATATCAGTATTAAATGAAAGACGGAGTGTTTCTGGTTCATCAAATTTATTCATTAATCTACGAGGATCACCTTCTCCGGCGTCCCGCACAGTTATTGCAGGGTGGATAAAATCCACCATGAAGGCTGCTGGTATCACAGCAACGCCAGGAAGTGTACGTTCCGCCGTTGCTTCCCGGAATTGGATTGACAATTTCCCTCTTGACGACATTCTAGCTAGAGGAAATTGGAGATCAGCAAAAACTTTTCAAAATTTTTATCGCCTTGAAGTTATGGTTACGAATAATTCATCAATTACTTCTTTATTTAACCCTGTGCTCTGATTAAGTTAGTGACACGATTTGTCTGGTTATATATTTGGGATTAAGAATAGATTTAGCTACAAATGATACATGTTTTACGTTACTATTGTTTTTTATTTTTGTTTTCTTATATATATAAATTTATCAGAGAAAACTGTGTTTCGCACATCTGCATTTTTATTTTATTTTTCTTCCATAAATATCACATTGGCATATTTTCACCAGGCGATAACAAACACGTCTCAATATTATAAGCTTCTAATAACGGTCAAGTGGTTTAATAGACGCGTTTTACCTGAAATAAAACGCATATTAAACTACTTACCTTATTAGAAGCTTAGTTTTTAATTCTGCCTGGTGTATATTTCGACGCAATGTCGAACTGAGGCACGTCGAGCTCTCAGCTCAACAGTGCCCCTGCCTGGTGAAGGGAAGGGATGTGCGAAAGAGATAGATGTCTATGGTAAAAGAGAAGTAAAATACAACGGAAAACGGATGTGCCTATCTCAATATTATAAGCTTCTAATAAGGTAAGTAGTTTAATATGCGTTTTATTTCAGGTAAAACGCGTCTATTATTTATTCGTGGAACAAAATGTGAAGTTTAGTTAGTAACGCCCGAATATCCGATCTATAGTAATTATTAGTAAAACCGTTAAGAAAGTATGTAGTTTGATTTTGTAAATGTTAACAGCAATAAAAGTAAATAATTATTGTGGAATTAATGAAACAATCACTGTGATTTCTAGTCGAAACTCCGAACTTTTCATTATATTGTGTATGTATTAAGCAATAAGCATTTCTTTCTGTATAAAAATAAACTTGTGCTCATTATAATGTACATAATTATATGTATGAGTATGTATGACATTGATTTAATATTTCTTTTCCTATGTAAGTTAGAACCTTGTATGTGCAAGTCTAGTTATTGCTATAGCCCATTATTGCTAATATTGTATTAGGAATAGTGCACTTACAAATAAAATTATTTTTGGTTTCTGAATTAGTTGAACAGAGTATTACCTACCTATAAATACTCTATCTATTTAATACATATAGTAAGTACATATGTACTCTAATAAAATCTTTTTGAACAAATCTATAAATCGTATATAATGATATTTTTTATTCATATTGAGGCCATGTAATGCCTAAGTATATTAATTACTATTTTTCAAGGAAATATTGAAAAATAATATACAAGAACGGGGCTTGAACCCGCAACTATCGACTTTGGACTATCTACTAAAGACTTTTAGTAGATCTATAAATGATTGCTAAATAAATATGGACAGTCGTCTCCTTTATGATGAATACAAGGATATTTGAAATTCTATAGATTCGGACAAAGACAAGGTAGCTCAGTTGGTGAGTCATGACACAGAATGTCAAGGGTCGCGGGTTCAAGTCCCCATCTTGTCTATTATTTTTCAGTTTTATTGAAAAATAATAATTAAATCTATATTTGCAATGCATACCTATTTGATATATCACTATATCATAAAAAAGTCAAGGATATCCAATCAAAAATTGAAATTTACTAAATCTACCTATAGGTAACTAAAAAAATATTACTTTTATATTTTTAAACTGTGTGGATCGGTAAGTAGGTACTCAAGTGCTCTACAGAGGGTGGTCGTGATAGCTTATTATATAGCACTAGGAGTACCTACCTATCCAGTAAATCCAGGTTCAAACCCTGCTCCTGGATCCTACTTTTCCATGCACAAAAGTTAACTTTAATGAATAATATTATTATGTTATCACCTTAAAACGTCTAAAATGTGGAAGATGAATTCGGATAAGTGAGCCGAGGTCAGGATGGCCTAATTGGCAGAGCGCCTAGAGTATTTATCTCGGAGGCGCATGTTCGAATCCTGCTCACAACCGTATTTTCTTTCCACCATGATTTATAACTTTATTAATATTATGGTTATCCCTGAGAAACCTTCACTCACAACTCTTCAGAACTTAATTTACCTAATTTTTTTAGTGGTATCTTAGAGTACATATACCTGACCTATGCCACCTATAATTATTAAAATAGATAATTTGCCTCGGAATGCACTTTGGCATTATCGTTTATCAATTCTTATTAGTAATCTAAGTAACTAGTTACTATCAGACATTGCAGCTATCTAAGTAAGATATTAAAATGTAGTTTTGTAATAAAAATAACAGATATAAATCTATATCACAAACTTATCCTGGATGTGATGACTTCCATTGGACGGGCTTCCCGCCGAAGTCACCTATGATCTAACGTCGTCTGACTACTCAATTCGCAACTGAAGTTGAACAAGTTCGGCACGGAGCGTAGGCAGCAGTCGCCTATATTTAAACAACGTTTTTATACAGTCTATTCCCACAAACAACACACGAGAAATTACTGATTTTTGATGGCAATGTTTCGTCTAAAATCTGTTCTTCAGAAAAAAGCTGCAATGGACAATCAGTAGTACTTGCTGACAACTTCCAATATTCCTGATAACTGCTACTTGCACATAAGGTTCTGTTGTTAAAATAAAAAAGTATTTAGCGCTTTTATAGTATATTTACTTAATTTAAAAGTATCTATTTGATATAAATATATAATTAATATTTTTATTTAATCGGCACATTTATCAAAATAAACTTGTTATTGAAATTTGTTTACTTTATTTGTTTTACTTTAACAAACATTACAGATGTTTAGGCACATTTGATTTTAACACATTCCCTGTCTACAAAGCAGTCACAATAGTTAAACAATGGCCATGTACGACATGTGGTTCATTGGACAGTGAAAGGGTTAAGTGTTAGTTTCATTGAATAGAAGTCCTAATTAACTTGCCAGTACCAAATTATTTCCTGATCAATATTCTCATTCAAAACTGCTGTGGAGTTTTCACAAGAATTTCTTCCTCCATGGAGATAGAAAACAAACTCTTTAAAACAAATTAAATCTATCATAAATACCATTACATTACATACCTTTTCTTGTTTTTATTTAATTAACTTAAATACTTCTAACAATATTTCAGTGTTTACTATAAACAAATGTTTAGCTAGATGCTAAAATGGGTGACTAAATATGTACCTAGATTACAATTGCATTTTTATTATTACCCTTAATTAATCATAGTTATTATGTCAAAACAACCATAATCTTCACCTTTCCCACAATCTTATAGTAAAATTAAAAACCCATAAGTTGAGTCTAAAAATGGACATGTTGCATACAGTTCTTTAGTATTTAGTACTTTTTCAGTATATGTTTACATAACTATAGATTATTTTACTCATAAAAATTATCTATTAATGCTTCATAAATTATACCAGCCTATAAATGTCAATGATTACATTGTCATGATAGCCGAATTGAGACATTTTGAAACATGAATAATGTTTTTTTTTACTAAGATCATGTTAGGGCTAAGATTACAGTATGTCTGATTATATTAAGAATAGCAATTTTGGCAGTACTCCGGTTACACCAACATACAGGCACCAATACACCTTTCATTTCAATGCTTTTAAAGCATTACAAACTTGTTGGTTTCAGTTGTAAGTCCAATTTCTCATATACATGGTTTCATAAAAGGCCTAATGTCACTGTCAATACCAATCTATATAACTCCTTTCTTGACTTGACTATTGTGTTGTCAGTCTAAACTTAAATGCAGTCTATGAAGAGGCCCTTCTTGAGCTACACACAGTGTCCAACAGCTGCATCTATCTGCTAAACTATTGTTTATCTCTGGATTTACAATAAAAAACATTTTACAATGTGCAGACATTAAATTGCAGTACCACGCTCTAAATTCTGCTTAATCTCAGCAGTGTGTTCTCCATAGAATCTTTCCAATTTCTTGTTGAATTTAGCATTTCTTTCATTGATATAATCAATATCTGCATCGTCATTGTGTGTACGTCTTCTGGAGTACCTAGCTCTCTTTGCAATTTGACCTTCTAAGTCATCAACCATTTTATCAACTGCTTCTCTACGGTCCTCATGCATTCCATGAATAATAACATTGGGGCCACCATAGAAAGCATCCCCATATTTTTGTTTCTGTTTCTCATATTGTTCTACATTGGTTGTAGGCATATTTTTAACCAATCTATTGTACTGTCTAATGGTAGCTTGCTCATAGGTAGAAAAGCCTTCATCTGGATTCCTTTTCTTCTTTTTACGTTCCAGGCGTTCAGCTTCAGTTGCTGAAATATTCAATAGTTTGACTCTGTCGTAATCTTTACCAGATTTTTCAGCCTCCTCGCGTTTCTGTTGATCATCGAGCAACCATTCAGCTTGTCGTCGTTTCGCTTCGTAATTCGGAGGTAGTTTGTTCCTGGCCTCTTCTGCGACCACTTCTTGATGGTTGTGTGTTCTCGCTTCGTTTCTGGCTGAGTGTAGTGATCGCAGTCTCTTCATGCGTTCAGCTTGTTTTTCAGCAAACGTCATTTCCTTAGCTCCTGAGACTCCTGATGTTGACTCTTCGGTAGTTGCACTCATTGTTGTTATAAATTAATCAGTAATTAGATTAACAAAACACTTCCTTTAGGATATACGATGCGTAGGTATTATTTTTCTGTTTTCAACCTTTCACAATTCTTGACTGGCTGCAGTGTTGCCAACTCATATCTACCTCCTAGTCAGTAGCTAGTAGCTTGCAAAAAGTTGCTAAATTGACAGTTTTTTACTTAAAATAGCTAAATGTTATGGATTCAATAAAAATAGCAAAATAATTACAATCATGTTTTAAATTAAACTAAAGAGTATTCCTGAGGAAGTCTCTGATGCAGGAGATTAGGTTCCGAGTGTTGTCAAACTGTTGTAGGATGAACAGGAATACTTTACATATTAGGTCAGTTGTTAAAGTTTAATAGTGGAGCAAACATTTCTTTGAGGTTTTATTGTTACTCAGATGTAGCTTTAGATCGGATTGAAATCAGCCCTAAACGGCTAAGGAACTATAAGATGAAACCTGATGACACGATGCATTTATCATTCCAATGCACTCTACCATAGGCCACATTTAGTTTTGTCTTTAAAGATGGTGCTGTATTACAGAATCTGGAAAGTATTTACGTCACGTGAAAATGTGCTGGAAAAAGTAGTTTACAAGTTTATTAAATTGTAGCTGCGTCATACCGAAAAATTGCTACATCTAGCTATTAAGTTGCTAAGTTGGCAACACTGACTGGCTGACAGTTGGCTTACTGTCTGAGAGTAACAGAAAGGAGGGTTTAGGCGGGAAAATGTAAAGTGCACGTTGTCGATTTTATATTGTTTTCCAAAACTTGTGTTTCTCCGAAGTATAATGTGTAATTATGGTGGATAATTAACCATTATGTGTTCATGAAGGTGTACGAGTGTGGGCAAATTGTATAAAATTGAAAATCATGACTTTTTGTGTTCACTCCTAAACTCCATCGAAGACTCAGTAAAATTTCCACCGTTTTACTGGGGCAATAACTGCAATAACTTTTTATACTTGATTAAAAAAAGAAGGAAGTAACTGAAGACGAGGCTTTGGCCTTACTTTTATTCAAGAACACTGAAGACGAGGCGGTATGGTCTAAGACCTTAGCCTGCCCGATTAGGGCGAAGGAAATAAAAAAAAAAAAAAAAAAGTAACAGAAAGTCAGTAATTGACACTGACGGACAGAAAATCTATGATCTATGTCCAGCAACTATTACCCGCAAGTTCAGGAGTTTTGGGCGATTTGTCTTTTATTCCAAAATCTGTGCACAACAGTATTGCCATATAATAAAAGTTATTACAAAAATCCCTGATTTGAATAACCTTTATTTCTCTTCCGTACATTGTACTGTATTATACTAACCTTACAACTAATACGCCAAACTATTTATATTACTTTAGCGGGAAGAATTCGTGTTTTTAGGTACGAACGAATGAAATAAAAACAGAAAAATTTTCATTGTTTCACGAATATGTTAAACTAAAATCTTTTGATCGGAGAAGTACAAAATAGTACTATATAAATGACAATGAACATCGATTATGTCTGGTAAATAAAGAGCCAACAGATTACAAAGCATAGAGGAGCACATAATTATGTATATCGCATATTATTAAAGAATAGACAAAAATCAACGACCTACCTAAAATACATAGTAATCAACTGTGTGATGTTCGCTGACGAAATTTAATAAAAAAAAACATGTTAGAAAACAGCATCTTAATAGTAACCTACAATACAGTAAAATATTGGTTACATAACTAATCTAGAAGTAAAAACAAAAATAAAATTCAAATTAAACCAATTTTTTTTAAACTTATATACCATAACACAAAACATTAACATAAAAGAAGTAGATAATTTTACATTATAAGGATTAACCCTGGACCTAAACTGGAAGAAACATGTAGAGAAAGTTTTTTATTTATTTATTAATATCCCTAACTTACATCTATCATTACAGATAAAATAAACTTAATTCGAGAACGGAGCTAAATTTGTTCAAATTATCTCAGTTCCTTTATGGGCTCAGTGTTCTCAAAACCAATACTAGTATCTCTATCAGTATATAATGCTTATGACTATACGTGGTATGCTATGGAATCATCATGTGGGGCCCTAATACCTATGCATGAGAAAAATAAGGTATTCTTTTATTTATTTTTTCGAATGTTATGGATATTTTATTTTTTAGAACATTATTTTTTTTTTATTTTTTTTTTTAATATTTCCCCAAATGACGTAATGTGTTCAGAAATTTTTAACACACCCAGTTTCTAAACGACCTAAAACCAACATTTGTCAGTTTCATGTCAGTTGGTAATGTCAAATGAAGGTCACAAACGTCAAACTGACAAGTGTTGCCAGATCTGGTATTAAAATTTTAATGTTTTTTAATATAAAACGCATGTTTTTAACGTTTTTGGGCATAGATCTATTTTGTTATACTTGTAGAAATATACATAGTTATCGAATGTATCTTGAAATGCGATTTTAGTTAAAATAGCTTCACTATAAAAATGCCAGAAAACATTTCCTTCTAGTAGTTTGGCATCACTAAAAATGACAAATGACCTTCAGTCCACAGATTATATAAAATATGAACATGTGACGTCACTGCAACTGCTTCAGGTCAAATGAAGGTTATTAGTTATTTTTGCCTTTTATTTTGTAATCTCTAACTTTTATGAGTGGAAATTAACAAAATATAGCACATAATCAAAAAATCTCCAAATGGTTTTTCCGTTAGCACGTCTTACGAAAAATCAGGCATGCCCAAATACGTTATATAATATACGACGGCGAGAAAGCTGTAAACCGCTTTTTAATAAAGAGAAAATTCTTACCCTACTATCTTTATATGTACATCTTAGAAATAGATATATTTGTCAAGAAAATCTTAACGAGTTCAATTTTAACATTAACAGCCTGGCCACGACCTCACCGCTATCAGCGGTAGCTTAGCGCGGGGCGGTGAGTGGTAAGTGGCAAGTGTACTAAAATAATGAATACCGCCACGAGCTAATGCCATGCCACGACACAGAGCGGTGCGGGCAGCGGAAAAAGAGAGCGGTGACTCATCAAACAAAATATTTTAGACAAATTTGTAGTTGAATTCTGCGGAATATGAACACAGAAGCTTTTATTACGGAAATTTTAAACCAAACGCCTATATGGATGTCAAAGCCTCAGCATACGTTTAAAAATGTAATAAAAGGATTGTGGGACTACAAAGCGTACGCGCCGCCGCTTGCCGCTAAAGCCAGAAGTCGTAGCCGGGCCGTATCAAAATAAATTAACCCTCCCAGTACCCAGAATAGAAATGTTTAGAAACAGCCCACAATATCAAACTAATCTTTAATAAATTACCAGGTTGTATATTGAACACTAAAATGCTATTATGCAATCAAAGAATTCCTAGAAAATACATTTTAAAATACCTATTAAGACTGTGTAAGTAATAGAATATGTTGAATGTAATCGCCAAATTGAACGTGATAATATTTTTTCAAATATTAATAAGAATAAGAACTACAATAGTACCTATGCCTTGCAACACTCTTACAGGAGCTTTGTATGTTTGGGATAACTATTGTTTATGTTCTCTGTAAACTACAATGTGCAATAAATTATGTGGGAGATGGTTTTGGGCAGTTGCATCAACTCCCCAAATCTATCCACTCTACTTATGACTAAATAGATTTATTCTGAATATACGTGCTCCATCCTCGGCCACACCGTCGCTTACCATCAGGGGAGTTGGTGGCCATACGTAAAAACTTTTTTTTTTATGTATGAATAATCTCAACTTTTATAGTGTCATCTCTAAATCTAGTGTACGCAGACTTAAATGGCGAATGGTAAACATTTAAAAATAAAACTATTATAAAAAACAACATCTCTAGATGGCAATTCTGTAAATAACTGAACCTGTATTGCCATTATTTAAGCATAAAATTAGGAAAGTATTTTTTGTAAATCATCATTATTGTAAATTAATTAAAGTATAATGATATTAAACTGGTTCAGGGCAAATTAACTAACGATCCGGTATTGTTTTTTCGTAATGTAAAATGCTTGATTTGACGCTGTTTAGAGGAACAGGTATGAAGTTAGGAACACAACAAATAATTTCCGAACAACCAACTACCAAACTGAAGTGAGGCAGTCTGTCGGTGTTTTTGAACAGTGACGGTTCTGTGAAATTGTGTTGGGAAGTATATTTTTCTGATAAATTCAAAGTGCTTTTGGAGTTCACGATGTCGGATGAAATCGCGGAGAATGGAACAGCGAACGGAGACGTCCCAGAGATCGAGCTGATCATTAAGGTAGATATAGTTTTTACACGTGTTAAACACAATATTAGCAGCTAACATCGGTCAACACGGCACGCGTTACTGTGGTTGGCCTTCGGAGATATAAGAAGATTGTGAATTTATGAAGAGGTAGCAAACGTGATAAACACTGTTTTATGCGGCGAACCTCATACTTTCAACAATTAATCGGATATATTGTATGTATGCAGTATATGCACTAATACATCGCATGATATTGTCGTGCGCCGCTCGTATGCATGAAAGTATATTATTACTGCACTTATAATGCGCGTTATTTAGGTCACTAGCAACTGTTTTGTTAGTGTCGTTGTGTTTGGCGCGTATTTTTATCGACCATGGCATTTACATCTCGTTCAAATGTAAGGTGTAGATAGATATGTAGCCTACCTATATCTATTGCATGCTAGACTGCATCAGACGTCATTAGCTGAATCAAGTTAGCAATAGTTATATAAGTTCTGAGAATTACAAATCAGCTTCAGTTATATGATCAACAACTACTTACATGAACTGTTGAGATGAATTTGTAAACATGTCGTTTTTTTTAGATGGAGATGCATTTGGCAACTGATAGAATTCATAATTTAGGCTAGCTAGTAGGTACCTACAGCTGGTTAGTCATAAGCACAAACATAACTTGTCCTGTTTACACCATGATTTAAAATACTCTGTTCACACAATTACTAATAAAATAGGTTTAGAAACCTGATTCATGGCATAATTTATCAAAATTTTTTGTCAGAGGGTCATCTTAGGGGATAACAACAGTACAAACTCTTTATTTTGAATGTTGAATTAAATCATTCTGGTATCTATAAAATTTTCTGTAACAAAGTAATAATGGCAAAGGTAAAAAAGTTATGTTCTATGAAGTAAAGACATCAGTTGATAAGGACTTTTTATTGACTTAATGTCTAATGTTTACAAATAGTGTGTAATTTAAAAGATATTTTACATTAATGCATTTACTTCTTAGTACACCAATAACTAATGAATGCAACCCTATAAATAACAGAGTAACTATCCATACATTATTATGAAGCAAATAAATGGACAATAAAAAAAACACAGCTATTTAAATAAACTGTCCCATGGAGGACTAGTCCTCCTGCAACCACAAACGCTGCAAAGTGTTCGAAATGTCAGGAAAAATAAACCATTATTACATGCGATTAATCCAGTTAAAAGTTGTTTTATTATAATGTATAGTGATCGCGAAAACCTAAGATATTACTGAACTGTCCCATATCCATGCTTTAATTAGAATATGTAATATTATCATGGTTTCCTAGTAACTTTACTATCAGGTACTCAACATATCATATTATTTCAATGTAACTGTACTGCTTGATGTTTATCAATGCCAATGATATCATTCCTAATTATTGAAATGATAATTTAAATGCAGGCATCATATTATTTTTCCTTGTTAATATTATGTATTTTAATCTTGTGTAGTTATATACATGCACTGTTAAACACATCAGAAAACCACTTTTTATATATACCTATTTAGAATACCAGTTTTTCCGGGTCATATTCCTTTTTGAAATCAATCTCCTGTCCCACTGTCCAGAAAATCTAATCTTGTTGGCACTTGTCTCTAGAATAAATTATTGATTACTATGAATCCTTACTTATTATGGTCTCCCCAGTGAATTACTCTATCAGTTTTTATAATGCGTTTATGACCACTCCTGAACTACTTATAATTTCTTACAATGGACTACAAAAACAGATTATTTAATAATAACTATGGGTATAAAAAAAAATGTATTGGTTGCATTGTCTATGACTTGTATATTGTAATTGTAAGAGTCTAATGAGACAAATAGGTGGTATGGGTTTATGCTACTAAATCTACCCATAACTCTCCCACTTCAGGCTAAGCCAACTTCTCACATAGAGAAGGCATATGTGTTAAGCTGTTGCCTCAGTCATTAGCAGACACAATAGATTTTTATTGTTACAACGTACAGATCTGTACGTTACTGAGCCGAAAGGTTAATCTTAGAGATAGTGGTAATTTTTGTTTTGAATCTGTACCCATTACAAGAGGTAAAGTATTAATAGAAAAGAATGGAATTTTAAGTAAGTCATTAAGTCTTCATTTGAGCATTTTATTTTTTACATATTTTGAAGTAAAATAATACATTTTCTAACATGGCAGTACAATAAATGGAAAATGATGTATTGCCATTTGAAATATTTTAGAGTGTGTATTTTGTAATACATTGTAACACAATTTGGATATACACAAATACATTTCATTCTGGAGGCATTACATAGTAATGTGTTTGAAATACTGCCAGTAGTTGCAAAAAGTATAAACACTGTTTACTTCAGCAATGTATTTATAACTACTATGTCAGTAAGTCAATGGCAGTGGTGAAACTTGCTATGTTGAAACACTATATACCATTTACCGGTCATATTATAGTCAGTCTGCTCTGCTCAAATTTACCTGAACTACTTTATGGTGGACTCAGAGTCCAGAGTTACGGCATGCATATTTATGTACCTTGGTGTCACTGCCTATGCCCTCCGAAACTCGTAACATAGTAACATTAGTTGTCGGACTTACAATCATCTGACTTCCTGTGAGACTCTCATACATCTTCATTTGAGAACTGCGACCGACGACGGCTCAAAGTGCTCTCCGAGGCACAGGTTTCCTTATGAAACAATGGTCATTCATCCACAGATCAACTGCGGCAAGCGCAGCTTAACGTGGATCTATCGATACCTACAGCTGTTACTTAGCCACAGACCATCTTAAGTATCCACTGGGGATCTGATAAATGTATATTATAAAATAAAAAATTGTTTGGTAATTTTTGCAATAGCTACTTCATTAGTGGTTGCTTATGTTTTCCAATATTTTCATCATGAAGTCGAACTCGTACTTTCTCTGTCCCTTGCATCAACAGAAAACATCAGGTCACCTAATGCGGCTTTTTTTAAAAATAAAACATCGACCTACATTTGGGCCCCAACTGGCTTGATGGTAAGCGACCGCGTGGCCGATGTTGGCTTACACATTTTTATGTATGCCATCGGCTACACCGGTGTGGAACCATCCCTCGCCATAATCGTCTAACATGATGTCGGGTTAGAGATCGGAAATAATGTTATTCAATTTAAAACAATAATAAGTTGTTTCCAAGAAAAAAATATAATTGCTTTGCATGGCATTTGCATCGTCGTCTAATGCCTAATGCAAAAACATAATTGATCACTTACGTAATATCCCTCATTAGGTCATTCATATAGTTTGCGCCTTAAGGGACGAGTCATTTGATGAGCTCAGTGTTCAGCTTAATTAGCGCTACCCCATACTGGTAAGACGATTAGCCTGTCGCATACCGGGCGCATGCGCTTGCGCACCTGCACTTTGAGGAATTAACACTTATAAAAAGAGAAACAACTTTTAATGCTATGGGTAAGGAAATGAAACAAAGATAAATATCTATATATTTATTAATTTTATTTTGTAACTGAATTATAAATCTGAACCCATACAGTTGTTCACCCTTGTAAAATGGGTGCAAGTTGTAACGCATTCACCACGGTTCGTGTTCGCTGCTCGTAAACCACCGTGTTTTGGTCGTTCATCAACCGCGTTCGGATGCGTCGTCTTGAATTATATAATTTTAATTGGCATCGCACAGCTTATGAGCTTACAAAACGAATATCTGCTAGGAAGTCAGCAGCATGCGAAAACGATTGCTGCATTTGTAGGCGTTACTAAATCGAATGTTTTAGTCGACTCTGATTGGATTTATTGTACCAGATTTCTTTCCGGTGTCAGGCTGAAAAATACACACACAAATCTATTAAAGAAGACAAACCGTCCAGATAAATTATGTTTCATTGTTATTGCCAGCCATATCAAATACCAGTCTTGTTTTTTAATACGGCTAAGTAATTATACTACAGTAAAACTAGAAGTTTCGAAGTACCTGCAATGAATGCATCTCCCAGTGCAGCGGGCATTCCACGCGAGAGAGCGTATGCGCGCCTTCGAAACAGAAACCTGCGCGGGCGCCATCCAGGGGAAAGTGACACCGCGCACGCGACTGCTCGTGCGTCCGGGGAACCGAGTGACATGAGCGATTAGCATGCTCATCCAGCATTCGTGACGGTTATGGAAATATATCATTTTTGCTGGTCAGTTTGTCTAATTACGTCAATCTGGAAGATTGAGATTTTTAAATTACTTTAAACGCTTTGACAATTCGACTCCTTGGTTTTTGGCTGTTTTTAAAGATAAAAATCATCATAACTCCTTTTAAACCTGTTGGTCACCACTGGGGCGACGGCTAAAAAGTAATTAATTTAAATAAGTTCAAAAAAAAATGAGAGTGGGTAAGAAAAAATCGTTTTATCGTAAAAAGCATGGGGTGGTAGATGGCAATTGTAGTATTTTTTTTTATCTTATAGAAGGTTCTTTTCTACTTTTTAGTTCGGTTAGTTACAAAAGCGTGTATTTTTTATCTATTATTTATCGAATACTTAATAAAATCTCTGTGTATAACTTTGACATACCAATTTTGCTTAGATCGTACACGCGAAGGATACAAAAATGCCAATTGTTAATCTTATTTATCTGTATGTTGATTCAAAGTATTGAAAGCTCGAACAAATATGTAAACATACATTTTAGAGCTGATTAATATTCAATGTAAATAAATATCATTCGCTATGCAGAGCAACCGTTATAGCTGCATTATTTATTCAAGCGAGAACTGTTTTTTTTTATCTTCGATAGAAAATGGTGAAACTGGTGTAGGATCATGTTTGATAGATGTTACGTTCAATTAGATTCTTGAAATATATTAATTTTATTGCCACGCAGTGATCCGAACGCTTTCAATGAACACGCTAAATGGTCATCATCAGCATGGTTGATTTGTAGAATATAGACCTGAGAAGTAACAATATAATCAATGTGACTGATAAATTATATTATTTTTCAAGATAAATCTTTGAAAAGCATTAACGCTTAGCGAACTCTAAAGTTACAATATTAAATGGAAAAAGAATACGGTCGCGAACAGGATTCGAACCAGCGCCTCCCGGATAAATACTCCAGGCGCTCTGACCACTAAGCCATCTCGACCTCTGCTCACCACCGCGAATTCTTCTTCCATATTTTAACACGTCTTATGGCGACGTCATTGCAATCAATTCAGTACCTATAAAGGTGACCGAAGCGACATGACCAACTTTGCAGCTAATACAATGTCGTAAAGAATGCAATTACCTTAATAATTCAAGATAAATCTTTGAAAAGCATTAACGCATGCTTAGCGAACTCTAAAGTTATAATATTAAATGGAAAAAGAATACGGTCGCGAACAGGATTCGAACCTGCGCCTCCCGGATAAATACTCCAGGCGCTCTGACCACTAAACCATCTCGACCTCTGCTCACCACCACCATTTATTGTTGGTCAATATCTCTTCTCAAGGTGCCCCAATGAAAATATAGAAATAATATTACAAATATTTAATATTTTACCGTGTACTTAGCAACAATCGATCATGAAATGAAAATTGTGAACATAAAAAGTGACGCAAATATAGCCTTTGTCACGACTCGTCCGCCTACGCTTCGGCCAGTTTTTGTTATACGCATAAATTTGTGCCAAAATATGCTTTTAAATTATGCAGTAACGGTTTATAATCGATTGAAGAGTATTCGCCGATGAAGCGAATCCTTGACATTGGACTCAAACTGGCTATATGGATGACTGGCTGGCCGACTGGATGCACAGCCGGTCTCGTACAATTATGCAGTGATGCGCGCAGTTGTTCGAATAATGGCGTTAAATAATAACTGACCCTTACATTGTTAATAACATTGAAATAAATTGGATCCGGTGTGATTAAATTGTTTCCATGGATTAATTATTACATAATAAACACACCTGCAGACTTCCATAACGAGTGCCAAATCCTTTAGTGGTTTTGCTAACTAATGAGGCGATGTTAAAGTGTGCCAAAAATGGCCTGTTATATTTGTTTTGTATTCTATTTTGGATACATACATTAATGATGTCATCACACATAGACAGACACACACTTACAAAGCTCCAACACGACCTATGGCAACAGTCAAACATCTACACCTCATTCCATATGTGGGGCATTCTGGCCAACGAAGGATCCAAAAACTTCAATGCTCCAACTTAAGGCAAATCGAAAAGGATCATAAATCATTAAATTCCTCGTATGTCGGGAGCTTATAGGTTCTTAATCGATAAACATTTAACGCCCTTTCTTTACTTTATGATTGAAGAATAAACTATGTTTGAGCACTATGCACACCAAGTTTATGTTTAGCCACGTCCTGTCACAAAAGGGTACTTCAACACGCCTACTGCTTGTGCAACTGAGTGAGTAAGCCGAGAGTCCAATGCGTTGGAGATGGTTACAATATTTTAGTTCGGTGTAGACTCTTTGTAGCATAAAAGCTCAAAATCGATTCGTACTTCATAAAAAATAATCACTAAATTGATGTCCTGTCTGTTATTTGTATATCTGTATAATAGAAACAATCTCTAAAAATGCTTGGCGGTTTTTGATGCTTTTGAAAGGAATAACTTATGTATTTTTATTGCAATACCGCTATGTGGCAGGCTTTTAGTTGTAAAAACCTCAAAGCTTGGTTCTTTAGTTTGAGCACCAAAATATTACAGTTATTTCGAGATAAATTTGCGTGTCTTGCCTCGCCTTTTGAATGTGCTTTGCGTGTTAATTGTTTGAAAGTTATTTTCTATTGAACACTACGATATCAAAACGGTAACTTGAAATTCGTCAGTTTTTATGCATTGCATTATTTAATCTTGTACCACTTCTACGAGCGATTCATTGGACGCCAATGGATATCATTATTTATTTATTGATCATTTGAATGGTTTGCTTTTCATGTAATAAAGTAATAATGCAGATATTGCGAGCCATTCAATCTTTTTGTATTACTTATTGCTGTTTCGTATTAGGCGACATCATATTGCAATTTAGTTCATTATAAAATCGTATTTAATGAACATGATGATACATATCTGAAAATAAAGACAATAATAAAATATTTATCTTGTGTAAAATATATTTTTAGTGAAACTGTAACCAAGCAAACAAGATTTCGTAAAAATAATCATTACAAATTATTATAAAACAAAGTCCTCCGCCGCGTCTGTCTGTTCGCGATAAACTCAATAACTACTGCACTGATTTTCATGCTGTTTTCACCAATGGATAAAGTGGTTCTCGAGGAAGGTTTTAGTATATAATTTGTCAAGTTTTTGTATACATTGGCTAAAATATAATTATATTTGTTGGAGGTGTCGGAAAAAATAAGCCGTCTGAGAGCTTTCAACGAAAACGCTGCCTAAACCCTTTGAGATATAACAAAATGATGTATGCTGGAATAGTGTAACTTATATAGATCTACAGAAATACAGTCGGCGATGGCATATGTCTATCTCTTAAGGATAACTATATCCATTTAAATACATAGAAAAATGGGAAATTATAAAGCGGTAATTGGAAAGCGGAAACGGGATCAAAATTTCATTATTGATTTTGGTCGCGGTAACCGACATCCAAGCGGGCGAAGCCGCGGGCATCAGCTTGTATATTATATTTGCCAAAAACCAAGGCAATAGGTTTCTATGTTCCTTCCCACTTCACTTAAAACTATAAAATCTTAACTTAACAATTTTATTTTTGTATAAATAAATAAAAAGATGCGTTTTGTAATTATTATAAGCTTCCCAAGGCTTCTGGCGTTGTGTTGTGATGGATCATATGATTTTATCAATTCAAAGGGAATCTACTTTCGTCTAATGCTTAAATTGATCCTAGTTAGAAATCCAAATTATACACAAATTGATAGTTCGTAATAATAAAACTTATTTGGTTCTTTTGCCTTTAAATTATACAGTTTAGTTTCATTTACTTTATTTTTCACATTTGTAAGCAATTCTGTTAACATGAATATGTAAAAAATACGTTTTATCATCGCTAAGTTCCAAATTATGCGTCATTTCTATTTCTAACCACTGCCAGAAAGCAAACATGTTTTTTTTTTTATATTTACCCTCTGCGTTCGTGCCTCTTCCTTCACCTTAAGGTACCTTTGAATTGGCAGACGCGATGATTACAGCAATTTAGTAGTTTCATTATGAGACGTTTATCTATGCATTGTTCTAAAGGTTAGGCTATAAACGTCCATAATAAAGGGTCTATTTTTATTTTGCAATATCGACGATATCTTCATTATGGTCATAAGATAATATCGCAGTAACTACATAGGTAAATGATTGTTTAGTTTCAGCTGCGGGTGCGAATGAATGAAAAACGCAAATCAAAACATTATTAATTCCTTCGATTCCTCCTCACAATTACGAATTTAGAATACGCTTTTATTATTTGAATTTGGAGACTGACAGTTATTGTATACAGCTAGTAAGCGAGATGTTTAAATACAATAGTTTATGAGAGAACTTGACGTTACTTTTTACTTAAGGAAATCTAATACTTTTACTTAGTGACATTATCATTATATATTGCGCTGCGGCAAAATGTATCGGGATCTATATTTATATTTTAATTTACACCATCTGTAATATACCTACATTTTAAGCAAAAAAACGATTCTATTCTATTCTAAATTTTATTAAAATTGATAATTACAATTATATTCGGGCAGTACCTTCGACAGTGCCGCTATAGTTGTAAAATATCAGTGCATGATAATAAACACACGTCTGTTTATATTTGCCACCTTTACCCTTGCAACATTACCTCAGTGTTATATGTCACTAGTTGCTCATTGAGCTAAATCAAGCTATCTATGGTCGTTACTAATTTTGTATAGTTTTATCCTTGTTCCCCTATCTCCCTTACTTGCTAATTCAATATTTAGTAAGCTGTAACTAAAAGATAGATGATCAATTTTTAAAAGAAATATATTTCGTATGTCACGTCACTTGTCAGTTGCGTAAAAACCTTACATAGGCAATGGAACACCAGCATTCAGCCAATAGTCGCAACACATTTCGACGCTAAAAATGCCAGACAGCATTGCTAAATGCTTATAAATTATGTATAAACATTATAACACAGCTGTTTCTGACGTTTGGTAACAGTGTCTACTGATATTTATTCCGTATTGTGTAAATTATACACAGGTTCGGTAATAAGTTAATAAAGAATATATAACATTTAAGCAAATAATTTGTATTCGATTCAAACTCAAAGTTTCAGTGACAAAGACTATAACTATATAGTTAAATACTGTAGTATTAATACTGAAGGTTTTATTAAGTTAGTGATTTGTATTTTATAAAACTGTTTGTTAGGAAAGTGAGAGGGATGATCATTTAAGTACAATGAACGTGGATGTCGAATCAGCGTTCACGGTCATCGATGAATCGAATCGTGCCGGATCGGAGGCGGTTGCATCGATGAACCGATATTTCGAAATTTAAACTTAGCATAGAACATAGGCCAGTGGAACTAGACTAGAGAGGTTCTGCGTCTGTCCGTCCTTGGAATAATTCAAACAAGGTAAACATTTACAGACACAAAATACCACAAAAATGTTATTGAAACCTTATTTGGATTCTATAGATAATTGAAAGTAAAATTCACCTGTTACTATTTCAAATTAATCCGTAAAAAATATAGGTTGCTTTATTTCGAGTTTTGCCAGTACAAAACACGTGACATAATTACATTAAAAGCTTGAAAGGTTAAGCACTTTAAAACAATTATCGCGGCGGTTAAACATTGACGCTATTTATCTAAGATCGTTTGTAGAAAATAATTGGGATACTCAAACATAAGTCATTGAAATTGCGTTCCGACTTAACCAGCTGCGATGCAATTACGTTGTTGTGTGGTCAAAGGTTTTTTCATTAAACAGTTATCGGACGATTTATACCAATAATAATTGGTAGGCGAAACCATTCCTCCTTAAAATTAAAATCACATTACTCACAATTACGAAATATCAACACGTTTTTATTATTTTGCTTTTGTAGAACGACAGTTATTTTATTCAAGCTAGCTAGCGATATGTATGTATAGATACAATCGTTTACAAGCTAATCTTGCATAACTTAAAAAAGATAAATAAAAAAACTATATTGTTAATTATCATCATTACTATTATACCCAGACAGTACCTTCAACTGTGGCGCTATAGCGGGATATTATCAGGACATGATAATATAAGCACATCATCCCCCTGCCCTTATCCCAATTTATTATGGGTCGGCGCAGCATGTAATCGTCTTCCTCATTCTAATTGTTTTTGAAATTGCATGCTGCTAAAGTTTTGACAATGTTTTATGACCGGCCGCCTGCCTGACGTCAACCCTCATTAGGAATGCTGTTGTTCGTGGTAACCGCCACCGATACGGTCTCTTTTATCTAGCTATGTCACACCGAATGTTATCCATGCACCAGGTTCTGATGTTATCCTACTATCACGGTCCACTAACCAGGCAAACATGATTATAATACGCACGTCTGTTAAGAATTTGCCACTTTTATCCTTGCAACATTACCTCAGTGTTGCCATGACCTATTAGTATAAAAACAGTAACGTAGGTACTCTTAGTGGGCGCAAAAGAACGTCCCAGGTCTTTGCTACACTTAATTACTTCAATTTAATGCTCTTCAATTACGTTCATTTTATATTTACTACCTAACGAGCTGAAACGACTAAGCGACTTCTAGATATTCCATTTAATTTGAATTTTAATCTTTTAATAAAATCTTTCGGTTTTAATATTCATGCGTTTATAATAATTTAACTTGGTGACTGATGAATGTTAACTAGCTTTTAATCGCGCAATTCTAAAGTAATTTGCTTAATTGTAATATTTATAATCCTTATTAAAATCACGCATTCTTTATTTTGACTTATTTACTCATCTGAAATCGGAACATAGTATAACCCCATATCTTGTTGGTATGGGGTTATTTGTAAATTGTAATTATTTTCATAACTCTGCTCTTTCTGCTTGTCTGTACTTTTTGTTCTATGTAATTTTTTTCTAAGACAGGTGTGGGCCGATCCTCTTTGCTAGCAAAGGGGATCGGCCCGTGCGCATCAAGGAGGGTGGGGTCCGGGCACGCGCACCTTTTTATATATATTTTTTAATTATTCCCTTTTAATAATTGTATTGCTAATACTTAGTGTATGTAACTAAATATCGCTCAACCATATAAGTTACACCTTGCGTCATGATAACAACCCGTATAGCGAATAGGCAGCGTAATGGATAGGTCGTATATACATCAATATATATATTCTTTTTTCATTATTTCATGATAAACTAAAATGTATTTTAAAATCAAAATTTATTGCGGCATATAAAAATTATACAAGTTTCGAAATTATATATCCTGAGAGTAGAGATAGTATAATACAAAATATAAAAAGAAAGATAAAGGATAAGACAAATGTATGGAAGAAAAAGACATGCTGCGCATAAATTGGGATGCAGGCAGGCAAAAATGATGACGAGTACGACAAAAATCCATTAAATACGGCAATATAAAATCCTATTACTATATTTTATTAATTTGTCATGAAACATTTTCATAAGTTTATGACATTTTTATAACCCAGAAACTAATCAAAAGCCATTCAAAGATGATATAATTTATCCAAACTGTAGTCTTTCTAAAAACATTTTATACTACCTATATGTTATTCACGTAAGAGGGTGTCTGGTGCCGCATATGGCATGTCCGGAGGGCAACAGCTGTCAACCGTTACGACCAACCGTTGAACATTAAAATTTGACGTAACGTATCTATTCTGTTTAAAATTTAATGTCAACTAATTGTTATATGTTGCCAATTCTAAATTTGAGACAGCCTATGGGATAAAAAGTTAAGTTGCTCATTAGGTACATCAAAAGAACTATCATGTCAATAAGTAGGCCTTTCCATACGTGTGAATCCATCATAATTATTCAAACTTTCATTTGAATGCAAGTTTTTTATTTAGTGTTTACATCCCGCTGTATTTGCGTGTTTGACTTGGGAGACTGCATAATTAATTCTCCCTTACGACTCAACCACCTTGTGTGATTAATTATCTTTTGTCATAAAATTAAATTTACGTTACTTAATAATATGAAAACTCTCGAGATGATTATTTACCATAAGCAACCCATATAAGGATAAACTGTTAAGTGTTTCACTTTCGTGTGGGTATAAAATAATTAAGTAATTAACTTTATCGACTCATTATATGGAATATCTAGCAATATTAATTGGTATTTAGGTCCAAGTAACACCCGTTGCTTACAATTTTTTTGCGTGACGCTATGTTTTAATTAGACTGGTATATAGCGTGATAGTTTTGCCACGCCCCCGTCCAATAGATTCACCTGATGGTTTTATTTTACTTACCCGACTAAGGGGTAGCCGAAAGGGTAATTTATATGGCTGACATGTGCTTGGCGGTTCTCCCGGAATGATTGATTGACAAATTTGCCAAAAAATGGTCCTAAAGTCCAATGAGTCAGACTTAATCGAATTTTGGCAGATGTTCCTTGCAGATGCAGATGCAGATGTGCAAAAAGTGATGCGAATTTAATTGTAATTAAGTAAATCTTTTATCGTATTATGAGTATTTGATATCTCTGGGCGGTTGCTATTCAAAATATAAGTAAGAGAACCATTTCAAGAAAAGTACCTTCTGACTGCAATTTAAGTCATCAGTCAATTAAGAACAGACAATATTCAAAACCAGCGAGCTATTATAATCAACCAAGAACTATATTGAATTCTTCGCTAGAAAATAAGAAAAGTAACGGTCGAATGTGAGACTAAAAATTAATTAATTAATCATTTCCTAAGAAATACAATAAAACGTCGTCCATCAAGGTCGAAGTAATTGTGTATTTGTTAAACATGTTACAAAACGATGATAATATTATAGTGAAGGATTGGCTTGTTGACACAACTAGCATCGCGCATCGGTATTTACATTAGGGACATGCTTAGATCATCGGCATTCATCGGTAGCGCGATGAGTAAATATTGCCTTCGCGCAACTCGCCTCACCAGGCATACTAATATAATTTTAATAATATTCTGCTAACTATTTGCTAACATTCAAAGAACAAACTTACCTTCCCGTTATGCTATAATTGAAGAGGTTTTAACTGAGCTGTAAACGCAATTCAAGAATTTTATAAAATCTAAATGAATCTTGTTGGCCGTTTCAATTTCAACTCGACTAAAATATGAAAAATGTTTTTGCTTGCCAAGCTATGATCAGACGCATCCAAATATCAGATTATTCAGCCGAACTGTCTTCAAATGTAGCTTAAATTCCCAGTATATTACTAACTTTCATGACCTCACAAACTTTTCATCACCTATCGAACTTTTCAACATCTTATGAACTCGACAACCCATGTAATTAAGAGGTCTATAGCAAGCATTTACTGTTTAGTAATAAATATTACTAATTGTAGGTCCTAAGGCTAAAAGTTACTACGGTATTCCAAGGTCGTTACGCATCCCTTACCCATTTCGCTCCACTGACCTTTATAAATAGAAATATGAGCAACTGAGACATTCTACGACGGCATAATTTTTTTTATGAAATTATTTTTCTCATAGTATTCTATCATTATATCTCTAGTTGTTGTGCTGTGAAACACCTGTCTAAGTAGTTATTTTTCATCAAAATCTTATTATTCTTTATTGTACACACAAAACATAGTTGATACAAGAATAGCACTGAAAATGTATGTACCAAGGCGAGCGTAACCTATATATGAGTTTTCTACCAGCAAATCTTCGTTTTGTGGTTCAAAGCAAACCTGGTGTCGTTGTCCAAGCCGCCCGTAGGCTTCTGACTTACATATGTTGACAGCAACTTCTATATATTGACAAAAGCTGGAATCCTCAGTTTAACAGAGCCCTGAGCACGGATACGTTCAGATAGAAATGCTTCTATAACGGTTAACCATTTTTTACCGACAAGCAAAATCTTAAGAACATCAACTTTCTTTCATTGAGGTTTCTAAGTTTCTGACCAAGCTTTATAAGTTCAACTAAGCAATTGGTTACTTTTAAGAACCCATCCTTAACTGTGGTTTTAGTTAGTGCATAAATATGAATTTTGCGCATGCGATGCAACTGACAAGCCTCTTGTTTCTACGCAATCTTGATCTTTAACCCAACACGTAACTACTAGATGTTGCTTCTAATGGACATATTTATGAGAATTAGTATCCCTGAGGTTTCACAATAGTTTTCCTTATTCCTCATGTTCAAATAAATCATAGTAATTTATTTGAATTGTATTCAATTACGTACCGTTTTAGATTATTCTATTGAGGAGAATATCATCATTATATTCTTGGTACTATAACTTGTATATGTAAATAAACTCCAAGTTAAAAAAGGTTGGTTTTAAAAATTGAGAAGTGAAAACCAGACAGCCTAAAGAGTTACGGCTGAATTACATCACTACAATTTTAGTAAAAATATATGTAAATAGATTTACATAACAATCTATCAAGTATGAAAAACATGGGAATACACATGTTCTTGTTTCTATAAAAACAACGTGAGCTTACAGCTTATGTCGAAGAAGACGAGCGGATAGCCCCGAGAGGTCGGCGTGAGGTCGCGTGACTCACTGCAAAACCGGATCTTTACCTACCGGCAATCTTAGCAACCGTCGCTCCTCGACCAAAACTACTGCCAGTGTTTTTGTAATATAAACCAGTGCCTTATTATTTTTTGAGTTTATATTATTACTTAATGCCATTACGGTCAATCGCGAGGTATATGACTGTGCACAAGTGGTCATGCACGTTTAAAAGATATGCAAAGTTATCGAAATCCAGATTAGATAACTACGTGCATGATAAATTAATTAGTGTTTTACTATGGCCTTAGTAGACATGTTATTTAAGCATCAGCCATAGGCGCTTTTGCTACTTTATCAATGCTTCGTCCTGTTTTGGTGACTCCGCATTCGGTCGCGATAGTCAAACTGCTAGTTTCATTGTATCGCATTATTTCGGCGACCCTTTTGTATTTTTCACTGTATCATCATCATCCCCCTGTCCTTATCCCAATTCAATTAGGGTTAGCGTATCATATCTTTTTCTTTCATACATCTCTACTAGCCGTCATCTCGGTAGTCACTTATTTTCTAGCCAAATCACCTTGCACACAATCCACACATTGTTTCCTTGGTCTTCCTCGTTTGCGTCCTTGGCTGTTTAATCTTCCGAAAAGCGCTGATTACTAATGTTAAGGTATGCGCGCTTAAGGTGTTAGTCGCTGTACTTGGCTTTCGAAATGCAACTAAAGCGCTGAATGCCGATGCCAAAAGTTGCATGCCTGCTAAGTCCCTTATTAGGCTTGTGTGCCAAATTGATTTATTTTTTCTTATCTCTTTCATTGATTGATTCTGTCTCGCCACATGTCTTGTCATTGTTTTTAGAATAGGTTAGATCTTCAAATGCCACATTGCAGTTTCTCAGCGAACTTCAGAAGTTAACAGTGTACACTATACGTATAACTGCAAAAATATTTTAGCGAATTTATTACAAATACAATCGGAAATGTTTCGAAAGCGTTCTGTTTGATCGTATTCAGGAAAGTTTACGATTTTTGTCATAAACTTTCTTAAGAAATGGAACGGATAAGTAATTATTCTTCATGTTTATTACTTGTCTGTGTTACAGTTTTCTTAAAAATATACATAACGGATTTTAATGAATGTCTAGCAAGTCCATACGTAGCTATGGTCGGAGCTACGATCCTGAAAAAAGTTTGTGGAACACCATGTAGTATTTATTAATCTGTAGGAATACGGCACAATAAGAGTAACACGATTATACTCATGATACTTATTTGAACGCAATTAAAGCCTTTTCAATCTTTTCACTACTGTAATCCTGCAAGTACGAATGCGCAGTACTTAGAAACCACTCACTCGTGCTTTCTACTTATATTTATTTCTTATTTTATACCTTCGCGGCCTACTACCTAGAATAGCCCCAATACTAGTTTGATAAGCGTTCAAGCTAATTTGCCGGTTGGTTGTACGATACATGGCATCATTGTAGTCGCCATTGTTATGGAACGAACCGATAACACTGATAACGGTCGGTACGATTAGATTAAAATCTCTTTGGTTACACTTTATATTTTGTATACAAAATGTAGAACGAAAGTCCAACACATTCAGCCTCTTTAATGCCATTCGTTGGACCGTTATTTTTAAATCTCGTGAAAGCTTTTTTTGATCCTCAAACCAGTTTTAAGCACTCCTATTCAAATAAGTAGTCTTATAGCTATTACAACGGGTCTAGAATATTTTATTGAAATCAAAAGATTAATCTTTTTCGCATTGGTTGAGTTCACATATTTTTATATACGAACTTTGACATTAACCCATCTGCGTGTTCCTTCGGGGATTGTAATTGCGGCGGTAAAGGTGCGGCGAGTATGTCATCAAGATATTCAAGCTTGTAAAATTTACTTTGCGAATGATAGGGTATCTTTATAAGTTATATGGAGTACATAGGTACTTATAGATAACGTAAAGTGCCCATTTCGCACTGCCGATCGGCTGTTATAATATTATTATAGGCGCCTGCACCTCATTGAATGTTCTGTCTAGATTTTTAATTATAAGTAATACATAATGTGGGATTGATACAACAATTTATATAATTACTAATGTTGTAATATCTTACCTTGCACGACACTATTTTCCAATAATAATTACCATATAAAATCATCCAAGTATCGTATCGCTATTTTTTTCTATTTTTGTAAACTGTATCAGAATCGGGTAATTGGTTCTCTAGACAAGCACCGCGCAGACAAACCTACTTTGAACAGTTCGCAATAACACTTATCCGAATTTACACTTGTAACATCGCATGTCACCTGAATATCAATCAACACAACAGTGATACCTACTCCATAAAACATCAGTGCCCACATTTGTGACCGTTTACTAGGTAAATAGTACAAACAAACAACACATTTTTTATAACTTTTTGCCACTTACGCACACACCATACCACTGCTTGTAAAAGCAACTCGGGAATGTATTAGTCACTTCTCTTTTTTTTTCTTTTTATGTACCTATAAAAGCACTCGCGGCTTTTAACATGTTTTTATTGAAAATAATAAATGGCTGGAATTATTGTTATTGGTGACATTTTCAGGTGCCTTTTGTCATGCTTTTATAAAAACTTGTGTTCCTCGACTTGCTGATGTCAACTAAAAAGGTTCACAAGCACAATATTATTATCTCTATATGTTCCCCGTATTACCCATGTTAAACTATTTAGGTCATTTGCACCCATGTATGATACAACACTCTCAATGGATATTTTTACATTTGCAACTACGGTAATAATTATTATGATAGAATGAATTAATGGTCACTAGCATGTTGCTTTTATAAGTACGTCGTAGATTTCTGTCGGTCACCTGGCGTATGCTCCCTCTTATAAGTATTATTACCTACTTAATGGATATATTACCTATCTTAAGTTATTTTGCGATAAATGGATAATGCTAGTAACAACTTTGTTTATGAACGAAGGTTTACAAACCTTTTCTTTTAACTTTTGATCACAACCATAAAATATATTGTAAATACCGAGTCAGAGGTGTTTTCACTAAGAAACTGTTGCTATCTACAAATATAAAATAATCTGCCTCCAAAGTATTCAAAGAAATCTTTAAACAAAAATTTGCATTCCTCTTAAATTTTACATGATAAAAGCAATCAGGTCGAGTAACAGTTATTTTACAAAATCCGCTAGATTTATTCTACATTATTTGTATTGGCATAACGACGTCTGATAGGAAATATAGCGATATTTTCAAAACCACAGACAGCATTACGGTGCCAACAATTGTGGTTTCCGTTGCAAAGGGTCGCGCTAGCCTAGTTTTGGTACAGTTACTTTGGTTGGATCTGATTCTATAATAAATATTGTCTTAGCTATTTGCCTGCAGTTAAGTTGGGAAACAGAATACACGCAACTAAAATTTTCAATAGTTATGTGTTAAGTTGAACATAGTTTCATAGATCGTTAAAAATACCTGTTACTTTACCGCCTTTCGCATCTCATAGGGATATTGCGCCATTGACGATGTTGCCTGTTTAGACGATCGTCAGTCTGTGCCCAAACAGGTTAGCTATCAACCATCCTTGGATATTGCCAAATACAAACATCACTATTATTAAATATTTATTATTTTTATGTGAAGCCACATGAGCTTATTGGATATGCCGCCAAAGTTCGAAGCTAGCCATTAAGGACACTTTAAAACAACCGGTGCAATTGAACTTAAATACTATTCAGGAATGCAGATAATAGTAGAATTAGCCATTAGATAAACTACGAAATATCTAATTAATCTATAATAGGAATAACATTACTCTGATTAAGTAGTTGGATTTCCAAGAAAATATTTTTGCTGAGTGTTGTAAGCCAGAACCATTTGATAATTGTATTGTTGTTCTAGCAATGGGTGAGACGTTATAAATACCGGGATCATTTCAATAACGCTTGACTAGGGAAAATTTCTTGACTTGTCAGCTTACGTAGTTTAATTCAGCTACAATCATGACACATTTCACCAAATAGACTCGGATAATCAGGATCTACAAATTAATAAGAGTATTATATTTAGTGAGATGTCTACAATGGTTTGTCACAATCAATCATATTTAGCATGTCACAAGGAACAGTCATGGGACCCATATTAAAATTATTCGTACCACAATTGCACTACCTTGTCACCAATGTAAAGACAAACTTAAAGATCTTGGGCGTTTAAATCCGTGGCGTCTTTATCTCATCCACTTACGTCTGCAATTACATTCGGTCAACGACCCCAACTCTAATTGCTCTGAATAAGCTAAATTGGTTTGTGACTGCCTTCCCACTGGCCTTTGTGACTTAACCATCTACAAAACATTGTTCTACACGGAAACTGCTCGTTACCCTGATGTACTATGAAATGATTGCAATAATCTCTTCTGGATAAACTTGGCTTAATGATCAATTATAAGTACTTCTTGGTGTCTCTAAATTTTGATGTGCCAGATGTAATAATTGTAAATAAAACTATTTATTTGTCTTATATTTTGGCCTTGTAGATATGAAGATAATTTAAGGAGATATGTCAGATATCTGTTTTTCTCAACTTCCTGATAAATAAAATTCATATAATCCCTTTCTCTAATACTATAAACCAGATTTGAAGGTTCCGCCACTATGTCAAGTAATAACTCTATAAGACATGCGTTATGTCACCAAGCCTTAAGCGTTTGTCGTGGTACTTACCAGCTTAAATAACTTGGCAATTTACTAGTTATGTCATTGTATACTTACCAACCATTTTTGAACTCTGTATACTATCCCCTTAGATGCTGGCTGTGATACAGGTTAACCTATTTTGGGCACCAACGTCCACGTGATATTGTCAAATCAATTTATCAGAAAATAAACGATAATAATTATTATTATTACTGTGACTTGCAAATAATCAAAATGCTAAACAATATAGTATTTTCCGAAACAATTGAGACAAAATATTTAGGAACTTCTTGTACGCTACTACGCTTCTACGAAGATTAAAACAAATAAACTCGTCAAAATTACCCGCGAAGTAATGATGCGATTCAGCAGATCTTGTAACATAGCAAAGAAATGCTGTCATAGGATACGATTATCATTGAGTGAATTGATGGTTTATGCAATATGAATTGTTCGTATTGTTATCAAGAGGATTATCTCCATACATGAACAACTTGCGTCATGTAATTCAGTAAACTAAATCTTCAGGTTCAGGGTCAGTTCATTACCAACGCTGATTGACTCTTACTGAACTTATTGCCAAATTATCATTTCTCCAAACTTATATTGATGATGTTGTAGGTGGAAATGTTTTGTTAAGACAAACTCTTTCAAACTTAGTTCTATATATTTAGTCAACATCTTTGTAAATTATTAAGTTTTAAGTCGCTCCACACCGCACACAGACCACAGTGACTCATTTCAACCAACATACTAAGTCAAAACAGTTGACTCACGTTTTTCCCACATTCACGTATCAGTATGGAAACATTTACGTATTTGTAGAGGGAAAAAAGCCAACAAGTACATCATGACCTACAGAGGTTGTGCAATCGCTTTATGTAATCAAGTTGTAAATGTTCACACAATGCTGACAACTCGACTCGCTTGCACCTTAGTGCTAATAAAATCGTATTGCTTTATCTGAGGCTAAGGCTTCTGGAACTTTCAAGGTCCTCATCGTGATCAACTGTTCTTTTAAACAAACTAGTCTGAATGAAACTACTGCTATTTATTTTAGATTCTCAAAAGTGTGGACAAGTATACTAGTCATTTATAGGTTAACATTGTCATGATCACTCACTTTTAAATACAAATATCTCTGCTGAGGGGAATAGCAAATGACGAAAATGCTTATTATTAAAGGTTAAGGCATGTAGCAGTAAATTATAGGACAGGAAAGAACTAAAGAGAAACATTTCACCAAGTCCTTTAACAGTTTAGTCCATTATATTGGAAAATAGCAAGTTCCGAATCTACAACTAATTTCGTGTATAAGAAAAAAAATGTCCAGAAAATTCACATGTAGCATAAACATTGCAATCATTTGAATATCTTAACAGTGTCTTTCGAAAAGTTTTCCGTGTTCCCTAATGCCTTGGGTACTTCTTGTTATCATTGTCGCGAAGGCCATCGCAATTATCACTGAACATCCAAGTGGCTAACTTCAGACATGACTAATGGAACGCATGAACAAACTAGCCAGTGACGTCATCAGAGAGAGATATCGCTGAAAATATGTGGTTTTTTTTCCTGTCTACAACGGGTAGCCGCAGCTCCGACGATAAAAAAAAAATGAGCGTGTCCCCATTTTAGGTAACAATGTTGCGCTGTAGTATCATAGCTCGGAATTAAGAGTGTGAGTGTGACTCCTGATTTCGAATGCTCATACGGACATGTTTAATAGGTTATTTTTTAGGAGAACTTGAAAGTGAATTACGTTTAGAAGCCAGAAATATATATATAAAAAAAAACAGATTACTGTCTAAAGAGGGTAGACATGAAATATGCTATGTATAGCTTGGAATCCTATGTGTGGTATGTAGTGCGGTCGGCAAAGGTGACGTCATCTGGTGTGTCTCGGCTGAGGTCAACCTGAGGCACATACATAAGGCATTCAGCCTTCTTATAAAGACAACAAAGTTAACTAATTGTTGTTTTCTAATTACAGAAAGTAGATTGTAACAAAAACACTGGTTAGATTAATTAGTGGCACATTACTGATGATTAACATCGCAAATGCTCTTTTTTTATCAATTCGTAATTCATACCTTAGCAATGTACTCATCATATCAATTATTGTTCACCGGTTACCACTCACGTGCATTTTTCGGGATTGCCCAGCTAGTTACATCTTTATGTACTCAGTTTAGTTTCAGTTTATGTACTCATCATTATTCGCATAAATTAAACTGTAAAAGGAGCATTTAGTGCCAATATGCTATCTCTAACAGATGTTCATACAAGTTGTCAAATTAAACAAACAATTAAAACATAAGCTTTAACATTTTGAAGTTAATTGTACAAACATTGAAATGTGAGTAGTACTTTATTCTTCTCGTCAGGAACGTGTCACTCAAGCAGGTGATTGCATCCAACATACGTTTATACCTCACATTAAACCATGTACGAAGAAAACATCTGTTGAAAATTATTCTCATTTCTCAGTTTACTCATTAATTATAATTCTTAAAGCCACACATAGTCCATTTCAAATGAAATGAGACACGAAATAACGCAATAAACTTTCTTACGATCGATCATTACGTACTCTCGTTGATGAAAATGTTTAGCCGCTCGACAACGGCTCGATTATTTGGTAAATTTAACGAACGGGTACAATGGGGGAAAGTGTTGTCAAATTGGGCAACTGTACGGTTGATCGCGTCATTGTAATCGGTTGTGACTGGGGAAAGTCTGCTAGTTAGACGTTAGCCACGCCTGAATTGTCAGCGAGACTCGAGAGCTTTTATTACAGTGTTGAAAGTCACATTTAACCGTTTTAATTGCAATTCTAACAATATTTTACGTTTGTTACAGGTAATTGACAAGATTTATGCCGCAGTTATTAAACTGACTATTGAAATGTGAAGGTTAAAGAGAAATCACATTCGGGAAGTGATTTTTATCAGGTAAAGTATGACGGAAATTGTGAGAATAGATACAGAAGCCATTTGGTTAATTGACTTGAAATATTCTGCATCTTACTTTTAAAATTATTACTACATTGGCAGAGGAAGACAGCTGATACGTTCACCTTTGTTTCTCAGAGTCTAAGCGCCCTCTCTTTCCTGCATATAAGGACAGTAAATTTCAAACAATTTACTGTAAAATGTCTTTTTTGTCTGTAACCAACGAAGAAAGTATTTGGGAAACACCTACCGAATGATTATAGTGTAGACACAGATGATTCTCAACAAATTCTCATATAAATTGTTTCGTTATTTTCAATGCCAATAGGTTAATTGTTATTGCGCGTCGTATTTTTATACCCAAGAGCCACTTTCTTGACCTAACTGCTGGGTAAAGTCAAAGGGATTCTCTTTTACTAAACTTAGTGATACGTGCCAAACGCTTAATTTTCTAAAACTAATCATAGCCCACTGGCCGAAATTTGACTAAGGTTTGAAAGTCGAAGGTTATATTGTCAAATGTGTGTCATATGTGTGTGTGTGTGTCAAACGCATGGTAGTGTATATCATGTTTTTTTTAATAAATTTAATGTTAAATTTCTAATTTATATTATATAAAAATATTAGTTTTCTGCCCTTGTTCTCCATATAAACTTTTAACTGTGCGAAATTTCATTCTCCTCCGTCCACATAATTTTAAACTTTTATTATTTTTAGTCCGTAAAAAGAGGTACAAAGTTTTTGCTTCACGTATTAATTATTTACTTATGAATTTTCACATGTAGTACACACAATGTCACCGATCTCCAAGCAATGACATTTTATAATAAAAGGCCATTTTAACGTAGATATTTGTCGAGTACGTGACGTGACGCGGCGTAAGCGCACATAATAACAATCGTAATTGTAGTAATTATCGTTCAAGTGTTGTGACGAAGGTATGCGAATGCATTTTATTCTTGAAAAATGTGGAAAATATCTATAATATACGATGTTTTTTCGACATTGCTAGAAGGATCTTCAAAATTAAATGTGGAAACAGTTAAGCAATTAAAATAACTTAAGGTTACAGTTGTCAAATTAAAACGTAGTTGTGAAAGATTTGAGTTCTATAGTTGAAATACATTATTTGATATCAATACGACATGCAATTAATATCAGCTGTCCAGTGTGCATGTGATGTCAAAAGTACTGCATCGATATCTGGTATCTTATTGTGCGGTGACTTTTAATGTCCTTAATAAATTCACTCCTTAATGCAAGTAATTAAGTTAAGTTGAGGATATAAAAGATTCCCATGCACCTGCCTTAATTCACTCTGAAACAACCTGTTTTGGCATCATAAACAACACTCCTATTTACGATGTCGTATCTGTCTTGTAAATGTGCATTTTAATAGATTATTCAAGGATGTTATCAGATTGTATGTTGGCAACTTCAGGCTCCTTAACGGCCCAGTGGTCAGTACGACGCAGTTGGTAGTGCAAACTGAAGGACACTACCTTTACCATGAATGCAGAACACTTCAAGCACAGCAAATCCTGCCGATATACAAACAAATGCTGCCAGAATATATTAAATTAAGGATAGGGGCAGGAGGATGGTGATGATCATATTCAATTGTCTTTTTATAAACTTGAATCTATTACTAGCATTCAAAGCCCTGTCTCGTTAGAAAACGACAATAAACTATATTCTAATGAAATTCTGAAACCAAGTAGTGCTTGACGATGATAATTGGCAATAATTATGCAGTATTCCATCTATGGCAAGGCATCTTTACGGACACAGATGAGTGCCCCTAGCCGTTGGTCCTTCAGATCGAATTTAGATCTAGTTTTAGTTTTCCTTTTATTATTATGGTGTTAACATTAGTCGTTGCACCGCTTCCACCTGTCTTTAGTCTTGCTGTTATTAGATCTTGATAAATTTTAATAAACACGGGTTTGGGAACACCTTTACGATTTGCATTTGAGATTGTTGATGTTAGATTAGATTCCCCTTGTTCATAAAACCGTACAACCATCAACGCTTGATACTTCAGGTCTGTCGTTTTTATTTTCTTCATTATTCGAGACAACGTCTAATGGTTTGTTAAAAAAAGTACTTCAATCATAAATTTGATTAAAAGGTTTGTATCTAGATGCTTATATTAATAAAATTTCGTAAAATGTAAATCGTGAGTTTCTAGTTCGAGGCATGATCATTCGTGTTCGTGCCACAAGACGTTGTCCTTTGCATATTTCACAACGTCCTCTCTCCGAACAGCTGACGAGGCTAGGTTACGGGTTGCGGGCCGTAACACTGCCCTTTCTAACTATTAGCCAACACGTTGCAGAATAATATACATTATGTGCATAAATCGAAGAATAAACTCCGCTTTTGATCCATTCGGTTCGGTACTTTTAACAAAATCACTTTTTAAAGTTCAATCGTTTTGCAATTTGAATCACGAGCGACGTGCTTTGATTGCGATGGAACAAAGATCCTTCAATATCGTAATAACTATTTTAAAGTGGCTACATTGAGATACCATCAATAAATAGAGTAGAGCTATTATAATTCTCCACCATTTTCAAAAACAACAGATTCAGCGCCATTTTTTAAATTTATTGTGTATTTTCATCTTTACCTAGACAGGCTTCAATAGAAAACGCGTCACAGAACAAACATTACTAGCTCACGGTCTGTAAGCCTTACAATAAGTTATAACCTTATATTGTGACGGTTCAGACAAGGCCATGATGTCATTGTAATAGTTAACGTATGAATACTTATAAAACTCTGAGATCACCACAATTTAATACGAGTACAAGCGGGAAACATCATCAAGTAAACATTTGGAAGGCCATCTGTTCGAAATTTGGTCATAGGTCGATGACGTTAACGGGTAAAAAATATCCCTAAACATTAAATTGTAATAAATAATTCTTCAACATGAATATAAAAAAAAACAAAAACAATATAAGTGCTTGCTAACTAACATCTTCATTTGTACAAAGCAAGTCCTTAATAAGATACAAATTAGTTCTGGTTACATTTTAATTATGTTGAATAGACTATTGCAAAAGATCCGGGATGAAGCTATTGAGAATTCTTGCTCGATATCGACTACACAGAGATTCCTTCGCCTTTAAAGTAACGAAGGTACGTCTGCACGTCTCAAGCGATTGCTAACAAAGCTAAAGATAGTAAATCTGTAAATGATTACTAGATAAATATCACCAGGCGTCTCCTTAAGACGTATATAAAGAGGATTGAAAATTCAATAGGTTTGAACACGACAAGGTAGCTCAGTTGGTAGAGTGATGACACGGAACGTCAAAGGTCGCGGGTTCAAGCCCCGTTCTTGTCTATTATTTTTCAATGTTTCTTTGAAAAATAGAAACTAAAGATATAGTTACTAATATTTTAACTTTTTTTTTGCACTTGATAGGAAGTTCACGTTTATCGTGCCCTTTAGTTATTGCGAAAATATGATTTTATCTTTGTAAATATTGTTAACACTTCACCTAATTCTTAATAAACTGAATTTTATGCCTCCTAATGAGAACAACCTCCAGTTTACGACAGAAAAGCTTTTACTATTTGTAAAGTTATCTTCCAGCTCCACGTTGGACGTTGCTCCTTAACCTTCAGAATCTTTATTGCATACCGTTAGACTAAGAAGTGGTACACGTCGCACGATCAGAATTTAAAATACCCATTTCATTCCTTATTCAACCTGAGTCATTCTTAATTAGATTGTTGTCTACTGCAAGGGAATTACTGTTACTGTACGTGTTCCAAATCGAATGAGTTGTAAACAGTGTTTTTAATGCTAACGTGCAGATTGAGCCTTGACGAGGATCGGTTAGATTGTCATATGCATATGCATTGTGGTTGTGACTGTGTAAGCTACACCGGATGGCGATGTATTGTGCAAGTTGCCGCGCCCTCGTGTTTCCGGAGCCATAAACTTTTCGTTGACCCCGTTCTATACAGTTTTTAGTACATTTAATCCGAACTAGATTTCGTAACATTGGTTATTAGCCTGGCTCCCCTTTCTGGCCTCCCTCCAAATGCAGTTTATATATCAGGACCTTCCATGAGTATCAAAATAATAATGACTACTCTCCACAACAACCAACGAAATCCAGGTGTATATTTTAGGCTCACTTAAGTGAGAGTGATGTAAAATCGTAAATAATTCGTGGTGACGCGGAAGTGTGCCCACAGCTGACAGGAGCAATGCGGATCGCTTCGGAAAATTACATTTTAACGAAGCAACAAATCGGCACGCGATTGCAGATTTTTTCTTTTTATTTAGTATAGAATATTACGTCAGCCAAAAAGATTCGCTGTCTATTCATCATTCACTTTTGATCAAGTAATGATTTTCTAAGGGACTCTACTTCTATGTAAGGCAAGACGAGATTAATTAGAGAGGTAGGTACACTTTCACGACGCTGGCTCGGTAGGGCCGGTCCGTGATCAGGTGCTGGTTGCATTTCACTGTCTCGGGTCACTGCACTTCTCTAGAAGCTGCGTTAGTGATTTAGACACTACTAGATGACTTGTTTATAACCGTCTATTTGACTCATTTTACAAATGTAGAAAAATATTAAACATTCAAGATTGCACATCGTTATTACTTAAAATATCAACGCAACACTGTCTAACACGCTATGACAAAATCTATGTTACTTCGTCGACTATCACTCGCTCGAATACAACATGAAGGCGGAACGCAGCAACAAACTGCTGCAATTGACAAATTGATGGCCGCTGGATGCGCCGAGGCACGGGGCCGTAACGGATTATCAAGTTTTTTCGCCGCCATCTTGGCTAAAATGGCGCGTCTTGCAGTGTGCGGGAGATGTATGAGTCGCTTTCGATTTCACGAAACTGAAAGTGCCTTATATGTTCGGGTGATGTCGTTGACTCTGATGTTTGTTTGTCATGCCTGGTTGGTTACATATCGTACGCCAGTACAATAGTTATCCTATCGTGTTTAACTAGAATGTTGTAATTTGGCGTTGTAATTTATTTTGTTTTCAGCCTGTCTTCACTGTATGACGCGTCGTGCATGGCTGACCACTGTTACTACGTGTCGTTCTAATAAGTTTTTGCTGTGGTTCGAGTAGCTTCGTCTGAGAGATTCATTGAGATGTTTGTTGCTGCGTAGAAAATGTTTCGTTTAGTTTCGTTATATTTTTTAATTAATGTAAATGTTATAGATGTAAGCAATTCATAAACTGGATTCAGTTAAAACATAACTTAAACTCCTCAATGAGTTACAATGATAATATTAATTTAAAATCTTACTACCCGTAACTTTGCCTAGGTGTATTGAGTCAGACATTTAATGTGTCCATTAACTTTCTTTCCCCAAGCTCATTTGAATATTGTTCTAGTACTCAATTGTTGTATTATTCATAATAGTGATACATTTGATTGCAGTCGAGAGCGTTTCGTCTTCCGCCATATTATCTCATACATTGCCACTGGAAAGTTGCTCTTATTTTATATATTTTATTGTTCAAATATGTGTATTAGATACACTCCGTTGAACTTTAACTGACTATTAATGTACTCTTCGGCAATTATTTGTTTGTGTTGTACCGTTGTTCATACAACTTCTGTTGAATATTTGCCTGCTTCTGAATAAATCATGGCGAAATTTAACTGATTGAACTAACGAACCCAAATGTAAGTAGTATATGGGATGTTTTCTCAAAGAACTCAAAATACGGAACTGGATAATGAGTCATTCTATTCATCTAACAATAATCTTGTTATAGACTGTCCTTTATAATATTTGATAACTGTACGTTGTTTTAGTTACGTGCACATTGTTCTACAAAGATGTGGATGGTTTTATGCGCGAGCGCACCGGCTTCGTGACGTACCCGCGTTACGCACCATTGCACCACCAAGTTTCTATTCCACCAGCTATTGACACCACCATCCCTGTATCTATGACACATTGTTAGAATAGAATTGTTCATATTTGTATCAAGTTAATCTATCAATGTGGGCAATCATTAAAACGAATGAGGCTTTTCAAGATTTTAAATTCACATTACTGTCGGTAAGGAGTGTTGCCATGATCGCTTTTAGCAAACAACTTGCCTATAACAGTCAAGTTACTAGACTGGTAGAGGCAAGGTTATACTAGACTCTAGGATTATTAGTATTATTACTTAATTTTTGCATTCCAAAGGAACTTACTTAAAAAAGTCTTTCGCTTTATTCGGGAATATACTTACAAACTTTCTTAAGTTTCCTTGAAACTCAACCAAGTTGCAGATAAATCTTTCAAACGCATCAAATTTTTGTGTAACGTTGGTCGCCCTACCCGCATAACGGTGTCTCGCAGTTTGTCTAAACGTTTGTTATTATCTTGTCACTCGAGTATTTTGTCTCATTGCATGATATACATGAACAACCTATCATTATTTACATGTTCCTGTCGTAAAATGTGAAATACAATCTCAACCACTTGACCGTGACAAACGTAACTGTGGACGTATTTAGAAAACATTGCCATCTCTTTCTTACGATAGAAAATTATGTTTATTGTAGTATTGTTTGAAAGGAAAGCAAGTGAAGAATTGCGCAGTTTTACTTGTCTGGTACTGGAAAGTAGGTACCAACATTAATATATGTCGCTTCTTCTTAAATACCTTTTCTGTACATGCAAAAGTAATAAAATAACAAGGAACATTAAAATGCTACCTGTCGTTTCGCGTTGTAATTATTGCCAGTTGCAACGAACAATACCAATAGTACACAATGAGCAATATTTTACCGGCTCTCTAAATTAGTACAAATTATGACTTCAGCTAGAAAAAATGCACAAGTATGATGATGAACTAAACCAGTTGTCCAACAAAATATTCTGTTTAGTGTTTAGCCTAGAAAGTCGGCAGCTATAACGTTCCTCCAGCCCTTTGACCTCAAATCGTCACGATGACTCATGAAACTTGCAACAATGAGCTTTCGAATAACACAATGTAGGCAAGCACACAACTAAAGTGAGAAAAATGAAAGGCATAAAAGCATTTGCATCGACGTTGACGGTTATTTGATTTGTAGGGCAATGAGAATACCATGAAATTAAGTGTGAAACAGAAGGAATTTAGATAGAAATCATGTTTCTAGCCTATTTGGATACAATTCAATACAAAGTTTAGATTACTACTTATATCTGACATCATTAACAAATTTGAGAATATTTAAAACAACGATGGAAGGAGTGTTACCAAAGAAAAGAGATGACATAATGCCGCATAATTTGCCGATCATAATTTTATTGGGAGACAAGAGTGAACTGCTGCTGCAACGCTATCAAGCTGTAAACTTATTACTTCTAGCTGGTACAAAACTGTGCAAAATCCGGGCTGCTATTGAGGATTTCCTACCTGAAAAGCGTAAGAAAACTGATTTTACGCCCAGCAGTGGCACCGTGTCCACTTAAACCACTCCAAATAGAAAGGATTAAAGGATTCCATTGGAAGCTTACTGATATAAGGTCCAGCCATAAGCAATCACGTGTAACATAAATGAAAAACTGTCACTGCAGTCGTCCTTGTTTAAAATAAGAGTTGTACAAACAGACAATATACATATGACACAATGTGGGCGTTTTACAGACAATAGAGCTCATGAATATTCACCACGAAGGATTCTGACTCAGAAACATGGTATTGAGTAACGATGTACGGATTTACTTACGGGCTTGAGTTATAGTAATTAATTTACAGAGAAAACAAATTGCAATATGTTATGCAATTGGGGTGAAAATTTATTGCGCAGCAGACTCCTTCATAACTTTTTTATCAACTGGTCCATATTATTAATTGTGTTGATGTTTACACCGAGAAGAATAATTTAAAACTAATTTAAAATATAGTGTTAAAATTCAAGTAATCCCTTCAGAGAGTGCTTTGGCATTAGTGTAATATTATGAAAATTATATAAAATACAAAATAAATTAGTTTGTAAAGAATTCCAATGAGCCTTTTAGTCTTCTTTCTGTAAACTAGACAAAAAACTTATCGTAAAAACGATAGCGTATACGAAAATGTAGCTGCATAGGCGCATACAAAGTTAATTCTATAAATGGCCTCGAGAGATACAAATGCCATGTTTGTACAAGAATGCGTGTCTCTTCTTAAAATTGAAGAGCGTGACAATTAGTACGACTCATAGAATTCGTGGTAATAATATCACAGCTGTCAATATTGCTTTTGAAATAAACTACACGGTCTCAACTCTTGGACAGTCTACAGATGGTACTTGGAAACTTAATTTGAAAGATCATTTGAGACATCATTCAATACTAAATGGATGTTATTAATTACTATTTTTCAAAAAAGACATTAAAAGGTATTAGACACGAACGGGGCTTGAACCCGTGAAGCCCGTGACCCTTGATATTCCTTGTCATCACTCTACTAAAGCACTGAGCTACCGTGTCGTTTTTCGAATCTATTGAATTTCAAGCTTCCTTGGATGTTATTATTTGACATTTGGTATTTTGGACAATATTTCCCAGAATCAATTTAAGTGTTTATTTACCTCGGGCACGCTTTTTATTAGCTATGCCTTCATCTGTGCTCTACTGTACATGACTCGGTCACGGGATTATGTGTTTTATTGCAATCTTTACTTACGGCGGCATCCCTTAGTTCGCTTCTAAATAATCGCTCCATCTTCGGCATCATCTGTGATCAGATTGTTGGCTCACACGTCGACCTTCACAATCTCAACACCCAGCCAACGTTTCTGGAGCTTACCGCGAGTTCATAAACATTTAGTAATAGCTGTAAATAACACCGCCATATTGAACACCGCCATATTGAACACCGAACCAGTGAACGAGGCCGTTGAAGTACTAAATTGTACCAGTAAAACGTAATGTGTGTCAACTTTGAACGCCTAATCTGTTTTAGGCAATCGAGTCAACAGCTTTAATCATGTGTGTTGAGGACTTAAAAGATTTACAAGGTTTTCATAACTGTGTGACAAATAGGCCGTTCTAAGGATCGCTTTCCGATTGGTTGTAAGCTTACTAAAATTGCCCTTAAGGGGCAATTCTTTCTTTCTTCAAAACGGTACAAACTGTTTCGTCGATCAATTTAGTTCTAGTCGTACCCATATACTCTCGTATCTTGCTGCAACAAGAATCATGACAGTAAGCAGATTGATGCCATATAGAAATAAAAGTTGTTCAAAATCATTGTATTGTTGCTATTTGGTAATGAGTCTAAGGTGATATTTAACAGTCACGATTTCATGCGCTAAATGTTATTACTTGATCACGGCAATGCTAAAAGAGGAAGTCATGCGTGTTTTGTTTATTTTACAATCTATGTAGAGTGTAATATGACCTAAACTGAAGGTAGAAGCGAAAACAGACCATTAAATAACGTAATTGATTGCATCGGACCTTTCTGGCTTTGTTTGTTTTTAATTTATTAGTTTCATCTTCAATGCATTCCATCTAACATTCATCCGATTATGATGAAACTTAGGTGAGTTGTGTGTAGACGCCCACGAAGATTTCTGAACCGAAAAAAATCAACTCCATACGATTTAAAAAAAACTTATGTAAGAACTTTGTCCTGACAATAACGAACACAATATAGATTAATCATAGTTACGATAAAGGCACAAACAAAACTTTAAAAAAATGTTGCAATAGGAACTTTAATTTTACGTTATTATTGGCAACCGAATTGGCGATAAACGAATTTATGAAACCTTGCTTTTGGACTACCTATAATGACGCAAGATTTGAGTATGTGACAGAAAAGGGATTACACTCGCACCTCGACATGAGAGAACCTAATCAGTTCAGTTTTGTAACAACACGAGAGATATAAATTAAAGCTTTGCCAATTTAAAGCAACTGTCCTTAATATTAGGATGTAAAACTTTCTTTATTAACTGTATAAAGATCTTTAAGGACGATAAAACTACCGTCCTGGTTAAAAAAAAGCATTCATGTCTTTTACAGTAAAATAATTTGGATATCATGGTGATATTAGTTATTATAGCAGTTCTTAGTTATTATAAGCAATAAAGTTGCATAATTGCATTCTTTCTAATTTCGTATTTCACAACAAACAAACGTAACGTACTCATTACTAATTACCAAGTCTAATTAAACGGCTATAAAGAAGGCGTATTAAATACCATACTCCAAAGAAATATAGCATTCCACTCTATTATGTAAAGTTGAATTGTTATTCGTTGAAAAATCTATTAAATAACGGTTGACCCAAAACAATGAATAAACATTTAATTACAAAAACAATTATAAAGATTAATTCTATGAATGAGACTAACGTATTTCCGTATTTTGGTAAAAAAATTGTAACTGACGTCATTCATAAATGCGTAAGCATAAATTGTTACTAACAATGTATCCTCACATAAAATATATCTACATGGATCATGTGAAAGGCCATTCGTTAGGCATGACATGACGAGACTAGAGACTAGGCGTGGTGACGGCAGGTGGAATAGACGCCTAACGGAATGGCGATTAAAAATGGAGTGTAGGAAGATCAATGGCACAATGGCTCGACGATATAGTCAGGGTTGTAGGAAATAACTGGAAAAAACTGGAATGAATTGTGTTTTACGCAGGGAGGAGATGTATGCCCTGCAATGTGTTGTTAAAAGCTGCGAATTATGATGATGACAAAATGCATTGAACAAAGTTGAACCGGCTGTATCTTCAAAAATCCCGAAAAATTCGGAGGTTTTGTTGTTTTTGTACACAAAATCTGTATGGTGTAAGAACATGAGTATACAAGGCCAGGCTTTTTGGCTTTTTGAAAGAAAGAAAGAATCAGTTTTATTCAACAACACAATACCACAAAAAGTAAGAAAAGCGAAAGACAAAAACATATAATAAAGAAAAAAAAAGAAACAAAGATCATCAAAATACATCACATCTACAAACACACGAACAATGATGACGAACACAAAAAAATAAACCGCCTCGATCGCTCACAGACAGACAGCCATGGCATGGCACACCAAAGGCAAAAAGTTAAAAACTTGCTACTTGCGCCCGGCTTTTGGTAATGCAATGTCCAATTTTCTGTTTTGGGTTCTGGACCGGAATCCATAACGGTAGATGGAAGTACTACTACACCATAGTTCCAGTCTACGTGTCCAGCATAACATCTGTAAAATATTGGTCAGGTGTGCTGTGCTGTTTCCTCGTGATGTTTTTCTCCACCATTTTAAGCAAGTGATAATTAATTTATAATACGCACATGACTCGAAAGTCAGTGGTGTGTGCCTTGGATTAAAACTTGCGACCTTTGAATTGCCAGTCAATCATACCAGTAGGCTATCACTGCTCTCGCTAACGACTTAATCATGTCATGTCGATGAAACTCATCTAATTCATGTCTAATACCCATTCTTCTCTTGTTTAGCGCATGATGTAATGCTGTTTTGAAAACAATAGTTCGGTCGCCTGTTGTTATATTGAACTATTGAATCACTGTATAGATTTGCGTCATGAACTCATCAGTGTGTAATTGTTGGCTTTAGAATAAGTTTTGCTAAGGATATAAAGGTCTTAGGTCATGCGTAATAAAAAGCTCTAAAATATAGGGCCGGAAATAGAGATGCCATATACATTTTTAAATCTTCATTCCGTTGGGTCAACTTTTGGCTTGGTTGATGCAGGCGGATCTTTCGATTTGTAAGATGGACCGGTGGTCGCGGTACTACTTGCTGTACACTGCTGTGCTGTGGACAATGATCTCAATAAAGTCGATGTCATTATCAAGCGACTACTAACTTTTACAAATTAAAATGCCACCAAATTTCCGCTTGAGAATCTGGGTTGCCCAATATTTCATCTTTTTTTTATAGTATGATGTGTTTTGTTTCTATTGCAGGCATCGACGATTGACGGGCGACGGAAGGGTGCGTGCCTCTTCTGTCAAGAGTACTTCATGGACCTGTACCTCTTAGCTGAGCTTAAGACCATCAGCTTAAAGGTAGGTTTACACGACCTACCTGTTCACAAATATTTGTAAAAATATTCAACGATACGAAAATTCGTTTCATCTTTTGACTTCAATTTTAAATACCGCAGTTAGAAATAGTCGTTTCATACGCACTAGAGCCTAGGTCTAAGGCTTTAGTAGACCCAAACGCAAAGTTTCACCTTCGTAATGTCAGTTTTCTGTTTTTGTTTATGTGTTCTGACAAATAACGTTCAAACGACAAAACCAATGAAACCCTTAATGAGAAATCTCTTGTCCAGATTATCGACTTCTTCAGCAAAAACTCCAACTGCAACTTCTTATCCATTTCAATCCATCTTAAATTCTCACACCCTCGTCCACTTCCAGGTGACAACAGTAGACATGCAGAAGCCCCCGCCAGACTTCCGCACCAACTTCGAAGCCACGCACCCGCCCATATTGATTGACAACGGCCTCGCGATATTGGAGAACGAGAAGATTGAACGGCACATCATGAAGTCCGTACCGGGAGGACACAACTTATTTGTACAGGTAAATATATACGCTATATTCATATACCTCATTACTCTTTTCTCTTTCAAATGTGGCAAATCCATCATGGACGCTGTGCCCGGCTCTACCGACTAAACATCACACGATCCTCCCCTAATCTTTACCTGGGTTCCGGAATCGTAGCTGCATTCGTTGCAACTATAGTCGTCGCAGGTTATTGTCTTTCGATGGTAATAGTGGACTCGCATCTGCTGAGCTGGCCAGCCAGATGACAGGGATTAAAGGGTATCGCCTCCTCATTACTTGTTTTACTTCAACGGTGTCAAATTTTTCGTACCAAGCTCTCGCTAGGACCTTTCCGCATTACGAAGCCACGGAAAAACAGGTGTCTCAAAAACAACCTACGTGAAACGTCTAGAAAATCAACTTTAAAATCAACTTTATAATCAACGAAATATCGTCATTGGATGATCGAATTCTCCAAAAAGATTTAGCTAGAGACCTGGCGAAAGACCATTTATCTTCTCGGCTACTATGCCGACGACGCATCGCAGCTACCTCAGAACTGCTTAGAATGCACAGCCACTATTGCAAACACCAACCTAATGGCGATACATGCATAATTTATGAATGAACTATATTTTTAATGATTATAAATGGTGATTGGGTCGTCTTCTGTGATAATATTTTATATTTAACTACTTCGTTGAGCGTTAATAAAATATAGCATTTTAATCATATGTACCCACTAGATGGCAACTTGTAAGTTGACAAAAAACTAACAAGGATTTTATTAAAAGTTTTTAGTGCCGATATTACGGTACTAAACGCAGTTAATGTGTCTACGACCTGTTTCAAACAGGTTTTTTGTTCTTGAACGCCCAGACCGTGTTCCTCATGATTTCATGATAATCAGGTGTCAAAATTTTAAACGGTGTTTCCCAATGTGTGCATTAATTTGACGCTCAGTGTCAATATTTCATCACAGAAAGTCGTTTTAATCGTTTCTTGTATCGTCTTGGTCTTCATAGCCTGTTCCGTAAATAAGTTTCATAATAATTATTTTTTTAATGCAGTAATAAATTCCTGACACGTTTGTTAATCAAACGAATTAATTATTTTGTATAACTACTAGCTTTTACCCAATTATTTTCAGGGTCAACTTTACAATCCAATGCAGTAGAGTAGATAGTGTACACGTCATTCAAGTAAAGTGCGTATTTTCCACGTTAGGCTAACGGTTGCAGACTGCATCACGTCTAGTCAGGTCTTATCACAATTGTAATGTCGCTGCCAGAGTTGACCATTGGGCTGCAGTTCCTCAATAACCTAGGGTGTTCAAACTCCTGCCAGCTGCCTGCCGCAGTGAATACGACTGCGACCCGGGACCTCATTAAAACTACACGGTCCTAGTGTAGTTTTCAGTCGGTGGGTGTCCGGCACAGCGCCCATGATAAATTTTCCACTCTCGTAAAAAATGGGTGTTCAAACTGACAGGTTTCATAATCATACCACCATATAGCCTTAACCTCTTGACCGCCACTGACGACTATAGAAGACTTGAAATCTTTTGTGTCGTCACAATTTTAATACTTTGAAGATTTGAACTAACTGTCCATACAATACTTGTCTTCTAATAGTTTGACTGACTCGTTGGTTTTTGCCGGGTCGGGCAATGGTGTATTTGGATTTTAGGAAATATTTAGTAGCTGCCAGGAGTTTCCAATTGGGCCAGAATTTGACTTAATAACCGCACCGGTAAAATGAAGGTGTACACTCTTTGGGCTATATAGGCGTATGATGCTTAAATATGTTATGTTTATTTTCATCATATATATAGACGTGGCTGAGAGGGAGATAGAATTAGGAACGAGTATATAAGACGAAGTCTGAAAGTTACGCCGGTGTCTGTGTACGCGGGTGTAGGACATGTGATGTGGAGGAATGAGGATTATGTGACGAGGAAAGCTTTGAGTATAAGTGTGGATGGCTACACTAGCAGAGGAAACAATGGATGAATTGTGTGAAAGATAATATGGCTAGAAAAGAAGTGGCTACAGAGAGGACTGACATCTCATGTATGGAAGAATATTTTTTTTTTATGAAAAATGGGTCTTTGTTTGGCCACCAACTCGCCTGATGAATGACGGTGTGGCCGAGAAGCCATTCAGAAGTATTCTAGCTTTGCATACATGCTACGCCAACTCCAATTAAATTAGGTTGAGGGCAGGGATGATGATGGTGGCAGAGATAGCGAAAATGTCGTCAAATACGTGTCGTTCAAAGATAATAAGACGAAGTGTAAACCTTTGTTATTCGATGAAAAGCATGCTCACCGACAAGTATGAAGTCCCTCGTGTACACCACCTTTGTGCATCTTTTAAAAGTTTAATATATGTCGATGGGTGAAAAAAGGCTATTTGGTTCAAGAGTAATTACTGTGCTTTAAAAAAATTTACTTTAAAACAACAGCCTTTAGAGACATTTTCATATTTCACTAAAATGTCGCTTGAGCCACAAAGCCTTTTACCCATCGTATTGATGATCACTACATATTACAATAAACACAACTTCGCACCGTTCGTGTTCGCAGGATGACTCATCCTGCAGACGAACGCTGTGTTCAAATTTTAGAAATACCGGTGTCAATTCCGTTTTTAAACTTTTTTTGTTATATTATTGATCATATTTAATTTACAGGACAAGGAAGTGGCATCACTCATTGAAAATCTGTATTCGAAGCTGAAGTTGGTGCTAGTACGCAAAGATGAGCAGAAATCGTCAGCACTGCGCGCGCACCTTAGCCGCATCGACGGACTTCTTGAACGCAGGGGGACCAGGTAAAATGCATTTTAATTTATCTGTTATAAGACCTAGATTTGAATAGTGGAAAATATTGGTGAGTGCGGCAGAACGATGGCATGGCATGTTTGTGTAGATTGAAATTCATTAGTACTGCTACGCAATAATGTTCAGTCTTCAACGCAGTAGTATTGGCCGGCCTTGAAAAATATAGGGATGTTATGTAAAAATAGACCTCAACTTAAATAAAGTTAATTATTGTTCAACGGTTATTACTCACTTGCATTCTTCGGGATTGCCCGACTAGTTTCGAACTAACTTTTGACTCGCTGGTTTAACCTCTGACACTAAAAAAATATAGTTAAACTATCGACGTGTATCACATGTCACTCACAGGACACTCACATGACATTGGAATGGATAATACCGTATAATAACTATAACTACTGAATAACTAACATAATAAACACAAATAACTACTGAACGGATTTGGATGTAATTTTGCACATAGATAGTTTATAACCTGGATTAACACATAAAACACTTTTAATCCCGGTTGAAAAACTAAATCTCAAATAAGTAGTAAAAGTCTTACTTCCACTCGTGATAAAAGGGACTAACCCCCAAATAAATTATTGAGGGTAACCCCCCCCCCCACTGGTCTGTTGCAGGTTCTTAACAGGCGACACAATGTGCTGTTTCGACTGCGAGCTCATGCCCCGCCTGCAGCACATCCGCGTCGCTGGCAAGTACTTCGTCGACTTCGAGATACCGGTATGTATTCTTGCTATAAGAGAATACTGTTTGTAAAGTTATACACTTTTCGTAAAAGAAAAATGCTGTCGTGTAAGCGTGCTGGATTTGAACCTGCGCCTCGGATAAATACTCCAGACGGTCTGACCACCAAGCCACCTCGACCTCTGCTCACTACCCCGAATTCTTCTTCAACATTTTATTAGTTCTTTACACAAAAACTCGTAACGTTAAATTTCGTTCCGCATGCGATAGTGCGCTTGAAAGATATATCTGTAAACAAAACTATGTTTTAAAGGTGTACTTTTTGTGGGAAAGAAAAAGGCTTTCGTGATAAAAATGCAGGATTTGAACCTGCCTCTCGGATAAATAGTCCAGGCGGTTACTGCCTCTTTGATCTGAGTTCGATTCCAGAGTCGGGCAGTATTATTGGGATTTCCTGTTAATGTCAGTAGCAGCCCGGAGTTGGGAATTGTACCGTTATCTCTCACCACATCATCTTTAGAACATACATCACACGGCATCTTTAGAAATAGGCCTATAAAAGTACATCTCTATCTAACCCATCTAGTAACACAGGCGTGACGGCGCGTTTTTAAGTAATGGTATTTTTCTTGTATTTGCAGACAAGTTTCCGTGCCCTCTGGCGTTACATGTACCACATGTACCAGTTGGACGCGTTCACACAGAGCTGCCCCGCCGACCAGGACATCATCAACCACTACAAATTGCAGCAGGTAAATACAACACTATTCACAAACATACTTAGGTACTAGTGTTGCTCTTTAGTCGATTATTCGGGTTGCCCTTCTTCCGTCTTCTCTATGGAACTTAAATTATTATCCAAAACATTTTATAAATAAATTATTTACTCATTCCGGTCAATTGGCTTACGTCTAGATATATGTGTATTTTTAATATTTAATCGTGTATACGACACGGAACGCATCTATATATGTAATTTGGGTTCTTCTATACCTTCTATCTATCGTGTTACTATCGCCTTCAGTTATCGGCGAAAGGTTTGGTGCTGTCGCAGACGCCCACACTGCAACGGAAAGAGATACCAACGGAAGTGGTATGTTCGCGGGTGTCCTAACGTGACGTCACTGACATACATGCTATAACATTGCATTGTTTGGTCACACCTTTAAATCATTTTTATACAAAACATACTCGCATTATAATGTCAGACGCACGCCATTTGTAAAAAACGCATACGCTATACTCTTGTTCAGTTATGTACTTTCGAATAATTCGTTTCTTAATTACACTTTTTAATACGCCTTCTTCGTTATTGGGAATCATGAAAATTGACTAATTATTTGCCCACGGTTAGCACGTTAGTCGATTTTAACAGCCATAACAAACTCATTGCTAATCAAAATTAAAAAGGCCTTATTTTTTCTGTCGCATTTCATAAATTACTTTCCCTATTTTCAAGTTTATCGTTTTTCCTTTTTTTTAATAATTATTATACTTGAAAATAGTGAAAATTATGCCTGGAACTGATTTTGTACATAGTAGTTATCAAATCAGGCTCACTTGAAGACCAAACTACATACTTCATGGTGTTAGTGTAGCGTTTTGTTTCTTGCTGTTACGGTGTGTGGACGGTTGTGGTATCTGTTTGTTGTTCTCCTAATCTGATAACTTATTTTTAATACACTTTTATTGGCTGTAAGTTATATACATCGGTAATCATAATGAAATGTGTGCTTATGTTTCATAATAAATCTGAATTAATATGTTTCCTAATATCCCCAGCCATTAATAATTAATTTAAATAAAAAACAAACTTTTATGTTTTTTGATTGTAAATTATTATTATTAATTTCTTTGTTATCCTCGATTAGATGAAATAACAGGACACTAGTTGAATGTAATAAAAAAATCTTTCTTATTCTCAAATCTTACAGGCGCTGAAAATGAAAAAACACGAAGAACTCGAGACACCGACGTTCACGACATCAATCCCCATCGACGTGAGCGAGAACAGTAACGTCGAGTAAGCTGGCACTGGCCGCGCATATGCCTTGGTACAATAGTAGGCGGTAAACTTATTCAAAATTATACCACCAATGCTGGCCGCAAAATTTATTGAAGAAATAATGTTGCCAAAATTTTATAGTGCTTTTGCTGCTGTCCACACTGTGAAGACTAGTAATATAACTACTCCATCCAAATTCTACTTGAAAATCCCTAATTTTATTATTAATATTCAATCTATATTATAGTGTAGACCTGTTTAATGTGTGGACAGTTGTTTGTGAAGGAAGTGATGCTGTTGCGCGACGCTGTGCCGAGTATTTATAATTCAGTGTGATACTGACTACTTTACCTATATCCCAACTTGCCTATTCCGTTACAGGCAGCGTGACAGCGTGTCGTGACATTAGTTCTCTTTACTTTTTTACGTTTTTATAAGACGGAGTTTAATGTCACGATTTACACAAAAAAATGGGGACAGTATATTTTTGTATTAAATTCGTTTTTGAGCATTGCTCTGTTGGTAGATTTGAAATCTATGAGATTGTATGTATGGTTTGGTGCAATCGGAATTAAGTTTTATGAATACACGTTGAAGACAAGCTTAGCATATTGTGGATTATTTATTAGATATTTGTACATTATATTGCAAAAAAATATATGTTTACTTCGTGACATCTTCAGCAGATCAGTTTAGTTTATTTTCATTGTTTGCAAACGGTAAAAATAATTTATTGTGGCCATTATTATTTTGAATAAAGCTATATCTTGGAGTGGTCATAAAAACATATTAAATATGCATTTTATTCCATTGATGTTAGCATATTTGGCAGAGGAGGTGAACAAATAAAAGTGTAGAGTTTAAAACCTATTGCAGCAATCTTAACAAATATCAGTGTACCTTTGTCTGTATATGAAACAACAATGTTTTACAAGTTTTTAACATAGTTTAGTTTAGTGTCAGTGTTCAAACACAACGAATTAATGCCCAGCCCAGGATGTGTTGTTGTATTATATTCACATAGTTATAAGGTTGGTTCACAGTATTCCATTTTGTTTATTCATTTTGGACCCCTCTAGTGTAATTTTTAGTTTTAATGAGATCAGTTTTGCCGCCATTTTGATTTTAATGCCTCTGCCTTATTGTTACTGTTATTTTTAACGTCTATTTCAAATGATGATTACAGCCAATCACTGTGTTAGCGCTCTTGCCTGCCTTAGATTACCTTGAGGAAAAGGTATTATTATGTTTTGTCATAAGTATGTACTTACATTTTTATTTATATTTTCTGTTCCTCTAGTTCATGTTTTTGTTTAAGTTATGAACCTACAATAGAAAGTTAGAAGTGAGGCTTTAAGGTTGAACCACCTATTTAAATAATAGAAATTTGGCTTCTCAGTTTGTATACGGAGTTTGTTAACACTGAGTAGGGAACTTCATAAGATTTTTTATAATAAATTTGGCAAATCCTATACATAATATTATGGTACAGACACACAATAGAGACAAGGGCGAGAGACGACCATCATAACGATTGGATAATGTATAAAATAATAATTACTAGATTATAATGTAAATGTTAAGGAATAAACCTGGATAATATAATTTTTTTGTTTTGTGTTTTATTTTATTATTATTTATATATTTTTACATATAGATTCCCTGATTTTCTTTTCATTATTTCCCTTTTATTTTAAATTTATCAAAAAATAAATGCTCAAGTACTGCCAAAATAAATATAATCATGCTTCTGTGCCTTGCTTTCTGTATAGTGTAAGTCACAAATGCTAATAAATAATTTTATTAAATGTACTATTAATGTGATAATCATAGATTTTATATAATAAATATTTGTCATAGTAAGAAGTTATTTATTTGGACATAAATAGTAATATAAAAGGAATATTTACAATAATTAAAAAAGTCAAAGGTTATTCAGATTTTTCAGTGGTGGGTTTTTCTATTACTATTTTCTTCTTCATCCATTCATTTCTATAAACATCCTTGGTCAATATTGAACTTAAAAATGAATGTGTTATATAGGCAGTGATACCCCAAATTTTATATTCTTCAACTACAAATACCGGTAGTATGAAACCATTACTGAATTGGGTGTAGTACTGATTTTTGGCTTCGCATAGCATTTCAATAGGAACAGCAAATACCTCTGATACTTCAGCAACATTTATATTTAAATCTTCTTGCTGTAGGCTCGATATGGAGCCAACAACAGGAGTGATCATTATTTTGTTATTGCGGCCCGGTAGCGGAGGTCCCTGACCCCAGACATCGATCTTATCAGGGTGCAGTCCGATTTCTTGATATGTTTCTCTCAGGGCTGTCTCTATAGGAGACTCTTCAGGGTTAGTTTTCCCACCGGGAAACGATACTTCGCCGCTGTTGGCCCTCAGATGAGTAGAGCGAACTGTATATAGTAACGAGGGCTTATCATCCACTTTACAAAGTGGAACTAACACGGATGCTGAATCTGCTGGAATCTTGCCGTATCTTGGAATAGTCAGTCTTTTGAAATTAGTCATACATCGCTCACGGGCTGCCAGAGAAAATATATTAGCTATACCAAAAGTAACTCTAGAAGTCATATTTAAAGCACATATCTAATAATTTAAAATCCCAAAAGATTGAGTAAAAATTATATTTTTGAGTGTTTTTGTTTTGGTAAGTCAAGTTCAATTTGACAGTTTGCTGGCAGTTTTTATCACGTACCTGTCACTTTGCGTACGCAATAAATCTTAGAACAAAATTTTATAATGAGTATGTATATGTTAATAATATATACCTAACTAAATTTTCATTCTGGCATGTAGGCCAGATTTAGGTTGGAGCGAGATCAAATTTTGGCGCTCCACTTACGGCAACCAGTGCCGACGGCGGCCCCTGACCCTTGGAGCCTGGAGCGACCGCTCCTTTCGCCCTATGGACGGGCCGGGCTTGATCATGCCTGTATTTCCCGAAGGGGTAGACACAGTTGTACACCCACATTTAACCAAAGCTGTAATTAAGTCCCATGTAATAGGTGGTAAGCCTATTGCAGATTTGAGAATTTCTTAACAGAAAAACTCAATGCCCGATCCGGAAAACGAAACCGGGACCACTTTCTCCGCAGCCGCGCTTGGGATCACTAGGCCGACGAGGCAGAAATACATATAAAAGATAGTGAGGAAACCTGGACCTAATGGTCTGAAACCGACATCCCGCAGTGAGCTTGTGTGCCTGCATGAGAAGAGGCCTGTCGTGGGATAGTTAAGAGGGTAAGTTTTCATATTTATTGCGCATGCGAACACTATTCAAAAACTACGCAGTGTTGTGGTAAACTCTCCGTAACACAGAGAGCTCGACGATGAACAAAGAAAAATAAACGAATTGATCCGATTCAGAGATGGGTAACTGAGCTGGAGGCAGCTGCGATTTTTTTTATATGGAATAGGGGGCAACCGAGCAGACGGCTCGCCTGATGGTAAGCGATTACCGCCACCCATGGACACCCGCAACTTCAGAGGAGTCGCAAGTGCGTTGCCGGCCTTTCAAAGGGTTTGGGCCTCCGGTACCCTCACTCACTCGGCGAAACACAACGCAAGCGTTGCTTCACGCCGGTTTCCTGTGAGGCCGTGGTATCAATCCGGTCGAACCAGCCCATTCGTGCCGAAGCATGGCTCTCCCACGGTAACAAGGATTAACACATTTGCCGCCAGTAGGCTATTCATATTTTGCCGCCCCTACTATTCTACCCCTACTACCTCTGCAATTCGATACCCTAGTTCACAATCATATTAATTCCATGTTAAAGTTATTATATATGGAAAAAGAATACGGTCGCGAACAGGATTCGAACCTGCGCCTCCCGGATGAATACTCCAGGCGCTCTGACCACTAAGCCATCTCGACCTCTGCTCACCACCGCGAATTCTTCTTCCACATTTTTGACACGTCTTATGGCGACGTTTTATTCATCCGGGAGGCGCAGATTCGAATCCTGTTCGCGATCGTATTCTTTTTCCATTTAATATAATAACTTTAGAGTTCGCTAAGCAAGCGTTAATGCTTTTCAAAGATTTATCTTGAATTATTAAGGTAATTGCATTCTTCACGACATTGTATTAACTGCAAAGTTAGTCGTGTCGGTTAATGCTTTTCAATCCATGATTTTATCATTTTATCTTTAAATCCATGTTTTTTGTCAATGAAATTTTTCTTAGTGCACTATCGTCCTCATCACATCAGCTTTTTTTCCCTCAACCCTCGATGTAGTGAAGATACAAGAAATAGTTTTTGGGTATATTTCAGAGCTAAGAAAAGCTCAATCATGTACTACTTATAAGGTGAGGTAAGCCAAATTTGCCGCTCCCTAAAATCCGCCGCCTTAGGCTCCATCCTACTCAGCCTGCTGGTAAATCCGCCACTGGCTGAAGGTGTTGTAGATGATGTGATTGCGTAAATACGTAAATCCAAAGGCAAAACGTATTTATTTCAAATATTATGCAAATTACATGTAATACGTTAATTTAATTTCACGTAAGTACCCGATTATAATGTACTGTGTAGTCGTACAACGTCAACGTAGTAGTGTGATACATCGTACAATGCGCTGTTCTACACTCTTTGAATCCTGTGAGCGCGGGGAGATGTCCCGCAGCACGCTTTGAAACCCACTCGTCGCTTTCCACTTCACTGCGTCATGACGCAATTTTGAGTTAACTCAATGGTTTATCTGAGTAGGTTAAGGTCCGCAAGGAATTTTGAACGATGTCGATATTTCGGCAACGCTAAACAACAATCCAGAATCCAGCTGATTGACAGTCAAACTCCAATTCCAATTCCAATTTATTATTATTTGTTTATGGCTCCATCGTTACTCGATGATTTTGCCAATATCAAGGTAGAAAAAGACACTGTGAAAGTTCTTAAACTGTAGTAAAGAAATCTATTGACCGGTATTTGTAGTAGTGAAATCTATTGGGCATGCTGAAACAATACAAAACATTACAAGTTAGTTAACATAAATAAAACAGCACAAGTTAGTAACATGAATATCTACAAAATAAAGGTAAAAGTGAAAGTGCAAGAATGGGAATAAAGGATAGTGAAACAGGTCATATAAACAGATGCTATAGGCGGAGATTGTTGGCTCTGATAAATTTATATAAAACTTTTATTAAAGGAGTATGAGCTAAGGTTAATAAGAAGGGGATGTTAATCGGACGGGGAATATCTACAGGAAGTGGTTCATAAAGAGGAATTACTTAATTAGAACAAGAAAAGAACAGGTGCTCCAGAGTGCCTTCCTCGAGGCCGCATTCGCACAAAGAATGATCTCTCACTCGGATCTTAGCTAAAAAGACCGGTGTCCACACAAAACCAAGACGAAGGCGAATAATAATAGACGTGGTAAGTTTGCTATATAAGTGTATATTGCTAAACCAGCATTTCGGGCTGAATTCAACCAAAAAATTTTCCTTTTAATTTAGAAGATTTCTGCCATAACCGGTTCCAAGTCTGCGACATATGGGGTCTTGCAAGACAGCACAGATCCCGTGTAAAACAAGACTAATAGGAATCACATCCCAATCGTACTGCTACTTTAGCAAGGGAGTCCGCGTTTTCATTCCCTACAATTCCAGAGTGACTAGGGACCCAAGCTAATGCCACCTCAATGATCAATCTGTAGCGTGAGAGAAAAATTATGACGAGACCGGAAAGGGGTTTTTGAAATATCCTGCAAGCAACTTAGGGAGTCTGTAAGTATGAGGGACTTGTTTAGCCTATGCGATTCAACATAGGAGACCGCCTCCAATATAGCTATAATTTCCCCTGTGTAGGTAGAACAAGGTGGAGCACAGCGAAAGTTTAAAATAATCTTAAATTTAGGTACCCAGATAGCAGCTCCGACATTACTATCCTCTGATATTTTAGAAGCATCAGTATAGATGGTAAGCCAATCATGCCAGTTTTCGGCTAAGATGTCGTTTAATTTTTGATTAGCACCCGGGTCATGTTTTGATAAACCCAAGCTGAAAATAATCTTTGGTTTAAAAATTAAAGATTCAAAGCTTACCTCATTTAACATTGTATTGGACTATAGATAAATGCCTATTTTGAATGTTTCTATAGCTTTTGGCAAGAAGAGGGGGGTCTTTATGAGTCCAATAAGAAGAAGTGTTAAGTAATTCAGAGAGTGAACGCAGGATAGGAAGGAGAGGGTGACATTTTATTTGGATCACATTATATCAGAATCGATCCGAAAGATATTGCCTACGTAAATGGAGAGGGGGATCCAAACACTCTACTTGTAGTGCATTAATCAGAGAGCACTTCATTGCACCAGTGATAATACGTAGGCATTTGGACTGAATTTTGTCTAGTTTGAAAGGGCTATTTTGTTGCATGGTTCAAGGAGAAAGCTACCATAATCAAAGTGACCCCGAACGATTGCATTGTAAAGATTTTTTTGGGTAAAAGGATGCGAGCCCCAACGAACTCCAGAAAGGGCCCGTAATACATTGACACTTTTTTCACATTTCTTAGTAATATAGTTAAGATGGATGGATTCCAGATAACTTTGAGTCAAGTATAAGACCAAGAAATTTTACTTTATCGCAAACAGAAATAGGATCGTTATCCACGAAGAGATTTATGGGAGGAATGTTGCGTTTTCGAGAGAAAATAACTGCACTACACTTGGGCACAGATAAGCTCAATCCATGGTCAGTGAGCCATATATTGAGGTAATGTAGTGCCGAGTTTATGCGATTAGTAGAATTGGAGAAGGAACAAGAACTATAGTAGAGAGCAATATCATCAGCGTATTGGAGAATTTTACAGAAAGATGTGACAGAAGAATCAAGATCAAAAGTATACAAGTTATACAGAAGAGGGCTCAAGACAGATCCCTGGGGTAAGCCTTTCCAAACGAGCCGGGGTGGAGATAAAGAACCTTGATGGCGAATAGAAACTGTTCGGGACATTAGAAGATTACCAATGATGTTGACCAACCTCACAGGAATACTCAGCTGAAGCAGTTTTTGCCTGAGAAGTGGAAGTTGGACGTTATCATACGCTGAGGAGATATCTAAAAACACACCTAGTACACTTTCATGCTTGGAGAATGCAATACGAACATCAGGCGTGAAAATGCTAAGACTATCCAGAGTACCCAATACTTCTTCGGAATCCAAATTGACTGTTTGATAGGATACCCTTACTCTCAAGGAACCATTCAAGTCTGTTCTTAATGAGATTTTCCATGATCTTAGCCAAAACAGAGGAAAGGGCAATGGGTCTTTAAGAAGTAGAATCTTGGGGGTCCTTGCCAGGCTTTAAAATGGGGACAATAATTTGGGATTTCCAAGATTGCGGAATGCAGCCAGAAACAAAAAAAGAGTTTAGTAAATTGAGAAAAAGATGTTAAGAAGTAGAAGAAGATTTACATATAAATTAATAGGGGATACCATCCACGCCTGGAGCAGAATCCCGAAGATGATCTAAAGCACAGGAAAGTTCGGAAATGGAAAATACCTCATCAAATCGGTCGGACGAAGAAGGAAGAGAAGTTAAAGAGGGAAGGCAATCGTAATTGGGGACAGAAGGAGGGGCTAATTTATTAAAAAAGTCGTTCAGTCAAGAGTCAGGGTCGTTTGACAAGAAATCCGAGCTCTGATGACAGTCAAACTCAACGTACCCTATTATTAGTTACCGTCTTACGTCAATGGTGTCACTGTCAAGTGTCAAGAAATGTCACTAGCAGTGATGCCAGTACTACTGATTCAGCAGTAGATCTACCTGATCTAAATAATATCTACTGTTCTTCTGTTTTGATTGTTATTCATTAAGAAATCTGTCCCGCTTTTTTCCAAATCAAATCCGATCATCCAATGATTGTCGTCGTATCGTCGCATCTGGCCTGTATAACATGACATTTGTTCATTAAGTTTTGTGAATTCGCGGTATTTTTATCTGTAGTGTGGTAGGTTAACTGAATCTCCACACTCAGGGCCGCCCTGACAGGGCGAGACACCTCGAAGCATGCGTGCCGTCCTCTATTAACTATATTGTAGGTGCAACAGGGATAGCACGCATGTCTCGCCGCGAATATGTAGCAAATATTACAAAAAAGCAAATCATTGACTCCGATTAACTTAGGTCAGTACAGTAGGTAAATATTTACATGAATATGTTCTAAAGTATTATATCTATCTATATATATAAAGTTAGAAACTCACTGGCTGACTGATTCACTAACTGACTGATCGATCAACGCACAGCTGAAACCACTGGGTCTAGAAGCATGAAATTTTGCCCTAATGTTCCTTAAATGACGAAAGTGTGCATTAAGAAGGGATTTTTGGAAATTGGGTTAGAATAGGGGATGAAGGTTTGTATGAAATTTCTTCATTTTTCTAATCTCCGAAACGACTGAACTGATTTTGACGAGGCTTCTACTGGCAGATAGCTGATGTTATAAGGAGTAACTTAGGCTACTTTTATTTTATAAAATGTATTAGGTTTCCATGCAAAATCTGTTGCGCAGACGAAATTGCGGGTGCCAGCTAGTTATACTTATAATTCAAGCTCAGCTCCATTTTACCTCATGCGGGTATTATTATTTTATCTACTGATGTTTTCCTCTATCTACTGCTAAAACTTTTTTACTTTTCTACTGAATACTTCAGATTTTATCTGGCAACAGCAACACTGGTAATATGTCAGAATCAGATTTTAATAATGTCAATATTCTGTAATTCCGCTACATGAAAATTCAATAAAATAAAGTAGCAAATAACAAGCTCCATGAAAGCAACGGTTCAAGGTCCACAACCGTCATTGAACTTTAGACCCAGTGAAAAACCGAAATTTGTGAATGGAGTCCGTTTACAAACTTTCTAAAGTTATCATGTGTCTAACCCCTGGAGCTCTTTTATCTAGTTTGTCTCGAGAAAGGTGTATAGCTAATTTAAATGAATTGCCATCGCTAATCTTAAAAAGTGGAAAACCGCATCACGATGCAGCTGTATTGGTACCTATATGCGTGCATAACGGCGACGTGTGTCTTTTATATACCTTGAGGTCGTCTAATTTGAGTAGTCATAGCGGTCAGGTATCGTTTCCTGGCGGAAAAATGGATGAAAACGAAACTGTATACGATGCAGCACTTCGTGAGACAGAAGAAGAGATAGGTGTTCCTGCCAAAGATATAGATATATGGACCAAAATGTGTCAAGTGCAAGGCCGTGACGCAAAAGTAATGATTACACCTGTAGTTGGCGAGATAAAGGACTTTGACATGAAGAAATTGAAACCAAATGAAGATGAAGTAGCTGAAATATTCACTGTTCCTATGAAAGTGTTCTGTGATACAAACAATCATGGTTGCTATAAGTTTAATAATCTAGTCATACCAGTGTTCAGTGGTGGTAAACACAAAGTATGGGGCCTCACCGGAATCATTACACATCTATTTTTACAATCATTTTTACCTAGTAATGTTTATACTGCAGAGTTATTAAGAAAAGAATATAAATTAGATGAATTGATGCCTTCTAAATTGTAGTTGAACTGCATATTGTTGAGGCTGGTCATACAAATGTGTAGGACTTGTGTTTTTATATCATAAATAATGTATGCCTATGATTTAATTTATGTTGGGTGATTGCTACAAGTGTTATGCCCTTAAAGACAGTTAGTTTTATTTCTCAGTGAATTGCGCCCTATTTATTTTTACTCAAAATCAAAATCTATATATTTTGTTTATATAAAAATGATGATTTAAAGTTTATTCTGTAAGAGCTCACAATTTAAGGCCTAGTTAAATCCAGTCTTAGGCAAGAGTCCTCTGGCATTTTACTGAACGCCACGTATTTGGCACAGCCATGAGGCACAATGATTTGTAATATTTTTATTTTAAACCTACACTGACTTGTGTCCTTCACTGACTGAGTCAAATAAACTTTTAACCTTTTGAGTGCAACTGATGTTTATAGAAGACAAAACTTTTTCATGCCACAATTTTATTACTTTATACTAATATCCTTACAATAGTTGTCTTCTAATAATTATGTGGTACTGAGTACATGGAAATCTCAACAAGATTTCATAAGGGTAAATAGGAATATATTGTGTACAATATTATATATTTAAAATCATAATATCAATAGGTCATAAAGTTTGTGGTGGTTATGTGTAACGGATTAGGAAGTGTCTGGACATCACAGTCCTTTTAGCAAAGATAAATTCAATATGCTGTTGTGAACCATCTGTTGGCTCGGTAATTACCAGACATTTATTATCAGATTTTTATTGGCATGATGTATAATTTTATACTACTCCCATTTGAAGAGTTTATGGGGCCCACAAAATGGTGGATGCCTAGACACTTGGCACTCCCTTTAAGTACAACATTGTATAGAATAGAATAAATAGAATATCAGTCTTGTATATAATTTAAAAGAAAACTTATGATTCATGTATTAAGTGATTATGATATACATAATATAACAAAGTCACAAACATGTCTACATCACTGATAGTTTTGGTGTAAGACTGACAATTTATTTTAAAACTTGATACCTTCATCTATCAGCCTTACACTATACTATTAGGCTTATGTTACAGTGTACAAAATTTAATAACATCTGGTTTTAGGTAACAAGACACTATCATTCAGCCAACAGTCTTTTCATAATATCCTGTATTTAATAAAATTGAGTTCTATTGTGTATTAAGTATAATGTATATAATAGATAATGACAGATTATGAAATCTATATATAAAAATATCCATTTATTACCTACTGTAGTTTTTCTCACTGTGACAGAGTGATAAGATTCGCTTGCTAATCTTAAAGTAAGGTACCCATCTGCTGTGATAATTAATTTATAGATTCACTATACACTAAGTGCACTCAGTGTATTTGGCGGACATAATATTATTTAATAAAAAGTATGAACAAATCAGGTTTAAATGATTATTTTGTTGTTGTACCCTTTGTACTTTTAATTACTACATTAAGGAAAGCAGATCTTCCTATTTGCCATAAGCGAAGACAAGTCAATATGTGCATTCTCCATATCTTGGTAAGATCACATTGGTAACAAACCAGATCTTTGACAGCTTGGCAGAAGTCACGCTGAGTGCCAACGCCCCATGGAGTGCAGTATCCTTGGATTGAAATAAATGGAACGGATACGGAATACAGTTAGGTACTGAGATCTACGTCACCCACAAAGCTGCCAAGCTCACGTGGGACTAGGCCGGACACGTCTGCAGTATTTCGCATAATAATGGTTCACTACCACAGGAATACCGGAACATGTCGACGTTGTGGCAGACCTAGGTGAAGGTATGAGCCTACATAAAGGTTTGGCCACACTTGCACTAGACAGAGACAAAATTGAAGAAGGAGAGGCCTTTTCCCAGCATTGAGACAAAACAGACTAAAATAATAATAATAGATTAATCTATTCAAGTAACCGGACTCAATGGTTAGTGTAACATTCTGATTAGCCACATGAAACGGTACCTAATGAGGACCTGTTAGAAAAGACAGGCTGCAGTGATGTAAAGGCGGGAGACGCTTGGGTCTGCATGTAATGATATTATGTTGCGTTATCTCGTAATACTATGAACACTTGAACTTGGCAAAAGGGTATAATTTAGATACCTAGGTGTATGAAACCTTACAGGCTCTGCTGACCACAAATAATTGGTATAAGGAGAGAAAAATAATATTAATATAATAAATAAAACGAATAAAAAATCGCTATGTAACTATTTTATTAGTACAGTAGTTTGGAATTGCCCAATAGATGTCGCTACTTAACTAATGAAACCATGGTGGTGGAAAATCGTTACACGACACTTTTTCTATTACGGGAAGGCGTACCTGTTCCAAATAACGTAGTCTACATTTAAAATAGCAAGGATTGCTATATCTTATTCTATCTGTACCGCACACAGGGTCATATTGGGCAGTGCATGAACAATCCAATTCTGTCCAATTCGGCCACTGAGCATCAACCGATGTCCCAAAGAAAGTAGATACCACGGCAAAAATGAACACTAAAACAGTAGACAATAAAAATCGATAATAAACATTGAAAAAATTACCAGATACAGATAAGATAAATCTTTGAAAAACGTTAGGCATGCATATCCAACTCTAAAGTTATAAATTGTGGAAAGAAAAATATGGTCGTGAGCAGGATTCGAAACTGCGCCTCCCGGATAATTGAGTATTTATCCGGGAGGATTTATCTGCTCGCGACCGTATTATTTTTCCAGAAACATTTATAACTTTAAGGTTCGCAAAGCACGCGTTAATGCTTTTCAAAGATTTATCTGTAGATGATACCTTGCTAGTAGGTATCAGTTGAGGAGTTTTCATTCTTTACCTCCAAGATCTGACCTCAACCAAACTTTCTTATTAAAATTAAACGTATTAGTCCATATCTTGAAAACTACTCAACCGATTTTGATCAAACTTGCACTGTTCCCTAAGTAGGATAAAAAGTAAGCCAATATAAATTATGGTCACAATCCGATTAATGGTTTCCGAGAAATACGTGGACAAACATACACCTATAAAAATTTGTATATTTGTTTAGAATTATTCATAGATTATCATATGTGAATATATACAGTTCCAAAAATATTACATACTTACATAAGTGTCGAATTGTAACCTCCTTTTTTGAAGTCGGTTAAAAACAAACATAGCTCCCTTCTTGTCTGTGTGGTTAGGAGCCGACTGCCTTGTTGGTCTAGTGATCGTAAGCGCGGCTGCTGAGCGTGAGCTCCTGGGTTCGATTCCCGGATCGGGAAAAGTGTGATTGGGTTGCTCTGTTAGGAAATTCCCAATAGCAGCCGGAGTTACGAAATTGGTGGTGGACGGCTTTACGTGCTTCGGAGAGCACGTTAAACCGTCGGTCTCGGCTATTTGTTAAATTAATAGCAGTCGTTAAATCAGAGGCCTATAGGTGTCTTGAGCTACTCTTGACACTAGTTTGGCTCTTAGCTCCTAAAAAAATACTCCTCCAGATCGTATTTCGGTCACGGCGACCTACGAATATCTCCGAGGGAGTTAGCCAATATTACGCAGGAGATATTATAGTGCACGCGCAAACACAAGTGCACTCCCTCTTCTTTCACTGCCATAGTCCGATGGGACGGTAATCCGAAATGACCGGAGAGAGATCAGGTGCAGGACGAACGGCTTTACGTGCTGAGTATTTCCTAAAAGAAAAATCCCAATAACACTTTGCCCGACCTGGGAATCGAACCCAGGACCTCACGCTTAGCAGCCGCGCTTGCGACTACTAGACCAACGAGGCAGTCAAAACTAAAGTTAACTGAACTTATCTGTGGTTGTGGTGCTCGTACGTTACTGTGCTACCATAGATAATAAATGCATAAGTGCGTAGTGCTTTGCTGGTGTAGATAGGTACCTTCATATACATTTTGCTGGTGTGCTTCAATGTGATAAAACATCTGGTGCATGTTCAATATATTGATTAAAAAAAAACCAGTGGTGTTACTCTTGAAACTAATAACAATTCCAATCCAATTCCAATATTAAATAGACGCCCTAAAAGTTTTACATAAAATATATATAGATAAAAATGAATCCCTATTTCCCTTGGTCTTGCCATAACTTGAGAATGACTGCACCAAATTGGATAATCCTTTTTTTGTTGTGTTCGTCATTGTCAGGACAAGGTTTTTAAAGTTTTTTTTTTAAATCGTACTGAAAAACTTATCTAACGGGGCGGGTGAAACCGCGGGGCATAGCTAGTATATAAATTGTATAATTGAATGAGAACAAAGGTAGAAGAAATAAAGAAACACCAACGCCAAAATAAAAAATATATTTAAAAAAAATTGTAAGCACCTGTTTTATTACTAAGCAAAGGTTTTCTTCATTCAGCCTAATGGCATCGTGATCCGGAATACAGTAGGTCTATAGTTCCTCCATTGTGTGTAACGAACTTGGACTCGCATTCATATTCGCACATGCTATTGAACGTGGTCTTTTGTTTATCCACCACTGCACAGAGAGGCATGTATATTTTTGGGCAGGGACATGATCGACTCCGCGGCATGCACATGGTAGACGCCATCATCAATGCGACGATAAAAACTGCGAAGTAAGAAAGTGTATACTTGCTTGGGTGTTTATTGTAAATTTCTTGTCTTAACTACAATTCCGACTGCGAATTCGGATTTTAAATACCCCTCAACTCTGGGCCAACAGACCGATCTACAATATTTCAATAAAATTAAATGTTTGTGTTTGTTAAAAGAAGGAAATAATTATATTTAATGGTAGTTACCGCGTATTCTGCGTCTTATGTCTTAATAGGTCGGTTACTATAATATACGAGTACCTACAGTGTGGGAAAATACCTAAGCTGAGTATTCAATTAAGTAAATGTTTTAGCATCCTTCATCTGTAGCAAATTAATGGTAGCCTTGTTATAATAATGACTGTTGTAGTTATATAAAATGACTTAACGTCTGAGACATTTTGAGAATCCATTGAATTACACACACAATTGATTTAAAATATTTTTCATAAATGGATACTTATGTAGTAACAAAATACTTCTTACTACTTAAGTGAGTAAGTAACAAAATACAAAGTTGTCCGTATTTTATGTTACCTACATTTAAAAAGTACTGATGACTGATTTAAACTATTTAATTTCCTATTTTGTCGTATTGTTGATAAATAAATAACATTACTTAATATATATTTATTTTAAATAAAACAGAAAACCCCACACTATTACGTACATATATAAATTAAAATAACCAATAAAAAGAGTTCATATACCTGTATGCAAAGTGTAACAATCCGGGTGTAATTAAACCTAAAACGGTGCTATAACTTAATTCATCGCTTACCAACTTTACAATCCATAATCGATCGATTAACTGTACAGGTAACTGTTGCACAGGTCGTCGGCTTGCACACTATCACTTGCAGGGCACCGGTTTATTTTATATAGCTTCGTACTTATTAGGTACTAATTGTTAACGAGCCCGTATTATCGGATCGTTTCCTTCTGATAATCCGTCAAGTGTGTAATAAAGAATATTGACAATTAAATTCGCAAAATGCTGGAGTATGTAGTTACTATTGTCCTATCGTCCTGCGCCAGCGTTGGTATATAACGTTGCCTGAATACATTCAATTGTAACAAAGCCCAAATACTTTGTTGTATATATTCGTGATTTTTATTCTGCTCAGCTATAGTCATAATCGCAATTCTGTTATGAATATCCTTGGGTAAAATTTATTTGTCATTGTATGCCTGGCTTTTTCCCCTTGCGTGGAAACTAAAGTGACTTCGACTATACATAGTAGTAATTAACTTTAACGTTTTTTCCATTAACTCAGAATTGTATGATTAATCAAGGCGGTTTACTAATAGCGGTCAGGGCAACCATGACGGGTGTAAGCTAGAAATGGTCTAATAAGGTAGGTAGACAATGAGAAGCATTCGACGTCATCTAAGTTCGCGCAACGCATGATGTGCAGGGAATTAATGTTTTTGTTTTTATGGTACTGTGACGGTCTGTCACGTATTCCTATTTAAAAATAAATAACATTTCATTTTTAATACTGTCACACGATATCGGGCTACATAAGACCACATTCAATCTTTAATTTGTGGGAAACCGACTAGGAACAAATGTTAGCCATCGGCAATCATGCAATGTTTTTACTAACTCTAAGAATTTGGTGAAATATGCAACCTTTATGAGAGACACGAATTGCCACAATCTGTTTAGTAATTAAGACAAGCCAAATCAATTGAGAAGGCGACCCACGCGAAACAATTGAGAAAGTGTACAAAAAGGGTAATAAACATGTCATGCTAAAGCATGGGAATATGGTCGGAATGAGGTAAAGTGGGAGATTGAGGATCCGAAGGAATTGACAGTTGGTCTTACACCACACTAGGGGTCGGACGTCAGCTATTGGGCTATAATTAAGTTAGAATAGTCAGGACAGTTGGTTTTGGACCACAGTAAGGAGCACACGTTAGGCCCAGGGCGATTGTAGTGTTAGAATATTCTAGGAGAGTTGGTTTTGGACCACAGTAGGGATCACACGTCAGCTCCAGGGCTATAGTAGGGTTACAATATCCTGGGGAATCAGTTTGAGACTGTAATAGGTATAACACGTTGACTCTAGAGCGACGCGTAGGGTTTGTCGTAAGAGGAAAGATGCGCTAATTAGTGAGAAGTTAATATTGTTTAGTTTAAGTCTAATATAAGTAGCGAGTGTGCAAGTGTGAGTAGCTGAACTTATAGAAGGGTGAGTGCTATATTATATTTATCCCAAGCGAATACTATGTTTATGGACGTATATTTTCCACTAATGATGCTGACAGACAGACACGAGCGTGTTGTCTTATAGTGGTACTTGTTGTACGTAAGGTATTCTTCCAAGGATTGGGCCATCACAACTATCACATACCAATCTATATTACTCCAGTTTAAGGCCTGCTAGGGGCCATGTCTCCACGAGAGCATGATGCTGACGCTGAGCCGCTGGAAAGCCGCTCCGTTGCTAGACAAGGACGGCCGCACGGTTGCCGCTCAGAAGGCCGCCAGACCTCACATCCAGGGTTAACCAGTTCGAAAGGACTGTTAGGGACCATGGAAGTCTCCTGCGTATTCCGGGTGCTGCTGTGAGATAGCATGCAAGTAAAGACTGACCGAATACCTTACGCTTGAGTAAGGTAATCTTCAAGGACCATTGGTTTTATATAAGTCCCTTGCAACCGTCTCTATATCTTTTTTGATTCAGATTATATATTGTAACTATTCTCCTCCACGGATAGGAGAGTGACCAGTCTGGGCCTAGCTCTACAGGGCTGCGCGGCATTAGTGGTGAAGCCACTGAGGGGAAGCCCTATAAGCATTACTTAAGGAAAAAAAAATATTTTTTATTAGCCTGGGTCGCCGTGGAACCGTCACAGTACTCTATAGAGTATTTGTGAAAGTAGATAATAGCATTTGATGAAGAAATATATAAAGTTAACATAACATAGCATCAGAAGAAAAAGTTGATGAATAATCTCCGAAGGGGTAGACAGGAGTGCTCGCTGTTGTACAAATTTACACCCAGATTTTACTTATGTCCCATGAGCCTAGTGCCATCAACTTGGCACAATTCCAAACTTCAATCTGTAACAGAGAATTTCCTAACCGAAAACCCCAAAATTACTTTGCCCGATCCGGGAATCGAACCCAGGATCTCACGCTTGGCAGCCGCATTTGTTACCACCAGATTAATGAGGCAGTTAAGTGAAGTGCAATTAAGAAACTAGTAGGTAACTTACACCAAAATTTTTCAAACGCATCATATAAAATATGCGCAACGACACAGTTATAAATTTTTGTAAATTTTTTGCTGTGGAAATTTATCTTTTTTACAATTTATAATACCTAACTAGTAACTATTTAAAAATGATAATAATATGAATTCTCCTTATATATCATGGAGCTCATACTCAGCAGAGTATGAGGTACTGGGTTCTAGGGTTATAGGTGCGTTCGCAAAATCCACCAATTTCTAACCTGCATCAGAACTGAAACTTTGAATGACAGGAACCACTATACGTCGTCCAAATATGCTAGTTTTTCCTATTACGCAATATTTTGACGTAATTCTTGTGTAAGCGATGCGGGATCCTAATTATACCGCATATCATGCAGTACAGTAGCATAGCAACTATACCTAGGTATTATCATCATTCACGTTCCTTGCTCGTGGCTGTCTGGTGCCCAGCGAAGAGGTAAATACCACATCCTCATACGTACGGCCTTGAAAAACGATTTTAATATATATAGTAATATCTTAGGTTTGCGCGATCACTACACATTATAAGGAGGACTGTAGTCCTCCTGCGACCACGAACGCTGCAAAGTGTTCGAAACGTCAGGAAAAACAAAAAACCAATAATACACGCGATTAATCCGGTTAAAAGTTGTTTTAATATAATGTTTAATATATATGTTGAGCTGTCTTCGTAAAACTGGCGTACTTATAACTGTCACTGTCACTTATGACAAAGATATTTTAGCTGAAGAACATTATTTACCTACTCCCCCCAACAGTATTTCGGTCACGGCTCCACTGAGATTAGCCAAGTACGCAGGAGATATTATAGTGCACAATTGTATGCGCAAACACAGATGCTCTTCCTCCTCCTTCACTCCCATAGTCCGATTGGACGGCAATCCGACACGACCTGAGAGAGATCAGGCGCACGACCGACGGCTTTACGTGCTCTCCGAAGCACGGGGGTGTCACACCACCAACCTCCTAACTCCGGGCTGAGAATTTCCTAATAGTTAAATGCAATAACACTTTGCCCCACCTGAAAATCAAACCCAGGACCTCATTCTCAGCAGCCGCGCTTGTGACCACTAGACTAACAAGGCAGTCGAAGGACATTGTAAGGTAAGATTGAGGTTATTTTTGTTTAAAAGTCAGACCGTAACGTACGCCATTGCAAACACCTGCCATTCAAATCTGATGATTGTTATGCCTCTTCATTATTCCTTCACCTTTCGGATGTAGCTATAAGATGACGTAGATATCTTCCTCCGTAAATAAACAATTATAATAAACAGTCTAACCATATAAACATAAAACACAATAAATGGATGATCACGATTCACGTTGTTTGTTAAACTAAGGCTCTTTCCACAGACTAAGGGGAGAGATTCAATCTGTCTAGCCCTTTCCCAAATACATTGCATCAGCTTCCAGTCCATCCGGATGCAGCAATAATCAATTTTACATGTATTGTACCGTCTGCTTATCTAACCTCCACGGTCCAGGCTTCTAAGCACGGATCTTTGTTGACAGTTTTCGAGTCGATAAAAGTTTTTAAGTATTGAATTTTATCGTTTTAGCAGCAGCTTATGTAAAATTTGACGTTTAAAATCGACAAATGTGTCATTAAGAATCAGCATGCTTTCACCGTAGTGACATATGAGTAACACTTTCATAGATCTTCATTTGACAAACGGGACGGTGGCCGGAGCTCGGAGGGATCACAAAAATTTTATTACCTTCCTCGTCGGCGCTCCGATGTTGACACTTTGCAGAATGCACTTATCCAAAAATAAACCTCTTGCGAAATTTGTTTGATTACCAATCGAGTCAAGATTACAATGCGAAGAGATAAAATATGTGCGCATAATCGTAGTCACGTACCTGCTCACTTTCAGACACTAAGTTAGGAGTTGTCTAAAGGCTAATAATGTTGAAGCTTAGTTAATAAAACATAATCCCACTTACTACAAAACGAATTCTATACTTCGCAGCCCACAGTTTTTCCTTCGAATCAATTTTATTATAATAAGACTATTAGTACTGAAGCAACTTATTACACTTAACTTTTAACCTATTTAGTAGGTAGGCCATATCTATAGATCACTTTAGCAATGGTATGTATTAAGTTATCAGCTGTGAATTTAGTTAGAACTTATATAGAAGTAAGAATAAAGTACAAACCTCTGATATATTAATAGTAATTTTATTTATGTCATGGATATCATTTGGTGTGACATAGCTATATAAAATGAGACGGAGAAGGATATTGAGTGAGTTTAAAATCCCACGCTCCCCAGTCTTTTCTCCAAAGACTGGGAGTTTTTTTAAGGTATCCTGCCGATAAATAAAGGCTTATGCTACCAGCGTATTGGTGGCGGTTACCACGAACAACAACATTGCCAATGAGAGTTGACGCCAAGCAGGTGGCCGGTCATAAAGCATTGCCAATACTTTAGCAGCATGCAATTTCAAAAACAATTAGAAAGTGCCAGAAGAATTCATGCTGCGCCGACCTCAAATAAATTGGGTTAAGGGCAGGGGGGGATTATGAATTTTATTTATTGCAACCCGTTTTTATAACGCATTGCACGTAACGTAACGTTATTTAGTACGATTTACTAAATTATATATTTTTGAATTAGAATCAGAAGTTATAATTTTGTAAATAAAAAAACTAAAAGCTAAGTAAAAAGACTGACTTGGTCTAGAGAAACACGTTGTTTTGTCGTCAGCACCTATGCATCAATTGTTGCATCAAGCACGGGTATCCCCCGTCTTTGATTTATACTTACTACTTATTTCCTGTAACACCTAATATTAATCACCGCATTGTTATGGTCAGCGAGTATCGTGGTTTTATCGCCTTTGTTTTTATTTATAGTTTTTTGTATTTCATTCATTCTTCTTCTTCTTCTTAGCGTATCGATGGCAATTCAAATTGTATCAGCCCAAAACGCTGCTACGATAACAGCATTGTCAGTAGCGTTCAAGAGGTCACTTAACGTGCAGGTATCAGAGCACACAGGACACGATGTCAAAAGTTCCTTCGTTTGCGGAACAGTACCACACATGCACTCCAGGTTTGGAATCTTTTATGTATCCTCACCTGAGTAGGTTTTATTTGTTTCGGCCAACTTGGGGTCCGAAGTCTATTTAAAGACCTCCAGTGCAGCCAAGGCAACTTATGTCCAGGTGGGAGATTTTCTGCTTGTGGGACGAATGGGGCTGCTGCTGCTTCTATTCATTTATTTATATTTGTTTTTGCAGGGAAGTGTCCCTTGAGTTATTTTAGTATTGGGACAATTCACGGTCAATAACGCCAATAGAGGCCTAAGGTAAGTTGGCACGTAGAATGCACGAATTCTCACGGTCGATCAGTGGCACAACAAGAATGTTGAAGGATTCAGTAAATTTAAGGTTCAAATAGACTGAGCCGGTAGTACCTACACAAGTGTGATTCATTAGATGACAGGCGAAATGTAAGGTGCGGTTAGTTGGAACTCGGCTGATTGGAAGTTCTTTCCTTTTCATCGGAAGATTAAAACCTCTTTTGAATAATCTGACACATATACCTAGTCTAACAGCTAACTTTGAATCTATTCTAATCTATTTTAAACTATTATTAGGTACCTACTCCAAGTGTTCTACCAAGTAAGCTACACCTCCAGAAAATATAAAATGAAACTTAACTTTATAATTCCGATGTACGTGTTCGTGTTCTTCTCTTCCTAAACGGCTTAACCGGTTCTGATATATTTTTTTGTATTTTTCGATTTACCTTGATAGTTCTTAGTTTTGGTTGGGCCTGGTAGGTGGCACTGCTGTCGAGATCCAGAAAATGCTGCAGGATAACGTCTGCCTAACAGGACCGTTAGTAACTTTATAGAAAAGTTAAACAAAATCTTTATCTCAGGCATAACGTTATCTAACTTACGTATTTATCTAGTCTTAGTTATAAAAAATTAAATAATTTTAAAGTGCTCGCGTCCTAATGAGTATAATGTAGAGTTATTAATCATAATCTGACATTCAATCGCTGACCCAGTAATTATACTGCTGTTAGCCGTATGGTACACGGGCATAAATATATATTTTTACCTACGAGACGATATAGTAATTGTTAACATACTTGCCATCATAGTATTTATATTATAAGAACTACCTACCATCAATTAAGAAAATAGTTTCTAAACGGTATTAAATATCTGCTTCATTAATGTTCAAGTCTAATATATCTGTTGTTAATTTCTATTTTTCAAAGAAACATTGAAAATATAATAGACAAGAACGGGGCTTGAACCCGCGACCTTTGACGTTCCATGTCATCACTCTACCAACTGAGCTACCTTGTCGTGTTCAAACCTATTGAATTTTCAATCCTCTTTGTATACGTCTTAAGGAGACGCCTGGTGATATTTATCTAGTAATCATTTACAGATTTACTAAACTCAGCGTTACCACTTTGCAGTTGTAAATCGCCGAACAACATCCCAATCCTTTATAAATCATATATAATTATATTTTTTTAATACATGTTGAGGCCATGTAATGCCTATATTAATTTCTATTTTTCAAAGAAACATTGAAAAAATAATAGACAAGAACGGGGCTTGAACCCGCGACCTTTGACGTTCCGTGTCATCACTCTACCAACTGAGCTACCTTGTCGTGTTCAAACCTATTGAATTTTCAATCCTCTTTGTATACGTCTTAAGGAGACGCCTGGTGATATTTATCTAGTAATCATTTACAGATTTACTAAACTCAGCGTTACCACTTTGCAGTTGTAAATCGCCGAACAACATCCCAATCCTTTATAAATCATATATAATTATATTTTTTTAATACATGTTGAGGCCATGTAATGCCTATATTAATTTCTATTTTTCAAAGAAACATTGAAAAAATAATAGACAAGAACGGGGCTTGAACCCGCGACCTTTGACGTTCCCTGTCATCACTCTACCAACTGAGCTACCTTGTCGTGTTCAAACCTATTGAATTTTCAATCCTCTTTGTATACGTCTTAAGGAGACGCCTGGTGATATTTATCTAGTAATCATTTACAGATTTACTAAAATAGAAATTAATATAGGCATTACATGGCCTCAACATGTATTAAAAAAAATATAATTATATATGATATCTGTTGTTACCGATTATAACAACAGTATGGATGTCAATGCGAAGGATTGAGGATCATGTGACGGGGAAAGTTTTGAATATGAATGTGGATGGCTATAAGAGTAGAGGAAGACTGAGGAATCGATGGGCAGATTGTATGACCACCGAGCTGACAGCTGACAGAGATGAAGGTATAAAAGAAAAATACATGCAGCGCAGTGCGCCGACCCCAATCAAATTGGGATAAGGGTAGGGATAGGATGAGGATATGAATGTCGATTTGAATTGGACTTACATAATTTACAATATAAAAAGTAAATTACAAAATTATGTAAACAAGTTTTAACATAAGTTTTAAATCCTATGCTCAGTGGCTGATGTAGTGAATGTAGTATGATCGTGGCTGCGTAGCCCGGGGCGGTTTAATATTAAGCACCCCCAAAATAAAATAAATATTGCTATGCGACTAATTTAGAAAGTTCATGACTTTAATGGTACATGTCTCAAGTGGAGGCCTTTCGATAACACTACCCTACTATTGTTCTAAGCTAGGACCATGGCTAGTCACTTTTACACTCCTGCCATAAACACCACGTTTAGATAAAAGTAAGTAAACCTGTGTGTGCTTCGAAATTCTGCTCATAGTAAGTACAACGAGGATGCTATTGTCAAATATTGGTAAGGTCTAAAGATAATTAGTCCCGTGTTTGCTTGTATGCTGTGTGTGCATGTGAAGTTGGTGTCTATAACACACGATACAGTAGGTATACTCCCGTTCGGAGAAATTCAATATTTCGTGCATTTTATCGCATGGTTCCTAGGTAGGTAGTTACTCTGTTTGTCTAACGTTCGGTTAACCGGCTAACCTATGCTTCATCCGGTTTCGACGTGACTTTAGTTTTATTTCCTGTGCAGCGCGAAGTGTAAAAAAAGCTTAGGTATCTAATGGTAAAGGGCCCATTCATTTTAACGAAGATAATGAAACACTCGAAGTGTTTAAACGTTTGATAAAATAAATAAATATGACATCATAAATTGTTCAAAAACTGGGTCAAGAACTTGGTAAATAAACAACATTGTGTAATTCTAACAAACAAATGAGTGTGGTTACTTGTATTATTTACAGTATCGAGCAAAATAAATACGGAGTATTGTGGATTTCCAATAAGAGTATTTAATGTTACGTGTGCAAATGTTTGCAGAATTGAACAATCACTTCGGTTTCCACAACATCGCAATATGTTATTTTCCTTTTCAATGCACTATAAAGTAAAAATTTATGTAGCTAGGTACCTAGGCCTAGATTACTTACTTCTGTGTTGATGAAGTTATCGTTTATATCTTTCATTATTGCGTTTTAATTTACGCTCATAGGTACCGTACAGTATTTTCTCGAACATGTAGTGTGAAACGATTGGCAACTAGATATTATGACTTGACGTCACAGTCTGCACAGTGACGTCAGTAGACATCTAAACTAAGCGATTACCTGATATTATAGGTAACAATTAAACCTGACCTAACCGGTAACTACTAAACTACGTGACCTATATAATCAATACCTTTACCTTTCAATAAGGTACATACTCTGTGTATACCCATTAAAATGTATAAATCCCATACTACCTCTTGGACTATTGAGATCGACGCAATGTAAGTAGTCTGTGGTCTCAAAAATATAAATAGTCTGTGGTCTCAACTGTCAAAATAAAAGCTATTGCCATTTTAAGTTCAAATAACTCGGCTCAATAAATCAGGTGTTCTCCAAGGCAGTACTTTTGGTCCACTTCTATTTCTAGTGTTTATTAATCATTTACCAGCCTTTATTGAACATAAATGGATATGTTACCTGCTAATACCACTGGTTATATAATATGTTACCATGTTTAAAATAAATAAAGATTATTCTTTTCTATTAAGTCAGTAGTGTAATTACCCGGTAAGTACTCTTCAAGGCGCTTCCTGCCATTGCGACCGCATCATTACTTAACATCAAATAAGTCGGGTCATAAGGGCCAATTACAGGCTGAATGAGTATAAAAAAGGGGTAATACATATGGGTAGGTAGGTACCCAATAATGATCGTGCATGACAGATAGGTAAACACAACAACTTTTACTGTACTAATTAATTACGTATTTAGGGCTTAATTATTACGATTGACCAAACGAGTAGTTATATGAGGCAAGTGTGGATGGAAGAGTCGGGGCAAGCCGTCATCGACGAACGTACCGCAATCAAATTAGGAAATTTATCAAAAAAAGACAGGTCAAGAGCAACCTAAACAGACGAGCCTCTGCCTACCCCGGTGGAAACAGGCGTTTTACCCAGGTCAAACTGGTAATCTTCAAGAAAAGTTATCAGTATTTTCCCTAAAACTACAAAGCCAGAGCCGCCATAGTTATTCACCATAGTAGTCCATATTTTTACACAAAAATGCACATAAGTACATATTTTCGATAATTTTATTCTTTGTAGTAATATTTTTGGTACGCGGCGGTTTAAAATTTCTAGATTTATATTAGGTAAGTATATGTAGGCAATTCGTCGATCGACCAGCAACGGGCCCGAGACAGTGGCGCGCACCACTTACGCACGTTTCTTTATGCAGTGTCTGTGCAGGCCAACTATCGCCGGCTTAATCAAATGATGGGATATTATTTGCCAGAAATATAATCTGCCGCGGCTACAGCAAATGCAACTGCGGTCCTGGAATTCCGGTAAAGGTGTGGTTTTAGTCGGTAGGTAAGAGTGCGGCAGAATGTCCATGTTGGATTTTCACGCATAAAAAAGGTATAAAAGTACCAATGGCATTCAAATGTAATACCTACTTACCTGTTAAATCACTTAGATAGGTACCTACTATCTTTCACGCCACCACGTGGTCGCGAGTCGATTGTTCCTCGCCATCCGCGCAACCATCTCACGTACTTTTTTTTGTTGCCGATGTAGTAATTGTCATAGATGATCTATGTGTTTGGGTAGACGCAGGGGTTTGTCAGACTCTCACCGACTAAACCCACCCCTGTGTTCCCTCGCACACTTAGGTCGCAAGCCCCAGAGCGAATGCGTCTTCACCAGTCTCCAACTGGTGCTGGCCGGCCTTAACCTTTTGACTGCCGGAACGTGGATCCACGCGAGACACAATGCAATTTTTATTGTGCGACATACTAGAGGTTAAGCGATATTTTTACACGACTGGTCATAAAAGGAGTGTTAAATTTTTAACTCCATATTTTAGCTTCTTTTGTCCCTATATTTTTTTATAATTTTTAATACATATTTATCCGAGCCCTAGTTATCATCAAACTTTTTCCAAGCTATGTCAGGATTAGTTACCAGACTACGTAATTCGAATCTCAATATTAAAGAAACGCCCCTTTAATACTGGGCTGGACTTTCTTAAGCCAGGATGTCAGATATTTGGACTTCTATTTTATGACAGTGATTACCCATCACTGTCATAAACTCCGGAACTCAGAAACTTCTCCGAGATCATAGGCACATGAGTAGATATTTTCGGTAGCCAATTGCATTTGACAATGGGATGGACGCGCCGGTGTACCGGTAAACGTTTAAAGAACGCTGGCAAGCCCACGGCCGCGGACTAGCATTAGCAAGCACAGCATCACTTTTCATTAATCTCTAGTTTGTCAGAATGCAGGTCTGCATGTATTGCCTAATTCGAAGCTTTGTCTATCGGGGTTTATAAATAGGCATTAATAAAAAATTAATTAAAAAAGATTACATTACTGTTACATTCGTTTTTAATTTCGCGTACTTGTAGTCAGGTAGGTTTTGTGTGATTGCAAATCTTATTTTTTAATACTATGTTATAATGAAGAGTATAGTGTAGGTATGTTTGTTTGTCAACATTTTGCGCAAAAAATACAAGCCCTAAAATTTATCATTACCACGCAATTAGTATTTTGGATAATATATATATTTTGTGACATGTCTGCATGAAGACCAACATTAGTATTGTTCTTTTAAAAATATCTTAGAGGATCATGTCGAACAATTTTGCTCGCCACTTTTGGCGTTGGTGAGGTAACACACAAGCACAAAAGAGCTTGCACTAAAGCAACAATAGCTTAAAAGTATTAAAAAAACTAAACACAAGTATAAAATTGTGTCACACACGATTAAAATCATATACTATCATTGTAACCATACAGGTAAAGGGTATAAAGGATTGGGAATCATATGCCAGTGGCCGCTAAAACTACTTCAGTGCTAATTCCTTCAAGGAAAATATTATTAAATAAAATTCTGTAAGAGGGAAAACACGAACAAGGGATCGGAATCATAAATTGAAAACGACTTTTGTAGCCAGACAATTATTTTGAACTTGTACCTAGACACTATAAATCTGTATTTAGATCCTAAACCAAACTCCTACAAAATTTGACATTTCTACGGAAGGGCATGGACGTTGTAGGCTTTAAGATGATTATGTTAAGATAGGTCCCAAGATAAGGACGAGGAGGAAGGCGGAAGAGGACATTAAATAACACGGTACAAGTAGATAGTGTTTTTGTTGTTATCTTATGGTATTTACTGGTATTGTGCCTTCACGTTCTGTGATCAACTTTTTTGGAACAGTGCAACTAGCTTTTGACTTTCATAAGTGCCTGTAATTTGGGTTATGTGAAATAAAAAAAAATGAATTTTAATTTGAAATTTGAATTTGTGGTCATTCTCACTAAGTAGGTCCTTCTTCTCTTCTTCTTATCGTGTGGTTGATGAACAACCTAGTGTCAGAATTTAAACCACCCGTAGGTCTCTGACATGGCTTTACACACCATCGAGAATATCTCTCAGGTGTGCTGGTTTCTTCACGATGTTTTCCTTCACCGTTATAAGCAAATGATAATTAATTTATAATATGCACATGACTTCGAAAACTTTATGGTGCGTGCCTTGGATTCGAACTTGCGACCTTTGACTTGTCAGTCCAACGGTCATGCCACTAGGCTATCACTGCGACATACAGTAGGTAATAAGACATGATAAAAACATGAAAGAAGAATGCATAATAAAAACATCTGCTGTAGGCCGGACTACAACAAACTAAAAGTCCGCGTTAACCTTTGGCGGGGTTCCGGCATCGAAGCAGCATTCGCCGCAGCCCGGGCAAATAAATAAATAAATAATGAGAAGAAGATTATGATTCGTCGACTGTGTCGACTAATCCCGTGATTTTTTGTTCAGTTGGCCTGCACAAACAAGCAGTAATAAAACCCAGTGACCTGTCGAATTAATGTACTACTACGAGTACGTAGGTTACATAACATAGCATCACGCCTGTATTCCCCGAAGGGGTAGGCAGAAGTATACACCCACATTTCACTAATGCTGTCATTATGTCCCATAGGTGGTAAGCCTATATTGCCAACTATCGGGCACAATTCTAAACTCCAGTCTGAGAATTTCCTAACAGCAAAACTCATTAAGATGATGTGTAAAGCCATGTTAGAATCGTTGGTCTAAACTCTGACACTAGGTTGGTCGTCAACCACACGATAAGAAGAACAAAAAACCCTACCATTTACCGGTAAAATAATAATAGTCGGGTAAACTGGATGAATACTTATTAGTAAATGTAAGTACCTATCTAAAAATAGTTTAATTGTGTACTAAATAATAATAAAATTCCAAGAACATATAATACTAATGGGGAATGCGCGAAACAAAAACAGACCACAAACAAATATTATGATAGCTCGACATACGTCGGCAAAAATCTAAGAACTAAAGTTAAACACAAGTGGAACCTACGTCAAATCTATTTGCGAAAATCTGACTGACTAAAACAAATAGACATCTTCCTCAAACCGTTCACACGAATGTGTGTTGTGTCGGCGTCTTATGTAAACACAATTAATGAGTACTAGCTGGTAACTCCTATAGACAAACGTGTCTGACGCACTCTGTGGGGATTTACAGAACCTTGTCTCCTCAACGACTCGGGAAATAATAATTATATAAAAACGCCTGGCTCCACTTCAAAATTGTCATTACAATCCGCGTTGACATCGAACGAAGTCATCCAGACAATATTTTAATATTTCGCCGGAGATAACCTTTAGCATTAAAAGTATAAATAATTTTAGTTGGATTGTTCAGTAGATTTTTGGACGTGACCGATAAGTATGGATTTTAAATTCGGTAAGCATATGCTTTAGATATTTTTTTTAGCTTAGTTTAATTTTGCAAATCTTTTGCGTTGAAATTTATGCTTAGGGTGAGCTTGAGTAAGCTGCTTTTGATAACGGCTTACTATCTTATTTATCTGTATTTTGATAACTCTCATCTACTGCTTTTATTTCAATACAGAGTGTGTAAGCCTCTCTTCTCTTGTGTATCGTACTGACCCAGTGACAATGGGCACTGTCTGTGCATACATTAATAAGTGTATATTGTAAATGCATGTAGGTAACAGCTAAACTTTCTCCATGCGCGATGAGAAACAACTGACGCATTACATGTTATTGTTGTACTTCTATATCGTGAAACCGTTATTTCACAATAGTGACATGGTCAACGTGTTTCAAAAGACCTTTTTTACAGAATAAATAATTTCATTGTACCTATACACTGATAGACATGAAATTGTGTATTCCTGTTATCCATAACCATAGAACTATTTAAATGCGGTCAGATAATTCTATAATTAAATTATTTAATTGTGATAATTTGATCTTGAATAAAACCTTGGAGGACCTACAGACTAATTCCTAAGAGAATACTAGACGAGGAAGATGCGCCGGTTGGGCATCCAAGTTTCATAATTGATATATCATTATTATCATTCACTGCCTTAGGTTTTCCAAATAAATACTTATTTGTACCTCTCGTATGTAATTAACGTTATCTTATTTACTATTGTCAAAAAATATTTTATATAACTTGAATCGTTATCGGAACACAAAAAAAAAATTGTCTTAACATTTTATCGACCTTATCGATATTGTAATGTCAAGGTCTTATTTTAGGCCATCAATTGCATCCAAATGTTTGATATGTTATGTCATGAACTTATGAGATGTTACAACCGCGTTTATTTATATTTAATTATGTACAACAAGGTCAGTTTCAATGCCTTCCACAGACGTACCTACGCCCTACCACTAGATGTACCTATGTTATTTTAAAATAAACAACATTATGTAACTTTGTATTTCCATTGCAGGTGTCTTGTTGGCTTTCAGTGCTTACATCTGCACAGTCCAGGCGCTGCCGCCGTGCACTTGCGGTAGGAACTACCTTCCGATCTGCGGCTCAGATGGCGAGACCTACAGCAACGTGTGCGAGCTCGAATGTGCCAAGTACACTTACCACAAAGACATCACCGTCGATAGAGAGGGCAGGTGTGAAGACCAACCAGCCACCGATCATTGTATATGCACCTTGATCTACCTCCCAGTTTGCGGTTCTGACGGAGTTAGCTACCCTAACGAGTGCTCACTTGACTGCCAGAAGGTCCGAAGCGTAGGGCTTGAAAAGGTTCATCAAGGCAATTGCAAAGAACCGCAAGAGCCACCCTGTGTCTGCACGAGGGAGAAGAAGCCGGTGTGCGGCAGCGATGGTAACACTTACAGCAACGACTGTTTGTTGAACTGCGCCACTAAGAACAACAGCATGTTGAGCATAACGCACCACGGCCCCTGTGAGGACAAAGTCAAGGTGGTCGATTTTTAAATATTATAACGACAGAACCAATACATAGCCTACTACTGCCATCTGCATAGTCTAATCACGTGATGATGAACATCTTCGAAATCTGCATTTATGTGACCAGTAAAAGGCTGAATTTGCAATCCCTTTAATGATTTTAGAAACTTCATGATGGAAATAGTAGCCGTGGAAAAATGTGTTCATAGTGCTTACGCGCTCGATTTTTTATTTTTGTTTGTTGTTATTTTGTTATGATTATGTAGGTACTAATGCATTTTATTAGCTTTTAAAATTGTTCCGTTGTTTATATTTAATTATAATGAACACGATGCCTGTTGCTATCAATTAAATTAACTTTTTTACAAAAAAAAAAACGTTTTATTTAGTAACAACCAGTCGCTTCAATAGGAGAAACTGTGATACCGTTTTTATTTGTATTTATAATGTCTAGTTGTGAGGGGCTTGTGGCTAAGTAACAGCCGTACAGATCGATCGATCGAGGTTAAGCTGCGCTTGCCGCGGTCGGTCTGTGGATGGGTGACCATCATTTCATACCGAGACCCCTCCGTGCCTCGGAGAGCACGTTAAGCCGTTGGTCCCGGTTGTCAAAGTAAGATCTATGACAGCCGCTACGGGTAGTAAGAGGCCTGGGGCCTAATTCTGCTAATTTACCAATGCTTCAATTGAGTGTCGATAGTTTGTCGATGGAATGATTTTAGTTAATTGGTAGTCTGCTAGCTTAATAAGACCACCGGTCTAACTAAAATCATTCCATCGACACACTATCGACACTCAACTGAAGCATTGGTAAATTAGCAGAATTAGGCCCCTGAAAGTCTGACGACTAGTCATACCACAAGATATCGTGTTACCCAATTACTGGGTTGTGGAGGTCAGATAGGCAGTCGCTCCATGTAAAATACTGGTATCAAGCTGCATCCGGTTTGACTGGAAGCCGACCCCAATGTTATTGGGAAAAGGCTAGGCAGGTATATAATGTCCAGTTGTGGGGAAATATGATAAATATGTGATAAATAATATAATAAGTGTGGCTCAAAGAAAATATGAACATTATCAAGATATATACATACAAGATACAGACAGAATCGCGGTAAATCAAAACACAAATCAGCTAATGTCTTAATTTCGTTATTAAACTCTAACATCAAAAATCTTATTCTTAAATTATTGCTTTTGTAATTATTCGCCGATAAGCATTAGTGTATAAATTTAACCATTTTATACGGTTTGCTCTTAATAGAATTAGAAATCATACAAATAAGATGGGTTATAAAATTGGTAAGCATATTCTTTATTATTATATTTCTATATTCAATAAATTGACAAAATCCTCAAAAATCTGAAAGTCGTTACAATATTAGTAGAGATCACAAAACTACGCAATTATTTTATCTGTCTAATAAATATTTTGTATGGTAATACAGAAAGGGTCCTAGTATTAAGCCCTGCGAACGCCAGTTAGCCGCTGCATTTTACTAACAACATTATTAGACAGATAAAACATTATAATAATTATAAGTACAATAGATTACCCATTGCTTTTTTATAATAATTCATTTTTGTTTAAATTAATTGCCTTCTTCCTGGATATTATATCCAATGATTAACTCGTCACTGTTTATTCGGTGGATTAACAGATTTATAATATGATCATGTCTTTTATAGATATCAATTAACGACTTAAATAAAAAACATTCAAAACAAGGTGTTTGCCCAACACTTTTTAGAAGACCTAATAGGTTCATGTAATTTAATGGAACAATAATTAGTTTACCATCATAACGCTGATTTTTATTTACAATGATACAATGACAAGGTCTATTCTCGCTTACAAGATCAAAGTGTTAGATATCGTCAACCTGATTGTATTAGTACCTTTTATAATATTTAATTTAATTTGTATGGTTAATTACACTTAAAAATAAAAGGAATGAACTGAATTAATTGCTTAATGAAATTACTTCTAACCTGACAGGGGTATTGTTGCTTATGGGTATACAGATATGCATAATACTGGCCCAGAGTGAAGAACAATTTTTCTCTAAAAGCGAAGAAGATAGCGACGATGATGACGATGGAGACGAAGAAGCAGCTGAGTCAAGTAATGAGGAAGACGTCAATGAGGAGAGCTGCGACTGTCTACCGCTCCGACGACCAGTCTGCGGCTCCAATGGCCACACTTACATCAACAAATGTATATTTAAGTGTGCCTTAGATAAAAATCCAAATCTAAAGATCAAGTACATGGGGTCTTGTGACAATACGCTGCACTGGTTGCTTAATAGTCATCACCCTGGACGAAAGTAAACCATCATTTTTATAAAGAGAGAGAAGGTCTATTATGTCATTGTCAACATTTCTTAAGGAGACAGTCACAAATAATTAAGCCATTAAAGAAATAACGGATGCCCCAAAGTGTAAAAGATCGAATTTTGAATTATTTCGTTTTCTACCGCTGCACTGAACATCATTAAAAAAATATGTTATATTGCATGTGTTTTTGTTTTTTTTTATCAGAAAATGTATGGGCAGTATAAAATCATTCATAATTTTGTAATGAAACGAAATTAAATTGTAATATCTAAGTCTTCTAATTAAATGCCCACCTACACCATCATTTTTTTTATAAATATTCCTTAAATTCTTGAACTTAATACATCTTTATTCTAATAAAACTATAGTGTAAGTACTTATAATAGGATCACCGGATGAATCACGTGTACTAAATATTGGTTTTTCTGACGCATGACGTTTCAAACACTTTTCAACTGTCTGGTTCGCAAGATGACTCTATGATGTCGATGACATAAACCAATAGGTACCAATAATACACGCCATAAATTTGGTTAAAAGTTGTTTTATTTAAATGTATAGAGGTACTATTTTTGTACTTCCATTAAATAATTTTCCATGATTTTAATTGGTGTAGGTACTATACTATAGATACAGTAGACAAAAAATTTTTTTTTGGAATTATTGCTGACAGTCCGAACACTACCAATTTAAAAAAATACCAATGGGCAGGTTTCTATGGGAAAATATTTCTCACTGTAGCGTACCTAGTCTAGGAAACATCAGAATCAGATATTATTTATTAATCTTGGTTTTAGTCAGACTTAGTTGGTCTTACCCCTCCCCTTAAACTTCTCTTGAAATAGTTCTACGCAGTAATTGCCAGGCATCAGGCGGTAAATCTCTGGGAGCCCCATGTCTTGTGTTCAAAGAAATAAACTGTAAAATACCACTTATTCACGTAAAGAAAATACAATTACGTGAAAGCAATTAAAGGCCCACCTTTAACCCGATCGGGGACAGATGTAGTTTGCCGTAAAACATACGAATCTGTTCCTGACTACCTTAATATTAATATAGGTTGTTAATATAATTTTAGGAAAAAGTTGGGCAGGCTTCATATATTCTTCCCGATATTTTTGTCTTTCTGGGTTCTGCTCGCCCGACGGCAGGACACGGCAGCAAGTGTCACTAAGCTAGCTGCCCGAAGTTCGAGTTGCGTTACAGGTACAGTACGGGGGCTAGTGGCTAAGTTACAGTCGCACAGATCCATCGATCAAGTTAAGTTGCGCTTGCAGCGGTCGGTCTGTGGATTGGTGACCATCACTTCACACTGAGACCCAGCTCCGTGCCTCGGAGAGCACGTTAAGCCATCGGTCCCGGTTGTCAAATTAAAATCTATTACAGCCGTTACGGGTAGTCAGAGGCCTGAAAGTCTGACACTGGTTGTCATCATACACGATATCTCGGTGTATGCCACGAGATATTGTGTTACCCAGTGACTGGGTTGTGGAGATTGGATAGGCAGTCGCTCCATGTAAAATACTAGTATTATGCTGCACCCGGCTTGACTGGAAGCCGAATCCAATGTAATTGGGTAAAAGGCTAGGCAGATTGATTGATACTCGTATTTGTTTAAGCAGTTCATGTTCAGATCAGGTCTGTCGATGGTTCGTCATGTATATGGAGAGCACAGTAAACTATTGGAGCCTTTCGTCAGATGTCCTATCCAACCACTGTGGGTAGGTAATAATTGGGGTTAAAATGGGTTGCCAGATGCTTCAGAGTGTGACAACTACTAAAGATAAATCTTTGAAAAGCATTACACAAGCAGTCACTATACAGGTGACCGAACCGACACGACTAACTTTGCACTTAATACAATGTTGTAAAGATGCAATTATCTTAACAATTAAAGATAAATCTTTGAAAAGCATTAACGCATGCTTAGCGAACTCTAAAGTTACGTTAAGTAAAATACGGTCGCGAACAGGATTCGAACCTGCGCCTCCCGGATAAATACTCCAGGCGCTCTGACCACTAAGCCATCTCGACATCTCAAGAGGTCGGTTCGGTCACCTGTATAGGGACTGAATAGGTAGCAATGACGTCGCCAAGAGACGTGTTAAGGTGTGGATGAGGAATTCGCGCTGGTGAGCAGAGGTCGAGATAGCTTAGTGGTCAGAGCGCCTGGTTCGCGTCTGACAACTAGTTTTGCAACGAGATTTTTATCGTGTTACCTAGTAACTGGGTTGTGAAGATCCGATAGGGAATCGCTCTAAGTAAAATAATTATTGGTATTAAGCATCCGGTTACACTTGTAGCCGACCCTAACGTAGTTGGTAAAAGGCTAGGTAGATTGATTATTTACGCAATTCAAAGGTTCAAATTTTCCGAACCCCATTTGGTTTAAGTAGGTAGCATTAATAAACACTTACTTTTAACAGTAGATATTTTTACAGTTTCTAAAATTAACATGTAATCAATTAATACCATAATTTTCAACCCATGAAAGTAACACTAATTAGCTAGTGATAAGGTTATGCATTTATAATATACAAGTATTATTGATTTATACTATTTCTTTATTATTTGAAGTCATAGCCGATGTAAAAATGGATTTTAAAATCGGTAAGTAAATATATTTTTTTGTTTGGATTTTCGTATTCACGTGGTCCGCTAAAATATTCAAACAGTGAACGACAAGCTGGTAAAGTTGATGAGATGTTCACTAAACATATGGTTAGAGTCGAATCTAAGTAACATAACTCCATAATCAAGCTTGATAACAGGGTCCTCATATACCATCCCAGATGGCGATACCTTCTAGCAGGTGTCACGGACTGTCGATAAGTTCTTGTGAGTCAGAATCAAGTCATTATAATACCTAAGCCACTAAAGTCGACCCCCATGCATGGATCACACTCTAAATTGAGAAATTACTCGTTCCGAATACCCCGATAAGATCATAGCATTGCTTAGCCCAAGCACTCCTACGTGTGCAACACCATGGCACCTCGGCATCGGCATCTGGCTTAGATACCCGATGATCCTTCCCGATTCAGATGTATTTGCATTAATCGGAAGCTCAGGTCACCTTGCCGCCTTTCTAGCTATGCCTCCATCACGGGCTTGACTCCCGCTACAACGACGTGCCCTACTGTAAAGGATATAGCTGTTCAATAATATAATCTGGCTTGGAGCAGTTATTCGTAACTCACATCTAAGAAGGGTCGTTCTGACCATCTAAATCAGTTCTCTGACTTATCTGCGTCAGATATATCAGCATTGGGTGTTAAATTCACGTATCGATTAACGCTTAGACTTAGTATCGAATTTGAGCACGGTGTAGGGTTGACTACAGCTGACTCTACGAAGATAACTTGAATAAGATTTTCCAATTCTCGGGTATAATTGACATTAGCCAACTGGTGTTTGATATAAATTCTATTATCACAGGCACAATCATCAGTGTGGCACTGTTTCTGGACCTGGTACAGATAGATGCCTTTGAACACTCCTGCACAAGATTCAGAGACCTAGCCGATCCTTGTGGGTGCACTTTATCAAAAGGAACGTTTGAACCAATCTGCGGTTCTGACGGGAACACGTACTTAAGCCCGTGCTTCTTGCATTGCCAGGAAACTCTAGACAACGCCATTATCAGGATAGAGCATAAGGGAATCTGTACAAAAGAAGCACACTGTGCTTGCAACCCTGAATACACACCAGTGTGTGCCACCAATGGTGTAACATACACGAACCAGTGCGTTCTTAATTGTAATAACAAAAAGGACTCATCTATACGGTTGAAGCACCACGGGACTTGTGAAGATCGAAATCAAGAGGAAACACGGTATTTTTAGTTAAATTACGTAGGTACTATAAAACTACCTAACAATAAAAGTGTTCATAGTACAAAACAGTTATAAATATGTGGTAAATTGAGGCAAACACCAAATGATTTTCTCTTAATAATTGGTAACAACAATCTTCTTATTCCTAATTCATATTCGGTTATGTACATCTAATGTGGTTTGGTAAATAAAATATTTATTGCTTCTAACTATTCTTCTCTTACTAATCTTCACTCCTTCCTCGTCCTTTCGCCCGACCAGAGTATCGTTACGAAAGGCTTGACGTCATAAACAATCAAGTGAACTTGCAGACAGCTCTCACAAACATTGTATGCAACACCATTTATAATAGAAAAACAGTAAAGCTGTTCTGCTGACATGCTTGGGCGAATGGTATACTAACCCATAACATTTTTAACTTTTGTGTGACACGTTCATTTTAATTATTGTTTCCGATAGCACGTATACTTTTACAATTACGAAGAAATAACCGTAAAAATTACAATATAGCCTATAATTATCCCATTGTAGGTTAAAGGTTTTACTCAGATAAAACCTTCATTCAGATGGGACACACATTTACGATTATTAGGGTTGTAGTGGCTTGGCTTATGTTAAGTCTAGACGAAGTGGCCCTTGAGCTACCTAGTGACACGTGTCGATATTAATATGTCAAATATATCATTAGAGTAGAACATAAACTTTACTATCTATATCTACTCTACCGAAACCTACTACTGGACTCTGGACACACGGCCAAGAGACGCTGTTAATTTCTTCCATTTTCTACTTATACTTCTGAATCCTTAATAACTTCTTGATTTTGGAATTCGTTTCGTCGAGTTTACAAATTCAGCTCTTAGATTATTATTATCCTATATATTTTTTGCAAATCTAAGTCATCAAAATGTGCAGGTTGAGAACGGAGATAAGAAAGTGCTTTTGCAATCCGCAAGACGGTCCACTATGTGCCAGTGATGGTGTGACTTATACCAATTATTGTGTCATGCGATGCTTAACCAAAGATAACCCAGCGTCATTCGCGCACTGGGGTACATGTGAAGATGCAGTCGCCGAGCATGAACAGTTGATGGCCACAGAATGGTACTTGTCGTAATATGCAAATGTTCAATCAATCAATCAAATCGCCAATTGCAGTCCAATGCTTGAGGCCTGTACGAGATGTGTAATGTTAGTAGCACTCAAAATCCTGTGCAAGCACTTGTGTTTTATTCTGAAAACTACGATTGAGCACATCGAAAGATCGTTAAGAAAGCGTGATATTTATTAATCGTTTTAAACCAGAGACCGAATTCTGTAACAATTTTAAATACTTTCGAAGCACTATTGCTCTTGAATTGCTTATCCGCCGTTATGGGTAATGCTCCTTAATTTATATCAAAGTAGACTAGCCTCTAGGCTAGATTTATATAGATCAGAGATGTCCCACAACCGTCAAATATATACGTTACATACCAAAGACAAAATTATCTAGGTTTAGAGTAAGTTGTAGCCTTTGTCGAATTATCAAGAGCTTCTTACACTATCAATCATACATTAATATTTTTCTAAGTCGATTGGCCTAGTTACCATCGTAATTTCGTCCATACTCAGCGTGAGCTAGTGCACAACTGAAATTGACAAGTATATTTGAACATGTTGAATGGGAGGCGGTATCTTTCCGAACCAGGGCTTCCACAAGGAAGTGTACTTGCCCCAGTGCTATTTAGCAATTTAAAAGGCTGGCGATATAATTAAGTGCTGTTTGTAAACTTGTGACATCAAAATAACTACATAAAAGTCCAATTTCATTCAATGATTTCGATTTTGACTTGACATAAAAGATTCTTGAAGAATCCTGTGCTACGAGAATATGACAGACGCTGCTTGCTCAGTTTACTGTTTTCTGTAACAGTACCTTCATTTTTCAATTTAAAAGCAAATTAATTACCAAACTAACTCCAGACTGGGACTTTTGGTATTTAGACGAACACAAATGTAAGTTAAAGAATAAATAAAATAAAAATGACACGGTATAGAAAACTGTTCTATAATGCTACAAGAATGCTTCGTCAGTCCAGAGGATTTTTAAACAAGCTATTTCAGGATGTACATACATTGCAAACATAATTATAACGTAGATGGGACCATACAAACTAATACAAAATATCATTAAAAGTTTCAAATTCTAACAGACGTCGTTTAAATAATATTTATATATAATCATGTACCGGTATCAACTAACAGATATGTGTGCTACTAACTCTTTGTTTCATAATTATCTAGTTTCGATAAAATTCATTATACAAAATATTTAAAATTGTTAATATGCGCAGGTTGAATTATAAACCAAACAGTCCAAGCGACAACTGCAAATGCCTCAACGGTAGAATAAAATATTACGCGCGGTGTGGCAACGAAGGACAGAGTTACGCGCGCCCGCAGTGCTACTGCCAGCATCCACATGAGCACATGAAGCAACAGGACCCGTGTAACCGCGACTCGCAAAAAATGTTGCAGATACAGTATAACTATTTTCTATTCATTTTTATATTTATTTATATAAGGGTCTCCAACAAAGAATATACACAAAAATTCAAAAATTAACAATAATTGGGTAATAATTAAGTGTACTCCTTCAATTATAGAAGACCACAGCGTGCACTAAAGTTATGATAATTAACAAATTTAACAAATGTAAGGTAATAAAATAATGAGATGTGTCCGGTAAGACTTATGACACAGTATAAATTAATTAAAGTAAAAGTCCCAAAAGCTCTCTTTACACGTACAACATTTTTGGTCATAATAAGAATTGTTGAAGTTAGTGGACCAATGTGTCGAAAGTACTTAGATTTGTCCTCAACGTTAATAAATCCAAAACAAAACATGATATTTAACGTCTCTCTGCAACGGACTGCAAAAGGGCGAATTGATTGATTGATATATATTATGTTATACTTAGATAAATCTTCGAAAAGTATATATATAACATATAACGCACGCATAGCGAACTGTAAAGTTATAATTTTTTGTGGAAAAGGAATGTTTATACCGGAGGCGCAAGTTCAAATCCTGCTCAAATCGTATTATTTCAAAAATGTATAACTTTTAGAGCTATGATATATTAGAGCATGCGTTAATGCTTTTCGTAAATTTATCTATATTTGTTAAGGTAATTGCACCTGTACGACATTGTATTAACTGCAAAGTTAGTGGTGTTGGTTCGGTCACCTGTATAGGTACTGAATAGATAGCAATAACGTCACCAAAAGACGTACATAAAAATGTGGAAGAAGACTTCGCGGTAGTGAGCAGAGGTCGAGATGTATTAGTGGTTAGAGCGCCTGGAGTATTTATCCGGGAGGCGCAGGTGCTCACGACAGTATTCTTTTTCCACAAAAATGTATAACTTTATACATTATGTTTATATAATATTAAAAGTAAATATTTGCAAAGTGTTGCCCTACAATTTGCAAATATTATACTGAGAGGACTAACTCAAAAAAGTGGTAAAGGTTTATATTCAGTTTTGACGGCGACAAAGTAATCTCTGACAGCGCTTAGCTCAGAACTCTAATTAGCGCAGAGCTCGAGCAATAAAAAATATTGTCCATTGCGTATACTACAGAAGTATTCACAACTTCAATCGGTTAAATAATAGTATCGATTTCGATCTAAATAAACGAAAATCAGAGAAGGAAAAACTTAGGGACCAAAAAATGATCTTTAACGTCCTGCATCCATTCTATAGCTCTGCGTTAATTAAGCGCTGTCAGAGAGTACTATAACGTCGTCAAAGCCGAAAGTAGACCTTTATCACTTCTATTAAGATCATCATCTTTCATATTCTGTTATTTTATATCTGTTATGTTATAATCTTTTATTCCCTACGTTTTTCTTTCTCTGATTTTAGAGTTTTGACATCGAAATCGACACTGATATGTATATAATATATTGTTTGTGTGCCACAGGGGTGACTCGAGCGGGCTATGTTATTGTGCAGCGACACACCGCCCAGTGTGCGGTACCAATGGGGAGACCTTTCCTAACACCTGTGTGTTACATTGCAAGTCTATGAAGGACTCCTCGATTCAGTTCCAGCGGTGGGGCCCTTGTGGGGGCAAAATACAGTATGTGTAACTCCATTTTTTATATTATAATGCCCATTACAAAACAGCACGAGAATCGTGTTTCCGTTGGTGAGTAAATACATACTTTCATCTGGCACATCCTCATCAATCCAGATCATTTCCACCAAAGATGCGCGAAGAAAAATTTAATATACAAATTTAAATTTTCGCGTCGCAACGTCTTATCTCGCGTTGCCGGTGGTAAAACGTGTTATTTTTTTTATAACCAAGGTAATATGTTTTTTATTGCAGCTTGCTATCTAGGTTCAGTGAGAAACAATCGTTTGGGGACGAAACATTACTTCGCAAACCACATAAAAGGAACCGAAACATTTACCTCTGAGCTTAGCACCGCAACGGACGCGTAGACAATCTTTAATAACACACCGATTTAAGACTTAATAAAAACTAGCAAATCTACTAGCCTTTGTTTTATAAAATAACATAACATAGTTTCACGCCTGTATTTCCCGAAGGGGTAGGCAGAGGTGTACACAGTTGTACACCCACATTTTACCAATGTTGTTATTATAATAATATAATATAATATTTCTTCCGACCGTATTTCGGTCACGGCGGCCTATCTCCACTGAGATTAGCCAAGTACGCAGGAGAGATATTATAGTGCACAAGTGTATGCGCAAACACAGGTGCACTCCCTCTTCCTTCACTCTCATATTCCGATGGGACGACAATCTGACACGACCAGAGAGAGATCAGGCGCAGGACCGACGGCTTTACGTGCTCTCCGAGGCACGGGGGTGTCACACCACCAGCTACCTGACTCCGGGCTGCTACTGAAAATTTCCCAACAGAAAAATTCAATAACACTTTGCCCGACCTGGGAATCGAAACCAAGACCTCACGCTCAGTAGTCGCGCTTGGAACCACTAGACCAACAAGGCCTCGTTGGTCTAGTGGTCGCAAGCGCGGCGGTTATTGAGTTTTTCTGTAAGGAAGTTCTCAGTAGCAGCCCGGAGTTTGGAATTGTGCCCGGTAGATGGCAATAGGCTCACCACCTATTACATGGGACTTAATGTGGGTGTACACGTGTCTACACCTCTGCCTACCCCTTCGGAGAATTCAGGCGTGATGCTATGTTGTTATATTTCCAGGAAAGTTTTCCTTCTCCACATGATCAAACGATTCAATAAAACTTCGATATGATGCAAAATCTTTATAATAAATATCACAACTTCATAAATCTAAGTTAGCCAACAGTTCATCATCTTCATCAACATCTAGAAATGATTTATCAGCGTCATCACCACTATTACTTGATGACTGCTTGTTTGAATCTATTTCATCACTTCTTATAGGCTCAGTCTTTACCGAGTCCTTCCTAATATTAGTGCCGGGTATGTAGTCAGCCTTATTTTTCGGTATATTACTGCACGGTGTTAAATACTGGGATATTCTGTTTTTACTTTCCTGTAAAATATACATTGCGCTTAGTAAACTATATTGTTTCGATTTGATACCAACAACTCGTGGAGTCTTATTGGTATTCGTCACACAATTCGAAAACAAAAACCAGTTCAAGTGCGAGTCGAATTTGCCCACCGAGAGTTCTGTAAAAATTTGTAGGTACATATTATAAATATTTCAGGATTGTTTTTCGTATGTAATCAATCATCTTTCATACTGCTGCTACTACAGTTGCTTAACCTCGATGATTGATTACGTACTTTTAAACTATATTTTTTATGATTAAATTACAATTAAATTACAGATATAGTTTAAAAAAAACTCTGTACTTGTAGTATAAGACGATATTGCTTGCCAAATTTCATAGTTCTAGGTCAACGGAAAGTACCCTATACATTTTGATTTCCTTGAGAGTGTCGAAATATACATTTTTTAGCGAAAAAAACGGATGTATCTTTTTTTTTAAAGATTTACTTTATCTTAGAAGTTTGATTTTATCACTGCTTCAAGGGACTGTAGACCTGAGTATAATGGCTTTAATTTCAACTCTATACCCCCACGCGCTCCCGAGATAAAGGGTCTTGACAGACAGACGGACGACAAAGTGATCCTATAGGGGTTCCGTTTTTTCCCTTTGAGTTACGGAACCCTAAAACAAATTGTAACTGGATTAATCGCGTTGATTTTACATACATACCCGATAAATACGGATAAAAGAAGTTTTAATAAAATGCGTAGTGATCCCGAAAACCTCAGACATAACTCATAATTTTATTATGAAATAAATTAAATTACCTGGTGTTTCATGGTCGTGTCTTCAAATGTATCTTTACTTAATCCTACGTTATTGAGTACCTGAAAAAGAAAATTAAATTAAAATAGTTTAAGTATAAAATTCACTTATACATCATATGGGACGATACAAATAAAACAAGAGGGGTGAGGGGAAAGTGTGAGGTTTTGTCAATAATAATACTCCTCCCGACCGTATTTCGGTCACGGCGGCCTATCTCCACGGAGATTAGCCAAGTACGCAGGAGTTATTATAGTGCACAAGTGTATGCACAAACGCAGGTGTACTCCCTCTTCCTTCACTCTCATACTCCGATGGGACGGCAATCCGACACGACCGGAGAGAGATCAGGCGCAGGACCGACGACTTTACGTGCTCTCCGAAGCACGGGGGTGTCACACTACCAACTTCCTGACTCCGGGCTGCTACTAAGAATTTCTTAACAGAAAAACCCAATAACACTTTGCGCGACCTGGGAATCGAACCCAGGACCTCACACTCACCAGCCGCGCTTGCGACCACTGGACCATCGAGGTAGTCACCCAATAGGAAACCAATTAACGCAAGCGTAGCGAAATTTAAAGAAAAATGCAGTAGTAAAAATGTTTTAAACCAGAATAAATACTCCAGGAGTACTAACTTTTAAACTATCGCGTTGCATGATATTACTAAATACCTTTGAATCTGCTTGTGACCACGATCAGTACAACCTGGTCGAAACGTCAAGCGATTCAAAGGTATTTATTGCGCGTTAATTCCTGTTAGTATATAGTAATACTCCAGGAATTTCATCATTCTGCCAACTGACTACCCCAATCTCAACTCACTTTTCTTAATTAATCTTTTCCTTAAAATTTGTTGTATACAGGATTATTCTTAGTACATACGAAACCTGAGACACGGGTCAAATATTTTCACTTATAGAACCATTATAAAAATGTATAATGAAAACTCACAAAGTTAAAAGCTTGATTTCTTGCCTCCTTACGTTCATTGATAACGTAACACACTGAGCCGTTGTAAGTAGTGTAGTGATAACATTTACCATCATAGTTGCAGTCTTTCGACTATCTTAATAGTCAATTGTAGATATTATGTACCTACTTTTTCGTAAACAAAAATAAAACGTTCGTACAGATATACACCTCGGCGTGTTTAAAAATGTTAATTAACACAATTTACAATAATTATTTATCCATTCTACACGACGTCATCATTATTATTATTTACAAGAGCACTATTTACACACGACACGATATGGGAACGCGGACGCAATGACACGTACGTATCGATCTCTAGCTTCCGGGCAACTGAGGTGGTGGCGCGGGGTCAGCGTGGGGTCCGCGCGAGGACAGCGCGAGTAACGGGTTAATGGCACTGCGGCCGCGCCAATATGTAGCTAGCAATACGCAATCAGCTGGTGCGCGTACCTACTGTGTCCAACTTATAGGATTTTTTAAAGATTATTTGTTCGAAATATAACATGGTGTAAATATTATTTTAATCAATTCTATTACTGATTCTGAACCAACAAGTTTCAGGTTTCGTATATACTATGAATAGCCCTGTATAGTAAGAATAGTGTAACGTACGTTGAGTTTGTTCTGCAGCATGGGCCACATATAGTCATCGGCAGTTCTTGCAGCCAGTAAGTACCGCACGCACACGCCGCCCATCTGACCTATGCGATGCGCACGCGACTCTGCCTGCGTTAAGATCTGGTACACAACAAAATAAATAACAGTTTAATGTCCCTGTGTTCTCAACTGTATTTCGGTCACAGCAGCCTATCTCCACGGAGATTAGCCAAGTACGCAGAGATATTATAGTGCACAAGTGTATGCGCAAACGCAGGTGCACTCCCACTTCCTTCACTCTCATAGTCCGATGGGTCGACAATCCGATACGACCGCTGCACCGTGTTCTCCGAAGAACGGGGGTGTCACACCACCAACTTCTTAACTCCGGGATGTTACTCAGAATTTCTTTACAGAAAAACCCAAGAACACTTTGCCCGACCTAGGATTCGAACCCAGAACCTCACGTTCAGCAGTTATGCTTGTCCACTTAAACACAATTTTACCTGTAAATACGAGATCCGCGACTTTTTAAACTAGATCAGGGATCTTTATGTTATGAGTTCGCTCCAATAAGACTAGTTCAATGAATGGTACAAACAAAAAGATTTGAAAAATTATTAATATCATCGACTAATGAAGTTCATTCATATCAGATAAGTTAAACTTTTATGTAATTTACATCAGTACAAAATAAATATTTAATCCGGGGGATATTATTAAAGATTTGAAGGGGGTTCTGTTAAGTCTGTAAAAATTTAGACTTATAACTGACTGGGTAAAATTTTGCATTATTCCAAAATCAATAAAAAATGTATGTGTAAAAACTTATATGTTTAATTTACATCCCATCACAATATATCTCTCATCATCACGTAATTACTGTGTGTTAGAAAGAATACGTTTTAATTTTTCATATAGGTACCCTAACTTGCTTACTTTAACATACGATATTCAAATATTAATTAAATATCAGTCTCACCCCGGGATTCCAGTGCAGCTCAGCAAACAATACTAAGTTAGCAGCCGTCAGTGTTAGTCCAGAGTTGGCGGCAGTTATGGACAGTACGGCGCAACGACACGATTCCGTGTGCTGGAACTTGTCCACCAGCTCCTGTAAGTGGGATCATTATGATCATAGAAGTAGTAGGCTTGTGGAAGACTTGCCACAGTTAATTACCACCATTGTGGAGGTGACCAGAACACCGCACAGCACACCCTTGAAGAGTGTTCTGCATGAAGCTTTGAGCGGCGGATCCTGGTCAGTCGAATCGGGCAAGATCTGTCTCTGCCGGCAGTAGTGTCACTATGCGCTATGCTATGGCTATGCTGACAGAGCCAACGGCTTGGAGGGCTGTGGTCTCCTTCTGTGAATCTGTTATGCTCCAGAAGGAGACTGCTGAACGGGATCAAGAGAGAGCTGATCCGTCTGGGAGACGAAGGCTGGAGAGGCAACCGCCACGGCGCCCACCTTTTATTTAGGGCAATAATCCAAATCCCATCGATCCTGGTTGGGCATTGCCGGGGACGGAAGCATACAGTAACTATGTACTACCGTGCATCAAAGTCTTCCCCCGAGATGTATAAAAGTATGGGAGGGGCACCGGTATGATCCCCTGGAGTTGATGGTGTCCCTTTTCTTATATACTGAGGTGGCCGTGGGGTTTTAGTCGATATGAATCCGACATAATCCTACGCCGCCAGGCGAAAGATATCCAAGAGCACTTCCACACGATAAAAAAAGAGATAGATAAGACTTAATTAAGAGTCAGACTAACCGCCCTAGTATTAGCTGGCGTCGATCCAACGATAGATATGTAATGCACAGCAGTTTCATCTAACGTCAGACATATCGCGTCGATAACGGAGCGGTGGTGGGCGAACACCAGGAACTTGCCCGTCTTGTCGTCTTCCACCAGCTGACGGATGTATTTACTGTAATAGAGACCTTATGACAGGAAAATAAGATTCATAATTAATTGACATATTTGTTGACTTCTCCTGCCAACTGATGGATGCAATCGCTGTAAAAAGACGAAGAGATAAGGTTCATTATCGGTGGAAAATAACATGGAACCATATCACAAGCAGATAAGGTTGACAAAGGCTGAGAAAACACCAAAAACTTGCCTGTCTTGTCGTATTGTAGTAGGTCACGGATTTACTTGTTGTACAGAGACTAAGAGATAATAAGGTTTATAATTGATTGAATGTGAGACATACGTCGTTGATTTATCTGACCATGACGAATGTACTTGCTGTAACGGCGACCGTATTACATAAAGATATGGTTGAAAATGAATAAAAATGTGATATGTAGTAACAATAAACATGATGTATAAGAGAGGTGAGTTCACATCGCTACAAAATAATTATACTCTATGCAAAACTCATACTAAATTGTTAAAAACGATCATAAATCGTGTGAATATTTGGTCCCGAGTTGCATAGTGGCAGTTCGGGACATATCTGCAAAAGTCCCACACTTCATTTCTCTGCACATAATGCCCAATAAATTACTTTATTTTACTTTTTGTGTGATAAAAATACAAAGTATGCGTTTTAGTATGCCATTGGAGTAAGCATAGATTATAGATTTCCAACTGCTACATTTCTGACACCACATTCGCTTCATCTATGTTCATTAACCACTGACCATATAGCCGGGATCTTGACCCTCGCGGACTCGCTGAAGTAAGTGATAAGTGCGGCGTGCTTGTCGGATGATTTGCTGGACTTGTAGGCTTCCGCCATGTCCGACAGACCCTGAGCCGTGTCGGCATTGTACTGAAGTAATGTCTGGTCTAATAACACTGTTTCTCTGTGAATGAAGGAATGGTTTAATAAGCATGATGACTGATTTTGAAATCTTCTTCTATAATATAGATACACGTCTACTATTTCCGAAAAACACATTATTTCAGCAATAAACTAAGTTTTAACGCAGAATATTGCATTTTAATCCATCTAATTTTAATTAAGGGATGAGTTGGTTGATGGGTTGTGGCGTCACGCTTCGATAACATTTGACAAAACTAAAGCAAAACGATGGCGGTGATTGACATTCAATTGAGGCGTGACGTCATTCGCTGTAATTGGCGTTTCAGTCATTATGGCCGATTGCAGTATTTTATACTTTCATTTTATTTAAAATTTTGTTAATCTTAATGTTTTTATTAAATCTAGGTAATTTTTTAGAATCCTGTGTACATATTTTTTTTTTTTAAACCATTTATTCTTTGATTATTTAATACTGTCATCATGCCTATTGTCTTTTTCAGATGGATATTATGCATATTATATATGCTTTCGTATATTCTTAGGCTCGAATGACTAAATCAATCTTGTTTGAAAACTTTTTATGTGATGTTCCGATACCACATAGAACTAGATTTAAAAATTAAAATGATTTTGTTAAGCGTAAGTTATATTTTTTTCAATATGGAATTCTGATTAAGCGCCATTTTGAAAGGTGCGTAATATAATTTAATTATATTACGGGTCCAACAGCAGGTAATATTGTAGCATTTTTGTTTTTTCATTATATAACTAATATTATAAAGAGGAATGATTTGACTTTTTGTTTGTCTGTTTGAAAGAATTTAAATCAACCGATTTAAAAAAAAAGACCATTAGAAAGCTATATTATCACCGAGTAACTTATATATTTTATTTCAGTAATAATAAGTAGTGCTACCCGTTCGAAGCTGGGGCGAGTCCCTATGATACAATATTTTGGCGTGGACGTTTAGTCTTACTCACGGCAAACACAAAGAAAACTGTACTTTCGAAATGATATATCATAACGAATTTTATTAACAAATAGCAACAGTAAAATGCCCTTGTTTGACAGACTCATATACAACATCACATCTCACCTAGTCTTCTCTTCCAACTTAGTGAGGACCTGCTCCTTAGTCCTTCTGATGAGGAACCGCTTCTGCAACAGAACTTGCAGCTCTGGCAGGTTGGACTGGCCTGTCATGTCCCAGCCGAAGTTCGTCTGTTTGCCATCACAGTATCGTTTACCTGGTCGATAAAGATTGATTCAATTTACGACGTATTATTCATTGAAATTTGTTCATCATCACGCGTACATTCGGAAATATGAATAATATTATAACGGTTTCAGATACGGTTATGGATATGAAATTATTTCAGATTATCTAAGTTTCGGATAGTTTTAGTACGAATATTAATAATTTTGAAGGAATTTTAAAAGGACACAAATATGTAATGACTTGACTTTATTTATAGATTTTACAATCACAGGAATCGGCTCGGCCGGGCGAAAACCTGTCATAACGTGTCTCATTTAGACTCCGCATATATCCGAAAGTATTTTCTTTTTCTTTTCAAAATCAATCCCTGCGGCGGAGGTGTACTATCGTACACCCACATTTCCCCAATTCCAACCTCCAGGTAGTTAGTTACTGATAATTATTATTTGCTGCGAGAAAATATCGTTTCAATCAACACACTCGACTAATAAGTTAGTGATGTAGTACTTGGTATAGGCCAGGAAGAGCATCAGCTGTGTGAACAGTTCTGCTGGTCTACTCAGTGCGGGCGTGCCACTCAGTAGGATCGTGCACTAACAGTATGATACTCACCGTACTCAGTATAGGACGGGAAGAGGCCGGGCTCTATGAGCGTCAGCTGTGTGAACAGTTCTGCTGGTCTACTCAGTGCGGGCGTGCCACTCAGTAGGATCGTGCACTAACAGTATGATACTCACCGTACTCAGTATAGGACGGGAAGAGGCCGGGCTCTATGAGCGTCAGCTGTGTGAACAGTTCTGCTGGTCTACTCAGTGCGGGCGTGCCACTCAGTAGGATCGTGCACTAACAGTATGATACTCACCGTACTCAGTATAGGACGGGAAGAGGCCGGGCTCTATGAGCGTCAGCTGTGTGAACAGTTCTGCTGGTCTACTCAGTGCGGGCGTGCCACTCAGTAGGATCGTGCACTAACAGTATGATACTCACCGTACTCAGTATAGGACGGGAAGAGGCCGGGCTCTATGAGCGTCAGCTGTGTGAACAGTTCTGCTGGTCTACTCAGTGCGGGCGTGCCACTCAGTAGTATCGCGCACTAACAGTATGATACTCACCGTACTCAGTATAGGACGGGAAGAGGCCGGGCTCTATGAGCGTCAGCTGTGTGAACAGTTCTGCTGGTCTACTCAGTGCGGGCGTGCCACTCAGTAGTATCGCGCACTAACAGTATGATACTCACCGTACTCAGTATAGGACGGGAAGAGGCCGGGCTCTATGAGCGTCAGCTGTGTGAACAGTTCTGCTGGTCTACTCAGTGCGGGCGTGCCACTCAGTAGTATCGCGCACTAACAGTATGATACTCACCGTACTCAGTATAGGACGGGAAGAGGCCGGGCTCTATGAGCGTCAGCTGTGTGAACAGTTCTGCTGGTCTACTCAGTGCGGGCGTGCCACTCAGTAGTATCGCGCACTAACAGTATGATACTCACCGTACTCAGTATAGGACGGGAAGAGGCCGGGCTCTATGAGCGTCAGCTGTGTGAACAGTTCTGCTGGTCTACTCAGTGCGGGCGTGCCACTCAGTAGTATCGCGCACTAACAGTATGATACTCACCGTACTCAGTATAGGACGGGAAGAGGCCGGGCTCTATGAGCGTCAGCTGTGTGAACAGTTCTGCTGGTCTACTCAGTGCGGGCGTGCCACTCAGTAGTATCGCGCACTAACAGTATGATACTCACCGTACTCAGTATAGGACGGGAAGAGGCCGGGCTCTATGAGCGTCAGCTGTGTGAACAGTTCTGCTGGTCTACTCAGTGCGGGCGTGCCACTCAGTAGTATCGCGCACTAACAGTATGATACTCACCGTACTCAGTATAGGACGGGAAGAGGCCGGGCTCTATGAGCGTCAGCTGTGTGAACAGTTCTGCTGGTCTACTCAGTGCGGGCGTGCCACTCAGTAGTATCGTGCGTTGACACTGTCGTGTGATGCTACCCAATGCGAGTGTACATTGAGCTTTGTGTGACTTTAGGTAGTGGGACTCATCCTGAAATGCAATAGTACTAATAAACGAACAAGTTATGAATTCCTCATTTAACTGATTGTTCATAAGATTTGGCTATAAGAAGTTACTAGTATGTCAATTTTCTTTCTGCTAAACATACGTATTTTGAGAAACAAGAAACCTAACATTGGATTATATTATAAGGGGCCATTCAAGTATTACGTAAGTTCTACAGGGGGGCTGCTTATTTTTGATGACATGGGGGACGGGGGGTCTGGATGGTGATTACGTCAGCAAAATTATTTATTTACACATTATTTTCTAAAAAGAAAATCGGTTTTGGTTTGTACCGTAGACAGTTGTTTACTCTGTACTCTCGGTTTGAACACATATTGCAACCCTACTTGTCTATGCTAGAAAATGAAACACAAACATGTACCATTGTTTACGTAAGCATGAGGGGGGAGGGGGTAAGAGCTTTGCTTACTTTTGCTGACAAGGGGGACGAGAGGGTTAATAATTACTTGAACGGCCCCTAACCTGAGGAAACCTGTACTTGATGGTCTGAAATGGCGAACCCGCAGTGAGCTGGCGTAGTGATCAATGCTCGCGCCTTCTCAAAATGAGAAGAGGCTTACTTGAACTTGCCCTACAGTGGGACAGCTATAGGCTGGCTATGTTATAATAATGATGGGCATTTTATTATACTTACAATAATAACGACTCCGAACTTTTTACTCTTCAGCAAGTCAGTGTGCATACTTGTAATTTTGTAACTTACTATGACAACCTCAGTCTGAAATCATTGATATGAAAATTCATTAAATAAATGTACTAACTGACTGGTACAAATGCTAATTATATTTTATTATTATTTAGTTCTAATTCATATTTAATAATATTATTTAGATGGTTAATGGTATTTAATTATTTTGGTTGTTCATTGTAACGTATGACAACATTATCGCATTGGGTGTAATAAACCTGTTAGGATGGTGCTGACATTGAAAAAAAAAAACAAACACTAACCAATGGTTTTATGCGTTTTTTTTGGAAAGAAAAATACGGTGAACAGTACATGTGAACAGGATATGAAAATGAGCCCCCAGATGTATACCTACTACAGGCGCTCTATGAAAGTAACATTTTTTCAAAAAAATTTGCTATCTTCATTATTCCTAATTTTGTCACCTGTTTATCAGCAACGTATTGCGTATCTTTTCCAGTGGTGAGCGTCACAATGTTCATCATCGGTACTGATGGTAACAACTCCTGTATCTTGTTTTGCCATGTCTCCCTGCAAGATAATGGTACGAATACATTATTTAGTACCTCCTAGCAGTGTCTCCTTCTTGGGTCTTTAATTAAAAATGAACGATATTTTCTACATGTCTATGAAATATAATGGTACAATAATATTGTAAAAAAAAACCCTGCACTAGAAATGTCACCTTATTCATGGGTGTTTAAAAATAAATAAATTACCAAATTGATAACAATGCCATATAGTGTATGTTAACGAGGGGCAACTAAGGTTTTTCCCAGAATAAAAAGTATCTTGATTTTCGGCGAAATCTTTTCAGCAGGTAAGGCGTCGGAAAGAGAGAGACAAACAGACACACTTTTGGGTTTATAATGTTATAGTAAGGATAAAGGTTAGTAAGGATTATTAGTTACCTCATAGAAGATGTGGTGACTATGAGCAAGGGCCAGTTGTGGCGGTAGTAGCTGGCGATGGCGAGAGCTTGAAACGTCTTGCCCAGCCCCATGTCATCTGCTATCATGCAGCGACCGCGCCGAGAAATACCGAATCTGACAAAATCATACATAATATAAAGAATTAAAGACGGAAATAAAAATACATACCAAACAGGCTGTGGTTTAACCAAATTTAATAAAAAAGTAACAATTGCAATATACAAATATCATATATCATTTAAACGCACTAATGTGTGGAACAAACTGCAAAGAGACTGAATGACACCACCAAAAGTGGTATTAAAATGTGAAAGAAGTTTCAGGATAGTGAGCAGAGGTTGAGATAGCTTAGTGGACAGAGCGCCTGGAATATTTATCTGGGTGGCGCAGGTTCCAATCCCACTCACAACCATATTTTTCTTTCCACAATTATATAATGTATCCATCTATGTATAAAAATGTATCTCTAATCTCTTATAGGTTATTTTTCTAGAATTGAAAATTTTTACATTTATTCAACTATTTGGATTTTCATTAGCAATATTTGTGACAACAAATTGTCCTGATAGTCAAGTCTCTACTGTAATATAATAATAATCTAAAGTCTAAACAGTCTATGTTAGTACAGGTAAAACATATAAGTGAGCTGAAAATATATTTTTTTTAATGATATTGTAACCAGTTTGCAATATTTACCTTACTCCATCTTCTTGAAATGGCATAAGTTTATGTCTCAAAGTGGCTTCAATGGGGGACAAGTCAACTGAACTTGGGTCCATGGCATTTTCTCTCAGCACCTATTGTTAAGTACCATGATTGACAATAAAAACATCCAAAATATTTAACATACATTAAAGATTAAAAAGCACTAATACACTAATAAAAATTTACACTATATATTCCAAGGTTGACATTAATTAATATTTTATCTACACTGTCTGTCTCTCTTTTAAGTTGTGTAAACCAACTGAAAGCTCCACAGTTGGCTTAGACTAGTTATTAGTAGAAAAAATTTAAACTCACCCTCAAAACATATGGTGGGATAGGACCTAAAACTATGTGTGGTGCCAACGGTGCCACTTTAGACATTAGCTCTTGATAGTCATTTATTGAAAAATTCCATAACTTTGATTTTGAATCTGAAATACATAAGGTTAACATAATTAAAATCTAATTATATATACAGAGTTGTTGTTAATTGAAATAGGGTTTAAATTTATCTTTTATGTTTGCAGTATATAAAATAGTTAAGTGTAGGTACCAACCATAGCTTTTAGAAGGCAGGCTCTTGAATATATTGATGAGGGGTGTACAAAACTCCGATGGGTTCACTTCAAACCTCTCGTCAGAGATCAAGTACACTGTTCCACTGACCACTTTACCCACAGGCACATGATTTTCTTCAACACTCCTAGCTGCCTTGGGCTTAGCATACGGGTGATTTCTATTGGAATTACTAAATGACGATTTAATACATCCATTTGATGAGGACGGTATTGGGCTTCCAATTAGAGCTGGGTTTGATTTTATAGGAGTGTTTTGATTTGATGGGCTCCTAACAGACAGTACATTTTGTCGTTTTTGTAGCGCAGCCAGGCGCTTCTTTTCGATTTCTTCTTTAGTACACGACATTGTTAAAACATGTTTAATGTTATTCGATCATCTGGGAGGCCGAGGTCGGATATTTTATATAGAATTTGTAAAACTAACAAGTCGCAAAGCAAAACAACAGTACCTAGCGAATGTCGAATTATCATCGAAATATTGACTGTAGCGCGGGATTTGATAGCTCAAACAAATGTCAAACAAACAAAACGTCACAAGTGTAAACAAAATGAAGAAGTCCGCTGTTATTGATATTGCCTATAAAGAAGTGCTAATATTGATGTTATATGCTAATTAAAGTTTCAAATCTAACACATATCAATAATTAGCTTTAAAATAAATTAATGCATGCTTTTTTCTGGTTAAACAGTTCAAGCTTACTCATCTCAATACTTAGCAATGCTAATATCGCACTTGCGTTTCAGATTTAAGTATTGGAACGCCAATCAAATGGTTGGACTTTGACATTTTAGATTTAGACAAGACAGCCAGCTGTTGATTAAAATTATTGTTTCGCCTTTTATCGAGTTTCCTAATTATTTTCCTTTCTCCTCCGAACGAACTAACGTAACGAAAATGTCGGAAAACAGTAGCCCAGTTAAATATTTTCTTAGTGGTGGTTTTGGTGGTGTCTGCACTGTTTTAGCGGGCCATCCTATGGACACGGTAAAAGTGAGACTACAAACTATGCCCGTGCCTCAGTCGGGGGAGATTGCCTTGTATGCTGGTACCTATGACTGTTTTAAGAAAACCATACAGAAAGAAGGATTTAGGGGTCTGTACAAGGGTATGTCTGCGCCGCTCACTGGGGTGGCTCCGATTTTTGCTATTAGCTTCTTTGGCTTCGGACTCGGCAAGAAACTAATTAAAAGAGAAGAAGATCACGTACTATCGAAACCTGAGCTGTTTGTTGCTGGTGCATTCTCTGGTATTTTCACTACATCCATAATGGCGCCAGGAGAGCGCATCAAATGTCTACTTCAAATTCAACAGGGGGGTAATGTGCCTCAGAAATACAATGGTATGGTTGACTGTGCCAGGCAGCTGTATTCAGAGGGTGGTATAAGGAGCATATATAAGGGCAGTGTGGCTACCATACTGAGAGATGTGCCTGCCAGTGGTATGTACTTCATGACTTATGAATGGGTCAAAGAAGTACTTGTACCTGAAGATGCCAGTGCCAAAATGAAGCTGATGGCAACTATAATGGCAGGTGGTTGTGCTGGAATAGCTAACTGGCTAGTAGGCATGCCAGCAGATGTGTTGAAGAGTAGACTGCAAACAGCTCCTGAAGGAACATACCCTAATGGTATGAGGGATGTATTCAAGCAACTGATGGAGAGAGAAGGGCCAACAGCTCTATACAAGGGTGTGACACCTGTCATGCTCAGAGCCTTCCCAGCCAATGCAGCCTGCTTTTTTGGGTTCGAACTAGCTATTAATTTCCTCAACTGGGTAGCCCCTAATCTTTGATAGCAATGAAGTGTCCAATATGATTATGCAGAAAAGTACATTGTATCATAATTAGTATATAAGTAAAAGTATTTAGTAGAAATTGTAAAACATAAATCATTTAAAAAATGAACAAAACAATAATTACACGTCAGTGTCAGATTCTTCAAGTGCAACATGAAGATTTTAATTAATTCATGACATAGATTTTATAGTTTTTTTGTATGAAACTGTGCACAAATCAAATACTGATATGCCTCATCAATAAGATGTATCGAATATAATTAAGTATTACTGCCTGTTACAAGAAAGTTTATGTGTACAAATGTTATGTACAGTACCTTTCAAAGTGAATAAATAAAATATATTTTCCATATAAATGTTTTTCTTTATGAACTGTGTTTTAACTTTTATCTGATCTGAGGTAGATTCTGTTTATAAGTTTGTTAAATTGAATCTGTATGGTAATGAGATAAATTATGAAACTCTAATTTCTTTTTAATATCTTCAGACAAAAATAGACTTTTTTTAAATTTTAATTAAACGAAAGATCTGGTATTGAATATGTCAATAATTTCATTATTTTTCAAGACCTAGGTATTTAAATGTACAGAAATAAAACAACATGATTTAGTAAAATTCTCTCCTAAAATTTATTTCAAAGGATTTGTCACTGTGACGGTCCCTTGCAAACTTTTTTCTGTTTTTATGTTTGATATTATCTTCTTTAGATTTATCTTCACATATCTGTTTCTTATGCCCAAGCCCTTTCCTGTCTTTCTTTGGAACAGTTTTAACAGGGTATAATTTACCAGATCCATTCCTTCCTAGACCAGACTGCTTATCCCATCCACCTTTCAACATTAACTGGTAACCTCTATTTGATTCAGGTAACACATAATTTGCTGGTATTTTCTTGCCTCTGCTTGCACTAATATTATGTAATGTTGATGATAAATGTTCTTCTCTATCAGGAAATGTTTTATTGCAAATCTCACACTTGTATTCTTCTATTGATTTAATGTTAATTTTAGTTTTTTTTACAGTAGTTGGTCTCTGTTTTTGTATGTACCTTAATAATACATCAGCTAAAATATAGTTTTTATTCTTAACCACTAAGCTTCGAGCAGAATTGCCACCCTTATCCCTAACAGATATATCTATGCCTTTTTTGAGCAACAATTTTACAGCATCAACAGAGTTTGCTTGGCAAGCAATCATGAGTAAACTCCACCCGTAATCATCAACAACATTTATCTTATTTGGGTATTTGTCTAAAATACATTTCAATGTATCAACATCATTATTCTGCACTACTATAAATAACTCTTGGTTTGACAAGGGTACTTCCTGTTCTTCTTTTACGACTTTATTTTCAGTCGATGAACATAGCTGTTTTGCGATTTTGGTTGTGATAGATCCTCTAACATTTTTTAACTCTTCAAGATATATTTTTCGTGCTTCCTCTCCACTTATTCTTGGTGTACTGTTTTGTGTAACAGACGTACATCGTTCAGGAGAACTAGCTTTCACAAAATTACTATAGCTTTTATTGAACATTTTATGGTTGCGATTCTAAATTAAACGAATACGAAATCACATAAATTGTCTTGGATAACAATGATTCAATATTGGCTTTTACACTGTCACAACTTTATACACTTTATAGGTAAATATCACAGATTTCTTCTGAAGGTGCAGTTCCATTTCATTATCATTTTGTATGAACTACGAACTCCAAACTCCAATACATCTTAATAGAAAAAAATGCCTTTTATTGACTAATATCGGGAAATACATGTTACAAGTCTATATTTTTATTTTTATCTCTGACACTGGAGGGAGAAATGCAAATGTCATATTTACAAATAATGTTGCCGCTGGCAACCTTTGTGCAGTGTTGTGCCTACAATATCGGTTTGTTAAATCGTAACTTCTTATCTATAGTAGACGATTAGCTTCAAAGTTTTCTATTCCAAGGCGTATCATTAAAATTCACGAACGTAGACAAGACCGAACGACGCTAAAAATAATAATTAAATGAAGTACGAAGTCTTTTGGAAGAAGGGTTTCGTCAAGTGACCCCGGAGAGGTGGAGACTGTGTAGCTCAAGTAATTAAAATTGAAGATGAAATGGGTCATATAGGCGACATCATTACTGATAGATTTATTATAGAAATAGGTGACGAGTCTGATGATTCAGAATATTCTTCAGACATGGAGTCCTTATCCGAATCGAATACCTAATAGGTATATATATAATGTGAAACATATATTTTTAATTAAAAATACATGTTTCACATTATATATATATACCTTATTTATTTTGTATTAGTACGTTAATATAATCAAGTATCGTTTTTTTATAATAACTTATCCTGAATTTGATGGTACTTAACCTTCACATTCAGGATAAGTTATTATAAAAAAACGATACTTGATTATATTAACGTTAATTGGACATCACTATTTAAGAATAATAAATAATATGTCTATTTTTTTCTAAGAGTAAAAAGAACCGATTCTACAATAACGTATACTCTATTGAGAGTAGACGTGCGTAACTATTTACTGATATGATTCCCTGATCTGAAACATTTAGGTGTTCCAAAAGATTGGCTCTAACAATTTTCAAAAGGTATAATTTGTAACTGAAACATTACCTTGCGCTTAACTCCGTGAAATGCGTCACTGTCGAACGCGAGCAAGTTGATATACGCTTGGTTCGCCGATTCAGATTCAGAGTGAGCGGCAAACATAATACAGTCTTAACAAGAAGGAAAGAGATATGAAATATATATATATGTATCTCACACTCATCACTAAGTAGCTTTCACAAAACAACACAACACAACACAAATTCAGACTTACCGTAATCATTTGCCTAGCCTATCGAAAATTGCTGTATTTTAACTCACTGCACTGGTGGCGCTGGCGGCTGGCGAGTAAGTTGCGTAGCGGTGCGTTATCTATATTCCACAAAGTGTATTGATTCACTTATTCAGGTTCCGGCTCCGGTATTCAGCTGAATTATTCCTTCGGATGCTTCGATGTAGCTTAGAATTTGACAGTAGAAATAGGTAGATCCGTAGATAATTGGGCATACCTGATTTTTCGTAACTTGTGCTAAAAAAAAGAGAAAAAGAGAAAAACCATTTGGAGATTTATTGATTATGTGCTATATTTTGTTAATTTCCACTCATAAAAGTAAGAGATTACAAAATAAAAGGCATAAATAACTTTTAACCTTCATTTGACCTGAAGTCACTTGCAATGACGCCACATGTTCATATTTCATATAATCTGTGGAGTGAAGGTATGTTGTCATTTTTAGTGATGCCAGACTACGTAAAAGGAAATGTTTTCTGGCATTTTTATAGTTAAGCTATTTTAACTAAAATCGCATTTCATGATACGAATGTATTTATTTTTAACTAAGAATACTATATTTATTTCTACAAGTATATCAAAATATATCTATGCCCAAAAACGTAAAAAACATGCGTTTTATATTAATAAACATCAACATTTTAATACTAGAGCTGGCACCACTTGTCGGTTTGACGTTTGTGACCTTCATCTGACATTTTCAACTGACATGAAACTTACAGCTGTTTATTTTAGTTCGCTTAGGATCACTTGTTCTTCTCTTGTCCTAATTTAGTCATTCCTCTATATGATCTTCTTTCTGTAGATATTCCCCGTCCGATTAACATACCTTTCATATTAACTTTAGCTCATTCACCTTAATTAAAGTATTATACAAATTTATTAGAGTCAACAATATTCGTCTATAGCATGTTTATATTATCTGTCACATTTGTTATTCTTGTCCTTGCACTTCCTCCTCTTAGCTTTGTGTTGTTCATATTCTTGTAACTAACTTGTGCTGTTATATATGTGTCAACTAACATGTAATGTTTTGTATTGTTTCAGCATGTCCAATAGATCTCACTACTACAAATACCGGTCAATATAAATTTTAATTGTCCTACCTGTTTACCGCCACTGTGTCTTTTTCAACCTTCAACCATCGAGTAACGATGGAGCCATAAAACTTTAAATTGGAATTGGAATTAGCTCGCTTAGAAACTAGGTACGTTAAAAATTTCTGAACACATTACGTCATTTCGGGACAAAAAAAATAACGCTCCTAAAAAATAAAATAGCCAAATCAGTTGCTTATAATTAGATAAGGATTCGAACAATATATAAAAAAAATACCTTACTTTTTTCATGCATGCCCAAGTCGAAGTTGCATCCGGATACGCCAGCTCTAAAAATTTACATCCAGGTCCCGTGACTGGCCGTGATCAGTGGAGTCGGACTGCGGGCGAAGTGTGGGAGTGCGATGGTACGAGCAATACAATACAAAACACTGGTTCAAGAACCTCAAGTTAATATGAAGGGCGGGGGACCGATTGACCCCGGTCCGCTATCCCCAATTCAGTTCCGCTCATTGCATATATTTCTTTTGCCACTCCCGCGTACATACGTATATTATTAATGTGTGGGTCCAGCAATCGATATCCGAATTGCCGTTGGAATTTTGATGTACATCCACCATTGAGGCGAGTGATGCAGGTCCGCGGATTCGGATCCATCCGGACCTAACCTACCCATCTACCCATCTCTATTTGACACTGACAGACATTGACGTTTGTTGCTAAGTTTTAAGGAGTTTAGGCGGGAAAATGTAAAGTGCACGTTGTCGATTTTATATTGTTTTCCAAAACTTGTGTTTCTCCGAAGTATAATGTGTAATTATCGTTTTACTGGGGCAATAACTGCAATAACTTTTTATACTTGATTAAAAAAAGAAGGAAGTAACTGAAGACGAGGCTTTGGCCTTACTTTTATTCAAGAACACTGAAGACGAGGCGGTATGGTCTAAGACCTTAGCCTGCCCGATTAGGGCGAAGGAAATAAAAAAAAAAAAAAAGCTAAGTTTTAACTTTTGTAAATTTGTCTGTTGTGATTTGAGTTGTTTAAAAAAAATCTAATTTAGTTGGCGTTACAGACGTTTAATTATGCTTTTAATGCAGCATTAAGATCTGATCTGGCAAAGAAAATATTAAAGTGCGATCGAGGTGTTAACCTCTAACCAGGTTCAAAAGTGTAATTACATAGTCAATGGCTGAGTAGTCGGACATTGGAAGCCGACAATCGCCAGAAGAACAAAAAAAAAAATAAAAAAAAATTACATAGTCTTCATAATGAAAAACACTTGTTGTGTTCCACATTGCGAAAGCAGAAGATGCGATGTTAAACTACACCGTTTCCCCACCGTTTTACCTGTGTCACGAATCAAATGGTTGCAAGCTATAAATTCTCCTAAGCTAGAAGAACTCAGGTCTGAGCAGCTGAAACGATATTTCGTGTGTCATTTACACTTTGAAAAGAGATTTGTGACTAATAAATTGCGCCTTCACCGTACGGCGTATCCTACTTTATTTAGTTCTAAGGAAATTGCTAGAGGAAAACCGACTATAACATACCAAGACATTGGTAAGTTAACACATACATACTTACAATCAGTATTTAATAATTATAATTTTATAATATCAACACATATGTGGACGAAGCAAATGGCATAGGTATCAACCGTAGCAGGTTGTATTCTGTAGTTTCTGCTTATGGGAAAAGTCATGAGTTTATTTATTTATGTATGTTTACTATATGTACAATTATGCTCTGCATACAATTTCCTTGAAATATTTGCACACCCTTTAATACACTTATCTAGTGGACCGGTACAAAACTTTATGTTTATGGGTCTAAGTTGCACTTGGCTAGATATCTTCTCCTTGTAAGGGTTAACTGAGAACATAGATATACATTAAATCATTTTGTATTACAATACTATGTCTTACATCTCTACCATTTATTATAGTGACAATTTACTGATACAACTTGTCAGTCTTATCAATTGTCTCATTTTTTTAGTGTCTCTTTAAATAAAAGGTATAAACTATCATAAAAAACTTTCTTTCACCCCCAGAGAAAGAAACAAAGGAAAGAAGACATGAAGATCATTCTTACGTTCTGCGTCAGCCTTTAGTGGAACTTCAACTGACACAATGTGGTAAAAGAGGCAATATTTTACTTAACCCCCCCCCCCCCCACCCTGCAATAAATTCATAAAGTAGAAAGTCCCCCTAAAATTGGCTTCCTGGCTCTGTACTATTATGTGCATGTTGATGTTCGAAAATTACACTATGATCCTATGGATAGATTCATATTGAATAAAATAGATAGTAATGTAATGAGAGTAGGTGCAACAATTTTACTGTGGTGTTTCAACCCGTAGTTGTTTCTAAGTGCTTTGTTATGTGACTTATTGTTGGACTGTGTGCTTCATCCAGTTTTTAACACTTTTGTTATCCGCAAAGCACTCACAATAGCTTAACAGTTTAGTCTTCTCATTATCTTAACGTTAAAATGTCTACAGATAAATTTTTGAAAAGCATTAACACATTCATAGCAAACCTTAAAGTTTATTTATCCCGAAGGCGCAGGTTCGAATCCTGCGCGTCTGGGATAAATACATATACGTGACCATATTCTTTTTCTACAAAAAGTTAAAATGTCTTATGATGACTGATTATTTTATAATTGGGCATGCATGAAAAAAATAAGGTATATATTTTATATATTTTTTCGAATGTTTATCTAATTATGAGAAACTAATTTGATTATTTTATTTTTTAGACCATTATTAATTTTTTTTAAATATTTGCCAAATTGACGTAATATGTTCAGAAATTTTTAACACACCTAGTTTCTAAACAAACTAAAACAAACAGCTGTCAGTTTCATGTCAGTTGGTAATGTCAAATGAAGGTCACACACGTCAAACCGACAAGTGTTGCCAGTTCTAGTGTTAAAATTTTGATGTTTATTAATATAAAACGTAGGTTTTTTAAGTTTTTGGGCATAGATCTATTTTGATATACTTGTAGAAATATACATAGTAATCTTAGTTCAAATAATAAAATACATATCTATCATGAAATGTGATTTTAGTTAAAGTAGCTTCACTATAAAAATGCCAGAAAACATTTCCTTCTAGTAGTCTGGTATCACTAAAAATTACAACATACCGTCAGACCACAGATTATATAAAATATGAACATGTGACGTCACTGCAAGTGACGTCACTGCAAGTGACTTCAGGTCAAATGAAGGTTATTACTTATTTTTGCCTTTTATTTTGTAATCTCTTACTTTTATGAGTGGAAATTAACAAAATATAGCATATAATCAAAAAATCTCCAAATGGTTTTCCCGTTAGCACGTCTTACGAAAAATCAGGCATGCCCAATTAGCAAACTTTTGTTGTAAATATTATAAATTTTTTTTGAGCAGATACAAAAATTATACCTTTATTTGATCATGCACATTAACATTTCTTATGTAGTAAGGCTAAGGAACCATTAAATATAATGTGAATACTTTTTTTTCTTCAGATGCTGGACCTTCATCACCTAGTTCTAGAATAGATAAGACAGTTACAGAAGATTCACTTGCATTAAAAGGTAAGATCAATCATCTGCTTTATGCAAAATTTCTATGTTCAAAATGTTTAATCTTTTCTGCAAAAATAATTATAAAGATATTATCTTATAATAAAAAATACAACCGAATTGATAACCTCCTCCTTTGTGGAAGTCGGTTAAAAAACAACTTGTAACCGGAATAGTTTTTATAATTTATTTTATTAATCTTGTTAAATTTGTTTTATTATAATGTGTAGTGATCGCGAAAACCTAAGATATTAGGATATTATCAGTATAAAGTCAAATAAAATAAAACAGCCTCATTGGTTTAGTGGTCAAAATTACGGCTGCTGAGCGTCAGGTCCTGGCAAAGAATTTTAGCGAAGTTTAAATGGCGGTTTATTTGATCTTTGGTATCTAAAGAATAGTTTAGGTAATTTTTTTTTTTTTTACCATACAATAAAAATTTAATATTTCGAGATTCTTGAACAGTTTTTAGTTTAATATTTCAAGTTTTTTTTTTTAGATTGGTTTAATTTCTTAGTCTGACAACATTGACAGTGATTATAAGTTATTCTTTAGGGACCAAGGATCAAAAGTACAAATATACCAACCTCTCTAATTATCGTAATTTTATTATGACTGCGTTTCTTTAAAACACGATAATGCTCAAAATTTAAGTCATTCCTTGAATAAAGGAGAAGGTCAAGTGCTCACAATTAAATGATTATTGTCTCTTCATTAATCTAAACAAAATATCAGCTTAACAAGTGAAACTTTTTTTTCTAGAATTTCTCGTCTTTTCATCAACATCTACAGACAAAAGACAATCTGTTGAAGATTCGTCAATAATGGGTAAAATAAATTACAGTTTTGTTACAAATATATTTTAATAAAGTCCTAAATTTTATAAGTCGACTCCCATTCAAAGGGTTTACTAATCAATTACAACTTTGTATAATAATCTTGGTAAGAATTGATTAAAATAATAATGAACTAATAATTAATATAATAACTTTAATTACTATTTTGCAAAGAAACATTGAAAAAATAATGGACAAGAACGGGGTTTGAACCCGCGACCTTTAACGTTCCGGGTCATCACTCTACCAACTGAGCTACCTTGTCTCGCTATTCCCCATTGAAATTTTCAACCTTCTTTGTATTCGTCTTAAGGAGACGCCTGGCGATATTTATCTAGCAATCATTTTCAGATCTACTAAATAAATATCGCCAGGCGCCCAATCTATTAAAGTTACTACAACATTGGGTAAATAGAAACTACATTTATATCAAAATCATTTTTTTAGTAAGTACGTCCAGAAATTTCAATGTTTTCCAGATGCTGTACCTTCATCACCTGGCTCTGTAATCGATAACTCAGTCGTCGACAATACACCTGTAGTGAGAAGTAAGATGAATTATTTATATACTTCACATTTGTCATGATCCTTTCGTACTGTCCGTGCTTCAAATAGCAGTCTCTTGCTTCGGATTGCACGGTAAACCGTCGGTCCCAGCCGTTTGTTGTTAACAAATAGCAGTCTCTTGCTTCGTATTGCACGTATAGCAATTCACTCTGTTGTTGACTAATAGCAATTGTTAATCCAAATCGTAGGCCTACGGGCAGCAACAACCTAACAGATACTAACCACGAAACAAGTTATGAGCAAAATCATTCTCTGTTAGTTTTAAGGGGAACTTGTGATACTTATTTTTCTTAAAGGGAATTTTTTTCTTAAAAAGAAAAAAAAAGTTTTTTTTTCTGATTAACGCAAACAGCCGTACCTGCGGTGCGAGCATGGTTCTTTATGTCGACACATTTGTCGATATAAAACGTCAAATTTGACATAGGTAATTTGTTGTTGATAAAACGATAAAATTCAATACATTCACACATTTATCAATTCGACAAAGATCCGTGGTCTGACGCCTGGGTTGATCGGGGGAGTTCTGACACACACGTGTTTTATATTTATTTTGCACAAAACCAAAATACTTTAAAGTTATTTCAACGACTTATTCAACAGATGTTACCACTGCACAGAAGAAGCGCGTTAACAAGAAAGCCATATCGACTCCATCTGATTATGCCAAGCTCTCCAAACTTTTATCAAGAACTCGAAAGCAGTTAAATATCTACCGCAAAACTAAAACATCTTGGAAACAAAATGCATTCGAAAAACTGACTAAAAACATGCATCCTATAGCCAAGAAGCTGATGTTGATGCAGGTACAACAACAGAGTAAGAAATCAGCTAAAGGCCGGAGATTTTCAGAAGAGGACAAGTTATTAGCTCTTTCTATCTTTAAAGCGAGTCCGGTTTGCTATAACTTTTTGCATAAGATATTTACTTTGCCATCAACTCGTACTCTAAATAAAATGCTTCGAAGAGCACGGAATGAAGCAGGAACTAATTCTCAACGTCAAGAAGATGGAAACCAAACGGTAATTAGTATTAAGGCAGCATTTCACCGCATCTGTAACATTATCCGAGGGATTTTAATTTTTGTCAGCAATTTTACACAAAACTTGACATTTTCTTCTTATCGTGTGGTTGTTGAACACACCACCCGTAGGTCTCTAACATGGCTTTACAACCATCGAGATTTTTTCGCAGTTTTGCTGGTTTCCTCACGATGTTTTCCTTCACCGTTATAAGCGAGTGATAATTAGTTTATAATACGCATATGACTTCGAAAAGACAGTGGTGCGTGCCTTGGATTCGAACTTGCGACCTTTGACTTGTCAGTCCATCAGTAGGCTATCACTGCTATAAACATAGAAATTATAAACATTGACATAAAGACTCGATTTTAGTCTAGCATGACGTTATCTGAAGTTCGTAAAATAAAGCTTAAAAATACTATGCTAATATATAAGGTCCTAATTTATTAGGTAATTTCCTTTGAAAGGGGTAATATATAAGTCAAATACATTTACTTAAGCTAAGCATTAAAAGGATATAACAAATTATTTGTCATTAACATAGTACTAGCAAGACGAAAACTGCTCCTTGAACTGCGAACATTTTGAAAAATATAAAATTGTAGTACAAATTTTAATTATGACTTAAATTAATCCTTATCACTTACACATTGACATATTATTGATAAATTAGGACCTTATATAAACTTATTATAAAAGCCCCGTTTTGTTTGCAGGAAGAGTCTTGCGAAGAAATCGAAGATGTTTCAATCTGGGAGCAAGAACGAGCTTTTAAAACAATTAGTGAGTTATATATACACTTATATTTACACATATATACACACTTACATATACGTACATTACTTAAACTTAAGTTACGATACATTTTCTGTAAATATTATGATATATTATCAATAAATTTTTGTGGAAAGAAATACGGAAGTGAGCAGGATTTGCGCCTGCGTCCCCCGATGTTGAATTATGTGTAAATAACTGTTCGCTTCGTAATAAAATAAATCCTATTTTTTCTTTTCCAGATGTCCGATGTCCGAATGGTGTTCTTGGATATTTATAATATATATTAAATATTACATACTACCTTCCTAGCCTGATAAAGAAGCAAGATGAAATTTGCTTAAAAAGTATAATGTTTATATTATTATAAATGGTATATTATTATAAAAGAAATGAAGGTAAAAATTAAGAATTCCTTAATGAATGATAATATATGTATATATCAGCAAATGTTACCATGTTCAAATAAAGTTACCGAAGCAGTTAAAGGCCGTTGCAAACTGCTCTGTAAACGGTCTTTGAAATTAAGTAACGCTTAGCGAGGTCTGTCAGTAGATAGGTGACCGCTAAGAATTTTCATCTAAACGTCTCCGTGTTTCGGAGGGCACGTGAAAACAATTTCCCAGCTGTTACTAAGCAAGTTTAAGGTATAATTAAACCACTAACGATAGGTTAGAACCGACCGAAATTGAATAAGAAGAATGGGACTCTTAAATGGAAAAATGAACAAATATAAAAAAGAAGGTATTTAAACATTTATTTAGTATTAGAGTAAAAAGTTTGATGCAAATTCTACGATATTGAGGGTAGTCACGCAATATGCACATACGCATGCGGTGCGAAATTGCAACTCCCACCACTACTCTACAAGTGTTTCCTGAATATGTTTCATAATCCTACTTCCTACTAATATTATAAATGTGAAAGTTTGTGAAGATGATTAGATGTTTGGTACCCAATCACGCAAAAACTACTGAAGGGATTTAGATGTAATTTGGCATACAGATAGTTTATAGCCTGGATTAACATATAGGAACCTACGCGGACGAAGTCACGGGCAGAAGCTAGTGATAAATAATTTAAGAGATTTCTATGTCTCTTATTAGTTTTATTTTGTTTCAGCTCAATATACTGATGGTAATGTAGTACGCGACGATGTGAACGCAGTGACTGCAGCATTCCCTAGTTATTGCGTTTGTAAACAAGCAATAAAAAAAAAATGTTTCCACATTTTCTGCGCCTCCGAACTTTGGTTCCTATATATGAAAGTTAAATACTTTATATGAATAATGAAAATAAGAAATAAATAAATTGCAATCACAGATGTCTTGTTTTTTTTTTTATTCGTGTCCGGTGTACCTGAAATATACATTCCTCTTGTAATTAGTATTCTAGACAGCAAAATTGTTATGGAGCTATAGACAGGAGAGACAAGCTGCTGGTTCGATTCCCGCACGAAGAAAATATTTGTATGATCTGCAGATGACTATTCCGGGTCTGGATGTGTGTGCATGTATTATTAAATGTCTAGAAACGCACCCACAATACAGTAATAAACTCCCAGGGAGGGGCAACATTTAAAAAAAGAAGAATTACAACAGTTGTTAAAATATTCTTAGAATTATTCATCCTAGATACGCCACTGATTATAAAGTTCCCTTTTCGCGAAGCAGACAAATTGCCGTGTATCATGCTAATCACTGAACAATGAAAGAATCAACATTATAAAGACTGGTGTTCAGTTGTAAATAACTGAAAAAAAATTGTCCGACTACATGAGGTTAACGGACCAGCAAAATAATGTAAACTTAATTCTGGATAGCTCTGTCTCTGTCTGAACGTCTCCGTATTCGCTAATGAACCATTCTCACTGACTGTAGCTTTTAAAGGTACCTACGCATAACGTCTACTATACTAGGACGAGACATCCGTTTTGATGCTTTAAGCTCCAATTAACTGTTCTTAAATCGGTACGTAGGCCATAACTAGTTATGTATGTATCGTAAAAAGTTATTCTAACAGCGACTGGAAGGTTTTCGGTTTCTTATTCTAAAGTTAAGGCGTTGCTTCACGAATCAACGACTGCAACACGACAATCTGAACCAACACTGCTGCAACTATTAATGAACGCGACACTCATTAGTCATTAGTGCAGTTATAATTACCCGTCGATTGGAGAGTCGGTTTAATTTAGATGCGTCGTAATGCAACCCACGACCTTGCATTGATGTGGCCACGCTGCCTCAGGCTGGGCCCGTACTCCCGAATGTCCCTGCCAAACTGTGAACATGTTGACCACAGCGTCGCGTAGATATTTAGGGTGTCTGGTGACGTGGTCATCTTGTAATATTGTTTTATTTTGTTGGTTTATTCGGAGCGGAGTGGCGCGGGCGGCGGCCGTCAGTAGAGCCGCGACCGCCGCCGCGCTACGATAAGCTCGCGATATCCAACACCGGACATCGATACTAACCTCTTAAATAGATTATTAGTTCATCAATCACTATGGCCTACTCCTGGGATAACAGAGTTGCGTTCATTGTCCGATACCTTTACGGTGAGTCTTTATAGTGTTTACAGCGTTTCGTTTAAGATTTCCCTGACGTAGGAAACTTGTGGATTACCTACCACGTACGTAGGTGTCTGTTTGTTATGTATATCGTGCGTTTCCAGCCAGCTGATTTCTAGGAAACATAATAAAGGAGTACTGATGCGAAGTCCAGCAATAAAGTTTAAGCAGCCTAAACTTTTAGACCATAATTAGATAGATGGTAATATTTTTAATAACATTTTATTATTTGTGCTAATATTAGGATATGGAGTTCATAGGTTTCCGATTTTAAAATAACTTGTTTATTTTCAAAGATTTAACTCGAAGGTTCTTTTTTTATAAACTATCACAAATTTATTGCGTGGACTGGCGTAGATTTAATTTATTACACCGGTTGACAATTTAACGTGTTTCCTACACAGTATTTAAACAATCGGTCAATTGTCTCGTTGGACTTGACCCAGCACAATATTTTTATTTTTAAAAATTCATTATTCTTGTGTCTGACGTGGTGAAGGTGATATAGGTACTAACATAGTAGATAGGTACGTGTTAGATACAAAATAACAGATTTTCTGGAAGCTGATTCATTCATAACAGTCTAAATACTATATGATGAATCAACGAGCCATTGCTACTAATTTGCAGAACCATTACTTTTTCTAATGATGCTTACATTACATTTGCTCTGCGTAAAGATAAACATGAAATAACGAGTGTTTTGGTACATAAGAATTATGTTTTACCCACCCAACTACTGGTAAATAAATGTTAATACTTGATACACACGTCCTCTCTCTTCTTCAGCTCCAATTTTTTCGCTTTTTGGCCCTTCTCACTCTCTCTGTACTGTAGCTAGGAAGTAGGAAGCCGCAACCTTAGGGCGCGAAGGCGCCAAGAAGGCGCAGAGCAGGCGACATTACCGTGCATTGGCACAAAACTAAAATCTTGCCCTCGGCTGATACCTGATACTCTAGCTACAATGCTGTTTCATCCCATCCACTACTCTCTTTAATCTTAATGATGTCGAAACATCATTGTCTGGGGGTCTTCCGAGTATGTACCTACTGTCTTGCTACCTTTGTCTCTGATGCCCCAGTCCTGGCACTATCGCCTTTAACTTTAATTTCCATTTTTTATGTAATTATTATTACATGTAATGAAATGTATAATGTAATTAATATTACATGTAATGTAAACACTTTGCAGCGTTCGTGGTCGCCGGAGGAGCAATCCTCCTGCGACCACGAACGCTGCAAAGTGTTCGAAACGTCAGGAAAAACAAAAAACCAATAATACACGCGATTGATCCGGTTAAAAGTTGTTTTATTATAATATGTAGTGATAGCGCAAACCTAAGATATTACTAAATATCTAATATATAAAATTCTCGTGTCACAGTTTTCGTTGCCATACTCCTCCGAAACGGCTTGACCGATTTTGATGAAATTTTTTGTGCTTATCCGGTATCTATGAGAATCGGCCAACATTTATTTTTCATCCCCCTAAATGTTAGGGGTAGTCCACCCCAATTTTTTTTATTTATATGTCAAAACAACGTTTGCCGGGTCAGCTAGTTTGATATAAATAAATGTACCAGGCCTGGGTGAGATAGTGCCTGTAAACGCAATCACGATACGTTAAAAACAAACTGGTGTTTGAGAAGTTATATTATGTTAAGGATGCATTTATTGATTTTATTTACATATTGAGAAATTGAAACTATACCCACAACGACTTCTTTAAGGTATACGCAACTTCGGGATAGGGAACTTATTGACCGCGCTGGTGAAGCCAAACTAACAATGTTACTATCCCTGTTTACCTTTACCACATACCCGTGTTTCTGACTCTCGAGAAGCTAGTGACTAATAATACTAACCACCGGTAGACCCTGCACATCATGGCCGTAGCCATGGTTGGGGCTCACCCTCCCCCCCACCGAAATCCCTCAAAACCTTTTAAAAAATCGTATATAGTATTCCATACGTGAGAAAACCCCGAAATAAATTCCCGAAAGGTTGAACCCCCCGCCATCAATTCCTGGCTACGTCGTTGCTGCACATGATACTCTAACAATATTACAGAAATCAAAAATATAATAATGGCAGAGCTCACTAGTCCTTCATGGTTCTCTCCTCTTTTACGGACGTAAACTGTCGATCGTTTGAAAACGTAATTTGATAACAATCTTTAGGTATTTATCTCGAAATCAACAATACAAGCATTTTTATGAGCACTTAAATGACAAGCAGAAGCGATGTGAACATGAACCGCCGACAAACTGACACACAGTTTGGTGGGTTTAATTATTTTGTATTGTGTGTTCAAACCAATAAATGCATTCATTATTATTATATTTGGACGACACAGAAAAGTTTTTTTTAGGTCGCTGTGCTTTTCAAGACTTCCTTGACGAACTTCCAAGTGCATCAGATATACTTACTAGCATACATACTCGTAGGTACATAGCATCACGCTTGTGTCTCCGAAGGATTAGGTAGAGCTGTACCTACCGTTATATACTAACACACATTTCACCGACGCAGTTATTAAGTCCCATATAATAGTCCGCCAATCCAGATAGATCTGCTATTGGTGCCTCTTCAAAGCTGCTAGGAATCAATGTAATCAAATGATACGTAACGCTAAACGCAACAGAATGAAAAATTCGAATTTCCGTAGGTGCTATTTTCAAGAAGTAATTTCTCCTGCGCCTCCCGGATAAATCCTTCCATAAATAGTCTTATCGCATGCGTTTGAAAGATTTATCTGTTTATGTAATTTCTCGTCAATTGTAACGTTAGCATCACAAAATAACCTATTGTAAATGTTCCGCTTTTAATGTTTCTAGATCAGACAGAACATGACAGTGACACGAGGAAAATTCGTGGAACAATGGCAGCTGGTCATCAATCTATTAACAACGGAACATATCCACGAGTACTTGTCTCGGGTCTGCCAAGATTTCACAATTACAACTTTACTATACCCCAGAAAACTATAAACTAGTCTTTGCAGAACAGCTACAGTAGTCATTGAGCAATCTTTTACACCCACACGATTGAAAATAACGATCGGTAATCAATTAACACTTGATAAGACAAATTTTTAGGCTCGAATGCAGGGGTTCAACCTTACCTTGCATTCCTGAGAGAAATTAATTAGACAGGAATCTCGTAAATTGCTATCTAACGAGCTATTACTAGTTTCCGCGTCTTTCCGTGTTCATTTTATTTCTTTAGCTTTCTATCAAAAATAACTCGCGTTAAAGATGACCTGGCATTGAATTATTGAGAAGCCCTTATTTTTGTCTCCCGGTAGTACGGATTAATTTTCACTGTTCGATTCTAATTTCGAACGTTGGCCATGATTGTTCTCAAGATTCAGAACTATTATTACTTTCGAGATACTTTGTTATTGCTTCTCTCTTCTATCGACTTGGTACAGATATGGTAGACATCTGGCTGCACGCGCTCCCAACCTAAACTTCCCAGATATCTTCATCGACCATTTTGTCATTGGATCTATTCTTATGATTGGCAAATCCTGTTATTGATGTTCATAAATTTCCTCTGCCCGTTCAACACCCGCGCAGTCAATCTTCGCCACCAATTATATTACGATTGCTGTTTGAAGAATTACTAATGATTACGAAGGATCCCTGGGTGTTGGCATGAGTAGCACAATTAAATTAATAGTTGCCTATTGTTTACATGCGGTGGTAGCCAACTGGGCAGCCACGGATCATTTGAACATTCGTTGCGACACCGATTGGTGATAGACATCGTTTCTTTACAATGTTAATGAACCTCGCACTTGTCCTTAGCGTGACGATCGATGAATCATCACATTAATGCTATAAAACTGCCATAAAATTGATGATAATTTATTTCTGGTGGCTCATTGTTGGCAGCATGAATTTTATAGGACTTCGTAGAAAGAAAAATAACAAATATCAGAGTCAAAGCATCATTGGCTTTTACAACGTTACCTAAATAAATCATAATTAGAAAACATGGATTGATTGTGTGAAAGATGTACGTGCTGCGCCGACTCCAAATAAATTGTAATAAGGGTAGTTTTTTTTTTATGTCAGGTAGTAGGTATATCGAAATTCTATGCTGAACAGTCAAAAAGCTCTTTCAAATAGTGCCATGGCACCAGAACTTTCGTCTTCCAGATTACATTATCCCTAGCTACCTACCTACCCCAGCTTAGTATATTGAACAGTCGAAACAATTAGGTACTAGGCATGTAGGTCAGGTGCGTATTACTCGCGACCAACGCCAGTCATGAAATGAAGAGATGCCTCAATGTGTAAGGGGCAAATCAGGACGGGTTAGGATAGTGCCTAGCTAACGCGTGGCTTTATTTAGGAAAAGTTTTGTATTACTAACAAGTATCTGCCTAAGATAATTAGAGTAATCTGTGTTTGAGGAGACAGTCAATTACCAAGAATTTTCTCTTTGCAGATATCGACAATAATGGTTACTTAGACGCGCACGACTTCCACTGCCTAGCACTACGCACGTGCGTGCTGGAGGGCAAGGGCGACTGCAGCGCCGCCAGGCTGCAGAAATACCAGCACATCATGCTAAGCCTCTGGGAGGAGATCGCGCAGCTCGCGGACTTCGACAAGGTGCCAGACTATGTCGGTTATCCACACTACACACTACGCGATGTCGGCAACGCTTCGGTGGACGCAATAATGCTATATCTATGTAGTTCGTAGATGCTATAAAAACTTCTGCTGCTATGTGGTCCGCTTTTGTGTAGTCTCGTGAATGTTGCACGGAAATGTTGTCATAAAATAGTTGATATAAAATGTTCATTACGTCGTACCGGACTCCAAAGGCGTTGTGTATCAAGCCAAGCCTTGTATGTAAGGTGGACATTTTAAGTCACAACTGCGTTCGAGTTTTATCTATTATCTAAGAATATATTCGACGCAGCAAAACTTGCACTTGGGCAAGTGAAAGTAGAAAATATAACTGTAGAATTGTAACAAACTTTCCAACTTTCAGATTACAGAAGTTTACGAGTTGCCATTATGAGAAAAAGTGAAAATAACTTTTTCTCATGAACTCGGTGGGTCAAGAAATATCCAGTTTCCGAACTAGTGTTCGACATCGACACAACACGTACACAGTTATCAATTATTACTTGAACATCCGGGATAATTTATCATAGTTACGTATCAGTTCTATGAGCTTGCTATATTAGAAATTAGATATTATTTCAGTAGAATTAATACAGTCTAAACTTAGATTATAACAATAGTATCATAAACAGATAACTCTTATACTCACACATACACGCACAGCCACGCACACGCTTGCAGCTTTTAATTGATATATTTTAACCACCCGCAGCATGTTCTCAATTACAAGTTCTTGCAGGACGGTACAATCACAGTTGACGAGTTCAAACAGGCAGTACAGAACAGCTGTGTAGGCCGTAAATATGAGGACTTTCCTCAGGCCATGAAGGCGTTCATAGAGACGAACTTCAGGATGATAGACATCAACACGGACGGAGTCATCGGGATAGAAGAGTACAGATACGATTGTGTTCAGCGGATGGTGCTAGAAGACATCAAAGTGATAGACGACGCTTTCAATTCCCTACTCAATGTAAGTATAATATACCTAGACTGCCTCCTGAGGAAGGACATCCACCACCCCTCCCATACCGATGATTCTTTTTTACACTAAGCAGCTCATCTTTTTATATCTACGAATTGTAGCTAGCACGTAGCCGCGAGAAATGATTATATTTTCAATGCTGCAGAAGTGGCCGGCATAAGGTAGTAAGTGGAACTTCATGTTTAAGTCGGTAGCGCGGACGGTGTCCATTCGGAGTTTTGACTTTAGTTTCAGCACAACATGAGAACACCCGTTTTGTACCTGCCTCTGCCACTTTCTTCAGCTCATCGCTATCGATCCATCTAGCGAGGTGGGCGTCCTGTTTCGTTTGTCGATTCTCGGAGTCCAATCAAAGATGCGTTTGCTCTAACCACCATCGTCCTTCGGCACATATGATCAGCGCACTGCAACTCAAGCTTACTGATTCTGAATGCTATGTCATTGACACCGGTTCTTTTCCATATCCTTATAAAGAAAAACCTTCAAGCTTATCCCCCTCAAAGTGGACTAGCCGGATCATGAGTATCCACATCTTAGGATTTCCATGACTTAAAACTAAGGTTTAAAAAAAAAACACTTTCAGTGTAATAGAAATAAATTCCTAACACCAAAATTACTGTTCCATCTAGAAAATACCGTCTGAACGTAGAATTCTAATTAATTTCTACTCACAAACCCGATTTAACTGTCAATCTGTGTAAGATTTATTTTACGAGCGCATTAATGTTTCGCAAAATATTCGAGTGTTCCGATCATTTGCGCTCATCAATCGTTGTTATATGCGAGGAAATTATAACAGTTATTAAGGTTATTATAGAATTAGTCCGTGGGTCACTACTCTGCCCGTTTTATTGGCGCAATAGCTAGGCGTTTATACTGTGTTAGACTGGTTTGATGCATGGAACAAAATTATATTTTGGCCCTACCGATAGTTCTTAGTTCTTTGGGGTCTGGAGCTGAGGAGCTATAGAGTGATTCTACTTTGCTTTAGGCCTAAGAAATAAAGATTACTGAGCTCTTGCTTTGCCATTATATCTGTCACTGTCACACAATCCTTAAACCGAAGCGCATGATAGAGTCGGGAAAATAGGTGAGTCAAAGCACGTGCTTAAGTAATGTTTATTTATCTTGGCATTAGGCTCGTTTGGACCAACATAACTTTAACTAACCTTAACCGACCTGAAACTTAATTATTCTGTCAAAATGACACAGTAACATGTCGGTTACGGTTAAAGATAAGTGAGTGCAATTGAGCTTAGTGATTTGTATCATGGAATGTTGAGTCTATAAACGGGTCGATATCGCTGAGAACTGTATGTGCATATTTGTATGTGAATACTGCTAAATCCGGCTCGCCTTGGATCATACGTGATCCAGTAAAAATTCAACCATTCCCTTAATAATCGGTATGATAAATTTATAATACGCAGTCGTACGCAAGACGTATGCCAATCACGTACAGAATATAGATCGCGTACTAATATACGTCGTTCTAGAAATACCTATTACCTAGCCATGTGTTGGCAAACGTTTCGATGTAGATTAATGACATTGACAGGCGTGTGATTACTGCTCATTCCCAACTAAGTAATGGTCATTTAACTGTCCCTTTCTCATCTTCATCTTTATTATAGGCCTATTGCGATTTGTTTCGGGTTCAGGCACAAAGCCAAGGCGGAATGAAATGAAATGAATTGAGATTTTTGCGAAGTTTTTTTTAATGATGAAACCCTCCCTAAAAAACTCAAATCTTTTTATGACTTAGATGCAAATAGGTTTAACAATAGGTCCTGATTAATTTTTAAACGCATGTGAAAGGAACTGGAATAAGGGCAGCTGGATGATGATGTATGTGAAGTGAACTTCAGTTAAGTATATTTTGAGTGGGTACTGGAAATTTTATACGACCACGAGCGGGGTTTTGAACACGCACCAGGGTAGATTTTGGGGTAAATTTAGATTAACATGAACAGCATTAGGGATTTTAGTCATGAATAGGGAATATGCATGTGATTTAAATATGAGTAAAATATTTTTTTTTGTAATCCTTATTACTACTGAATCACACCTACACCTTTATTTTTTCAATTAATTCAGTGATAATATTAGAAATAAAATAATAAAAAGTCGAAAATATGCGAGGGAAATTTAAAATCTCAAAACGTAACGCTATTGGAGGCAACAAAATATGACGTCACATTTCTTGAATAAGTGCTGTGACTCGAGACTGATTTTAGCTCCCTAGTCATCTAATAATTTTAATCGAATACCACTCGAGTGATTCTCGAGTAACTCGATCACTAAGATCGATTACTTATCTCATGTTATCAAACAAAAAAGGTTTTTTTTTTGATATGATTTAAGTTTCTAGTTTATATAAACGTAGATATCGTTCAGCAAACAACGCATTTAACCTAATACGAGCAGACTTTAACGTGTTATTTAAAATTTTCACTCGAATAAAGTTGAATCGAGTCAAGCACTACTGTGATAAGTTAACACCGTGAAGGAGTTTAGGCGGGAAAATGTAAAGTGCACGTTGTCAATTTTATATTGTTTTCCAAAACTTGTGTTTCTCCGAAGTATAGTGTGTAATTATGGTGGATAATTAACCATTATGTGTTCATGAAGGTGTGCGAGTGTGGGCAAATTGTATACAATTGAAAATCATGACTTTTTGTGTTCACTCCTAAACTCCATCGAAGACTCAGTAAAATTTCCACCGTTTTACTGGGGCAATAACTGCAATAACTTTTTATACTTGATTAAAACAAGAAGGAAGTAACTGAAGACGAGGCTTTGGCCTTACTTTTATTCAAGAACACTGAAGACGAGGCGGTATGGTCTAAGACCTTAGCCTGCCCGATTAGGGCGAAGGAAAAAAAAAAAAAAAAAATAACACCGTGAAGTATCAAGTGTCAACAACTCAACATGAACATGGCGTTGTTTTCAGTTTTTTTTATGGTTGCTCTTCGGTTTTATCATGATTGCTTTGCATTTAACTAATTATTGACTTCTTGTTGGAGAACAGTACTCTTATGACTGTTACAACTATGACTGAAAGTGGTTTTGTGAAAGCACAGTTGGATAATCTTCCAAAAATAGATGCTTACATATTTTGCATCAAAATCTGACTTTACGTCTGCTGAACTAAGAGAAGTAAAAGCTGCAAGGTAAATATGTTATAGATATTTGTAAAATTTTCATTGCAAAATACAAATATTCATTTGCTTTTTATGCTTAAGTTAATTTTTAATGCATCAGATGAGCACATAACAAACCTATAATGTATGCAGTGATTTTATATTTCATAGAAAATATGCTATCCTTTTGCCATACTATTAAACTCGAAGACCCACTGACTGTTTTAATGATTCAAGTGGAGAATCTAAATAATTTACATGCATATTCTTTGTGACAGATCGGAACGAGAATCGTATGGCGATTCAGCAGTTGGATATGTCCAAGTTAAACGAGAGAAGAACCTATGCGTTGTCAAGGCTCGTATTACAACGGAGCATAATATTCGACGGAAATGTTATAACATTACAGCTACTTGTAATGAGACTGAAGGATGCATCATAACCGTGGAGTGTGAGGATTGTGCAACACACTTAGGTAAGAGATATACAGTCAAAAGTAGTGAAATTCTGATTGTTTAAGATTACAGGAGACATAAAATTATATTTTGTTACAATAAAAATCTATTGTGTCTGGTAATAAGAACCAGTAGATTACATATAATATATTTACCTTTATTCTGCTGGTAATATTAATAATAAAATAAGAATATTTTTTTGTTTTAGGTGGCTGTAAGCTTGCTGTTCCCTTCTTAGCCTGGTTGCATAGATGCAGTAAAGATCCACCATCAACAAGTGTTGACTGCTATTGGAAAAAGTCGAAATTGACATCAGTTGGGAAAGGCCTTAAATTTGTCAAAGCTAAGGAAATATCTAAAAGAAGTATTGGGGCTGAAAGGACATAAATAAAAAGTTTTTTAAAGAATTTTTATCAATTTTTAAAAATGAATGCTACACTTTTGATTGTACATATAATCAACTAACCAAGTATTATAAAGAACCAAGTAACATAGATAAGTTATCCATTCACTATTTAGTGAGTGTGGCCATAGCAAACCAGCAAATGCTCAAGAGTTTATTCAGTTGAGTATGACAAGGAGTTGTGTGAAAATATTTTAGATAAATGCACTCCGTTTTGGTGCAATGTTATATTTTCTTTTTTATTTAAATAAATTTGTTTTTTAAGAAAAAATCTTTTTTATTAACACATCTTGTATATTAATTAATCCACAAGCCACTATTATAATTTCGTCTATAACAGGGATCAAGTTGTGATCAACACACACATGAGGCAGTAACATATGAAACTCTCTTAGTCTACTTATAACATGTTCTATATGAATCCATAATGCTGCTATTTGCTTAGATTGCTTAACATCTTTTGTAATTGGGGTGGAGTTGGATACCGACTTACAGGGTACAATTCTTGGTTCCTAACAAATATGATAGACCATTAAAACCTCTGTCTGCCGTAATGGCTTTCTTAGGAAGTAGGTAAGTAATCAAGGAAACCAGAGTCTTCTACTATCATGTCATCTGTTCTGCTCTGCCACCATATCCATCAGAGATATAATTAACAAGACCATCTGGTGTACAAGAAATTAAATAAAGATTACAAAGTCAACGGTTTTTATTTAAATAGGCAAAATTACATGCACTTATGAAACATTAATTGATTTTAGTTGCACTTCTTGTACTGTGACCAAGTAAGTGACTTCATGTTGTATTCATAATAATCATATGGTGAAGATTCACCAATTTTATGAGTGTCATGTTGGTTAAAGGTTGACTCAGATAAAGCTTCTTCAATTAGAGCTTTTCTTTTCCTTTTTATAGCACCCATTATCTCCCATGATGGCTTATCTTTCTGACATTGGAATATATGTGGTCCAACACCTTTCTTTAATCGTGGTGTAATTTTTTGCCCTTCTTGTAAAGCCATTATCTTATATTGAATATAATTCTCTGAATCATCTTCAATCTGCAAACAAGACATTATAGTGATTAATATATAAAACTCACGGCTAAATACGAAGAATTGTAAATACATTATGTATGTACCTACGCTTAATTTGAAATCTTGGGAAAACATTAAGTACAGTATAGCAAATTTTTATCACTTGGGTAAACTTCTACAATTAGGTTATGTTTAAAATCAAGTACGTAGTTGTATAAAATAATAACTTATGTACTCACAATAAAGGGATCTTCACAACAATATAAACAACTCGTTGGAGATACATCTTCTCTTCTCATAGATACACCAATGTTTTCTTAGAGTCTCATCTTGTGGGACATAAAAATACACTTTATCAGGCGCATTTCTCATTTTATTTTTGCACATAGGTACAACACAGTATTTGTATATTGGTTTCCTGTCCTTTTCCATGTTTAAATAAGTAAATGAACTTCATAATATTGAAAATCCGAGAAACAAACAACACTGAACACGACGTCTGAATTGTGAAGTGTCAGAAGTGTGTTATTATGTAAACTGACGTCATAGGAGAAGCGCGCCAAAATGGATGGCGTTTAAACTTCATGAAATTAATGGCAGTTTTATTTATTTATTTTATGAGTCAATATTGATATTTTTCAAGAGATATTTTTTTTACGTTAATGTGTTAACGTAGACAATCGATTAAAAAAATAAAAAAAATACATGCATATACCCTATTAAGAAAATTAAACCACTTTGAAGTTTATGAGAATAAATGACTTGCTTACATTTAATTGTCAAAATGAGAATCGTCGTAACTCGTAGTTTTAATAATTTCAAACAGAATAAACTAATGGCGCATTTAAATATGAGTGATGTTTGCAAAATATCAATATTTTATAAAACAACGTAATTTTATTAATTTCCCAAATGTTTCACTATTACTGCGGAAACTGGAACTAGACGATGAAAACATCGTAAAATATATTTTGTAGCACAACCACAATAACTGTCCACGGAACGTCTGTGTTGTACGATATTTAGGAAATGGAGAATTATATATAGAGCGTGTTACAAAAATAAGTTTCATAGGTAATATGCGATATAAAAAGAAATAAAATTATGCAACAAGATGTATAAAACAATAAAGAGAACTTTCTCCCTGGCTGTAGGCCAAGCATAGCGTAGGTACGATACTTTGTGGAGATATGTCCAGTTAACACTTCTTCCCGCCCAAACCACTTATTGCGGGGATCACTGTAGATTGGCAGGCGGACGTTTTCGCACGCTCACGCAATTACAGGTGTCTAATGAAAAGAGATTTACGTGGCCAGTGACGTAATGGACTAATGAAATGAAAATTAGATGGGGAAAATCGTAGCTCTTGCCACCAAGTTACGAAGCTTTCAGTAAAATATTTGATTCTCTGGAAATATGTAAGTGATTTGAGCAGAAAACTATACGTTAGCTTTATGTGGTGGTATTAAATAGATACCTACGCTAAGACACAATTTTTTTTCATGTGTGAAAATCCAGCACCACAGGTCCTACTACCTAACCTTTACCGGAATTACGGGATCACCGTTGGTTTTGCCAGAATACGTCAGGACCGGCAGAACGCCAACAATTCAGTTGCGGTAGTATTCTTGTAGTTACTCGAGTATAAATTGTATGGTTGTTGAGTATAAACTTGAAGGAATTAATACTGGAATGGTTTTAGCTGGCGTACCCCTCTCGCCACTGGCATATCATTCCCAATCATATAAAGATACCTTTTATCATTATGGTTACAAGTACAAATTCTTTTGTGATTGTGTGTTACCTCACCCCCGCCAAAAGAGGCGAGCAAATTTGTTCGATATTTAGCCAGGAGGCGTCTCCTGTGTGATCCTCTAAGAGTATAAAGCATCGTGCGATTTGTAATGATTTAAAGTAATTGGAAAAAATAAGCATTCGCTGACCTGTACGAGCATTCCAGAACTTTTTTCTCTTAATTCTCACGCAGGCCCGCAGATAAAAAATATTCACAGTTTCCTTTCCTTTTCTGCCATTAACAGTTTAATTGTGTTGCAGGACGATGACAGAAGGAAAGGAGGGCTGACACTATCCAGATATCAAGAGCTGTTCGCCCAGTTCCTGGGTGATCCCAGTGACAACTGCTCAGCGATACACCTATTCGGACCCTTAGAACTATAATAGCCTTAAGACTAGTTAAGCTCACAGCTGTTATGACAGATATTTTTAATTTTATACAATCTACCGTTAGCTGTAACTGTCTACCATTACTGTTTTCGTAATGTCAGCTGAATATATTTCATATTTTATATATCATGGAACACATTTCAGTCGATTGCTTATTTACAAGATTACATTTATATTCCCACCCACTGCGGCAAACACGCCAAAAATACACAAACACTGCGTCGATACAGTTTAAAAATAAACCATAATAATGCTAGTCTAAAATCTGTGATGCGTTCTGAAATTACGTAAAGATCCCCAACAATATCTCACTTGGGTGATTTTACGTTTGTTTATTATTTTCTTGTCATGATTTATTTCATAGTCTTTACAATGCTAGAGTTGTGTGTCTTTTTTGTAATCCCGTCCTGTATAATACTTAAATATTTATTATTAAGAAGTTTGTTTTGAAGTGAACATTGTTTTTTAAGTTTTTTGGAATGTTGGTCTCCCCTTGTCTTTTTTATTTACTGTATGGTATCAATATAATTATAAGAATATTAACGAACGAGAAACCAGCGGGTTTTCATACGAATATAATGTATTACTATCAATATGCAACGGCAGTTAGTTTAAGTTCATTAAATGGGGAATGTGTGGATGTTGTGCTCAAACATACAAAATGAATCTAGTCACTGTGGTGTTTAAAATGTTATCCTTATTTATTTATGTGTAAATATTTTTTTGTTCAAACGGAAATAAACCGAAATTGTTACCATTCTAAATTATTATTATTTTATTCATATTATAACCCTTTACTTCCAAGTTTTCGTTTTAAATATCCAATTTTCACAAGAAAAGGTTTCATTAACATATTACGGATCGTGATTCTGATGATTGTGAAGTGGTCCAATCTCTATTGAATTATACTGCTTAACGACATCGTGTAAATCTATAAGAAGGGAAACACGATAGAAAGTATGACGCGGTTAACGCCGTGGTCGAGACTGGCTGCTGCACCGCATGTTGCGGGTTCGATTCCTTACGTTGTTGTGTCGTAATGTAGCTTTAGAGGGATGATGTAATTCAAACCATTAACATTTAATTGATTTTCTCCTTTATTAAAAATTCTATTACACAGATTTTACATACACTGAAGGTCTTGAAACACAGACTTTAGAACAATACGTACAAATTACACTAATTAAAACTTTTATAGACATCAAATATTTTATTTACCTATATATACATACACATCAATATTTTGATACCTACCTGAGTAAGTACAATATTATATTAGGTCGAAACGAAAATACCTTATGTCAATTTGGATTTTTTGAAGATTATGGTCACCGAAATGCTATAATAAATTCATAAAAGAAATCTCATGAGCGCAACGCATAACTGTGAAAGATCCAAATAAGACTTGATTGATAAAGTTATATCCAAAAATGTTCAAAAAATAGATTCCGTAGAGGTTTACACAATTAAATACAATATTTATTCTTATTATTAAGGATTTTGTACACAATTTTTTTAATAAAAACAGACTTTCAGTTCAAAAGTGGTGTATCTTTTGGAGACACGTTTAAATATGAGACATATAAGATAAGCCACTATTGCGCTGTCAGCGTCGAATGCCCTCCTATCTCAAAAATAGCGTTTCGCGTTTAAAGTTGGGATCGAATAAAAACCATCAACATCCACATTTTGCCATATTTTGAAAGATTAATTATTGATCAAGTATTCCATAAAAATATTATTATTAAAAAAAACTGCCTCGTAGGTCTAGTGCTCCCAAGAGCGACTGCTGAGCAGGAAGCCTCAGGTTCGATTCCCGGGTCGGGCAGCGTTATTGAGTTTTTCTGTTAGGAAATTCTCAGTAGCAGACCGGAGTTTGGAATTGGGTCCGGTTGATGGCAATAGGCTATTACATGGGACTTAATTATGCATTGGTGAAATGTGGGTGTACAACTGTGAACAACTCTGCCTACACCTTCGGGGAATACAGGCGTGAAGCTATGTTATTATATAAAATGCAGTTGAGGGGAAAAAAGTATGATTATAATGGATCTAGTCGATTCGAAAGTAGCGATAAACAGCTATTTTACTACACTTTAGTGTCAGAAGGGCAGTATTAGGGGGTTAACAGCATAAGCTACAATATAATACAATAAGGAAGATTCATACATGATATTTAGCAGGTACCTCTAACTGATATCTTTATGATAATATAGAAAAAGCTATTATTTAGTTACGCCTTCGATCCGCCTTTGTTTACATCAATATGTATCAGTATGATATTTTTATAATCAAGTTTTGATACCTTCTACGATATATAGGCATACAAGAGAGAAAACAAATAATGGATTCCGCCAGTGAAGTTGAACAAGTTGCCCTAAAAAGCGTGATTAGTCTGGTCATGTTATAGCTTGTCTATTTTCAGCAAAATTATTTCAAAACATGTGATACAATGTATTACAATGTCACCATAATTTTAATGGCATCCGAGATAGCCGAGATAGGGTCGTCGGAGGATGCATTGGTTTTTTTATGTCTGACAACCCCGTTTTTTATAGACACTTTTACAGTTTCATTGGTAGAAACCATCTTCAAAGTTACAGCAATAACTGATCAAAATGATTAATTATAGTAGTTTGATTCAAAATCCACCGATATTTTCGTGTATTTAATTTAATTTTTTAGTCAATTTTGTTTACTATGCCTTTGCAATGCTTTACAATTTCAAGCAATATGTTACATTTTAACCATATCAGCGTTTGCCTTTTTTTTAATATGACAACATTCATGATAGAACAACAAATTACTATACACTGTACAAACGAGAATGTCGTATTGTCAAGAATTTTCTTCACTGTGATATTAGCATGGCAGTTTCTTTTTTGCATAGTAAAGCATAATTTTGTATTAACGTCACATTTTTAGTTAAAAAGTATCGACACTAGCATCGAAATCGATATACACTATTAAGCCTATGCTTTAGCGTCAAATTGACTCTCAAAGGCACAGGCAAAAGAAAGCTTTGCTAACCTTAAACTACCAGTCAACAATTGATTGGATAAGATCATTTAAAATGTACGATATAAGCTTTTATAGTTATATAAGCATTAATTAGTCTCCAAGAAATACTTTAATAACAAATTGACTTATCCCTTATGGTTTAAATTACCCGATTCTCCCCATTTTTCTACCACCACTAACAAAACTATAAAGTTGCCACTCAATAAAATTATTAATTCTAAACACTGAAAGCCTTTATTATATATTTTTTTATATCATATACCTTTGGATAAATACTCGAGTGCTATATTACTAAGGCTAGTTTTGCCAATGTCAAATACCGTTATCCGTGAGATATATTGGAATTTTTGACAACTTTTCGACTTACTTTACCTCTTAAAAATGGAAATTTTATTTCCGTGGGGTAAGTGACGCTATTTGACATTGGAAAATCAAACTAAGGTATTCACTAATATCTATATCATACATCTAAATTGATTATAAATCTCTGACTTTGTCATAATATCCTAGAAATCAGTGTTAATATACTACTTTCTACTGATAGACGATGCATCACCACAATATGATATATTTAAGGCCCATTCACACATTCAAAGTGCTAGTAAAATGGAAATGAGTAAGATGTACAAATAAAACAAGTCTATATGCTAGGCGCATGTTAATTTGGCCGAACGTCTAATTTAAAACTTAAAAACAACTAGCACTACAATGTAAACAGGCCCTTATGAGGAGTGCACTCATTGATGCATAGATTACCCACTATAATAGTCCCCAAATATTAATAAACCTATTATATAAGACAATGTTTAATATCAATATCACTTCGCTACGGGTGTATTCACAATGTCTAGTTAAGGTGACACGTCCGGAACGGGAAAATAATGTATTTTGCTTTTTAGCTATAGTTAGAAATAGAAATGAGACTGAAAGAGTAAATTGATTATATGCGACTTAAACTGCGTGACTTATTTTTATTTCTAACTAGGACTAGAGGGCAAATACTTTTTCTTTTAAAGTTTTCCCGATCTGGCCTTGAGCTTTCCCCTTAAAGTTGACATTTACAAGTAGGTACATCTATCAAATTATCTATGTATGTATGTACCTATTTACTTATATTAATACTTTCATAAATATCACTGCCCCCTTTTCGAATTCAAGTAAAACAGCATATTTTTTACTATTTTATCGTACTCGTGACTGAATCAAGACTGTTTGAGCTGATATTTTGAAAGTTCACGGCGCATTCTATATTGTTTATTACAGAATATAAAATTTAAACGTCCGCATAAGAGCAGATTTGAAGTAAGTGATGAAGTTCTTACAGATGATCATAAAAACCTCAAATAAGTTGTAAATAATAATTTATTTAACTAATAAATCCTTTCCAATTCAACTTTTTGTGTAACACCCTGTACTAAATAAAACCTTCCCTAAGTACACGTAATAAAAAATCTAAATATACTCCAATGATGATTTTCATTACCTATTATAGGTAATAGGCTATTTTTATATGTTTTTATGATATCTATTAAGAATTTATAAAAAATCCAAAGATCCCACTTTTTAGTTTACCTTAAAATTTAGTACAAGGATAATATTTTTAATTTCTAATGTACATATTATCACAAGCAAATAGCCGTTCCACCCGGACATATCCTTCGAATGCGCAATAATTTGTTCACAGCACGATAAATAATATAATCATTATCAACCTTAAGTTTACGACTTAAGGTTGAAAATGATTCTTCTTTATCTCCGTCAAAACATCATCCAGTCATTTTGCTTTACTAACTTACACTATTAATTTAACTACTTGATTCACTGTTCGAGTCCAATGTGTAACTTTACTAATACATGACTAAGATTTATACAATAAGGCTTACAAATCAAAAGCACATTTTACAAAGCTCTTCAATGTCGAAAACTGAATTCTTAAAAATATTTTTTTAATTAAACAAATCGGTTTGACTAATAATTTTACTTACCCTAGTGTATAAATCTTAGTATTGGTATATGGCGTTCACATTTCATCGGTGAGGCCGTTGACGGTGCCGCTGCCGGAGGCGCGCGGTTCGGTCGGAGTCTCCTCTAGACTGCCGTAGGTGTGACCGCGCCGCGACAGCACTCGCCAACGTCCCCGACGACGGGTTATGCCTGACGGAACATCAAACTTGTCAAGACATCCAACTAGGCCCAACAGTACCCATTTTTACTTTCAATACCACCCAAATTTCAATTTAAAAGTATCTTCAACAGCTCGACTGAAATATATTCATGCCAAAGTTTGAAATACACAGCTACATCTAGAAATATGACATGAAACATTGCCAATTTATCATGCGGTACATTGAATTTCATTAGACGTTTAAAACGAGCATGAACGAATGGATGGTATGATTTCAGAGATTAGATAAAACAATAAATCTGTCAACTGTAAGGGAGTAGAAGTGACAGTAGATACAACCATGCGTGCTTGTTTCATATATATTTTGGAACCTGAAAAAGCGCACCGGTTATACGGTGGAACGTGATCAGATGGTCTAAAATGATTTATGTATAAACTCAAGCGCCTTTCATAGAATTTACAAAGCAAACTTGAAATAGGCTGAATATAATTGCCTAATTGAGTTGTAATTATGAAAATATGAAAAACTAAAAGCCTTGTATGTCGTTTTTGACTTGTTAGTTAAGGAATGATTGCTCCACTAATTAGGATCAATGAATGACTGAAATACTGAATTTATTAAAAAAATAATTACCGGTAACATTGAATATCAAGTGGCACTATATATATTTTCGATATGATGATAAAGTATATCAAATGACAAAATAAGAATGCAAGTGACTTCCTACTGCTTTCAATGATAAAAGAAGCCATCAGGGCAACACGCGCCTGCGCACTAAAATTTTGTGGAAAATATAATTTAATTTCGTTAGACAATTTATTGTGCACAAATATTGTTGTAATATTCTTAAAAAACGTTCATAAACTACTTAAAAATAAATATAATTCGTGAATCTGGAACAATTTTAAGAATATGTGGATTATTTAGTGCACATCAATCAGTTTCTAACTCGAACAAACTATGTGATAGTGCTTTTTGTAATAAGAAAGTAATTCTTACGTTGTTTTGAGTCGGGCTGAGAAGCTCCTTAGGCATAAGGAAAAATTTAATGATTAATTTTGGTAAACAGTTGTACATTGGACCTTTACTTCCTAGATCATCCTATTGATACGCTATTTGCCTACATAATGCTTCTAGTATGCTCCATGTGATGAAGATAAATACTGAATGATGATGCTAATTAGATGTCGACTCATGCTTAAAGTGCAAAACGTATACGACGAGAAATTAAGCCTTAGTTAAAAATATATCTGCAAATCCACTTTAGGTATTGCATAAAAAATAATCGTTATATAAATTCATCGGCATTTTGCACTTGAAATAATCAGCATTTTTAATGAAACAACCTATACATGCATAAATTAAATGCGTACCTGGCAACACTGAGCTGTGCACTTATACCATGCATAGGTGCTTTACAACTAAAAAATAAAACAAAAACAAATAATTAAAAAAACATAATTTATTTTTATTATCACAAAATCTGCCTGACATTGTGGTGCCTTTAAATACAGAACTATTTCCCTCTAAATTAAGTAAGTACTAACATTAAGTAAGAGATTCCTATCGTTTGTGATAATTTCTTTAACAATAATTTCATTCAGCATTTGGTATTCTCTAAGGAATATAATTGTTTATAATATAATAACATATACCTTTAGTAGGAACTTAGAGGGGAGCTTAAAGTAATAGAAATCTCTGAAGAATCACAAATTAATAATAATAGATTGTACAAAAACAAAGTCATTGATCTAAAATAAATATAATTTGTTCTTAATTCCATGTTGTTTTACAGTTGTACCTGTAAAAACAGATGGCTCCTTGCATTTAAAGCTTTCTAGTATTGAAGGAGCGAGTGACCAACACCAAGCATCAGCTTTATACCATTAGTACTTATAATTTATCCCTTTGTTAGTTAGAATTTAGGAGAAAAATAATAAATAAAAAACAATACATTGTCCTAACATAGAGCCTAAGTTGTAATGTGGAGAAATTGGCCATAATTATGAATAAAAATATATGTCCAGGTTTTAGACCAGTTTCCAGCCTTATAAATTGTATGCTACGGTTGAAAATCAATAAAAAATAAATTAAATCTCCCTAGTTCTAACTCACATGCGTAAGAAAATCGCTCATAGAATGAATGTATTATCCATCGGTAAGTAGGTAATTTATATTATTGTGTGGATTTTATCATATTACATTGTCCAAGCAAAAAACTATGTATAAGCATGTATTTATAAAAATATATTATTTTAAAAATAGGTCCATATTCCTCAAAGATATACATGAATTGTTTCTAAGCATATTATCATTGAATGATCTATGTACAAATGTACATCCCACGATATTTTATTTAATACATATTAATACTGACGACCACTACATAATGATAAATGATAAATTGAGTAAAGTCAAACTCAACTGTATTAGACTTTAATTCTAAGCTAAACACACAAAAAATTATTATAATTTTCATCCCTCAAGCAATCTGACTACGGAATTTATTGATAAACGGCAATTTCTCACACAATCTAAAGAAAGACACAAGAAACTGAACGAAACGTCCCTTACTCTACAACATAAAGCGTGCAAATTAATATTAATTCATTGAAATCCCACGATAATGGAATTCTTTATATTTAAAAAGATTCGATTAGAATTAATATATATGTACCCAATTACTATTAATTCATTTATTCGAGACGTAACTATAAGATTTGATAGGGTTCGGTTATAAAGTTGAAACTCTCTTGGTCGGGCTATCGCCTAAAATAATCGAATATTGTTTTCATATTAGCATAATTATATTCCTTGTTTTGCTCAATTTGAATTTTTATTACAGCTGTCTAGTTACGCCGATTAAATAAATAAATATAATTATAATAATTTATATTCTATATAAAGTTAGGAAATTGTTACACCACTGCCTTTTTAATTTTAAGTACTTTTTTTAAGCACCGTCAGTTAAGCGAGTCATTTATCAAACCGTAATTATTTGTCATCAGAGTTTGAATTATAAAAATACGATAAGAACCTTCTTTCGTTTTTTTTAATTATAATTATGTTCTTGGCGAGGTAACTAAGTACTGTAGCAGTGCGCAAATAAAACAAAGGCAGTGACAAATAAAAACATAGATACATCAATAAAACCAAAAAAACTAATAAATAAAATTTTAAATTCGAAATCAATAGGAATGATCGTTAACGATACACATAGCTAGGAATACAACGATCGATACATGCAGATTACAATTAAAATTATATTCGTGATACTTTTACACATATAAGGGTGTCCCATAAACCAATTTGGTTAGAAACCATCCCCTTGCAGCGGTATTCGTGATTTGAACACATTTATATAAGCACATCTACAGTGTTTCGTATATTTTATAAGTAGGTGAAAAAAAATTTGCTTCACATAAAATGTATCAATCAACTCACAAACACCGCCGTATACAATAAATGCTTTCAACAATATTAATGGGAAGAGAACCATACTCCCGCGCAGACATTTTTGCGACTCGAGTGTTACTAAATGACACAAATGGAAATAGTAAATTTAAACCCACTTGAAATATTTAGTAAAAAAATATACTGTATAGTTAATAATCTCTAGTAAAATAAATAGTAAGGGTGTAGTCACACAGAGCCACAAAAAACGTCTAAAATAGTAAGGGTAGCTATAAGACTATAGGACCTTATCCTGTGCTATTTGAATGTTTGATGAGTCTACTGGACGCATCCGAGGCACCTTCCCACTTTACAATACACCTATGCGTTAGTACGGGAACTTGTAACGAGAATGAACGGAACAAATCAATGGTTAACATTTATAATTTTAGGCAAAAGAAGACGAAGGCATGGCGAACGATGGCGGATTTTGAGGAAATTCTATGTTATGTCATCAAAATAATCAGCGCAAATTAGAACTGAAAGTAATATGAGAAATACTCGTTCGTTTACTGTCATGAAGACAGTATTTAAGTAGTTAAGAAGAAGTATTTCAATTATGTACATTTTAAATGAACTCAAAGCTCGTGTCCTCTCTCTCACTTGAAGGCGAAGCGACAGTGAGAGCACGATAATTAAATAGCATTTGAGTTACCGTTAAACTATCAAAATCTAATGTAAAATGGTTCTAATTACTCAAATCATCTAAAAGTATTACATGATCCTTCACGATCGCTATGCCACTATACTAATGCCTCAAACAACTGTCGCAGTACGTACGTGTTCATTCTCGCTATATTCAAGTTCACGCGGGAAGCGTGTCAAAGTTATACTGGGTGTATGCGTGTCCCTTCGCATCTCTTACTCTTGTGAGCGACGTCTCCGCCACAGCCACATCCTTGCCACGCAACAGCTGGTTGGCAAGCTTCTGCTTGTTGACTGGGGAACCTGCAATGACGAGTTAAATCACCTGCCTGACGGTACTGGTATGCTACATGCGTGTTATATACTTTATATTATGTATAGCTATGTTTATATTGTATGGTTTTGTGGTGATGTGATTGGTGACATAGCTATAAAGGTGTGAGGTGATGTATCAAAGACTAGAGGCGTTTGTGCTAGTTCTTACCAAGGTTAGGTAACATTTTCCTAGAGAAAGATTTTTTCTCTAATTATCAGGATAAATTCAAAGGAGGTGTTTCAAAGTGTATAATCCCGGCCAGGCCTTCATATAGTTAATTGAGAAATTGGCAAAAACTAGTAAATCAAAAGCTATAAAACGGTACAGTTTGACAAAAAAAAATCAATTTGCACCAAGAATTGCAACGCACAGCAAACAACAACTCATGGCGTCACGTTTGACATAACAATTTCTGTAGAGTTTAACTTCGGTTTTATCAGACTTTTTTAGTGCGTGCCACCAACCTGATTAAAACATATCCATTATCTTGATGCAGATAAATTCTACCTCAAGTCAAGGCCAAGCCCAGTTTTGTTTTTATATGGCGATATTTTTTTTACGATCACCTTTAACGGACTAGCTACGTCACTCAATGTGATACGTTATGTTAGATTTGATGAAATGAAATATAAAAGCAGATGAGGTGTTTTATTTAATTTTATGTAACTTTCCTCCCATGTGATTTTTTATGTTATGATCGTATTGATTTTTGATAAACATCAAATGCGAATGATCTTCACGTGAAAAGGTAATTTTCGGAATGCGAAAAAAGAAATGATATTGTATTTTGTTTTCATGATGAAAATTTAACCATTAGATTTTTTTTATGAAAAATGTATACTTTGTTTTTCAACCTCAAACTCAAATGCAATCTAAGAAACGTTACAGTTAGCCCAAAACTCTTATTGTACTGCATAATATATTTATAATTGTATAATTTTCTCACATACACAAATTAAATTAACCTTAAGTATGTTTAATTCAATTTATGTATGTAAAAGTTTATAATGTCAACATTTTTGATAATGAAGCTTTCATCCCGTAACTACAATCAGTATTAAAAATTGTGATATAAATACAACACCTGCCACTTGTTGCAATTGTTTTACATTTCATTTCAAGGATATTGTACCATCCAAGTGTTCACTAAGTCAGTGCCCCTTCCTCACACAAGCGTCGAATGAACTGTATCCTTATCACATGTTAGGTTAGTGCACTACCAACGTTAATGAGTTAGTTAAGGCGAAAAATAAATAAAACATATTCACGTTGTCGCTGTTCAAAATTACAGAACATTACAAAACATCTATCGGCTGAAAAGGTCCAATATACAAGCGGAAGTTGAAAAAAATGTGCAAAAAAATGTATAAACAAAGATACTGCATGCAAAACCGAACGACATAAGTTATAAAACTAGAAAAAAATACGTCGGAAATATTGTTTGTGCGGGTACGAGACAAATAATGTGACGAGGCCTAACACGTGGCTAGCGTATGTTTTTTCATACATTTTGAGAATCTTAATAATTAGCTTGTTCAATCACCAACACGAGTGCTTATTATTAATTGAAATGACAGTTTGTCGCTGCTTACTTATTTGAATTGGTAAAGACTGTCTCACACAAGACGCGATTTTATGAAACTACAACTTCATTAAAAAATTTACAACGAATAGATATCGTAGATAGGTGTGTCCTCTGTATGGGAGAGACTTTACACGTCCACATTATTTATTCAAATGAAACTAATAATAGTGATGCATTACTGAATGATAGTGAAAATCTTTAATATTTAAAACAGTTAGCTTGTCGGGTCATTTGCCCGCTTCTACCATAATACTGTTGATACAAAACTAAATCATGCCTATAAAAGTGGCTCTGGAGCTATTCTTTTAACTATCTGGAGTACTAAACATAACAATTTTATCATACAGAAAATGCAAGAAGTCCTTTCATCATATCGATGGGTGAAAGGCCATTTGGTTCAAGTGTGGTACTGTGTTTAAAAAAAATAAACTTTAAAACAACAGAGACAGCCTTTAGAGACATTTTCATATTTCACTAAGATGTCGCTTAGATCAATTAGCCTTTCAACCATCGATATCACAATAACCACCACTACAGTCAGTGCAATTTTGACGCGAGTTAATTGACTTCCGTCGCTGACTGTACTGCATATTATTAAAAGAACTTTAGTAACTAATGTTTCTGAGAATAAATGTCCTATATTTTGTTCACAAGGTATTGGTCTCGTCAAGTAGCCATGTGTTAGGTCTCGTTTGTACTAACTTGTATAGTAATGACTTACCGATATAGCTGAGCATGACCGGCAGGAAGATGAGACCGTGCGCCGCGCCCAGCACTACGATGCCGAGGTACATGCGGAAGTAGAACACCTACGACGAAAATAATTAAATGAAATATGTATTTTTGTTGATTTATGTTATCTGTGACAAAATTACAGATAAATCTTTTAAATTTTTTAGTATTTTGTTGAGATGGTTTAGTGCTCGATTCCTGCACAGGATTAATATATACCTTTCCCAAAAAAATTGTTTCTGACTAAATTATTAAGATTACCTATAGATTTTGTGTTTATTTGAATAGGTATATTAGTTAGCAATTTGAATAAATATTAAGTTATCATTTCATACACAGCAATTAACTATAGTGACAGTTTTTTTAAACCAATTGCCAAAAATTAGAGTGTTATGTTTTCAGGGGTCATGTAGGTGTGTATGTATGTTTGTGAGTTTCCTTTTAAAATTTGAGTTGCTAACTAACCTGGAATATTTGGCTCTTAGCGGTGCCCAGCACGATGATGCCGCCGAACTTGGTGAGCGTGATGCCGGAGAGCACGGAGCTGCCCATGCGCGTGAGGGCCTCGGCGGCGCGGGACACGCGCGAGCCGCCGCCCAGCACCGAGAAGCTGTGCACCACGTGCGAGCAGAACTCCACCGCGATACCCACCGCCATCACCTGCAACCGACACATTATATTGAACACACATTAAGGCCAACATCGAGGCAGTAGCCAGGAATTGCTGTTTCGGGGCGTTTGTAACTTTTATTTCCTAAAAATCATATTAAAAACAATTTCGGGTTATTATGTGGGATTTTGACGCCTATTCCACGCTTTATTTATTGGTTATGAGCCTGTTTTTTTTATGTCATAGGTGCAAACGAGCAGACGGATCGCCTGATGGTAAGCGATCACCGCCGCCCATGGACACCCGCAACCCCAGAGGAGTCGCAAGTGCGTTGCCGGCCTTTTAAAAAAGAGTACGCTCTTTTCTTGTCCTCCGTTGTGTCCCACTGCAGGGCAAAGGCCTCCCTTCCCTCTATCCATGTTTTTCAATCAATTGCAACTAGATGACAATGGTATGAGTCCAACTCATCCCTACATCTCCTTCTGGGCCTACCGCGTTGCCGTCTCCTGGTATCCGGAACCCACGCTGCATTTTATTATTTTCTTTAATTAAATGATCTTCGTTGATTGTTTTACTTGACTCCAACTCAAATTACTCACTCTAAGGAACACTTACCTAAAAAATATTTTTTACATTTCACCTTCCTGTTACGGCGATTAAAATTTATTCTCATTTTTTTTGTTTTTCATCTACTAAATACAGCTAAATCTAAAATTCTCATCAATGTAAACGGTTGAGGAGTTCCCTCGACTATCTTTCGTCTCTACCATCAAATAGACTCCAAGTTTCCATTATATTATAGTGTTATCGAAAAAACTAAATGTATGAAAAATGTCAACAGAATCGGTTCAACACATACTGGTTACAAATCAATCACGTGTTTTTTGCAAATGTAGAAGATTCGTGTCTGTATTAATTCAACCGTATACAACAATAGCAAAACCATAAACTGTATTGTTCCATTAATTTTGCATTATGTTATGCTGTAGTTTTTCTGTAGCAATTAAAATATAAATGTCGAAGACATGACAATAAATTATTACGCCTAAACAGTAAACCTGCAACGCACCATTTAACTTCATTGAACTCTTTCCAGCGCAAACTCAACGCCACCACGACATTCACATTAAGATGAATAATTCATCTGACTTTAAATGACAAGACCGCCATTTGCCCCGCCTTGTTTTTTTTTTGTGTACGGGCAATTATAATCTATCTAAACTTATTAGTATTTAAGGTATAAGTATAGTAATAACATACCAAGTTTACGAGTGATACTGCATTGAGACTGATGCCCCACCAGTACATGACTCCGCCAAGATTGACCACGATCATTGTGATTGTAATCACCACCACCTGGAAGTAATACAATCAATATAATTTTATTTAGCATATAAATGGAGAGAGAGTAACTATCGATGGATCTATACTATGCAGGTACTTGCCCATTCTTTTCCATAGGAATCTTCCCTTAGGAACGTAGCAATGAGGGAATGTCTAATTGAAATAAAACTTATTTCCCAGCTATACAAAATTACCGTTCCTTTTGTCCAAAAATGGATCATGTAAAATTACTCAGAAAATCCTTTAAATGTCAAAAAGTCTTGTATCAATAAATATAAATTAAATGGCATATCTTTTACTTGATTTCAGCGAAAATGTTCATCATAATGTTAAAGACAGAAACGGACTTGACAAAAAATGACAGTATATATAAATGTACTCACCAAAGCTGAGAACAGATCGAAGCCCATCAACAAGAAGGTTACAATAAAGATCGACAGCACCGAAATACCCATCGACTTCAATGTATCAGGCCACATCGTCAAATACTGTTCATAGAACACGTAGAACACAGAGTAAGGGAACACATTGACAGTCGTATTCTCGCCTAATTCTCTTAGATTCCTGTTTAATGTCTCAGTTAAGTTCGCAGCCACGCCTCTAGCGCCTTTCAGTGCGGAATAGTAGTCATGGCTCGTTTTTAGTACTGTGTGGTATCCTTGGTAGTATGTTGCGCCGACTTTGGACTGTGTTTTGTTGATCATCTTGTAGTTAACAGCCTGGGCGTATGCGGCGTGTCCTCCCTTGATACAGCCCCTCTGTCCGGGGTTGTCTTGTAAGAAGAACGGTACGTAGTGACGGAAGTCTGACGCGCTGGGACGCTGCTCACTGCCCACTAGTTGTATATTGCACGATTTGCATGTTGTACCACCTGTACAGCAAATTTTAGAATTATTATCATCGTTATCATAATTATATATCTGCCTAGCCTTTTCCCAATTAGATTGGGGTCGGCTTCCAGTCAAACCGGATGCAGCTTAATACCAGTATTTTACATGGAGCGACTGCCTATCTGACCTCCACAACCCAGTTACTGGGTAACACGATATCTCGTGGTATGACTGGTTGTCAGACTTTCAGGCCTCTGACTACCCGTAACAGCTGTCATAGATCTTAATTTGACAACCGGGACCGACGGCTTAACGTGCTGTCCGAGGCACGGAGGGGTCTCGGTATGAAATGATGGTCAGCCATCCACAGACCGACCGCGGCAAGCACAGCTTAACCTTGATCGATCGATCTGTGCGGCTGTTACTTAGCCACGAGCCCCTCTATCATCGTTATCATGGTAGTCATAATTCGCTTGAAACAAAAAAAACATAACATAGCATTACGCCTATATTCCTAAAGGAGTAGGCAGAGGTGTACACGGGTGTACACTCACATTTCACTAATGTTGTTATCAAGTCCCATGTAATAGATCCACCACCTATTGCCATCTTACCAGGCACAATTATTATTCCAAACCAATCCAGGCTGCTATCGAAAATTTCCTAATAGTAAAACCCAATAACATTGCTCGACCCGAAAATCAAATCCAGGACCTCATACTCAGCAGTTGTGATTGAAAACGAGGCAATTTTTTTTTTATTATATTTATTATCTTCTACTGTTTTTCACTTGTGAAACAAGTACATCAAAATAATTTCACTGGGAATTCGGGGGGATGTGTTCACAAGGTCGCACATGCACAGATTTTATCGTAAAATTAACTACTGCGTACCGTACTTACGTACAGTCGACCATACAATTCCTTTACCACCCTAATGCTGAATTCAGTTTGCACATCATAATATGACAAGGTCTATTTTCGCTTACAAGATCAAAGTGTCAGTTATAGTCCTTATTGACATTTTAATTTACTGGAAGTTTTTGTCAAAGGTAAAGGCAATTTCGTGGTCGACTATACAACTTCAGACATGCGCAGTTATAATAAGACAACTCTAAGTTACAGTAATTTTTCTACTGCATGTAATACTCACCACTGCTGGGACAGAAGCTGGAATTGCTGGGGAAGTATTTGCAGCATTCGGATATGGACGCCCAGTCGAAGAAGTCGTCGAGCCAAGAGTTCGGCGGCTGAGCTATGTACGTCTCGTTAGGAGTGCGGTAAGCTGGAACAAAACCAATTAGTTATTTAATATGTAACTACGAAGTATCGTATTAATATGCTATTGTTTTTATAACACGTGCGGGACTTCCTAATTAAATTAAACGTAACATAATGTAGAGATGTTATATAGAAAGAAAGAAAGAAAGAAAATGTGTTTTATTACGTGATGGAGACACATACATAAACAACAAATGAAAAAAATTACAAAAACTTTTGAGACATAAGGGGGTAGTATGCGTCACAAACACGCAATACGGCCCTCGCTCAGCTTAATGCTGCGACCCTATGCCAGACAAAGCCCCAGCGCTGATTTTCAGCGATAGCCGAAAACTGACGTGATGACGTCACACCGGCGATGCAAATAAATATAACATAAATAAATATAATAATATGTAAATATTAATATGTGCACAGAGAGAACTGACTTTTAATACATTTTTTTTTTTTTTTTAACACTGGCAACATTCCATTAGAAAGATGTGATCGCACGCGCTGGTTATATTAGTTATCTGTGCCATTCGGATGACAGAAACTATTACGAAAGAAAATTGTGATGTAATAATGGCGAACCGACGCTTACAGACAGAAGCTGTGATATTATGTAATGGAGATGCAGATTTGTAGATAATTGTTGTGGTACTGGTGAGAGTTGTGGCTGTTTATATGAGGTGAGTATATTGTGCAGTGAGTAAGCAACAAGTGTTAGTGTGTCATCGTGCCAGGAAATAAAATGTGTTGGTGTCAGGACGGTAAGAAACCACTGTAATGGATTTAAGCCCAGGAAGGGCATTAAATCCGTAATTGCATGCATAGTGGTTTAAATGAAGCCCCAAAAACAACAGATAATGAAAATTATATAACAAGATATGGATATATATATATGGTACAAGAGGGTTCACTAGTTGACAACTACCGGCGGAAACCCAGACTATTCCATGCATATCAAAAGGCTATACCAAACGCACTCACATCATTATATAAGTACTTTAAAAGAGACCTGGGCCACTAAGTTGTTTCGACATTTCTTTTCAAAGATAATCAAATAGGAAATGCCGGCGCCATATACATAGTTTTTACCCCGCTACCCCAGGAGGTTTATGTTTCATAAAAACAATTTTTAAAAGCGTCTTCAAAAGATCTCTTTACAGAAATAGAATCATTTATCATTTCTTGAGCAAAACTTAAACTATAACTCACCGGAATACAACTGCATAGCAACACTGTCGGGCCTACAGAACCTCGTCCCACATATCATATTCTGCGTTTTTCGGTCAGAATAGTCCAGCCCTTCAGTGACCACGAAGTACACTGGCGGACCGATGTTTAGGTAGCGGTTCAAGTACTGGAAGTATTTCAACTGGAAACTGTCCTGAGGCATCGAGAGCTCTTGGTCTAGACCGATTTCTATGTGAGGTGCCACCTGAAAGACAAATAGAATTGAAATGTGTTAGTGTTTTCTGAAGTGAATAATGCTGCTAACATAGTGGGAGGCAATTCAGAATGCTGATAAAAAATCGCGGGATACTATTTGGTGCTATAGCTACATATCAATCATGTATAAACAAATTTTAATTACACCACTCGATCGCTAAAGGATCAAAGAATTCGCATTTTCAAGCCGTTTCGCTGTTAATATTCTTCAATTACTAATTAATTTCTGCATTTTTTTTTATGGATTGGTGGAGGTTGAATTCTATAAATAATGACTGCAATGTTTTCAATCTACGTTGAAACGGAGGTAAAACACTTACAGCAACAGAAGAGCAGAGCCACGCGAAGAAGATGATCATGACAGAGGCGCGAACCTCCCGCTTCATGAGGAAGGGAACATATACATGTTTGAACACGTTGTATAGAGCTCCCTCGCCACTCTCAATGCCACTCTCTGCCTTTGTGCCTTGCACACAGCAGAATACGTCGAATCTGTGAAATAATAAAATATTATTACATACATACAATCACACCTGTATCCCATTGGGGTAGGCAAAGACTATCGATTTCCATTTGCTACGATTCTGACACACCTCTTTCGCTTCATCTATGTTTATCAACCTCTTCATACATGCTCGCCGATTTAGGTCGCTCCTGACCTGTTCTTTATTGAGAACGTCCGCAATTTGATTGCGGTACGTTCGTCGAGGTCGACTTCCAAAGATTATTTAATATACATAGTCGGTTTTTGGTTTTACCAGATATTAACGCTGTACGAACAGGAACAAGCAGATGTGAGATACCTGTTAGCGTTCTGTCGGTGCGTGTCGATAGCCAGCAGCGCCACGAAGCAGGTGACCTGCAGCAGGAAGTCCACGAGCAGCGCGGCGCCCGCGTACAGCGCGAAGGCGCGCACGGCCGGCATGTCGGACAGCGCGCCCAGGAAGAAGCACACCGACTCCGACGCCGACGTCAGGAACATCGACGGGCCCACCTGGCCCAGCCTGCACCCACACAAAGGTTCAATATACGAGACCCACATATCCAAGATTATAACGTCGTAGAGAGGTCCTATCCCTATGGTCGGTATATCAACAACAGAAGCCTTTTGAGACTATTTATGGAGAGACACTGGCGTCAATTTTAATGCAGCTTCTTTTCTAACAGTTACCATATGAGAAAGATGGGACCAATCAAGAGATATGAAATTCGAATTTAACACGCCATGAAAACTTACAGCATATAACTATGTAAGTTTTCTTTAAATAATAAAATACTGAAAATCAATATTACTTACGTCCTCCCAATATGTTCAGCAACAGTTTCATTGGGGCGCCTTCCCTCTCGCTGATTAGTTTGTACAAGAATGAAGATATTGTCGACTCCTACCGCTAACACTAAGAATGGGATGACTTCGATGATGATCAGCGTCGCGGGAACTCCCACAAAGCCGAAGATACCCACCGAGCATACTACTGACGCTAACACGATGAAAACACCTGCAAACAAACGATTAAAATTAAGTTAGTTTTCATTGAAGAGCAACATAAAATACTAAAAAATAAATACATATTTGTATTGAAGAATTTCTATTTATTTGCCTTCAGTAAGAAAAAAACATAAGGTATGTAGCATCAACATCTAAGTTGATATTTATATGCAAAATAGGCATAAAAAGTGGTCTAAGAATAACAAAGATATCAGAGTGTATCAGCAGCGAGGGTTCGAATATTAAGAAAGATGGAGCTAACAGCCACATTCGCAAACGCTATAAAAATTTATGTTACACTTAAATCTCGCACTTTCTCCGCCAATTTTGAGGCAAAGCGACGATAACACCAGGTAAGAAAATTGAGTAAAATTTGCGTATTTGGCTTTAGTAAAATGTGCGCTAAACTTATAAACAGCTTGCACAACATCAATAAGTCCACTTGCCTTCCTTTCTAAGAGAAACCTGTCTAGCAGTGGAATATGCAAGGAAAAATTAAATTAATCATAAGTATCACCTCCAAGTCCCAGTGTGACTTTACTATCAATGAGCAGTCTCGAGAAGCTGGTGAACCGTCCGAGCGAGATGGCGATATACGCGAACATGATGAAGTAGGACACCAATATGGTTGATATGTCAGATTGTGACTCCCTGTCCAGTTCGTCTTCGATGGAGCGCTCCGATGTGTACGCGATGTCCATGTACGCAGGCATTTGGGTTGAAGTGTAGTTCTTCATAAATGCTATGAATTCTTTCTCCCATTGTAGTGCCGGTTTGAGCTGGAAAGGACAGTTTTGTTAGTTCTCTTTTCTAAAAAAGCATTTTAGCTATGGAACTAGAAACGGTACATTTTATCATCTGCAGTTTAATTGTTTAGTAATATTAGATTTAGGTACATCTTTTAGCTTATAGATTGATTGAGTACATCTCTGTCTACCCCTTCGGGGAATACAGGCGTGATGCTATGTTATGTTACTGATTGAAACTTCGTGGATAGAAGATGTTTTACCTGCTCCTTGTCGTGCTTGTTGTTGACGAGGAAAGTGAGGATGAGCGCGTTGGCTTCGTGGAAGCGGGAACGCTTTGTTAGAGGCTCGCCGGGGGCTAGGAACCCGCCCAGGGCTACTGCCGGCAGCACGGGGCCTCCATAGGCACCCAAACAATCTGGTGTGAATGGATTGCTGGGGAAACACAAACAATATAATAGAGATAAAAGACAGCTCTCAAATTTATTGTAAGGCCATATTACTACTTTATTTAGGCAATGACATTTAATCAATCATAATTATAATTGATGGAACGTCGCGTCATTAACTTATGTTGTCGAAATAATAATGAAACCAAGAATGAAATTTCTTCAAACCTATATTTTACCCAGATATCAGATATTTTTGTATTCTTTTTTTGTAGATCTCAAACTGTTCGAGTCTGTCTGTAACCACAATCAGTGCAACCTGGTCCAAACGTCAAGCGATTCAAAGGTATTTACTGCGCGTTAATTCGTGTTCGTTTATAGTAATATCATGCAACGCGATAGTTTAAAAGTTACTAATAGATCTCAGAGTCACTTTACCTGGCACACTTCAGCACAGTGTCAAGATACGCGTTGTCTTCTTCATCGAAGTTGTCGATGTCGTTCTGCCACCATCCCCAGATGGACTGCACCACGCAGTCGTTGGGAGTGACGGGGCCACGGAACGATGACGTCAGCGGTGCGAAGCAAATGTCCTGGATGCCTGTCTCGTTGCCCAGAGCTAGGAAAATGGACAGTTTTAGTTTTTTATTATCTTATCTAACCTGCTTCTTGTTTTTTTTTTAATGCTACGTGTATGAAGTGGCAGGAGCCGCTCATGCCACTTCACACATTTCCAAGTTGGTTTTTAAAGAGTAAGAGACAAGGGTTACGACATTAGTTGCCATTATGAGTGACATCATAGAAATATCAGTGACCTACGGGTGGTTTAAACTCTGACACCAAGCTGTTAATCAATCACAAGATAAGAGATACATAAATATTAAGAACTCTTATAAAGTCATATCCGACTGTCGCCAGTTAGCTGATTAGTATTCATGTAGTGAAAATGCATAATGCAAAATGGTCACAGCCGTTTTAATACAAAACTATCTTTTTTAGTTTTTTTGTGGGTCTCTGTATGATGTAATAGGTCCTTGCCAAAATTTTCAAACTCGGGGCATTTTGCTACTCTACTACTCAGTAGAAGCAAATATAGTTTTATAAAGTTATTATATTAAATGGAAAAAGAATACGGTCGCGAACAGGATTCGAACCTGCACCTCCCGGATAAATCCTCCAGGTGCTCTGACCACTAAGCTATCTCGACCTCTGCTCACCACCGCGAATTCTTCTTCCATATTTTAACACATCTTATGGCGAGGTCATTGCTATCAATTCAGTCCCTATACAAGTGACCGAACCTTACAACCTTGCTAAGCTTACGTTAATGCTTTTCAAAGATTTATCTTGTATAGTTTTATATTTAAAAATACCAAATAGTATAAATGCTCACCCATGATTTTGGTCTGCAGGTCAAGTATATCCTTGAGGAAAGTGGCGTTGAACACCGGTCCGAAGCTGACCGTGCCTGACTGCGTCGTGTGCTCGATCTTAGGGAGGCCCTTGGAGCTGATGATCAACATCTCGGTTCTGGAAACAAATATATTTATGAAATAATTAATGAAATCAAGAAGACATTATGATGTCTTGAGATTTATCATCATCAATCATCAATACATATAATAAAAATGTAACGGATCGCTGTCTGTACATGGAAGTTATATAAGAAAAAATATTATTGGGACCTTTATCAACGCAAATAGCACCCAAAACAATTATTGTTAGAATTTTTGTCTGTTTATCTGTGCGTTTGTGCACTCTAATCTCAGAAACTGCTTATCCGATTTAGTTGTGGTTTTCACTAATATATTGTGGTAAGCTTCACTTAACATTTAGTGTTTGTTTCATTTCAATCGGTTCATAAATAAAAAAGTTATGCCAATTTAAAGAATCACGTCGAACATTTGTTATTTACGACATCCACGCGGACGGAGTTGCGAGCACAGCTATAATTACTATGATGAAGTTTTCTTAGTAAAGGATATTATAATTTCTTTTGGCATGCAAAATATGTACGGCCAAAATGTATCATACAAAATGTTGAAAAAAAAAGTTGTGCTTTAATTGTGCATGTTAAGTTTTTGGACGCAGGTACATTCGTGTAGAAAAGTGTTAACGTTAAAATATTAAATGATAAATATTTATTCATAGTACCTACTGTTCGGTATAACAAAATGTAAGGCAGTGAGTGAGACAGCACGTTGTTACTGCGCTTGCGCCGATTATATTGAAAAATTTAATTGTGCAACCACTTGCATACAAATTCAAACACGCTGTTACAAACACGTGAAAACCGGTGAACAATAAAATCATATATGTCTAACTTTCGTGAGACATATAAATATGTCTCACGAAAGTTATTATACATAAATACGCGTACTGTTTACCTGTAGAATGGTTCAAAGTGCGAGTCGAAGTATTCTCGCTCCAGTCGGGAGCGCGAGTTGGGCGCCGCCCACAGCTCCACCGGGTTCGTGGTCACCTGCATGGAGCCGATACCGCACCCCAGGCCCACCACCACGCACAGGCCTGCACACAAACATACCATACATTTAATACGTCTTGAAATCAAGGCAAAGTTGTAGTGTAAAATAAAGGGGTGAATAAAGAGAACAGATAAAGCTAAAAGAAAATAACATACTAAAACTCAGATATTGTTATTTCATATAATCCTTTCTGGTGCTTATGAAACATCAATGCTAGATGCACGGTTCTATGGAGAACCGGCAAATAACTCCCAACTCCATTGAGCCGACATCAAATCTTTCAGGATATGGGCAGGAGGATGTCAATATAAATACATATAATACTACTTTAACAATAGATTCTCGAATATGAAACTGATGGCTGGCTGTTATTTTATGGATTGCTGAAAAAAATAATCTTATAACACATACCAACAAAGAGCACGACCCACGGCCTGGAAGCCATGATGTATCCCCACCACTGGAAGAAATCTTCCATCCTAGTCTCAGTCTCTGCACCGAGCTTCTCGAAGAAGGTCGCTTCACTAGCACCGCCGTCCGGCTGGTCCACCCAACCCGCTGACGTAGGGTTCGTCGCCATTTCCTGGTTGTTTTCTGATGCTACACCTATATTTTAAATTGTTGTTAATTTTTATTATTATAGCTTTCGACTGCGGTAAGGTATGGTTCGTGAAAGCAGCTATCTTTATTTACTTTAGATATTTAGAGTACTGCTAAATACACATCCAGTGGCAAACAGTCGGAAGGCCAAAAACTATCTTTTTGAAAAATCAAGAACTTAACCATGTTAGCTGCTTCTATAGATCCATATCCTGCCGCAGTTCAGACTTTATGAAAAAAGTCCATGCATTACTGACAACGAAATTGCGATTAATCCTTTATTTTAATCTGTAATAATATTGTCAAAAATACTCATAGTCAGTGTGTACTATTGCTTATTTTATTGTTTCTTTTTGACAGCTTGATATAATCAAAACCAGTAATGTTAATATATCACATACTCTTCAACTACCCAAAAAAAAAGTGTTACACATGCATTGACTTTTTTATCGTTACCACAACACGTTACACAATATCTAAACAATTACAAATACGTATACAGACGATTACGTTATTATGTAACAAGTAAAACTGACAAGTACAAAGGCGTTTGAGTATAAAGACATATATTGTACATACATAAACATATAAAATACAAGTGTATATGGTTAGGTAGAGACAGAAAAACAAAGACAGCATGCGTGGACAACTGATTACATAAAAAAATGAAGTAGACTTAAAATAAATAAAACAGTAGTAAAAAATAAACAACATTTTCAATTAAAAATACATTACTGCTAAGCCAAAACACCAAACATTTTCCTTTATTTATTTTTCGGTAAGACACAATTAAAAATGACTAGGCCGTTTTTATATTCTAAATTTCTAATAGTTTATCAAATTTATTAACCTAGTTAGGTGGTATTACTTGGTTAAGGGGGGAGATTCCTACATATAGGATTATGTTATTCAGTCACAATAATAAGTTCAATGGATCGAGGATCGGTGACCCTTCGACTACATCCTATTGAATCGAGAAACATGGAGTCAAGGTGCAATTAATTATAACAGTGCGAGTGCAAAGTAGTAGAAAAAGAAACCAGTTTTGCGCAGACTACTAACAAAAATGGCAACTAACAGGTTAAGGTGTCAATAAAAAAAACTTAATAGTGGTCAAGCAAAGGCATATCTAGAATTAACTATACCGACATTGCAGATTAAATTTCAACGTTTTCCCAAACAGTTCAAAGAATCAAAAAAGTCAAGGTTATAACATGATCTTAAATATTATTTTTTCTTAAAGATACCAAAGCGTATATTGTTTGTATTGCCTTCAATACAATTGCGTTTTGAAACTACAAATCTAGTTAACAGCTATATAAGGAGTAACAAGTTTAAAACAGCATACGCTGTTTAGCCGGTGTTTTATGTCAGAATCTGTGAAGGAAGCGTTAGACCATGCCATACTACTAAAAAGTTTATTTTTCCATTGACATCACATTATAAAAATAGATACAGGGTCCACGACTCTTAAACTAGACCTGGGGTCTGTATATTAAGAGTCGGTTCGTCCCAATAAAATAAAAAATGCACTACAATTACAATACTTGTGTACAACACACGACATATACTTACACTTCCATAATGATCGAACGCAGTGCGATGTGACAAGCCAAGACTTATCCATAACATGAGGATACTGATAGTCATCAATTAAGGCTAGATCACAATGTAAGAATAACGGTCCGGTAAATGGTACAGTTAATGTATAGAGATTATAAAAAAAAACAAACAGTAAGAATAGTACGAAAAAACTAAAGATTTTTAGAGAAGTTGGAATAGTTTTATTACTAATGGTCCATAAAAAATAAATTTCAATATTCGAAATATTTTTAAAATCCCGTAATTAAATTTATTACTCTTAAGAATATGATGCAAAACTGAGTTAACTTCTGAATGTCTCATAAGAAATGCCAATTAAAAGTTAGGAATCACAAAATATATCAATGTTTTTATGCGGGATTTTAAAAATATTTTTAATATCGATAGCTGTTTTTTAGGCACCAAAGATCAAATAAAACGCTATTCTAACTTACTTTTCTGCAATTCTTTATTTTCTTTTTGTACAAATCAATGTAACAATAACGTTGTTCCTACATTGGTATACTCTAGCCTTAATGAAAAAAAATATATATATCTATGTCACGCTGTTTTCAAACCTTACGTTTATGAAGATGAATTTATTTTGAGTTGCAATGGTTATACATTCATGAATGTCACAAGAGCTTGCAAAGTTTAAAAAAGCTGATATTTTAACGTTAAGCCGAAGACGCAACTAGAAACCATTTTTGTCAGGATTTGATTTTTTAATCTGTACAGCTAACTTCATTCAAAATCAGTAAAATAAAATACTATGGTGTGGCAACCCTTGCCTTGGCTTATTAACTAGGTAAAAAAAAAACTACGGTTTCATAGCGTCCTCAGCTTAACATTATAAGGGATCGGAATTAGGTAGTGTGATTTGTTAACTAATGTTGATATTAATATAGATATTACTGGGATTTTCTGAATAAACCATCTTGGATTATTTGTCAACAATATCTATTTTTAAAAAGACTTATAAAAATGTGCAAGAAGGATTCGTGGTAGTGAGCGGAGATTGAGATGGCTTAGCGGTCAGAGCGCCTGGATTATTTATCCGGGAGGCGCAGGTTCCAATCCTGCTCACGTACATATTTTTCTTTCGACAAAAATTTATAACTCAGAACTCTAATTTAGTTAATGCTTCTCAAACATTTATCTTTAATATTTATTTATTCAACTCAAAATGTATCATTTCATTACGTATTTTGTAAACCACGACATCTAAAATTACATATTTTAAAAATCTTGGTATTTGAGGAATTACTATTTAACGTTTTTTAATTACAAATTCACAGTAGGTATTTCCGTTCCGTGGTTAGTGAGTAGTGAGTAGTGTGGAGTGCAGTGCTAGTGTGCGTGCGAGGTACGTACTGGAGCGGTGCGAGTGCAGCGGGCTGGTCTCGGGCCCGCCGCGCCGCCGCGCCTCGCCGCCGCGCGCCCACCCGTCTGTCCCAACACCACCCAACGTTACGTCGCCGTCGCCGTACTACTGCCTTACTGACCCACTCACTATGTCACTCATACACTCACCGACGCTTCATAGAAATGCAACCAGTGGTGTTCTTTTATTTTACTAAGTCTAGAAGAACTTTTATTTTTATCAGGAAGATTATCGAAAATCTTCCAAATCATCTCACGATTAAAGTAATTTTTATTGTACTTTGGTAAAATCTGCATGATAGATTTTCCACACATAAAAAAGGCTTTTAGGGGAATGTATGAACGAATTTACGAAAGTAGATCGTTTTTGGCGACCTCACCACGTGGCCTGCCATAAGACTTTACATAGTCATTTATTTAAACTGACTTGTACTAGACTTTTTCATCGAAATCTAATTTTCTGTGGGATCAGTCTTTAGGATAAAGATTAATATAAGAAATAAGTATGATCGCTTTGTCAGTAAGGTAGTTTAGGCAGACTAAACATCATTCAAAGAAGATAGTTAGCAAGTTTCCACGACCTCTTGATTAGTTATAATAATATAGGGAATGTATAAAATGTACATAAGATATTTATGGAGGAAAATTAACAATAGAAAATCATTTGGGGAACATTGATCAATGTCAAATGATTGTGATAAGTAGTTTATAGATTAATAATTATTCTCTAATAAGAATGTTAAACAATAAGGCTTAAGAAACAAATTTATAATATTTTCCTGTGTAAAAACCGGCCAGGATTGATTTCAATATAAATAAAAATAATATCACATTATTACTACCATTAGCTATGCTCCAACACGTGTTTATGATAAGAACATTATAATAACACTATCGCTTAATAATAACTTAATAAAAGGAAAATAAATATATGTTATTATTTAATTAAATGTGTTGACAATAGAGTAGTTATTTTGAAAAGAAAGGGAGTAAAATCACCATGATATGTGATTTATATAACATGGTATGAAAAAAAAAAGTGAATTATGATTGTGTAATTTCTCAGGTATTGTAGTGTTTTAGGGTAATATGTAAATAGCAAGTATGGAATACAATAGCGCCGGTTTTAAAATTACAAATTAATAATATTCTTGTCTAGCATAATTGTCGGTAACCCCACCCCTACTCCCTTATCCGTCAAAAATTCTTACTGATTAATTGGCAATAATTAAGTATTACTACTAAAAGAAATTAAATTAATAAATACCTTTGAATTGCATGACGTTTCGACCCGATTGCACTGATCATGGTCACAGACGGAGTCTGTTGTCGAACCATCAAGGGAATTAAAGGTATTTATTGAACTTTCATTCCTGTTACTTACTCCGTTGGCTTAGTGACACAAAATGAGTCTTGGCCTCAGATACGAGAAATCGTAACTGTTAGTTTATAGTAATTTTTTTGCAACAGGATAATTAAAACATAATATGTAATTAACGGAAAATCCAGATGTTTGGAGACTGGAGAACCATTTTAATAATATTAATTTATATATTAATGAATGTTAAATGTTCCTCTACATTAATTTGTATATCCAAAAAATTTTCTTACACCCCTCAAAACGATTTATTCAGGTTAATAAATCAGTCTCATTTCACAATTTTCAACTTCTGAGTTGGCGCCATTTTATAAGGGGCGGGGCTTATGAATGAGATTAGGTGAATAATACGGACCGTATAACATTCAACTTTAAAGTAATATCTCCAAGCATCTGAACATCCAGCTCATCGCTGCTATTGCCGCCAACAAAATTCAAACTCAATACTGACCGACGATATTCTCCTGCGGAGTGCAGCAGAACACGCCGCTGAGGAACAGCGTGGTGAAGATGACGAAGACGATGGCCATGATGACGGCGTACCCGTCGGCGCCCAGGATCGTGAAGGGGGACGCGCGCGGCGGCGGCGGCGCCGGCGCCGGGCACGACGCGCTGCAGTCCAGGCACGAGCAGCCCGGCTGGCCCTGGACCATACGGAATTTTTACTTATAGCAAGCAAATATTAAATTAAAACAATACCCAGCACACACGGGACACAGCATAATACATATGGTTTTTAAACTGGGCTTGTGGAAAACATCATGGCTTGGTCTCTGGCTCTGAAACTAGGTAAGACATGTGCTATCAGAACCAGTGATTCCTAATTAACGTTACAACAGAACATAGCATCACGTTTGTATACAAACGTGATGCTCACTGGTGTACACTCACATTTCACCAATGCTGTTATTAAGTCCTATGTAATACCGCCTATTGTCATCTATCACGCTATTAATCAACTGTTTTATATTCGACTAGTGGCTAGCTATTATAGCTTAACTCACTTCTAGATAAAGAAGCTTTGTAATGGTAAAATAATGATTAAAATTGGTTAAGTATTTTCAGAATTTATCGACTACAAACACATGTTTCCTCTTTATAATATTATTAGGAGGTATAGATTTGTGACTAGCGTCTTTTTGCTGTCATTAGCTTTTGAGGAAAATAAAGTACTCTTTTTATTTATTAAAACTGTCTCTTATGAAGCCGTTATTCATAAATTTCTAGCAAAGATAAAGAAGATTTCTAACAAAAAACATCTGTTCGAATTAATTTGTTTATTTATTTCACATAGTCGTCAAAGCTAGGTGCACGGTTCCAAAACAGTTGATCTTATGGAGAAGAATCGGCAAGAAACTCCATAGACACCCTTTTTAAAATACAATTTTATTTACGATCGTATATTGATGGCATGCGAGAATAGTGAAGAATAATGTAAGAGGAAATTTTATGGGTGTATCTGTGGTATGCTATGTCTACTTACTAAGTACATGCGAAACACACAGCTAGGTAATAAAATGCACTTACATGACAGCAAAAAAAGATCGCAAGTTAAAAGATGCTTAAATGAATAAATAACTACGTTATAGAATGTTTCATCTTAATTTATCAGCGTTTCCACGAAGCAAAAAAATTACAACAATAAAAAAAGTCTCAACTTTTTTCGCGTAAACACTTGATTTAATAGAGTGCTTCTATTTGTGATACTTCGATCCTAAAATTACTTTTACCATCCCAAATATTTATACAGAAACACTATGTGATTTCTCCATTACACAACAAAGAAATGTCTTATGAGAATCCGCTTCTAGTTTGTCACCCTTGAATGTTATGATTTCGGACTCAAATATTGATAAACACAGTTATTGATGCCGTGAGAATATTCTCACTACCAATATTTTCTCTTTTGAGAATATAGACAGTTAAATCGTTCGGTCTAGTTTATATTCTTAAAATAAAATATAATAGCGTCTGTAAATGCAGTAGGCTTTAAGCATTTTCTCTTGACTATTCTAGTAGCAGCCCGAAGTTTGGGATTGTGTCCAGTTGGTGTCGAAATGTCGATATACTACAATTACACCTCAGCCAAACTCTCCGAAGAATAGTCAAAGTCAAAGTCAAATCATTTATTCCAATCAGACCATATAAATGTATTGAAAGTCAAGAAATGCCACGTTCCAAAATGAAGATTCCTATGGAGTAGAACGGGCAGGAAACTCCATGGTCATTCTTTTAAAATGTTGTGTTACAATAATTTGAGGAAGATAAAAAGACATTATTTGATAACGATGCAGATATAGGTAGGATTGTACACGTAGGTACAATAGAAGATACAAAATTGTAATAATAGTTACAAGTCTTGGAAGTTTTGAGTTGACCAGTCCCAACTAGTGGCACCCGTTCACGAGTATCACGCATATATCAGCATCGCTCAGCTCAACCATATTTTAGGGAACCGAATGACCCAACACATACGCCACCACAGTAAGACATTTATGTGAGTATGACATCTCAAACTACCAGACCTCAAGTCAAGAATACAAGCGTGATGCTATGTTATGTGTGTATATCATAAGCATTACACAACCTAAACCTCTATACATATAAATATATCAAACTTGGTCCAAACTTGCAGAACAACTGTTTAAGAGCAATTTATCGTTGTACTAGTCGTAATGTATCTTTCTCTGAACATTAACATAGCATCACACCTATATTCCCCGAAGGGGTAGGTAGAGATGTATGTACACAGCTGTACACCCATATTTCACCAATGCTGTTATTAAGTCCCATGTAATAGGTGGTGAGCCTTCTGCCATCTACCGGTCACATTTGTATCTCCGGGATGCTATTGAGAATTACCTAATAGAAAAACCCAATAACACTTTGCCCGACCTGAGAATCGACCAAGACCTCATGCTCATGCAGTCGTGCTTGGGACCATTACACCAACAATGCAGTCTCTGTCAAAACTAAAATTAAACTGAAATCTAGAGTATAATTACTTACAGGTGGTCCCTCACTGCAAGGTCTGGTAACTGGGTCATATGGAACCAATCCATGCACAGGATCTGCCTCACTAGTATAGTTAATTTGGAACGGCACAAAGGGACTGCTGGCGTCGCCCATGAACGTGAACCAACGCTCTGGGGTACAGTACTCGGCTCCATAGTCTCCGCACATCAGGTCGAACGCCAATTTGTTTGTTGAAGGCACTTGCACCTGTATATGGAAAAATATAATTAGTATGTGAAATAGGTATTTTCTGGAATGTCAATTATTCTCATTTGTTTATTTTTTAAAACTTTGCCTTGTATTTCTCGTAGGTGTGTTAACAAGGATATATCTCACGTGCACACACACTCAGACCAGGAACTTATCTGTAAAACATTCAAATATATTTTCACTGCGAGAATCGAACCCGCGACACAAGGCGCAGCGGCCGATCTCTCAATCACACCGCCTATGTTGCAACTTAACCACGAGTTATAGTATTTTTACCCGACTGCCTAGAAGGAGGGTTACGTTTTTGTATAGTTGAATATCCTACTTTAAGTTGTCAATAACGCAAAAAAATCTGTAATTCTAAGTATTTCAAAGACCATTTAGGGGTTATCAATTCCATTAGTAAACATGACATTAACATAAGGACAAAAAAAAAAAATTTGAGACTCAGTTTTTGTTAGATAAACAACACGTTTCTTTAGATCGTTTTCAACACGTGAGATGCTAGGGTTTATTTATTCCGGCATTTAGTAGATAAAGGCTCGAGACATTCGCACACAGATTATGCTTTGCATACAAAAATACGAGTCATCGTTACGTTCACAACACCTTGAAAATGAATATTGCTTGCAAGTAGATAGATAACTATAGAAACAGACTTCTAGGTTCAATTGAAAATGGAGAATAATCTGTTATTTAAAGTTTCGCTTTTATATATTTTTGTTAACTATAATAATACAGATTATTTTTCAAACGCATGCACATCTTATTCTATAATTTTATTTTAGTGGATAGAAAAATACGACCGTGAGCGTGCTTTGAATGCGCAACTCTTGGATACAATACAATATTTATTTAATTACTGTATGGCGTAATTATACTAAGGGCCAAGTTTTCAATCTTCAGATAATTATTATCAAAGGAATAAATTTGATTTTTGACAGGTTTGTGTGATGATAAATATTCAGAATTAATTAAGTCAAAGTCAAATATTTATTTCAATTAGCCCATTAACAGGCACTTTTGAATTGTCAGAGGCTAGTTGCCACGTTCTATAGATTCCTATAGAGAAGAACGGACAAGAAACTGCATAAAATGTATGCCTCTGATAAAAATTATCGGACGGTTGAAAGATCTCTAAATGAATTAAACCTAAAACAGTGTAGAGTGAGCGTACGCAGATGGTAGCGATTAATACTGATTAACTTTACCTGTGAGCAGGAGTTGAAAGTAGCGTACATATACGTGGAGCTGAGATGGTAGACTATAGTTGTTATCTTCTCATTAGTAGCTGTAAACAAACGACAGATAGGTTAATATCCTGTTGACTTGCCAATACTAGACAATCTTCTTCTGATCGTGTGCTTGATGAACAAACTAGTGTCAGAGTTTAAACCACCCGTAGGCCTCTAACATTGCTTTACGCACTATCGAGAACATCCCTCAGGTGTACTGGTTTCCTCATAAACTAAACACAATAGAAATATTATTGATACAATAATACAAATTATCAAGTACAATTGTGTACCTTCGCGAGATTATCAAAACGTCAAAAAAAAAGTTTTGTGTGAGTTTGTTTATTCCACTATAACTTCTAAACGCCTGAACCGAATAAGTGATCTTTAGGAAAATGTTTCACTCTTTCAGTCTTCTGACTACGATGATATCTCTTTTTTGGGATAATAGTGCATTAATAAACAAAGTAAGAATTTCTTCAGTACTTTGTTCCCAGCTAACACCTATTAACCCGGCTTACCTCCTCATTCAAGAGAAGGAAATGTTAGCGGTTTTAAACTTTTAATCACTTCATGTGTAGTGACCACATATTCTCTTAACTTATTAAAAAAAAGTAATTACGGCAGTAAATTCCCGTGGGTTCCTTGTTTTTATTGCTTATGCATTTTTGACAATATTTTTATTGAATATTTGAATAGAATAAACCTGCAGGGTAACCTTTGCAAATAAACAAGATCCATTAAAATTGTAAATTCAATTAATTTAAAATGGAATTTGGAAAATCGTACTTTTATCTGACAAAATGTCTTAAAAATAATTAAAGAATCGGGTTACTAATAAAGCCAACATGCTTTAAAAATTGAGATAACTATCATATAGCTAAATTTATTTTAATATTACACATTTTTATGGCATTGAATATTGGGATTGGATTGAATATGGTATTAATTTCAAAAGCAACCCCTGTAGTCATTTTACGGTCAGCAAACGGAAATCAGCATTAGAGTGGTAAAGCAATTTTATGGTCGACTAAACCTTGTCGCTAACTTTATAGTAATTAATCCTAGCTACCTAGAAAATATAACTTACCATTAAACGGTTCAATCTCAGCCGGGTACAAGAACTCGCTCTGATTGGGATCGCAAGTCATCCCGCATATATGCTGCAAGAAGTTTTCCATACAAGACGGACATCTCGCCAGAAAGTTCTCGGCGAGAACTATCTTTTCGCTGAGCTTGTCCAACTGCTGATCGTTGCAGCAGGTCAGGCCGCCGGCTAGGGCAGGACAGTACTTCTCAATAATCGGCTGGAAACAAAGAAAGTTAAATTAGAGTGATGGTAGAGCTTCAGAAGACGTACGATTAAGTCATTACAACATTAATTTATCTAGCTTTTTGTATAATAACTTTCTTAATTAACGTTCCAGTTCGAAACTAGTCGGGCAATCCCGAAGAATGCACGTGAGTAATAACCGTTTAAAAATAATTAATATTGGTCTACCTAGCTAATTAATGCAAGCGCGCCTGCTATAGTGGTTTGATTCCTTTTCGGGAAATGTTATAAGGTTTTTTCTGTTAGGAAATTCTCAGCAGCAGCGTGAGATTTATAATTGAGGTCTCTAGATGGCGATATAATGACCACCTATTATTACTCGAGACTAAATACCACCACTGGTGAAATTTTAGTATCAAATACTCTTGTGCTTGATATGATTTACAAAAGGTTTTAGTTGTTAACACCTTCATGTTCTGTTTACTACCTATACAATGTTAACATAGCATATTGATGGAATAAATTTGTTATCGATTAAACGATTCAAAGTTCAACAGGTATGTCAGCTAAAAGATTCGACCGTCAGTCAATGTCCCGATGCTGGGTCTAGACGTCGGGCTATTTGTACTACGTGAATGAAACTACGTTTGAAACGCTACTGAGAATTTTATTTGCTTACAATACGGTGACAACTCCTCTACATTAGAAAACGTTTAACCCGCTGTTAAGATTAATTGTACGTAAAACAGAGTTAAATTTTTTTAGGGAAATAGCTACCGAATGTATAAACAACATTTTCCCTAAAGCTAATATAATATTTCCTTTATAAATAATTAGACAAACCGCTAAAACTGTTCGTAGTATGGCATATATAATTTTATTTTTAGTTGATGATGGCCTCTTTGACGTAATTTTTAGCGACGATTGTTTAGCTTATTTACTAAATCCATACTTAATATTATAAATGCGAAAGTAACTGTTTGTTTTTTTGCATTTTTACGACTAAACGGCAGAGCGGATCGTAATGAAATTTGGCAAGGTGATAGATTGTATCTTGGGGAATGACATAATTATGGTCTCTTTAGTCGCGCAGACGAAGTCGCGGGCACCAGCTAGTGCTTACTTTACTACTGCGTCTTTACGTCTGAATTTCTGGACATAAACATATACTAGCTTTGCTCGCAATTTCGCCCGCGTGGATATCGGCCAATACCATCACGCTTACGCACACAAAGTTATAATTAAACAAAATAATTATATAAAAAAATAACACCAAATAATGAAACATGTTTGCTGGATTCGATACCTGTTAATCATGGTCCGATTATCGATCGGTTCGATCGATGTTATATATATTTTTGTTTAATAGAGCCGAACAAATGTAAACATTGTACAAACGGACATTCAAATAATACTAACATAAGCAACATTCGTGAGCCATTAATTCATTATACTACAATACAACTAGTTCAAGTATTATTATTTTCTGAGCTACATTGGAAGGTGGCGTGAAACAACGCCCCTGAATAGCGACTGGGCGTTCTATAAAAGGTCATTGGACTTGCCCTAAAGTACAGATAGAGATACACATAATAATAATCGAACAACAACTTCTGTTTCATGAGGTTTTTATCAAAGAAAACAATTTGATTCAGAACATAATATTGACACTATTTATTGATGCTGTAGGAAATAGTTGCTGCAGTCCCTAAGCCACAAGTCGAAGTATAACAGGACATTAAAATATTCAAACGGGTCGGGCTGGCCATGCGCCAGTCATTTCCGATACATGCTTGAAATGGAGGAAATCATAGAACAAAAGAAACTCGCGTCATACATATATAAATCAACGAATCGATTCTCTACTCGCTATGAACCGATATGCGATCAAAGAGCATGCTGTGTTTGGGTGCCAGTAAATCTAAACAAAATTACTCCAACCACACAAATTAACCATGACTTTAAGGTTATCAGGGTCTGGAAGCTTTTGAAAACAGATGAATCACTTTACTATTAGGAATAAACCCATTTGCTTTCCTGGAATAAACTGACGCTACCACACTGCACACGTGCGTTACGATAAAATAACCCAGTTTTATTTGTCTTTTTAAAATAATAATTTTCAATCGTCATCAATCATCAATAAATGTAATAAAAATGTCACGGATCGCTGTCTGTACATGAAAGATATATGAGAAAAAATATTATTGGGACCTTTATCAACGCAAATAGCACCCAAAACAATGATTGTTAGATTTTTTGTCTGTACGTTTGTGCACGCTAATCCCAGAAACGGCTTATCCGATTTAGATGTGGTTTCCACTAGTATATTGTGGTAAGTTCACTTAACATTTAGTGTTTGTTTCATGTCAATCGTTTCTTAAATAAAAAAGTTATGTCAATTTAAAGAATCGCGTCGAACATTTGTTAATTATGAATTTGTGTTCAGACACGACATGGTGTTAATATATAAGAAATTATTTAAAATATTATTTATCGAACGATAAAGCCTTAAAGTAAAAAGTAGGTATCGATCTATTAGGTATAAGAATAAGATACGGTGTCACGATAACCTTATTGAATGAAATCGACATCAATTCAAGCTACAGGTAACTGACCCTTCGAAAATCACAACAGAATATCAACTTTCGTATGACTACCATAATGAAATAATAACAACGGCATTACTCGTACGATGAACAAAAATATAGATTGAAAACATATGCGTAACTGGTAATCAGCGGTATCGATTCATCGAAATTGTTCAATAGACGTGGAATTTAGAGCTGCCGATATAACTACACAGGCTACATATCATACAGTAGCTAGCTATTGCAAACACTATGACATTTTGCATATAGACACGTTTCACCGTCACGTGGCGAACGTGACGTAAACATTCGGGACATAGCCAGTTCGCCGGCTTGCTTCCGTTAATTAAAACATTGTTTCCGTTGCCAACACGTCATAATCCTCTTTGTTTTGAGTTTAGTCCGTCAAGGGATGTAACTGCTTCGTTGGTCTAGTAGTCTCAAGCGCGACTGCTGAGCTCAGAGATCCTGGGTTCGATTCCCGAGTCGAGCAGTGTTATTGGGTTTTCAATTAGGAAATTCTCGATAGCAGCCCAGAATTTGGAATTGAGCCCGGTATATGGCAATAGGCTCACCACCACCATCACCGCATACTACATGGGACCATGGGACTTAAAAACAGCGTTAGTGAAATGTGGGTGTACAACTAAACACATCAACACGGTCTAGGGATATTTTTAAAAAAGCGAATTACTATCAATATGTTAATTATTTATATGACATGTATATATTTAAAAGATACGTTATTTAATATTCTACCATTTTCTAGTAATGTTTAAGGTACTTCGATTAAAATTTCAGGATTTTATGGAAAAAAAATGAAGCATAGACGGAAACCGTATATGAATTAACTTTTAATTTATGAGTAAAAACTGAAAAAAATAGAAAAATCATTTAATTTGTGTTTATAAACTTGAAGTTAGTAGTCTGAGAAAGCACCCATGATGTTCATAACACATCGGCAACGATTCGGCATGCTCAGAACAAGGTTGTCAATGTCTTGCTGCGGAATATTGTCCCATGTCCTTCTGAGGTGCGCAAAAAGTTGATCTTCTGTAGCCAGATTTTCAGGAACTCCCTTCAGAGCTCTTCTTTGCAGCATATCCCACGCATGCTCAATGGGATTTAGATCTGGCGATTGAGCAGGCCAGTCTAAGGCCCTAACATTGTGTGTATGTAACCAAGCTGCTACCGTTCTCGCCGTGTGTGCCCGGGCATTGTCGTGCATGAGCAGGAAATCTTGCCCCATTTGTGTTCTGTGGGGCAAGATTACGGGCCCCAGCACCTGTTGGACGTATCGTTCTGCCGTCATATTGCCCCGCACCCAAACGAGATCCGTCCGTCCTCCAAGACGAATTCCTGCCCAAACCATAATTGTTCCTCCTTGGTATGGGTGAACTTCCTGAGGGTTCTGAAGACGGCTCCATCGTCCAGGAACTCGCCAAACACGCGTCCTTCGTGAATCTGGATGGAAGCCGAACCTGGATTCATCCGTGAACAGCACATTGGACCATTGTTCACGGCCCCAGTCCACGTGGTTCCGAACCCATTCTAATCGTCGTCCACGATTGCCTCTCCGTAAAGGTGGGACCCGGAGTGGTCTACGAGAGCGTAGATTGCTTTCATGCAGTCGCCTTCTTACAGTTTGGTCACTCACAAGCACTTGGTGTTCCACTCGCAGCCTTTGGACCAATTGAGTCGCCGTTGCATTTGGTTGAGCTCGCGCAGTAATTTGCAAAAATCGGTCTTGTCTGGGGGTAGTGATGCGACTTGGCCCCCGGTGCCTCTCCGCTACTTCACCTGTGGCACGATAGCGTCCCCCGCCCTCGTCAAATGTTGGCGTTGCATGGCTACAATACCTCAATTTTGACTTTATCTTTCGTTTAAAAATGAAAAAAAAACTGTAACTAAATGTAATTCGTATTGTTTTCTAAATTTCGCACAAATGAAAATTCCCTCTCCTACACATCAAGACATTTTTATGCCACCGAAACAAAAGAATTTTCAAAAATTTGAATTTGGAATTAGTCTGAGATAAATTACAAACAAATCGGTGTATAAAAGATTCCAATGCGGCCAGTACTTTTCGAGTTATTTAATTGAGTATGAAATATCCCTAGACCGTGTTGATGTGTGTACATATGTACACCTATGTCTAACCCTTCGGGGAATACAGGCGTGATGTTGCGTATGTATGTAAGGAATGAAAGTATGAGAAAATTTTATTGTATAGCGGAATAAGGCATTCGTTCAATGATAAACCTTAAATTTTATCAGTTTATGTTTAGCAGTGTTCAGCATTGTCTTTATTCAGTAAGGAAAGCCGATCAAACAGACATAAATGTTGTTCACTTATTCACCATTATCCAACAAACTTTTTACCGAATTTTATAACCGTATTGATGTGCCGTTGGAGTCCTTGACTGCATTAAATAACTCTATCGTTGCTCAATACACCTGTGTCACGAATAAACTGAATTGCTGATATGTGTTCCAAAAATTAATTCATAGGCCATCTCAATACAGTAAATTGTTTACAAACTTAGTTGATGCGACGTCATGCCAACGAATGCGAGCAATGACATCAGTAATAACACGATGGATTATACACAGGTGTCCTACACTTAAAGCTTCATGATCTCCAATTTCATCAGATACTGTATACAATTCATCTATATTCTAGAAGCTTCATGTATCAAGCAAAACAAGTTAGTCAGACTCTCCAAAGTACCAAAATATTAAGTCAGAATAAACACGTACATAACATAACCAGCCCGTAACCATTATATGTATTACACGGAAAGAATTTCTTCTCATTTAAAGCAAGGCACAAGAATAACTCTCCACTCTCTCGAAAGAATCTCAAGAATAACGCACACGCGGGTTGGCGATTTCAGACCTCGGAGTACTAGTAAAGTACATTATATACATTGAAAAAGAGTCTTTAGTTACAAAGAACAACAACTATACGGTAATCAGTTCCTTTGTGCACATAATGATTACTTAGTTACTTGATGAGTCACAGTCAAGTCCATTTAATTATTCGGGGAAGTATTCAAGAACAAGCCGATAAGTCTTATCTTGAAGTCAATGCTACGAGGAGACAGACAAAGAGATTGAGGTTGCCGGATTTATAAGGATTTAGAAGATAAGTGATGTCCATAATTCTGATAATTATTACGAGGTCTTCATACTAATGTACTATGAAGAGTTTCGTAGTGGGACGCGAAGAAATGAGAAGGTTGTTCGTTTATTTTTCATCATCGAAGTGCATCCCAATAACAGAAGTCACTAATTGCAAATCATAACATCCGGGTGTCCTGAACCTTGTCGGTAGATCTTTATATATAGATAAACATCCACCGACTCGATTTCCGGGTCATGAGAATGCAATAAGGCTACTCACCCTGACAAAAATAACCTAAAGCACGAATCTATTAATTAAAATATTAATTAATTCGTCCGACTTTTAATCGATTTATATCTTTATCATAAACAAAGTTATTCGACGATGTAGGACGCTCTTATTAGACAAATATTTAAAAGTTCCTTACCACTTCTTCGACGACCGTCTCTTAAAGATTGTAGCCTATAAAATCAGTATTAGCACTGTTCAATTGACTTTAAAATTGTAGAGGACTGTATTGGTTGCAATGATGTACTATTAGGATGCCATGGATGCTTCGTCTACTGACCATTTTACATAAAATACGACCCATATTAACACCTAATAAATAAGAAGCAAAATTGTGTCTATACGACAAGTTACGTTTGTGTACCTAATGAGACCAATATCGAATAGGTTGAAGACCCCGGTTGCCACATTAACCTATTTCTCATATTTGGCAAACGGGTTTACTACTCCACTGATAATGACATAGCGATCAAGAAACTGAACACTACTTCCAAAGGCTTTTATCTAAGTTATGTCGAAAGAACTTCCTATATTGAAAAATAATTCAGAAGAAAAGTAGATTTCAGGATTATAATGTAAAACAACATAATCGGTGGAATATTAAAAAGTTTTCATTGGGGTGCAGACTTGAGCTGAGCTCGAATTATATAACATTTTCAGATGTACGAAATCTAGAATCATTAGTATCCATATTTGGACGGAACTCGTGATGTCACGTTGCGCAATCACGGTGGATAAACCTGACTGATAAAAATAAACTCAAATAAAATTATAATTATTAATGTCATGCATTTGAACAGGTTTCCGGTGTTTAAGGTATGACACTCGTGGTAATTACTTTAACATTGTACGTTGGCAAGGGTGTTCTAAAATTTCGTTACCAAGACAGCGTATATGACTGTCGAGACAATTATATTGTATAGTCTAGCGAAGAATTGGTCGTCCTTGCATGGGTGTCTTTTGTTACCAAATGGGTCCGCTCTTGACCTCTCGCCTGATGGAAAGCTATAAGGTCTATGATGGAACGATCGTACACATCGGCAGAAGATTCCTATAAGCTTTTATTTTGAAGGTTTTTGGGTTATAGGAACACAGATGCTGACAAGGGATTTCGCACTTTAGCAGTGCACATTATGAAGGTTGAGAAGAACCGCTGAGTACCTACGTCATATGGGAATATCCACCAAGTGTGGGCTATATTGTACCTAAAACGGCCCTGTAACCTGAACTAATATTTAGAGACTTAGATAACGTTAAGTGTTAACCGCAAAACTAACACAACCCTTATCCAGTCGTCGTGTTGCGCCATACCGCATAACTCATTACATAATGAGGCAAGTTATGATGGCAACACTTAACGACGACAGGTCAAACATTTCATCACTGTATAAATAGTATAAATACAGGTCATAGACGATATAGGCACGAATTCTAAGAAAAAAGGCAACATTTAAAATGAATTGATGCTATCAAATGTAAGATTATTATTCTGATATTAAAAACGCATGCGAAGTGATATCTAAAGCTCTATTCTTTATGGATACAAAAATGCGAACGCGAGGAAAGTTTTAACCAGCACCCCTTGGATTGGTACACTAAAGCAATAGGAGTACCAAATACCCAAAAAATATAACATGATGATCTCTACTTATATTATTTACTATCTGTACCCACAACATTTCAATTATTTTTAACCGGTTACTACTTACGTGCATTTTTTCGGAATATGAGTCACGAAAGTTATTACCCACGAAATTGTTAGAGTTGCACAAATGCTTCACAAATTTATGCATATCTTGCAGGGTTAAAGTTCCTGTTTTAATCTCTAGTTTTTATTTAAATCCGCTGCTCCGTTTCGGAGCCTATTCAAAACAAATTTGCAGATAGACAGACAAAAAATCCCAAAACGGTCAATTATGATTAGGCATCGTGTAAATAGGAATTCAAAATAAATTTTTGAAAAGCGTTATCGCATGCTTAGCGAACTCTAAAGTTATTACATTAAATGGAAAAAGTATACGGTCGCGAGCAGGATTCGAACCTGCGCCTCCCGGATAAATACTCCAGGCACTCTGACCACTAAGCCATCTCGACCTCTGCTCACCACCGCGAATTCTTCATCCATGAAAACGTAAATAGCAGTTTTCATTATCACAGTCATACTTCATTTATGGGTATATATATGTATACGAATGTTATTAACACTAAAGTGCAGCTGCTAAAAATAACATTTAGCTCATAAGTTTTATATATTTTAGTCGAATTGTACTTTTTAAGAGTGAGTTTTTTATTATATATTTTGACCTTATTGCCGTATTCCTAATTGCTTGCTATACTCACATACATATTCGACAAACCAGTTTTTAATTACGAGAACTATCGTTTGGTTTTCCGGAAAAAATATGACATTTGCATTGCTTGTGTGAGTTAAGTTCGAAAATATTAGGAAAATCGTTAGTTTGGGCCTTGGTGAAGCCGTAAAGCCTTCAAACACACAAGGGTATGGTTAGATCATAAAGAAAATGCGATTACCGTGATCTTGAACTACATAACTGACCCAAAACATTCGGTATTAAACGTGTTTGTGATTTCCCGATAAGCACAATGTTGTTACATTGAAGCATACTTTGTTTTTATCGAAATTATTGTTCGATATTGATAAGAGTTCTTTAACTTCAGAAATATGTAAATATTTGGTTATCATCAAATATTGTCATATTGTTATAGTGGCTGCTGACTGCCGGAGTACAGTTTTGCTAAGGTATTCTCAGTAGCAGCCCGGAATTTGGAAAGACGCCCGTTGAATGACAATAGACACCTTTATGGGACTTATAAAACGTCGCGAAATTTAAATAGAAAACATTATCACTTGCTTAAAGACAGTCTAAATTAATTATCACTTGCTTAAAACGGTGAAGGAAAACATCGTAAGTAAACTAGCACACCTGAAAGATGTTCTCTATGGTGTGTAAAGCCATGTCAGAGTCCTAAGGGTAGTTTAAACTCCGACACTAGGTTGTTCAGTACAACAACATATAAGTTTTAGTTTAACACTTTGGGAAAAACAGGTGTGAATGTGTGACTCTATTTTATGTTTATCAAATACATATAAGATTTTTTTAGAAAACAACCACATTATGTAATGATCAAACGCATCTATACCTATAAATAAAACTGAAGAACCTGTCTGTGATTTCATACTAAAAGCCACATTTGAATGAAAACTGCTATTTATACGAGGCCTTATCATAAATAACTGTTAATAGAATTATTGCGTCTGTCTGAAATTTAGTCTCGAATAGGATTCGAAACGACTCAAGAGAAATTCATTGTGAATTCTGGGGATTAAAACAAGAATTTTACCATAAATTTTCGTGTATGTTTCAATTCCATATCTTCAACAATTCAGGAAGAATGAAAGACGATTTTTTTTAAATATATTTCGCTTTCCGACACGCGAGATAAGAGATAAAAAAATAAACACCTGCGTCTATATCTTATCAATATTACACCTTTTAGGAATGTCTAATAAACATTCTTAATAAATTTTGAGGCTAAACGTGTTATCAGATAGGAAATAATTCATAGCATTCTCGGGTTATAAATTTTTTGTCTATCACGGAGTTGGGATATTGATGCAAAAAGCTTTTGACTACGAAAACGGGAGAGAGATCTATGTCCAGCAGTCGCCTGCTATGGTGATGGTGATAACTCAAAAGTGATTATTATCAAAGTAAGTAGTTCTATCTAATCAAAGGATAACCAAATAAACATCGGGAGAAATACAACATTAACATAAGTAAGATTTTTATGGAAAACTTCTCAATAAAAACCCACTTGTTTACCATTAATACGGATATAAATTCGACCCTGCATTAAAAAAACGAAGAGATTGGAATATGCATGACTTGTGTTTTGTATTTTTCTTTAATTAATACGACAAATGTGAAATCACGGCACGCATGTTTCACTTTACAAAAAAAAAATGTGATTCATGAGACAAGTGCGTCATGCATTCATGACGATAGCTCATTGAAGTCGTGAACTGATATCTCAGAATAGCGTCCATTGCTCCATTTGTTTACAAGAAGCCCATCAAAGCGGTAATTAATACTGCGATACATGAGATTTGTTAGCGCTGTTTGAGCGTTGAACGTGGACTACGGTTTGAGCAGGAACATCAGCGCACGCGATAATTTATTTATGTAGTATTTACCTTAAGGCCGACTACATTTAATAAATTTATATTTACTCAGAATAAGATAATTAAACCAACAAACATTCTTATCATTGGGAATTACCACAGTGTGGATATTTTTAATTTCCCTAATTTAAATGTATGTATCTGAATGTTCTTTTCCCTAATTCTTGATAAAATAATCATATACAGTCTGTACCAAGATATACATCAACCAACTTCATGACATAAATGTCTGTATACAATCCTTGGGCATATATGTTGGAATCGATTCCCGACAGCAGAACAGTGATAGCTTTCACCAAAAACATTCGAACAAAGCCATAAAAATGTGTAGGAGAGCGCATTAAATAAATGGAATTAGATCATTTTAAAAAAAACGTTATATATGTTTACAGGTTGCTTTCTACTCGATATTCATTCATATCCTTCCGTATTATTTCGGACTTTTGTTACACAATGCATAATGATTTTTTATACAATCATGTTATAATAGCCATGCAATGCCTATATTTTGTTTTCCAAATCTTTATGTTTTAGTTTAGCTAGCGATGACAGTAAATAAGTTTTATGAGATCATTTCAATTTAAAACTAATGAATTTTAAATCCAAAATAACAACCCTCGTCCTCAAAATGCATTAGGAACAATACAGATTTTGAAGCACACATAGTTAAAATTCAAATCTGGTATGTGTTTCTATGAAACTCAAGGCCGTATCGATCGCGCCTTGTGTGTTCGAGCAGCGAGCCAACCTAGACACCTCATTCAGGGTCGTGAGCCCGACGGAGGCTACAGGTATACATTTTAGAGCTCCCTACACGCGATAAAATAATACCGCAACCCTTAAATTTTGATTAACTATCTAGCTCTTGTTTGCTTTCGTACGATAAACGGTAGATGTTTTAGGTACGTATGATATAATCTGTTTGTATTAAGAGTGAACAAAATATTATAAAATTAAGTCCTAGTTGGCATAGAATCTTTTTGACCATATCTTTTGCAACCTAAAGACCACTTTAAAACGGCCCTAAAATATACGCTGTTGTTGAAAAACAGAGGAGTGTTTTTGTACAGGGCTATAAGGAATAAGCCAACTTAATTTACTTTAAATAAGGCCTAGCGTAGGCCTAAGGCCCTTCATTGTGGTATAATGTTGCTGATTTATTACGTCAGACTATTCCTATAGGAACAGCAGCCTATCGGCCTTCGCCGAGCCAGTGATTGCGGAATTGATTTTATATTACGCCGTAGGAGCCGCTCATGCATAATAAAGTGGTATATTTTAAAATATACATTTTAGTTATACAGTTAGGATATAAATGTCATCTTTCACTGTTCCTATACCTAACCGCTGGCATGAAGCGTTTTCCTTTCTTGATCAAAGTAGACGATATTAATTGTTGTTCACCGGTGATAATTGTGAGTAGTAAACTGTAGTCTGGAAAACGAAAAATGCACGTGCATTTTTCGTTTTCCAGACTAGTTTCGAAATCGAACAGAGCCCTTAGTCATGAGCTGAGTCCGTGGCGATATCGCGAGTCAAACTGGTACTGCGTAAGGAGTATTAACCGGTGAACAATAATTAATATAAGTACTACAATAATAATTATTATAGGCACTAAAGTTATTATACAAAGTAGACGATCGTCAAATAGTCGCGTGAACAAAGTTTATATGTCTGATCTATAGATGTCAAGTACACATTTCAAAAGTGTTAAGTTTTCTGTTTTTGGATAAGGTGACTGACCTGACAAGGTCAACTATTTAATTCAAATTGCCGATCTTCAATCAAAACCTCGTTTGCACAAATGCTAATTAATAAATCTATGTTTTAAATAAATGAATGATTAAATTAAAATAAGATCAATGTGTTTCCTGTTGCTTATCAATATTGGAAGTAATTATATAAACACTTAACAGTATTTTTTTATCGGAAGTGGCGGAATTTTATGTTTTATGTTTATTAATATTGTTTGAAGCGGAAGAAACACTTATAAAACAATCAATTCTAAATAATACCGATTTAGAACGTTTATCTAACGTGCAATAGAATTTTGCTACTTCACGTGTTTTTGTGCGGACAAAATGTCATTATAATTCGCTATCGACCAAATTACAAATTATTGTGATATCACAAAATGCGATCGCTTCACTTCCTGAAAATCTACCATTATTTTTTTAACAACGAAACCGAAAATATTTCGATAACGTATGGATACCCCGTAACGCAATACGTTATGGGGTATGGAATCTCCCGCTCATTGCTTGCTAGGAGTATTCCGCTATAATTAATAATAATATATTACATAAAGATGTAAGTATATCATAATCATTAGATGAGCAACTATATATATTCATTTATGTACTTGAATTACTAATGTTATTTATGATCATTATCTCGTCGTAAAGGTACGAATTTTTGCGAGACGTTTACTTAAGCGTTTGGGAGGTATGAAAACCTTGAAGAACGTCTTTACGAAATAACACAAAAAAAACTGCGGACAAGAATTCTTTGCTCACAGGAAGTTTTTCAACGTTACTACTAAAGTTATAATGAGTAGCGAACTATTCGCTCATCGAGATAAAACACTGTGTAGACATATTCTGTGGTGAAGGTAAGGATAGTATTATTAGTATTGCGAAAAATCAATCATCATCATCAATCAATACATATAATAAAAATGTAACGGATCGCTGTCTGTACATGGAAGATATATAAGAAAAAATATATTATTGGGACCTTTATCAACGCAAATAGCACCCAAAACAATGATTGTTAGAATTTTTGTCTGTTTGTCTGTGCGTTTGTGCACGCTAATCTCAGAAACGGCTTATCCGATTTAGATCTGGTTTTCCCTAATATATTGTGGTAAGCTTCACTTAACATTTAGTGTTTGTTTCATGTCATAAATATAACAGTTATGCCAATTTAAAGAATCACGTCGAACATTTGTTATTTACGACATCCACGCAGACGGAGTCGCGGGCACAGCTAGTAAATAATAAAAATGCAATTTTTTGGATGCAGATGCTAAATATAAATAGGCATATAAAGATTTTTATCATTTTTTGAAGCAGTTATGGTAGAACTACAAATCCATTCGACGCCAATTTCACTATGTTTCACCAGAACTCTACGATTTATCTCAGAGAAACTATATTTGTCTAGAACCAATTGGCAGCAGCGCCCCTGCAAACCGACAAATGTGTCCAAGTGATAGGTAGTACATTAGCCGAAAATATAAAAGTCTAAAAGGATACGGCACACTGATCCAGATACTTTTGGCCCTAAACAATGCAGCCCTCCGCGGAATACTAATTTTTCGTGAAGAACGATCGATACGTCCAAACGAGATAAGGTTGTCTGAAGGTCGAATATCAACTAGCTTAATGCGACCAGAGACTGCCCTAAAAGACTTTATAGTTGAATAATATAAAAATATCGGACCAATTGGTAAGGGTTAGGGCGAAATGAACACTGAGCACGTTTAAATACCGGGTAAAAATCGGGAAGAGAAACATATTTACTTATCCTCTAATGGGGAGTCAGTAGGTAATTAAAAGCGAAAACAGTTGTCAACAGCAACCAACATGTAATATTGACATTATGACAGGTTGTCAGCCAATGGCCTTGCAGCCTTGGTATAAGTTATAGCTGTACCATTAGTTCCTCAGTTATCCAGTTATCCATGGTACAATGCCAGCCAGATATCATACAACTGCAGGGGAAAGGCCTCCCCCATGATATACATGCCTTTCTGTCTAGAGCTAATAAGGATCTACCAGCAATTTTCAAATTTGTCGTATCTGTTTCCGCTGTCGTCTTCGGGCTTCGCCAAGGCATCGTTTGACTATAGCATAGTTCCACTTAGTAGCGATCTTGGCCCACAGTTGAGCGTTAGCATACGACAAACATGATGTTTTAATAGGCGCTGCTTTGTGTCACTGCAGCTAGAAGCCATTTGAAAATATTTGATACTCCCTGAATGTACGTCAGACTTAGAAGGAATAGCATTGTGAGTATTTTTGGTCTCAAAATTTCGACTAGACTAGCCGATATTTTAAGACGCAAGTACTTCAATCAAGATTGTATGGCACTGAACATTTGCCGCCAATTTGCTCCCATTAGTGTCGGTTTACCAAGCAAGACATGAGTGCTACACACGTGGTCAGTAAGTCCCAGGTATTGTACCACTCTTATAACCGTGCAATGTTATTCATTCGACAACGGAGAGAGTGCATACTTTCACTCAAGGTTGGCTCAGCATGAGCCATAAAATTCGTCATCATTTAAACAATATTTTGCTAATATTTTACTGTTGTAAGCAAATTATTCATGTCTTTAATCGATGTTTCAATTTTGTGTCAAAGACTTGGATACTTTGGCCTGGCAGCCAGAAACCCTGTCTAGACTTTCTAGATTATTCTAAATATCAACAGGCATTTTTGCTTCCACTTTTTTTCTTTAAATCTTCCACGAATTGCATTAAGCATCAAACCGTTCCAGCCAACCATAACACGGTTTTCGTTTGTCTGTGTGAACCATTAGCGATCTTTAACAAAAACATCATTAGGTTCAACACTTCGGTACGCGTGTTTGGTGCAATAGTGGAGTCATGTTCGCCAATTTGGTATCGTTTCGAAATTATCACAGACAACGATAGTCTGGTGATATTACAACAGGTTTTATGTGTATGAGAATATTTCCATGTTGTCTATGATTTTAAGAGAACCGGTACTGGCACGCTAGTGATAGTAAAAAATGAATTTTTAATATCAATTTAAATTGTTAGAATTCTGAATCAGGTTTGTATGATTTATAGATATTATTATATTATCCCGTATGATTTGATGTAGTAGGTGAACTGTATAATGCAATTGAAATTAATTTAAAACAATAGAATTTAATAACTATATATTAATTATAAACAATTGGCCCTGCCAGTTGTTTCGCTGATATTATAAAATATAATAAATATGGTCATAATTATTAAAAAAAAATTGAGGTGACCTGCCTTAATTTTTAATAGGTAAACTCTACCTCAAAAAGAAAAACAAAAATCGTGGTGGAAAAAAGTGGAGTTTGTCCTCGAATCCGATCTTCAATATCGCAATTATGTTTTAGGTCACGCCGGTTTCCTGTCCCTACATCTTGCGATTAATCAGACTTATCGAGGCTTAAAATCTATGCAAAAAGATAAATAATAATTAATGACAACAAAATGCCTAATAGAAAAATTTAATAAAAATTATCTATTATTGAAGTCGGGATATCGGTTTGATATCTCATAGGCAGCGCGGTTGATCGGAATTCAGTATTCATGTTACCTGAATTTGAGTTCTCATATCGACATTATTTTGTTGGTAAGCAGTATATTTTATTTTGCTCACGGACTTGGAGTTTATAGCAAAGCTAACTTGCTATTTCTCAATTCGCAGAAGTTTCTTGAGCTCGAGTCATTATACGCATAGTGGGATAGTTATGGGGGACTTATTATATACAGAATTCCGTTGTCCAAGAACTTTACGTTTGGTTGTCTGTAAACGAATAGCCAGGTAAATACAATCTTAATTATTTACTGGAATCTCTGTGACATGCGCACGTTTTTTTATATTTTATTATTAGCATTTACAAATTCCAATCCGCCCACAGTAAGAAAGGATGACTAAAATATTAGCATAGGAATCTAACAATTATATTAAGTCAATATGTTAATTCCATTAACAGTCCACCTATTAATTTCATTACCAGTGTTAAGTTCATGATCATCAGTCAACTTGTCATATCAAAATCAATTTGAGCTTGTCAATGATAACTTGTGACCAGGTAAAATCTCGTTTAAATTGGATTTTTATGCGCATAGGAATTATAAAACCCCACGTCAACATACATATTTTAGTCAAAATATGCTTCCTTATTGAATTGGAATCTTAAGGTTGGATTTCATTAGATTCTTATAATATAATAAAAGTTAACCATTTTTAGGAAGTACCTCTTTAATTGTTGACTGACTTTCACCAGTGAAAGTCTATAGGTGAATAGTGTCTATAAAACTTATATGTTTAAGAAATAAAATATGTATAGGTTTGGTTTAAGCAAAAATTCTGCACTCAAATCTTTATGTGTGTCTGTTGTATAATGAGTTCTTTACGTAATATTTTTCTTATAATATTTTTTTGCAGGTTTGGTTCTTATAATAATTATGATGTCTTAAATCACCTTGTAAATTTTTAAGTAAAAAACATGGTCCGTGTTTTAAATATTTACATAAACACATCAACACGGTCTAGGGATATTTTTAAAAAAGCGAATTACTATCAATATGTTAATTATTTATATGACATGTATATATTTAAAAGATACGTTATTTAATATTCTACCATTTTCTAGTAATGGTTAAGGTACTTCGATTAAAATTTCAGGATTTTATGGAAAAAAAATGAAGCATAGACGGAAACCGTATATGAATTAACTTTTAATTTATGAGTAAAAACTGAAAAAAATTGAAAAATCATTTAATTTGTGTTTATAAACTTGAAGTTAGTAGTCTGAGAAAGCGCCCATGATGTTCATAACACATCGGCAACGATTCGGCATGCTCAGAACAAGGTTGTCAATGTCTTGCTGCGGAATATTGTCCCATGTCCTTCTGAGGTGCGCAAAAAGTTGATCTTCTGTAGCCAGATTTTCAGGAACTTCCTTCAGAGCTCTTCTTTGCAGCATATCCCACGCATGCTCAATGGGATTTAGATCTGGCGATTGAGCAGGCCAGTCTAAGGCCCTAACATTGTGTGTATGTAACCAAGCTGCTACCGTTCTCGCCGTGTGTGCCCGGGCATTGTCGTGCATGAGCAGGAAATCTTGCCCCATTTGTGTTCTGTGGGGCAAGATTACGGGCTCCAGCACCTGTTGGACGTATCGTTCTGCCGTCATATTGCCCCGCACCCAAACGAGATCCGTCCGTCCTCCAAGACGAATTCCTGCCCAAACCATAATTGTTCCTCCTTGGTATGGGTGAACTTCCTGAGGGTTCTGAAGACGGCTCCATCGTCCAGGAACTCGCCAAACACGCGTCCTTCGTGAATCTGGATGGAAGCCGAACCTGGATTCATCCGTGAACAGCACATTGGACCATTGTTCACGGCCCCAGTCCACGTGGTTCCGAACCCATTCTAATCGTCGTCCACGATTGCCTCTCCGCAAAGGTGGGACCCGGAGTGGTCTACGAGAGCGTAGATTGCTTTCATGCAGTCGCCTTTTTACAGTTTGGTCACTCACAAGCACTTGGTGTTCCACTCACAGCCTTTGGACCAATTGAGTCGCCGTTGCATTTGGTTGAGCTCGCGCAGTAATTTGCAAAAATCGGTCTTGTCTGGGGGTAGTGATGCGACTTGGCCCCCGGTGCCTCTCCGCTACTTCACCTGTGGCACGATAGCGTGTCCACAATCTTGAAATTGCATTTTGGTGGGTCCCTATGGCCTCAGCAACATAACGCTGAACAGACCCAGCTTCCAGCATTCCCACAGCTCGTAACATCTCCGCCCTCGTCAAATATTGGCATTGCATGGCTACAATACCTCAATTTTAACTTTATCTTTCGTTTAAAAATGAAAAAAAACTGTAACTAAATGTAATTCGTATTGTTTTCTAAATTTCGCACAAATGAAAATTCCCTCTCCTACACATCAAGACATTTTTATGCCACCGAAACAAAAGAATTTTCAAAAATTTGAATTTGGAATTAGTCTGAGATAAATTACAAACAAATCGGTGTATAAAAGATTCCAATGCGGCCAGTACTTTTCGAGTTATTTAATTGAGTATGAAATATCCCTAGACCGTGTTGATGTGTGTATATATATATAGTAGTTGCTATAGCTACATAAATTCATACCTTTTTTAATATCCAATTATAAAAAAAAATTGCCATATGAATATAATAAAAAATATCTCATAATGATGAGAAAAGAAAAAAAAGTATATTAAAAATAATAAAATCAATAAAACATACCTACGTATTACGTTTTTATTATTTTAGCGATTTAGGCGGATGAGAATAAGGCAACGGTTGTTCGTGAATTCACAACATTACGCAATAAATTATTATTAAATCGATAAATTGAGTGATTCATTAATTAGTTGGGTTTGTGTACATTATAAACAAACGGCAATGATGGGTAGTAGGTACTTGTTAGAAGTGAAACAGATTTACATAATAATTCGGTCATTTCTGAGAATTACCTTTGGCATCAGTAACATGTTCAAGGAATCAGCTAATATTTGTGTAACAGGCTCTCTGTATTATCTCATGAATATACAATATCGTATTATATGATATATTTATAAACTGATACAACCAGTTTTACACGGCTGCTATGGAAAATAAAAAGATTGTGTAGGCGTAACAATAATAAGATTTTTGGAGTGTACTAAATCGACATAATTCTAAATACATAACTGACAAACAAAATAGTTATAATATGCAAACACTTCCAAAGTTCATGTGAGTAATTCCAGTATAATCGAAAGATCGGGAAAATAGAGCTGTAAGGGTGAGAATATCAGTCTCATACATTGATAGCAACAATGTAGCGTCGATTGTTTTCATACAATTAGATAGGACCCAGATGATCCAAGGTGAACTTTTACTTTGATAAATTCATAGCAACCCGCCTGTCCAATACGAATCATACATTGTATGTGAACAAAAAACAATATATTTGAGGCATACGCCATAAAACAGCTGAACAGAAGACTAAGAGGCTACCTAATTCCATACATATAGCTAGAGTAGGTACCATACCATACAAACGGTCTGATTCACACTGTTAGCTTCATCTAATTGGTATTTACAACTCACAAGGATATATTAATGTTATCGCACACTCTGTGCCTTGTCTACTAGTGTTTGTGACGCAATGTTGACAATGTGTCATAAACAAGTTCCAATAATTGTATTATTTGTAATAGATGCAATTCTATCATTCACAATTTTCTGCATAAAAATTCTTGGTAGTGGAACATATTTGGGCACCGATTCTTAATTGCATGGTATCTCATAGGGAACCGATGAAACCACTGCACACAATTGCAGTTTATCTCTAACTGCGTCAATCGATGCAGCTTTCATGCCTGAACGTAGCTATTGTTAGACACAGGTCAAGTTCCGCGTGAAAACTAGGACTTTTGTGACGTCATCGTTGCATGCACATGCTAAATATAGCACCGAGAACACAAAGTAACCTCACCCGGTGACCCAGATAAGTGTCGCGCACAACGCCCTTGAGGGATGTAAAAACTCTGATAACCGGAAAATTTTACAGTATTATTAGCATCCTGGAGCTGTTTATATGAGAGTAAGCTCGGACATAGCAGTTTAAGGAAAGAGCTGTCAAGTAGATGAAAATCCCAAAGCAGCATTATTCGCTCCAGTATATTCCAAGAACTGCTAAGTTAAACGAAACATAGATACTTTAACAGGCTTTTTGAAACAATCAGCCCTCTAAAACTGGGCACTATATCGACGACGGATTCAATAAAGCTCTGTACCTAATTGGTTTAGCAAATAAATTAATTAATAAAGAGACTTCAAACATATAGACAGGAGTGCCCCCATGATTGTGGTTTGTCGTATAAAGATAATCAAAAAATATTCATAACCAGTTTAGCGTAAAAATAACCTCAAAACCAGTCTACAAACAGATTTTATTACGATATCCAAGTTATAGAGAAACAAAAAGAAAAACCTTGAAGAATTTCAGGTAGTCGTGTAATTTTAAATGAGGAAAATAATAAAATTACTATTCATGTATGTCTGATGTTTTCCTTTGAGAAGTATTCCAATACTTCTTATGAAACGGACCAGAAATAACTAAAGTTAAAGTCACTTCAGCTTGTGGCCTTTGATGTAGCTTATAATATAAAAATAGCTGATAGCAACCGGAACTCATGGTTTAACGTACCTTCCAAAGTGTGGAGACGCTCAGATAGAAATGTTTCTAGAGGCGTCCCATGCACAGACTGACTGCCTAACCTCTACGACCGTTCATCGACCCGAATTTGCAACAAGCTATAAACGCCTCTAGTGTTTAGCTGAGAACAGCTAAACACTAGAGGCGTTTAAGTCCTTAGCAAACAGGCTTACGTATAAGTCATTTTCTGCTGCTGGCTTTATAGCATCTTTGGATTCTTCATTTCCTTAGGGTTCATCGCAAATAACACGTTCTATTTCAATTCCTATTGCGTTCAAATCTTATTTGATAAATTTATGAAATTACAAAAGCCTCATTATTTATTAAATCCTTTTTTTTTCTTATTTATTTTTGCCTAAGCGAGGAAAGGCGCATTTGTGAATGATTGATTTTGTCATTATATGCATAATTACTCACCCTTGCAGTTTCTTGAATAGGCAGTGCTGTTCCATTGTAAGAGCAATAAGTTGTCTTTGAATCCTTTTCGGCACACACGCCATACCAGACACAGTGACCTTCAGCGGATGCTACAGGAACCTGCAATAAAAAGAAAACAAAAATATAAAGCATGTTTTATTCGTATATAAACGGATCTAGAAACTAGTTTCTATATAATTTGTTTTTAAGCAAGTTATGTAGGAGAACATGTTGTATATTATTATGTTGCATACTTTTTAGGCAACATTTTAGATTTTAATCTTGAGCAACCAAATCGTGTATTGAAATACCAACGGCTTGGTTTTTGATTCAAGATATGTCTTTTTTGAAAAAGCATTAACGCATGCTTAGCGAACTCTAAAGTTACAATATTAAATGGAAAAAGAATACGGTCGCGAACAGGATTCGAACCTGCGCCTCCCGGATAGATACTCCAGGCGCTCTGACCACTAGCCATCTCGACCCCTTGGTTTTTGATGTTACAAAACATTTTAATTAATCAGACGACAACGAATTCTCGCAGTATCTAATCTGAAAATGGTTTTGAGATATGAACCCCTATTTTACTGGTATCCATACAAACAAAAAAGTAATCTTCGGTACTACGGTCAGCGACTAAAGTCGTTAGACACATTCAAATTTTTTAAATGGCTTATCTCTGAAACTCAACATCTAACTATCTGAAGTACAAAACATAACATTCAGTCAAATAAATACAGAAATTGCAAGAAGTCATTTTATCATACCACAATAACCAGCACTACAATCAGTGCAGTTTGGATCCGTGTTAATCAATCGAATCTTCTGTCGGTGACTGTACCTAGACCTACGACTACTTGTGTATCCAGTACAGCATTCACCTCAATGAGTAAGGTTGAACTCGAGTGACACGCAAATGACGCACGTTTGCGACGTCTCGGCAAAACGTGCTTGTATTGAATTGTTTTTGAAAGGCATATCAAAACCTTCCTGAACAAAACTGAATCATTTTCTTTCAATTTATTTGTTAAATTGCAAAGGAAGGTGGCTATGTTTGTGTATTTTGTTGGAAAGTTTTTATTTAAACTAGGTTTTTGCGTTTTGCATCAGGAGCCTAGTCACCAGCTTTTCACGAAGGCATCGTGAAAGTTACGTATTCCAACAACAAATAGCGTGTTTAACAAATTGAATCAATGGGACTATATCGAAAGAATATATATTTACTGCAATGCCAGCCACGCGAACTTAGCTTACTAGTCTTACTACACATATTTATATTGCAAAACGTGCACAATTTTATGTACTTGAAAAGTAGTTTATTCGACGAAATATTTTTAGCAGAAATGGAACAGTAAACCGCTGATAGATACTATTAATTGAATTCAACATCGATATTATTGCTCACAATTATATTTTACTTTATTCCATTCTACTAGACAGAAGTTGAAAGATTAGACAACAAAACCTATTTTTAACATAAATACAATAAACATGTAACAGTTACGATTGATGCATAATTTATTAAAATATATTTATATACCAGCTGTCACACTTGACACTTGATTATAATAATCATTTTAACTATTTATCTTATGAAATTATGTGGCTGTCGGTTAGATATATTATTTAGTTACTATTTAAAATTCAGAAAAACCTAAGAGAAGCAGGGTAGACGATACCGGGAACGTAACGTAAACTTCGCGTCTATTCTACCAAATCTAAAATGTTGCCTAATCTCTTATTTTTATTAGTTCTCGGTCAAAATACGTATTTGTCATTCTTTTGCCTTATGATGTTTTGCATTCATGCTAAAACGAGCAAGAGGCTCGTAGAAGCGGAAATACAAAACATTTTTCTAATGCTATGGAGAATGTTTTATCCTAGACTGCGTAATTTTTTTATCACTACAATTATTTTTTCTCATTGTGAATCATCCGGGTCATCCGATGCGTGTTTTATTATAATAATGTTAGATAGCCTACAGGACGGTCAAAGATCATCAACATTACAAGCGGCTATTGCCAGCATTAGTCGCGATAAGACCGAAAGATATAAGTATTTCTTATCGGTGGATCGCTGAACCATCGATCGGAATAAATTGAAATGACAGACAAACAATGATTTGGTTTTAAAACAGAATGTGAGCTTCAAAAAGATTTGAGTCTCTATAAATCTTCCTTGTACTATACCTACAAGTGAAATCCGGGTGTACAACTGTGTACACCTCTGCCTACCCCTTCACGGAATACAGGGGTGCTACGTACCATTTGGAATGCTACATTCTGTTTTCCAACAAGTGTTACCTTATTCAAAGGCTATTCAGTTGTCGTTGTATTGTTGCGTTTAGGTTACATGACTGAATAGCCTTTACCGTTCAAGTTGTCACAATCATATTATGTGTACGTCCACGCGGACGAAGATATAGCCTAGTGGACGAGATCTAAATATCAATGATATTCCTTGTACTAGCTACTTACCTACGTCTAGATGTACGTAATTAGCAGTAGCATAGTCAACGAGAGGTAACTTCGCTATTACGAGGTGGTGCTGCCAAGTGTACACTCGTAAAGGAATGTAACTATGAAACACCAAGCTATAAATAAACTTATAAATAACGTTCTGGAACCGCGTCATGTGCGATAAACAAACATACATAATATACTATAAACAACATACTAAACTAGTTTATGGTAGAATACGTATACACCTTCGTAGTGAGAGTTTGAAATAAGATTTGTCTATGAACAGAAATAGTTGCCGAATTAGTCCGTATATTTGTTAAGCTTTTCTGTGATCTGGAGGCAATTATGGAGACATCATGTGAAGCAGAGCGAGCAAATGAAATGCCACACCATATCTCTGCCAAAAAGTTGATTGTGGTTAACCAAATAGGAGCGGGTTACAAAGGAAGCTCACACAAAGCAGTTAATAACAAAATCACACTAAATCCTAAACTTGTAACGCCCTTCCGAATTTAACCACAGAGTGCGCAATTTGGATCGGCTTCAGCGATTGGTTAGGAAAACATGACGTCTGTATACCTACATATAAAAGAGCAAACTTCGAAAAACTGAACATCAATATATTTGTAATTCAATCGAATAGAACGGATGTCGATGACGTTAGAATATCATTCAAAGGACAGCCATGTAGGGCAGGGGAATAGTAAAGAGATGTGGGCCCGTTATGCTTATATTGACAACATTAATTATACTGAGACGAGATGTTTACAAAATTGTACACAGGCACATATTTAAATAAAAGAGTAACTTATATGTCGATGAGGGATAATAAGTTCTGGCTAGTACTGTATATAATAAATGATTTGATCTTTATGTTAAAATAAAAACTAGTGGTCGCCCTCTGGCCGAAATTCGACCATAATTCATTAAAATTGAAAATTTTAACGTTAAGATTTTATTGTCAAATGTGTGTAATGTTTTTTGTTATTAAACTAATGTATTTTTAATGCATATTATATAAAAATATGAGCTTTCTGCATTATTTCTTTATATAAACTTTAACTGTGCCAAAATTCATACGCCTCCGTTCGCGTCATTTTCGTAAAAAAGGGTGCAACGTTTTTGCTTCACGTATTAATAAAATAATTAAAATGAATTAGGAAACAAGTCAGACCGTGCTAATTGTACCTATACACGAAGATCGATTCGAAATACTGCATAACAGAATAATACCAACTCATTTACATAGTAAAATACTTAGGTACTAAAACTAATATGAGAATACCACTATTCAAACACTATTACATTAAAATAATTTCTGAAAGAATTTGTTACTAATTAATTTATCTTAAAATCAAATATGAACACTACTCCAAATATGAAAAATGCAGCTAAATCCTTAATTTGAAGAAAAACCGCTAGGTATCCTTATTTTAAGTTTGACATCAACACAATTTTATAAAATTGAAGTCTCTTTGTAATGTCAAAATAATAGTCTCTTTGTAATGTCAAAATAATAGTTTTTTTTTTAACTCATACTGTTATATGTACTGATAATATTTTACTGGCAGGTAGCTGACTATATAAGGAGTAACTTAGGCTAATTATAATATGATTGTACGCGGGTGAAACAGCTAGTATAGAATAAAACAGATATCTTATTTCACAGACACATACAAATCTACAAAAAAGTGCTAACCAAGTTCAGATTTTGGGTCGCAACCGTGCATATACGTACCTATAACATTGACTTTAGAATTCAACATTCTGCATTAATATTTAACAAATAGGTTTTATTGATAAACAAATTTTGACCCGATATCATGTTTTTCCAAATTGAAAATAACGGTGGAATAAAAAAATCATTGAATAATTCATGTGCGTATTCTCAAAACGATTATTTCAGTTTAATAAAATATGTTAATGCTTATTTTTTCAATGAAAATCTAGTCAACAAGGGTCTGGCTAAGTAACAGCCGCACAGATCGATTGATGGAGGTTAAGCTGCGCTTGCCACGGTCTGTGAATGGGTGACCATCATTTCATAACGTGACGTTACGTTACATTAATCCTTCGGTCCTGGTTGTTAAGATTTATGACAGCCATTACGTGTAGTCAGAAGCCTGAAAGTCCGACAAACAATCATACCACGAGATATCGTGTTACCCACTTTACCCAGTAACTCGGTTGTGGAGGTAAGATAGGCAGGAAGCCGACCCCAATGTAATTGGGCAGAGGCTAGGCAGAGTGAGAAAATCTAGTCAACAAGACAACTTAAACAGCCTTATAAGGAATGGCATTTCGAATGATCCAATTCAGTAAATACATTCAATCAACAAGAAACAAGACTTAAATGTCTTGAGACCAGGCGTCTTGCCCTTCAAAAAGAATTTGAACCATAATTGGAAAAGAAAAAGGACGATCACGTTTTACAGCCTGCCCGGCTGGCGAGCGATGTTTAACGTTTCCTCCAGTATTTTCATTTAGATTGGAATTATGGAATACAAACTGGAGTTCCTTGACCCTTCAATATTACCCTCAATAGGGTTCATTGTGAAAATTCAGTTCTTTCAACTTTCTTGATAGATACAAGCTTTTTCATAGTTTAAAGGTTCGATGCTCTGTAATTTGTTGAATGTTAACACCCACGCGATTACGTTTACAATAAGCTGAGATAATTATGTTTATTATGTTTACACAAAGGAGGACTCGTTTATCATGAATTCATTATTACATTGAAACGTCACGATTACTAACATTAATCAGATAAATGTATATTCAATTCAAGTAGAGAATCACGCAATATTCAGAACCAGTTCATATGTTTGTGTATTATACGTTTTTTACTTTTTTCATATTATTTTGTAATGAATAGAGCTAAGAGTAGAATATTTAACACTACTGATTCAGTCTTAAATTGTTATTCGAAACTAGTCCTGAATTCCTGTCACTATTTGAGTCCTAGCGAGAAAACAGTAGAATAAAAATCTTTGCAAAATGCTTTCAAGGACTGCTTCATAAAAACTTATCGCAATTAAAATTAATTATCGAAAGTTACAATATTAAATGGAAAAAGAATACGGTCGCGAACAGGATTCGAACCTGCGCCTCCCGGATAGATACTCCAGGCGCTCTGACCAACTAAGCCATCTCGACCTCTGCTCACCACCGCGAATTCTTCTTCCATATTTTAACACGTCTTATGGCGACGTCATTGCAATCAATTCAGTACTTACAAGTGACCGAACCGACACGACTAACTTTGCAGTTAATACAATGTCGTAAAGAATGCAATTACCTTAATAATTCAAGACGTCGCCATAAGACGTGTTAAAATATGGAAGAAGAATTCGCGGTGGTGAGCAGAGGTCGAGATGGCTTAGTTGGTCAGAGCGCCTGGAGTATCTATCCGGGAGGCGCAGGTTCGAATCCTGTTCGCGACCGTATTCTTTTTCCATTTAATATTGTAACTTTAGAGTTCGCTAAGCATTCGTTAATGCTTTTTCAAAGACATATCTTGAATTATTAAGGTAATTGCATTCTTTACGACATTGTATTAACTGCAAAGTTAGTCGTGTCAGTTCGGTCACTTGTAAGTACTGAATTGATTGCAATGACGTCGCCATAAGACGTGTTAAAATATGGAAGAAGAATTCGCGGTGGTGAGCAGAGGTCGAGATGGCTTAGTTGGTCAGAGCGCCTGGAGTATCTATCCGGGAGGCGCAAGTTCGAATCCTGTTCGCGACCGTATTCTTTTTCCATTTAATATTGTAACTTTAGAGTTCGCTAAGCATTCGTTAATGCTTTTTCAAAGACATATCTTGAATTATTAAGGTAATTGCATTCTTTACGACATTGTATTAACTGCAAAGTTAGTCGTGTCAGTTCGGTCACTTGTAAGTACTGAATTGATTGCAATGACGTCGCCATAAGACGTGTTAAAATATGGAAGAAGAATTCGCGGTGGTGAGCAGAGGTCGAGATGGCTTAGTTGGTCAGAGCGCCTGGAGTATCTATCCGGGAGGCGCAAGTTCGAATCCTGTTCGCGACCGTATTCTTTTTCCATTTAATATTGTAACTTTAGAGTTCGCTAAGCATGCGTTAATGCTTTTTCAAAGACATATCTTGAATTAATTATCGAATTAAAAGTTAATTAGTACGTCAATGTGTATGCAAGGAATTGCGAAACTGACTTGACATACGTATGCTCCAAAAAGTAAAAATCCTATACCACCATCAACACAATGTATATTGTCTAACTGTCAAAATGAACACGATTGCAATTAAAAGTCAGTTCTGCAATTACACCGTAGATCAAATATTCCTATTATCAGGATAATAAATAGGTATCAACCAACATTAGATACTATGATACTAATAGTCTTCCCGACCGTATGTAGGTCACGGCGGCCTATCCTCACGGAGATTAGCCAAGTACGCAGGAGATATTATAGTGCACAAGTGAATGCGCAAACACAGGTGCACTCCCTCTTCTTTCACTCTCATATTCCGATGGGACTGAAATCCGACACGACCGCAGAGAGATCAGGCGCAGGACCGACGGCTTTACGTGCTCTCCGAACCACGGGGGTGTTACACCACCAACTTCCTGACTCCGGGCTGCTACTGAGAATTGCCTAACAGAAAAACCAAATAACACTTTGCCCGACCTGGGAATCGAACCCAATGGACATAAGGACCTCACGCTAAGCAGCCGCGCTTGTGACTACTAGACCAACGTGGCAGTTAATGAGATACGATAACATAAGCTTGACGCATCTAAGTTTAAAAGTGACAATCAGACAAACAAAATAGCCTTGTTGTGAACCAAATGCGAATGGATCCAGCTTTAGTGAAGCCTGTACAGTGTAGAATACCTCATCTCTCGGAGGCCTATCGATCTACACCAACCGCAGTTTGAGTCACTGGCTCATTAGACATTCGCCTTTATAATGGCTTCTGGGGCTTTCTCGATTCTTAATTAAGGCAGACTAAATATTCATTTAAATAACACATTTATAATTGTTATTTAACGCTAGACTATTATTAATCAAATAAACCTTGAACCTCGCATTTCAAAGATTTAGAAAATTTTAATGAATCTGGGCTGTTAGTAATAAAGGGTACAATTAAATATTACGGTTATGCTCTAAATTTTTGAGCCTAACCGTATTACTTAGCCAGATATGATGGAACTGCTATATGTAGGTTTATAGATGGTAAAAATCCGTGATAACAATCTTTTGGACTAGAGGCCAATGATCACAATTGCTGTTAAGCGTTCGGATTTCATCCCGGTAAAACTTGTAAATCTATGAAAAACACATTCAAACAAAACTTTGCAGAATTTCACGCCAAGCTTTAGGATTTCATAAAAACTTCATGATTACTGAAACTTTCTGAAGTTGGCTAGCATCGTTCGATTTGCGTGACGTAACGCCGTATCGTTTTTTAATTAATATTTACCATCCATTGCCCTAGCAACTAGTACGTTAATATAACACGCACTTAATACACTTAGAGCCTAAATTGCAAGACCACGGACAACCCATTTATCAATGATAGGGGCAAACCAAATAAAACACATAGGGTTTAGAAATAAGGGTTTTTTGCTACAGTAATAAGTTCGAGGTCCTGTTGATGTTGAGCCTACATCAAGATTTTCCGGTTTGGTGAGTCATTGATAAATGCTAACGTACTGAGAAGATGCAATAATTGTATTAATAGTGTCTTATTGGTAGACACAGATTTTTCCCGTTATAAAGGCGTAGGTTACAGACCCGAAGACAAAGTATTAGCATACAATCATACGATTCAGTTCAAACAAACATGGAAGGAAATGTTTGAAGCTTTAAGAAATCTGCCTTTTAAAATAATTCACAAATTCGGTATTTCCGAGGTGATATTTACATTATCTATTGAGATTTCTTGCTGTTTAATAATTAAACATGACTAACTAATAACTTCAGATAAATATTTAAATTACAACCGTATGTAAAAAAGAAATTCATTGCAACTTTTTTACACAATTCCCAAACCTCCGAGGTTAAAGCACAACCTTCCGTGTGATGTCATCAATTTTCGGAACCAATTATTATTATTATCGTTACGAACGACACGAAACGTTCATGATAAACATAAATATATTTTTGACTCCTCTTTCTATATAGTTTTTCATTGCTTTAAAACTAGTCGACTCGATGTTGCGATAGCTATTATTAATGTTTTCTAAGAAAAAAAAAAGTAAATTGTCTTAAAATAATGATAATGGAATCGGAGCCATGCTTAACGTAAGTTTTATAAGCACCGTAAAGAATAAAATACGTCAAAAAACATCGGTACTACATTTGCCATGGCCTCCAAAGCGAGCCAAGGTTCTCCAGAATGTCCCGAATTATGCATGATATATTATGCCGGGCCGTATAAAAACAAACTTGGACGTGATCTGGCGTCGCGTCGCTGTGTCGGGGGCAAACCGGGGGAATCTATGTGACTCTGGTACGCTGACGATGTATACACATGCATAAGTCGCCGAAGCATTGCCTCTCGATGAGTGATGACCGTGCATGAAGGATGTTTGTTCATCAAACCCGCTTGGGGCACTAAATAAAATCGAATTGAATGAATTTTTTTTTTAGAGCGAAGTTAATGAACCGCTAATCATTGGTAGTTTACTTGCAAATGGAAAATTACATGTTGCGTACAAGGTGATCTTGTAGCGCCTTACAGTACGTATGGCAAAGAGATTTCATTAACGATAAAATCAAAATATTATGCATAGGGGATGGGTTCCAGTACGTCGCAGTACCCTATTAAAATTAGGCCACTTCGGAATACACCGCCTACTATTACCAAATTTTGGGGGTCTTCTAACCTATACAATATTTCGGTTCTACTTCAAAGGATTCAGCAATTAAGAGCATTCTTTTCTCGTGGACCGTCGCCGCGCCGCCTTGAGTGAGTGTAATAAGGAAAACGAAACTAGTTATTATAAGTCTCACGCACGCATGACGAAGTACGGCGATGAACCTTGACGCATTTGCAGTCGCAACCACGTCCATTCCTGCATCAGGCAAGCATGGAAATGACACCATCGGTTATGGGAGAACCTTCAAGAAAAATATATTTGGCCACGGTGTTTGTCTTCCAGAAATTCCCAGAAAAATCTGGATGTTTTAGCCTTTTAATAATGTCCAATGCTGTGTCGATGTGCAATGGAGGCTTTGAAACTTCGGCTTTATTATAAACGACCTCGGGCCCGGAACTTCAACTGTGCGACTAAAGGTAGCCTATGTCCTTCCCCAAGATAAAATCTATATCCTTAAAGTTACTTTCGCATTTATAATATTAGTATGGATTTAATTTTTAATTCTAATTATAGCTTATTGATAACCTTGGAAAAACTAGTTTTGATGATTTTCATCAAGTACGTAGGGCCAGTGATCCTAATATAATTGTAGTATATATAATTATATTCATGTCCTTGGTCTAGGAAATTCAATGTAATGTATGTCCAAAACATGGATAGGAGGAAGTTTAAAGTAGGTAAATAGGATTTTGACAAGGATTATTAGTTTAATACTAGTATCCGTCGCCCTTCCGTGAGTTTAGTTAAGGCCAAGGTCGCACGTGGCGTGTTATTCAAATATGTTTATTTGCAAGTATTCTGTGTGGCCGTTAATCATTGCCTACGGTCTGCAAAACACCCAGTACAAAAAGATGCCAACATACAAAAACAAAAATAGCTATAGCTATATAGTAAAAATAGTTAATGTAAACAAAAGATTCGAGTCTGAAATTATATATTTTTGACGCCAAATTTTTATTACATTCTTCTATTTCAAGTTACGCCCGTATAAACATCAATTTGGTGTGATGCGGGACCGGAAAGGCGCGTATTTACTCACCCGTCGTTAACACTTTATGTCTATTTAAATATAGAATACTTTCTAAACCACAGAAAACTATTGCCAGCACTGTAAGAACCTCCAATATACGCAGTTAACATTAATTATTAACTTAAACATATTTATTATTTGAGTAAGTAGGCAATTATGTTAATTAAATGAAATGAGCATGAGTAAGGTAATGTCATGTGACGTTTCATCGAAAAATTGATGAATTAAAGTTGAATCGTCAACTAGGTTTTCATTACACATCTCAAATATCTCAGAATTGGATCAATAATAGTCAATAAAATTCCTTTAAAGTAATGAACAATACAGATCCCCCTACAGAACGCTTAATTCCATATCAATTGAAGTGTACAAGCGGTTATTGGTATAAATTAATCTTAATTGTACCATTTGAGTTCCTGATTGACATAAATATCAGTGTGTGTCATGTCATGTCAAATTGCAGGGATCAACATGGTTAGTGGCATGTTTTCCATTCTTTCTAGATTGTGGTGCAATAGTAATTAACAATTGTCAGATGCAGCATGCTTGTTTTGTTACTCAACAATAATGTAACATTACTTTGGTCAAATAATCATTAAGTGTTTGTGCATTCTCTGTATGAGAAGAAGCCCTTGACCTACAGTAGGACAGTTAGCCCTTCTGCTCTGAAACATACAACTGTGTACTTCATAACAAATAAAATCTATTGTATCTGGTAATTACCGAGCCAATGGCTTAATAGGTAAAACTTTTTAGAAGTATCTAAACCTGAGGAGCTGTTATGAGCATTTTGGATCAGAAGGGCACTATCATTCTATTCTGTACACCTGTAGTATGTAGTATATATATATAGTTTACTGGCATAGTTTCATCATGAAGTAGAAGCATGTCACAAACTATAGCTTAGCATGCTTAGTAGTTGGCAAAAACTCAAAATTGTTTAATATTCATGTTTGTTAGTAGGAATTTACTTATCAAAGTAAATAAATAAATAATATCAATCTGCATAACCTTTTCCCAACTACTTTGAGGTTGCCTTCCAGTCTAACAGGTTCCAACTTAATAGCAGTATCTTACATGGAGTGACTGCCTATCTGACCTCCACAACTGTTACTAGGTAACACAATATCTTGTGACTCAGTTATCTAAGACTGGTTGCCAGACTTCAGAATACCCGAAATGGCTCCCATATATCTTCATTTGACATCTGAGACAGTTTAACTCCATGAAGCGCATTTTTGGAGTAAAATAGGTAAAATATGGGGAAGTCATTTTTTAAATATTTAATCTTTTATAGTATTTATTATCAGTCAAGTTTCTGAGGAATATCAATGCCTGTTTTTATTATGCGAAATTGTCTAAACATGGATTTCTCTGAAGTTAATAAATATAATATATATATATAAAAAAAAACTGACTTTATTATATTAGAAATACCTGTTGTGATATTGATATGACAATTACATTTATATATATTATAAAATACAAAATTGTAGCAAATCAACAGATTAAATCTAGACATCCAAAACACACATTCTGTATGAGATCTGTTTATATAACAGCTATGTAGATTTTATATAATATATCTACAACACACTTCTACTTTTATAGTAGCCACTTCTTATTAACTCTAGGAGACAATTTAAAAAATATATATTTTATTATTAGCAGCCATGATTAGCACAGCAAAGGACTCCCTAATGTCAAAGATTCAGTGATTTATTTGCTTAAAATATGGTCATACAACAGTGTTCAGGTACATATACTGAATATCTTTCCACTCCTCTTGATATTAAGCTTGCAGTACTAGATAAAGATAAAGATATATTTATTGCATAACTGTGTACATGTGGGTCTTATTCTTACTCAATACTTTATTGCAGTAGCTCAAGTATTTAATTGATTTGGTAACTGTAAACAAGAACTTACTTGTTTTATATTTATACCGGATAGGATTTAACAATAAGTATACTCAACAAAGTAGTCAATTATTTGTGTTTATCCACAGCAATACCCTCTAATGACTCAAAAATCCTGAGATAAAAAATACAGACAAGGACTGATTTAGACTCTATTAAATTGAACATAAGTGTTATTATTGATCGTTCAGATAAAAACACTATTTGCTAGTTGATAATGATCACCTGATGCTTGAAAGGTTTCAAACAATGTAAAATATGCTGTTATCAGTCAACACCTGACTTATGCATAAGTTCTTATCAAATTCTGTTATCAAACTTTCTATTTATTATGGATATAATTTATCTAAATATTATGTTCTAATCTAGTCTTTGGACAGGTACAAATTCATATTAGCCACTGAACTAATCATAATTGAGACCACTATTACAAGAAAAAAAATTCAACAGTGTTGACATCTAACCAGCATTCAATACCTACGCAACACTGACATTAACCTTTCGGCTCAGTAACATACAGATCTGTACGTTGTAACAATAAAAATCTATTGTGTCTGCTAATGACTGACGCAACAGCTTAAGTACCTAATATTCAGATAATTGGTATCCTTGAAATATCTCCCAAGATATAAAGCTTAAAAATACTAAAATAATATTATATAGATTTTAATACTGTAGTGTGAAACTTGCTTTTAACGCTTTTTGATTACAAAGTAGTAAAATAAAGCATGAGCAACAAAATGAATGAATAAAACATAAAAAAAAAACGCCTGCCGTGTGTTTTTTTATTTTAAATTTCGCACCTATCCCTGCATCATAGTCAGTATACTACAATTTTTTTAAATCTAACTAGCTGATATTACCCGGGATAATGTAAGGATTCTAACGCTAACCCATACATTTAAATTGGTTCAGGTGTTTAGAAGTAAGAACCCTAAAACATAACACCGACCTTTTGTTTGGGCAGTCGTTTTTAAAAAGCGGAAAGGCCTCCAATAATTATTCGAATTATAGAAATTACGAAAGTGTAAAATGTTAGTACATACATGTCTATACATAAAGTAGGCTAAATCCTAACGATACGGCTTATACTCCCATGAGATAGCAAAGCCGCAATACGTAGAAATCAACGACTATTACATTACTAGATTTATTAGCGCGGAACAATGAAAATGTAACGATTTATATCCACTTACATATTGCGCTAGTTGTACAAGGAGTAGACAATCCAAGAAGATGGGTAGAAATCTACGCAAAAACCCTCCAGCACCAGCCATTTTTCTTCACTTTATTTCACGAATGAATGTCAGAAGACACAATTATTTGTCATATCATAATTTCACAAACGAAAGATACGCCTTTGTATAAAATGATTACACGAATAAGTTATTTTACGGCGCACTTTACTTCCACGACATTCGGTAAATGAATGACAGTTCAGTTCGCTCCGTTCCACATCCGCGACAAAAAATATAAAACAAAATGGCCGACTGATCAACTGACGTCACTCACACAACCAGTGTTGCAGTGCCATAAAGGCAAAAGTTACTCAAGACAGCTAAAAAGTAACTCTTTGCACTAGAACGTAATGATTATATACTCTTGATATATTTCTTCACACAGCTAGCTACTATAACTTTAAGTATTAATGACAAATACTAATTACAATTTATTTTATCCGTTTTCATGATATCGAGAAGGCTCGGGCCGGTACGCGGTACATTAAAAAAAAACTTATACATATTAAACAGAAATATTAATACATTAACCCCTGTTTTCCATTGGGGTTGGTAGTGACTATCAATTTCCACTTACTGTAAATGTAATGCAATATTGGACAAAAGTACAAACAATATGTGATTTTTTTTGGCATGCATGCGTATGATAACTATTAATTGGGCATGCATACAAAAATAAGATATTCTTTATATACTTTTTCGTATATTTGGCTACTTATAAAAACTGACTTGGCTATTCTATTTTTTAAGACATTATTTTATTTGTTACATTTTTTTGATAATTTCTCCGAATGACGACACATGTTCACAAATTTTTAACACACCTAGTTTCTAAACGAATTCAAAACAAGCAGCTGTCAATTGGTAATGTCAAATGAAGGTCACAAACGTCACAAACATCAAACCGCTAAGTGTTGCCAGAAAGGTATACAAATTTCGACGGTTATTAATATAAAACGGATGTTTTTTACGTTTTTGGGTATAGATCTATTTTAACATACTGTAGAAATCTATCTATATCTATATCTTGTTTCAAAAAATAAATTACATTCGTATCATATAATGCGAATATAGTTAAAACAGCTTTACTATAAAAAGGACAGAAGACATATATTTCCTTTTACGAAGTCTGGTATCATTAAGAACGTCAATATCGGTCAATATCATATTATTATGGTCAGTATAATTCTATCTAGGGATGAGAGATATACTTGTAAAATTCAATACCATGGCTTGCAAGTACGAGTATATAAAATGACCAGGGTCCAAAACCAGGTATTAAAAACTTGTATTTGATGGCATTCTTTGATTAGAGAAGAGAGGTGGCATTCGATTTAGTTCGTAGTTATAAATACTTGCATAGGAAATTGATCCTTATTATTATACAAATACGAAGCAAAATCGTATTTGCTATTAAAATATACTTTGTACTTCCGAGTATTTTTTTCATTGATACGATTATGCTCCTTATTTATAAGACGACACGTATCAATTTTCTATGCAAGTATTTTCAGTTCTGGACGCTGCCACACTACGCGCCGTCACATGCGGCGAGGGGCGCCACCGAAAATAAATTAAATTAAATATTATTTATTTCAAGCAATTATTAAACCCATAGCATGTACAAAGAAAACAATAGACAAACCCATTTAGAATTATAAAAAATAAAATAACAACAGAATAAATAAAAAGTGAACTTGTGACATCACTTCGGGTGTCATCAGGTCATTCGTTATTTTTGCCATTTATTTTGTAATCTTACTTTTAGGAAAGGAAATCTTTTATTAGGTAGGGCAAGTCCATCTGTGTTGCTTGGGCAATCAATGATTCGGTGTCATATTGCTTGACTGTCACAGTGTCATGTCGTGTCACTGTCACTTGTCAGTTGTCAGTGATGCTGATCATCACAGTCATTTAATTTTATGTAAACTGCATGATAACCAACGAAAAGCGAAACTTAAATTGTGTTGTACAATGATAAACGAAGGAAGTAATTCTAATTGAAAGTAAACTGTACCAAATATACGAAATTAAGTATATTTATGTTATGAAGTAAAAATGTAAATAAAGATTACTTACAGACATCGATTAAAATAAATATAACAGCTAATTGAAAGCCTTAGATAATGGATGGAAACAAAAGACAAAGAGGTGTATATGTAACTGCAAGGCAAAAAAAGAAGCTCATAGAATTTATGACAAAGCATCCCGAGTTGATAACTTGTAAAGTAACACAGGACTTCAACTATAGGGACTCACAACAACTGTGGCATAGCATCGCTAATGAATGTAACTCTATTCCCGGCGCTAGAAAATCTTGGAGACAATGGAGAAAAGTATCTACCTACTTTTTATACTGTGTGTTTGCCTTAAAATTAAATTAATTAATTTAAAATCAAAATCAAATGTAGTATAGAAGTTAATTATTATAAACATTACCTCAGTGTATTCAGTATTCTTTATACATATTATTTACAGACTTGGCAAGATTTACGGTCAAAAACAAAGAAACGGCAGGCTGAAACCAATGGGGAGCTCCCAAATTCAGTAGTAATGTTAACACCAGCTGAGCAGGAGGCACTAGGCCTGAAGAAAGTATCATCAACAACAACAAACCAGCAAAGTACTGAATTTATAACTCTTGATCACCATAATGATGAAGACAGTTTTGAAAATGCAGTAGAATCTAATGATGCTTCCTATAGTGATGCTGATGCTGAATCTGAACCTGAAGAAAAAGTCTTCACTGTTCCTCCTGAGGTAAAGATATCTAAACATAAAAACAACAGTAAACAAAACACTAAACATTCAAACAGTTGTGCTTTCAATTGTGATATGTTAGCAGTACAAGAACAACGCAAAATACAACTCAAGGAGGATTACTTAAATTTTAAAAAGGATTACTTAAGACAGAAATTGAAACTTTTAAAGGAACAAACAGAGGCTCTGAAAAGTATTGCTAAAGAACTTTGTGTAAACAAGTAGTGCGGCGATGTATGAATATATAAGATATTAATCTTTATATTGACTTGTAGACCACTAGTATGGCAGACATTCTGCTGTTGGCTGCAAGCTGCAGTATGTCAATATGAAGAAATGATAAAGTGCTTAATATCATATCATGCTAGCAGTCAAATGTACCCTATGTAGTACACAGCCACGTGTTAAGGCCATATCATGATGATTGTGTGCTCTCCTTTATGCAGAAGAAGACTTATAATGTGATAAATATTTTCTTGTTTCTAGAACCTAGTCAGTTGAATAGAATAAAAATGTTCAAACAGTGATAAATGTGGTCAGTGTCGAATATTTGTAACTGTATTTGTTAGAAACTAAAATATGTCATCTGAGAAAAAAATTGTATTGATGTTTTTAATGAATACTATACATTAGGCCAGTTCACAAGCCAGCAACTTTTTGATGAGGAAACAGGCCTAGTGGACTTAAAAACTGACCTGGTGTATAGCATATTATCTAAATTCTACTTTTGTAGGAGGCTCTTAATGTCATGTTGCCATACGAAAATAGATAATAAGTTAATCACAGAAACAGTAAATACAATTTTATTATTTAATCCTGGAATATAGTTCATTATTTATAATATACCTCTTACTACAATAAATAATAACACAGGCCTGCAAAATGAGGGTCATAACTTCCTCTCGGGAATTTAATAGCTGATTCTAGAGTATTTTGGTGCGTTGATTACGAAGTAGGTACTTAGTTTTTCTCCTTCACCTCCAGATTTTTCAAAAAAGGTACAGATAAAAAATAGGTAAAAAAATATATATTTAAAAAAGTACATTACTTTTAACTTAAAAAACTACTAATATATAACAACAACTTATTACTAGTCTAAATTACATGTAAATTTTATTTGTGGAACCTGGTCCTTTTTTTCTGGAAGCTACGGTTGTGCGATTTCCGCTTAAATTTCTGGTTTGGATCGTCGCGCTTCAATAACCAACAATAGTCCGCCATCATGCTAGTATTCCATCTTCCTTGATCTGATCTTGCTAACGGCTCCTAGATTTTCTGGGAAGTAACACAAGAACATTTTAAAGTTTATGTTGCAAGATGCGCACTTCAACTGTTAATTTTCTAAATCAGTGCGGGTACTTATATAAAATCCCTTTGGTTTATCTTTATTACACCCTTTTCTAAATATTTATAACTATTAGGTAATAATGCATAATCATTATGTATTAATAAGGTTATTACTAAATTAAGCCAAAATTAACCGTTTTCGGTATGGTTACTGCCAATTACTTATACTCATTATGTAGTAATTAACAAATTACAGATTTCGATTAATTTCTATGTCCCCTTACACTAATTAAATGCAATAACAATTAAGCTGAAGTAATTTAATGACGTTTTATAAATTTTAAAGTGTAGACGTTCCGAAAGACAACTTGTACTTAACCAAAACCAATACTCCCAACGAATGTTAAAAAAAAGCTACCTATCACAAAATGTTTAAAAAAAGCTATTTTTGATATTTATTCAAAACTAGCTGTGCCTGCGACTTCGTCCACGTGGATGTCGTAAATTAACACCATGTCGTGTATGAACACAAATTCATAATAACTAACAAATGTTCGACGTGTTTTTTTAAATTTGCATTACTTTTTTATTTATGAACTGATTGACATGAAACCAACACTAAATGTTAGGTGAAGCTTACCACAATATATTAGTGACAACCAAATCTGTATCGGATTAGCCGTTTCTGAGATTAGCGTGCACAAACGCACAGACAAACAGACTAAAATTCTAACAATTATAGTTTTGGGTGCTATTTTCGCTGATAAAGGTCCCAGTAATATTTTTTCTCATATATCTTCCATGTACAGACAGCGATCCGTTACATTTTTATAATATGTATAGATTTACTAACCACAGACCAGCGGACCTTAAAACATTGTGTCAAAAAACAATGTTACCTATATTAAAATCTAAAAACTGTCAACGTCAAGTCAACTGTCACTCTCAAAAATAAATTTATTTACATACAAATGTATACAGAAAAAGCATTATAATTTTAAATTGAATTTCAATAAGTATTTCGTTGGATTCTTTAACTATTCTGTTACCGCAGGCAGTGAACTATTCATAATGTATCTACGATTAAGTAGAAAATTTTATTTTGTGATATTTGTTACAATTGGTAAGTCTTGCTTTTTTGTGTATTTACTCAATATATATGGCCCTGGAATAGATAACAATACTTAATTATTACGTTGTTATAGAATGTTGTAAGTATTTTCTAATGGTCCAGTTCTTTAGGTACCTAACAGACGCATTTTTTATAGATATTCGTTGATTCATCGAAAAGACGATTGTTTAAAGACAATAGGTTAAAATATTAACTAGTTCTTACATTTTTCGTAATACATACCCAGGATATTCATTTGATACTCAGGTTTATAACCTACTTATATTATGGAGGAAATTCCTGTTACCTATACATTATAGCTGTAATGGTTGACAATGAATTTAGAAGTACATTGAACTTAAGATAATAATAAATTAACAATTGTCTGGAATAAGTTCAATACCTTATTAATATTTAGTGGGCTGTTTGCAAATTTGCATTTGAAATACATACACTCACACATGTTTCCCATTGTATTTGTAATTTTAATTACTTAGTTTTGTAATTACATAGATCATTCAAAGCTGAATACCTACTAATGTTGCTATATTTTTATTAGTACAATAAAAATGAATGAGACAAGTTGTGAAGAAGAATAAAATTAATGTAAAGCAGTCAAGGACCCCATTTTACCATATATTAAATAAGTTATTAAATTCATTCACTTTTACTTTTCAGGGTTGGCTACAGTAACCACACAATTTGATATCCAGGAAGAAACTGAAACTGAGGTTAAAGAGAATCATGACATCAATGATGTTTCCAATGTGGATGAATCTGAGTCACTACTTTCTAATGTTGTGTCCGATGTCAACAAAACCCTCACAAACTTATACAATACTGTAACCTTGGCTAATGTTACAGCAGAAAACAATACAAAAACAGCAAATGAAACAAAAAAATATTTAAAGTGCAAAGAAAGAGTTTTTGACTCTGAAGAAGTTGAACCTACAGTGGAGATAGTCAACGCATCACAGTTAATTAAATTGTTGCATGTGAATCCAGAGATTACCAGCCGAGACACTGAAGCCGATTGTCTGCTTGTCTTCTTCTATGCTAGAGCTTGCCCTTTTAGTGCTCGTGCTGCACCACACTTCAATGCTCTTGCAAGAGCTTATCCTACTGTGAAAATGGTAGCTTTGGATGCATTGAAGTATGGTGGAACTAATACTGTTTATGGCATAGTAGGTGTTCCAACTCTAAAAGTTTTTCATAATGGACGACCCTATGGGAAATTTAATGGTACAGAATACAATATTCAGTCGTTCAGTAAATTTCTTCATGCTGTAACAGGGAAGTTTGCACAAAGTCTCTTAGTTACCTCCAAGGATTTCCAAGGGCCAGTATCAAGTGTTGTTGAAACTGAAACTGATTATTTTCTAGTCTTATCATGGTTGTTTATAATTGTCTGTGCTGTTTATTATTTCATGCAGTCTAAATGTTGGACCATGATTGTGGAAATGGTCCAAAATAACTGGAGAGAATCAGAGGCTCAACATGAACATAATGATTAGTTTCTTGTTTTTAATTTTTAGGTGAGAGATGATTAAAATGGCTTTATTTATATTATTTATGGTGTTTTACTTTATTGCTACTATGTGGTATTATATTGCCACGGGTCCTCCCCTAGCCAGCAGGGCACAGCAGAGAGAATAGGGTATGCATAAAAAAAAGGTATTGCTTTTATTTAGTTTTTGGGATATTTGGCTAATTGTGAAAAACTAATATCTTAGGTTTGCGCGATCACTACACATTATAATAAAACAACTTATAACCGGATTAATTGCGTGTATTATTGCTTTTTTTGTTATTCCTGACGTTTCCTCGTACGTAGACGTAGTCCTCCTGTGACCACGAATGCTGCAAAGTGTTCGAAACGTCAGGAAAAACAAAAAACCTATAATACACGCGATTAATCCGGTTAAAGGTTGTTTTATTATAATGTGAAAAACTAATTTAGCTATTTTATTTTTTAGAACATTATTTTTTGAGCTGATGAATACAATTTTCAGAATTTTCATTTGCTCAGACCTAATTTGTGTAAGCTCTAATTCTTGAAAGTCTATGAGCAGCGAGCATGTTGCAAATCACTCTCTTTTAAAATATAACCAATTCCCTTTCCCTATTCGTTCTCAAGCGATCATCCCAATTTGTAAGGCCGGGTATCTACGTATCTCGTCCCTACCATACACGCTCTGGTGTAAGTCAAGGGTCTATACTCGGGCCTCTGCTATTTCTACTCATGGTAAATGACTTGCCATCCATTGCAAAATGTCTCCTTTACCTCAAACTGTATAGTGCTGTGCTCAACACAGTATCCGATTGCGAAGCTATGCAAACCGATATAAATGCCATACATGAGTGGGGAGTTCTCTAATGACTCAATGACTGGTTGTCAGACTTTCAGGCCTCTGTCTACCCGTAACGGCTATCATAGAACTCAAATTTGACAACCGGGACCTGCTTTACGTGCTCTCCGAGGCACGGAGGGGTCTTGGTGTGAATTGATGGTCACCCATCCACAGACCGACCGCGACAAGCGCAGCATAACCTCGATCGATCGATCTGTGCGGCTATTACTTAGCCATGAGCCTCTCTCCACGATTTATTTTGGGTAAGTAGTGAAGTGTTAAATTCTTGGAAAAAATATTATAGCTTTTTTAATCGATAAAATATTTGAAGTTATTAAGTCTGATATCGCCGTATCCGAGCGCGACGTCTATATTGTCCTAACGTATAATATCGAAATGTCAATAGTTGTCAACTGTCGTCTTGTCATTGTCATGTGATGAATACAGTGATGCCAGATCTACTGATTTAGCAGTAGATCTACCTGATTAATAAAAAATCTACTGATGTGCTGCTTTGATTGTTATTATATAAGAAATCTACCTGTTTTTTTCCAAATCAGACCGGATCATTTAGTCATTGTCGTCGTGTCATGTCATCTGGCCTTTATAACATGACAATTGTTCATCAACTGCCTCGTTGGTCTAGTCTAAGCGCGCCTGCTGACCAGGAGGTCTCGGGTTCGATTCCCGGGTCGGGCAAAGTGTTATTGAGTTTGTTCGGAAATTCTCAGTAACAGTCCGGAGTTCGGAAATGTGCCCGGTAGATGGCAATAGGCTCACCACCTATTACATGGGACTTATTAACAGCATTGGTGAAAAGTGGGTGTAAAACTGTGGACACCTCTGCCTATTCCTTCGGGGAATACAGGCGTTGCATGATATTATTATATGTATAACTAACAGGAATTAACGCGCAATAAATACCTTTGAATCGCTTGACGTTTCGACCACGATCAGTGCTGTCCTGTTAGTTATACATATAATAATATCATGCAACGCGATAGTTTAAAAGTTAGTGTATTTATATGTTCTAATGTATTATATTATATATACTTGTAATTCAAGCTCAAGTCCATTTTACCTCATTTGGGTACTGCTTTTTTAATCTACTGATTTTCCCCTCTATCTACTGCTAAAACTTTAATATTTCGATTTCAAATTGGCAACACTGGATGAGTAATTTTTTATTTTGTGATATCATGATATGTCTAATGTCATAAAATATTAGTCAAAATGTCAAATCAAATTGTATATATGAGTGGAAACTTATCAGTAATGGGTCGATTTTACGTAGTAATAGTAACTTGATTCTTGAACTTTTGATAATATGAGCGTATCATCATTTATATCCTCTACTAAAGGAAAGGTTATACTTGTTACGGTGGCTGCATTTCACATGACTATATACTTTGCGAAACCTTCGTTTTTCAAGGGTGAAAAAACGACAAAAAGCGAGGCAACTCAGCCGAAATATCTACCCGAGAACTAAACGACCTTGTGAACTAACAAAAAGCCCGGAAACCGGCTGAAAGATAACCTGTCGGTTAGATGAATTTTATAAGAGTAGCGTTAGTTGCGCCGTTCATAGTTCGCGGTATTAGTGGTATTGTTATTGTGAGAAATATGAGTTCCATTAGATACCAAGTGTTTGTGACTCGCTGTGATATGCCCGAGGGTGGCGTGGAGCTGCTAAGAAAAGAGTTGGTATTATTTATTACGCGTTTTATTTTGATTACCATTTTTGTTGTGTCGTGGTTTTTGCCATATGCTCGTACGTACGTTCATACTATTATTGGGCAGTAGATTGTACTAATAGACTTCATCAGAGTGACTTCATTGCTGGTTATAGATTATTATTTTCTATAACTTTTTGGTCACTGGGATAAGCTTGCAATTAATTACAGGCAATTTTGTAAATTTGTTAATTAATTATAATTATAGTAATTTTTTAAAAACTCTAAGATAAGCCAGTGATTAGTAGCAATGATACTCTAGTGGTATGACTGTTGACCTGGCAAGGTAAAGATTAGAGACCCAAGGCCACTGACTTGGTAGTAGTCAGTAGTCACATGCAAACTAACTACAAATTAATTATCACTTGCTCAAAACAGTAAAGGAAAATATTGTGACGAAACCAGCACACCTGACAGATGTTTTTGATGATGTGTGCACTAGATAGAAATAAATGAAAAAAGGGTAGAGAGGCCTTGGCCCTGCAATGGGACGTTTTAGGCTTATAACAATAATATTAAAGATGTTAATAAATTTATGTTATAAATATTTTACATAAAATTTTAACTTTTTTCATTACAGATGTGATGTAAAATTTTGGGGTCAACCTTCCCCAGTGCCAAGAAAAGAGTTCCTCAAATCAGTGGGTGGAATAAATGCCATCTTCTGTTCTTTAACTGATAAGATTGATAGGGAGATACTCGATGCTGCTGGGCCTGGCCTCAAGGTAGTGGCTACAATTTCTGTGGGAGTTGACCATATTGATGTGTCAGAGTGCAAAAAGAGAGGCATCAAAATTGGGTACACACCTGAAGTACTAACAGATGCTACAGCTGAACTGACGGTGAGTAGTCATGTGATTATATAATTATGTTGCTTTATAACATTCCTTGTTTCACTTTTGACTTTACCTAAGTTAAAAATCTTTATAGTTTAAGTTGATACTTACAAACCTATAGTTTCAAATTGGAATTGAATTACTTTTTCGTCTTTATAACCTTCAGGTTGCCCTTCTTCTCTCGACTTCCCGTCGTCTTCCCGAGGCGCAGCACGAAGCCCGTACAGGTGGCTGGGTGTCGTGGGCACCCACATGGATGACGGGTCCCGGGCTCGCCGGCGCCACCGTCGGCATTGTGGGCTTCGGACGCATCGGACAAGCAGTCTCACGCCGCGTCAAAGCATTCAACACTAGCAAAATACTCTATAGTAACCGCAGTGAACGACCAGAGGCCCAGGAAACTGGTGCCATCAAAGTCAGCTTTGATGAACTGCTAACTCAGAGCGACTTCATAATTTGCTGTGCTGCATTAGTACCAGAAAGTAAAGAAATGTTTAATAAAGCAGCATTCGCAAAAATGAAGAAGTCAGCCATCTTTGTAAATACTAGTCGGGGTGGTACTGTAGACCAGAATGCTTTGATTGAAGCTTTGCAAAACAATATTATAAGAGCTGCCGGTCTAGATGTGACTACACCTGAACCATTGCCTTTAGATAGTCCATTGTTCAAGATGTCTAACTGTGTGGTCCTGCCTCATATAGGCAGCGCGTCTATAGAGACAAGGAACGTGATGAGTGAACTCACTGCTAACAATATATTAGCGGCCTTAAACGGCTGCGAAATGCCGGCAGAGTTGAAGTGAAATTAATCATTTTTAACCGACTTCAAAAAGGAGGTTCTCATTTTGCTTGGTATATATATTTTTTAGCCATATACACACATGTAAAAAATTATTTATGAATCGCAAAATAAATTATTTTATTGCATACATAATGACTTTATTATTTAGAAGTAATTTTCTTAAAAGTACATTCTACAAAAACATATCTATAACCATATAGTTTCTTCATCAATCATTAATTAATGACGTAAATTTTTCGTGGCAAAATTTTGAGCATTCATGTCATTTACTAACAATTATTTTAAGAGCCTCAACTGCCGCGTTGGTCTTGTAGTCCGAAACGCGACTGCTGAGCATGAGGTCCTGGGTTCGATTTCCAGGTTGGGCAGTGTCATCGGGTTTTTCTGTTAGGAAATTCTCTGTTACAGCCCGGAGATTGGAATTGTGCCCGGTTGATGGCAATTGGTTCACCACCTATTACATGGGACTTAATAACAGCATTGGTGAAATGTGTCTGTAAAATTGTGTACGCCTCTGCCTACCCCTATGGGGAATACAGGCGTGATGATAATACCAATTTTAGATGATTATGGCTCCATCGACCTTGACATTGGTTGAATCATTGGTAATAACCGAATATTCTGCCAATGTCAAGATCAAACACGTTTGTTATATGTACCAAAGCCAAGGTACGGTTCAAGGCGTGATGCTATGTTATTTTAAGAGCAAGACGAGACGAAGAGACGTCACTACAATCTCCGACTATTTTTAGGCACAATTTTAGGTAGGTAGCCACTAAATTCAAATTCAAATAGTTTATTGCTTCATGTGTAGGTACAAGGTGTTATAAATACATTTAGTGGGTATCAACATGACCCTGTAAGGGCGCAGCAACTTAAGGAACATAATATATGTATGTATCAGTATATAACATAAAGTATTAACTAAAATTATGTTTTATTATTAATGTTTTGGTTACAAGTAAAATTCTCCATAGCGAAGTGAAAATTAGAGCTTCAAAATATTATTTCCTGAAAATCTAAGGATGACATGATTAAGTGCGAATTTGACGTCTGTTAATTTATTTCTTCCCGCTCATAAAGTAACGATTAATAAAAGACAGCAATGCTCTTTAGTTTGCTACTACAGATATTAAGACGGCGCGGTTGGCGCAGTGATCGAAAGACTGGCTGCGCCGTGTATCGCGGGTTCGATTCCCGCACAGAGCACATATTTGTATAATATACACATAATTGTTCCGGGTCTGGGTGGGATTATGTCTGTAACACGCACCCACAGGATGCAGGAAGAAAATCCAAGGTTGAGGCAAAGATAGAAGAAAAAAAACATGACCACCGATATAACAGCACAATTCTGCTTACCAGCTTCGTGGAACACTTCGCGAGTTAAAACAGAAGACATGCTGATAGTTCAATAATACATATTACAACAGATTAGATATACAGATTAGATTAGATATAGATTTCAACAGTGGCGGACCGTGAGTTTGTGGGGCCTTGGGTTAATATTACTTGGGGGGCCTGCCTATTTTAACAACTGATTGCATTTTTTAATTAGCGATCGATTCATTTTGTAAAAAAAACTGTTTTCGATAAATTTGTACTAGGTACAAGGTCATCATCATCCCCCTGCCCCTATGCCAATTTATTTGGAGTCGACCATATATCTCAATTAGCCTTCATATCGTCAGTCACATCTTTTCTAGCCATAATTATCATCTTTAACACAATCCATCAATCGCTTCCTCGGTCTTCCTCTACTCTTATAGCCATCTATATTTATACTTAAAACGTTCCTAGTCATAATATGTCCCTTAACCGTCCGCCCACATGCCCATACCACACTAAACGATTTCTAAACAACTTCTCAGTCACTGGTGCCACTTTCAGACACACACTTACAAGGTGTAGGAATAGAAGAGCACCATAGAATATTAGTATATACAAACACAATGGATTTGAAAACCACGTGCATTTTTCGAGATTGCTCGAACGGAGCTGTCATGAGCTGAACCCGCGGCGATGTCGCGAGTCAAACAGTTTGACTCGCGACAAAAATGCGCGTGAGTAGTAATCGGTGAACATTAATTGATTTGAAAACTTTTCCCGTGTAGTACCCGACATAGTGGCGCACGATGATCGTACCTTCTATTGACTGTCGTGTTTGCCCCGCACACAGTACACAGGCTCTGGGCAAAGGGTTCGATTCGGGTCGGACGAATTATTATCTCGTTCTAGAAATTCTGAGTACCTAGTGTAGTTTGAAATGGTGCCTGGTATATAACAATAGGCTCACCATGGAACTAAAAATATGAGACATCTGCCTACAGAGTACTTTTTGATGTATACTTTCTTAATACTCCCGACGGATATTTCGGTCACGGCGGCCTATAGTAATACTACCATAGTTAAAAAAATCTAATATACATGTATGTTCAGGCCTAACGCCTTCAATAATTGTATAGCAAAATGTAATCGTAACGTTATAGCGAACTATTATAATTTCTACAGGCGAACTAAATGTTTTATATAAATTAATGTTCTGTCATCGTTTATTTGTCTAATAGCCTCCGTCCTTAGCCGCTCCTTCCCGCCCCCGTAATATCGCAATTTTTGGGATTTTGATTTGGCACCATTATATCCTCTAAAGATATACATAACAGCGGATTCCAGTTGTTTGACATCGTGATTAGTGAACCCCTGGTGTAATAAGAGAGTACCAACAATCAAATCAATACGAGTAGTTGATTAGCTTAACAAACACATTTGCGTAACGTATGGATAAGGTTAATCCGTTTCAGTAGTTTGATTAATTAATTAATCGAATTTCTAAGTTGCTGGTTAAAAACCTTCGTCATAAATTATTTCACGTGGTAAATAACCTGGTGAAGTAAGAAAACATTTTGTTTTAAAACACCCCTTTTTTTGGGCAGACATGTAAAAAGACGATTTGGTGTATATTACCTTCATTAATATGTGCGCAAGCGCGGCTGCTGCTCGATTGCCGGATTGGGTTGTGTTATTGGATTTTTCTGTCAGGAAATTGTCAGTAGTAGGCTTAACTCGGCATGTGAAACTGTGCCCGCTCATCATATTATATGGGGGCATATTATAACTGCATCGGTGAAATGTGGGTGTACGAGAGAACACCTTACTTATCACTTATGGGAATACAAACGTGATGCTATGTTGTGTTCTTTGTGTTCCTTCTGGCGAACAAGTGAAGGCGCAGTAAACAGGAGTCATTTTGGGACTAAAATAAAGATTTACTGAGTTTTTTTTATTGTTTATTTATTAAAAACTGACAATTATACATGGTGGACTTAAAAAAAAAATACCAACAGAAACCATCGTGGGTTTAACAGCGGCATGCCAGACACGGTCACTCGGTGCCGCAACTTGTTTACATCAATCATTAGGTATAAGTAGGTTATTTTTATGAACAGTCTAAGAAGTATTTTTTTAGTACAGTTACACAATTCTTTTCATTTATAGCATTACATATTTCGGTAGGCAACTCATTCATAACAAGTGGAAGCATGCATTCCCACGTCCGTGCTCCATATACATTATTGTATTCGGGTATCTTAAATGTAGGTAAATATGACAAACGACGCAACGACTCGAGCCTATCGTACTTTGACAATGTATTTAAGTTAGAGTAATTTTCATTTATCAAACAGACATGCACCTTATCAAAAACATTTACGATTTGACAGTTGACCAGATTCTTTATCTTGGAACTGAATTTTTATCCTTCTGGGCACAATTTTCTTTAAGATCCTTATTTGTAAATTGTAAATGTTTTCGAAGTAAGTCTTGTATGTGCGCCCGTAGCTACTTAGGCCGTAGCCAATAACGGAATCAGCCAATGCTAGGTACATTGTCCTAAGTGTTCTTTAAGGTAATTTACATTTAAGTATAGATAGCTTTGACAATACAGATCTAAGTTTATTACATACGTGATCAATATGCGGCCCCCAATAGAATTTACTGTCTATTACCAGACCAAGATACGCATGCTGAGTTACTAGATGTAATGTTTGGCAGCTACATAGTTTAGCCTTTTGGTGTAGACATGTATGCTCATGTGCAATGACAGATGGCACTCGGGGCGCTGCAAGATAAGGTGAGTGTATGTGCATTATCTTGGTCTTTTTAGCATTAATGACGAGACCAACGTCGTGAGCCCACCTGCATAAAAGAGGTCAGCAAATTGGTACACGGAGCCTTCTATAAATATATTACACATGTCGTTGACATACAATAGGTATTCGGTCGGCCCTATAATCGAACCTTGTGTTGTGCCTTTATCGGTTAAGATCATATTAAGTCAGTTTGATTCAGTCAAGATTAGTTATTGTTATACATTTTTGTGGAAAGAAAAATACGGTCGTGAGCAGGATTCGAACCTGCGCCTCCCGGATAAATACTCCAGGCGCTATGTCAGCACTTTTGGACATACGCCTTTTCAATTCAACCTACCTAAGTTCTAACGTTCATTTTGTAAATAAACTGTTTTCGATAATGATGTACTAGGTACAAGGTCATCATCATCCTCCTGTCCTTATCCCAATTTATTTGGAGTCGGCGCAGCACGTATTCTTCTTCCATAAATCTTTATTAACCATCATATAGTCAGTCACCCCTTTTCTAGGCATAATTAGTAGTAGTAGTTCATTGACGTGAAGTTGAAGAGGTCCGAGCCAAGCATCGACTACTATTTTCATCCAGCGAATCTTACACAGCTCGTCATTCCACTAGCCTTAGCCTTAGCGTAGACCGCCCACGCTTGCTAGTTCACGGTTTCCACTACAAAATATGTTCTGTGGCTAAAATCGTTATATCTTTTTGAACTCCTGACTTTTCTCTGATGACCAGAATTTGCTTCCAACTGAGAACAGCGTAGTAACAATTGTAGCAAATCTTCTTGCGAAGTGGGGCAAACCACGCAGCGTTCATGCATCGTAAACAAAACAGGGTGTAGTGAAATTTTTTGTTTTACGTGGTAGACTGACCGCTAATGTCCATTGTCTAGCCTAGGCAATAGGCTGGTCAGCCGCCAGTCGGTGCGCCGCCGTGCCTGCGACCGGTCGCGCACGAGCGTAGGTGCTTCTCGATTGTTTCTATCGAAATCAGTCAGCGTGTTGTGTATGCGTTTGGATGCAGTGGACTGAGGTGAGTTTAGCGGATGAACATGTTTTGCTTTTACATTTAGCAGCTCGACTGTTGGATTACCACTGTTTGGATTTGGAACTAGATTGCTACAGATTAGTTTTAGAGATTTAAGCAGGTGCATGGTAGAATTTTGTTTTGGGAATGTGGAAAATCCATTATGGATACTGTGCCGACCTCCTATCGACTAAAAACCACACAGATCCCGGGTTCGTAGCACTCATCGCGACCCAGTTGGGTACCTTTAATTTGGTAAACTGCAGTTTTTTTATGGCCTTGCCTACTAACTTCTCCTCCTACCGTATCCAAGTTTTCGTAGTTTTGTTATACGCCCACAATGTTAACGTATTTATGAAATTTTAACTCGCAATAATAAACCGATTGAAGTTTTTGGTGTTACACAATCTTAATTTGGTATGCTTCAGGCAGTGCATTCGTTGCTTTAAGATAATTAAAATGATGTATTTTTGTTAACATTTTGGAATTATTTTTTGTTAATTAGTAGGTACCTGTTTGTGAAAGCATTCATGTCACGGAAGAGTTATCATGTTAGCATTTAACAAGTGTCTTTGGTAATTAATATAGGTACCTAATTACTCTCATAAATGCTCATAAAGGTACCTGTTTATCCTATCTTCATACTTTATCGTCATCAACTGTCAAAAAACACTGAAGACCACGGACTTTATGCATGGGTTAGGATCTTTGAACGTCCGTAGCCAAGGGAGGGGGGTGTTTGGGGGTTCAAACCCCCTCGGAAATTCCAGATTTGAAATTATAATGTTTACACTTGTTCCATGCGTGAAGAAAAGGGCGATCCTCCCAGAAATATATTCCTGGCTCCGGCGGTGGATGTTTGCGTTGGTGCATCATATCTTCTTGTGGTTATTTATGTGTACTAGAACTACGAAACCTTATCACCTGGCATGCATCCGGTTGTCGCTAAGGGATGATAGCTTGTGTTTAATAACAGAGCATCACGCCTGTATTCCTAGAAGGGGTAGGCAGAGGTATACACAGTTGGTACACCCACATTTCACCAATGCTGTTTTTAAGTCCCATGTAATGGTGAGCCTAATGCCATCTACCGGGCACAATTCCAAACTCCTGGCTGCTAGTGAGTATTTTCTAATAGAAAAACCCAATAACACTTTCCCGACCTGGGAGTCGAACCCAAGAACTCATGCTCAGCAGTCTTGGGACCAAAAAATAAAAATAATGATTGATTCTTCAACCAGCTAGATCTTGAGATTGTTTTTTCATGTTTGCATTAAGTATATAATTATACTGCACTTACACCTTGTGCAGGTGTAGTGATCTCCACATTCCTGCAAAAGATGTGGGCGTTCTTGCCACTCTAGGATCAGGCTATTAAGCCAATAGAAAAGGCGTCTGTCAAAGACCACAGACACATTTTGGATGGCTTAGTGGTCAGAGCGCCTGGAGTATTTATCCGGGGGGCGCAGGTTCGAACCCTGCTCGCGACCGTATTATTTTTTCCATAAAAATATACAATACAATATTCAATAATGTAACACTTATCAATAAGAATAAATAGAATTGAAGTGTCTGTTTGTTAAATGTCAAAATATTTTTTTATACTATTTTCACGATACCTATGCCTAAAAATAAGTTTTTAATTTTTTCGTCCGTCTGTCAGTCTGTCTGTTTGTTCCGGGTAATCTTTGAAACGGCTGGACTGATTCTGATAAGATGTTACTGGCAGGTAGCTGACTATACAAGCAGTAACTTAGGCTAATTAAAATATTTTTGTAAGCGGGTGAAACCGCGAGGCACAGCTAGTCAATTACAAAAAAAGACTAAACAAATTGTACGATTACCTATCTCTAAAGAAGAAGGAAAGAAAGAAAACATTTATCTGTTAAATTATTAGCAAAGGTTCATTAGAGAATAGGTATTGTGTTTTTTTATATAAACGTAAAAAAAAAACTTGGTCACATGATCGTCAACTAAATTAAAAGTATAGATACATTTCTGTGCTCTAATGTCTCATGAAGTACCTAGGTCATAGGTCATCTATCCTCTTTAGTCATTGCAGCATTTTATCGGCGATCTGTCATTGGTATGTGTAAATACTAGAACCTATGAAGAAGTTCAAACTAGGGGTGACACCCCGCGCATTTTACTGTAACCGGAATTTCTTATTAGGTACTATCGTTGAAGAGGCCATGTATATCTTGCTTGATAGCTAACCTTCTAATAGCCAATTCTTTGCACAGCTCCAAGACTATAACGTGGTAGGTACTTATCTAGTGGTATCTATATGATTTTTCATATTGGTGTCAGACTGATACGGTCTTATCTAAATTAAATAAATAGGTAAGTACTAGATTTTATGTTATTTAAATTTATTTAAATTAGGAACCATCTAATAAGTAGTAATTAGTAGTACTAATTACTAGAATTTAGGTAATTCTCTATCGACTTTCGTGAGTTCTGAAACGTTATTCACTTTCCGAGACTGCAAGCCGTCGTCGCGGGAATGCAAACAGAATTAATTAAAAGTGTGATCAGACTTTCATCTTGTTAGAGAGGAATCTAAACGTAATAATAATAAAGTAACGCACAAAAATCATACCGCCGGAGCTCGGAAGCACTGAATAGTTTGATAAAAAAACTGCCGCGAAGACTCTCTACAGAGCAATTAGAAGATTCGCACACGAAAGTGCACTGGAAGTATTTAGCTACGACAGTATGCGCCCGCGCTGGAAAATGCAAGATTTATGTCCGCGTCAACGCGTACTTTTTCTTAAATTTTTGATGTGATGCTGTGTAAATTTGCTTTTACATGTTGCACTAGAAGTTTGAAATCATTTATAAACTTTAAAAAATCTTTTTAATTTAACCTTAATATTTTAATTTCTATGAAAATACTGGCACACAGTCTGTAGAAACATTTAAGTACCACATAAATTAAACAAGTAAAAAGATTTACTTTTTATAATTTAATGGCTTTCACTGGAGTTTATTCGTCGCAACAGGCCATTACGTAATCAATTTGGTGCGTCAATTAATATGAAATAAAAAGGAGTAAAAAAGAATGTTCGTCATGATAACCATGTTAGAGGGACCATAAAAAGGGCAGCAGCCGGCAGAAACCGTAGAATGATCTAATTTAATAACCAATTAATATTTGTTAATGTTATAAATATTAGTATCCCATGAAGTCCTAATTATGTGAAACCATTATTAACTTTTAATTATATTAGTAATATAGTAATTATATTATTATAAATAAATTCGCATGATTGACATTGAAAATATGTTAGTTCGTACTTTAAAATGCAAAAAGGTCTTTAAAAATATAAAGAATCGGGTTACTAATAAGCTAACATGCTTTAAAATTGAGAAAACTGTAAAATAGGTAATTTTTTAAACATTTCACATTGTTTCAGGGCACTTATTTGACAATGGAATTGGTTTTCATTTCAAGAGTACTTATTTAACCCAAAAACGTCAAAAAACTAGAACTAACTTCGGTTTACTTCGTCAAATAACAAATGTACCTACGCGTAATTATTAAATAGACCAGTGGTCTTATTACAAATGTTAAAAAAATATTCAATCGGCAACGCAGTCGGCAGTATTGCGATTTCACGTGAAGATTTCTACTTTTGCATTTTCTAATTTGACTGAAATATCTGATTATAAATTCTAATTTAGTAGGTATTCATTTTGATGCGTGGACTGTTAATCCTAATTATGTAGGTACTTCATTAAATATTCAAACGTGTGTTTGTGCTTTGTTTTTACCAATCGCTTTAACAATGTTATTATACTTTTACACACGCAGGCTTCAACCGACGAAAAAAAGAGGTTGTCATGTCAAGGCAAAGGTATTTTTTTTTTTACCAAATTTGGTCTGTCCAACACTTTGTGTTTATTTTATGTGACCTAACAGTAAAGGATTTAGAGAGCGAAAAACAGAAATTGCGTTTATAATTGAATTTAACAATTATTCTTACAAATACATAACTAGGAATTTTCGTTAACATGATATACGAGTAACACACGAATCGGTCAAAATGAATACTAAAAATGGGACATCCCTTGAAGTAAAGGACCATTATTGGTAACCCAAATGGAGCACCTACCAGTGACCATTATATTGTATGTAGATGGATATACATAACAACAAGTCTATCAATTATTATTCACCGGTTTCGAACTCGAGCTCAGTTCATGACTAAGGGCTCCGTTCGAGTTCGAAACTAGTTGGGCAATCATGAAAAATGCACGTGAGTAGTAACCGGTGAACAATAATTGATATGAATATCTCTCACGAAAGTTTTGATACAATAATAAAAAGCCTACGCAAAATTAAACAGTTTGATAGAATAATGGAGGAATTAAGCTGAAGAATAGAAAACCTGCATAGAAACTACTCAAAAAATAAGCACATATAAAACAATAGATCTCACTGACAACGATTATGCAGCGCATGACAACAATTGTGGAATAAATTGGACCTTTTCAATGTAATCAACAGTTTAGATATATAAAATATAATATATCATTGTGTTATTTTGGTCATGTGGTCATTAATTAAATTTGTCCATGAGTTTGACCGCGTTGACTGATGCCAACGTGGACACTCATTTTGTTTATAATAGTTGATGACGGACAGCTATTAGATATAGGTATATAGTTTTTGTGTTTTGGGAGATCCTACTTTGGCATCAAAATCAAAATGTAGTGTTTCTTCTACGTACGAATCGTATGAAACACTATACACGCACGTTAACATTGTGCCTAATTAATATAACAATTAATGGTGAACCTTTATACTTCTAAATGTGACAAGCGAATGGGTCGTGAGGCCCCTGTGGTTCGGGGGCCTCGTATCTATACGACGGTAGCTACGCCCCTGATAATATAGCATCATTCTTGTATCTCTGATGGGGTAGGCAGAGGAGTACCTACTGTTATACACCCACATTTCACCGATACATTTAATAAGTCACATGTAATATACAGATGATTTTTTCAAGTGGTCGTGGATGGCCAAATCCGGAACTATAAGGAATATCGAAAAGTCCTCGGAGTCTCAGGCCCGGTTTGGCCAGGTTTTGATTAAAACTAAAACTGCATTTTTATATATGGTTTATAAAGGATTGGAATGTTGTTCGGCGCTTTACAACTGCAAAGTGGTAACGCAGAGTTTAGTAGATCTGTAAATGATTGCTAGATAAATATCGCCAGGCGTCTCCTTAAGACGAATACAAGGAGGATTGAAAATTCAATAGATTCGAACACGAAAAGGTAGCTCAGTTGGTAGAGTGATGATACGGAATTTCCAGGATCGCGGGTTGAAGCCCCGTTCATGTCTATTATTTTTCTATGTTTCCTTGAAAAATTGTAATTAATATAAGCATTACATGGCCTCAACATGTGTAATAAATGCCCGCGACTTCGTCTGCGTGACAAAAGGTAGCCTGTGTTCTTCTCCAAGGTCGAATCTATCTCCTTGACAAATTTCATTACGATATGTCCAGCCGTTTAGTCGTGAACATGTAACAAACAAACAAATAGAGTTACTTAAGAATTTATAATGTTAGTATGGATAACAAATTTTGACTTTTCAGGAGTCATCCTGCGACCACGAACGCTGCCAAATGTTCGAAATGTCAGGAGAAACAAAAATCAATAAACGTTAAATGCCATTAATCCGTTTAAAAGTCCAGTATTTAAAAGGTTACTGAAGGAATATTACCTGTCATTACCTTTGCCGTAAAGTTAAGTAGTTTTTTATATTTATAGATATTCTTCGTGTACATTAAAGAATAAATATAATTAATATTTAAAAAAAAATAGAATAAATAATAAAAGTACACACCAAACATCATTCTAAAGACATCTTCTACAGACATCCTTCTAAAACCCGTGTCATATTTATAGCGTCGATGTAGCTACACAGGATTTACGTCGGACACAAAGAGTGTAGCGATCCTGTCAAACAGGTCCCAAGAATATGGGTGTGTCAAGCTGCAACTTGCGACTGTGAATAAGGCTGGGGATATATTAGTCAGCGACGCGATCTGCGATACGTAATTAAATGATTAAAACAAATCATTACATACATAGTATCACGCCTATATTCCCCGAAGGGGTAAGCAGAGGTGTACAAGGTTGTACACCCACATTTCACCAATACTGTTTTTAAGTCTGATGTTATAGGTGGTCAGCCTATTGCCATCTACCGGGCCCAATGCTTCGGGCTGCTACTGAGAATTTCGCAACAGAAACACTGCCCGACCAGGGAATCGAACCCAAGAACGCATAGACAGCAGTCGCACTTGGGACCACTAGACCAACGAGACATTAACAAATACTCACATTTATGGCTACACTGTACACCAAAATATTATTTCGCTAGCAATCTTTAATTTGTGTGTTTGGGTGTTTCTGTTAGGAAATTCTCAATAGCAGTCTGAAGGTTGGAATTATGCCCGATAGATGGCAATAGGCTCACCACCCAATAAAAGGGGCTTAAATAACAGCATTCCCTATCCCTTCGGGGAATGCAAGCGTGACAGATATGCAATCGATCAATAACGCCTGTCTGCCCCGCATGTGTACCTACAGTAGCCATTAAATAAATATTTTTCTTATCTTTCATAAATAACTTTCGCCTATTAATGTTACCGAACCATGTTTATATTGTTTCGCTGTTTCAGTCAAATCGCAAATCGCTGTCTAGTTACTGTGTAGCCTTAGCCTAAAAATCCAATGTGTAAGCTTACTCTAGTAGTTTGCTAAAAAGCTGAGAGAATTCTTGGTTTTGTTATGGAGTTAAATAGGTAGGTATTATGGTGGAACTTGGGCACAGACATTAGAGAGCTTTTTTTTTAGCCGTCTGTATGACTACTAACCTTCGAGAATGCAATTAATTTTGTTACACTAATTATATATATATATATATATGAATCGTTTCGTCTGAAATTAAATTAAATTTAAATCATAGGACTTCGTTAGATGTGACCAATGTAATGACCATCTGCATCTCAAAAACCATCGAATCTGCGGTCATAGATTATACAGGATTATTATGTGCATTATTACTATAGAATTTGCATACTCGTAATATCTTAATAAAAATAAACTGAAACAGGTTTAGCGTTGACTGTCGCGTCTCAACGAAAGTGGTTTTATGTAGGTTACGTAATAATATTATTATGAGAAGTTTTATAATATTATAATTTTAGTAATTATTATTAAGTGTGTGTGTGAAGCAACTATTTCCTTTTTTACGTTATAAACTTGTTAATTGTGTGTAGTGAATGGTATTATCTGGATTGAATCTTTCTTTTTTTATTATAATTTTAGTTGCATGTAAGTACATATATTTTTTAAGCACTTATTAATCATTATGCCTGTATACTGAATTGTTACGGTAACTTCCTATTATACCTATTATTCTGTGGTACAAATTCAGTTCAGATAGAGATTAAATTAAATATCTTATAACCGTTTTTATTCCATTTTATCCAGTCACACCTAAACTAGTATTTTAACATCAAATATTGGTAAAACAAAACTTGTAAAACTAAGTAATTTGGCATGCATGGTAAGTCGATAGATTCCACAAAACCGGATTTTAAAACACAAAACGTCATCAGAACACAAAGAACTGGCAGCCGAAAGCTAATAAACAACAGAAAGGGAAAACCGCCAAAAACCATATACTAGATGTGATCTTCACAATGGACATCACTTTCGAACAGTGATGTGGAGCAGTTCCCACGTAACGATTACCTGTTCCGAATGAGCGGCGGCCGACTGAGCGATAACGGTGTCCGCAACGGACGCGCCTACATACGCACACTCGTTGAATTATCTACGAAAACAATACCTAGTTTATAGAGCGTTTGGAATACTATACTTCTTAGCTCATAGAGAAGCGCCCATAGCCCATTACAAACTCAGATCAGTAAATAATAGTTCTTTCTCTTTCGTGTGTTGTTCAAGCCGCCCGTAGGCCTCTGACTTGGTTTAGCCACTATTATTAAAATAAATAACAAATGTGAACGATGGTTTAAAGTGCTTTCCGAAGCACAAAGACACCCAGATGAAAATGCTCCTACCGGTCACCACTGTACAGACTGACCACCTTCTGTCTTAAGAGGCGACTAAGGGATATAAAATAAGGGATAATATATATATATAATAAGTAATACATCCTAAACTCTGCCTATTGTACTGGTTTGCCAGTCCATTTGACCACAGGACGCAGGATAAGAGAGTGTGCTTGCACCAGCGTAGCCGCTTGGCCACTTTGCGTCGATGATCCAAGCTATTCGTTCTAGTTATTTAAAACCATTAACTTTATTAGTAATTATATTTTTGAGCCGTTTGGGGTTGAAACACTCGGGTCGTGGGGTCCGAGCGCTTGCATTCTGTATAAAGAGATCGCAAGGCGATTGGTCGACAGTTCGACACTTCACGTGACCCAAGAGCTGGTCTCTATTTCGCACAAAGAATAAGTATTGCCATTCAACGTGGCAATGCTGCCAGCCTTTTGGGTACACTCCCAGTTGACAGCGACGCGGACGATTTTTTCGATGCCCTCCTCTAGTTTTAATTTATTTTATATTTTTATTATAGTAGATTTAAAAACAATACATAACATATTATTCTGATGTATTTTTTAAATAAAGTAAGGATGAACGTTGTTTGTATTCCCACTGAAAAGCAATTCATTACTTGTTTTTATGATCTGAGAGAAGAAATAAAGAGTTCGGTCTAATGAGTCATTTTAGGGGTAACGAAAGACAAATAGCTGTTGAGGTCGCCTTTATAGAAACCGAGGCGGTCGTCGGTATACAGAATGACCCCAAACTTGTCGATCGTTTACCGAGCAGAGGTTGTAAAAGAGCCTGAAAGTACCTTAAAATTATACTTAAGGTCAAGTAATACTTGCACGCCTATAGTCTGTAGATGACTCACTGGTCGAAGCATTCTTCTGCGTTTCAAAAAGCACGTTACAATCTATGGCCTGGCTGTTGTCTATATATTGCAGTCTTTAAGCTAAATCAGAGGACTACTGGCGGCATGGTGATATCGTGCAAGTGTACTGGGTTAATCACCTATTACTATGAGTAAAAAGTGCAATTATTTGATATCGTCTTCTTCTGCACATATGACTGTGTTTATAGTATGGTCAATTCACGAAGGCGCGTCATGATCGTGGGCGTTTTACCTGGATATTATAACGTTTTTTTTATTTAAAAGTATTATTTAGGAGTCTTATTACGTGGTCTAAAGTCGCTAGAGTGTAAAGGGCTTATCACATACATCATAGAGAACAAGCCATGAATTATGTTAATGGCTGCAGTGTCGGCCCATCGACCCGTGCTTCCACAAACAGAAGGTCGGTACCAGGGTCTTTTCAGTCTACGGATGAACTGAGCACGACGTATGAGTACTTTTGTATAATATTTGACATTTATTTTACTATCGTGTGGAAATACTTGGAAATACTTATGGATATCCTGCACCTTGCAGCGGATAGATATGTCGGCCTCCTACCACCATATCTCTTCGCTTAAACCACACGGCCCGGTCTTTGCACATAAGGAAAGGGACGCCGTAATCTCCAAGAGTATTAACCGTTGCAAGTTTTTTTACGGTGTTTTTTATTTATTTATCAAAAACGGATCTACGTTTGGCCACCGACTCGCCTGATGTTAAGCGACGGTGTGGCTGATAGTTGGGGAGTTGATGCAACTGTCCAGACCCGTCTGCCACAACGGTTACATCGGACTACATCCCGAAACACGACTAGGTCGCTTCACGGCATGGCTTCGTCCAGTGTGTGGTAACTAGCCGCGACAGAAGCCTCCCACCAGAATTGTGTTGCCTGTTTTGCACCACCATTGGGTCACGCGTAGGGATTCCATTTGTTTTTTATTTTTATTTTTATTAAACAGACCTGTTGATTAGCCTATTATAGACTGAATCAAATAGACTTAATAGCTTCAATAGTGATAGTGCTAAACACGTTTCTATGTAGTCGAAATTCTGATATTAATAATATTCATTTTGGGATATTCAATACTTAGGCGCTAGATTAAAAATAGAAGACTTGTCACCACATTGTCACCATCGCCGAATAGTCTATCTGGCACGTGGCAGTTGGGGATATGGCTTATTTTTTTAATGACAGTCAGTACGTTGATCTTGCCGATATAAGTACATAGTACATATTTCTTTAAGATAAAACTTTTAACTTTTTGCGGAAAGATTTGAATGGCCATATTTTTTTTTTTTTTTTTTGGTCTATCTGTAACTTTTACCTAAGTGTTTTTTTTTATCATATATAGTCATGCATTGGCTAAGATCGTAAATCATTTTAACGTTTTATAGGTTTAAATCAAAATATTATACACAACCCACATTACATGCCAAAACTGTTTAATCGCGCTATCGTAACCTACCTAAAGCCTAGAAACTGGAATACTTAAAAAAGCGTGAATTACCAATTTCAGATGGCAATAAATAATTCAGATATGGCAAAGACCTTGATGATTCCTATTTTTTATTAACGTAATATAGCATCACGCAGGTATCTGTGGAGTTAGGCAGGGGTGTTCGAATGACGCCTACATTTCACCGCTGTAGTTATTAAATTAGTGGTAAGCCTATTGCTATCTACCGTAAATAATAACACACAACTCCGGACTACTACTTAGAATTTTCCTAACAGTACCTCATAAGACTCCTCGACCCGGGAATCGAACTCAGGACTAATAACTATTTCAACTAATGTTACCTTAAGAATTTGCAGATATTATGGAATCAAATATTTCCAAATGAACTATTTAAATATAACATTCTAAATTCTACAAAGGTGTACCTCAGGGTAGTGTTTTAGGACCTGTCCCATCTCATACACGTAGGATATGCCAGAACTTTAGAACCATTACTTTGCAACGTTGACCAAACGGATTTGTGTATAGATTATGATGCAGACTTGCAGAGGATCAGATAGTAGAGGTCAGCTAGTGTGTTTTGTAATCACTACTATAATTAAATGTAACCTACAAAACTTATATTGGGACTTGATATGTTGAAGGCGTTTGAGATTATTTGGTGATTCTCTGATTCCTTCAAATTAATACAGATTTAAGTAAAACGACCATAGCTTTTGGCTTCTTTTGACCTGTCTATCTCTGTTATATCATATGACTCGTCACCAAATAAGATAAGATATATGAATCTTGAGATATCATTGGATGTCCATGATCAGTGATGAAAAATAGGTACAGATAATTTATCGATCGAAGTTGGAAGACTTTGATCTTGAAAGTTATTGTGTAATTTCATTGAACTTGCCAGTAATTAATGATTCGACGCGATTATTAGCCGTAACTGTAAGTATATTTGTTTACTTGTATTGTGTGGCAAAACCAACTTTCTATAAAATTAATTAACTTTTAACAACGGTGTCTTTTATATTTGTTTATTTTTATATGCAAACTTTTTTTTTGTAATTCACACAGCGTTTCAGTTGGTTAGCAGTTTTGGATTCGAGTGTGTAATGTTTTTTATATTACTGGTAATTAATAACACTGGGCACTGTTGTGTTTTTTGTGAGCATTTATATATATTTTTTTAATTAGGGTGTATGGCGTGATGTCCTGTTCTAGGGCGAACATTAGGACCATTCATTTAGTGATATGTAATAAAGTATGACTGTGTTGAATAGGCTGAAGGCTAGTCGAATTTAATAACAGAAGAATCGTTTAAATGTAATTACATTTGGATCAGTGATATGATTGGTTTCGTCTTTACGATACCAAGTTTTACACATCAATGATTGAATCAGGTAATAAAATAAAAAATAATGAAGACGATTTAATACTACTAAATCAATCATTTAGAAGGACAAATGTAATTATGTCACTGCATTCATTACTTCCGCATCATCAGTAATAACTTAATAAGTAATAACAGTAAAAATTTATAACAGCAAATCCAACCATAAAATGGTTTCCTTTTCATTATCAAAACATTAACAAAATCTGGTCCGTTTTTTGTGGTTTTTAGTCGGTAGTAGTCCGGCACGGCGTCCATAAAAACTTTCCACACTCAAAGAAAAAAATATACTTAGCTGCATTCATTGCATCTACTTAAGTCTATTATCTATGCTTCGGAGAGCTGGTTCAATCCCTTGGTTCCGGTTATGAAACGAAGATTTCTGACTGGCGTTAGGGGTAGTCAGATGGTTTAATGTTCAACTAGTCTTGGTAAGCCTGGTGGTCAAACATGAGATATCGTGTTACCTAGTGCTTGGTCTGTTGGAGGCATTGTGTAAGTGTACCCGTTCCATTACACTAAAAGCTAATGCCAACATTGTTTTTTAATAACATGTATATTGCTACACCGAAATAGGGTCATATGTCATCTCAAATAATCTTAATATTAACATGCTTATGTAAAAACACATGATTGCAATAAATGATTGAGTGTTGTTGGGATAAGGCTAGGCAAATTTTTCTTTGATAGCGGTAGCCGTAGCAAGTTGTCAGAAACGAAAATGTCGCTGATAATGCAACAAATTTCTTTCATCTCAGTCTTATCAATACTTTGTTGTTCATATTCAGGATGCATAGTAATTTTTGGAGTATCTAAATCTATTTTATGCCTTTGAAACCCACATCTGGTATTATATAGGTATTTGCAAATATCGCACGCCAATCCAGTCCTGCGGTACGCCCGGCGCTCGCGCATTGAGGCGTGCATTCAGTAAATGGTCTGGCCACCATTATATTGTATTATATCGTGCATGCTTCCGCACCAACGCTTGACATTTATATCGCAATGGTGGCCGAGTGGTTAGGCCCGCCTCTTGAGCTGTAGGTTGTGGGTTCAGTTTTGGAATGCACCAATGTGACTTATTTAATAATATATGAGACATCTCAGGCGCAAGGAAAATATACCTAGTCAAAGAACCTGAATCTAGCAGTTTAGAATCGCCAACCCACACTTTATATCCAAGCTTGGTTATTAAAGCTCGTGGTACAACAGTTATGGGCTGGTTTTATTATGAATGTATATTGTATTGTAGTAATCTTAAATGATTGCTAAATAGAAATCGCCAGGCGTCTCCTTAAGACGAAAAGGGAACATGAAATTTAATGGACGCTAGCAAGACACGATAGCGCAGGTTCTCAGCTCAGTCGGGTTCGAGTACTGCTCGTGTCAATGTTTTCCTTAGAAAATAATAATTATTATAGGCATTACATGGCCATAAACATGTATAAAAAGCATATAAAATGTATATTGTAGCTGATTTGATATGTTTGAAACAAATAAGGCATCAAATTAATTTATATTTATTATTGTTCTGACTCTGTGATCGATTGGGTTGTGAATGTTGTGAGGTGTATGTTGTGTTTGGGTGAAGGTTATGTTGTATTGTTACATTTGTTAGTATTGTTTGGTTGGTTGTACGGCGAAACGAATGCTACTGATTCGCGGCTACTGATTAGTCCAACAGCAATTTAAAGGTTTTTGTTCATAAGTGTAAAGGTAATTTCTAGGTTCACTTTCCACCAGGAAATTGCATTTCCTCGAGGTCAGAAAGATCCTACGCATCCTAAAGTAAAAAAATTAAAGACCTGACGTTACTAGATAGTAAATTTCATCGAAATCCATACAGTAGTCACAGATAAATTAATGAAATTCTAAAGTTTTAGTTGAAAGTAAAATTCGGTCGTCAGCAAATTTTTACCTGAAGCCCCCCCCCCCCCCCCCCCCCGATGAATACTCCAGGCGCTCTGCCAACTAAGTTATTTAGACCTCTGATCGGGTCGAGTCCGAGGTCGAGGTAGCTTAGGTAGTTGATAGTATTATTCTTTCCAGGCGTTTAATTTATTTAGTTTTTGCTTGATTGGAGAACAGCCAAATTGACAAACATCTAAACTCACAGTTGCAGCCTATTGCCATCTATCAGGTACAGTTTCAAACCCCAGGTTCCAACTTGACGGCGCGGTTGGCGCAGTGGTCAAGAGACCGGCTGCTGCATCTCGTGTCGCAGGTTACATTTCCGCACGAAACAAATAAATATTTGTACGACCTACAGATAATTGTTCCGGGTCTGGGTGTGTGCATGAGAGATTATGTGCTTGTAAACGCATCCACGATACAGAAATAAATATATAGGGAGGGGCAATGTTAAAAAAAAATGCTCACACTGGGAAGTTCTCAACACAAGAAGTTTGTCCTGGACATTACGATCAGCAGCCGATCTTGCGACCACAAGACTAATGACGCAGTTCATAAGAAAGACCGACGAGGATTTGTTTCAAACAAGACATTATATTTTTTAATAAGGTTATTTCCAAGCAGTAGAGTGCTCACGATTTCCTGACGCATATTTATATTCATAATATTATTTTACTGGTTCAAAAATATATTCTAACTTGAAGCATTAAGGTCTGTGTTCGGTTGGGAAGTTAATGTTTATTGTATGCAAAGATAAGGACACGTATGTGAGGGCAGACAGTGACATCCTGTGATGGAATGGAAACTTAAAAATATTGTTTATATTGTGTTGAGGTGGCTGTGCATTGGGTGGTAAGCAGAGATACGAGCGTTATGAACAGCAACGTCATGCAATTAAGTTTTATGTAGGAACCTTTGAATATATTTATTTTTATACGATTGCCCAAGAAAGGGGTGTTATGTTTTTATTATAATCTAGCTCAGCCTGCAATTTCGTTAGCGCGGGATTTAGACAAATTACACTTTATATTTATATTCTTGAAAAGGTAAAACATTCGCAGGTGGAACTGCGGGGCGTAGCCAGTTTCTTGTACATACAACTAAAACATTATGTTACAGCTAAATTATCTTCTTGCCTTTTCATCACTTGTATAATAAAATTATCAGATCAATCAACGCCATTGTCTCGAGGCACACAATCGGATTCCCAATAAAAAAACAAATAATTATTTCTTCGAACAATAATGTGCATCTGTTTGTGTGTATTTAAGTACGGGAAACTGTAATGTAAGCGGATTATGCAATTCGTGGCATTCGTATATTAGCTTTGTAGATGATCAATATTTGAGCTGTAACGCTTATGACAAAGTGTAAGGCAGGTAATGCTCTACCCTCAATATTGTGGAAGTAGCTAGATATTGTATTTATTTGCATCAATGGCTAATTGCATATTACCTAAATCACATATTATTATCACATTTATTATATTTAGTAGGTAACAACAATAAAATTACTCATCAATTCATCATCTAAAACACACACTGGCCTCTCGACCTCATCAAATCATCAAGATTGATGGCACATAAGTCAATGAAACCTTGTGACATTGATCATGTACTCTTCTGTTCTAGCCAATAAGATTGTCATGTGATTGCGTTCATGATCTTACGTCAGTCCAATCAGTTTGTTGACGGCAATGTTGGTTTCTAGTTGTCATGCACATGGGGATTGTTTGTAGAGATAGGTCAACCCAACTGAGATAATATGAGAACTTCGTAAACTTATCAAGTTCGTTGTACTTATTCAATAAATACTGAATTAATATATACATATTTGATTCTTATTAAAACGATTTTAATAATTAGAAAAAATAAACGATTATTTAAACTAAAACTATTTTAATAATAATAGAAAAAAAAACTAAACTAAAAGAGAGCATCGAAATATTCATCCGCGTCGCTGTCAACTAGGAGCGTACCTACCCAAAAGGCAAAATGGAGACCAGCCCTTCGGTCACGTGAAGTGTCGACCAAGCCTTGAGGTCTCTTTATAGAGTATGCGAGCGCTCGGACCCCACGACACGAGTGTTTTAGTTTTGTTATATTTTCGCCGTTTGAGGGTCTCCGCAGCTGCAGCAGCAACACCAGCACAACCCGCCGGAAACATTACTTTGCATCGAAGATTACATTGTTCTCACACATTCCTCTTGAATAAACATTGTATGTACAGAAACAAAAAGTTTAGATAAATCCATGAAGATGAAAAATCCATGAAGTTTCTGGCCACTTCTTCTCCATAGGAGACAACTATTTTGGAACAGTGCTACTAAATTTTGACGTTTCAAAGTGCCTTTTGACTTTGACTAGACCGGTTAATTGCAATGTTGAATACCTAATTGGTGTAGTGGTTGTAAACGCGGATGCTGAGTGTTCTGGTCGGGCGGTGCTGTTGGGCCTAATGTTTCGGAAATTTTTGGTAGCAGCCTGTAGTTTGAAATTGTGTTAGATGGCAATAGATTCATTCATCACATGGGATTTAATTACAGCATTTGTGAAATGTGGGTTTAGAATATTACCTACACCTCTGCCTAGCCATTCGGGTACACAGGCATAATATTATGTTGTATAAATTAATTCAATTACCTACCATTTATAAAAAAGAAAAAAAGATCTTAAATAGCATCACATCTGCATAGTATACCCAACGAATTAAAATTAAAATTATGTAACAATTATTAAAATATCAAATATTTATGTCCATAAATACTAGCAACGCGCCCCGGCTTCGCACGGGTAGCACTAATTATTTATTATTACTGAAATAAAATATGTATTACAATAAAGTTATTATATTAGGCATAAGCTAAGCATGCGTTAATGCTTTTCAAAAGATTTATCTTGGATCTATTACAATATTAAATGGAAAAAGAATACGGTCGCGAACAGGATTCGTACCTGCGCCTCCCGGATAAATACTCTAGGCGCTCTGACCACTAAGCCATCTTGACTTCTGCTCACCACCGCGAATTCTTCTTCTATATTTTAACACGTCTTATGGCGACGTCATACTTTAAGGTTTACAACTTTAGAGTTCGCTAAGCATGCGTTAATGCTTTTCAAAGATTTATCTTGAATTAAAATATGTATGTTACTCGGTAATAGTATAGTAGCTTTCTAACTGTGTACGATTTTTTTTAATCGGTTCGGTTTTTGAGTAGAATCCTTACAAACAAACAAACAAAATTCCTTTTTATAATATTAGTATAGATTACTACAGTTAGAACATTAAAAGAACAAAGATTTTTTAACATTGAACCTTCGATCACTTATTAGTGATCGAAGCATTGAACAGAATAATCTGTACCAAAGATTTCTCAATAACAACTGCCTTTAGGTACGTATGTAATAAGACTGTGAGTTTACTAATGTAACCAGACAACTTGTCACATGTCTGCTTCTAGTTACTGAGTACGAAGCAAATTCAATGGAGCATCAAACAGACCTGTCGTTTTGCGGTGACGCGTGTCATTGTCGTCTGGTGTCGAGTTACAAACGTTAATAGTAATACATCATTGAATAAGACATCGAGAGGGGCTCGTGGCGAAGTATTAGGAGCACAGATCGATCGATCGAGGTTGTCGAGGTTTGTGGATGGGTGACCATCATTTCATATCGAAACCCCTCTGTGCCTCGTAGAGTACGTTAAACCGTCGGTCCCGGTCGTCTAATGAAGATCTACGACAGCCATTACGGGTAGAAAGGGGCCTGAAATCTGACAACGAGATATCATGTTACCTAGTAACTCGGCTGTAAAAGTCAGATAGGCAGTCGCTCTATGTAAATTACTGGTGTAAAGCTGTATACAGTCAGACTAGAAGCCGACCCTAACGTTGTTGGGAAAAGGTTAGGCAGATTGTGACACCGTTTTGCTCCACAACTATACACTGCCCACTTGGTCTCCCGTCAATAATGAAATAGTTTGAAACCAGTACCTTTACGTGAGTGGTCATAGTTTCTCATGAAAAGCTCAGAAAGAACACGGGTGGATAATGCCTACAATAACACGTAAGCGTGGTGGCGGAGTGGTACTGTGCTACATATGTACTTTCTTAGTTAATCTAAGACATCACAGTCATACGGTTAAGAAAAACATCGTCAGGCAACCTGGACTTGATGGTTTAAAATCGCCAACCTGCAGTTGGCTAGCGTGGTGATCAATGCGCGTGCCTTTTCTGTATGAGAAGGCCCTTGGCTTTATTGGGACATTAAAAATTATGGTCTAGTTATGTTATGTAATACGTAGGATATCGATGACACCCATACAAACCACTTAAAAGATCTATTTAATTTCTATACTGTCCAAGAATAATCTTGGCTAGATGTGTTGATAGTAGATGGCTTACGTCCCTGACCGAGAGTCAGCCGAGGGTAGGCACATGGAGTGTGGAAAGACCGATGGTGAGATGAGTCGATGATCTATATCATCGTCGTTTGATGTTTTCCATAACCCACTTGAGCTTGGCCGCTTTGTGAGTGACGTCTATTATTTGCGTTTTGGGACGCATTACTGTGTTCCGTATCCGGAATGCTAATAATGGCATTTAATTTAGTTAGTTAGTCACGGTTACTGTTTATTTTTGAAGCAGTGTTTCAAACGGAAATATCACAATTAAAACTATGCTGAAATGACACAATATTCAGAATGCACATAGAAAAACAAAATTAAATAAGAATAGGTAATAGAGGTATAATCAAATCATCTTAATTGCAGTATTAAAGTTGAATTATTAAAAAATATATTCGCACGTCACGTAACTGGAGCCTTCATGAATAAAGGTGTGCGAGTAAAATGTTGTTAATGGATTGCAGTAATTAGTGTTGCCTGCTTCAAATGTATAATGATGTAACCGCTTTCGCTAACTAACAATACACGCGCCTTCCTACGATTACGATGCAGTTTTTTTTTTACTTTACATCTCGTATTAACAGCTCTTTGACATAACAATTATGTGTACTTATAAATCCAACGGAATTTTTAGGAATTGGCAGAATAGGATAGTTCCTTTGCGCCGTTATTAATTTTCTTTGGGCACGTAGTAAAACCGGGAATCTCTTTCTTTGCAAATTTTGACGTTTATGCAGTACAAAACCGTTGTCTCTTAGACACACCATGAATCGGCTGTGATAGACGCAAAAATGGTAAAGGTGATGATTTAGTAAACTCCGCTCGTTGTTTTAGAGGTTTTGACCATATATTATACATAACTTTAGAAATGGTTTAATAAAAGGATACACCCATATTTGTAGTAAAAAGCATGCCTTCATGATGGCAATAACCTTGATGATTGTTTTACGGTTCAGGGAAGTTCTGTTAGCATGTCGTAGTGTTGAAGAGGCATCTGGGTACCATATTATATCCCTAAACAAAATGTTTAATATTACCAAAATGCACTATCCATCTAATTCTTTACCTAAACACGTCTTGGCGCCAAATATCTAGGTAATTATTAGAGTCAGAAAAAACATTGTAACAGTTTTAAATAGTGACTCCATTTTTTAAAGCTACATGGCATACCAGGCCTGTTTGACAATGGACTGATTACCAGGCCTGTTTGACAATGGACTGATTACCAGGTCAACAGAACAGTCGTGAACGAAGTGGGTGTGTTGACACATAAGGTTAAGTTTCGTTAGCACTTACAATAGTGACAACGTATGCGGGTATACTAAACAACCTGCATAATATGGTAATACGCCTTAAACTGTTGATTATAGATAGATAACTATGTTTCAAGCTATCGACGACAATGTTGATGCTAGTATTTTTGCAATTTGAATCCCTTCCGTGCCTTGCAATAATACGTACTTTTTTGTAACCACAGACAATAACCATAGACAATATTATTATAGATTCTACGTCTACGTTAGTTTACTTCCTTTTATGGCTTAGGTAGAGGTATACTGTTGTATATAAACACATTTATTCGCTGCCGTTAGGGACCTACCCTTAAGACGGTGTTTAAAAATTAAAACCGTTTCTGAAAGGAGTACGAAATGCCCTGAATAATTTAAGTCACTAGGTAAAACCTTATCGCAGACTAGTATTAAACGAGACGCCAGCAGGCATCGACCTCCATCAATCAACCTATGTTTGCCGCGTCGACTGTGCCGTGACGGAGCACAATATGACCCACATATGGGCATAAGCGCCCAGTGTATCGTGACAGTCCTTAGTGGCACTAGCAACAAAGGCATTCTGAAAAATTTACTACATTATAATTTAGTTTCATATTTGGCCACATGCCAAGATCAACTGGACGTATCTGAGCGTGGTGACCCTGATATGTGAAATGTTTAAGCGTAGGTAAATGAGGGTACCTAATTGACATTCAGGTGTTAATGATGTGGAGACGTAAAAACATTTTAGGGTTTACACTTATTTTTGGTAGTTTTATTGCAGGTCTTGTCTTTGATTACCTACACCGTTTTTTAGGCAACTCTCTTTTACGCAAAGTTTTGATAAGGGAATCTCACAGTTCCACTACATTTCCAACAGTATGATAGATATCTATAAGGTTTGTCGTATATGTACCGAGTCTCGAGTTCCCGTTTTGTCTGTGTATATATATATTTGACGAACAAAACTAATTCTGTATTTAGTTTTGTGAATTGCAATTAGAATGATTACCTAATGCTTTTATCTACATCATCGGAATACAAATAATATCTAAGTTCCTACATATAATAACTATTTTCGGAATTAATTAAAATTACAGTACATTTCCTCCAATTTCTCCTGTGTTCCTCTCTCCGATGAGTCGCGACATTATCGTATTGACAGACGAGTACATATCGACTATCGATAGTGAAAGTCGCGCGTTAGAAAGTTACGTAAGGCCCCATTCATTCTGTTTGTGAACAGATTATTAGGCTTTTTAAGAAAAACAAGTATTTGTTGACGCTTTAATATTCTTTGATGTGCCTATTTGTATTTCTTTGTTTAGGACGTTTGGTTAAGTTATCTTTTAGCTTACGAGCTACTTTAGTGAGTCTAGCTAGTACTCTTGCAGTAATTTTCTGATTGTTAATCAGCAACAGAAACAGGTTGCGTTTGTAATTTCTGAAAGAATTTGAGATTAATGGTTTGAATCATATTTAAGGCTGATTCAAGATTCAAGATTATTTATTAAAGCAAAATAATACAATTGTGTTTGAAAATTGATTCTTACTACTATCATAATTAAGAAATTTAAATAAAATCAAGCATTTGAGCATTTGTCAAGCTCATGTGAATCACAGTGACTAATTCACAGATCTAGTATAAAAACTGTCAAACTTATAGTTTCGAAGGAAATGGGTCAGCATCGGAAGCCTTACGTTTGGTCCATTAGTGACACTTGTAGACATTTAAGGTACGTACCCTTTGTTTCTAATTATAATAAATAGATTTGACTTTAGTAAATGCAATGTTTAAACTGATTTTAATTTAATGTGACCAGAACACAGGTCAGTTCTCACGGGGGCCCGGCATCCGGGTCCAATGGCCTTAGACCTTTGAATTATTGAGCCAGTTAACAATTTTCCGTGCACCGATTAATACAGACAGATTTAATTTTAAGCGATAGAATAACTATTAAGGTCTCCTGTTCCAAAAAATAATAGTTTCACATACACATTAAATTTTTGCCAATAACAATTATTTTGAAAACATTTCATCATGTTACTTGTTCTAGGTATTTCGTATTTTTGCGTCACACACAGCTATAGTTTTCGACGCACGCCATTAATTCCATGTACAGTTACGAACGCAGTTATTACGTAGAAATATTTTTTGTATCGCAATTCCGGTCAGTAGTGCGCACAATCAATGCTAGTGTTATTGTGTTGCTGGGTTTACGAAGGGCGCTTTGTCGAGATAAACGTACTAGCAGTTTACGACACAGTTCGGTTCGTGATAGGCCGCGGAAGTGTGGGCACAACACTACGATCGTCGTATTCTGCAAATATTTGCATAAACCTTGTCCGTTTTTTGACTTTGTTACTGAACGAGACAAAGAAAATAAATATTCGTAACTTATTCATTGTTAACTGCATTTTTTTATTATTATTATTATACTAATGTATAGTATTAAGATGTTTCTCACCTAAAGAAAGATTCACATTGATCATGTTATTAAGATTGTTTGCCCACGATTGAAACTATGATGTTTGGAATTGTCTAGTTATTTTGATAATATATTTTTTGTGCCTGTATTCCTCGAAAGGTTTGGGGAAAGGCGTAAACTGTTTTATTTATAGGATATTTCACCAGTAACTAAGTCCCATGTAATAGGTGCTAAGTTTATTACAATCACCGGATAGGCACAATTCTTCCGGGCTGGCGTTTCTTCTGAGAATATTTCTTACAGAAAATCCTAACAATACTTTGCTGGACCCAGGAATCGAACTAGGGGGACCTCGCGGCCAGAAGCCGCGCTTGAAGCCAGTGAAATCTAGACAACTAGAGAAATGAGACAGTCAATTATACCAATATAATATTATATTAATATACAATTTAATATACCAAAATTAATAATTAACAAAAGATAAAGTAACTTTATTTTTTACCTTACGATGACGTTATCGATTTATCTTTAAGAACTTCATCTTCAACGCTTGCCAAGATCAAGGTACCACTTTAACCGATATAAAATATTTGTGAACTGAGGAAATTAACGTTATCCTCTAAAAAAGTTATGATGTTTTGGTACTTAAGATTATTCGAGAATTATGATTATTCGAAACTTATAATTAGTTGAGAATTATGATGATTCATAATTTACCAATAGATACAAAAAGTTTTTTTTTTGTTTGTTATTGTTGTATTTTGGCTCCTAATTCTCTATTGTGGATAGAATTATGCTACTTGAATTAAGCAACTTAGATATTTAGTTATAATATAAAAACAATTTGTTTAAAATTCTAAAATTCTCATTTCACTGCATAGAATGCAAATAAAGGTTTGTGCTCAGAATAACACTTGCAAAGTTGCATTTAATATGCGTACCGTACACGCCTGCAATGCAGCGGCTTTTATGCTTCTTAGTGAATAAATGTAAAATTGGTTTTAGATAGGGAGATTGCTAGCTAGGTATAATTTTTTGACCGAAAGTTGCTTAAATGAGAGATTTTTATTTGCATTATGCGATAGTTTTTGGGTTTGGTAACTTATAGGTAGTGGTAATAAAACAAACCATTCAGCTAAGTTATGTTATTCTGGTGATAGGTACTTGAAAATTTTCAGGTTCTTTAGACTCACGACTTATTGTGTAAGATATTTTCCACATTTTGTTTTCAGTTTTTGTAATAAAAATAACAATGCGCAGTTTAGCTGCTACAATCGCTGTATTGCGTTGCGCCATACATTCTCTCGGTTCCGAATGGCGGCAGTCGGTCGAGAGCGCGCAGCCGTAGCGTGCGTTGCGTATCGAACGCTGTTCTTTATTCAAAAACTGCGCTAATTTGAAAGTTGACTAAAAAGTTTTTAATTGTGCATAATCTGTGCAGTGATCACGTGAAATTTATAAGGAACCAAAAGGGAATTTAAACATTTTTTATTTGTGTAAGTTTTTTTAATGCTCTGCTTTGTGCTTTGTTGTATTTTTAAGTTCTTGGTAAAAAATCTTCATGAGATTAGTAGCGGTAGCGTATAGTATTGCGGAAATTGTAAACTAAATTGAATTATGGGTTCAAATCATGAAATTTAAATTTTCTGCTCCATTTTATTGGTTTGCATGTTTGTAATTTTTTTAAAGATTTTTTTTTCGATGTGTTACTTTTTTTAAAGTGTAGGTATGGTATTATTTTATTTAAGCCCTGTTTAACTTGAATAAGTGATTATAAAATATTTGATTATTACCTTTGTAGCGGAAGCTGCATTAACAACAATACCTTAATTTATATTTCTCCTTGACAATTTTTTTTTATTGTTTTGGTCTCAAGTTACTTACTAATCTTATGAAACCGTGTTTATTTTTCAAGGTTTAGTGTAAATATTTTATGAAGTCAAAGACTAAGAATTTTCTAATTGGACATGCAACGTTTTCATTTCTCATTAGTTGCATTGTTATTGTTACACATAGCTACATACATAGTATGTATACTATGTACATATACCTAAGTACTTACTAACATAAAGGTTTTTTCTGCATTCGATGAGAGAAGGTACTAACTTGAACATAATATGGGGAAAAAAGGGTGTCCTTCCTTTATAAAGTTTCTGATAATATTAATTAAACAATATGTTTTCTCAATAAATTCATATTTTAATTTTACGTTACCAATTTTTTTTATCCTAATACAGAGACGTATTCAAGTAATGGTACCGACTTAAAGCACATTATTTAATTACTTACAACATTTTAATTAACTTAATGTCGTATCTTAATATAAATGCAGCTATATTAATTTAATCTTTAACGGAAGCAGGTGGTCTAATGACGATTAACTCACAGATATAAGTATTTTTGTGCAAATACTTGGCGCGTACCGTAATTAAAAAAATGACGACATTTATGTTTTCCATAGAATTGTTCGATTCCAAACAAGGGGGCATTTCAAAAATCTTTCTTAATGTAAAAAAGAAATTGAAACCTGCTTTACCTACAGTTTACTACTTAATTCACCATGTGGTGTTAAAATGGGACATTAGGTATAGTCATGGGGAAAACCATTGTGTCAAAGCTTCATAATCTATCTATCTTATATATATATATATATATCAATACCTTTACACGAGCAATTCTTGTAATCTGAATCTCGGGAACGGCTTTAACGGTTTTCATGAAATTTAGTATGCAGGGGTTTTCGGGGGCAATAAATCGATCTATATAAGCTTCATTTTTAGAAAACATCATCGTTTTACGAAATAAGTTATCCAGGTACTGATAGATAAAGTACTTAAACTAAACAGTAATAAAAAAATGAGAATGCCTTTATAACCATCACTTTTATGACAAACTGCGTTTCCAATAAGTACTTAACACTAATTACTCTATTCAGCACGTCAGAGATCATTAAGTTTAAGTGTGTTATCTTCTTCTTATCGTGTGGATGATGAACCACCTAATGTCAGAGTTTAAACCACCGTAAGCTTTTATTACACGGCTTCACACATCGAGAACATTTCTCAGGTGTTCTGGTTACCTGACTGTGTTTTCTTCCACCGTTCTAACCAAATGATATTTTTTATAAAAAAAAACTGTGACCCTTGAGTAGGTACCTGCAAGTTTTGATTTATTTGTCCAACAGTGATACCACCAGGTTATCACTCATATCATTAAGTTATCGGCTATGTATGACAATAATAACATAGCATCACGCCCTATTCTCCGTAAGGTTAGCTAGAGGTATAGGCTATTCTGCACCCACATTTCACCGATTCTTTTATTAAAATATTGCATAGCATCACGCCTGTATTTTCTATGGGTAGGCAGAGGTGTACTCAGTCGTACCTCCACATTTTACCAATGCTGTTATTCAGCCCCGGTGGTGAGCCTATTGCCATCTACCGGGCACAATTCCACACTCCGGACTGTTACTGTGAATATTCTAACAGAAAAACTCAATAACACTGCTCGACCCGGGAATCGAACCCAAGCCCTCATGCTCAGCAGTCGCGCTTGAAACCAATGCGACATTTAGAATATACCAACGAGGCAGATACTTGTATTAACTCCTATGTAATAGGTATATTGCCGGGCGCAATTCTAAACTCTGGGATACTGCGGATGTCCCGACCAAAGAACCCAATAACATTTTGCTCGACCCAGGAATCGGAACCACAACCCTACTATGTTATGGTGTATTCGAAATAATAGATAGTTCTGACTAGACTCTAGCATACATGTTCTGAGTCATTACTTAGCGTCCATCACAAGGACTGTGGGACAGTACTGCGAAGTTCTGTAGTGTGTCATACATTGTGTACAATTATCATTAACCTTTCTATATGGTAAAGCTTAAAGTAACGTTAGTTACCAACTCAAGGTTAGAAGAGAAACTTAAATAAATATCGGTGTTGTTATTTTTCTGTAACTTACATACATGTATATTATAGAGTCCGGACTCTGGACGGATTCAGTTCCACCATGAAACAAATATTGATGTGATCTCCAGATAATTGTCTCGTTAAATTGCGCTCACGGCAAACGAGCAAACAATTTGAGATTTATTGTTGTCTTTTTTTTCAATCGATACTAATAATCAACTTATTTTGCTTCATATCGATGCTTTTTTTCTGATTAAAATAAAAAATCTCACAACAAAAACTGTTAAATTATGGCAAAACATTGTTTTCCCTCATAACAATGGGTAAAAGTAAAATTAAAGCTATTTATTAAATATTCAGTTACCGAGAAAACATATGAATAGTAATATAGTAGCGTGTATTAAATAACACTCATTGAGATGTCAATAAACTCGACTAACAGGTTCTTTTTTAAATAATTGAATAAGGCGCGGCTCTTTCCGGTCTCTAAATATCGCTAGTAAAAAAAAGTGTTTCTGTAAATATTATGTCACTAATCAAATATTGTAATCAGTAATGACGATGCTGCTTTCGGATTACGTTAGAGATCGTATTTTTTACGATTCATTCTCACCGGATGACGTGCACATAAAATCTTTAAAAAACTGCGTGTGAATGTAGAAGCTTTTCTCTGGTTTTTATACAATAATGAGGTATATTTTTTTTTAATCTGTTACTAATATATTTTTATACGCATTAATACACAGACGTAATTTAAAGAACTTTAGTTTTAAAGAAGAATTTTTGTGGAAGGAAAATATGGTCGTGATCAGTATTATTTATTCATTATTATGCTATAAGCATTTTGTGTCAGAGAGTAAAATTAAGTGGGGGTGGAATTCGACTGAATTCCTATTCAGAAACAGTTGATTGCGTTAGGTTTAGGACTGGGTCCAATATGGCTTGTAATCACATACTCTGGCAGAGAATTTGGTGCATTACCATATAAAATTATCTGTTTATAGTTAGATCTGATTCAGTCCTTATAAATGCATAGTAAAGCCTCGTTCTAGTTGACACGTAATATTAGATCGATGAGTCTATATGTATAGGTTCTGTATCATTATTTTAGACACTAGTTTATTTTTTATTAGAAAATAGAAAGTTACTCTTTACTGCGAAGTTTGCCTATGAACAATAGAATAAACGTAGACGCAGTAGTATCGCACACTACACATTACAAGGTACTACAGGGTCACTCAGGGCGTGTGTACGTTGCACTTCTCATATAAGAGGGAAAATATCTTGAGATTAGCTCATTTTTCGATAAAAGGCAATAGGATCGATGGCGTTATCTTCAGCGAACGTCTGACAATCGCTTATTCACAGGAGTTTAATTTTCCTAAGTTCTCATCATATGTTAAAATACTATATGCATTGAACTGCAGTCTACTCTGCTAACTAAAATACTTCTTTAAAAATAAAATAAAACCTGCCCGTAACTGTCCCGATGCAGGGCAAGGGCCTCTTTTCATACACAGAATGTAGCTTACTGCGGGTAGGCGATTGCAGACTACCAAGTTTAGGTTTCCCGACGATGTTTTTCTTCACCGTATGTCAGTGATGTCATAGATTACCAATTATTGTTCTCCGGTTACTACTCACATACATTTTTGCATGTCTTAGATTAACTAAAAAAGTACATATGAAAATACTTCTTTACTTTATAATAACTGTTATGTTCGTGAGAATCTATAGAGACCCTCTTATATCTTCTTCTTATCGTGGTTAACGAAGAATACAATCAGACTTCTACTATTACTACTGTCAGAGTTCATTCCGCCCGTAGGCCTCTGACATGGCTTTACACACCGTCGAGAATATCTCTAAGGTCTGCTGGTTTCCTCACGATGTTTTACTTCACCGTTTTGAGCAAGTGATAATTAATTTGTAATAGGCACATGACTGCGAAATATCAGTGGTACCTTAGGTCTGAACATTCGATTTTATTGACAGTCTCACGGTCATGTTTTATCACTGCTACACTGGTTTTTATGATGATGATGAAGACTAACGTGATCCCTATTTAATGCAGCAAGCACCTATTGAATTCTGGGTAATTTAATTTCAAGATTATTCATGTATGCAATAATTACGTATGTATGTAGATAAAGCGATAGCAACAAAATGTTGTTTGCCTTTAATCTCTTCGATAACTCGTATTACGTGTAATGTGCGTTCAAGAATACTACCTAATTGATTGTTTACAAACAGATGATTCAGAAAAAGGCAAAAATATAAATTAATCCATGCCAATAATAATGAAACTGGATTAGTTAATTTATGCGTTTCTCAGAATATATAAGGATTGATAAGATAAAAAGAGATAAAACTTAGCATTTTACTATAGTAAGCGATTCGTTACTTCCATGTTTTCCTGTAGACTTTTCTTATCTATGGTTCCGCGTTGGTCACAATGAGATTTCCTTTGCTTCATTTGTACAATGTAGACATTCTTGTGTAGTAAGTGGATTAACAGCAATAATATTATTGTGTTATTGCGGAAATTACAGATAGCAAAAGATAACCACATGTTGTTTCGATCTTGGGTTGGGTTTTGTATTTATTTTGGACATATAAATGTGAATCATTAATATGTGACGTACCTACTAATAAAGCAACGTATGTTTTTTTAATTAAATTTTATTAATGCGTTATTGTTTAACAATGCGTATCAGGGAGGTACACAATACACAAACTTAAAATTCGACCATCAGTCCAATAATGGACATGTGATGAGGAGAAATGAGGATCACGAGACGAGGAAAGCTTTGAGTATAAATATGGATGGCTACACGAGTAGAGGAAGACCAAGAAAATTATGGATGGATTGTGTGAAAGACGTTAAGGAAAAGAATGAATGAAAGAATGTTTCGCCGACCCTTATTATTTGGGATATGGGCAGAGGTATGATAAGGCATTAGCCTTATCATACCATGTTTCTACCAAAAAATGTCTTATTCATTAGAATAAGACATTTTTTGGTAGAAACATGTTATTAAATACCCTACTTAAAAAATTAAACCATCACTACTAATGCCTTTATTTCTCAACAAAAGTACACACTTTGAAACATCCAAGATCGTATCGAACGTTACTAGCAAGTCATACATCGTAGACATGACCTTATCAACAATACTGGTCTAATAGAAAAAAATATACCTCCAGTCCTCTACATTTTGAACCTTATTCCCTTGTAATAGGTGTAATTTTGTATGTGTATCAGGATTAAGGTGCTGTTAATCCTTCCATTTTACATCGAAGGCAGTTCCGTGACAGGTATAATCGGCCATTTGTATGTAAATCCAATAGAAATATTTAGGAATGTGTCATTTGTGTTTGCTTAGTCGCAATATTCGAGGTTATTCACGTTGTATATTAATACCAAATTGTACCGTGAAAAAAATGGCTGTCAGCTCTTAAATAAATATGCTTAATCTGTATCTGCACACTTCTAGTTATGTTTATTTGAAACTAATATTTGATTATTACATTAGCAACGCTTACTGATATTTGAAAACCACAGGCTTCAGACTCTCTCAGAGAGAGTGAGTGAGAATCTCTCTTCGGACGCCTGTATTTTCTATGGGTAGGCAGAGGTGTACTCAGTCGTACCTCCACATTTTACCAATGCTGTTATTCAGCCCCGGTGGTGAGCCTATTGCCATCTACCGGGCACAATTCCACACTCCGGACTGTTACTGTGAATATTCTAACAGAAAAACTCAATAACACTGCTCGACCCGGGAATCGAACCCAAGCCCTCATGCTCAGCAGTCGCGCTTGAAACCAATGCGACATTTAGAATATACCAACGAGGCAGATACTTGTATTAACTCCTATGTAATAGGTATATTGCCGGGCGCAATTCTAAACTCTGGGATACTGCGGATGTCCCGACCAAAGAACCCAATAACATTTTGCTCGACCCAGGAATCGGAACCACAACCCTACTATGTTATGGTGTATTCGAAATAATAGATAGTTCTGACTAGACTCTAGCATACATGTTCTGAGTCATTACTTAGCGTCCATCACAAGGACTGTGGGACAGTACTGCGAAGTTCTGTAGTGTGTCATACATTGTGTACAATTATCATTAACCTTTCTATATGGTAAAGCTTAAAGTAACGTTAGTTACCAACTCAAGGTTAGAAGAGAAACTTAAATAAATATCGGTGTTGTTATTTTTCTGTAACTTACATACATGTATATTATAGAGTCCGGACTCTGGACGGATTCAGTTCCACCATGAAACAAATATTGATGTGATCTCCAGATAATTGTCTCGTTAAATTGCGCTCACGGCAAACGAGCAAACAATTTGAGATTTATTGTTGTCTTTTTTTTCAATCGATACTAATAATCAACTTATTTTGCTTCATATCGATGCTTTTTTTCTGATTAAAATAAAAAATCTCACAACAAAAACTGTTAAATTATGGCAAAACATTGTTTTCCCTCATAACAATGGGTAAAAGTAAAATTAAAGCTATTTATTAAATATTCAGTTACCGAGAAAACATATGAATAGTAATATAGTAGCGTGTATTAAATAACACTCATTGAGATGTCAATAAACTCGACTAACAGGTTCTTTTTTAAATAATTGAATAAGGCGCGGCTCTTTCCGGTCTCTAAATATCGCTAGTAAAAAAAAGTGTTTCTGTAAATATTATGTCACTAATCAAATATTGTAATCAGTAATGACGATGCTGCTTTCGGATTACGTTAGAGATCGTATTTTTTACGATTCATTCTCACCGGATGACGTGCACATAAAATCTTTAAAAAACTGCGTGTGAATGTAGAAGCTTTTCTCTGGTTTTTATACAATAATGAGGTATATTTTTTTTTAATCTGTTACTAATATATTTTTATACGCATTAATACACAGACGTAATTTAAAGAACTTTAGTTTTAAAGAAGAATTTTTGTGGAAGGAAAATATGGTCGTGATCAGTATTATTTATTCATTATTATGCTATAAGCATTTTGTGTCAGAGAGTAAAATTAAGTGGGGGTGGAATTCGACTGAATTCCTATTCAGAAACAGTTGATTGCGTTAGGTTTAGGACTGGGTCCAATATGGCTTGTAATCACATACTCTGGCAGAGAATTTGGTGCATTACCATATAAAATTATCTGTTTATAGTTAGATCTGATTCAGTCCTTATAAATGCATAGTAAAGCCTCGTTCTAGTTGACACGTAATATTAGATCGATGAGTCTATATGTATAGGTTCTGTATCATTATTTTAGACACTAGTTTATTTTTTATTAGAAAATAGAAAGTTACTCTTTACTGCGAAGTTTGCCTATGAACAATAGAATAAACGTAGACGCAGTAGTATCGCACACTACACATTACAAGGTACTACAGGGTCACTCAGGGCGTGTGTACGTTGCACTTCTCATATAAGAGGGAAAATATCTTGAGATTAGCTCATTTTTCGATAAAAGGCAATAGGATCGATGGCGTTATCTTCAGCGAACGTCTGACAATCGCTTATTCACAGGAGTTTAATTTTCCTAAGTTCTCATCATATGTTAAAATACTATATGCATTGAACTGCAGTCTACTCTGCTAACTAAAATACTTCTTTAAAAATAAAATAAAACCTGCCCGTAACTGTCCCGATGCAGGGCAAGGGCCTCTTTTCATACACAGAATGTAGCTTACTGCGGGTAGGCGATTGCAGACTACCAAGTTTAGGTTTCCCGACGATGTTTTTCTTCACCGTATGTCAGTGATGTCATAGATTACCAATTATTGTTCTCCGGTTACTACTCACATACATTTTTGCATGTCTTAGATTAACTAAAAAAGTACATATGAAAATACTTCTTTACTTTATAATAACTGTTATGTTCGTGAGAATCTATAGAGACCCTCTTATATCTTCTTCTTATCGTGGTTAACGAAGAATACAATCAGACTTCTACTATTACTACTGTCAGAGTTCATTCCGCCCGTAGGCCTCTGACATGGCTTTACACACCGTCGAGAATATCTCTAAGGTCTGCTGGTTTCCTCACGATGTTTTACTTCACCGTTTTGAGCAAGTGATAATTAATTTGTAATAGGCACATGACTGCGAAATATCAGTGGTACCTTAGGTCTGAACATTCGATTTTATTGACAGTCTCACGGTCATGTTTTATCACTGCTACACTGGTTTTTATGATGATGATGAAGACTAACGTGATCCCTATTTAATGCAGCAAGCACCTATTGAATTCTGGGTAATTTAATTTCAAGATTATTCATGTATGCAATAATTACGTATGTATGTAGATAAAGCGATAGCAACAAAATGTTGTTTGCCTTTAATCTCTTCGATAACTCGTATTACGTGTAATGTGCGTTCAAGAATACTACCTAATTGATTGTTTACAAACAGATGATTCAGAAAAAGGCAAAAATATAAATTAATCCATGCCAATAATAATGAAACTGGATTAGTTAATTTATGCGTTTCTCAGAATATATAAGGATTGATAAGATAAAAAGAGATAAAACTTAGCATTTTACTATAGTAAGCGATTCGTTACTTCCATGTTTTCCTGTAGACTTTTCTTATCTATGGTTCCGCGTTGGTCACAATGAGATTTCCTTTGCTTCATTTGTACAATGTAGACATTCTTGTGTAGTAAGTGGATTAACAGCAATAATATTATTGTGTTATTGCGGAAATTACAGATAGCAAAAGATAACCACATGTTGTTTCGATCTTGGGTTGGGTTTTGTATTTATTTTGGACATATAAATGTGAATCATTAATATGTGACGTACCTACTAATAAAGCAACGTATGTTTTTTTAATTAAATTTTATTAATGCGTTATTGTTTAACAATGCGTATCAGGGAGGTACACAATACACAAACTTAAAATTCGACCATCAGTCCAATAATGGACATGTGATGAGGAGAAATGAGGATCACGAGACGAGGAAAGCTTTGAGTATAAATATGGATGGCTACACGAGTAGAGGAAGACCAAGAAAATTATGGATGGATTGTGTGAAAGACGTTAAGGAAAAGAATGAATGAAAGAATGTTTCGCCGACCCTTATTATTTGGGATATGGGCAGAGGTATGATAAGGCATTAGCCTTATCATACCATGTTTCTACCAAAAAATGTCTTATTCATTAGAATAAGACATTTTTTGGTAGAAACATGTTATTAAATACCCTACTTAAAAAATTAAACCATCACTACTAATGCCTTTATTTCTCAACAAAAGTACACACTTTGAAACATCCAAGATCGTATCGAACGTTACTAGCAAGTCATACATCGTAGACATGACCTTATCAACAATACTGGTCTAATAGAAAAAAATATACCTCCAGTCCTCTACATTTTGAACCTTATTCCCTTGTAATAGGTGTAATTTTGTATGTGTATCAGGATTAAGGTGCTGTTAATCCTTCCATTTTACATCGAAGGCAGTTCCGTGACAGGTATAATCGGCCATTTGTATGTAAATCCAATAGAAATATTTAGGAATGTGTCATTTGTGTTTGCTTAGTCGCAATATTCGAGGTTATTCACGTTGTATATTAATACCAAATTGTACCGTGAAAAAAATGGCTGTCAGCTCTTAAATAAATATGCTTAATCTGTATCTGCACACTTCTAGTTATGTTTATTTGAAACTAATATTTGATTATTACATTAGCAACGCTTACTGATATTTGAAAACCACAGGCTTCAGACTCTCTCAGAGAGAGTGAGTGAGAATCTCTCTTCGGACTGCTTGTTGTTTCTTTGACATAATAACGACATAATATTGTTAAAGTTAAGTATCTAGACAATCAACAAATTACAACTTAATGCGGAACAATTCAATCAGTAACACTGTTTCATTCAAATTAGCGTCGATATAATCTATAACAATGTTTTAATAGAAAAACTGCTGGGAAAACTATTCAGTCCATTGTTCATTACATAATAGAGTTGTCGAATCTGATGCACCAAGTTTGCGTGACCTTGAATAGCAGTTTTTACTCTGTGGCTGGGAAAAAGTGAAAATTGTCTATGACACTGACGAATTTTGTAAAGACGCGCGGTTTCCACGGTTAATCTTGGTATGGCAGGCGAAGAAGGTAGGTCATTGGCTTTGCTAGTTTCAGTATGGTGGGAAAAAGGGGGAAAAAACTTTGTGCCAGACTATAAGAACCCGATTTAGCTCTATAAATAGCAGGCTATTAGCTATTTAAACTCATAAAATTGTGAATTTTCTTAAGAAAGACTATATACAACCTATACCAAATTCTGAATATTTCTGAAGGTCTTATCGGTTTTAACCTGAAAAATTGGGGTTTTTATCATAGCGACCAACCTACTAACTCACACGGTTAAATATAAAAGCATTACACAAACACCATCATGAAGCTCTAAATGGTGGTGAAAACTGTATTGAAATCTGGTTTAGAAGCACTTTCAGTGAACAAACAGACAAACGCGGTTAAGCCACTTTATTGTATACTATTTAGGCTAGAGCAAAGGCATTGAACTATTGACAATACTAGTCATAGAGTTTCCCAACGTAAGCTTAACACACTGGCTAAATGCACCAGTAGTGCGATGCTAGAACAAGAAGAAAAATTAAACCGAGGGTTCAATTTGATTTCAAGCCAGCGTTTCTATACATTAATTGACAAACAAACAAATTTATCCTACGTTTATGCAAGGCGGCGTATACGGTTTATTCGTGGGTTTTTCTTCCGTTGGTAAAACAGTCATGGAGGAGATTGTAATTCTGAGTACCTGTATAAAGAAAGAAAACATAACCAAGATTAGAGTCAAGCCAAGAAAACACAAGATTACTTCCCAAAATATCAGGCAATACATCGCAATTCGCAGTTTTGATCTCCCTTGACAATGCATTCACAGAGCGGTTGAATGTTACACAATACTTCAAAAGTAAGGCGATCGATCTCACGATGGATCGTAATTAGGTTAATGTGGACAGACCTTTAACATTAAATTCATACATTGCGCATGTCCATACATGACACAGATGCTATATGACTCATAAAATTATGATATACAACCGTAGTCACAGTGGAAATGATGCTCTGATTCCATGTGATGATTACATTTAATGTTGTATCAAAATAGACGTCTAAGTGCGATCCTCACTCGCGTCCTGAGGGTTCCGTATAAACTGTACTTTTTATGTGATATATTTAACTATAAATTAACGGTTACAGACATGTGCTATGATCTTACTTTCTGCCAAATTTCTTGATTCTACGTCACCAGGAAGTACTCAATTGGTTTTAATTTATTGGCGAGCATATCTAAATGGCCGTATTTTTTAATGCGTTAACTTAGAAGCTTGGTTTTCTTACAGCTCTAAGGGATCTAAGTATTTGATATTAATTTAAACTTGACACCTACCTCTACGCGTTCTTGCGAAAAAGGGCATTGACGGACAGTCATACTGAGAGACTGGCAGACAGAAGGACAACAAAGTGATCTTATAAGGGTTTCGTTTTGCCAGACCGACCGTGGCAAGCGCAGCTTAACCTTGATCGATTGATCTCTTCGGCTGTTACTTAGCCACGAACCCCTCAAGGTTGTACAACTGGGAATATTCTTACCTAAAATCCTTCAAAGTTTCTGTAACGGAGGCGGAAAAATAAATGTAATTTTTGTTTTATTGATGAAGTGGCAAAAGACGTTTGAATACATGTATAGAAACATAATGTTTCTTAAAAAAGAACCAACGTATTTTATCTACCATTGAAAAATTCTTACACGTTCCTCCACCGGAAACACGACCAAATTCTGGCGGCATTCATAAATTGTGTTCTCAGAGTTGGTATAGGGGCCGATTCAAAGAATACATAGGCTCGGTTGTATCAACATAACTCGAACCCAACGTGTTGCTTTATTAATTTGATAACAAATTCTGACAAAATAACACAGTAACACGTTGGTTAAGTTGGTGCAATTGAGGTCTTTGTCTTTATGTAGTATATGGAGATATAGTACGAAATCACGGACCTTAAAAAATACGGACGGAGCGTTGCGTTCGACATGTGAGAAGCATAAGAGTCGTCCAATTTCGCTTGTCATACACGAGTTAAACGCATACAAATACCAGTCGGCGCCAGTACGCTGCGTGTAATCTATGTGCGTAGTCTATGCTTCGCTTATGACAAGGCAAGGTTCCATCCGTTTTTTTTCAAATCCGTGTACGGAATATAGTAGATATATTGCAACACGCCTACATAATAATTTTGATACAGATTCAATTTATAATAATCTTATACTCGTAATTAATTCTTAGAATTCGTCGTATCGCCACTAGTCCACTACTCCTCTCTATGATGAATTTGAAATAAACAGTAGATTTTTGGCCCTAGATGAAATAAAATATTAATTATTGGTATTTTGTTTTAACAATCGCAAATCATTCCCTAAATATTTTTGTTGAATTATTTGGTTTACGGTCTTTTCTGTGAAATTAAGAAGTTCATCAGGATAACTGTCAAACTTGATTTCAATGGCATCAATTCTGATGAACGTTATTCTTATGTTTTTCCTATATTGCGCCTGCGTATAACAACTTTATAAACTACGTCTAGGTGCGTGTAACAATTAGCCTTAATTATCCCAACACATGCATCAGTGCATAGACAGAAACAAAGGCAATTCCATTAACATCTAACCGCTACCTTTAGAATCTATGTTGTTCAAACAGCCTTGAACCCAAAACGGTGGAATGTTCGAAAATGAAAGTCGAACGGAATGCTCCAAGCAGGCCCCGGTGACCTCTATGGATCACTGCTTCCGTTTCGTTTTATTTTTAATTCATTTTTGTAGGAAATACAAGGAGTTTTGTAACATTTGTCTATGGGAATCTTTTAAATAATTCACATAAAGGTATTTGTTGTTACGTATTTGATATGTATGACATGCTTCTGATTGTTTTTATTGCTGCCATTGTCCAATTTGAATGAATACCTACATACTCACAGTTACGTGTTTTCTTTATGACCACAGTTTACAGTTATTTGTGGTAAGGATGACACATCCATAAAAGTTACGATGAATCATAGGATAATTTTTGTCAATTTTAAGTACCTAACTCAGAACAGAACTGTTTTATGTAAAATTAAGCAAACGTTTTTTTAAATAACAGTATTTATTATTTCATTAGCACACTTTTAACAAGATCAACAATTTAGTCAATTAAAATAAGTACATTATATAGTAAAACTCCTTACTTGCTCTTCATTAAGTATCAACACATTCATATGAAAAATGCATAATCTCTTAATTAGAACAACACTAGTCACCAGTCAACAATAACAGTAACGAGCACGGATCTTTCTTATAAACTTGTCGAATCCATACTATTTGTATACTGTATTGAATTTAATCGTTTTAACCTAAATATCTATCATATGTCAAAGTTTTTTTTTTCAACTATGTATTTCCATCAGAAGATACACAAATCGCTTGATATATTTATAGAACATATTGTATAAGGTGTGCTACTTCAATTTAAGGAAATGACAGCATGCACTTCTTATTAGGTGAATACAAGAAAAAAATAAAATTAAACATAAAAAAAACTCCTGCAAAATAATACTCCTGCCGAGCGTATTTTGGTCACGGCAGCCTATCACCACGGGGATTAGCCAAGTACGCAAGAGATATCATAGTGCACAAATGTATGCGCAAACACAGGTGCACTCCCGACGGCAATCCGACGACCGGAGAGAGATCAGGCGTAGGACCGACGGCTTTACGTGCTCTCCGAAGCACGGGGATGTCACACCACCAACTTCCTGACTGCTAGCTGCTACTGAGAATGTCCTAACAGTGGGAAGTTTGTTGCGCCGCTTCTTCTTTCCAGCTAAAACACTAGGAAGCGGTGAAGGGTGGGCTTTATTGGGGGCTGTCTTAATGTTTGACGTTCAAAAAGCGCTAATTTTTAGCCTAATTTGAATAAAGAAATTTTGATTTTGATTGACAGAAAAACTCAATAAAACTTTGCCCGACCTGGGAATCGAACGTTCATTAGTCATAAAAATACCTTAGTAACTAATTAAAAGAAGAAACCAATGAAAATGTAGTAACAATAACACAGATGCACACACAAACAGAATATACTCGAGCACATTAACCAACTATTCATCATTCCAGATTATTGATTTCAGGTCTTTTTTGTACCTCGAAAATTGGGTGTGCGATATCTGAACCACATCGTTTAGAAAATTCGTTGAATTGCCTTGACAAAGCGGCGAAATGCCCTAGATTCGTTCTAGAAGTTGATGTTCACATTGATAAAAGAACCGTGCTCGCACCGCAGATGTTACAAAACCCTACTTAGAAAACAGACCACGCTCTCATACTCAATCATTCGTAACATGTTCTGTGACAACAGGCCGCATTTAAACAAATTCGAAATATATCCTAAACACGTATTTCCGTATTAACAACAATTCTTGTTATAATAGTAGTAAAACTGACACCTTGGCTACGCTTTCTCACACTGGTTTACATAACAGCGGTTTTTCGGTGACCAGCGGTAGTGGAGTTACGGGAAGTGTGTATACTGCATATAAATTCACACATTTCGATCGATTACGTCACTTTAACATGTCTTAACATGTTTGAAAAGGATTCTAAGGAGGTTAAACACAAAACAGACGTTTGCAGCCAGTTCAGTAAAAAAATAAAAATTATATGAATTAAAAATTATGTGAACCTTGTGGTTTCGTCGTTCTGCCAACCTGTTTACCCTACTCTGAATTCTTCTTCCATATTTTAAACATCGTATTCTGACGTTATCTGGAACATTTATCCGAGAAAAATACGGTCTTGCTCAAGACTATGTTTTTTTGGAAAAAAATATATTTTTAGAGTTGTCTGCGAATCTTGTATTATTGTACGGTTCCTCAAGTTTTGGTATGATTGATTATAGTTAGATAATTATTTGTTATAATTGTTATTTTCATAGGTTAACGAGACGGAAGACTTGGTGATGATGGACATTTATGAAATTGACTAGTCTAGGTTTTTGTCTATAAATTGATTTTGTTATTAAAAGCAATGATACATTTGGATTAATTTATTCTATTGATGTTAATCTGACACTCAGGTCAATTATAAATCTACAAACTTTTTCTACACACGCAAATTTATTATAATATGTAGAATATTTGTTTTTATTTCGATAATATAATTTTGGTTCTCTACCGCATTACGTGTTTTACCTACCTGTAATGGTATACGGTCTCAGTTTGGGATCTAATTAAATATTTATTTAATTATATTCGCCATGAAAATTATAGTACCAAATATTTTTATAATTAAATTTAAAAAATTGATAATATCACAAGTACACCACGGACTACTGAAAACATACCTCGCCTTGCTTTCTCGTCCATCCCAAGGTTGTCTGTTACAATAAATTATATTTGTATTGTATTATTTAATCTTTCTTATTAAAAAAGTATTTATTTATCAAAACATTACATTAGTAGCGTAGCAAATTAATGTATTTCATACTATTCCTTTGCTTTTAATAATCGTCATCGTCCCCTGCCTTTATCCTAACTTACTTGTGGTCGGTGCATATATTTTTCTTCTAATCATCTCTATCAGCTGTCACCTCAGCAGTCACTCCCTTCTAGCTATATCATCTTTCACACAATCAATCGTTTTCCTCTATCCTTGTAACCATTCACGTTCTATTTATGTAATCCGAATCACATCAAGAGCGTACTCCTTTTTAAAGGCCGGCAACGCACTTGTGACTCCTCTGGTGTTGCGGGTGTCCATGGGAGCCGGTAATCGCTTACCATCAGGCGATCCGTCCGCTCGTTTGCCCTCTATCACATAAAAAAAAACAAAAAAAAATATCTACCTCCATGTTTACAACTTTTTTAAACCTTTTCAATATTTACCTTCTTTTTACTCGATTTACAATCATTTACTACTGTACTAGTTATCTGATACTAAGCTATTGAAATCTAACTACTGTTTGTTAGCCTATCAATCATAGTTGCCAATGTTGCATTCGGTCACACTGGATGAATTCCCATTGCGCCTGCGTTTACGCCCGACATGACAACGTTGCACTATGACTTTCAACTCCGGCGCCTCGCAACTTTATAGCATACCGAACTACATTCCAATGCCATGTCTATGTAAGTAATAGTTTTAAACGACGCCCACGTTGGATCTCATGTTATTTAGAGGCAATTATAGAAGCCATTCTTTCTAATGCGAAAGTTACTCTGTGGTTTTTACTTTTTCACAGCTAATGAATGTTTAGTATGCTGAGGTTGCAACAACAGAAAAATTTGATATTTATGTATTTTCAGCCAAGAATACTTCAAAAATCTCTGTACAACCGTTTGGTTGGTTGTACATTTTTTACAACACATTTTATCGAACACAGTTTTCGACGACGAAGCCGTGTGAATATAAAAGCAAAGCATTTGAATTTAGAATAATTTATTATTTAAAATTAATCAGCCACATTTCCATTCAGTCAATTGCTTGTTATGTCACCGGAAGTAACGCGAGGTGTGAAGTTTTAGTGTTGTATGAATCTGATTCAATCTGTTTACGTTGCCAGTACGTGATATTTGTACAAACTGACCGCCAATCACTTAAAAAAACGGTTAAATTAGTGTAATTTTCCATGCATTGTCCTATCTATGTATTTAAATAAAATAAAGTCTCATCAATATTAAATGTACTTTTTTAAACAGCACTTACGTTTTTTTTTTAATAAATTGCTTATTGATTTTTTTTTTTTGATAAATTGTAACAATACCTAATATAAATGACTCATCTAATGCAATGCATATACCTACAAGACTGGAATTCCTTAAAAAAAAGGAATAAGTAAAACCTTTAAAAAAAAAATTTGCAATTAACGTGCTGTATGTAGCTATTTCTCTTCTTGCTACCAGTATCAAACAACAACAAAAAACGACAGCTGAGATTTTTGTTTCATGTTATAAAATATTTTAACACAATAATTAAAATCACCAATCTCCCTATCTATTGTAATCGATAATTATGACGTAAGATATCAGAAAATGTATTGCCATATTTTAGAAAAGCTGTTCTCTAAGCCGATTCAAAGCACACTACATTGGAAACGTAATAAAATAAACAAGCACACGATACCACAGATTAAATACATTTTCTATTTATACATAGAATCAATAGGAAATAACAACAGATATTTCATTCAGATCTATACCTTTAAATGAGCAATTCTTGTATATATATATATATAATCTGAATCTCGGAAACGGCTCCCAACGATTTTCATGAAATTTAGTATGCAGGGGGTTTCGGTGGCAATAAATCGATCTAGCTAGGTTTCACTTTTAGAAAACGTCGTTTTACCAAAAGAAAACATCCAGGTACTAGTTCATTATATGAAATGATTGTTATATCAAACGAAATTCGATTCAGTCTTATTAGTTAAGCGTTGTGAATGTTAGTGATTTCTTAGTTATAAATATCAAATATTACTTACCAGTAGCAACAGATATTTGTAGAGCTCTCATTAGATAATATTGTTGACGTGAGACAAACACATTAAGATACTGTTACTCACACAATACTGGTAAAATCTCTGACATTGTCATCGGTTGTAAGTGAAATTTTACGCCACAAGTGTACAGCAAATAGCTATCATCGTGGATTAGACAGTGTATTTTAACTTTCCCCAAGACTTTGTGAGTCTTTCTCTTAAATGACTTGTGTGAATTGTGCGGGAATCTTTATTTTAGATGTGTTAAGATAGTTATTGGTGATGCCACTCTCTTGAAGTAAATACAACTTGAAGTATTTGATTGGTGGCGCTAACTAAAATTCTGCGTACCTACGATTGCATTTTTCTTTTTACAATAAAATATAGCTTTTGAGTTAGCTTAAAATATTATAGATACTAAGTATCAGAATAAATGGAGTTCGTTTTTGTTGGATAACTTTTGTTTCCAAAAGTATTTGATTGAATATTTTCTATTTGATTCTTAACTTTAATCTATGTAAACATCATGTTTTTATTTTAATTATTTGTGGTAAGAAATATTGGTTTGTAAACGGGATTGTACTGATATCAATTAATGTTCACCGGTTACTACTCACGTGCATTTTTCGGGATTTTCGAGATTTTCGGGATTGTACTCCATGGCCTTCTTTAGGTATTATAAGTATACCAGTCACGTCACTCTTGTCTTCTTTTCTCTTTTCCAGCACATTTAATTATTGTTTTGTCAAAACCAACGTAATGATGGGAAGTTTCGTGCCACCTGATAATAATAATTTTATAAGCTTTTCCAGTAGATACTGATTTCAGAGAGAACTCGTCTTCAATGGTACTTATGACTTGACGTTAGAAAATGGCGACTAATTTAATACCTGTTGGTTACAGGTATTGATGTCTGACGCCTTTGCCTAGCCCCGAGGATATAAAAGGTAAGATAATAATTAAAAACTATTAAAATAATAATTATGTACCTTATTAGGTTAAATCAAATTAGCTGGTGAAACTTGACACGAATAATGGTAAGAAGCTCAAACAGTATATTATCTAAGTTTTTTTTATAATTGAGGTTTCAGGACTTTCATTCGTAATAACAACAATATAATTAAATCAGGATTAAGATTTATCCTTATATAATTTATTGTAAGTAACTACCTAACTACAAGATTAACCTTACTGGAAACGTCTTCACTTACAGAATTATACATACTAATATACAATAATGTTTCGAAATTCCCTTATTTCATTTTACTCCTTTTCAATGTTATTAACCGACTTCCAAAAAGGAGGAGGTTATCAATTCGGTTGTATATTTTTTTTTTTTTTTATGTTTGTAACCTCAGAACTCCGTCATTTATGAACCGATTTGGAAAATTATTTTTTCATGCAGCATGTTCAGTGTCCAGTGCAACTATCTTGAAGAGTGACAAACTTCACAAGCAGCGATGATGAAATTCAGATGATTTTGGTAATGACAAACTTGAAAAAGACAGTAATGGTTTTAAACTGATGCCTATTATAAGATATTGAGCGGTATTTATAGTGGTGAACAAGTTGAGAAGTATGCTGCATCAACATGAAACGTAAATTTTTTGTTGACAAAAAGACGACACAAAAATGAGAGTATAATAGAAAACTATGTATAAAGAGGTAGAGAAGGAAGTAGGAGAGTGCAAAAAGGGAACTCGTCTTCCAAAGAGAAGACAGAATAATTGAATACAATAACAAATATTATTAATTCTAACTAAAGTTTGTAGCAACGGAATATTATAGGAAGGGGAATATTAATAGTAAGAAGGTCATAAAGTAGAGTAGTTAATTTGTGTCAGGAAACAAATTAAATCTTACAGAGTGCCCTACTTGTGCAGAGTGCACACGTTCACAAAGACTCATATTTCGGTCAGATATTGCCAAAAAAGCCTGACTACAAGCAAAATACCAAGATATAAGAGATATACTGATCTCTAACTACAGCCCACAAAACCTCCCACAACAGCTCATCCGTCAGATAAGCAGATTCACTCTGTTTCCCGATGAGCATGAGAATCTATAAATAGTAGTATTTTGAACGACATGACGGTGCATGTATCATTTCTGCTCCAATTCCGAAACACAATGTTATCATGTATGCGCGCGCAGCCGTGTGCGGTGTCGTCAAAGGATGCGTACGCGCAGCGATTATGGTTATTGAACTCGGAATTTATTGCTCTTTCCTGTGGCGCTGTTTGCCGTTTGCGTTTTGATAACATTTCGGCGGCAACATTTGATGATGATATTTTATCGAAGTTAACACTTGTATAATTTTGCACAAGTTGAAGTTGTTTTTCAATTGCAAGCAAATTGTACTATACCTATACACATTTTTTATGTTAATTACTTATTGACCGTCATAATTCTTCGTTCTGTCAAGAAAATATAACACTTGCTACGCCCTATAATAGATGTGTTCTGATTTTTGTTTCGTGTAATCCACGTTTCTTTTTGCGTTCAATTCCCTTAAGATACTTATGTTTTTCAAATGAACATGACAACCAATGAATGGAAAAGTAGATTGTTCAGCTATTTAATGTAGGCCAAATTTTTGTTTACTGGCATTTTATCTACTTAAAAACACAGAATAATCATGTTTAAATAGATATACGTCAATTATTTATATAAATAAATATTAACAAATTAAATCATAGAAACATACTGGTAAGTAGGTATGGTAGCTGGGCCTACAAAGGCCTTACAAAGTGGTACGATCACAGAAATATATCTGTATGATTGGGCACGATTATATAATTTTTTTTTTTGTATAATAACTTTCGTTAGACATATTCATATTATTATTTCCTTTATTTCAGGCAACTTTGGCCAATTATTTTTCACCGGTTACTAAAACACCGGTTTCGTGGATTAGGTTATATTGTTTGATGTTGATCTTGTTATTTGTAATCAGTTAGAAATTGAAGTTTTTGTTAATTATTGTATTATTGTTATCTTTTACTACATATCATGGATCCAGGACCCAGTACGTCCAAGAAAATTTTTTCGCCACGAAAAAAATTTTAGTTAGTTCACTTATAAATTCAGTATACAAAACAGTTTCTTTTTTATATGATCCAGAGGCTGCAAAGCCCTGAATGTTATGTGTTTACAAAATGTATAGCTTCTCGTGGCTGGGACTTAACATAATTTTCGGGATTGCCAGACTAGTTTCGAACTCAAACGGAGTCATTAGCCGCGTGCTCGGCTCATGAGTAGTTAATAACCGATTAACAATTATTAATATAAATGTGTCTCACGACAGTTATTACACAGAATTCATAAATTTTTTGATATTAGGAGTCAACCTATCGCCGGAGTTCAAGCCATTTGTAGGCCAGGACTTGGCTTAGCGATTTATTTATCTACGAATATAAAAACACTATCTTTAGTCGCGGTTTCACTTGTGGTTTATATCTAAACTACAAACTTTTTAGGATATAAACTCGGCCTTGCTCGAATTATGTTTGTGTAAAAAGTCGCGTAAATCCATAGATGCTTTTTTATGGTAAAATAATTCCTACAAACAACAAAATAATTGATTTTCCGTAGTTATTTATACATTATTATAGCTTTAGTCGCTTTTGGATTGCAAATATGTACATGCTATGAAGGTTGTACTGGATCTCGTGACTTTATGTGCGGTAAGTATACTGCAACACATACCTATAGGTATACAAATAGATGAATTCCATTATATTTCTCTTTGAATTTTATTCTTGAAATGGTTTATTACCTAAGACATATTTCCTGATATATAATCTCATTGCCAGGCCACAAAACCACAGAAACATGTTCATAAATACCTAATATGTTATAGGTATAAATCTAATTACCTACTATAAAATATCAGATTATCGGATAAACATGTTGTGGCTATTAAAACAAATAAAACTTTCTATGTTATGTAAGAATACTAAATACACATTGATATGACACTCAACTGGGTCACAGACAACATTTTATAATCTGTAGTCATAGATATTAATATTTACAATCTATGGTCGCATCGATATTGAAGTTAATGCGCTCAATTAAACGATTAAATTGGCACTCGTAATCGGTAAAACATTTTATCGGTTTTATCTCCGTATCTTCCGTTTGTCTGTTCGTTTTTGTTTTCATAATTATGGATAACCCGATAATAATTTTAATCATTATCTTTTAGAACAACAATAAACAATGACTTGTTATGAAAACGTTTTATTGTTATAAAGTGTCCATTTCCTGAATGTATTTGTAACAGTGTCCTAGTTTCTAATTTCTTATTGTTTTATTTCAAACATTATTCCGATTTTGAAGTGTTTTTTACGAAGCTAAAAAAGCGAAACTAACCAAGGAAGTCCTGCAAACAATGTGTGTTCAGTATTTAATTACTTCCTTTCTTCCTTTATTTTTTCTTTAGAAATAGGTTCTCACAGCACACTTACACACTTTTCTCTTTTATGTCTAGTTATCGTATGATAGGTTTGGTTGTCATAAATCGAACAAGTGAAGTCTGTAAAGTTACCGGAAGTTTATATTTGAGGAAATCTATTTATCTGTGTGTAATATATTATTATTGATAGCGTTGGGCTTTTCGGTGTTTCGTTAATATTTAAATTGTTGCTCCACATTTAAATTTTCTGGCTGTATCGTGGGGTCTTTTACTGACACATATCCACACGCAGACATACGTATCTACTTAATAGTTATTTTCCCCGTATAATCTTAAAGGTTAAGAAAACTACGTGAAAGTATCCGACTTAAGTTACGAAGATTACGTTAGTTGCTTTCCCTCATGGTGTTGCATAAAAAATCGAGAAATCTCGTCAGATACTAAAATTAAGTTATAGTTACTCCAATCTTTCATAGGCTAGTCTTGTTATCCGTATAAAGCTAATTTGTTCGTAAATGTCAAAAAGTGGTCAGTGTCGGTCAATGGTTCGGTCAGTAGTCGTTAGATATCGATTACTTTATTATGTTCTATAAGTGTGACTTCATAATCCAGTTATATTGCATTTGCAAGGTTTTACTGCTGACGTTATGTCGGGACGTTACTGGCAACACAGACAATAATAGTACTACCATAATGCCATTTTTCTGCCATCCTAACCACAGAGTACTTTTTTATATATAATCCTAACCTTTGTCTGAATAAGAAAGATTTTATTTAACGTGTTTTATGTTTCGTATTTCATGGATACATTGATATTTTGTACTAAGTACGTTGTATTTACGATGAAGATAAGGTAAAATTGTAAGTGTGGCACGTTGGCAACATATAAGTATTTCTAAATTCAGATCTCAGCTAAGTCGAAGAAAGTAAAATTATGAAAATAATATCTCGTGTAACAGAAGTAATTACATGTTGAATATGACGTATAATACGTAGCACGTAATTAGTGCCAAATTATCATCATCTGTTACGACTTACGATGTCTCGACGAGCTGCACTGGCCGAATATTTTTAATTAGAAGAAAACGAAAGTGGCCAATTATTTACCTACTGTTGAGATGGTTAATTGTTAAGTTTTATTTAGCTTGGCAATAAAAAAGTGGGTGGGCCTTTTTGTAGACTAATTTTGAAGTGAAATACAGTTGCATCAACAAGTGTTAACGAAAAATGCAGTCCTGACTAAAGAATAATTTAAGAAGAATAAAATTTTAATTCCTTGTGGTTTTGTATTTACAAATGTTACCTAATTACGATGATTGATCCGTATTGTTAATACAAATTAAACTATTTTATTATTATTAAAACATTTTCTTTTGAAATCCTGGTTTACAAAGTATTTGCTCTGAAAAACTTGTTAACTTCTGTGAATATATGACGCGATATAGAATTTAACCCCGCAACTTACTTTTTATTTACCACGACTATCTTAAATAATAAAAATCTGATGTTAATGTTAGATATCCGATTCCAAGATCGTCCTTGCCACTGACTGATAGACTTACGAACGCAGCGGAATATTAAGTTTCACGTCTGTCTACTATTTATCCGTGGATGGTTCTGTAACCATCTGTCGTTGATTGTACATACGTACATAGAAAAATTTCATTAAAAACTGCATCATAAAAAGATGTTACGAAATAATGCATTAAATTAATTCAACAGTGAAAAGTTGTTTTCACTAAAAGTCTTGTATAGAGAAAGCGTAAGTATACTTAGATAAAGTGTGTAATGCTTAGTAATGTTATACTGGAAGTGTCAAATAGATTTCTTCACCGGTTGAAGAGGTGACAATTTGTAATGTTCGAATCAAGCGATGTATCGACGAATCGTTGTGACTGACTGTACTTTTTTGGGGCAGTACTAATTACCTTCGATTTTAAGTCATGCGATTTTTGAGAGATTAATAGATTGGATTTAATTTGACATAGGTACGTACATTATGTACATGACGCCGTGGTTAGCTCTATGTCGAGGAAACTGCTGCGGGCGGCGCCACGTGTCGCAGGTGCGATTCCCGCACGCCCGCACGTAGCAAATATTTGTAAGATCTATAGTCAAATGTTTTGGGTATGAGTATATTTGCGTGTGAAATTTTTGTCTGTAAACGCACTCACGATTTAACATATCACCATACTTGTATTCCCCGAAGGGGTAGGTAGAGTAGAACACAGTTGTAGGTACACCCACATTTCACCAATACTGTTATTAAGTCCCATGTAAGGTGGTGAGCCTATTGCCATCTACCGGGCACAATTCCAATCTCCGAGCTGCTACTGAGATTTTCTTATAAGAAGAATTCAATATTCCTTTGCTCTACCGGGGAACCGAACCTGAGATCCTCATGCTCAGCAGTCGCGCTTGGGATCACTAGACCAACAAGGTACTCATGGTATTTATAGGAGAATTACCTAGTGTGGAACAACGCTTCATTAAAAAAATACCTATATCTAAGTTGTAAAGCACGACTGCGTTCGTGAAGTTTTTTTATTATATGTACTCTATGGTTAAGATAAATGAAAATTACCTTACACGTGTTTTTTTTTGTTTGTGGAAAAATAATACAGTCGCAAGCACGATTCGAGCCTGAACCTCCCGGATAAATACTCCAGGCGCTCTGACCACTAAGCCACCTTGACCTTATGTCCTGATCAATCCTGTTCGCGATCATATTCTTTTTCCAGAAGAAATTATAGCTAATTATAACTTTAAAGTTCGCTAAGCATGCGTTGATGCTTTTCAAAGATTTATCGGTAATTACCTTACACGCGCTTTAACTGTCACTGTCATTCAACTCTCAAACTACAAGTACATACGCGGACGATAACTTAGTTATGCCAAAACACGTGCTAAATAATATTTATAAATACATATAATAAAAATGTAACGGATCGCTGTCTGTACATGGAAGTTATATGAGAAAAAATATTATTGGTACCTTTATCAACGCAAATAGCACACAAAACAATGATTGTTAGAATTTTTGTCTGTTTGTCTGTTTGTCCGATTTAGATGTCGTTGTAACTTATATACTGAGGTAAGCTTCACTTAACATTTAGTGTTTGTTTCATGTCAATCGGTTCATAAATTAAAACGTTATGCAAATTTAAAGAATCACGTCGAACATTTGTACGATATCCACGCGGACGGAGTCGCGGGTACAGCTAGTTTACAGATAAATCTTTGAAAAGCATCAACGTACTCTAAAGTTATATTTTTTTGTGGAAAAAGAATACGGTCGTGAGCAGGATTCCAAGATGCGCCTAAATACGCGGATAAATACTCCAGGCGCTCTGACCGCTAAGCCATCTCTACCTCTGCCCACCACCGCAAATTCTTCTTCCACATTTTAAAACGTCTTTTGGTGACGTCGTTGCCATCTATTCAGTCCCTTTACAGGAAACTGAACTGACACGACTAACTTTGTAGTTAATACAATGTCGTACAGATGCAATTACCTAAACAAATACAGATAAATCTTTGAAACGCATTAACGAATGCTTAGCGAACTCTAAACTTTTATTTTTAAATTATAAATGGAAGCCACCTCAGCGAACGTGGCTAAGTAACAGCAGCATAGATTGATCGATCGAGGCTGCGCTTGCCGCGGTCGGTCTGTGGATAGGTGAACATCATTTCATACCCAGACCCCTCCGTGCCTCGGAGAGCACGTTAAGCCGTCGGTCCCGGTTGTCAAATTAAGATATATGCTGTTACGGGTAGTCAGAGGCCTGACAGTCTGAGAACCAGTCATAGCACGAGATATCGTGTTACCCAGTAATTGGGTTGTTGAGATCAGATAGGCAGTCGCTCCATGTAAAATACTGGTATCAAGCTGCATCCGGTTTGACTGGAAGCCGACCCCAATGTAATTGGGAAAAGGCTAGGCAGATATATAACTGGAAGCAACCTCAATGCCTATACTTCCAGCGGAGTATCAGTTTCAAAATTAAAACAGCAATCATATACTCGTATTTATATGATTTATCAAGTCAATACCCTTTTACATGGGAGAGTAAAAATATGTTCGAAAACAAACCTTTATTATCTTAATCGGCTTGCCAGTTACAATTGACAATATCATAATAATGCATTATGTTTTATCTCATATTATCTGAACATTGAGTGACAAATCGCTGACTAGCTGGTGACTTTGGCTTTTAGGCGATAATAGGGACCAGCGTACCTATTCGTTAACTCAGTTACCAATGAATTTATGGTGACTTTGTAGTGCATTGCGTAGTATGTTTTAATATTTTTGCTCATCTAAGCTGTAATGTACGACGCAATGTCCGTCAAAGTGACCATCAATTCGATGGTAACTGAGATAGCCAATAGGAACGCAGATCATCGTGGTAGTAATGCTAGCCTAGTGGTATGACTGACAGACTGGCAAATCAATGGTTCCAAGTTCGAATCCAAAGCACGCGCCAGTTACTTTTTGTGATCACCTGCGTAATAGAAATTTATTGTTGTCATGTCCGCCTTCCCAGTCACTTCCTTTTTAGACATATCATCTTTATGACAATCCATCCATTGCTTCTTCGATCTTCCTCTACTCGTGTAGGTGTAGCCATCTACATTCATACTCAAAACTTTCCTCGCCACATTATCTTCAGCCTCTGTATAACAGACCTACCGAAGGTTAAATTCGCACTCGGCACTAGGTTGTTCATTAAATACACGATCAGCAGAAGATCGATTTGACACATTTTTTGAGGTTAAGCAATGGTTGGCGCGGTCATTCTGAAGATGGGTGATCACTTGCGCAAATTTTATTTGGCGTTGTGTTGCTTCGGATGGCTCGTCCCGCCTGTTTTTAATTAAAAGTCGCTAAGCCAAGTCCGAGGCCAACGGGCGGCTCGAACAACTGAAAGGCCAAGATAAAAAAATACTACTTAGCACATGCTTTAGAGTTATTATATTAAATGGAAAAAGAATACGGTCGCGAACAGGATTCGAACCTGCGCCTCCCGGATATACATGCTTTAGCTTGGCTATGTTCCATTCTCTAAGTATATTCTTGTCACTGTCACACAGTTGACCAACTACAAGTGCAAGGTAGAGATAAGAGGAACATAGGTAAGCACTTGCTAAGTCATTATTGTTTAATATAGCACATGTTTAGAATTATTCTTGTCACTGTCACACTACTGTCAAACTACAACTGCACCATAGAGACGGTAACATAGGTAAGCACGTGCTAAGTAATGTTTATTTATCAAAGCACGTGTTTAGAATTATTCTTGTCACTGTCACACTATTGTCAAACTACAAGAGAACATAGGTAAGCACGTGCTAAGTAATGTTTATTTATCAAAGCACGTGTTTAGAATTATTCTTGTCACTGTCACACTATTGTCAAACTACAAGAGAACATAGGTAAGCACGTGCTAAGTAATGTTTATTTATCAAAGCACGTGTTTAGAATTATTCTTGTCACTGTCACACTATTGTCAAACGACAAGTAAGAGAACATAGGTAAGCACGTGCTAAGTAATGTTTATGTATCTACGCATAACACTGTTGGCACCTAATACTATAAAAATATTTGTATAATAACTTTCGTGAGGCATATTCATATTAGTTATTGTTCAGCCCGACTAGTTTCGAACTCGAACGGAGCTCTTAGTCATGAGTTGAAACTAGTCGGGCAAACCCGAAGAATGTACGTGAGTAGTAACCGGTGAACAATAACTACTATAAAAATAATAAAATAAAAGAAAAATCCTTCGATCACTAATAAAAAACTATAAGTGGTCGAAAGAAATATCTAATGATTTTTGTTCTAATCTAAATGTAATTTTCGAACGTCTCCGTCTTTTCAATCTCAAGGCAAATAGAAGTAAGTGTGTGTTTGCTAGAGATAGGATGACTTACCTGGGACACGTCGTATCAGCACGTGGCATCTAGCCGGATCCCACCAAGGTCGAGGTGGTTATGAACTTGAAGCCACCAACAAACTTTGAATAGCTGAACACGTACTTACGCGAAAGGAGAAAATATTCGTTAAAAACGTCATGTCAAAACACTTTAGACACCCCACTTTCACCACATTTTCAAGGACAAAAGAGTATCTATTGTATACCTATAGTTGTCATTATATTATCTGTGACGAATGACACTGGTAGTAACTTACTTTCCATCATAGCATTTCGTTGTCCATTGTTTTACTCACGTTTGGTTGACTAATCAATTAGTTTTTGGTCTAGTTGGCGTAAATGCGGCTGCGGAGCGGGAGGTCCCGGGTTCGAATCTTGGGTTGGTCAAAGTGTTATTAGTTTTTCTGTTTGAAAATTCTGATTAGCAGTCTGGAATTGTGCCCGGTTGATTGCAATAGGCCGACTTCCTATTACATGGGACTTAATAACAACATTGGCGAAATGTGGGTGTACCTACAACTGTGTACACCTCTGTCTACCCCTTCGGAGAATACAGGCGTAATGCTATGTATCTTCATAAATTCAAATTACAATGCAAGGCCTTTGTTCCATCATTTGACCACACCGAAATAATAAACGGAAACGCTACTGCACAAATACATACAATTAGCCAATTCAGGACAGAACAGAATAGTTAATTATACCAATTTTATATGTCTGTCTATTATCTATCAATAATCATAAATTACGCCCCCCACGAAAAACTCCAGCGCCTCTAGGGGGCAGTACCGCCCCGGTTGGGAACCTATGGTCCAGATGCTCTCCTAAGCACGATATCCCCACCTCTGCTATATATACTATACGGAATTCTTCCTTCACATTAATACCGACGTATTATAGCAATAAACGCATGCGTTAATTTGTTTAAAAACAGTTATATAAAAGTTATATAATAATACTTAAATGACGTTGTTGAGCTTGTAGCATTTATAATATTATTTTAAAGTCATTTTACTCATTATTTTTAGTGAGCATTTAGTAGTCTAATACTAAATAATAAAAACAACTGTTATATAACTTAATTAACGCAACACAACTTTATATCCTCGCTTATGTTATTAACAAGAACTTCCGTCATATATATATATATATATATCTGCCTAGCCTTTTCCCAATTATACGTACATTGGGGTCGGCTTCCAGTCAAGGTGGCTGCAGCTTAATACCAGTATTTTACAAAGAGCGACTGCCTATCTGACCTCTACAACCCAGTTACTGTGTAGCAGTTACTAGAGAAGTCTGGCTAAAATTGTATGGAAATTTTAGGTTGACATGACAATATTGGAATTGTCTCTTAATCCATTCTGTCCCGCTCTTATTAAAACTGTTAGGCTCATTTGCACCAACTTAACTTGACCGTACACGACATAAATCAATCTTCCTAGCCTAGTCCCAATTACTTTGGGGTCGGCTGCCAGTCAAACTGAATGCAGCTTAATACACACAAAAGTCTGACAACCAGTCATACCACGAGATATCGTGTTACCCAGTAACTGGATTGATGGGATCAAAAAAGCAGTCGCTCTATGTAAAACACTGGTATTAAGCTGCATTCAGGTTGACTGGCAGCCGACCAAGTACAATTTTAGCCAGACGTCTCTAATTTTAGTGGCCACTTTTAAGTTAACTAAAAATGTTCAGAGATTTTAGTTAGACGTGCCTAAATTCGAATTTGACGTCTATTAATTCATCCCGTCTTAAAGTGAGTGTTAGTAAAGGATAACAGTACTCTTGTTTGAGTTTAGTTTGGCTACATTAAAAGCAAGTGAAGTTTTTTTATTACATAATCACGTAATAATCTCATAGATTACTTTAATAGCGCTAAAATAGTCGTGTATGGTCACAGACGTCATTACGCGCAAATTGGCACAAACGTTAGGGCATTAACATTCTAGAGCATACGCCAATCTAGAAACTGAACATCGCTCCTAGAGAGGTTAGAAACTTAGTTAATAAAACCGCCGGTTGTTTTATGCGAATATCTTAAGGTATATTCGATTGCCTTACAGCTTTTGCACTCGCATTTGTGTGGTTGAAAATAAAAACCAAACTTGCAATCTTGTACTTGCCATAGCAACTGCTTTTGCCACGACGATAAAATGGGGTAATTTGGAATCTAGGGGCAAATAAGGATAAAACAACAAAAGGTTATAAACATTGATTTAATCGTTTTATTTTTTCGTTACCATAGGCGTAATTATTTAAAATAAATACGGATATTTTTATCCATCGCAATATCACAATGAATGAATGAAAACCTATGTTGGAAAACTCCGTGTATCCCTATTCACCTTATTTAACGGTACAGACTTATTTATGGTGGGTATGGTAATTCAAAGTCATTTGTCCAACTGGTGAACAGCAGGCTAATTGGCACGTCTTAGATGATGTCATCCTGATCCCAATTGAGCACTGCATGCCGAATATTGTAGTTTTGTTATTACAAACAATTAAAGTAGATGATCACATTACGCAGAGTATCAAACAAATTGTAAACAAAGCCCTTTGTTGTGGGTTACAAAACTAAACAAAAACCACGCTTCGGCATGCCAAATACTACATAGTTCGTTTAATTTACCTGCGTAGTTTAGTAATTGAAAATAGTAGTAGAGCAACTATTGAAATATGGGGAATGACTATAATAGTATATAATGCTCATGTTTCTTTTTGTTATTATTTGTCAATTGTGCACCACTGCAGATTATAGGCCTCTCCTCTTTATGCTTCTGTTTTTTTCTGGGATCAAACTCTTTGATAGAAGTCAAGCTCTCTCTTTTCGCCCGAGCCTGCCGCAGTGTTGTTTACTGCTGTTTTATTTATCATAGAAAACATAGACCTTTATTTTTAAACTAAGCAATTGGTGCTTTAGATGAAAAGTACTTGATTTATTTAAGTAGATAAAAAATCTTCTAAACGCATTTGGAATCTTGAAAAGTGGTTGGTTACTCGAACACATCTCTGTGCGTAAATGAATCGCAAGCCTTAGTGTTTTCACTCAGTGACCGATAGCGGCAACGATTTCGCTTCTTCTCGGGAACACATCTAGAAAACGTAGACCTAGATATAAAAACTAAACGGGAATGTGTGAAACGCTCGAAAGTTGGCTCTACTTTGTGAAAGGAGGAAACATACCGCTTGCACATAGTAGGTAGTTGCGTTTATTTTTCGTTATGTTATTCAAAATAATTAGCAAGACTTTTTGCGCTGTTTTTACTCGTGCCGTATCCGATTTCTTGTTTCAAATACGTAGTACAGTTTTCAATAGATAGCAGAATATCGAAATCCTTTTTCCTTAATGTATTTTCGTAAAGTTATAAGCTTACATAAATCCAGTGGTGATGGTAGTCCAACTGATAGGAAGTTTAAAACTGTTTTTAAATTATACTGTTTTTAATTATTGGGTACCTAGTTATCGCCATTTCTTAATTCAACGGTATACTAGACAATCGCGTGCGAACAATCTTCAAAATTTAGAGTAGATTTTTTATCTTACATTATGATTTTAGTCGAATTACAAGACGTAAAGAGGTGACTGTACATTCACTATTCGTAATCGTATACTCTGAGAAAAATATTAAATATTACTGTTGTCAGAAACTATGTTACTACTAGTTTTTACCCTCGGTTTCGCCCGCACCGCCAAATGTAACAATATTATATTAGCGCGACAATGTCTGCGCGGCAAAAGGTATCTTATGTCCTTCTCCAAGGTCCAATCTAGCTTTATACCAAAATTCATCAAAATTGGTTTAGCGGTTTAGGCGTGAAAACGTAACAACAGACCGATTGATAGAGCTACTTTCGCATTTATGATATTAGTAAGTACCTATAGTTTTAGCCCCATCTAGTCATAATCTGTCTAGTAATCTTTCATAGTGGAGTTCTCCCGGGAATACTAAGAATATTTTGGGAGATAATAAAAATCCCATGTGGTTCTCCTTGTGCCAAATCTAGGTGAAATCTTCGTATAGTTAGGAACTGTCCTATTGTCAGAGTTAGGCCTCTGACTTGGGCTTCGCGTCAAGAAGTAACAAACAGGAACATTTACGGATTCGTAATCGTATTAGTTACATTGTGGTTAAATAACTGTAAGATTTTTATTTGACCGTGTTAAGATTCACGTAAAATTAAAACTTTTGTAACACTTTTATCTTGACGGTAAAGTTAGGTAACTGGTTATTACAATAAGTTTAATTAGAGCAATTATGTGTATGGTTATTAAAATCATTATTTCACAGAGCAAACAGGATTTTTTAATACCAAAATTTACATAAACCTCTTTGATACGCTTTTGATTTTTAAAGGTTACGTGAAGAGCAATCAGTAATTACTTGCTTCTGCCCGCGACTTCAGAATAAGGTCTAGCCAGAATCAAAAGTATCCTATGTGTTAATCCAGGTTATAAACTATCTATGTGCCAAATTCGAGCGATGCGAGCATCATTGGAAATGAACGTGCCGATGAGCTAGCAAGAGCAGGAGCAAATGGTACACAGCAAGGCCCCGAGCCCTTCTGTGGTATGCCTAAAAGCTTAGCTCAAAAATCCATATCTCATGGACTCACGTTTCGAAAGTGCAATCAAGCTCTGGACGGAATCGCCAGGCATGACTCACTCTAAGTCCTCATTAAAGCCTACGACAAAAGGTACACAAACCATGTCCGAGCGCAGAGTAGGAACAATTTGCGCGTTGTGGCAAGAGCCTTAACAGGACACTGCTGCTTAAACATGTGCTTACACATTGAACATGTGCTTACACATCAATCTGAGGCTAAGCGAGACACAAACCTGCAGACGGTGTGAGGAGGCTGAGGAAACACCATTTCACCTTTTGGGAGAATGTGGACCGCTAATACATAAGCGCTACGCTCATCTAGCAGGGAAATATATTTATAGCCCGGATCAAATTTACCCTAGGAAAATCCTGCAGGTTATCACAGCGGCAGGCTTTCGGGATGTACTCGTACTCTAATTTAAATGCGAAAGTGGCGATCACAATAGAACTTTTATGGTCTAAGTGACACTACAGCCATAAATAATAATAATAATAAAAAAGTGCCAAATTTCATACATCCGTTCAGTAATTTTCATGCGTGAAAGAGTAACAAACATCCATCCATCCATCTTCATAAACTTTTGCATTTATAATATTAGTAGAATTATAAATTAATACCTTAGTACCAATACCGATAGTACCTTCCTCTCAAAGTCCCTTGTACAGTTCGGGCTACGTTACACGTGCCTGCGTTTACGTGTTTCATACAAGCGAATTTAACACTTTGGGTCGATCGCCAACATTTTTAACTGTACATGACCAATGAGCGGCTTCAATATTGGGATTTCAACTGCTAACCGTACCAATAAGCTACTCAGCTCGGAAGTGCTGATTATGCTGGCCATAAAACCATATCATCCTGAATAAAGGGGAGTTGTTACTACGTATGATTCTAGTAAACGTTTATGACGTTTTCATACTAAGTACATCCTTTTCTTAGATTTAGTATTCTACCAATATTAGTATTGTGAATGTTTGGTCAACAATCACGTAAATCCCACGGAGTAGGTTTTGATTCTTGAAAAGGATATCTGATATTTTTTATTACGGGACCATTCTGAATTACTGCGGGAAAAAGAGGAATTCCGCGGTTGAAAATGTGGGAAGCAGTTACAGACTATAAACCTTAATAAATAATTATATGAAAGTTCTACTAACCCGTTATAGGAATCATAAAAGTCAGTTATAATAGTCCACTTAGCGGTTGTTAGAAGATATTCAGAACACATGTCACAGCTTGATTTTTATTTTCGCACGAACGCCGAACGCCAAGGGGCGTCGACCGCAACGTAATTTTACGTTTTCAACACCCACAAACTGTAATTTGCGTAATTACGGCATAATTTCGTTGCGAAAATTAATTATTGTAGTGTTTATAAATTAATTAAAGTTTTAATATTGTATTCCGTTTTCCTGGAGATGTTGATGAAAGCGTGATAGATATCGTGGGTAGGTAGTTGTTATTTAATAATTTTTTCGCGTCTTATTACGTATATATATATATTAATAGTTATCGTAAAAAGTAATTACAAGACTAAACTAATATTAATTATTGTGCAACGGTTATTACTCACTTGCATTCTTCGGGATTGCCTGACTAGTTTCGAACTCGAACGGAGCCCTTAGTCACGAGCTAAGCCCGCGGCGATGTCGCGAGTCAGTTTGACTCGCAACATCCCCGAAATATGAATGTGTCTCACGAAAGTTATTATACAAAAACTAAGCTAATATACCTATAATAATATAGCTATCCGCATAATAAAATTCCAATAGCTACTCGTAAAATGACTTTCAAATCTACAGCCATCTCTTTTATTGATTAAAAATTATAAAGACAAGGTTTTTATACCTACCTGTGTTAAGTAGAGTTGCCATCATGTTACAGCTTCAAAAATAAGAAAAAAACGTCTAAGTAAGCACGTTTAGATCGGATAAATTTAATATTTATTCATTAATAAGTGATAGTAAAGTGGCCAGCAAGGACTTTATGTACACGACTAAGTTAGGTATAATGAGTCCTACACATAAATGCAGTTGTTTATCTCACCGTTGCTGGTAATTTTATATGTTTTTTTTTTTTATTTAGCTTGCATCTCTTTGCGAAGGCAGTATTGCCAGTACACTTAAACAGGCATAGACTAAACCTTTTGAGTATACATTATAACATACTTTGGAGTATACAGCGAGACTTCGAAGTATATTATGTCAAAAAAATTACAATTATTCGTTCTGAATGAAGACAAGCTTCATAAGTAGTTTTTATAATAACTAGACAAGAATAAATTTATTTCTAATATGCGTAATCTCCTCATTATAGTTTCAAAGCTCATCCGACCATTTCAAGGTAATATTACATACAAAGCTTCAGCCAGCCCGTAAGTACTTACAAACATTATTCTTCTTTTTACGAAGCTAAACTTGGTCGACTCTTAAGGGACTAGGTTCATCGACTCCGCGATTGTACACAAAAACGCGCAGGCGCAGGCGTGACATTATGGCGGCCGCGCCTGTACGGCCCGACTGTTTTTTTTGCGCACACGTGTTCTCTTGTTCCGCCATGCGGCATGCCCAATTGCCCATGCAACGATAAGATTCAAAGTTTCTGGTAACGAACAGTAATATTATTAATATACTAACTACAATACTGAAAAGTAGAGGGACGACACAATGATATATATATAAAAAAAATGGTCTGCCTCTTTTGTGGGGAAATACTATTTTAATCTATATCACGGAATTTTAAACATCGTTCAAATTATTTCCTTAATTAACTATAAAACAGCGAAAAAGTAATTTATTTGCTTGCTTGTCAGGAATGCAATGATTTCGTGTCTGTTTACACGCATTAAAGCGGTACTTTTACATAATTATGGTGTATGAAGAAAGTGATTAGACTCAAGCCCAGATAGAAATCTATTATGTGAATCACATGACATAGAGATAACCTCTAATTTGTCTGTGCAACCTACTTTCGAGCTCGCTTTGTTTCCCGCGCGTAGCCATCTGACGTATGTCATTCTGACAGCATATTGTTTTAAAATCGTTGCGAAAACTCGCAGCGGCGTTGTCAAAAATTTGAATTATTCCTATGCGTATTTCAACTTTTCTCTGTTCTTGATTTGTACATGAATAGTTACTTTTAGTGTTTTTTGCTTTGAAATATGGTCAAGGCGTTCGGCATTTTCAAGGCTGTCGTCTGTATTGTAGATATCTGTATTGTAAATCTTTCAATATCTTAGGCCAATATATTGTTTTTGAACAAACCTAATAATGACAGTTTAATAATATAAATAATCAGTATTTTTTTGCATCACCTCTGTTGTTAGTATTTTAAAAGTTGCCAGTACTAATGACTAGTAAAAGCTTTTTAACCTATAATTTTCAGCCATTTCTATATTCCTCACGTAGGCTAAAGTTGTGAAACTCGAATTGTTAGTTGCAGAACTTGCAGACTTGCAGTGCGGTTTGCGCAACGTATGCGCATAATCTTAGTCCGATAAATCAAACCTAATAGTTGTGACAGCTATATGATTGCTGTTATTATCCGCGAAGGACCCTTACACTATAATTTTGTGACAGCAGAATGAGCTTAAAAGTGTTCTAAGTAATTTCGTCTTCTATGATTGTGGGTGCAATTATTGGGTTCAAGGTATGCATTGATTATTTAATAGAACAATCAGTTTAATGGGTTTTGTTTTTAATTTAGGACTTGATTATACTGTATTCTTTGCTGCAGTAAAATAAATACTTATTTCTTTTATTATAATGCTAATTCTAAGAAAGCCCAATCTTCTGTTTATAATTTTTTTTTAAACTTCATCTTCTCTCATTCTTCATCTCGTTCCTTAGTTCTTCTTTTATATAAGGGCTCAGATCTTTTAGGTGGTGATATTTTTCTATCCACTCCCTCTCACACTCATTGTATCCACTCTTGATATGACGCGACTTCTACTTTCTATTTCACTTATTGTAGCTACTTCAAAATTTTCATTTATCCTCTATATTTAATTTTTTTTATAGTTTCGGTCAGTTTTTGTCGTGTCGTGCCCTGCGCAATTTATTAGTACTTAAATACGGATACGGTTTAGCTAGCCGTTTTTATAATATTTGTGTTTCATACAAGCTAGCGTTAAATAGAGCATTGTTTTTTTTTTGTAATTTCCATAAACAAAACCTTTTTACTGACCATAGTGTGAGTTTATATTTATGTCAAAGTTCAAAAGGTTTCTGTCATTTTTTTCTAAAACAAAGACATAACGGTTGCTAGTGTTAATTGACACCGATATTTGTGAAGTGGGTTGCGCCAGATTGTCTAACAATTGTTTGCTGAATTGCTGTGCTGACTGACCTGTCACCGCTTAATGGTTGGCGAAAAATTAAGGTCTATGGAATCGTGGGTCATTGAGGTTTTGTTTTTTTTTTTTATATTTTACCGCTAAGTAGTTACGAAATTTCATGTTGTTAATTGTAATAGGTACGTTCATTTATATTCTTGGATTTCCACAAAATAGCGTTTTTATCTAGAATACTGAATCTTAAATAGTATGTGTTTTTGTAGTTTCTGTTCCCAATTCTTCCAACTGCATTAGGAATGGCCTTAAACCCTACGATACCCGATTACACATTACATTATTATATGCAGACACACACTCTGCCTAGGGGCCATTCAAGTATTACGTACCTAAGCATTATAGGGGGGCAGGGTGCTTATTTTTAATGACATGGGGGACGAGGGGGTTAATAATTGCAAAAAATCTGCTACGCTTGAACGGCCCCCTAGCATTTTCCCATTTATGTCTGGTGTCGCTTCCAGTTTAACCGAATGAAGCATAATACCAGCATTTGACATTTGGTACACACAACCCAGTCACTGGGTAACACGATATCTCGTAGTAAAACTGGTTGTCAGAGTCAGGCATTTGACAACCTGTAACGGCTGTCATAGATCTTATTTTGACAACCGGGATTGACGGATTATCGTGCCCTCCAAGGCAAAGAGAACGATTAGAAATGATAGTTACCCGTCCTCAGAACAACCGTGGTAAGTGCAGCTTAACCTTGATCGATCGATCTGTGCGGTTGTTACATAGCCACGAGCCCCTTGTATAAGTTTTTTTTATTCTACCTAATTTTTATATTCACATCACGATCCATCGTTAAAGGTAAAGCTCAGACTGAACTTCGCGCTATCCTTGACCTCGCGGGGTCACGCCTACTCTGCGCGCGCGCATACTTTCTTCTTCATTGAGCAAGGATCTTGTGCTTACCGCACTCAATGGAGGTTAACTTGACGTAAATAAATGTAATCAAGGTAATATGTTCGATAATCAGGTTTTGAATATGCATTATTAATGATTATATGACATATTTATTTTGTTTTAACGTGAAATCGAAGTCGTTTTTAATAGTGTTCGCTTTTGAATACAAATCTTAAATTAAATGCGTTTGTATAGTTAATTATTTCTTTATTGTATTTTGTATGTAGTAAGTAAGTGGTTTCGTCATATAAGTAAACGAAAATTCGTGATTTGTCGTCATTACATCGTTTTGCGTTGAAGAGTTTTCACGAAGGGTTTTGAAGTTAGTAATTATGTCTGACTGCCTCATTGGTAGAGTGGGTGCAAGTGCGGCTGTTGAGCATTAGGTTCTAGGTCCGATTCCCGGGTCGGCGGGACTAAGTACCAGTGTATCAGTCTAGAGTTTGGAAATAACCCTGGTAGATGGCAAAAAGCTCAATTAAAATCAACATTGGTTTAATATGGAGGTACAACTCTGCCTAGTCTTTCATAGAATATAGGCGTGATGCTATGTTACGTAATGATATCTGTATTTGTATAATAACTTTCGTGAGGCACATATATAATATTAATTATTATTCACCGGTTACTACTCACGTGCATTTTTCGGGTTTGCCCGACTAGTTTCAAGCTCGACATTGCCGCGGACTCAGCTCATGACTAAGGGTCCGGGATCCGTTCGAGGTCAAAACTAGTCGGATAAACCCGAAAAATGCAGGTGAGTTACTACTCACACCGGTGAACAATAATTAAAATGATATCTGTATCTAATTAATTCTTATTGCTATAATAAATCGTGTTAGCCGCAAGCGCCGACTAAGCTCCTGTGCCTGAGACCATGATCAATCTGAAGTGGTCGTAAACTCAATTAAGTTTCCTTTGATCTTATCTCGCCTTCTGTAGACAACTGTAGTTTCTAAATAGAGACTTGTTGCAATGTAATTTTTCTTAATACATTATATTTTTTTGGAAAGAAATATACGTTCGTGAACAGGATTCGGACCTGCGCCTCCCGGATAAATACTTCAGGCTCTCTGACCACTAAGCCGCGTTCCCCGCATTCTACTTCTACATTTTAATACGTCTGTTGGTATCGTCATTGCTATCTATTCGGTCCTTATAAACTATTAATATACTAAACCTTTAAAAAAAACCTAACTTTGGAGTATGCGACGCATTCAAATGATTGCAAATTACAGATAAATTGTTCAAAGGCACCTTTGAACAATTTATCTGTAATTTTTCTTCTTAACCGACTTCAAAAAGGACGTTCTCAAAATATATTATTTTGTGAAAATAACTCATTTATGCACCGTGGTGAACTTTTAAGCTGTTTTTTGTGAAAAGGTCCGATCTTGGACAGTATTTGAACCTGGTGCCTGGTGGTTTGAATACTTCTGCAGACTTAAGCTGTTCTAAGCTGCATCTAAATTAACTTATTCCGCCACATGCTCACTATACAGAATAAGAATAGTTTAGGTGGTAAAGAGCCTGAAGTATCCATCAAAGGGCCACCTGGCAGGCCTCTGCACTGCCATAAATAAATAAAAACCTAGGACCGACGGTTTAGTGATGATTTCTGCTAGGTCGAGCCAGGACCGAGCCGAATTCAAGCCCGTGCCACGTCTGGAGTACAGGAGAGGCATGGATTCAAATCTGTACTGATTGAAGCATTGAGCATGTGAAGCAGTTCATGCTACACCGTGCGGCGACCACATCAGGACGTGGCTCGATTAGTGTAATGGGCACGGGTCGCACACGACTCGATCTAGCTTAAATCATTCTTTAACGTGCTTTCCGAAACATGGAGACGTTAAGATGGACCCGCTAGTCACTCAACCCTAGACAGACCGGTTTCTTCTCGTGTGGATGATGCCGCGTTGTTGATGAACTGCCTCGTTGATCTAGTGGTCCCAAGCGCGACTGCTGAGCAGGAGGTCCCGGGTTTGATTCCCGGGCCGGGCAAAGTGTTATTGAGTTTTTCTGTTAGGAAATGCAAAGTGGCAGCCCGGAGTTTGGAATTGTGCTCAGTTGATGGCAATAGGCTCAACACCTATTACATGGAACTTAATAACAGCATTGGTGAAATATGGGTGTACACTGCTGCCTACTCCTTCGTAGAATACAGGGGTGATGCTATGTTATGTTATTATAGATGATGAACAACAGTGCCAGATTTCAAACCGCCCGTAGGCCTTTGACGTAGGTTCTAGACCATCGAGAAAACCTCTCAGGTGTCCTGGTTTCCATTCGATGTTTTCCTTCACCGTTTCAAACAAGTGAATCATTAATTTATGATACGCAAATGACCTCGAAAAGTCAGTGGTGCCTGCCTTGGATTCGCACTCGCAATCTTCGACTCACCTGCTTAGACACCCCGTGCCAAGTATTCGATTGTAACCGATCTGAAATACTAACGATCTTAATGCGAATGTGTTGATGAATATTGAGGCTCACGCGCCGGGAACCGTCGTGTCCAGATGTCTCAACACGAGCTTGACGTGTTCGGAATTGAAGATTGAGATTTGCATTGACAGGTCCAATGTCCCATTATAAGCAATACTAATGTACGGTAGTTTTGTATGCCTGTGTATTGTTTATGCGTGTCATGATTGCGTGTGTGTCTGAATTGCTGTCTGTCTGTTCACGGATCCTTCCTTGTATCTCTCTGAAACACAACATCTCCCTCACAGCCTTCCGGGATTGCAGCTGCTTTCGCCGTATCTTGGCGACCCATACTTCTTTAAACAGATCTGCGTATCTTGGTTGATTGCGTTTCATGTTTTATAATACGATTGCTCATGAGCAATCGTATTATAAAACATATAACATGTTTATTATATAACATGTTAGACAAGCTATAACATATAACGCAATGTACTACAAAGTGACCATCAATATACACTGGCCTGCAAAACTAAATACTATACTTATATTTTTTTTTTCTTAACTATAGAAGTTAGAGGTTTAAATAAAAAAGTTTTATAGCAAATTTTATCAGATTTCTTTCAAACTAGTAAACTATATTCTTTTTCCATTTAATATTGTAACTTTAGTAAACTATACATTAGTAACATTTTTAACGTTTTATTTCGAAAGTATATCTTGTGTACTTAAATAGTTATTCCAATTTTAAAAGTGCGTTACTTAGTTTTATATATATTTTTTGCATACTTATATATTTTAGGGGCCGAGTTGCCCGCGTCCCTAGGAGTGCACCCTTAAAATGGAATCCCTACACGTGGCCCCTGGGTGGTGCAAAATATGCAACACAAATCTGGTGGGAGGCTTCGCCCGGGGCTGGTTACCACGCACCGACTGACGAAGCTATGCCGTGAAGTCGTGTTTCGCGGTGTAGTCGGGTGCAACCGTTGTGGTAGACGGGTCTGGGCAGTTGCATCAACGCCCCAACTGTCGTTCTCCCCAAATTTATCCACTCTACTTAGAGTGAATAGATTTTTTCTGGATCTATGTACTCCATCCTCAGTCACACCGCTGCTTAACAGCAGGCGAGTTGGCGGCCAACTGGAGACGTATTTTTGATTAAAAAAATGATTTTAACCGAGATAGCTTACAAGTTTGCAGATAGTTTGCAACTTCAAGACCACATTGCAGAAGTAATAAGCTTAACATAACAAAGTAAAATAACAATCCTACAACAATACTAAAGTTCCAAGCTCAAAGCTCTGGCATTTGCGTCACCTTCACTTTTGAACTATAGCGCACAGGCAGTTATATCCATCACGAGTGTTGCGCAAGCGTCGGTCACGACGGTCCTTTGTCAGACTTACAGCTCACTGTGAGCTAATACTGTGACGTGTATGAATATTCATATTTTTGTATTCGCTTTTTCTTTTTACTAACTTTGCTTGATATATATGTGCTTCTATTGAGCTCTTAGAGAGACATTTATTTGCTTAGAAGGAAGGTGTTATGAAATCTTACAGTTTTGTATGAAGCCTTACAGTTTTGTATGAAGCCTTACATTCTGCCTTTTGGCATGCAAATTTTGTTACTTACCTAAGAATGTTCTTAGAAATTATTTTGTAAACATTTTAAACAAAATTGAGTTCTCATCTAAAAATCCGTTAGCGACTAATGGCATTGCTGAACTACTTAAATAGCAGTAGTTAACTTAGTGATTTAATGTAAACCAAAAGTGTATGCAGTAAACAAATATGGTATGTTTTAAAATATCTCTGTCTACCCTTATGCCAACTAAGTTGGAGTTGACTTCTAGTCTAACCGGATGCAGCCTAATACCAGTATTTTTATGAAGAGATTACCTACCTGACCGCCCACAAGTCGGTTACTTGGTAACACAGTACCTTTTGGTATAGTACTATCCACGACTGTCATAGATCTTCATTTGACAACTGGGACCGACGGTTTAACGTGCTCTCCGAGGCACAGAATTATAAACCTGAGTTTATTACATGTTTAATAAAATATGAAACTCCAAAACGATATGATTTTGTGTCGGATAGATCGAATGGTTAGTAGCCAAAATTTGATTATTTTATAGACTTAAAGTATCAGCGTAATATAATAGCATTTTTTTTGCGTTAAGCTCGCCTACCATTTAAAACTGTTAGGCATAGGAATTGCTGCAATTGTCTTAATATGTCGGCAACCTTTTGCAGAACAGAATAGGCGATATTTTGTTCTGAAAAAGGTCTGTATACGCAGGTAATGTACTTGTGGGTACCTACGTAGTACGCAAACATGATCAAGTAAAAGAATGCAACAGAAGGTTTAGTCCTAAAATCTCGCTAGATAAAGACATGCATATGAATACGATAGAAGAGTCGATAATATTACAATAACCACTATCCTACTTAAATGGGCTACGCACGAAGCCGAGGCAAATGTCATAGTTGAAGGGAGTTCTATGTCCAACAGTGAGAAGTTAAGGGCTGTGGATGAAGATGAAAGAGACTATTAATACAGCCAATTCACAATAGAATTTCTTGGAGGGTCAATATAGTACATGGATAGATAAACATTCTACCGTGGGAGAGCCATGCTTCGGCACGAATGGGCCGGCTCGACCGGAGTGATACCACGGTCTCACAGAAAACCATCGTGAAACAACGCTTGCGTTGTGTTTTGCCCAGTGAGTGAGGGTACCGGAGGCCCAAACCGTTTAAAAGGCCGGCAGCATACTTGTGACTCCTCTGGGATTGCGGGTGTCTATGGGCGGTGCTAATCTCTGACCATCAGGCGAGCCGTCTGCTCGGTCGCCCCTTATCCAATAATAAAAAAAAAAAAAAACAGAATTGTGACCTTACAGGTATTCAGAAGCCTGAATTGGGTTTGCAGTCATAACGTTACTGAGACGTTGAGCCGAAAGTCAACACCGATACACATCAGAATATGATGGAGGGAGGACTGGACCTGCTGAACACCCTCCTGCAAGCTCGTGTCTCCCGTTTGCGCCAGCGCATGCATAATGTATGTCGCGCCGGATCGCGATTGATATGCGGCGCGGACGCACGACTGCCTTAGCAATATTCGCTCTTTGTTCTCGATGTCAGGACGACGTTCAAAGCACCGCGCTATCACGTTTGGTAACGGCTGTCATATTTTGTTATACTGTTAATAGTTTTATATGAGAGCTTTTGAGGGTACTTATTGTATGTACTTTCCCAAAGGCAGTTAGACTTAAGAAACAAACAATTTTATCTTCAGAAGTATGGACCTTTTACATTACACTCTGCGAATAAAAAAATATGAGATCGTGAACAACTTACGTTTAGAAATTATGGTGTCAGGACCCTCAATGTATCCACATACTTTCTTATTCGCTACATTTTCTTTATCTTTTTACTAAATACGTTTAGGTAATATGGATTTGCATATACCCAAAGAGCAGCAGAAAATTCTTCTTATCTTTGAATACTGTCTTGCCTTTGACTACTGTCCTGACAGTGTTTCGTAATTAGCACGACCGGTTTTGGGCCCCCTTATCTCAAACGTATTAAACAATGTTTGGTAATGAAAGACTATGATCCAGGGCTCTGCAGATTACAATGAACAGCAAACAATAGATGATAAGATTCCATGTTGCTAGTAGTTCTGTCTGTTGATCAAACATACACATTCTTGTGAGGAGAATTTAGGGAGCGATGGAATTTTCCGAATAGTTGATGATACTTTAACACTTTGTTTTATAACTGAATCTTTTGCTAGCGAGTCCGCGTTGATATTTTAAGTATTTTAAATAAGTCATTTATTAAGTAGATGAATAGGCATATAAATACTACTGCGAGGGGTAGAAGATTCGGGAATCGAAACTGTTATTTTTTATTTTTGGTTCTGATGCGTCTGTATTATGGTCGTATTTATTACATAACTAGCTAGTGCTCGCGACTCGACTTCGTCTGTACAATAAAAGGTAGTCTATGTCCTTCTTTAAGAACTAATCTATATCTATTCTAAAATTCATCCCAATCCGTTTGGCGGTTTTTGAGTAACAAACATACAAACATTTACGACTATAATATAGGTAAAAATGAAAAATAAACGGAGATCGCTTCGCATGCATTTTATTCAAATATTAGTACCTACTTACTATTTACAGCTAAGTTTTACTGATTAACTCAAGTTTTAAAGGTTGCCTGGGCCCAGTGGGTTACTAGTAGCTAGTAGTTCTCAGTAATTTAGAAACAAAAGTCTACGATTTACTTCTCGTAACATTCTGCTGTTGTAAGGTACAAATTGTAAGTTTGTTTGGATGTAAGGTACAAAAAACAAGGTGGCTTATAAAGTTATAAATTTTTGTGGAAAGAATAATATGGTCGTGTGTAGGATTCGAATCTGATTCGATTGGATAGATAGCAATGACGTCACTAAAAGACGTATGAAGAATAATTCGCGGCAGTGAGCAGAGGTCATCAAGGCTTAGCGGTCATCCGGGAGTCGCAGGTATTTCTTTCCACTAATATGTGTAACTTCAGGCAAGTTTATTGGGATTTTCTGTTAAGAAATTTTCAAAAACTGTTTGTTCTGTTTATATACATACTTATTAGTATAATATATGTAGGTACTTAGTTATGTTTTTTTTTTAACTAGCAATGTTTTTTATATTCGGCACGAATCTTGGAAGCTAAATTAGAATCACTTCCCGATGTCCGATTGGGTTCAAATTTGATGGACATATGTATCTTCATTGTCAATAATATGGTACCATGGAGCTGTTCTGATGATGGAGCTGGAAGACGGCCATAGGAACTTCTTAACTAAATAATATAAACCTAGACTTTAGGCTCATTTGTTTTGTCTTAGTGAGTACTTTGGTGCTACATGATAATCCAGCGTCTGATGATGGAGTCGGAAGGTGGCCATAGGAACTTCTGAACTAAACAAGATAAACCCATCGAGTATGGGCTCGATTGATTAGTCTTGAAAGCTAGTTTAAAAATTAGTTTTTACATATTTTTTTATATGTATGTTTGTGAATGTTGTTTTATATGTACTGAGTACTAAAAGAATCTGTAGTAGTCATTGACATATATATTACTAGCGTAAGGACCCGGCCGACCGCGAAACTAAATGGCACCAACGCGTTGGCCCTAAAATGACATTTTAGGGCCAACGCAACTCAGTCGACAGTGGACCGCTCGCAGGAGAGAAAGAGTGTTTGTTTGTCATAAATATGCCTAGTTGCGTGGTAAAAGGCTGCAAAAATTACGATACAAAGATTAAAAAGGAACATGGGATATCGTATCATCGATAAATAACCCTAGATTACTTCTGTTCCAATTAAATTATTAAATTATCACATTTTAAAGGTATAATTATTTTACTACCGAAGTCCGTAATGGCGGCCATTGTGTGGCCGGCCGCGCGCGAAGTAACGTTGAAAGAACGTAATTTTTTATTTGTTTTATTTTTGTTTTAAGAACTTAGTGTTAGTAATTTTAGTAAGTACCTAATATGTTAATACTTAATTATTATAACAATATTGTTTACAATTTCAAATAAAGCTGATTGATATTAATTTGTTTTACATAAGTTTTTTTGTGACATGTATTATTATCGCAATAAATTATAGTTTAAGAAACTAATATAATCTAACGACACCTCTCAAGCTAACATTCATCAACCCGTTTAGGCAACAGAGCGTGCCAAAGAAATATACATAGATACATCCGAAAAAATTATAACCCTCCTTCTAGCGCAGTCGGGTAAAAACTCAGTTCAGTTTATGACTGATGTGTGTATAAAAATATTGACCATTATTAAAATGTGATAAAAAATTCATGTACGCACGTACAAGGTTTAGTCATCGACCTATGAAACCTACGGCTCACGTAGTTTGCATGAGTTATGACAGATGGCGCTACTTTTGCTTGTATGAAGAAGTTTTCTGTAAAATGTTTAGATGGGCGTATCCTTTCTTTTGAAATCATTGGTAGTAGTACAACGACAAGTCTCGTTGGTACAATTTACTAGAAATTTTGGTAATACATACTCATTTCTGTAAAAATGGGCATTTCGTAAAGAAATTGGTATTGTGGATGGAATATTTTTATTATCATTCTTTTTTGTTTAAATTTTGAATCGGTAGCAATGGACATTAAAAATTTATATGCGGCGGTTTAGTTAGCGTATGTTTTTATGGAATTAGTTTTAAACCATTTAGACATTCTATTTGTATGTCGAATCGAGCATTCGAATTTTGAAATAATATGCGGTTACGGATTATTAAGGTATTAAAAAAGTATCGGAATCTTTTTCGAAAAATAAAAAAACAAAATTTGTTTTATGTTCTATTTTTAAATATGAAATCAAATCACAGACAACAACACCATAAATATTTATTACCAGCCAATACTGACAAGCAATTACACAACACAGTTCAAGCACAATATAACGACTTCTTATAATTAAATGGTAATGAAACTGAACACTACTATACATCAATCATTACTACTACTAATAAGTACAACCAAAGACATACCTAAATGACATCATGTTTAAAGAAGCTTTGCAATATACACAGGGCTGGATTTACAGGTTTGGATGTCTTGGGGCAGCGAAGAACAAGAACTGGAGGCACTTTTTTTTTTTTTTTAAATAGACGAAGCATTATCCTTTTCTTTTTTTCACTTTTTTTTTCTTATAACGGAAGCAAAAAGGAAAAGTCCAGCGAAGTCCAGTCTCATATAAATAATAATTATATATCGTATAATAATACGCTCCTTCCTTGTGGATATCCCAAAGCTGGTAGATCCAATATTTTTGTGGGACATTGCAAATTGATTGTATTGACAATCCAAAATTCCACATACACCCCTATTTTTCTTTAATCAGAACTTCTAGATTGTTTCTCTGGGTAGCTCTCGATCCGCACGTTTAAAAATGCCCAGCCCCCCCAAATCCGGCCCTGATTTATACATGTATCTTTGTATGTTATACTAACGGGTTTCCTCGCTTCATTAGCACATGCGATACCTTTGTCTGCTAATCTATTTACTTCACCGAGTGTACATTTCCACTTTACTAGTAAGGCCGTCGAGTCTACCATTGACATGCGGAACTACTATGTAGAACTACTATTAAAGACATTGCGGGTCATCACGTAGTGTATTCGGCCGTGTAGGAAATACAGTAATTAGGTATAGTTTGCTTACACTACCTACAGCTGCCGTAGTAATTTTGAACCTAGTGTCTAGTATATAAGGTCCTAATTTATTATGTAATATATTAAGTCAAATACATTCAATTAAGCTAAGAATTAAATGGATATAACAAATTATTTGTAATTAACATAGTACTAGCAAGACGAAATCTGTTCCTTGAACAGTGAACATTAAAAAAAAAAAATGTTATAATACGTTGAATTATGCTTAAATGAATCCTTATCACAGGAAATTACCTAATAAATTAGGACCTTATATACCGATAAACTTGTGGGGCAGTGTATCATTTCTAGCTTTGATTTTTTTTGGTCTAGCTTGTGTAATTTCAAAGGTTCTGTACCTGTAAGGTGTCCAGGTGTGTAATTGTCTGTCTGTTTGTCACAGGGTTTTTTTTAACGTATTTGGTTAGTCAGCGAATTCATGGGAATGCCTTGCATATTTTAGTCAGCTGTAGTTTATTTGAGGATCTAGGGGAGTGTTCAAACTGGCTATTGAGTAGATTTTTTGCCAAATCAAAATCGCCCAATAGTCTATAGTCTGCGGGGACTCAACATAATATTTTTGTAGATACACTATGGAATTGAGCAATTATGCCTAAGTCACAGGTCTTCAGACAAAAAATGTTGACTTTCCGGAAGGTATCCGAACCGCAAGTGAGATTTTTGTATGGGAAGATGTAGGTCATATCGACGGTTTAACAACTATTTGGATTATGTGACTCGTCTTTGCTTTAAAAAATGAACCTTAAATAACCAATCTTTAGAAATATATTTTAATACGTTCAATCACGGAACTTAAAAAAATACGGACGGAGCATTGCGTAGACAGGTGAGAGACATGCCTAGTCATCCAATTTCGCTTGTCATACACATAAACGCATAAAAATACTTAAAACTGATCCACTTGGCGCCAGTACGCTGCGTGTGTGTGGGTAATCTGTGTTTCGCTTATGACACGGCAAGGTTACATCCGGAACATTAGGAATAACGACGTTTATGTGGCATTTAGAACTAATAATTCCGTTCGACGTGCCATTTGCAACGGCAAAGAAAAGACAGAGGTTGGCAGGAAGTCGGGGGTGTATAGGTTGGCATGTGATGAATGTGATTCTGTGTACGTGGGTCAAACTGGCCGCAGTTTTGAGACACGTTATAAAGAACACATTTCGGCTTGTAGGAATGCCCGACCAGAGAGATCACATTTCGCGAAACATTTATTAAACACCGGTCATAGATTATCGGAAGGGCATTCCTATAAAGTTTTACATACTTGTAGTAAAGGTCTAAGGCTGAACGTGTTGGAACAGTTAGAAATTATCAAACATAGCGTTGATGGGACCATACTAAATGAGCAGCTTAATGTTTCCTCCTACCCACTGTTGCGTATTTTTACATCAACAACCAATTAAATAAAATTATTATTATCTCTTAAATACCATAATTATTATTCTTAATTAATTCATTACATACTTCTTTACATCCATTTTTCTTTATAAAATAATTTATTACAGATAAAATTTTCAATAAACTGAATCAAGTTTAAAAACACATTCCGTAGTTTTCCGTTACAACATGTGGGGGGGAGAAGGCATAAATAGAGGTGTAGGGTGCGGTTTTGGCTCACTCGGTGGCGGACACTGCACGGTCTAAGAGCGGGGGCACACGATGCGTTGCGGCGCCGCACCGCAAAGATTTCACCGTGTCAGTGGGCACACGAGCGGTGCGGCGCCGTAACGTTGTTATGTCGCAGCGGCGCCGTAGCACCGTTGGACAGTCTGTTAATGAAAATGGATCGTAAAAGACGTCTATTGTTGGCCCTACTATTACGCCACCGCCGAAATCGACGTAGAAGCGTACGACGATACTGGATCTGTCCTTTTATTGCACTAAGGAACAGTGATGGACAGTTTTTTCTCCAAGAATATAAAGAGTTGCTGTTGGACGAAAAGAAGTTTTACAATTTCTTTCGAATGAGTGTGTTAAGTTTCGAATGTTTATTGAAATCTTTAGAACCACATATACGGAAACAGTACACTAACATGAGGAATCCAGTGGAGCCAATAGAAATGCTGGGCATCACTTTGAGGTAAGTAATGAAAATTTTTTTTTTGAATAATAATACTTTTTAATTTTCAAAACGATCAAAAAAGGAAATGTTAATAATCATAATCAATCTTATTAATCTTCTTAATAGTAATCTTGATAAATCTTAATTACAAATTTGCAAAATCGTACTCTACGCTGTCTTGAGATGTTTCACCTGGAGATGTCAATAAATTATAATCTGAGCTCAAGTCTGTTGGAGTGTATGTACTTCTGTAACTTCTTGTATGATACCCGTGTGATGAAGGCTGTTGAGACGTTTGTTCAAACCTAAATGATGATGATTGTTGGGACATTGAGCCATACCGCATTTCAGTGATAATTTGTAACACCTTGCTTTGGAAGGTGAGAGTTTGAAGGTCTGTGAAATCTTGAATTGATGGCAAAATACCCTTAAAAAATGACAAGTGGCGATCTTCGGGCTCCTTAAGGGCTTTTAATGCTTCCTTTTCGAAATCATCAGCTTGCATTGTTCTTTTGCGGGTGATAGGAACATAACGCGAAGACTCCGGTGCAATATCACTTGTAGAATCGGTGTTGGTTTCTCCAGCTACGTCTAAGCTACTGTCTGTCTCATTTTGTGCCACTTTTGTTAAAAATAAAAGTTGATTGTAAAAATGATATTTTTTCAGTTTTTTAGCGGCTGAGCCAGATTTAGAAGCTTCTTTTAACTTTTTTAAATATTTATAGAAGTTATCTTTGACACTTCTCCATTTCTTCACTATATCATTACCTAAAAATAAAATATTAACATTAAGATTACATGAGATTTTATTATTTAAATAAACGTTTTTGTTACAGGTATCTAGGAAGTGGAAATTCACTACAAGATTTGGAGTACAAATTCAAACGGGGAAAATCTACGATTAGATATATGATTAGGAGAGTTTGTCGTGCTATATGGAAAAATATTCTTCAAGACAACATTCCCGAACTAACAACAGAAAGACTCAAAAATATTGCATCTAGTTTCGATTTAAGGGCGAATTTTCCTCACTGCATCGGTGCCCTCGATGGGAAGCATATTCGCATGCGTAATCCTGCTAATAGTGGCTCGCTTTTTTTTAATTACAAAGCCTTTTTCTCAATAGTCCTTTTAGCTGTTGTGGACTCAAACTACAAATTTATTTTTATTGACATTGGCGCATACGGTAAAGAATGCGATTCAACTGTTTTTCAAAATTCAAAACTATATGAGAAACTCATTAACAATGACCTACCATTGCCTGATCCCCAGCCACTGTGTGGTTCCAATAGACGAACCCCGTATGTATTTGTGGGTGACGAAGCTTTTGGATTGAGCAACCACATTATGCGTCCATATGGAGGTAACAATCTCAATGTTAAACAAAAGATTTACAATTATCGTCTCAGCAGAGCCAGAAGATATGTCGAATGCGCTTTTGGGATTATGGCGAATAAATGGCGCATTTTTCACAGACCGATAGACGTGTCCTATAATTTTGCTACTGACATTGTGAAGGCATGTTGTGTCCTACACAATTTTGTCGCAGATCGGGATGGTTTTCGGCAAAAGGATAAATTGGCAATAACTGATGATGAATTTCACTCATTACAACCTCAAGATGAAGAGATGACAGCAGCAAATGTCATTAGAGATGAATTTGCAAGCTATTTTATGAGCAACAGAGGGTCGCTACAATGGCAGTTACAGAAGATTTGATCATCATAAAAACATTAAATAATTACTTACCTATCTGGTTCTTTATATCAGGAGCAAAATTATCATAGTCTGGAAATAAAATTTTGGCAATTTGCTCCCATGCTTTTATTTTCATTGTTTTATTTTTAAAGTCTTCATTGGACTTATCCCAAAGGTTTTCCCGTTCTTGGACTAATGTAATTAGGTAGTCTATATCAATAACATCTAGGTTGGCACTCATTTTTTAAAACCTCAATCACAATAAACAAAAATACTTAGAAAAAATTCGAAACGAGCGAGCGTGTGTCCTTCCTTGTGACGCAAAACAACTGAGCGGTGCCGCTCCGACGTCGCAACGCATTCACCCCTCCCCGCCTCGTCTTGGTGGTTGCAAGTCCGGTGCGGCGACGGAGCGCATCGTGTGACATGCCACAGATATTTCTATGTAAGACGACGCAGCGACACCGCTCCGGCGCCGTACCGCCGCCGCAACGCATCGTGTGCCCCCGCTCTAACAGCTCCTGATGATGCCCCGTGGAGGGGCGAAACACGTGTAGAGTAGTTGGTGGTAGTCGGAATTTTCACCGCTTGCGTATGTGCATATATTTGCGGGCGGGCGGGCGGTGCACAGGTAATGCATGACTACCCTCAATTTTGTGGAAGTAGCTAGATATTGTATTTATTTGCATCCATTGTAATGGACTTCCGCAAAGTAACGCCTGAATCTATTCAATACATCCGTATTTTTTTCAGATCCATGACGTTCGGTATTGTCATATCTGTTATCGAATATATTTCTTTATAAACCATTCCTTGAGTAGAATTAAAAACTGGAAAGTTTGCTAATACTTAATTTATTTTGATTTGATTATCATAATCATTATGATGGTACTGTATCAACATAAAATACTATGGAAAGGAGAAAGCTCTACAGATAATTAAATAAACATAGTCATCGTCATAATTCACGCTTTCTTCCACCACATCATCATTATTGATTTATTGGTTGTCGGGGTCATCATGTCGATGGCCGAATCGTGTGATGAAAAATTGCTATGAAATTAATAACCATACTAATTAATGGTAAAAAGTTTGCCTTGATGTTAGTGGTTTTAGTATCTACTTGAAGCAAATGCTACGACGTAAAAGCTCTGTCAATGTCAAACTGTGGATGTAACCATGGATGTGTGGTTGACTGTAACATGTACGACATAAATAAACTCACACATTCTTCCCATAGGACAGGCAGAAACTACAGAACGATTACCTTAACTGTTACAATCCTTAGAAAGAAAGAAAGAAAGAAAGTTTCTTTATTTAGCACAGCCACACAAAAATAAACAGAAAGAGGAAAAAAAGAAGAATAATAACAAACAAAATCTTAACATAAAACATACATTAATAGAATAAATATATATTATAAAAACATAAAAAAAGAAATTATTATTAATTAAATTACTCTTTACATAGGTACTCCTTTTGCTTCGTCCACATTCATACCTTGTTTAAACCAATTTATCGAATTTGTTTTAGCAAATAAAATATTGCCATAACTAAAAATTTTAGTGCCAAACGTGAAGAAAGAGAAGTGCGAAATACGTTACGGTACCTTCGCATAGTAATATAACTCACTTTACGTAGTCATGTCCTGACATGAACCGGATTTTATAAGAAACTGAATGTAATAATGTCACCCTAGGAGCCGATTGATATTTTTGGCAGTATTAACAAAAAAAATCGGTAATTATTCTCTGAACTGTTCTTTCTTTTCTGAACAGATTTAGATGTATAGAGTATCGTTAGAATCACGGTTAGAATAGTAATATAGTGTGTATGGTACACAAAAGAGTGAGATATAAAAAAAACGCACATGACAGGAGTGCTTTTTATTTTTTAAATTATTTTCATTAAGTTTTATATTTCAAATTTTTCTTCGTCGTTATAATACCTAACTCTCTCTTTTCTTTGTCCTTAGGGCCGACACCATGTTGCAGCAGATATTGCGCGACATGTGGGTGGACCCCGAGATCCTGGCTGAGCTGGACGAGACCCAGAAGCAGACGCTCTTCTGCAAGATGAGGGAGGAACAGGTATGTTGTTCACCGAACATAAGGATTGAAGAAGAGAGATATATAGATAAAGTATAATATTATATTAAGGTGTGTTCTGTGACATCAGACATGACAGTAATTCCAATGGATATGACAGTGTTGCCATATCAATATTATACGTTATTTTACTGTTATTACGCATGTGTGCGTCGGATTTGGGCGCAGAAATATAATATATTTTTTTATTTCTTTTCTTGATATGAGAACTTGAGCAATTCATAGCAGGTCCTTTCTATGGGGCTTCAAGTATATTTCACTAAAACACATTTCTACTTAACTTTTTTTGACACTTCTCTGGTGTGGTATAGTTCGGACTGGCAGTAATTGTATCTTTTTTTTTTACTTTAAATTAGGTTATCCAAACATGAAATATTAATTGACTATAAAAATAGGAAATCCACGAGCCACAACACGCAGTTTCAGCCGAAAAATGGGCCTCTTCCCGCAGGATGTATTTTCCTGATATTTCATTTTCCATTATGCCATTCCAGATATAAAGCAACTATATACCAAGTTTCATCCAAATCCATTCGGTAGTTTATGTATAATAGATTAACCAAAACCCAAATTCACAAACTATGTAGGAACGGTAAACATGATATAACAATATTATTATATCTTGTTTCTATGGCAAGTGCCCTAGTAGATGCCATATAAAGCATTCCGACTTATCAGAACCCACCATCAACAATGTCGCATATACTAAAACATTTCCTAAAGAATTTACTTACCTTATCTGTATTAATAACCAGTCATTCGCCACACCTTTGCTTCCATTACTTTACGACTTCACGTGCACCGCCATGACACCGTGTTACAACGAACACAAATTGATATTCCTGCAAATATTACGTCAGATGTTTGGAACTTCAATTGAAGTGGTTCATGGAACAGTGTTCCTTACTTTACTCTATATTCATTGCGTTCCATAAAGTAATTTAGGTGGTAAATTTTACATCAATTAGATCATTATGGATCCTGTTGGGCACAACTATGTAGGAGAGAGCCAGCACTATATTTCATTATATCGTCATTATACGTAATTTGTTTCTTATTGTATTACCTATACCTAATCAGTTTTCATTAGACATACATAGTCCACCAAGCAGATGAAGGAACCAATGTAGTCAGGACGTATAGATACATTTATAGAAGACTAGCTGGAAGCCACAACTTCGTCTGTGAAAAAAAGCTAGACTATGTCCTTCTCCAAGGTCCAATTTATGTCTATACCAAAATTAATCAAAATCAATTAAGCAGTTTAGGCGTGAAAACTTAAACAACAAAAGACAGAAAGGGTCTCTTGCGCATTTCTGTTATTAGTTTAGATATTATATTTGGATTCAGGAAGATATTTTTGATAGAGAGAATGTGCTTCAACAGCTTCATCAACTAGAGTGTGAACATCTTTACATTTTTTTTTATAAATGTTGCTCTAAGAATTTCTCCGGTTTCGGCTGCGTTCACGAACGTAAATAGTCATACAGATTAAAATATGTCTGTCTTATTAAGTCTTCAAGGTCGAACAATTTGATATGCAAATAGAGGAACTTGTGGGCTATGAGTAGGTAACAGGCGTGAAACATCTTAAGATATCGTTAACAGGGCTCGTCACGCTTCGACTCAGTTCCGTGTTCTCGAGTGATTGATTTCAGAACTGAAAAAAAATGATAGATAGACTATTTTAAGGGCCTCATTGGTCTAATGGTTGCTAAAGTGACTGGAGAATGCGGTTCTGGGTATTATTCTGTGTTTCTGTTAGGGATTATCAGTAGCAGCCCGGAGTTTAGAATTGTGCCCAGTGGATGGCAATCGGCTCACTTCATGGAAATTAATAACAGTATCGGTAAAATAGGGGTAACTATTGGTATGTAAACCTCTACCTAAACTTTCACCTCCACAGGTGTGATGTTGTGTTATGTTTATAATATTATATTTAGAGAAATAGAACATTTACATATAAATGTAAATGCGCAAGAATAACTAACTCTAAGGAATTCGGGGTAGTGAGCAGAGGTCGAGATGGCTTAGTGGTCAGAGCGCGAGTGGAGTGTTTATCCGGGAGGCGCAGGTTCAAATCCTGCACGTGACCATGTCTTAATTTCCACAACAAAAAAAGATACCTTTATAACTTTAAAATTCGTTACGCATGAGTGAATGCATTTGAAATACTTATCTCTAAGAGGTGGTTAAGTTTCTGTCATTTTGTTTCTTTTTAAACGGAACATTTTAAATGAAATTGAATGCCAAATCAAATAGTTTGACTTCAAGTAGCAGTTCGTAGTGTTTTCTCCACTTTTAATCTAACTTCATAGTGCATACAATATCCCGACTAATGAATGTGGGCCTACCTAGAGGTGACGGCAGAGGTCCGCTCTATAACCTTGGTGCTGCATTCCGCTTACAACCTGGCTAGTAGGATAAGTTTGTTGAGGTGTCCTATGATAAAGCTACATCTAGAATGCTGTACAAGGTAGCTTAGGGTACAGTCACGATCACAAACATGTAAACACAAACATTAAAAACTCACCGATAATATCTATACGTAACAAATAACACTCCCTTTTTTGGGCAGCCGTGTAATAAATGAGTGTTATGTTTTTAGTGTTCATGAGTGAGTTTCTTGTGAGTTTCTATATTCCACCATAACTTCTAAATGCCTGCACGAATTTCGACGTTAGATTCCTTGCATTTTCCGGCTAATATAGGCTAGCAGGATATGAAAAAAAAACGGTATTTAGTAATTGTTGTTGGCAGGCATGCTCATTATTTTTTATTTATTTTTGCATTTTTAATTAATACTTTTGTTAAAACCGTTTATACAATAATATATCAACATAAATTTACGTTGTTTGTAACTTTCAATGAGTAACTCGATTTATTTTTAGTAAGTGATAATTAATCCTTTTGTCAACCTTCCATTTTTATACAAACAGGTAATCAATATTTCTTCAGAACTAATATCTATGTATTTTTACGAAAGACTGTCGGACGTTCTAAAAAACGATCTGTTACAATTTTACAAAGTGTTTCCAATGGCAGCGTGTATTTACAACTACTAACAATGTTCCAACGTAGAACAAGGTCTTTGTTAATATTTTTTTGCGATGGTTTCTGCGTATACTATACGTAGTACTCGCCTAAATTATTATCTTATCTAATTGAGATTCGTTTTCCAGTGTGTATTATCCTTAAAGTTACAATATTAAATGGAAAAAGAATACGGTCGCGAACAGGATTCGAACCTGCGCCTCCCGGATAGATACTCCAGGCGCTCTGACCAACTCAGCCATCTCGACCTCTGCTCACCACCGCGAATTCTTCTTCCATATTTTAACACGTCTTATGGCGACGTCATTGCAATCAATTCAGTACTTACAAGTGAACCGAACCGACACGACTAACTTTGCAGTTAATACAATGTCGTAAAGAATGCAATTACCTTAATAATTCAAGATATGTCTTTGAAAAAGCATTAACGCATGCTTAGCGAACTCTAAAGTTACAATATTAAATGGAAAAAAAAAAAAAATCGTCAAGTCTTAAATTCTATTTTAAATTATTACATGACCCTGTCACTTATATATCAATGAACAGAACTGACAATAAACTTAAAGAAGTTTTAGCTAAATTAATCATTTTAATGTCTTTGGTTAAAATACATTTAAAACATGATTACCTACCACCTCCCTATAACGAGAGGACGACGCAGAAAATAACAAATTATGCATAATTTATAGTTTCTTTATTGGGCAGTCATGTAACAAGTACTGAGGACGCTACCGGAAGTAATTTTGTTCCAGAACCAACATGCAAATCACCAATAGGACAGGTCATCTCAATGCTGCTATGGCTCTTCCCTCAAAGGGCAATACCAGATGATCCCCGCATGTTTACACTTACCTACTTAGTTATGTCTGGACTTTAAAATAAAGAGACCTGGGTTTCTAAGTTTGTTTCGGCATTTCTTCTCAGAGATGGTCATATAAGAAAGGCCGGCGCCATCTTGTTTATTAAAATGATTTGTAAATGTGTATCCAGAAATAATTGTAATATTTCATAACAGTAGATGGATTTAGTAATAGACAATGGCGTCAATTCTAATGTAGCAAATTCAACTAAGTTGCTGTCTTTTACTATGTTACTATAAGAGCGGGACGGGATGACGTCAAATTTAAATTTAATCATGTCAACCTAACCATTTAATTTTTCCTCTAATGTTAGTGGCTACCTAAAACTGTCATCGTCATCATCATCATCAACCTATAGCAGTCCACTGCTGGACATAGGTCTCTCCCAAGACGCGCCACTGAGCCCGAGCCGAGACCTAAAACTGTGCCTACTAAAAACATTCGGAGATTTTAATTTGACGTGCCTAAATTCGAATTTGACATCTCTGGATTCATCCCATCCTGCTGTCGGTGAAAGACAGAAATGCTCTCAATTTAGTTCAGTTTGCTATGTTTAGCATTGCTTAGTTTAGAATTGACGAATAGCTTAGTTTAAAATTGACGCCATTGAGTCATATTGCAAATAAACAAAAATATCAATGGCGAAGCTCAATCTATTATTGTTGAAACAAAAATATCTACTACATAGTTCCTTTGTCTCTTGTCCACTGAGCCATATAATCTGACTGATTTAAGGTTCCAGTAGAGCACTTGTTTAGTTCGCCTTTCAATTTGGCACAAGGTCGTTTTTTGTGTACCTCCTATGCAGAATGCTCGGGCAATTTGTGACGCCATAGATTCTAACAACAATAATTCTACTTAACATTATTGAGTCGGTTACACAGTATTATTGTTATACTAACCGTAATGGAGACTATTGTTGATGGAAGGTAAGCTAGATTTGGTTTCGCATTTGATTGCCAGAAAGGGGGTTATGATGACTGTACTGCATCATTGTTTTTGTAGACACAAGCAAGGTTCTGAACTAAGCTTTGTGAGTAAGATTTCGGTTTCGATTCCTGGATCGGACAGTTTAACTATCTCTTTCTCTTTTCTGTATCGTGGGTGCGTTTACAGACATATATCTAATCTCACATGCACATACACCCAGACCCGGAAACAATTATCTGTAGATCATACAAATATTTGTTCTGTGCAGGAATCGAACCTGCGACACGCAACAGCCGGTCTCTCGACCACTGCGCCAACCGCGCCATTTATGTTTTTCTGTTATAAAAATGTCAGTAACAATCGCATAATTTGGTATTATACTCGGTAGATAGCAAAAGGCTCACCACCAATTTAATAGAATTTTGGTGAAATGCACACGTACACGCCTGTGTGCGTGAAGCTATTATTTCCTATGTACTATATTTAGTATTGTTCCAACTTCTATAGTAAGAAGGTACTTTCTAGATAGACTCTAACAAAAGAGGAACTTACTACTTTGTGCTGGGATTGTATAACTCACAATTGTATAACTTATATAGGTGTTGACATACATAAGAAGCCCCATTTAATACGTACTTATTTGTTTGGAAGACGCCACGTTTTTCTGATCTCCTTACGCAATAAGTACATGCGAGTTCTTAGAAGTGTATTTAACTTGAAGGGTGACGGAGCATTCTTTCCAAAACAGTTTGAAAGACATATCTAAGAATGATTCTTTAAAAATACCCTCAAAATTTCCAGGTCCGTCGTTGGCAGCTCTGGGACGAGAAGGTGGGCAAGGACGATGAGAGGCCAAAGTTCCAGAAGAATGGCAAGAAGCAAGTGCAGTTCCGTACCGGAGAAGATGGAGAACCATGGGTGAGAGACAATTATATACATAAAAAAATGCAGTCGGACTAAATATCTAAGGAGTGTCTTTTACGCAAATGTCCTGCCGACCCGATATCGTCTTGCGACAGGTCGATGAGCTCCCTATAACATGGTTGAGCTACACGATGACTGATGCATGTGTCCCGTCCGTTAGGACAGGTCAACTCGAAACTGCTAGGGATCTTTTTACAAAAGGCCATTTCAGACATGCTTACGCTCATATAGCTTCGATCACTAATAAAATCATATAGGCTTATATTATGATGTGTGGATTTTAAAAGAGATCTTGATCTTCGATTTCGTTCAGATTTTGTTCTCAGAGGTGGATAGGAAATGTTTTCAGATCAGAGCGATATGTAAAAGTTTGAAAAGATATATTTAAAGCATAGTCAAGTAAAATTTTGGGATTTTGTGATTTTGACGGCATGATATGTCTAGGATGAACCAGTGTGTGCAATTCATAATTCATAGTCTTTTATTCGCAAATAGAAAACACATAGATGTTATAAAAAAGCAGTAGCATAGATGTTAGTTATCACCATATCGCAATCGCGGTCAAAATATGGTATATATGTTATAGTTATGATGACCTTATGGCAAGCCTAATGATATTGTACATAACATTTTGAATAATCCGGGTAAATATCTAACCGCAGAATCTAATAGTTCTAAATGGCAATTTAATTAACATCCGCGTTAGTCGATCACTTATTGGGGGACCTTCAAACGAAACATTGGCTCCAATGTTTGAAGGTTGCGCCCATTGTTTGGTCAAACATGCGACCTTTTGCAGACACTACTCAGCTCACTAACATGTGAACGTTTTGACAACATCGTCATCAATTTTGTTTCGGCAAACGCCTTATTATGACATTGTCAAAAGGAAATATTTTGTGTTTGCTAATTGCCTTCTCTTGTTTTATTATCGTTTGCCAACATTGTTATTGGATTCTTAAAACATGATGCTGTATGAACATGCAACCAAATTTTACTAATTGGTTTCTTCATATGCGTAGTAGTATTACGTTGTAATTTGGTTTTAACGATTACTTTACAACTATACAATTACTTGTAAGTTACCAGCGCGTGTATGTTTAGATGTATGAACAATGAACATGGATGAAGAAAAGGATTTTATAAGGATCGTAGTTTGATCGATCGGTTGTTTCTGCCGGAAAAAGACATATTTTTATGTTTTTTATCATATCCGTGTCAAATCAAACATACACTAATAACAATTAGTAACTACGCTCGTTGACTGTGGTAGAAATTCGCTAATTCTGATTTCTTGCCAAACAATACCAATTGACAAATTGTTTTTCACCGTTCAACTTTAATGTCACAGGTATGGGTGATGGGTGAGCACAAAGACGACAAGTCGATAGAGACAATCTTGGCGGAGGAAGCGCGCCAGAAGGCCATAGCGCAGGCGCGGCAGGAGGTGCAGCAGCTCAGGAAGTCTGTCGAGAAGGAGCTGACGCAGCTCATCGAATACAAGCCGCTCGATGATTTGGAACAGGTATGATTATATAGTTACTTTTCAGGATTTTTTCAGTTTTTTTGTAGGTCTTACACTGGATATAAGCTGATGATATAAAACAACGAATATATTACCAAAAAGATAATCCATAGAGAACACCACATGACAACTATTTAACTATTCTAATGCTTAGGTATAAGGTAACTTAGGTTCGAGCAAGAAAATTATAGGGTTGTAAATTTTTTGCTTTTCTTAGAGATAGTAGTCTAACTGTATCTCAGTACAAATCCTGGACGTAACAAAAGTGTGTACTTAGGATTCGATAGATTTAAAGTAATACTTAACTACTTCCGTCTTTCTAGAAATTCGACCTATCTCCGAAAACGATAGATCCATTAGAAGACACGCTGGAGATCTACTGCACGGTAGACGAGTTACGGCAGAGGATTGAGGCACTAGAACCCGACGTGAAGCTGGAGCACGAGGAACTGGAGGACAAACAGGACTTCAATGACACCTTGAAGCTCGACCTCAACAAAAACACGCTGCATTTTAATTTTATTGAGGGCAAGAGAGATGTACTGCAGGTCAGTTGAAGGCGTAGTATCTTTGTGGTCATATTAAATCTTAATGAAATTTATTGTTAGGGTGTGGATCTAGTTTGCTCGAGTATTTACCTGACTATGCATGTCTGCAACTAGTCCAACTTTGTATATACGTGAGTGCTTTTCGTTAAGCGCTTATTCCTCTTCTACAGAAGTATAAAGGGAAGCGAGATTGGTATCTATTGTACCGTCTCCAATTTAGCAGTTGCCATGCGAAGTGCGGATGTTGCGCAATAGAATTGGATTCACACATTTAGTTATATTTTGTACTTGCCTTAAAACTGCCCTGAAATAAATATATTATGTTGAGGGTCTCTCAAATTTTTGTTTAATTTCAAAAACTTCACTTGTACATGTTTATCTAGCTTTATTCAATTTTTTCTTGACTCCTAGCTGTTAGGGAATATATAGTTTCTAACATAGCCCTAGCCTTGATCTTGAACAATAATTGTTAATCGAATGTAAACATGTTTATAATGTGTAGAAATCTTTTGTAATAATATTTCTTGTTTAAGAAAAACTTTTTGTGTATATTACTGTACTGAATAAATATTTTCGATTAATTATAAATATTTGTAAACCTTATTATTGTCGTTTTAATGCATAATATCCCTGCCAACATCAAAAATAATCACAAGGCATTTAATTATCATATCACAAATCGAAGATCATGAAACTTTTGGTTATGGGTTCAAAGCAGTTTCGAGATGGGATTTACTCTCGGCTGGTATAAAGATATTCATAATATCATTAATGTAAACCCCTTGTAACCTTATAAGACAACAACAAGCACCGAAGTAGCACATTCGGAAGTAGGAAGGGCAATCAGTCATTAATTTTTATATGATCGTAATCGTCTGCTTTTGTATGTACGCTGCGCTGTATGCTATGCATGTCTCCTTTGTCGGAACACTCGTATTTTTGGCATTTATTGGTTTATGGGTGGCACCGCGTAAAGTACCTTCATAAAATGCTCGAATTGTTTGAGATCCCTACGAGTGTCTCCAAAGACGCGAATGTGTTCAGGACATGGGCGTGGGGGCGGGCGGCGACGGCGTGAGCGTGCTGGTGGCGGCGTGGGAGCGGCGCGTGGCGGCCGCGCGCGCCGGCGACATCCTGCGCGGCCTGCGCGCCCGCCGCGCGCGCGCCCTGCGCCTGGCGCACCACGCCGCGCAGGGCCACGAGGCCGCCTGGCGCGACCAGGGTACGTACTACCGTACTCATTCACTTATACAGCTAGGACATGTACTCATAAATGTAAGGGCATTCAAATCAGTCACGATGTTCTATATATTTTTCAGAGCGCAAGGCGAAAGAAGCGGAGGCGAGTATGCGAGAGATCGCTCGCGCAGCAAGAGAGGCACATAGACGCAGCGCACACCTTGCCGCGCCGCCTGACACCACACAAAGTAAATATTGACTTCCACATTCAATTGATTAGTCGATTGCTATAGATTAATAATTATCCTGGAGTTTTAACCTTTCTCTTTATGTTTTTAGCGGGTAAGCCGCCGAACAGAGAGGCAGTGGTGGAGTGGTTCCGGACCCACGAACTGAAGCGAGGCGTCGGATTTGATGAGAACAACAAGCCCGTCGACTGGTTCCACGGTGAGAAATACTCCACTATTTATTCTAGAAGTCGTTTATGTCATATGCCACTTTATCCAGAAATTTGTTTTTTTGTTATAAAAGTGCTTATAATGGTGTTGTTGTTGTTGTCCAGGACTGATCAGCCGGTCAGAAGCAGAGGCGGCCCTCTCCGGTTGCGCGGCGGGCAGCTTCCTGGTGCGCATCTCGGAGCGCGTGTGGGGGTACGCCGTCACGTACCGCGACCCCACGCGCTGCAAGCACTACCTGGTGGAGGCCGCGCGCGCCTACCGCCTGCTGCCCACCGGACACGTGGCGCACGACACGCTCGGTATGTAGTGACACTAGTGACAAGCACTACCTGGTGGAGGCCGCGCGCGCCTACCGCCTGCTGCCCACCGGACACGTGGCGCACGACACGCTCGGTATGTAGTGACACTAGTGACAAGCACTACCTGGTGGAGGCCGCGCGCGCCTACCGCCTGCTGCCCACCGGACACGTGGCGCACGACACGCTCGGTATGTAGTGACACTAGTGACAAGCACTACCTGGTGGAGGCCGCGCGCGCCTACCGCCTGCTGCCCACCGGACACGTGGCGCACGACACGCTCGGTATGTAGTGACACTAGTGACAAGCACTACCTGGTGGAGGCCGCGCGCGCCTACCGCCTGCTGCCCACCGGACACGTGGCGCACGACACGCTCGGTATGTAGTGACACTAGTGACAAGCACTACCTGGTGGAGGCCGCGCGCGCCTACCGCCTGCTGCCCACCGGACACGTGGCGCACGACACGCTCGGTATGTAGTGACACTAGTGACAAGCACTACCTGGTGGAGGCCGCGCGCGCCTACCGCCTGCTGCCCACCGGACACGTGGCGCACGACACGCTCGGTATGTAGTGACACTAGTGACAAGCACTACCTGGTGGAGGCCGCGCGCGCCTACCGCCTGCTGCCCACCGGACACGTGGCGCACGACACGCTCGGTATGTAGTGACACTAGTGACAAGCACTACCTGGTGGAGGCCGCGCGCGCCTACCGCCTGCTGCCCACCGGACACGTGGCGCACGACACGCTCGGTATGTAGTGACACTAGTGACAAGCACTACCTGGTGGAGTACTTCGTGTTTCTTGTTTAATTAAAGCTTTGGTCATTTAGGAACATAAATTTAAACATAAATCGTAATTAACAGTCTCAAATTACTCAAAACAGTCATAAACTTGATACTCGTCCCATGCGCACTCTTATGGTGGTGTGTTGCAAAGAGTACGCAATGACAACTGTTCATACAAGCTAAGAGTGCGCAAAAGAGCGAAGCACCTACATTCTTCAACCTTGGCAAGTATCACAAGTGAAGGCCCCAAATCCGATGTAGTCTGTGCACTCGTCATGCCACCAAGCTTCACACCGGCTACACTGTATCCAGTCTTCATCAGGGGGTTCAACGAAGATTTCAACACAAAGAGGACATCTTATTATTTCTTGACCTGTAGTTGTGTTCAACAGCTGTGGATTTGTTCTAGAAATCTTATTTGTTTTGTTTCTCTTATCTGCTGCTTTCTTATTTTTATTTCTTTCTGCTTTCTGTTTTTCTTCTTCAAGTTGATTTTTATATGGGGTGCTTGTTAAAATTTCTGATTTCTTTCGTTTCACATTTCTCTTTGTCTGATGGGTTGCCTTTGGCAGAGGCCGAATGTCACAGGGTTTAGTTAATCCTGATGTGGAGAGTGTTGGATTATCTGCAGATAGATTTTCATGAACATCAGGAGAACCAGGGAGCTCAGGAGTTTTTTGAGTCTGGCTTATTAATTCTTGTATGTCTTCAGCTGACTGTGTTTGTAACAACGATGGAGACAACTGTGCTTCAGGAATTTGGCTATCATTTGTTTGAAGAACTGATGTTTCAGGTGGTCTTGAAGAGTCCATAGGTAGAGCTTGGCTTTCAATTGTCTCTGCAGGGAAATATGGGCGATCTGTTACATCTGCTGGAGCAAAATCTTCATTAGTGAACAATTGATCATTAAATGGCCAGATACCACAGGATTCAAATGACTTCTGGGCTCGTACAACTGAAGCAACCTTTGAGTATGCTGTGCCGAATAACCTAGCCACTTGAAATTGGGTAATAGCACGCCCAGGGTTTGAGATTTGCCAGTTATCGCAAGCCACAGCGTAAGCTTTCTTCAGTGGCCCAAAAAATCCTGTATCCAATGATTGCATGCGATGACTTGTGTGTGGGGCCAAACTCAAGAGAACTACTCCATTTGCACGTGCTAATTCAATTGCTGCTAAATTTAAATGGGATGAATGATTATCCAAAATCAAAAGAACAGGTGTGTCTTTAGATGGTCTTACCATATTAATAAAGTGCTTTAGCCACAGAAAAAACAAATCAGAATTCATATATCCAGAGTCTGAAACAAGCAGCAAAGAGTCTTCTGGTGCTCCATCAAGCAGTTCTTGCTTTTGTCGCTTTCTTGGAAATATTAATGCGGGCGGTACAAATATGCCAGTGGCACCCATACAGCATACAGCTGTCACTGTTTGTCCTCTTTCTGCCAACACAATTTTACCTACTATTTTCTTCCCTTTATTTGCATAAACCTTAGGAAGTTTATTTGGAACTGTTTGGAGACCAGTCTCATCCATATTAAAAATTTGTCTGCCAACAAATTTGTATTTTAGCATGACTTCTTTTAGGTTGTCATAAAACCTCTGAACCTGTACACGATTAAAGCCAGCAGCACGTGCCAAACTGGTCTTTTCTGGCTGGCGAAGACTGAGTTGATTTTTTCTTGCGAAATTTTCCACCCATTGTTTGCTGGCCTGCTTTTTTTCTCGATTGAATCTATGATCAAGACCATTTTTCTCTGCAAGATCGTATGCTATTCTTCCTAATTCTTTCTTGGTTAGGCCATAAAAACATGCATCTAAATTTCGGCAATGATCCGCCAAACATTTTTCTAAGTCAGGACTGAATACGGTCTTGAATATCCCCAGGGACTCAGGAATCGTGCCCACTTTTAGCTTTTTTCTTAATGTGGCTTCTGGGATATTTAGGGATTCAGCAATAGACCTCTTGCTCTGACCTTTTGCTATTTTTTCTTTCACTTCTTTTAAGATTTCTTCAGTGAAAACTAATTTTCTGTCAGATTTTCTTTTATATTTTCCCATCTTTTTAAGCCTGTAAATTAATAATTAAAAAATCTCAAAACTCAAATCTAAAAATGCTGCATACAAGCTAAGAGTACGCGTGCGCAGTCTTTGGGTGCGTACTCTTACCAAATACGTGGTTTTGGTTGTCGACCTTATAATTTCCGAAAGCAAGTTTAATGACGGCATAACCTCACATAAAAAACAAAGCTTGGAACACAAATATCTTACACAATCCTTCCAGTCCTTGCATGGAAATTAATCGCACATCTTATAAAACACCTTTAAAGTTGTTTAAAATTAAGATCAAACACTTCAAAAATCTATTTTTAGCTATAAAATGGAATATAAATACCTCAACGATGCGAGTCGCTGTCCAACACTTTGACATGACATATGCCACTGACAGGTTGCAGTGGTGTTGCCATTTTAAGAAAAAAATATACAACTAACGGCACTTCGTACTCTTTGGTAGCGCGTACTCTTTGGTGTCTTTACCTAATGTCTTTCCGTCAAATTGCCTGTTAGATTACATTTCATCTTCTAGGATACTCCTACTACTGGTACTTTCCCGTTACTTTTAACAATCTATCAAAAACTACACTATCTCCATGACAAAAACCAGCCATCACACCATTTTTACTTAAATCGGAACTACATTATTTTATTTGTAAATTCCAGCTGATCTCATCAACTACCACAAAACGGTGCCGATCACGGAGAGCGGCGGCGAGCTCCTGATCTCAGCGTGTCCGCCGCCCCAGACGCCCGACATACTGTGTGCGCCGCCATCTTGAGCATGCGCGTGACGTCAGCGGCGCCCGCGCACGTGACGTCAGCGGCGCCCGCGCATTTATTGCGTTTGATCTTGTACTCACTTAGCTCATAAGCTGGAAACTGAAACTTATATCGATGCCGTTGTCTTTGATAATTATTGTTATTGCGTTAAAAAGTCCTTGAAGAAAAGGGATGCAGTGCGAGTTGTTAGAAATATATAAGTGGCTTTTGAAATTCAGTCGATAATACCTAGTTTGCTCGGATAACTTTTAATTTCAAATGAACTGGATATAAAAGTTTCAGTCTAAACTGAGGACAAATCAGTTATTTTGATTGTACATATTTTTGTAAATATAGTGTGAAATATACTTGGTCATAAAGACTACGGCAATGGTGTAAGTATCTAAGTTCTTAGGAATCAGTCTACTGCAGTTTATTACTGACTGTCGTAATCTGAATATAAAGAGCTAAATTGCATATAAGACCAGTTATAGATACATAGTGTAAAAACATTCCAAAAGTGTTTTCGATATATATCCACTGACCAATTTTTACACTGTGACAATTTATGCAAGAAAATGCAAGCCCTATTCTCAATGGAGATTCCAAAAATATGCCTTAATATTTCGCTTTACTTTTCAGTAACGCAATATTGGTGCTAATTACGATCGTATTAATTAAGTTGATCTCGATAGTTCGAAAGCCCTATTATTTAAATCATGCATTTCGTTAGCAGTAACTAATTATGAACAAAATTGTTAAGTTAGTGTTCGTGTAGGCTAATGTGATATTTACGAGTCCTTCAAATATATAGTGCTTCAGTATTACCGCTTGTAAACGAAAATATATTGTAGCTTGTGTTGCCACGAGACATTTTAGATAGGGGAATGAAAGATATTGCATAATTATCTTAATATAACATAATTAGCTCATAGCTGTCCCACTGCAGGGCAAGGGCCTTGTCTCTTATAGAGAAGGCATGAGCATTGATCACCACGCCAGCTTACCGCGGGTTGGCGATTTCAGACCAGCGGGCTTACTCTTGAAAATAATTCCCCTCGAATGACATTGGAAATATGTCAGTTCGTACTTTTAAATGCCAATATGTCTGAAACATAATTAGAGATACGGGATAATATGAAGACAATAGGCTTTAAAATTGAGGCAACTGTAATTTAGGTAAATTTATTTTAAAATTACGCGTTGTTTTGATGCGTCTATTTAATATTGGAATTGGATTGGAATTGGTATTAGTTTCAAGAGTAACCCCACAGGTTTCCTAACCATGTTTTCCTTTACCGTCAATATTAACATACAATATAATAATTGAATGTCAATGTCACTTGCTACCAGTGGCATTGACATCAACACTTTGTAGGAGACACGACGAGATAAAAGAAGTTTTATTGTTCGACGTCTATACACGTCTTGTGTCACAACAGTGTTACACTGCGCCGCACTGCGTTTTGATTTACAAGGCTTGCAGACAGGCGGCATGCATTTTGCATTTTTGATTCCTGCCAGCATTTGTCATGCAATTCATTAGTATTATTCCTATCGTATTGAATAAAAATCATAAGTATTTATGTACATATATTAAAATTAACAACGTTGTTTGGTTTGCCGTGAGCTAAATATATTTTCGTATAATGTAAGTTCGATTTCTGATAAATTAAGCCAAAGTTAACTTCAATACAGAATCGGAGCCTTCATGAAAATCTATTTTAGTTATTTTAGCAATATTGTATGCCATTTGTATCGTTCATAGGTGACGTACATCTATATTATTGTACTTTAGTCATTAACTGCCAACTAGAGTAATATTATACTTAATTTAAGACATTAATATTTGGAGTTTTATTTAAAAATCACCTTTTTGAATCAAAGGGACAGCATGACCTTGGCTTATTGGAAAGAACACTTATTGACAAGATTTTGTGTGTCAATACAAATAAATAAAAATGTTTGTAATTTCAAAATAATCGTTTTTTAAAGCTCATACATTTAATTGCACGATACATATGCCAAAAAATTCGTTTTATTTTTGTTTTGTCTATCTGTCTATTTGTTCCGTCTAATCTTCGACACGGCTGGACCGATTCGGATAACATTTAACTGGCAGGTAGCTGTTATAATATAAATATACACATTTACATATATACATTTTATTAGTTCGGACGAGCGACAATACAGGTTTACAAAAGGGAAACTAATGAAAACTGAGTGTATTTTTAATAAAGTGTTTATTAATATTGCGTGTAATAAAATGTAACACTATACATATTTACAAACAACGTTCTTAGTTACCGCACCTCTTCGCGGCAAAACATGTCAAAATAACAAAATTCTAGTCTCTAAAAATCCCTTTGGCATGTCTGTTTGTGACATTAAGATCGTTTCCACCATGTTCAATTATTAAACAATTTAGGTATAAATTATATGAACGATATGTTTATAACTATCAGTAAAGACTAAAATTAAATTTTAAAACTAAATCGATACATCAATCGAACAAGTTACAATCATCAGGTTCATCAATCAAATAATATCTTCTAATATTAATACCCACCTTAAAACATTCCCTTCATTAATAACCATTGATATATAAAAAACCCTTTTTTATATATCAATGGTAAACATAATCTTTATCATCCAATCTCTCATTTAAATGTTTCCGTTAATTACTACATTGATTTTATAAACGACTGTTACTAAATGATAAACCGTAATTTTTGTAATCGATTGAATATCGATTAATAATTTGGAAACGAATAAATTAAAATATGGGCCTGTACTTCGATCGTCAAATAACTATTCTCGAAAAAGTTCCATAATTTTCGACACCTTTTTTATAATCTGTAATTTTTTTGCACCAATAAAGGCTTATTTACATGGAGCAATTTAATTGCTCGATGATTATAACAACGAACGGGAATTAAATATGGTGTAGATACAATACTCTCCCTACCCCTTCGAGGAAAACAGGTTTGATTGTATGTTTTTTTTAAGAAACGTTACCACTTTTGTTGAATGCCCCATCTTGCATTCAACAAGTAATTAAATTGCCCCGTGTAAATAGGCGTGCTATTATTATTCAACACGAACTAAAGTGTTATCTGACGATCGAAAATAGGTCTTCTAAACTAAATAAAATAACACTATGAATTTAATCTAGAGCTTGTAATGTCATTGCACTATAGCAGCAGTCTTTGTGTACGTTACGTTCCTTGTGTCGGTTACTGGCGGGATGTCCACCAGTAGCCCTGGTACAGTCACATGTACGGTAAGTTTGTCGGCGTGCGCGCATCCACTGTTAGATCCATACCGCTACGCTGTTTGCAAAAAGGAGATTTTAATAATGCGTAGTGCTTAAATTCGGGATTAAAATATGGTTGTTAAAGTTATTTTGTTACAGAGTATATTCCAAAAAAAAGTCAAGTAAAACCTTTTTATATTGGAATTTTGAACTGTGCCCTGCCACCAATGGGTGAAGTATCCCTACTGGCTTTAATATAGCTATATTATGTGTCTATTACGGTATATACGGTAGTTTAATGCACGTAATATGTATAATTATTCACTGTTTTAAACATGAACGCTGATCCTCAAAACAAAATAAAACCTCAAAGAAAACAATAAAGTCAAATAGGCTTACAATACTTTCCCAAGTGTCGTAGCCCTTCGGCAGCGAGTGTGGGACAGGCAGCGGCTTCTTCGCCTTCTTCACTGGACTGTTGCTGGCTGGAAAGTATCAACATAATCTTAGAGAATACAATGGGAAACATCTCGTGACAGTTTGACCGATGACATGAGCTAATGAATCAAGTCCCAGTGGCTTTTGAGACTGGAACAGCAGTTTCCAAATTTCCAGTACTGCTGATAGGTACTGGATAGGCTCACAGGACTATTTAATCGGGTGATTATAGTAGCTGCTTATGGTAACTGCTGAACATAAGGTCTTGGGTTCGATTCCCAGGTCAGGTAGAGTTATTGTTGGCTGTTAGGAAATTCTTCAGTTGCAGCTGGAGTCTAGAATTGTGTCTGGTAGATGGCAATGGGCTCACCAACTATATATATATAGATACTATGTCGGCATACAAAGAAAACACGGTAATCTTCAAATAAGTATGAAAAACCTTTTTTTAACACAAATGGATCTACGTTTGGCTACCAAATCGCTTGATGATAATCGACGGTGTGACCGACGATGGAGCTCATAGATCCAGAAGAAATCTATTCACTCTAGCCTTGAATATGCCTAGATTGAATTTCTGAGGAAACGCGGAAGACTGCGGGGTGTTCCATTCACGAGCAGTACGTATCAGGAACGTAGAACCAAATTGTAGTGTACGAATTTTCTGAATTTCTACGAGAAACGAGTGATAGTGTGTCTTTTTACTTGTCCTGTAGTAAAAATGTGAGGGTAAAATATATTACAATACCTCAGTTCCTTGCGGTCTTACCCTACGTCTTACCTCCCGGCACCTAGGGTACTGACAATTTCGGCGCAATTTCCTTGTTACCCTCGTCAATGACTAGCTATTTACGCTACATACCAATCTCTTGCGCTCTTTACCTATGGCTTGCTTTTCGACAAGTACGGCACTGACAATTCTGGTTCAATTTTCATTGTTTAATTTGTTTAATTTTCTGTTCTTGCCGGTCTTACCCTATGGTTTACCTCCAGACACGTACAACATTGAACATTTCGGGGCAACCTACTCGTTACCCTAATCTGTCATTAACTATCCACATGGTTTCTTTCGTCCCATATTTTATGCATCTCCATCTGTGTCTTGTGGTTTTACCCTACGCCTTACCTCCCGGCACTTACGGCAGTGATGATTTCGGGACTATCTCGATTGTCATTAGCTATCTACATGGTTTCCTTAGTTTCTATATGTTATGTACGTGTCTCTTGTGGGCTTACCCTACCCCACGAGACACACGTAACTTAGTTAAGGGAGCTAAATACGGCACTAACAGTTTTGGAAAAAAAATCTAGCTACCTTCATCTGTCACGAGCTATCTACGTGGTACCTTTACCCAGATATATTGCGTACCTCTGTTCCCGGCGAGCTTACTCTGCGGCTTACCTCCCGGCACGTACGGCAGCGACAGTTCTGGCACAGTCTTCTTATTGCCCTTCTTGGCGGCTGCTCGTCCTCGGAGCAACTCCTCGTCCATCACTAGCTTGTTGTTTACCCTGAGGTATAGCGTATTACAATTCCGAATGTTTCAATGTGAAATTGGGCGGAGGACAATAATAATATCTAAACAGCAAAATCTGTCAGGTACACCATACAAATAATGTTGTCATCTAAACGTCATGTCAATCAGCATGACGGAATCGTTTAAATCTAATGAGTTGAAGAAAGAGTTATGTAAAACCCCGAAAGATAAAAGGCATTTGAAATTCACAACTTTAAATTCGACTACCGCAGCCATTGCTTAAAATACTTATAGTAAAGGTGGTATCTTTCCACTTACTTCTTGATATACGGCGTCCTAGGGTATGTGTTCACTGGTACAGGAAACGTCTGAAAGAAAAATACTCTGTGAAATTGACACGTCACGTCGTGCCTACGCGAGTCTAATTTTGAGTAAAATTATTACATGCTCCAGAAAGTGAATTTCCCAAACCAAAAACTTATTGAAAAAATTATGAGTCTGTAAGTACTGTGGAAACGATTTATTTCTTTGCGATAAAAATTAATTAAGTATAGGTCGCGGCATGGATCTTGAGCGCTGGGCAAAAAGGGAGGGGATAGTTGCGCAGGTGTACATGCAAGCACACAATTATTAAATTGTTTTACTGGACATAATAATATTATAATAATACTTATAAACGTAATTACAAGATAAGTGTGAAAACTAAGTATGCATAGAATCAAAAATCAGATAAGTAATTTATCAAAACCTAAGTATGAGTATGTACAAAAAAAAATATTATCATATAATATTGTTAATGTAAACGCTTGGCAGGATTTATTGCTAGCTTCTGTTCTATTTTCAATCCAACGTAAACTAGTAATGGCAATTCTTTTTTAAAATAAATTGTGCAGTAGCTTCATTGGTTTGTTTTTTTATATTGGTTTTTTTAATCTGTTTTAAATGATTAACAATCTCTAGGGTCTCTTTCATAATAAAACAGTCCACATCGTACACCATTTTCCTTGCCTGCCTCGTCAACACATTGTTTCCTTTCGGCATCTTGTACGAATCACTAACACGTACTAGTATAAAAAAAAAAGAATTTTTCGTTATTAACTAAAAAAAACGAATTCAAATTAAATGGTAATAAAATATGTAAGTTGAGTGAGGGCAACAGTACTTCACGGGATACGAGACGTATGTCAAACACCTTCACCAATGCGAATGCGTCACACTAATTAGCCAATCATAGTGTGATGAATTCGATAGTCTCTGTCTACCCCAATGGGAAACAGGCATGATCGTATGTTAGTTAGTACGTGTGTTGTTTTACTTGGAAGGTGTCGTTGATTGCTCTGGCTAGTGAGCGCGGCGGCGCCGGCCGCGAAGCTGGCGGCAGCGCCGTCACGCACGGCGGGGACACGTGCTGCAGACATATATTTTATTTGTAAGATATTAACAAAATTTTGATTAATTAAATCAACACAGGTGCACTCCCTCTTCTTTCACTCTCATATTTCATGGGACGGCAATCAGACACGACCGGAGAGAGATCAGGCGCAGGACCGACGGCTTTACGTGCTCTCCAAAGCACGGGGGTGTCACGCCATCAACTTTCTGATCCCGGGCTGCTACTGAGAATTTCCAGACTGAAAAACCCAATAACACTTTGCGCGACCTGGGAATCGAACCCAGGACCTCACGCTCAGCAACCGCGCTTGCGACTACACCAACGAGGCAGTTGATACATCAAGATCTAATGCTACGATCTTATTCTTACCGACTTTTGTCAGACTTTTAATCACCTGTAGGCTCAGTGCGACTTAATAACAGCATTGTGAGTGTACGACTGTGTACACCTCTGCCTACACCTTCGAAGACATGCAGCTGTTGACCTAAGGCAATACCCAAACTTTGCCAAATTTGCCATTTAAAGCAAAAAAAAAAACAGCCCATAGAGAAGGCACGAGCTTAATCACCACCCTAGCTCACTGCGGGTAGGCGATTTCAGACTACCAAGTCCAGGTTTCCCCACGATGTATTCCTTAAAAACTAAGAAAGTACATATGACATTGATAAAGTCACATTGGTACATACCAGGTTTGATCCCACAACCTGCAGATCAGAAGGCGAGCCCGTAACCACTCGGCCACCACGACATTTGCCACTTTAAGCCAATGAAAGTAAGAAGACTCTAGTAAAATAAACAAGAGTCTGGTATAGCATTAATTACCTCTGTAGTATCGTGTAAAGGCTCACAAATACTTCGGATCGGAGGCTGCGTTTTCTTCTCAACAGGACTCGTCTCCATTTGTACTTCTGAATCTAGGAAATCAATTTTGAAATAAGTGTTATTTTTTCGTATTTCTTGATGTTTATAGTGAAAATAAGTTGTTGGTCCAAGCCAAGAAATTAAGGAGACTAATCATCATCCCCCTGCCCTTATCCCAATTGATTTGGGATCGGCGCAGTATGTAATCTTCTTCCACTTTTTAATTGTTTTTGAAATGGCATGCTTGCTGCTAACGTTTTGGAAATGTTTTATGACCGCCTGCCTGACGTCAACCCTCATTAAGAATGCTGTTGTTCGTGGTAACCGCCACCGATACGGTCTCCTTCTATGCTAGCTATGTCACACCAAATGTTATCATCCATGCGCCAGGTTCCAATGTTATCCTTCTATCGCACTCCACTAACCAGGCCACAATGTACGAGCTACAATCTGTACTATCTTACTCTAGTTATTGTATCTAAATTCATTAATAAAGATAATCGATCCGACATCACCATGTTATAAATGCGAGCTCAATTTAGTCATTAATGTTCTAGATCTTAGAATCACTGAAGAAATCGCGTTAACCTGTGTTCCTATCGTAAATGGCATAGTATCGGTTTGCTCAGTATATATATATTTTTTTTATATTATTTTCACGCATTATAATTATAACCTACATTTCTTTCGGATATTTCTGATCACAAAAATGTTATAAAGCAAGACTGTACTACTATTTATTTAAAAAGAGTGTCTATGGAGTTTCTTGCGCCGCCCTTCTCCATATGATCAACTTTTTGGAACCGAGCAACTAGAACCATTTGACGTTTCATAAGTGCATGTAATTTGCCTATTTGGAATAACAAACTTTTGACTTTGACTAATACCTAAATAGTACAATAATTCACAAACCGACCAGAACTTGTAACAAATAATTGAGGAGACTTACTAGGTGTATAGTTGTAGTCGATGAGGGACTCGCCCGCCGTACTGTCTGTCCTCGATCTACTGTTGTCCTGCGCACAAACCATACATTTAGCTATAGGCATAAATACTTTAACTGCGTCATTGGTCCAGTGGCTGCAAGCGCAGCTCCTGAGAGCTAGGTACTGGAATTCCCGGGTCGGGAAGAGTTATTGGGTTCTGATAAGAAATTGTCAGTAGTATCCCGAGTTAGGAAGTTAGCAGTGTGGCAACCCCGTGCTTCGGAGAGTACGTAAAGCTGTTGATCCAACGCTGAACTCCCTCGGGTCGTGTCGGATTGCTGTCCCATCTGATTATGAGAGTGAGAGCAGTCCACTTGTATTTGCGCATACACTTGTGCACTATAATATCTCCTGCGTACCTACTTGGCGAATCTCCGTGGAGATAAGCAGCCGGTGCCGAGGCAGAAAATTCGGTTGGGAGTATATTATTAGTACCTATAGCAGCAGATACTTGTTGTACTTGTATTGTTTTAAGAATAAAAGAAAGAAATATCTGTGTACCACTTACCGGTATAATGTTGAGCGTCCATTGTTGTCGCGGCTTGCCCGCCACACGCGCCGTGCCTTGTTGCGACGGCGGACTCTAAAATATTTTAAGTATCGATAAGTACAGATAAAAAGATAAAGAAAAGATCTTGTGGAAAAAGAAAATAGTCGCGAGCACGATTTGAACCTGCGCCTCCCGGATAAATACTCCAGGCGCTCTGATCGTTACGCCATCTCGACCTCTACTCACTACCGCGGATTTTCTTTCCACATTATAATACGTGTTTTGGTGACGTTATTGACATCTATTCAGTCCCTTTACAGGAAACCGAACCGACATGAATAACTTTGCAGTTAATACAATGTCGTACAGATGCAATAACCTAAACAAATACAGATAAATCTTTGAAAAGCATTAACGCATGCTTAGCGAACTCTAAAGTTATCGATAAGTAGGTTTGTAAAAATAATGTTATAGTTCTGTAAAAAATATCGACGGAAAAATGGAGAGAGCTTACCTCAATCTCTTTGCCTAACTTCTTCCTTAGTTCAACGTTGAAATTCTCCGCGAAACTGTCTGTACTGAAGTATCTGGAATGATATAAATATCGATATTATTATAGTAAAGCATTCCAGGCGTCCAAGCACGGATCTTTGTCGACAAACTTGTCGAGTCGATAAAATTTAATAAACTAATTATTATTAAAGTTAATAATTTCATAACTAAATGTAATAAATTTTATCGTTTTATGAACAACTGATGTCAAATTTGACATTCTATATCGCAAATTGCGGTTCGAGCATGGTTCTTTTTGTCGACACGTTTGTCGATTTTAAACGTCAAGTTTGACATAAAGTGTTGATAAAACGATAAAATTCAATACATAAAAACTTTTATCGAGTCGACAAGTTTGTCGAAAAGATCCGTGCTCGGACGCATGCCACGACAAAAAGATTCGTGCTCGTGATAAATTAGACCAACCAAGGTTGAATATGGTTTTACATAATATGTCTTGATAACACCCATATAACGCAAATGATAAATTGAATTAAATTGAACTAGTCAATACGTACTTGCCTCGGAGAGCACGTTAAGCCGACGCGAAGGTTGTCAAATTAAGATCTATGACAGCCGTTACGTGTAGTCAGAGGCCTAAAAGTCTGACAACCAGTCATACCACGAGATATCGTGTTACCCAGTAACTGGATTATGAAGTCAGATAGGCAGTCGCTCCATGTAAAATACTGGTATTAAGCTGCGTGCGTTTCGACTGGAAGCCGACGCCAATGTTATTGGGAAAGGGTTAGGCAGATGATGTTAGTCAGTACGTACTTGTGTCGCAGCAGCGCCTGCGCGGCGGGTCGTGCTCGCGGCTCAGTGCGCAGGCAGGCGGCCAGCAGGTCGCGCGCCGGGCCCGCGCCGGGGAGCGCGCCGCGCGCCGCCGCTGTGCCAGACAGCGCCGCACCACCCGCCAGCCGCGACACCACCTGCTGGTGACGCGGTGCCAGCTTGCCTGCACACCAACAACGACAATGACGTTATGGCGGAACGATGTGTGGTATCCTCAAACTAGGCAGGTGATACGGCCCAACGGTTAGAGTCGGGTGTTCGTCTATATGCAAGTTTGTCGCTCAAACTGCTTGCTTAGGAATCTTGACGTCATCTGTTATCGAGGTAGATGTCGCTACAACGTTACCAAAAGACGCATTAAAATGTGGAAGAAGAATTCGAGTGAGCAAAGGTCGAAATGGCTTAGTAGTCAGAGCGGCTGGAGTATTTATCCGGGAGCTGCAAGTGCGAATCTTGCTGACGACCGTATTTTTCTTTCCACGAACAATTTATAACTTTAGAGTTCACTATGCATGCGTTAATGCTTTTCAAAGATTTTTTGTGAAAGTCTCCTCATTATCAAACAAGTCATGTCAAAATTGTCGTATTATGCCCTGGAGTCGGCTATATATAGTAAATGTAGCTCTGTTCCTTGCAGGTGGAAGTGTACACAGTTCTACATCCACATTTCACCAATGCTGGTATTAACTCTCAATGGAACAGGTGGTTATCACAGTGCCATCATCTACTGGATACAATACTAAATATTAATTAGCAGAAAAACCCACTATCACTTTGACCGACCAGGGATGCTAACCCAGGACCTCACGCTCAACAGCCGCACTACTGACCACACCAGTGAGGCAGCTCAACCAATTTGTATAACATAGAGCTAGACCTGTGACTTCGAAATGGATCTATAAAACTTCATCGCTCAACTTCATGGGTAAACTTGGTTTTAACAGTGAACTCTAACAACTTACCGACAGTTTTAATGATGAGAGCAAGCTGGTCAATGTCAGAGTCTCCAGGGAACAGTGGGTCACCTGTCAGCATCTCTGCAAACAGGCACCCGATTGCCCAGATGTCCACCTCAGGACCATATCTGCAATAAGACCAAAACATATTTTGTCTTCTTTTATACAGTTACTGCCAGAGTTGAGAGGTCATAGTCATGTTTTTGTAGCGTCATGTCTAACTTATCCCAGGGGGTCTAAAAAGGCAACTTTCGTTGAATAGGATGATTCATTTCACAAATCGTAAAACGGTCACTTCATGGATAAAATCATAATATGATTTGTGTGCAATTCATAAACAGTATTTAACAGTTTTGTATGGAATTCGTAAAATGGCTCACAAAATAGGAATTGCTAATTTATCAAAGAGCAGAATCTTAAGAAGTTGTGTTGATAAATTTTTAGGAAAAATTGGTAATTTTAGACCCACTGCACGCTTATTTTGCTCGCTTTGGAACTCTGGCTCAGTTTCCTGTGGTTAACCGGGTCAGGTTAGGTTAAACTGGTAACTTAAACTACCAACCTGTGCTCAGCTACCAGTAGTTCAGGTGCGCGGTACCAGCGCGTGGCAACATACTCCGTGTAAGGTTCACCGGGTGCCGCCAAAGCTCTCGCAAATCCCAGGTCACACAGTTTCACTATGCCCGTGTTTGACACTAACACGTTCTCTGGCTTCACGTCGCGATGTATTATCTGACAAGGGAATTTTTGTCTTACAACAGAGGGATCAGGATTAGTTGATCTTAGAGAAGGTATTTAAAAATCATAAGGCGAGACTGATTAATATTCTAAAACCCTCTGTGATCTCTGCTAAAAACAGAGATTATAAGTTTTTTTTATGGGATATGGTGCAAACGAGCAGACGGATCGTCTGATGAATAGCGATTACCGCCGCTCTGGACATCCGCAACCCCAGAGGTGTCGCAAGTGCGTTGCCGTCCTTTTAAAGGGTTTGGGCCTCCGGTACCCTCACTCACTCAGCGAAACACAACGCAAGCGTTGTTTCGCGCCAGTTTTCTGTGAGGCCGTGGTATAATTTCGGTCGGGCCGGCCCATTCGTACCGAAGCATGGCTCTCCCCATGGTGACATGTTACACTGTGTTTCGTAATTATTTAATCATTTACAAAAATTGCCAAAATGCAAGAAGTTGAAATATGTATCTTGTCATTTGGGATCGTTGGAAGATTAAACAGCTATAAAAATTCTTACAGAATTCTGATGACAGTAGTCAATGCCTTTGAGGAGTTGGTACAGGTGTTTCTTGGCGGTGTCCTCGCCCAGTCCACCGGGCGCGGCCTCTAGCTCGTCCAGGAGTGTGTGGTCTAGGTATTCGAACACCAGGTAGAAGCGTCGCTTTCGCCGAAACACCTCGATCATGTTCACTAAATGGTCATGACGGAGTTTCTGAAAATATTTTTTAGTTCAGTGAAAGAAAGAGAACTTTAACTATCACTTTCCTCAACGTATAACGTTTTATATATCTTACTAAGAATTAACTTAGTTGATCTAATAGAAAAATAGGATGAGTATGTATTGTCAAGGTACTTATTTGATGGTTGATAGGTCTTTCATAAAACGAGTCAGTGATCTCGGGTTCGATTTCCGGGTCAGGCAAAGTGTTATTATGTTTTCCTGTAACTTTGTAAAATATTGTTTTTGGTATACCTTCAAGAGACTATAGCAGTCAGGTTAATCAGTAATTGCTGGTAATTGGTAGCAGGCTCACATAAAAAGGAGTTTCCGAGTCCACTAATTATCTACTGTAGAAATTACAGAAAATAACTGTGTAGGAAAGCCTTAACCATTTCCTCTTATCACACAAGGGGAGACAAGAGAGTGGAAAAAATTTTGTCCAGTAGTAAACTCTGCAGTATGAAACAGCAGAGTGTTGTAAATGTATTACATTGTTACCTTAAGCATGCGTATCTCCCTGAGTGCCATCTTCCGGACGGCGGCATCTTCCTCCGTCTCCAGAAACTTCTTGATGGCGACGAGCTGGCCGGTATCGCGGCGCCGACACTTCAGCACCACGCCATACGAGCCCTCGCCTACCTGAACACGAAAATGGAAAGACCTTATCTCAAACTACACTTCGTTACTAAAACATGTTATTTTACTCTATGGCAATGTCTTGAAATTTGAAGGATTTTTTTCCTTTACTTACCACATGTCATCGCTAACAAAATTCGTCTATTATTATATTGTCTTTTGCTACGAGTCCGCTACGAACTTGTTACGCGTCCACTACGAGTCTGCTACGGGACAAGATGATAGCAAACTTTAACTTAGAAGGTAGGTTTTGGAGTCACCAATGTTTCAAATTGAATATTTGAATTGATAAACTCCTCCGTTTTGGAAGTCTGTTACAAACTATTAACAAAGGACAGGCTAATAAATATTGCAAAGGATGACAAACATTACATTACGTTAGCGTATATTATTTTATTTTCAATTCCCTATCAGCCTCGCCCTTACCAAAGCAACACAATGATCCCGTGCATAAATCCCCAATTTGATTCCACAGAAAACAAATATTATTTATATTCCAAAAGATTAATGTCCTTGCTATTAAACAATATTCTAATAATAGAATTAATAGATCAGTGCACGTATTTCTGGCAGTCGCAAAATAGCGGAGCATTCTTAAAGTTTGTCTAGTTGGGCCTGACACCGGCTGATACTGGCGTAAATCTATTGAATCACTTATTTACAAAGATATATTTATCGGCAAAGTTTTAATGTATTACTTTATTATCAAGCATTAAGTAAATAATAAATATAATATTGGGTTTGATTATGGTATATATTTTGTTAGTTTTTCTGTTAGGAAATTCTTAGTAGCAGCCCGGAGTTAGGAAGTTGGTGGTGTGACACCCCCGTGCTTCGGAGAGCACGTAAAGCCGTCGGTCCTGCGCCTGATCTCTGTCCGGTCGTGTCGAATTGCCGTCCCATTGGAACGAATTATATCTTAGGTTTTCGCGATCACTACACATTATAATAAAACAACTTCAACTTTTATCCGGAGTAATCGCACGTATTATTGGTTTTTCTTTTTCCTGATGTTTTGAACACTTTGCAGCTACTGCATAAAACACGCGATTAATCCGGTTAAAAGTTGTTTTATTACAACGATTTATCCTTGGTACGCTATAAAGTAAATGTGACGTCTATGCATTTGCAGGTTTTTATAAAGACTTTTAGGTACTACTTAAACTTTATAAATTGCTTATTAAAAAGTTTTTCTGACCATGCTGCAACTGCTAGGCTTTGACGGCGATAGCTTTAAGCAGCAATCCACTGTGACCAACGTGTCCAACTATTGTAATATAAAATAACATGAACATGTTGACTGACCACCGCCAACTGCTCGTAGTTGTCCATGCCGCGGCTGCTAGGCGTGGACGGCGACAGCGTCGAGCAGCGATCCATTCTGACCAACGTGTCCAACTATTGTAATATAAAATAACATAAACATGTTAACTGACCATCGCCAACTGCTCGTACTTGTCCATGCCGCGGCTGCTAGGTGTGGACGGCGACAGCGTCGAGCAGCGATCCATTCTGACCAACGTGTCCAACTATTGTAATATAAAATAACATAAACATGTTGACTGACCACCGCCAACTGCTCGTACTTGTCCATGCCGCGGCTGCTAGGCGTGGACGGCGACAGCGTCGAGCAGCGATCCATTCTGACCAACGTGTCCAACTATTGTAATATAAAATAACATAAACATGTTGACTGACCACCGCCAACTGCTCGTACTTGTCCATGCCGCGGCTGCTAAGCGTGGACGGCGACAGCGTCGAGCAGCGATCCATTCTGACCAACGTGTCCAACTATTGTAATATAAAATAACATAAACATGTTGACTGACCACCGCCAACTGCTCGTACTTGTCCATGCCGCGGCTGCTAGGCGTGGACGGCGACAGCGTCGAGCAGCGATCCATTCTGACCAACATATTTGACAAACGCAGACATGTTCAACACTTCAATATTAAACACCTGGAACAATCATAATCATTAATTAGCTTTACTTTAAAAAAGTGATAATAAATAACCGGCATGATAAGTTTGAAATAAATAGGTACCACTTGATATTTAGATTGATGAGTTAGTGATGCAGAAAGTTTCTAGCAGACTGGACGCTTCAACCCTTTTTTCGGACATTACCTACATAATAATCACCTTTTACGACAACCGCTGATAAAAATAACATACATAGCATCACGCCTGTATTCCCCGAAGGGATAGGCAAAGGTGTACACAGTTCTACAACCACATTTCGCCAATGCTGTTATTTAGTCCCATGTAATAGGTGGTGAGCCTATTGCCATCTACCGGGCACAATTGACGTGAAAGAAAGTCGTGCATCGAATAAAACATTGCTCAGAAATTAAATGACATAACCAGCCCATAACTGTTTCCCTGCACGGCAAGGGCCTCTTCACATATAGAGAAGACACGAGCAATAATCAGAAATTAATAATTAGATTGAGCAATACTATTCTATACCTACACAAAAGTTTGCTTCTCATCAGTTAATACATTTAAAAAATAAATGAGTTACTAGAAATAATAAACCTTAGATATAATTAATGATATGACAAAAGAACTTGTTCCAAATTAAAACGACTCGACTATATTTCTGTAATTAAGCCAATTTCCGTGAACTAACAAACAAATTGTTTGATATAGCATGCTGGATAGTGAATAATTCAAATAACTGAGGAATAAAACGTTCCTTCGACAGTAACAGTTTGAATTCCAACTAATAACTAATAATTGCGGTACATCCAAGACAGTTTTAGAAAATAACAGGTCTGTGACGTTCGTTCTAGTTTGTCACTGTTAAGAAATTAATGTATTTGTGGTGTAAGTTAAAAGCGGTAGCGGTTTGATAAAATGATTGAATGCATTTCTTTATAAGGCCGTAACAATGACAGTTATCAAAAAAATTGTGACAGTATATGTTTGTATTTATGAAGTTATCATATTTTGTGGTAATAAAAATAGGACCGCATGTGGGACTCGGAACTCACGATCTTTTGATCAAGTACACCAGCCAATTAAGCCATCGCATGCGTCAAACCTTTATAAAAGTGTATTACAAATTGTATAATTAAGTCTAACTAGACAATTCCAAAAAAAAAACGAAAATATCTTAGACGATAGTAAAATACTGTTTACATTTCGTCAGTCATTAATTTAGCTTAAAGAATTTTGTTAACGGTGGTTTTAATAGACTAAATATTGGTGTTATACAATTTAAGGGGGATGGCGTTAAATAAATAAAATTATTTTGCTGTACATCATCCGCTACTCCCTCTTGGTAAGTGATTTACTGCTAGCCATATCGGTTGAGACACGTTCTCACTACAGCAAAACTCTTTGTTAGTCTTTCTTTCTTCTAATCGCTATCAGCTTATGAATTATACCGTCAATGACGGGTGGGCAACATTCACACGGTGTATGTACTAAAGTCTGGATTTTCCCTTTTAATTTTAAATAATATAAACTATTTTTATGATTAAGATCGACACTTTGAATTACTTAATTAAAAGTCTCAGTTCAATCGATAATAGTCTATTCCATATTATTTTTGAGTACTAAAACCTATATTAACGGTTCGCCATTCTATTAGCTCCAAAATAAAACGTCTACTGTTGATTTATGAACAGAAAAGGATTCTTAGTTACCGCTTCAATAAAAGGCCTAATAATAACTCTTCCCGACCGTCTTTCGGCCACGGCGGCCTCTCTCACACGGAGATTAGCCAAGTACGCAGGAGATATTATAGTGCACAAGTGTAAACACAGGTGCATTTCCTCTTCCTTCACTCTCATATTCCGATGGGACGGCAATACTGGAGAGAGGTCAGGCGCAGGACCGACGGCTTTACGTGCTTTCCGAGGCACAGGGGTGTCACACCACCAACTTTCAGACTCCGGGCTGCTACTGAGAATTTTCTAACAGAATAACCGAATAAAAATTTTTGCCCGACCTGGGAATCGAACCCAGGACCTCACGCTCAGCAGCCGCGCTTGCGACCGCTAGACCAACGAGGCAGTCAAAGGCCTACTGGTAATAATTACAAAGAAAGGCCTCCTAGTAATATCTACAAAAGAAAAGCCTCCTAGTGACAGCTACAAATAATATCGTAAGAGTAACAAATCGGGGGACCAGGGTGTGGTTTTAGTCGGTAATGTCCGTAATTACCTATCACCTACCCAGGGCGATAAATCAACTTATCCATCCAAGTTTGACTTTGTTAGACAGTGTTGATTGTCTCTTGACAAATGACCATACTATTTTCAAGTACAGTACCTTAGTATGGGTCTTAGTCTGTGTACGTGAGATTTCGATATGGGTTTTTTTTTATGGGGTAGGGGGAGAAGGAGCAGAAGGATCGCCCGATGGTAAGCAATTACCGCCGCTCATGGACGCCCGCAACCCCAGAGGATTCGCAAGTGCGTTGCCGGCCTTTTAAAGGGTTTGGGCTCCCGGTACCCTCACTCACTCGGCGAAACACAACGTAAGCGCTATTTCACGCCGGTTTTCTGACGCCGTGGTATCACTCCGGTCGAGCCGGCCCATTCGTGCCGAAGTATGGTTCTGCCACGGTATACAATACAGGAGATATTTTGAGTGGGAGGCAAAGTTTTCCTTTAAAAAGCGTTTTGCCAGGAGCCATAGCTTTCATATTTAAATGTGTATAAATCAAATATTTATATAACTTAGCATTGACTTTATTTGCGTCCTTCGTGTTCTAATAGATATTTGGATGGTTATCTCACGCACCATTAACCAATCAAACTAAAGCTGAATCATTTGGCTTTGAAACTTATATCATCTGATTGCGTAGCTGATTGGAATCATCCTACTAACATCCATACTCATGTTATAAATGCGAAAGTAACTCTGTTTGTTTGTTACCTTTTCTCGACTAAACGGCTGAACGGATCGTAATGAAATTTGGCAAGGATATAGATTGTATCTTAGGGAAATAGACTACATTTAGTTGCGCAGACGAAGTTGCGGGCACCATTATAAATACGAAAGGTTGTGAGGATGGATGGATGCTTGTTACTTTTTCAATCTCAATACTCAATTTGACAGCGCAGTTGGCGCAGTGGTCGAGAGACCGACTGCTGCGCTGCATGTCGCAGGTTCGATTCCTGCACGGAGCAAATATTTGTACGATCTATAGGTAATTGGTCCGGGTCTGGGTATGTGTGTGCTTGTGAGATTATATGTCTGTAAACGCACCCACGATACAGGAAGAAATTCATAGTGTGGGGAAAAGTTTAAAAAAAAAACTACTGCATGGAAATTGGGGACACAAATAGTTTATAACCTGGATTAACACATAGGATATTTGTTACCCCGGGTGGACCTAATACTGAAGTCCATGCAGACGAAGTCGCACGCAGATGCTAGTACCATATTTATGGACATAAAATCACAAAAATCTAATATATAAAATTCTCGTGTCACAGTTTTCGTTGCCATACTCCTCCGAAACGGCTTGACCGATTTTGATGAAATTTTTTGTGCTTAACCGGTATCTATGAGAATCGGCCAACATCTATTTTTCATCCCCCTAAATGTTAGGGGTAGTCCACCCCAAAATTTTTATTTTTATTTTTTAGACAAAATTTTTAATTTCTATTTTATTATGATACAACATACAAAAATACATACAATCCTCAATTTTCACCCTTCTACAATCAACCCTTATTTTTTAATAGCCATTTTAGTAATTTAATCATTTTTCCTCTCCGGTCGAAAACTGATCAATCGTCATTTAATAAGTTATCCCCACCAGATGACTACAGGTGGAAATTATTTATATGGCAAAACAACGTTTGCCGGGTCAGCTAGTTGTATATAAATTTATATTTAGCTACTTCCTTCCTGTCCTAAACTCAGGTTAATTGAGACTAGCACAATTTTTTTTTTACAATCTCTTCTATCAGTCGACCTTTGCTTTCATACATACTATCCCTCACTCATCCATCTCTATGTATTCTTTGGTTACCCTCTCCCCCTCCATCCCTCAAAATTCATGACTCTCTTAGCCAAATGTATTTAATTCCTGCTCTTCACGTGTCCTTAATAACTTAATTTCTTTTTTGTCACTGAAACTATCTGAATCTTCATGAGCAGTTTACAATGAATAAATTGTATAATTCATTCCTTTACTTGAATAAATTTACCACAATTGACTAATAGTTATTTGCCTGTCCAGTCCCTCATTCCTCGTACACCTGGTAGCGAACAAGTTCTCAGTTGCCACATTTATTTAAAATTGGTTTAAAAAACAAGATGTTTCAACTATGACACTGTAATTTTGGAACAATTTGTTTGATCAGCTAAAACTTGCGTGTCTATCCCTATTCCAACGTTGTCCTTTGCCCAATTACGCGCCACTATGATGTTTTAATTAGTTAAAATAAAATGAAACCCGATCACGCCACCCAAGGTCAAGGTCACCAGTAACTCCTGTAATACAACCGTTATAATGATGATAGATTTGTAAGGTTAAACAAAATGATAGGCTGTCGCACAATAACGTAATTTGTGTAAACATTTGGATAGTTAATGGTACACAAATAAAAGTTGTGTTTGTCTTTCTACTCGTTATTGGAAAAGGGTTATCTTTAGAATGAGACGAAATAGTCAATCTGCCTAGCCTTTTCCCAATTACACTGGGGTCGGCTTCCAGTCAAACTGGATACAGCTTAATACCTCCACAATCCAGTTAATGGGTAACACGATATCTCGTGGTGTGACTGGTTGTCAGACTTTCAAGCCTCTGAATATCCGTAACGGCTATCATAAATTTTAATTTGATAACCGGGATCGGCTTATGGAGGGGTCTTATTAGTACTTGTATTAAAAAAAAACGTTGCCACACTATAGGATTTTTACAGACATATAATCTCACAAGCACACACAAACCTAGACCCAGAGCAATTACCTATAGATCGTACAAATATTTGCTCCGTGCAGGAATCGAAACTACGACACGCAGCGCAGCAGTCGGTCTCTCGACCACTGCGCGAACCGCGCTATCATCTCGCACTGATTGCCGACAGACTAATACAATAGTTACTAGGACGGATAATACAAAAATGTTGCAGCAGAAAAGTAAAATAGTAAATAGTAGAACTAAAATATTGCTATAATCATTATATAATACTAGCTGACCCGGCAAACGTTGTTTTGCCATATAAATAAAAAAAATTGGGGTGGACTACCCCTAACATTTAGGGGGATGAAAAATAGATGTTGGCCGATTCTCATAGATACCGGATAAGCACAAAAAATTTCATCAAAATCGGTCAAGCCGTTTCGGAGGAGTATGGCAACGAAAACTGTGACACGAGAATTTTATATATTAGATTTTACTTTTCAGTAAATAATAAATAGTCTGTTAATTACAAAGAAAGAAAACATTCAACATCAGTCCTCCTGCGACCACGAACGCTGCAAAGTGTTCGAAACGTCAGGAAAAACAAAAAAACCAATAATACACGCGATTAATCCGGTTAAAAGTTGTTTTATTATAAAGAAAACATTTTTTAATCTATCTAATATTTAAAAATCTCGTGTCACAGTGTTTGTTATTGAACTCCTCCGAAACGGCTAACCTGGTGTCAGAGCTGCCTATATCTTTGACTAGTAGCCTTGGATTTGGGTAAATGGCTGCTATAAAGTGACAATAGCCGGAACCCACGATTTAGCGTGCCTTCCGAAGCACGAAGATATTCAGATGGACACGCTGCAAGCAGTCCCTCATTCACAGTCTGATCGCACCCCATCAAGATCTGCGTAACCGACCCAAGATTGCAACTGGCTTAAACCGCTTCTCTTTAAGCTATGTTATATAAGCTATTTAACATTAGTCATCATCCCCCTGCCCTAATCCCAATCTATTTGTGGTCGGCAAAGCATGTATTATTCTTCTATACATCTCTATTAGCCATCTAAATTCATACTATATAACATTAGAACTGCCTCGTTGGTCTAGTGGTCCCAAGCGCGACTGCTGAGCATGAGGTCTCGGGTTCGATTCCCGGGTCGGGCAAAAATTGTTATTAGGTTATTCTGTTAGAAAATTCTCAGTAGCAGCCCGGAGTCTGGAATTGTGCCCGGTAGATGGCAGTAGGTTCACCACCTATTACATGGGACTTAATAACAGCATTGTTGAAATGTGGGTGTACAACTGTGTACACCTCTGCCTACCCCTTCGGGGAATACAGGCGTGATGCTATGTTATGTTATGTAACATTAGTATGCTACTATTATCAATAAGCTCGCTGAGCAAACAACATAACTCTTTGGTACGCCATAAATAACAGAAATAATCATGTGGGGCCGTTTCGTGCGCCTAATGGCGACCAGTTCAATATCATCGTTCTGTCCCTCATTTATTTATCATGGCCATGGTGACATGTCTGTAATTGAACTTCAATCTGAATAATTTAATTAATTCTAGAATTCATGGTATTTCTATGGCTTATTTTAAGTATTGCAGTCATTTGTTTGATATCTGATGTATAAAAACTTTCGTGAGACATTTATTCATATAAATTAATGTTCACCGGTTACTACTCACGTGCATTTTTCGGGATTTCCCGACTAGTTTCGAACAGGAACGGAGCCCTTAGTCATGAGCTGATCCCACGGCGATGTCGCGAGTCAAACTCGCGCAGTTTGACTCGGTGAACATTAATTGATATCTGATGTATATTAATTTTATAACCATTGCATACACTGCCTAAAAGTGAGGTGAGAATAAAGAATTTTAATTGCAGTCGGGACAGTTCTGGGGGACATTTTCATCCAGGGGGGATGAAAATGTCCCCCAGAACTGCCCCGACTGCGATGAATATTCTCCTTTACCTACCTTGTTACCATATAAAACTAACACAAGATACCCCCCCCCATACATCTAAATTTATTCAAGTGTTTAGAAGTTATGACGGAATAAAGAAACTCACAAACATACATATTATTATGTATATACTAGCTGGTGCCCGGGACTTCGTCTGCGCGACTAAAGGTAGCCTATGTCCTTACCCAAGAGACAATCTATCTCCTGGCCAAATTTCATTACGATCCGTTTAGCCGTTTAGTCGTGTAAAGGTAACAAACAAACAAATAGAGTAACTTTCGCATTTATAATATTAGTATGGACACATGAACCCTAAAAAACATAACACTCCGTTTTTAGGGCAGTCGTGTCACTAGGATGTGTGTTATCGTGTTAGACTTAATAAATTAATCTAACTCCATTTTCAAAATAGTTAGAAAGCTTCTGTAATTTAACTAAGTATTCAAATTCATCAAAAGTTTGAAAAATTAAGGCGCATCTAGTTTATCTGAACAGAAGAGTTCTTGTAGAAAAACCACTTAGTTGTTTAGATAATTCATCTAGGTCTTGCTTTTCTTCTAAATTTGTTACATTATTTGTATTTATACCTACATCATACAATTTCTCGAAGACAATACCTACTTTAATAATATTTTCTAAGTGCTACCCTTTCTTGTAGCGGCACTAAGTATAGAGTGAGCATTTACTAATGATAATGAATGTATGTTCACTTCTAATACAATGTCAACCAAGTCTATCGTATCTATTATATTTGTAGCCACAGTGAAATAAGTTCTATAAATCTAAGATGGCGTTTAGCAAATTTATGTGACTACATTTTACTAAAGTTTCACAATGTTACACCAAAGACATATTACATATAAGAGAGATGTATAAAAGTTTCGATTTTACTGTCACAAAATGTTAGAAGTTGTTTGAATTTGGGAAAATCCAGCCTTAATCGAAAATGCTATCTTATTCATTGATTGTTAAAGTCGTGTTTTATTTACATCGTGGGAAAAAATGGACGCATGCCATCTGATAGAAAAGTGACAGGTTTATCAATAAATAAGTACTATATTACACTGCGTTACTGATATGCTGGTCATACGTTTGGAATACAGGAAGAAAAAGATGAAATTAATTAAAAAATTATAAAAAAAAGCTGCCATTTTTAAAATTTTACTAGCCTATGTTACTCGGCACAATGTAAGGATTGCTATGATAGCTCCCTCATACATCGAAATCGGTCCAGACATTTATAAGTTATGGTGAAATAAAGAAACTCACAAACATACATACATACTTACATACATGAACGTTAAAAACATTCACACTCCTTTTTCTGGGCAGTCGTGTAAGAATAGAATAGTGTAAAAAAAATTTTTTATTCACTCTATGTCTCAAATATCGACTTTTCAAACAGCCGATCAGTGTGTCTGCTTTTAAGCGGATTTAAAAGAATAAAAAGTGACTAAAACATCAATTGTATTGACTCGTGCTTATAATAGCCACACGGATCAACTGATTGAGGTTAAGCTGTAGATGCTGCGATTGTTATGTCGACGGGTGACCATTATATTATATCGAGATCCCTCCGAGCCTCCGAGAGCATGTTAAACCTTCGGTCCTGGTTGTCAAAAGTAAATCTATGACAGTAATTACCGTGGCGGTAGTCGGATGCCTGAAAGTCTGACAACCACTCTTATTCTTGCCACAATATATCGTGTTACCCAGTAACTGGGTTGTGGAGTTCAGATGCACAGTCGCTCTATTTAAAATACTGGTATTCAGCTGCATTCGGTTAGACTAGAAGCTAACCCCTGCGTTTTAGGGAAAAGGCTAGGCAAATTTAGAGCATCAATTAGTATGTTCATATATAATTATATTTTTTAATACATGTTGAGGCCATGTAATGCCTATATTAATTACTATTTTTCAAAGAAACATTGAAAAAATAATGGACAAGAACGGGGTTTGAACCCGCGACCTTTGACGTTCCGGGTCATCACTCTACCAACTGAGCTACCTTGTCTCGTTATTACCCATTGAAATTTTCAACCTTCTTTGTATTCGTCTTAAAGAGACGCCTGGCGATATTTATCTAGAAATCATTTTCAGATCTACTAAACCGTTCTTGTCCATTATTTATTCAATGTTTCTTTGAAAAATTGTAATTAATTAGCATGTTGTCTTTTTAAACAATATGTATTAATTACCAAATAGCTCCATACATACATAAATATAATCACGCCTGTTTCTCATTGGGGTAGGCAGAGACTATCGATTTCCATTTGCTACGATTCTGACACACCTCTTTCGCTTCATCTATGTTCATTAACCTCGTCATACATGCTCGCCGATTTAGGTGGCTACTGACCTGTCTTTTTGAGAACTTCCGCAATTTGATTGCTCTACGTTCGTCGAGGTCGACCTGCCCCGACTCTTCCATCCTCTCTCGCCTCATGTACTAGTTTAGTCAATCGCCTTTCATCCATCCTTTCTAAATGCCCAAACCATCATAGCATACCCTTTTCAATCTTTGTCACTACATCCTCTTTCACTCCACAAGGTTCCCTTATTATACTGTTTCTCACTTTATCTTTTAAAGTTACGCCAGACATACTTCTAAAAGCTCTCATCTCTACTGCATTAATTCTGCTTTCACGTTTCTTCTGCCACACCCAACTTTCACTACCATACATAAGAGTCGGCACTAACACCCCTCCATGAACGGCCAGCCGCGCCTTTTTTAACACATTCCGGCTATCCATGAAATTGTGTAATGCCCCATTCACCTGGTTACCAGCAGTCACTCTCCTTTCTATGTTCTAAATAGCTCCAGCAAAGCAAAGGTGTATCTTTCTATCTTATAAATAGCTCCAGCAAAGCAAAAATACCTATTATTTCAACAACAAAAACAGTTATGCTCAAAACAAGGTACTTACTTTGAGTCTTTGACCTATGTTTCATATCGTGACGTTATAAATGAAGCAATAAAGTTTTCATTTGAATTGCAAAACTTTAGATATTCAAACAGATTACGATTTAATATCAATTTTACATTCGCTGTTCTATAAAATACAGTTTGCAAGAACTATCTACTTTCAATCCTTATAGGCTTAATCTTTTATCCTTCGCTCTGCTAACTACTCTATCCCGACCTCTGCTCACTATTCCGAATACTTCTTCCACGTTAATACGGTTTTTGGTGATGTCATCATCATCTATTCAATTTCTATATAGTGACCCAATTGGAAGTTCAAATCTTGCTGATGATCGTACCTACTTTCTTTCGACAAAAAAATATATTAGTTTAAAGTTCTCAAGTCCACGGATGCGTATCTCTTAGGTTTTCGCGATCACTACACATTATAAAAAAGTGGTCCTCTTACGGCCACGAACGCTGCAAAGTGTTCGAAACGTCAGGAAAAACCACAACCAATACTCGCGATTAATACGGTTAAAAGTTGTTTTATTAACATGTGTATCTATTATCTTTTTTCTATATATTCATTATACAATTTGTGTCTCGTGACAAAGGAATTGCTTGTAGAACAAACTCATTACTTATTGATTTGTAATTTGTTTCATCGCAAACAGAACACGCCACTAAGTACAGTTTGCAATAATACAAATTTAAAACAATATATTTAGGTCTCTGTAATATATTGATATTAAATTTAAGGATAATATTAATGGCGTAAATTTGAATTTAAATATAAACAAAGTCATAGGTAGTGTAGAAAACTACGTTTTGTTGTCCTAAATGCCCAATTTATGTCTCATTTGAGTGTTTTTAACTAAATTAGCTTAGAAACGAAATTAGCTTTCTACTTCTTGGACTTATCCAAGAAGCAGAAAGCTAATTTCTATTATAATTCCCAGCTGCGTTGTGATTCCCATTAAAATTATGCTTGAAATTTTCTATAACAATCTTTTAAAATTATAAAGCAAACCCGTTAAATAACACCCTAAAATGTTGGTCCTTTGTTTAAATTTAGGGTTGTTGTGAAAATTACTTAAAGCCCTATTTTGTAAAAAATATATACCCCATGAAAATCACCAGCTAAATCTAACCGTCATTACCCAGAATAACTCAACTCCGAAACCTATTTCTTCTATAACAGTTATGATATGACAACCGGGGCTCAAGTTGCATAGTTGCGGCAAAACAAGCATGTTATTGATTAGTAATTCGTTACATCGCGCACAAATCGTGGGCCGCACGCCACCGACATTTTTGTTGGTCCCAAGCGGGTGCCATTAGGCCTCGTTCACGACATTTCTTCCGTTTACCGAAAACCGAGGGAGAATGAAACAGTTGCAGAGCATTTGTTTATCTCCGTGTAATCTTCTTTTTCTTGTTAGAGCGAGATTGTGGCAAATCAACTCAATCTTGTTACCACACGTGTGCCTATGACCTTATCCGTAGAAAACCCGTAAGGTAAAAATATTCTGTCAATACTAATATTATAAATGCGAAAGTAACTCTGTTTGTTTGTTACCTTTTCACGACTAAACGGCTGGACGGATTGTAATGAAATTTGGCAAGGAGATAGATTGAACCTTGGAGAAGGACATAAGTTACCTATTGTCACGCAGACGAAGTCGCGGGCACCAACTAGTTATGCATACATGTTTAAAAGATCATCATTTGAGAACGGCTTGACCGATCTGGCTGGTCTTTTCAACGATGAGAAAAGGACAAGTCGACGCGTGTTATGATTTTTTTTTTTTTTGTTATGTATTACCACGCACTTTTTTGTGTTAGTAATTGTCAGGACAGGATTTGTATGAAAATACTTTTTGGAAAATCTATCGGAAAAGTCGAAAATTTTGATGGTTTATATTTTTATAAATTGTACCCGTGCAAAGCCTGGGCGGGTTGCTACAGGAATAAATATATTCCTATGAACGTGGCTTTACTTTTACCAAACTTTTTACATTTACCAGTATGAAGGTCTGAAACAAATGAAGTAAGTTAGCTAAGTATCTGTACTTTAAATTAGTCCAATCAGGCTGTTGGGCCAAACAATGGTAATGAATAAAGTTTGTCTCGCATGTTAAAGATTACATCTTGATTAGGCTCATTTTCGACTTAGAATTGAGTTGGCAGAACTATGTTTTGTCGTAGTCTAACTATATGGATATGGAAACATACGATGATATGAGATAGATAGTTTTAATTTGTGATTATTTTGCTTTTAATTTTTCTTAATTTGTATAAAATTTGTGACACATAAATACTCAAAATAATAATTGTTTAATGTTATACATTTTTGTGGAAAGAAAATACTTCAGATCAATGATTTCAAAAGAAAGGATACGCCCATCTAAACATTTTACAGAAAACTTCTTCATACAAGCAAAAGTAGCGCCATCTGTCATAACTCATGTAAACTACGTGAGCCGTAGGTTTCATAGGTCGATGACTAAACCTTGTACGTGCGTACATGAATTTTTTATCACAATTTAATAATAGTCAATATTTTTATACACACATCAGTCATAAACTGAACTGAGTTTTTACCCGACTGCGCTATAAGGAGGGTTATAATTTTTTCGGGTGTATGTATGTATATTTCTTTGGCACGCTCTGTTGCCTAAACGGGTTAATGAATGTTAGCTTGAGGTGTCGCTAGATTATATTAGTTTCTTAAACTATAATTTATTGCGATAATAATACATGTCACAAAAAAACGTATGTAAAACAAATAAATATCAATCAGCTTTATTTGAAATTGTAAACAATATTGTTATAATAATTAATTAATAACATATTAGGTACTTACTAAAATGACTAACACTAAGTTCTTAAGACAAAAATAAAATAAATAAAAAATGACGTTCTTTCAACGTTACTTCGCGCGCGGCCGGCCACACAATGGCCGCCATTCCGGACTTCGGTAGTAAAATAATTATACCTTTAAAATGTGATAATTTAATAATGTAATAGGAACAGAAGTAATCTAGGGTTATTTATCGATGATACGATATCCCATGTTCCTTTTTAATCTTTGTATCGTAATTTTTGCAGCCTTTTACCACGCAACTAGGCATATTTATGACAAACAAATACTCGTTCTCTCCTGCGAGCGGTCCACTGTCGACTGAGTTGCGTTGGCCCTAAAATTTCATTTTAGGGCCAACGCGTTGGTGCCATTTAGTTTCGCGGTCGGCCGGGTCCTTACGCTAGTAATATATATGTCAATGCTTCAGATGCTCCGGAGGTCTCAAAAGTCGGAATAGCTCAGTTAGTAGAGAGTCTGGAATATTTATCCGGGAGGCGCAGGTTCACATTATGCTCACGACCGCAATTTTGTTAAAAACCGTATTTTAAATTTACCGGACAATAAAAGTCTCCAAAATAAAATATTCCCTAGTCTGTATAAGAACCAATACTTTAAAATAAACTATCCTGAATTCCTTAACTTTGATCCAGTCGTTCCCTCTAAATTTATAGGCTCCACGAAACGAAAAAATATATTTAAAAGAAATACTTCATCGAATTCTTCAGTCCGTGCACCCCGAACCAGTCGGTTCAATATCTATAATTACCTATCTTCCCATTCATAATTCACGACGAAGACACGCGCCGTCATGGCGTCCTCATTTTTGCGTCTCCCCATTTTTTGTTTAACTAAATAGCTTAATAAGCTGTGTTCAGTGAAGCTAAGGCAAATATTATTATGGGACTGGTTAGTCACGGCATGTCACGTGACAATGTTGCTATTTCTTTTGTAGACAGGGATGGGGTTATGGTCTTAGAACTACATGTTATAAGTTTTAAAATGTTGGGTTTAATGTTGGTATTGTATGTTGTTTCAGTTGGTTGTGTAGTTACTTAAACATTGTCCTACAAACACTATACATGAATAATTTGTTTACAGATGCAAAGGCCAAAGAAAATTTTAAGATGGACTCCTCATGATGTAAAAGATTGGACCGTGTAATCTAATATAAAGACTGGTCAGCTTTTTTTTAATGGGATAGTTGGCAACCCAGCAGACGGATCGCCTGATGGTAAGCAATTACCGCTGCCCATGGACACCCGCAACCCCAGAGGAGTCGCAAGTGCGTTGCCGGCCTTTTGAAGGGTTTGGGCCTCCGGTACCCTCACTCACTCAGCGATACACAACGAAAGCGTTGCTTCACGCCGGTTTTCTGTGAGGCCGTGGTATCACTCCGGTCGAGCCGGCCCATTCGTGCCGAAACATGGCTCTCCCACGGTGAAAATGAATAATGCGATGTGATAATTACTTTTTGTAAAATTCAAACCTGTTATGTCTGTACATAAACATCTTTCCCAGCCTCTGAAATGGATTAGAAAGAAAGAAAACATATTTATTTCACTCTCTTACTATAGTAATAGATTAGAGTAGTAAGTGTTACGTTTCTTATACGTTAAAACGGCTAGATCACTAAACGCCTGTCTCAGTTATCAATTGATATAAATCTTATAATATGGATCACGAACGTAATAATACATAAAATATTTTTGATGTGAATAATCCCGGGCGTTTTAATCATAGCAATTTCATATTATGGCGTCAAAATTAGTTAGGCGTTAATTAACAAGTTATGAATTGCTTGTATGGTAATTTATATAAATTACCGTCGTAAAAGAAATAAACGTACAAGTTCACAATTATTGTTACAATATAAGAAAATTCAAAAGCAATGACTCAGGCGAAGGACGTTGTAATGAAACATGATATCAATTGCCTGAAATCTCACCTTCCATAACAAGAAGAGATGCCTATTTACTCCTGCAGTGAGTAGTTTACAAACAGGAATTGTTAAATACAGATAAATTTTTGATACGTTAACGCATGCTTAGCGAACTCTTAAGTAATATTTTTTCGCGGAAAATTAATGGAAAAGGAATTGTTAATTTTGTACCAATTATAACTCATTACTATACAAACAGTGATAGCCCAGTGGTATGACCGTAAAACTAGCAAATTAAAGGTGAACCTAAGGCACCAATGATTTTTCATAGTCATGTACGAATTAGAAATGAATGATCACTTGCATAAAACGGTGAAGGAAAACACCGTGAGGAAACCAGCATATTTGAGAGATGTTCTCGATGATGTGTAAAGCCATGTCAAAGGTAAACTTTGTCACTAGGTTGTTCCTCAACCACACAATCACAGAAAAAAAAGTTAAGTTAGTTAAAAAAAATTGTGGAAAAAGAATTCGTTGGTGATCAGGACTAGAACATGCGCCTCCCGGATATATACTTCAGGCGCTCTGACTGCTAAGCCATCTCGACCGTATTCATTTTCCACAAAAATGTATTACTTTAGAGTTCGCTAAGCATGCGTTAATGCTTTTCAAAGATCTATCTGTACAAGTTACGTTAGGTTTTGTTTTTCGGTGGATTTTGCGCTAAGCTCAGGTTTGTGCTAAAAAGGGAAAACTGCCATTACTACGAAAAAATTTAAAAACTATCGATTTTTTATTTAATTATTTTTTTACTTGTTTACGCCCTGTAATGCCTATATTAATTCCTGCTCGTGTCTATTATTTTTTAATGTTTCCTTTGAAAATAATAATTAGTAAATATAATAGTTATAATCATTTAAAATAATCATATGGGATTGGGATGTCGCTCGGCGCCTTACAACTGCAAAGTGGTAACGTTATGTTTAGTATTTTAAATGTTTGCTGAATAGACATCGCCGGGCGTCTCCTTAAGACGTGAAGAAGGAAACTTGAAATTTAGTAGATACGAACACGACACGGTAGCTCAGTTGGGAGAGCATGACACGGTATGTCAAAGGTCGCGGGTTAGGGTCTCGCACGTGTCGATTATTTTACCTTTTTTTATTTATGGGTGGCAAACGAGCAGACGGATCGCCTGATGGTAAGCGATTACCGCCGCCCATGGACACCAGCAACACCAGAAGAGACACAAGTGCGTTGCCGGCCTTTTAAAAAGGAGTACGCTCTTCTTGAAGGTTTCAAGTTACTATATTTCTTTTGAAAATAATAATTAGTATAGACAGAATACCTGAAGGTGCGTAGTACTCGCAACCGGCGCACATGTAAGAATCGTAGCAGGTGGCGTTCTGTATTTTCTGCCTACCCATGGGGAGAAAGGTGTTAGTTTATGTTATGTTATGTAGTATACCTGTTCACAATACAGTTTTACCGTGTCCAAAGGACTTTCTTCATTGAAACTTATTTACAGACAGACATGACCTAGCTGACAACAGAACTACTGTATTGTCACTGTGCGTCCATGAAAACAATAATAATCACACTTTAAGTACACGCCACATTTATCACTACATATTATAAAACAAAGTCCTCCGCCGCGTCTGTCTGTCTGTCTGTCGGACTTTGTGTGAGACTCAATTATCCGGACATCAATTATACAGATTCACAATTATCGGGAATGATTCGCATTGAAAACAAAATTTCAAAATGATAATCATTACTTATTATAATACCTTTTATGTGGAGAAATGCCCTCGCATACCGCTCTGACACGGAGAGACAGAGTGGTTATGTGGGACTCGAACCCAGTAAAACTCCACAGTATAACTCCTCAGCTGCTTGAGGGTGGGACGCGGGAGCGCTCTCGCACACAACCGCGAACCCGCCCGCAGCCGTCCGTTGCCGGACTCTCTCTCACGACACACCAAACGGATGGCGTGCCGCAACCACCATGGAGACCATGTGCAATGGGCGCCAGACGACCCCGTGTCCGGACGCCCAAGGTCCCCTGCGACGGGTCAGGTCTGTGGCCCCGCCGCCTGCCACTACGGCTGCAGAGGATAGGGATAGCGGCGTTTCGCTATACCGGCACTCCTCTTCCCCTAATGCCCCACCGCGTCCGCCATCTAATGGTGGCGGCCCCGTCAAGGCCGCGAAAGGTAGGGAGAGCGGCGCACTCCTCTCCCGCCGCGGCCCCCGTCTCTCAGCTGCGGTGCCGCCCATACGACACCGCAGCCCACCTAAGTTGCGGCACCCCCCATAAGGCCCGCAACCTACGTCGCTCCAACATGGGCTTGCAGGCAAAGCCCAGAGGAGCGGCCCTCCCCGGGTTCCTCTAGCTTGACCGTGGGTGACCAAGCCACGGCTAGTAGAGCCCCCCCACCACGACAAGGCGGGACCCCTGGGGGGGACTTAATATAATACCTAAAAATACCTCCGCTAAATAGAGTGGTTTTCGAGGAAGGTTTTAGTATATAATTTGTCAAGTTTTTATATACATTGGCTAAAATATAATAATATTTGTTGGAGGTCGTCTAGGAGCTTTCATTGAAAACGCTGCCTAAAGCCTTTGCGATATAACAAAATGATCTATCGTGGAATTTTGTATCTTATATAGGTCTACGGTAAAGTCCGCGATGGCATATGTCTATCTCTTAAGGATAACATACAATATACATTTTAATACAAAAAAATGGAAAATTAAAAAGCGGTAATTGGAAAGCGGGAACGGGATCAAAATTTAATGATTACTTTTGGTCGCAATAACCGACCAGACCGAGCTGATGCCTGCTGCTTCGCCCGCATCCACGCGGGCGAAGCAGCAGGCATCAGCTAGTATTACATACTTTTAACTACATATTTACTAATGTGTGTGGAATGGAATGAAACTGCCTCATTGATGTAGTGACCGCAAGGGCGACTGCCGAGCGTGAGGTTCGACTCTCGGGTCGGGCAATGTTTTATTGGGTTTTTCTATTAGGAAAATTTTCCGGAGTTTGGAATTATGCCCAGTTGATGGCATAGGCCATCAACCACTACTACAACTACATTATACATGGGACTAAATAACAGCATTAGTGAAATGTGGGTGTACAAATGTATACACCTCTGTTTACCCCCTCAGGGAATACAGGCGTGATGCTATGCTATGTTAAGTGTGGAATGTAAAAGCCTATAGTATTGGCCTTGATAAAAACTAACACACTCTGTGTCAAAAGATGTGATGTTATGATATGACGGTGACCTTGTCCGTCAGTTCAGAGTTTGGGCCTAGCGTCTGATAAAATTCGATATACTCGTACTGTCTGCCGTATTAGGGTTTGGTCCTTTGATCACCATAATTTGAACGAAACATTATCAACAACGCATTATCTCATGAATAGGGAAGTTATATTTTTTTGCGGAAAAATTAATATGGTCGTGAGCAGGATTTGAACTTGCGCCTCAGATGCCAACTTAGCCATCCCGACTCGGCTAACTACTCCTAATTCTTCTTCCACATCGTCATATATATATCTTATGGAGACGTCATCACTACCTTTTCAGTCCAGACAAATAATTATAAATATGGTTTTATTGATCCAACAGTGATATTTATTTATTTCTCGACTTAGTTGGTAACTTGGACATTTTTGTTTCTGACATTTTCACATGCAGTCACACTCAAACCCGGAAGAATTATCTGTAAATCATACAAATATATTTATTGGTTTATCACACGAATCACTCTTCCTCCCACTGCTCTAACCGCGTTATCAAATTATTTTGGCGTCGGCTTGGTCCTATGATCATCACTTTATAAAATAGACTAACTTTTGAGATGCGTTAATTTACATACGAAATAGCATATAATCTCGGTCATTTCGGTACGTGTAAAACCTATTTACCCACTTTTCTCAACATACATTAAGAAGTGGTGAAGTTTTTCAATTTCGAACCATATATAACTCTTCAAAAATACCTTACAATCGAAACTACATTTGAATTATTAGATAATGTCAATACGCGACCTTTCCAGCCATCAATAAACCGCCTTACGATATATGTGCACGCTAAAAAAAGTTATCGTTCAAAACTGAATGTCATGGAACAAAAACTGGTTTGAAAATCACGGGTATATAGCGAAGATGTTGAAGCGACCTAAATGATTTTGTAATTACAGTATTGTTGTTTTAAGTATCCATATTAATATTATAAATGCGAAAGTAACTCTGTTTATTTGTTACCTATTCACGACTAAATGGCTGAGAGGATCGTAGATAATGAAATTTGGCAAGGAGATCGATTGGACCTTGGAGAAGGACATATGTCACATTTTGTCACGCAGACGAAGTCGCGGGCACCAGCTAGTATTTAATATTTCTTCTTGATAAATAAACTATATAGGCTCATAGGTATGCTGGTAGAAAACTCTGCGTGTAGCAATAAGCTCGATTTTGTACATGATGTCAAAAACTAAATTGCTTTTGTAAATTGTAATGTATCTATATTAATGATTAGGAGAAAAGAACAGCACCTTTTTCCATTTCACAAAAAAAAAGTTAAATATGCTTATTATGGTTTATCAGATTACATAAAGTATCATCAATAAATTAAAAGTACCTGCGATGACCAAGTTTTGCTCATTTTATTTTTGGTAAAACGACGTTGTCTAAAAATGAAACCTAGCTAGATCAATTTATCGCCCCCGGAACCCCCTGCATACTAAATTTCATGAAAATCGTTAGAGCCGTTTCCAAGATTCAGTTTATATACTTAAGAGAATTGCTCGCTCGCTTTAAAGGTGTTACATAAAACGATGTCAAAATCGTGTGGTGGAAATTTACAGTCTCTACTTACCCCAATAGAAAACAGCTGACATTTTACCTATAATTGTGAATGACCTTGAATTGAGAATTACCTATTATATAGGATTAGCATCTAAGTAAATATATGTATATATGATTATGACTCGCACAAACACTCATTTAATATAATTTAAATTTCATCACAATTGAAAAATGGTTAGAAGAAAACATTGTTATACATACAATATATGAAAGTCGTTAGGCAAGATTTCCCTTGATGTATTACGAAATATATGATAACAACCGGTACCGGTAAAAGGAGTTAAAAATATCAACTATAATGTCAATAAAAATAGATAATTTTAAGATAAATAATATACTCAGGTCAACCATTAAAACTCAACATTAATTAGAACGATAATTTGCAGAATACATTATCTAAAATGGCTACAATACATCAAACATCTTTCTTCAAAACATCCATCTTTATTCCCTTTAGAACCTTCATGTTTATTCCCTTCAAAACGATAACAATAAAACCAGACTTCTATCATTTGCAAATTACAAAACCATAAAAAATTACGGTCCACAAACCCATGATTAAATAAAAAGGCAAAACAAAGCTATAAAACTTTAGACTTAATAAAACTTACCCCATTTTGTTGTTAACTAACTCCATTACATAAACATCCATTATTAAAACAACAACTTTTTATACAACAAATAACTAAAGTTAACAATTAAAACGTAACTTATTTTCACGTGTTTTTTCGTAGCGGTTACGACGTAGCGGTGCTACGGGCGGGCGCCTACGATCGCGGGGAGGCCTAGACTGACGGACGGGGTCGCATCGTCCAATGTTGCGGTGCGTCTAACCCCAGCCGGAAATAAATCGCTGTCATATTATTTGAAATATTGGAGTTTTGAATTTGTTTTACTGCGTAGGGGATTCATTAAAGTTCCTTTCTTTCAAGGTTAGGGTGGTTTGATTAGGTTTAGAAACGTAATTGCGTTAAGTTATATGTAAAAGAATCTAACTAAAATTTCATAACTAAAAATCAGTGTCCATGTATTTAATTACTATAATATACCATGGAACTATGTCGCCGAAATTCTACAACCATAATTAGCAATAAAATTGCGGGTAATATTATTACGGAGTCAATATCTAGTCAGGCGAGCTACGGGCGGTACAACGCACACAGGGACAGGTCCCACCGCTAACGGTCGCGGGCTCGTAAATCACGGCGCGCACGACAACACGACAAACGCAATCTGCAACGAGCCGAGCGCTATACGGGAAGTAAGGCGGTGAGGTCCCACTGCTAGCGATTTTTTATTATTATTGTATATCATTTATTTATTATACACATCTCAATTATGGTTTACGCTAATTACACTAAACATGTGTTATGAGTTTATGAAAGATAAATCGTCGACAGCATCGTTGTAATTTTTAGTTATGCTTGGGATGATGATGATGAAAAGTAAATCTAAAAAATTATATATATCTAAAAACTACTGATGTCTATGGTTTAAGACATTAATTTTTCAAAAACAATACAATTATTGATTTTGAATGAGAAACACTGGTTGCATAAACGTTCCTTGGAACGAGTATCGGAACTGTATGTTTGAAGTTAGACGTAGATACAATATTGTTAGTCATTAACTTATCATTATATTAGTAACGAAAACTATGCTAAAAGAGAGCGATATTTAAAGGTTTTTTTTTAAATATTCTGTTGTTTCTTGATATCTCTAGCTGGTTAATGCCAGTTAAATATTTAAAACCTGTAAATGTAAAAAGTTGAAAACGATACAGTGCGTGCTGCAGAATACTGGGCCAATTAAATTTTTGTCGTTTTACCGTCAACTCAAACGCGAAGAAGAACACAAACATACAAACTACTAAACCATACTCGCTAGCAATAGAACCAAACCCCAAACTCAGTACTAAGGCATATCTTCATCAATAATACAATAAAGACAATGTTTTTGCAATGCGCCCGCGTAACAACGTTGACAGACCAATAATATTACACAAAGTACTTCATTGGAACTAAAATGTACCAAGTCGGCAAACCGTTTATCGTGCAATACGGATAACTTTGGTGAAATAAGCATTCGTTCTTAGTCAAGGCAAGCAGGTCATTGGACTCGGGTTTTTAAACACGAGCAAGGAAATTCGGTACCAGAACATAATACTTTTTTTTTAAATCAAATATGTATCTATATTTGGACACCAACTCGCCTGATGGTAAGGGACGGTGTGGCCGAGGATGGAGCACGTATATCCAGAGTGGATAGATTTTGGGAGAACAATAGTTTGGGAGTTGATGCAACTGCCCAGACCCGTCTCCCACAACGGTTGCACCGGATTACATCCCGGAACACAACTCATGTCGCTTCACGGCATCGTCCGGTGGGTACCAGCCGCCCAGCCGAAGCTTCCCACCAGAGTTGTGTTGCCTGTTTTACACCACCCAGGGGCCACGTGTAGGGATTCCATGCTAAGGGTGCACTCTGAGGGACGCGGGCAACTCAGCCCCCAATAAACTAACTACGGCCGCGACTTTGTCGGCTGTCTGTTCGGCTAAAAAACTATACTTAAATATATTATAGCCTAGCTGGTATAGCTGGTTATACCTTGTCAACAGAAAGTACCCTATGCCCTTCTCTTCTAATGACCAATCTACGTCCTTCTCCAAGGTCCGATCTGTCTCTATACTAAAATTAATCGAAATTGGTTCATCAGTTTAGGCGTGATAAAGTAAACAGACAGAGCTACTTTCGTATTTATAATATAAGTAGTTTGGATAATATAGCATCATAGCATCACGCTTGTACTCCCTCCCGAAGGGGTAGGCAGAGGTGTACACAGTTGTAGCCGTTGTAGGTACACCCACATTTCCGCAATACTGTTATTATGCCCCATGTAATAATAGATGGAGAGCCTATTGCCATCTACCGGGCACAATTCCAAACTCCGAAATTAATAAAAAAATAAAACGTTTTTTTTTTCTATTTATTGTCATTATAATATTTTTTTAATTGAAGAGTTATCCTAACTTTAACAACGTTATCATATCCTTAGAAATGTAGGTCATGAAAAATTTTTAGATTAAAATTCAAGATATGTCTTTGAAAAAGCATTAACGCATGCTTAGCGAACTCTAAAGTTACAATATTAAATGGAAAAAGAATACCGTCGCGAACAGGATTCGAACCTGCGCCTCCCGGATAGATACTCCAGGCGCTCTGACCACTAAGCCATCTCGACCTCTAAAGAATACGGTCGCGAACAGGATAAGAGGTCGAGATGGCTTAGTGGTCAGAGCGCCTGGAGTATCTATCCGGGAGGCGCAGGTTCGAATCCTGTTCGCGACCGTATTCTTTTTCCATTTAATATTGTAACTTTAAAATTCAAGACTTATTAAATCCAAAACAAAATTAAAAAGTTTGATGAACTCATTAATATCCAGCCTACTGACTTAGTTAACAAACAACCCAGTTGCTTGTCCTTAAACAATTCATATCATAAATAGTTTAGATACACAGACAGGCCGTGTATCGCACGTGTCAAATGTGTGACCTACATTTATTCTTTTTTTAATTCATAATAAAGTGGTGTCAATTCTAATGTAGCAAACTAAATTAAATGTAGAGTATTGCTGTCTTTTACTAACCGTTGCTATAAGAGCGGGACGGGATGACGTTAAATTCAAATTTAATAATGTCAACCTAAAATTTCAATACAATTTTCGTTTGATATACCTAACTGCCTAAAACTGTGCCTACTAAAAACGTTCGGAGATTTTATTTTGACACGCCTAAATTCAAATTTGACATGTTTTCAAGATATGTCTTTGAAAAAGCATTAACGCATGCTTAGCGAACTCTAAAGTTACAATATTAAATGGAAAAAGAATAATATTATAATATTGACATGTTTTGATTCGTTCCATCTTGCTCATATTGTATCTGTTAGTAAAAGACAGGAATGTTCTAAACTTAGTTGCGTTTACTATATTAGAATTGACGCTAGTGTCTCATTAAATATTCATCCTATTATTTACACGCTATTTGTATTTTTTTAAGACGGGTAACATATTATATTAAAATAACATCATTATACGAATTACAATTTGAAAAATAAACAATAAGTAAAATTCTAATTAATTCTAAGTCTACAATATATATAATAATTGATATGTAATAATTTTAAAACGATTAGAAATATTTAATTAACTTGACAATTATCTGCATGCAAATTTTATTATGTATGTATTGTCTAAATATGAATTCTGCACTCACTTGCAAATACCCTAGCAGGGTGCATGTACTCACTTTAATTGTAAATCCAAATTTAAGACCTATGGACATAATTTAATATCCTTAATATATATAAATCTCGTGTCACAATGTTTGTCCTCAATGGACTCCTAAACCACTTAACCGATTATAATAAAATTCGCACACCATGTGCAGTTCGATCCAACTTGAGAGATAGGATAGTTTAAATCTCAAATTATAGTCGCGTGCGAAGCCGGGACGGACCGCTAGTACTATATATATATATGTGTGTACAGAGATAAATAAATAAATAAAAATAATTGTAATTAGAGCAATAGCATAATCGTTGGTCTAGTGGTCGCAGACGTATTTGCTGAGCATGAGGTCCTGGGTTCGATTCCCGACTCGGGCAAAGTGTTATTGGATTTTTTATTAGGAAATTATTCTCGAAAGCGGCCCGGAGTTTAGAATTGTGCCCGGTAGATGGTAATAGGCTCACCACCTATTACATTGTACTTAATAACAGCATTGGTGATATATGGATGTCTCAGCCTAAGCCTTCGGGAAATACAGGCATGATGCTATGTTATGTTAAAAACTTATGAAGTATTGAATTTCCGTTTAAAAGTTATGCATGGATCCTTTTTCATGTGTTGAAAAATTATTGAAACGAAACAACAAACGCCACTGCCGAAAATTGGCATTACTCATAATCATTACTAGTTATGAAATAACGCGCAAGCTTCGGTAACTGAAAATTAAATAAATTATTTCGTGTTAGATACACATTTAGGTGACATATATTCTAACTATCTAAATAAAAATGAATGGTCAAAAGCGCAACAATCAACAACGGCTGGACCAAAGCTACTAATTTTGTTTTTTCAAAATATTCGCTGAAGTCCGAGGTATAAGAAGAGTTTTTTTTTTTAAATTTCACCAAAGGCCTCATTTTTCTTTATCACATTTAAACTGTTCCTAGCTGTCAATTCTAGGGGTGGGACCGCCTCATCCCATTAGGTTCTGACAGAACATCGTCTGTCGGGTCGGCTAGTTTATAAAAGAATTATGTTCTCTTTCTTACTTTCTCATGTCAGAGTATCTGTTACGCTGTTGTCAAGATAAATCTATTTGAAGACAAAGGATCCCCAAAACGAACTCAAGAGTGTGGAAAATCCATCATGGACGCTGTGCCGGACTCCTACCGAATAAAAACCACGCGGTCCTACTCCAACCTTTACCGAGGACCCGGGGTCGTTGGAAGTCTAAACATAACCTAAGAAATAAGCCTAATCTCCAGACAGCCTGAAGTACAGGACGTGTAATTTAAGTTTTTTTTATCCATTAAACACTTCCTGAAACCAGGAAATAAACACAGCAAAGTCCATTGCACTTTTTCCTTCAAATAGCATGCAAGACCAGTAGTTATTGCTAAAAAGCATATTACGCATAGTTGGCAATTAGAGACGGTGGCCAGACCACGTGATGGGGTCAATAAACCCTCGCGTGTGGCGGTCAAGGGGGTGGCCAGAAGTGTCGGACGTCTGGGAATATGGTTATGGTGTTATTTATTTCAAGTGAAATAATTTTCAGTGGGAAGTTTGTAGAATGCAAGGCATTGAAGTGTGTTATGTTGAATGAAACGTTGTTTAATATTAAAAGAATTTATAGGCGCGATTTTGAAAGGTACAGTTTTTTTTTGTTCCAGCTCGGATCTTTATAACCTATAGATTCACATCTATTGAATAGATTCAGGCGTTACTTTGCGGAAGTCCATTACAATGGATGCAAATAAATACAATATCTAGCTACTTCCACAAAATTGAGGGTAGTCATGCATTACCTGTGCACCGCCCGCCCGCCCGCAAATATATGCACCGAGACTCGGTGGCGGACACTGCACGGTCTAACAGCTCCTGATGATGCCCCGTGGAGGGGCGAAACACGTGTAGTGTAGTTGGTGGTAGTCGGAATTTTCACCGCTTGCGTATGTGCATATATTTGCGGGCGGGCGGGCGGTGCACAGGTAATGCATGACTACCCTCAATTTTGTGGAAGTAGCTAGATATTGTATTTATTTGCATCCATTGATTCACATCTATTTATCATCATCATCATCATCCCCCTACCCTTATCCCAATTTTTAATTTTATATGTGACTCCGCTGCATATCTATATCTGGCATGCTGCTAAAATTTTGGCTATGTGTTATGACCGGCCGCCTATTTATATTTCAGATTAATTAAAGACCCAACTTTAGAAAAAAAAACTACAATTCACATTTGACTCTCTCAACATTAAGGACATCTACTCAAAAAATTTTTGAAGTGGGTATATAAATATATCACATAATAACTTCCTTCAACTCAAGAGTGTGTTAAAATATGACCTGAAGTTCTGCACCATGATTAAGTGGACCGATAAGATCGATCAGGAATCGAAGTGCAACGGCCGGGTCACGTGTTACTCAAGTATTATAAAAAATACTCAGAACAGGTAGTTTCTGTAATTATATACACTAACTAGCGGTCCGTCCCGGCTTCGCACGCGACTATAATTTGAGATTTAAACTATCCTATCTCTCAAGTTGGATCGAACTGCACATGGTGTGCGAATTTTATTATAATCGGTTAAGTGGTTTAGGAGTCCATTGAGGACAAACATTGTGACACGAGATTTATATATATTAAGATGGTGGGTCCAGACATGTGTGAAATGCACGGTAGTTGTAATATAGTTTTTTAAATATTAATAAAGACGTCTATAAGACTCAGATATTACAAAGAATAGTTTTAATAATACGTGATGCAAAAACATTGTATCCCCCTTTACGAAAATTTCGCGGACGCAGATTTATAAAATTTGGCACAGTTAAAGTTTATATGGAGAAGGAGTGCAGAAAGCTAATATTTTTATATAATATGCATTAGAAATACATTAAATCAATAAAAAACATTTTAAACATTACACACATTACCATGCATACACACACACACACACACACACACACACACACACACACACAACACACAACACACACACACACACACACACACACACACACACACACACACACACACACATATATAAATCTTTGACAATAGAAATCCTTGAAAATGAAAAGAAAAGAAAGAAGAAGAACAAAAGAAATAGGATTTATTTTGCAACCAGAATAGGCACACAGACAAAAAAAACACAGTAGACAAAAAAAAAAAAGTAAAACAACAAAAAAAGTAATAATAGAACATTTGTAACGTTGAATTTTAAAATTTAAATTAATTATGTTCGAATTTCAGCCAATGGGTGACCACTAGTAATTATAGATACACATTAGAATATAGCCAGATTAGTGTCTGCCTCTCTAGTGCAATGAGATTTTACATATAGAGAGAGACGTCATAAACGTCCGAACATTAGTGCATTAAAAATCAGCGGCAACTTCGATATAGCTACAGATAGTGCAATCCACGAAGACGCGCCCCACTATTCATCCTAACCGTTTAAAGTCTATGTGTGTTATCTTTTGTCAATGTTGAGTGTTATCGGTACACATTAATTACCTATGAGTGCACACGCACACTACAATAAATAGACTAATCAGGAGAAAGCGTCATGGTCAACGTGAAAGATGCTCTACTTCAATTTTATATTTTTTTTAAATATAAAAAGAAAGTTAGGGTTAAGGTTTTTTTTTTTTATTTTTAGGTGTGGATATTTTATGTGGTTATTAGTTAATATACGATAAAATTACCATTTTTATAATGGGGGTAATTATAGACATAAATGAAATACGTGAAAAAGTTTTATTGAACTTTATTGAGAAAAGAAAATCGTTAATCACTCGTTTCAGAAATATCTGATACAGAGTCTGATGTATCACCGACATTTATAATAAAACTAAAATCAATATCAAAGTGTCTCACGTATTCGTCTTTTAATTTTTCTACGTGCTGACAAGTATTGAACCAGACATCTTTATTTACTCGATCAAATGCTTCATTTTTAATGGGCATAATCGAAGTGTAGTTTTGATTGATATTGCGGCTAGCAACGTCGTTTTTTACAATACCCCAAATGTTTTCGATTGGATTTAACTCTGGATGATAACAGCCGAAGTACTGTGAATCCATGTTTTTTCAATAATTCGTCAACTTTGTACTTGCGGAAGTTTTCTTTGTTTTTTAATATAAGGTCATAAAGTTCAGGTTTTTTGTAGCTTGGTTCAAAATGGATATTTTTTGCATTCAGCCAAGTCTGCATGTCTAATTTGTTGGAGTTGGATGTTGGTATTTTTTCCGAACTAGCATTGTGATAGGCTGCATTATCCAAGACTACCACTGCATAATTTGGGAGATTTGGTATTAGTTTCTCCTTTAGCCACTTTAAGTAATTTTCTGTGTTCATATTATCATGGTAGTCTCCGGATTTGATCTCTGCTCTGTATGTTAACAACGCATTTGGTACGAAACCCTCTGCACTGCCACCATGTACTATAATTATACGCACTCCTTTTGTTAAATTTTGTTTTATTGCTGTTTTAGAACCTTCTTCGGCCCAAGATTTTTTTTGCACGTGGTTGGTATGAATATATGATTCATCTGTGTAGACTATAGGTCTACCTGCATTACGAAAAGACTTTACCTGTTTTAAATATTTCAATCTTAACATTTGAATATCATGTTTTTCGGTTAGCACCTTCCTGTTATTCTCAGTTTTTCTCCATTTATAACCAAGTTTAAGTAACAATGTTCTTAGGGTTGTTATACGTCCATTAAATTGTATGCGGTCTCTCAAAACAATATTATTTCTTCATAGGTGATGTAAAAATAGAAGCACTTCTGCCTACTAAATACGAATGCGACGTACTCTTTTCATTTTCAGACTCAATATCCGCTTCCGTAGTCGGTTCTGTTGTACGCTCCGCTCTTGAGATTGTAGGAACTATCACATGCGTCTCCATAGCTATATTTGATTCCATAGCAGGTACTGTAGTTTGCTTCATTGTGCTAGTATATTCCTTTCTTTCGCGTAGAATTCTAGTCACTGTGCTTTCAGATACTCCAACAGCCTGTGCGGTTCTCCATCGCGCATCAGTGATTTTTTCTGCATAATTTTTACTTGCTTCTTTATTCATAAAAGCATAAACTTTAGAAATAATTTCTCTTGCCTAAAATTAAAAAGTAAACATTCAATAGTTTTTCTTACTTTTAAAGATATGATTTATTATTAATTATATGGGGCAATTCAGTAGATATGGGCAGGGCGTCTAAAACACAAAAAAAAATGTATTAGAGCCATATGTGGTGCTGATTACTTAGATCATTGTCAGCCATTATTCCAAAATTTAAAGATACTTCCACTGCCCTGTCTCTATATTTTTGAAATGTGTTTGTTTGTAAAGAGACATTCCTATCTGTTTCCAATAAATGAACATGTTTCCAAAAGGATCCAAAACAGAAACCCTAACCAATTAGTGGCACCATCCCAAAGACTTCATTTGTATAGTCGTAACGTCCACTGCATGGCAATAACAATATTTAATAAGCTGCCACCACAGATCAGACAGCTGCCTATTAATAAATTTAAACGCGCAATATTTTCTTGGCTCTTGGATAGGTGTTTCTACTCGGTTAAAGATTTTATAGATTATAAATTTACAGCATAATTATAAATATATAAATTTTCGTAATATGAATAAATAGATAATAACTAATAATTAGTAAAATTAGTAATTTTGTAATTAAATATAAATTAATCATATCTAAATGTAATTTTTAAATGTATAAATTTATCTAAGTTCTAATCTAATAAGCTCATAAATGTTTCATTCATCAATATTATTTGAAAAATGTATAATATTTCTACACCGGATACGGTAGTATATGTGAAACATAATATATTGTAACATCTGTAACTACCATATACTAAGAAATAAACGATATTCTATTCTATTCTATTCTAAAATGAAGTCTTAATAAAGTTGACTATTTTCAAAATTAAATTATTTTGCTTATTTCATGTGTTTTTAGTAACTACGAACTTCTAAACAATAATTTGCATACCTGGCTTTTAAGTACAACACGTTTTTCAACACACGAGATTTTCTCGACATTTAAAAAAAATATGAAGTAGAGCAACTTTCGTGACAAGTCTGGATTTTCGCAACATAAGAGTTCAGTACTCGTGTGCATCGGTTCGCGACTGACGCTCGGAACAAACTCCCCGCACCCCGCGATCCCCTCAACCAAAAATTGGTGGGGCGCGTCTTCGTGAATTGCACTATCTGTACCTAGCAATACATACAATCATACAGCGCGCTGCGCATCCACGCAGAAAAGGAAAGAAACGTCCAGTATACCTGTTGTTAGAAAGAGATAAACATACATCGTTTAGTTTCGGCACATACCTGCTGCACGATCATTGGCGCTAGCACGCGTGAAGCAGCTGTCAGCGGAATGTTACCGACAAAGTAAACATTACGAAGTTTTGATTCATAAAAATTATATCTTAATATTTCGGAATAAATATAAATATATGTTATTATGTAGTGACTATTCTAATAATAAAGTGGAATTTGGACACTCTCTATTAACACAGGAAGGCGTTTTTTTCCTCGTATTTAATTGAGAATTGTGGGTGACACATAACCGCGACACTGGTTCGGACATGACTGAATGCAAGTCGGGCAATTGCCTTACTTTTGTAGCGCCACTCTTGAGCGCGGGTAACGTATCTATTAGTTTATAATATCATTGCTCTAGTGGTCCTAATCGCGACTGCTGAGGTGCATGAGGTCTTGGGTTTGATTTCCAGTTCCGGCAAAGTAGTATTTTTTTTAGGAAATTCTCAATAGCGGCCCGGAGTTTGGAATTGCGCTCGGTAGATGGCTATAGGCTCACTCACCTATTACACGGGACTTAATAATAGCATTGGTGAAATGTGGGTGTATAACTGTGTACAACTCTGCTTACCCCTTCGGGGTATACAGGCATGATGCTAAGCTGTCGCTTAATATGTGGAAATATGGACCTAACGCTCAGTAGTTGCATGACACCTTATAATGGCACTGGAGTAATTAGTGTGTTAAAAATTTACAATACATCCCTGTCAACCCTTTCGGAAAATACCTCAAATACCGATTTGAGTACGCAACAACTTTTAAGAAATGAAAATTTTTTTATTATTAAGTTCTGGACGCGTCTTCGTCTGCGAAGGCTTTAAAATTGGGGCGATCAGATATAAAAGTATCCTATATGTTAATTCAGGTTATAAACCATCTGCGTGCCAAATTCTGCCAAATTACATCCAAATGTGTTCAGTAGTTATGGCGTGAATGAGGTAACTCACAAACTTTCTGCATTTATAATATTACTAGCACTAGCCTATGTCCTTCTCCAAGGTCCAATATATCTCCTTGCCAAACTTAATTACGGTTTGTTCAACCATTTAGTCGTGAAAAGGTTACAAACAAACAAACAGAGTTACTTTCACATTTATAATATTAGTATGGAATAATAGGATGACCCATTTCGACTTGAAACACAACACGATAAAGCGAACGTTTATAATACCTAGGAAAAACCTAGTCCTAGATAAAAGTCCGCCGACATTTCCAAAGCAAATTGCGAGGAACATTAAAACAGTAGAGTGGACTCGTAAAACTAAGTTTATGTGGCTGTGATGCCGTTTGGTCGCCCGAAACGTGGTATTCTGAATACCACAATTCCACGTGTATTTATTAGATTTGTCGTGAGTTTTGGAAAATTGTTTACATAGCAGCCTGTATTCCCTAACGAAGTAGGCGGAGGTGTACACTAGTGATGTGTAACTCATCAATTTTATGTGTGGATGAGGGAGTTCCTCGTTTTGCCTCGCGACGTCCTGATACCAGCACCACATGAGGGGGAAGGGCACTTCCCCCTTATTTGTGGTGAGGAATACGCACAACGGCGTTTTTTTTTTAAACGAACCTTATGTTTTAACTCATAAAATTAGTAATCAATGTCATTGCTTCGTTTATTTTGGCGCTCTAAAATTCGTGAGCGAATGAAAATTATGTGTGTCTATGAACTCGTGCGCGGTTCGGTCTATGATGGCGCGGTGATATGCCTCGCCTCGCGAGGTGATTAGTACGCTGTTGAATTATTCCTCACCTCAAATGACCACCTCGTGAGACCTCGCTCGGTCAAGTTGGTTCATTCGCTCACTAAGCTCACTCCACTCGCGCCACGATTTCACTTGCCTCGCGAGGTGACTAGTACGCCGTTGAACTATTCCTCACCTCAAATGACCACCTCGTGAGGACCTCGCTCGGTCAAGTTGATTCATTTGCTCACTGAGCTCATTCCACTTGCGACATGATATCATAATTTGTCAATTTATAAAATTAGGACATTAACGAGTAAAGTTCTTCAAAGTTGAAATTCGAGGAACTCTTTTAAAGCTATCACGAGGACGAGAGACAGGCACATCACTAGTGTAGACTTCAGTTGCGTACCGACATTTCACCAACGCAGTTAAGTCCTATCGAATAAATAGGTGATGAGCTTATTGCCATGTACCGGACACAATTCAAAATTTCTGTTGCTATCGGGAATCGAACCCATGATCTTTAACTCAGCAGCCGCGCTTGGGACAAGTGGACCAAAGAATATATAAGATAAAATCACCACTCACTTTAAACTTTGAATATAAAAACACAAAAATAGAAATGGTTCAAGAGTTCACTCTGCTAGGCTTCAATATAGATACTCATGTCAACTGGAAATCTCACATACAGAAAATTAAAACTAAACTATTGAAATTCTCATATGCCCTCCGAGAAATAATAAAGACCACTAATTTACAAACCGCGCTTACAACATATTACGCTTATGCCTCCGCATGGCTAAATTATGGTGTCACCCTATGGGGAAACAGCACAGATGCACCCACCCTGTTTATTCTGCAAAATAAATTGATAAGAATTTTAGTAAACATTGAAAATACTGAAACATGCAAGCCCCATTTCCAAAAGCTAAAAATACTAACCCTCCCCAGTATATTCATCCTAGAAACTTGTAAATTTGTAAGAAAACATAAAGATTTTTACACAAAAAGAGAAGAAATACAAACTCGCTACGCTCTAAGACATAAAAATAGATTAAACCTACCTAGCTCAAAAATGAAAATGCATTCATCTAGTCCATATGTTATGTCTATAAAAATATATAATAAGCTACCTGAAGATATTAAAAGGGAAGACAAAGATAATACATTCATAAACAAATTAAAGAAATTATTACTCCAAAAAGGCTATTACCACATAAATGAATATTTAAATGATAAATTTTAAGAATCCTAACATAAAATTTATGATAATAATGAATAAAGATAATATAAATGCCTCGATAAGTATTATAAATTAAATGCCAACTTAACATAATAACATAATACAATATAATAAATAAGTAAATAAATATTGATATTGTATGACTACAATAATAAATAAACAGTACAAATATCATTATGTTATATTTATGTTACATATATATCTTTATCAATTATTACTTACTTATCTACTTAAAATTATATGTAAAAATTTAAAATATAAATAAGTAAGTACATCATTATAATTAAAAGTAATAAATACATATATTAAAAACTACACAATGAACTACTTACAATAAATATTAAATTAAGAATAGCAAATAAGTATTCTACTACATATATAATATATAATTTATTTATGTAGATATTTTAATAAATAAAAAGAATTACTTACCAATGCTATAAGTACCTTCTTACAAATGTTCTTCCTCTCTCCTAATTTTTGCGTGCCCAACAGGGTCCACGATGTACGAGTACTACATTATTTTACTTACCATCTTCAAACACCATTGTGGAAAGCAAATAAAAGTTTTGAGTTTGAGTTTGAGAAGTCTTGAAAATTGTTTATTATGTTTTTTGGATGTTTGTAGACATGCTCTACAAACATCCATCCTGTTTCTTTAACACGGCAACACACACTTTCAGGGGCATAGTGGTTTAAAGATTATTCTATTTACACATAAAATAAATTCTTTGTTAATAAATAGGTGCTTTTTCATATATATTTTTTATTTCACCATTAAGTATAGGTGTGGTAACTACCTACATTAAGGTGAAATAAAAGCCTTAAATTAAAATTTTACTCCGGGAAATGAACAATTCTATCAATATATCTAAATCGGTTCAGGCGTTCATAAGTTATGGTACATTAAGGGAAGTTCATGAATGTTCATGAACCCCGAAAACGTAACTCCTTTTTTGGGCAGTCGTGTAAATATGGCAGTAACAATATAAAATTAATTAAAACATTTAAAAAGCACGTCTGTCATACGCCATATTTTATTTCATACCTTTTTGTGTATTCACTCACTATATTATTATTTTATAAATCTTATTAACTTATTCTAACGATACCCCATACATCTAAATGAATAATGGTTCAGAGGTTTAGAAGTTATGGTTAAATAAAGAAACTCACAAACATATATAATTACATACATATATGAACACTAAAAATATAACACTCCGTTTTTTGGGCAAACGTGTAAAAAAAGGGCTGTGTTATGATAAGTAAATTTTATTCTGCAAGCCATCGTTTTTATTTTTTATTAGTTTTTCTAGTTTATATAGCGTAGCGACATAAAGTAAGTAGATTTGGCTGCAGTAGCGTGTAAAGCCATGTCAGAGGCATACGACCACTTTAAACTTACAATAGTTTGTTCACCAACCATACGATACGTAGGAGAAGACGGTCGTGAAACCACGACTTATCGAACCCAGCTAGTTTTCCAACAATTTTTGCAATAATAGTTATGTCTTAACCATTCAACCCAAACAAAAGAAACAACCATAATCGTACCGATTAAAAAACCTAAAAAGCAAAGTTTAATCAACAAAATTTGAATACAAAAGTATCCGAATCACGTGATCGTAAATATTGTGTCATCAAGTGTACCGTGCAATGGCTACGGCTCGAGCACTGAACAAGTACAGTCGTCGACAAACGATGTCATGTCGTGGATTCGTGACTAAGTTATACTGCAAAAATAAACTTCAATAATTTGAGGATAACTTTTTAGAAGTAGAATTTTTGTAAGTTTTTAAATTATAGATTCGATATTTAACCAGTTATTAGTATGAGTGCAGGATTTATTAGTCTTTAAAATATAATATTTATTATAATAATTTAGCAACATTTATATTTAATCAGTATTGGAGAAATGACGGCGGGGCAATAAAAAAAAAAAAGTTTATGACAGAAATAATTGAGAACGTTATATATTGCATTTACGAACGTGAAGACTGACCAACATTGAACATTGGCAGAATACGGTGTGAAGAAGAAGAAATACATACACACAATCACTCTTGTTTCCCATTGGGGTAGGCAGAGACTATCGATTTGCATTAGCTACGATTCTGACACCTCTTTCGCTTCATCTATATTCATTAACCTCTTTAAGCATGCGTTTTGATTTAGGTGGTACCTGAACTGTCTTTTATTGAGAACGTTCGTAATTTGATTGCGGTTCGTTCGTGCTGCCCCGAATCTTCCATCCACTCAATAAAGAAGAAGTGCTCTAATAATTTAAAGAATTTCACCTATCAAAGGTTTGTATATATATTTTACTAGTTGGTAGCCTAGGTACAAAAAGTAGCCTATGTCCTTCTCCAAGGTCCAATCTATCGCCTTGCCAAATTTCTTTACGATCCGTTCAGCCGTTTAGTTGTGAAAGGGTAACAAACAAACAAACAGAGTTACTTTCTTCTTTTCCTTAGTTCTTTATTAGTATGGATTCTGTATAATCACTTTTAAAAGACACTAATTTGTAGTACACGCGATCGCAGATTAGAAATTTCAACGGTGTACCATGCTCAAGTACCATGATTTTTTTTTTTGGTTGTATCACTTTCAGATTTTTCAAGTAAGTAATTATGGCACAATGCCATTAAGATCTTTCGGTAGACTACGAGCTGTGTATTTACTTACGTTTGGAAACTATTGTTAATAGAATGAACGGTACATATATAAACCACTAACGCATATAATATTACAAAAGCAACAAAAAAAGGGAATAATGGTTACAACAAAGTCGTAACTTGTTGCGTAATTTCCTTCTACGGGAAGCATTTAAACCATAGATAATAAAAATATATATATATTTATATTCTTATCTCATAATTTTTGCCATTACAGGAGCAGTTTTCATCTTGCTAGTACTACAGTAATCACAAATAATATTTGAGGAAAGAAAAATACGATCGTGAATAGGATTCGAACCGGCGCGGCCCGGATATATTCCAGGCACTCTGAGCGCTAAGCCATCTCGACCTCTACTCACTACTCCGAGTCCTTCTTCCACATTTAAATACGTTTGGGTGACGTCATCGCTATCTATATTCAGTCACAGTCAGTGTAAAATATTATGCGACAATTTTTCGCAATGCGGGCCCTAGTATAATATTTAATATAGTTAAACAAACTGCATAGTAAGTTGTAACATAACCCTGCAGTAGCGAGTCTAAACACAGCTCGCTGAATTCCCTGACACAGCATAATCTTTATCGGTTCCCGGTATAGAAACCGAACTGTTTTGACCACGGCGGCTGATGCAGGCTTCTGTGAAAACTAGCCCGGGATCCTGCTGACTATGCGATTTATTTATAAATATTAGCTAGAAATATATAGAGCTCTTTTTGAGTTATTTCATTGTGTCGTGGGGGCCGAATGGCTACGAGCCCGCCTTTTGAACCACATGTGGTTTCAAATCTGACATGTACCAAAATCAAAATTTCTTTATTCAAATTAGGCTAAAAATTAGCGCTTTTTGAACGTCAAACATTAAGACAGCCCTCAAAAAAGCCCACCCTTCACCGCTTCCTAGTGTTTTAGCTGGAAAGAAGAAGCGGCGCAACAAACTTCCCAGCAACACGTCTGTCTGTATCAATATTATTTATAGATTCTATACAAATCTAAAATTGAATTTATATAAAATAATTGTATCTAGTGAGATAATACCAATGTATAGTCGACCAGACAATTGCTTTATCACCCCTTTTGTTTGCACATCATAATATGACAAGGTCTATTTTCGCTTACAAGATCAAAGTGTCAGTCAGATACTGTCAACCTTATTGACATTTTAATTTACTGGAAGTTTTAGTCTAATATGGTAAAGCAATTTCGTGGTCGAATATACATGTCATATGTACTTTCTCGGTTAATCTAAGATATGGCAGACATACGGTAAAGGAAAACATCGTAAGTAGTCCAGGACTTGATGGTCTGAAATCGCCAAGCCGCAGTGAGCTAGCGTGGTGATCAATGCTCGTGCCTTATGTGTATGAGAAATACGTCCTTGCCCTGCAATGGGTCAGTTATGGGCTAGTTATGTTTATGTTATATACATGAAAACATATTCACGCTTGCATTTCTCGAAGGACTCAGCAGAGGAGTGCTATTATACCCACATTTCACTGATGCTGTAATTACGACCCATGTATAGATGTTGAGTCTATTGCCATGTACCCGGCACAATAGGTTTGAGAGTTTCTTAATATAAATAGACAATATCACTGCCCTACTCGGGGATCCAACCTAGCTCCTCGCCACTAGTAGCCGAGTTTGCCTCTTTTTTTTGGTTTTGTCGTTTATCTATTTCTACTTACTAGGTGAATGAGACAGTTCGAAATGCTATTTTAATTTGAATGGGCACTTGTTTCTTTTTATTTAACTTTTTATTATAACTAATTTTAAATGCGAGTCTATCAGTATAATTGAAAGTGAAAAGTGTGAAAAAAAAAAACAGACGTGTCTTTCATCTTTGTCTCTGAACGACGGGAATAACGTCGATAAAAGTTACAGGTTTTCTGTACTTTGAAGTAATTAAACTTCACAAGAACAATTACAGCAAATCAATAAATAAGTAATCGCATAAATATCCTACGACATTTAAAAACTAAGGGTTCTGATATCGTGTACCTAATTATTTCGTACAATACACAAATCAAAACCTTCCTCAAACTTCGCGAACCGACTATAAAGCCGGTTAACCGGTTCCCGCCGCCGACTACCCAACAAACATTATTCCCTAAACTACCCTAAGACATTCGCTTCCCGAACATTCACCTACATTGGTTTGACGACAGCAGCCCACTCCGCCGTAAATTACTTCAATAATTTTGATAATTCACGATAACATCGGTGTAAGGTTACCAGAATTTCGTGGTTGTTTAGGACAAATATTGGAAAGGCAAATAACAAAAAAAATAAAGTAATGTGCAATTTAGTGATACAAAAATTAGTATTCTGGAGGCGTGTCATTATATCATAGAAACTGGTAAATAAATAAATTGTCTGGCTGTGTTTTCTGAACGAAATAAGTTATTCAGCAGCAACTGTTTGAAGTCAATAGTCACAGGGACAGTGATAAACCGTGGTGGACACTAACTTTAAGTACTAATATAAAGGTCACCCTACACGCTATACCTGTGAGCTAGATTTAGATTACACTTTTCTAGTTCTTTTATTACACGTCATTAGACATTAACCTTTATTTTGTAACGGAGTTTTAATGATGCTCGATGACGTAATTGCTCATATAAATCATACTTATAACTCGTACTTGAGAAGTTGATTATTGTGTCGTAGTTCAACTATCAAGTATTTCCACATACATTAAGATAATTATAATTGTTATACTGATCACTGTCGATAGTATTTGAATTGAAAACCATTGACTAAACAAATACAACATACAATAGTGATTTGTAACTGATGAGTTCTATAAAAGATACAGAAATTAAAATATCAATATCAAAAATGTTAAAATTATAATGTTTGTGGAATGAAAAATATAGCCGTGAGTTGGATTCGAACCTGCGCCTCCCGAATTAATACTCCAGGCGCTTTTTTCCACAAATATTATATATTATAACTTTAACCTGTTGGCTCGCTAATTACCAGACCAGATTTTTACTGTCATGAAGTACGTATTTTTACGTGGCTGAGTGCGCTACGCATACGTTAATGCGTTTGAAAGATTTATCTGTATCTTAAAATATGATTAGATGGTTGTGTACCGAGGCAAATGGCATGTGCCTCCTTGGCTTACAGTTAACACCCAGCACTCTGTCCACGATAATTGTTTAAAAGCATTATATTTTTCGCGTGTAAGTTAAGAATAAAGCTTTTTCTTTCTTTCTTTCGATTAGAATGAGGGATTAAAAAATAGAGTTGTTTTATAAAAAACCACACCAGTAGTTTTAAAAAATATCACAAAAGCAAACTTCGCATCGTACTAAACCAGTTCAGCAGGAAAACTTAGCGCAAAAAGCTTCTACATAATCATTACATTGACCGAGTTACCAACAAACGTAACACATAATAAAGTAATCAAAACACGCAAAAACAACAGTGTGCCATCAGCACGGTGACCTCGGCGTGACCGAAGATGTCGCGGTCACCCCGCGCAGTGAAGACACCCTACTGACGTATAGCCTGTATGACGGTTATAACAAATGTGTTTAATGTCTGAGTGTCGACATACCTGATTTTAAATGAGTTTTATCTCTGTAGATTTATGTACACGTAAACCTCTTAAGAACACTAACAACTGTAATATTTAATGACAATATAAAAAATGGCATGCTACGATAGTTTAATATTCGACAGCGCGGTTGGCGCAGTGGTCGAGAGACCGACTGCTGCGCTGCGTGTCGCAGGTTCGATACCTGCACGGAGCAAATATTTGTACGATCTATAGATAATTGCTCCGGGTCTGGGTGTTTGTGTGCTTGTGAGATTATATGTGTCTGTAAACGCACCCACGATACAGGAAGAGATTCCTAGTGTGGGGCAACGTTTTTTTAAATAAAAAAATAATAATAATAATAATAAGAAAAGTAAGCAAAAATACAGTAGAAAAAATTAATAGAATGGCTAATTAGAGATTGCTTTACTGTATAAGTCACCATTTCATGGTAAAGTTGTGGTCTACTTGAACTTTTTTATCTCAACGGGAACCCTTGGCTTTATTCTTTATTGATTGAAACGAGTTTCCGGGCAGATTAATAGAGTATGAATATGAATGCTATTCTGTACAAATTGATTTTCTTTCTTTCTTTCTAAACTATCTAAGTAAATGTGTTTCATCGGCTAGAGTAGCTCTCCCACTAGTTTCTGATAAATTAGTGAATAGATGCTTGATGGCTTTAGGTACACAACTGAAAAGTCGCTACGTCAAATGTAAGTCAAAGGTGAAAATATAAAAATTACCAGTTAATAAAATTTCCGGTTCAATAATAAATGGATGTTTCTCTTCAGCGGTAAAATTGTACGTGATTAAATTATTGCAATATATTTTTTTCACTTCGAATATATTCTTGTAACAAACAGAAACGCGACGTGTCAAATAACTACTGTCAATTTTGGAACATTTTTATTTCGTTTGTCAAAAAAAATGTTTTTTTCTTTCTGTCTTGATGTTGTTGGAGTGTCTGCGTTCAGCCAGCATTTTATTAATAAAATAAATGTGCACGATAAATACTCATAGGTAGAAACCTCTTTTTACGATTGTATCGGTAACTTATCATCATGGCTATGGTTACATGCATGGTTCCTTTTCTTAATTTCTGGGCATTTTGCTCGATACAGAAGCCTTAGCTAAAAATATTCAGAATAACAAAACGCCTTATATTTTCTAAAAGGAAAACAACATTTAAAAAAAACTTCGTTATTTTTATCTGTCGATTTCAATTCAATTTTATTTTCGTATGTACATGATTTATAAACAAAACACATTAAAATACCTGATTAAAAATATAAAAGTTTTATATTTTCTTTAACATTTACAACTCAAATAACGGTAGGCACCCTAGACCGTGTCAGTAGGAAACCATTATTACTGTTTTTTCCGAGACACGCAACATCACTCCTATACGGGATTAACTCCAAACCGGAAGCTTTGATGCTAAGTAGATCACTACAAGACTTACGTATTTTATTTAATAATATGTTACAAATATGCTAAAAATAAGTTCTGACCTTTGTTCTGACCACTCCGATTTCTGGGAACCGACAGACGCAGTCAATATGGAATTAGGTGATAGGTGGGAGGGAGGCGCTCAAATACCCAGTTGCGTCCTGTGGTCGGTAACAATATCAAGCTACTTCCACAATATTTAGGGTAGTCATACAATTATATAATACCTGTGCTTGCGAGCGGGTGGCCCGCAAACATATGCAAATATGCAAGCGATGCAAAATTGCATCTACGAGCAACTATCCTAAACGTGTTTCACACATTATAATAAAACGTAACACATAATTACCCAGTTTCACACGCCACGGAGCGTCATCAGGAGCTATTAGACCGTGCAGTGTCTACCACCGGATGAACTATGACGTAAAGCAACGCTTGGCAAGGCCCGTCAGGAGATGGGTGACCGCTGATACATTTTGATCTTAATGTCTTCGTACTTCAGAGGGCACGTGAAAGCCTTCATCTCGGCTTTTGTTAATTAATAAACATAACATAGCATCACACCGGTGTTTCATGAGGAGTAGGCAAAGATGTACACACCGTTATTAGTTATACACCCACATTTCACCAATGTTCTAATTAAGTCCCATGTTGAGCCTATTACCATCAACCGGGCACAATTCCAAATTCCGGCCTGCTACTAAAAATTACCTATCAGAAACACTCAATAGCACTGCCCGACTCTGGAATCTGACCCAGGATCTCATGCTCGACAGTCGCCCTTACAATCATTAGACCGATGTGGCAATTAACAACTTCGACACTGGGTTGGATTATAAATATACAAAAAATATATATCATAAAGGTCGCACACAGACGGTGGATGGGGTTGGTTTAAGTCCGTTTTAGAAATGTATTGCAGGCCTAAGTCCAGCAAGGGACGTCTACCGGCTGATATGATGGTTAAGTTAATACTCAATTAATAAAGTTATGAAATTTTGTGGAAAGAAAAATGCGGTTGTGAGCAGTATTCGAACCAGCACCTTCCGGATAAATACTCCAGGTGCTCTGACCGCTAAGCCATCTCGACCTCTGCGCATTACCCCGTATTCTTCTTTCACGTTTTAATACGTCTTTTGACGAATCCTGCTCACGACCGTATTATTCTTTCCATTGAAAATCATAATTTTAGAGTACGCCGCGTATGCGTAATTGCGTTTAAAAAATGTATTTGTGCTCAATAAAAATGTATTAATAACTTTGAATGTTACTTAACATTATGTTTTTTTTTCTTTTTGTTGAAACCTGCGCGTCCTGGATGAATACTTCATTCGGACAGCCAACTAAGCTATCCTGACCTCTACTCGCTATTCCGGATTCTTCTTGCCCATTAATACGTGTAATGGTGATGATATCCTTGGTCCTTTACACATAATTAAAATATTTTATTATTTTCATTGCCAGGGAACGCAGCGAACATAGTATCCGAGATACCGACTTATTGATATTTAGTATATAAAACACATAACTAGACAGACCAAGAAACAATTAACAGACACATACTTTATGGATGTAACAGCATTTTTTTTTTACAAAACAAACAAAAATTAGAAAGGTTAGTTCTGTTACATCATATTGTGTCAGCGAATGGTCAGGACCGAACAGATGTTACACAAAATTAAAAAAGAAAAGAAAAAATCGGTAGGTAGCGTCACGAAAACAAATGAACGGACACGCAACACGTGTTGGTCCTTTGGTCTCTCAAATAAAAGTCATTTGTTTTGTAACCATTTAAAATATATTATTTGAAGACTTAAAAATCACACACTTAACTTCCTTATTTTTTATTATTTTTTAATAGTCATGCTGGTTGATGTTGCCTTCTTAGAGATAGTGAAGTGAAGTGTTAGAATGTGTTTTTCCATCGGCGAGGCAAGACGAGACCAAGCTAAATTTCAATTCTCTGCTAACGCCATCTTCGGTGGACATGGTCTGAATTGGCGAGGATATGCGAGACGATAATTGAGATATTTGTTGGTACAATATTGACACGTATTGCTGTATAAATAGAGTGTTTATTAATTTATCAACAGTATCGGGATCATCTGGCACTATAACTAAAGTGAATAATTTCGAATTTTAAGATTCTATATGTAAATAATTGACTTCAAGGAGCAAAACCTATTTTACGGTACATAAGGGCACACAATAATTATGTATGCTGTCCTGATTTATCCTTTTTTATTTACTTTCTTATCCTCTTAATCCGGCATCAAGGACCAAAAAAATCTTTAGGACTATATAAAAAAAAACTCGATTTAGCTAGAGGCATCCATTGTTTATAAGATTTTATAACGAACTGGACATATGTAAAATCTAGGAATAAACCCACCTAAGCACAAGAAAACCAAACCACTTGAACAATGACCGTTCTCATATCAAATTGTAGTTTTATTAACAGTTCATACGAACGGTTGCGCATCGTAATAAACTCAATTGGACTGCATGACGCTCCTTAATTGACGACAATAGACAACCATCCAATAGGCTAACACTGGCAATTTCAAAACATCATACAAACATTTGTCTCGAAAGACCAATATTGGCATATGTGTGACATACATTACTGTATCATTCAGAACTTGATATACGTCATGTTTGTTCAAGAAGCATTGGATACCTAACTTTGACCAATATTGGTCAGTGGCTATATGAGGACGATGGAACTTTTCAATTTGATAGTCTAATGTGGAGTCTACAATAGATATTGATAACTAAAATTGACCTCTTTATTTGTGATTTTAATGCCATTTTTTGTGCAGTCATGTAATCTTAATATTGTTTCATTTAAATATAATTAAGGGGAGGTTCATGGCTAAGTAACAGCCGCACAGATCGATCCATCGAGGTTAAGCTGCGCTCGCCGCGGACATACGTTTGAAAAATGTATCAAAATCAAAATTAAAATTTATTTATTCAAATTAGGCAAAAAATTTGCGCTTTTTGAACGTCAAACATTAAAGTTTTTATATTAAATGGAAAGAGAATACGGTCGTGAGCAGGATTCGAACCCCAAAAAAGCCCACCCTTCACCGCTTCCTATTGTTTTAGTTGGGAAGAAGAAGCGGCGCAACTAACTCCCCAGCAACACGTCTGTCTGTATCATAATGATTTATAGATTCTATACAAAACAAAATTGAATAATATAATATCTGTAGATATTACAAAATACACTAAGTTTAGTATACTTAACTAGAAATTTCAGTGTCCCAAACGGATCTTGTAATATCACACTTTACCTAAGACGTCTTATATCTTACCCACCCATAGTAACACAATATCATATGTTTGCAATAAATGTCTCACGTAAACAAAATACTTTACGGCCCTCTTGAGAATAGTTTCCGACACTCGAAATGACATTCGACACTCAAGTGTGAAATAAATGGAAAGTTTTTATGTTTCATGGGGACTTTTGTAGTATTTGTTGCCTGTGTTAACACAAGTTGTAAAAAAAATAAGAAAAAATAGTATCGACAAAAATAACGATAAATGTACTGTTTTTGTAACCACTAAAACCTTTGACCTATATAGTCAAAGACTAAAACATAGGAGATTCCTAGTAAGGGGTCACTTAGCTTGGTGAAAATGAAATTAGGTTTTAAATTTAAATTTAAAATTAGGAATTACTCCTACTTAGGGGATGATTGAGGGAACGTTTGTGAAAACGGGCATTATTCAATTAAACTATTCAGCTAACATTGCATTTAACAAATAAACACTAAAGTATCAACGTTTGAATCGGTAACCGTTCATATATTTCTGTGCACAAAGGAGTTACTTTACTCTTTGCTTCGAATGCGTTATTGAAAAGGATTTGTGTACGTACCTAAGTAACAGTATTCTTTCCAATAATATCACACTTGCACTGGCATGCCTCAAATATTTAAGGTAACAGAAAAATAGATTGTATAATAAAACAACTTTTAACCGGATTAATCGCGTGTATTATTGGTTTTTTGTTTTATTATATTATATAATGTGTAATGATCGCGCAAACCTAAGATATTACTAGATTGTATAATATTAGGATCGAAGAACCAGAATTCACTATACAAGGACCACATCCTTGTATAATTAACTTAGATAATCTGGCATTTTCTAACCAAACTCATTCCAGATCAACTAAACATAAATTTCTCTTAAAAATTGTTCATTACAATACTAATAAACAAATTAAGATCAATTTATTTTTCTCATTACACTTTAATTTATTTATCTCTACCAAAAGCTAACCAAGAGATTCAGAAAGGACCTGAAACTAAGACGCAAATCCTTCAAGTAAACAAAACAATACATTTATTTCTCAATCTAATACAATAAATCTTGGGAAGGAAACTGTTAAACGGAATGGGGACACATGAGTCCCCATACGTCATCGTCTAAAATAAATTACAATCCCAAATCCTTAGCAAATGATTGTTCGACCTACTTTTATTGAGAAGACAGGAGTAGAACACTGCGGGGGCCTTAGAAATGCTGAATTATAATCAGCAGAACATATGCATAACTATAAGCAACTATACGTACAAGTACATTGCTTACAGTACTAGTATTATATTCCGATGACCATTAGTTTTAATCGTAAATAGTATAGGTCAAATAGTGCTGAGAAAGATTTCTGTTAAGTCTTCTCTTGCAAGATTACGAGTGGCTAGCTGTGTCCGGTGATAGATGGAATGTAGCAGTTATTACAATACGGATTAATAACGGCTAATTTCAATAATTACAGGGTCTGTGTAAAGAATTTATTTTAAAACAAAATTAATATCCAAATTATTACATAGAATGTGTATTACCCGAATGATTTGACAGAAGTTTATTGTTGTACAACTCATATTTCAGCAATAGCGATTAATCCGACATTGGTAAAATTTTGCCTAGACTAGGAATACTTTTGACCAAATAAAATGCGTTGTAAAAAATAGTTTATATTACCGGTACCATGTGTGAAAACGATAGTCTTATATCGTCTCATAGTGTTTTAGTACGGAGTGAACCAAAATATTGCTCTCCTGGCCGTCCCCGGCGGACGGGTGCGCCCACATGCTCGCCACTAGTGATGTCAACTAGTATCGATAGGTGGTCACACTATATTTTCTAAGGAATACTGGACATTTTTAAGGGAGTGTGGACTTTTAAAATACACACATATTAAGTTTATAAGAGTTTTTCGCCGGCACTTCTCTATAAGAACAACTGTTTGAAATCGTGCAAATTCTGACCTTTTGTAAGTTCCCATACCTCTAAACTTCTTGACAAATTTGTTTTCTTGACTTGGCTAATACAATTATTATCTCAATTGAGGTAGATATACTGATATACCTGTTATTTATTTATGTTACCACAGTCCATCTGATTAAATTTAAATTACTGTCTATTGTGCTTATTTATTTTGCATTAGGATAATTTATTAATAATATAGTTTTATTCCGTCCCTACGGTGTTGCGTTAACTAGCAAAAACTTAGGTTCCTATAACTATAAAATTTTAAAATCCTGTCTTCCAGAATCATTAAAGATTTTTAAATTTTCAAAATATTCTACTATCATTCTATCTCATTTCCTAATCGATATACAAACAGTATTCTTCTTACTAACCGACGTCCCTAATCACCACATCTCCCGTCTTAAGGAGCGGCGGCGACCGCTAGTCACATCGTAGCCGGCGCAAGCGCATCCCGTGGAACCGAGCGCGATCCAAAAATACCAGCCGACCCGGCCGCGACGCGATGGCTTGACGTACTGAATATTCCAAACAAAGAATACCAAAGTTTTTACTAATACTGATAATTTGGTGTACTCAGTGAAGTGAAAGTGTTATGGTGCCATGTCGCCGACTGCGATCGGTGCGGACCTGCCCCAGTGGTGCGGCAAGACCGAGGGCTGTCCCCAGGCACTGCTCGGATGGCTCTACTTGACTCATGATCAAAATGATCAGGTATTAACATATTTTGTTAACATACGTGTCTTCAAAAAGCTAATTTATCAGAAGAGACCTCAAAAATGAAACTAATTAAAAAAATATATATAATAGAATTAATCATCGAATTTCTCATGCTCTACTAAGAACTGTATATACAAAGTCAAGCCTAATAGTTGTAGTCTAAAATCTATAGTCATCTATTACCCATTTCTCCCTGATCCATATAGACATGTGACGTCACGATGTTGCAAAATAAATCTAACGTTTTCATAGTATGAGTCAACGGTTCATTACTACAACAGTTCCATAATGTTACGATACAAGTACAACGTTAGCCTAAATTAAATAATAAGATCTTTACGTTAAAATTGACCAATTAGGCTATAAAGACCAGACTCTAATTTGGTCCTTATGCCGCTAATACGTAGGTAGTAACTGTATATAAACCATAATTAAACGTTTTCGTTAAAGCAAGCACCGATCTTTGTCCACAAAGTTGGGTCAGAGGGTCGTCTTAGGGTTGTCGAGTCGATAAAAGTGTGAAATGTATTGAATTTTATCGTTTTATCAACTACTTAAGTCAAATTTGACGTTTAAAATCGACAAATGTGTCGATAAAAGGAACCATGCTCAGATTTGTCTTAAGATTGTCGTGCAGATTGCCTTTATAACCAAAACAATTATAAATAAATACACTGATGAACACCATAAAAAAATTGAAAATTTCCTTACAAAATATTAGTAACATTCAGTAACAGTATTTTTTATCCGTAATACTTTAAGTTCATGTGCATTTATCCACAATCACAAAGTTCAATGGTGTGGGTACTACTATGCTAGTGACCAAAGTATGGACGGTGCTGCGATCAAAATAGTTCTATACGCTATAAACAGCTTACAAATCGTGCCTAAATCCGACAACCGCGGGTCATTGACATAAAAAACTAAATAAGCGATATTTACGCATATGCCATGCCAGTGTTATAGCAATTAATTGGCACTGCTTAATAACTGGATGCTCCTTGTGTTCATTAAAATGTCAAAACCTTTTTTTCCTGTAATCTAAACAGAAATGTTACGTCTATGGTTTTCATTCATTTATTTTTTCTACTTAAGCGTCAAAATGTTGCACGTGTATCATGCTTGTATTCCAATGATTTCACACGTGTAGAAAATTCCTGATAAATGTTAAAAACATCCATTCGGGAGATTACGTTAAAATTTTGTTGATAGTTAACTAATAAACAAAAAGATTTGGTTTCTGGAGACCATAACAGATAAATTTTCTTCATAACGCTTTTTCTTCCAATTTGTATAGATTTCATGTATACTGGAAACCTTGTAATTATTCCAGGCCTCGTTTGTAGTTTTAATTTTTCTACGTCATACGAATGCGTTCAATTGGTCCTAATGGACGCATTGTTAAAATCACGTGCAGTTTAGCTTAGCTTAAGTCATTGGAGTTCATCTCTTAAGAGTGTGAAAAATAATTATTATCATTATTATCTTCATCTTTTGGTCTAAACATTTCATTTATACGTCCAATATTACAAAATATACCTTTATGATTATTGAAATTGGAAAATATTTTGAATATATAAAATTGATACTCAGTCATCTTTAAGAAATATAAAGATAATTAATAAGAATAGATTCCATACAATGAATGTGGGAATAAGTGAATAAGTCAATAAAGACATAAGTCGTATACGCTGAACGTTGCCCATGACCTTTTTAATCCTTATCAGGAGCAGAATTCTACTGACAGAGCTCACAGAGCTTTCGGTTATGAGTCTAATGTGGGCAGTTATCCTGACACACATTTGTAGCTATTACGAATAATTTAGCTTGTGTAAATTGGTGGATTGTGCATGTTACCAATAATTAAAAATATATTTATGGGATACCATCATTAAAACTAGCATTTTGTTGCCCGTATAGTTTTGTATGTTTCGTCGTGTAAAATGGCATTTATTTTTACACAACTGGCCAGAAAAGGAGTGTTTTCTTTATAAGGTTCATGTATGTATGTATTCATGTAAGTATGTATGTTTGTGAGTTTCTTCATTCCACCATCAATAATTTCTAAACGCTTAAACCGATTTAGATTTATGAGCTGTCGATAGAATTCTTACATTGTACCGGGTAACATAGGCTCGTCAGATAAAAAAAAACAGTTAATATTATGGCTATACTCAAAATTATATGGAATAAAAATTTCACACAAAGCAGGCGTGTTTTTTAATAAACATTTTATTCATTTCATCTTGTTTACTTTAGTAACGGTTCTTGCTTTGAAAAGAAATGTTAAAAAATTACAGAATTGGGTAGTAATCACAAACACATATTGCATGCTTCCATGTTTCGCTCGACTTTTATATTGAGCGAGAGAAAATAAACAGCTGTGCGTCTGTTGCATTTTATATTTACAAAACGTTAAACGTTGTTTCCTCCTTTGTATTAATCTGTTTTCTAGAGAATTCCTAGGAATATATTCAAAACAAGATCAGCTGGTTGTAATTTGATACAAAGCAAATAGCTACAGGCTATCAACAAATTCAATAAAAAATATATGTTATTTAATGTCGGTTAGTGGATAGCATCAGAACCTGGCGCACGGATAACATTTGGTGTGAAATATCTAGATTGAAAGAGACCGTATCGGTGGCGGTTACCACCAACAACAGCATTCCCAATAAGGATTCACGGCAGGCGGCCGGTCATAAAACATAGACAAAACTTTAGCAGCATGCCAGCGCTGACCCCAAATAAACTGGGATAAGGGCAGGGGGATGATGACATGTCATACTTTGTCAGTTAATTTAAGTTTTTTTTTATGTACACACATTTTAAACATTTTAGTTATTGTTCACCGGTTACTACTCACGTACATTCTTCGGGTTTGCCCAACTAGTTTCGAACTCGAACGGAGCCCTTAGTCATGAGCTGAGTCCGCGGCAATGTCGCGAGTAGTAACTGGTGAACAATAAATAATATCAATATGCCTCACGAATGTATTATACAAACATTATAGACATATTTATAAAAGGACCTAGCTTTGTACCACACACAAATCTACGAAAGTACAATAGCAGTCGGTTTCCTTTCAGTAAGTTCCGTTTAATGCAGTTACATCTCATTCGCCTCCAAATCTTTGGAATGCTTCCTCCTCAATCATTTTTCCAATTTAAAGAAAGGAATATTCATTAAGTTTCAGTAATATTTTCATACACTTTTTACCCGACTGCCCCGGAAGGAGGGTTTTGCTTTAATTGACTATTGTTGCGATGACAACTGCTCATCTGTCTCAGTGACGACTGTCATTTCTTCGTCCGGTCCACGTTTTTCACTCCAGCATCTTCCTGTCCCACCCAGTTCTTAGTACTCGTAGTTTCGAATCATATCACCAAGCGAGTTAGTGGCCAAACGTAGATCTACGTTTGATAAAAAAAACTGGATTATGTCAAATAAATATATATTAAATTAAATTTAATAAGGAGGTAGGACACGGCTGTTTCACGGGCAGACAAAATCAACGTTTAAGTCATTCATTTACTGTTTACTTTTCACAATCAACCTGTAACTGTCTCAAACCAAGGTCAATGAGTTGTGTTCAAGTTCAAATGAAGAAGGAGAAGGAACATGAGGAAAAGAGAAGGAACAAGCACTGATTAAAAGAGAAGCTCACTAGGGGGTTGTCCAGGCTTCTAAGAGATTTTCTCCATCGCCCTTCAGAAAAATCAACTATCAAAAATAAAAAATCTCATCTATTTTTGTTCTATGTCACATACAACGTATCTGTGTATTAAGTCTTAAAATTTAAGATCGAAATCAAACTAAAAAGGTCTCCAGAGGCTAACTTTAAAACAGTGTCTCAGTAAACGGGAAAGCGTACGTCCAAAATTATCTGCTGACAAATGCGTGATGGAAACCAGACAGGTAGCTGCGGTCTAATTATAGATTTATGGTTAGATGCAGGGTGCACCTTAATAGTGGGCGGGAATGTGTGTAACTCTGGTATACTAGATACGATATATGTGTCGAATTTTTGGTCTTTCTGTACGAAACAAGTGTAATACAGAATGGACACCCCATACAGCGCTTTTTGTATTGTACTTGTTTTGAAGCTTTGTAGCTACCTAGCTGAAAACGAATCATTTTTTAATTTAACAATACAGGTGTGATATCTTAGGTTTTGGCAATCACTACACATTATAATAAAACAACTTTTAAACGGATTAATCACGTGTATTATTTATTGGTTTTTGTTTTTCCTGACGGTTCGAACAGATTGCAGCGTTCGTAATCGCAGGAGGACTAAGGTGTCGGGCGTCAAAACAGTTTATTTAAAAACGCTGTTGAGACGCCAGTTAAAAGTTGTTTTATTATAATACAAGTGCGCTTTTATTTTTCAATACCTATTTTTCCAGTTTAACTGGGATACTGGTCCTTTGGTACGGATTTTTTGTCCAAATAACATAAGATAAACTGTCTCTTTGGTCTAATCGTAAGCGCGGCTGTTGAATATGAGCCCCTGGGTTCGATTCCCATCATATGAAATTTTCAGTAGTAGACCGGAGTTTGGAAGTGTGCCTGTTTGATGGTAATAGGCTCACCACGTATTATATAGGTCTTAAAAACTGCATCAGTGAAATGTGGGTGAAAACATTTAATATCTCGTGTATCTACACGCCTCTGCCTAAGTCTTCGGATATTCAAGCGTGAAAAGGCTATGTTCTGTCTGTATGCTTAAGATAAATCCTTGTCGCTTAGCATTTAAACGAACGATTTCAGTAATAAGTGTATAAATATAACGAGGAAAGATTTGTATTTTTGTATGTAACGAATAAACTCAAAAACTACTAGCCCGATTTCAAAAATTCTCAATCATTAGAATGCTACATTACATCCCTGAGTAAAATAGGCTATATTTATTACTAGAAAATATTAGGGATCCCTACTCAAACTTCAATAACACCCAAGGTAAATGTTGTGGTAAATGTTCACCCGTGCGAAGCGGGACGGACCGCTAGTGTTTAATAAATTCACGATTAACTAAACTAAAACGTCCATGCTTATCATGCTATTTATAAAAGGGATCAGGTTATAGAGGGAAGCGACTGTACCTCGTCACAATTAGCGGTGACAATCAAGCGTACAAAAGGCATCAAGATGATCAAAGTCACTCACAGGATGTCATCGTAAATGCAATTGGACACCTGGCAGACTGACCGACAATATTAGTAGTAACTCGAAACAATTGATGCTATTTACAATCATAGCTTTAAGATGAAGCCGCCGAGAAGATAAAGCGATGCTTGTTTGCTTCTTTGAGTAGAGTTTTAGGAAAATCAAGCAAGTTGAAGGACTAAATTGACAAATCTATTATTAGACCTGTCGTCCTGTATAGATTTGAATGCTGGACCATGAAGAAGAGGGATGAAAGAAGATTACATGTAGCGGAGATAAGAATGCTGAGATAGATGTGTGGTGTGACGAGAACGGATAAGGTTAGAAATGAATATATTAGAGGAAGTTTGAAAGTAGCGACAGAAAAATTTAAAGAAAATCGTTTGTCTTGATATGGACTGATGAAGGATGAATGAAAAAGGAATAAACAATAACCTGATGCCTGACAAAGGAGAACGGAAGAGATCTCAAATAACTTGGAACAGGGCAAGAAGAAGAAATTTAGGAATGCCCAGATAATGGAAATAATATAAATTAACACATAACTGGATTCATTACGCAGTATCAGGAGAACTTGGCCCGGTTAGTGGAGTCTAATAGTGGAATAACATCAGAACCTGGCACATGGATAACATTTGGTGTGACATAGCTAGATAGAAGGAGACCGTATCGATGGCGGTATCACCAATAACAGCATTACCAATGAGGGTTGACGGTCATAAAACATTGGCAAAACTTTAGTAGCATGCTATTTCAAAATAAATTTAAAAGTGGAAGAAGAATGCATGCTGCGCCGACCCGAAATAGATCATCAATGGATGGGCCGGGGGATGATGATGAGGAAAGCTTGGAGAGCATGTCGACCCCAGTAGTCAAATGAAAATCGGATAGTCAGATGCCTGATAGTCTAACAACTGGTCTTACCACGTATTACCTAGTAACTGGATTGTGGAGGTCACATAGGCAGTCGCCCCATGTAAAATACTGGTGTTCTGCTGTATCCGACTAGGCTGGAAACTGACCCACAATGTAGTTGAGAAAAAGACAGGCATATTGATATTTTGACTCTCTTTGAATTTCGGATGGCGCGGTTTGTGTAATAGTGGTTAATGTACTGTCGTGAGATCTGGGTGGGTGGGTCGTGGGTTCGATTCCTACACGGAGCAAATATTTTTATTATTTTCAGATAATTGCTCCGGGTTTGGGTCTTTTACACGCAGTGCATGTGAAATAATTGCCCGTATACACGCCTCGATATAAGAAAAAATCTTAGAGAGGCAAAGATCTCAAAGAATATTTTTATGAATCGAATGGAAATATTAGATAAAACTAATGTATTAATTATATTTGTTGAAATAAAATAATTTTAGCTGAGTGTTCGATATGCAGGAATAACAACACAACAAATATTACTTCATTATGCATTAAACTAACTGCCTTACTTAATCACTCAAGAATCTCAGATTAAAACAGTTATTTTTCATAACTTTCAACAGTACATAAACAATACAAATCTAGATTTTGATAATAATATGCTTTATGTAGACGTAATCAAAGTGTAAACAAAACATTAAGAAATTCCATAGATTTATTTCCAACGGCGTCTAACAAATTGCACCGAAACAGAACATAGCCGGTATCCAAAAATGACTCCGCCCACCGCACCGAGGATATTTTTAGCTGGCCACACCAATAAACAAATGTGCATTATTATATCTTTCCTCATATCAACGGTATTACTAAGTGAAATGGCCGCTTTTTCAGTCGTTTGGGCTGTAATTTACGCGCATTTAAAAGTAAGCGATAATCGTACATTGCTGTGGTACATTTTATTAGATAAAAAGTGTAATACGCAGGACAGTTTCAGTATTAATTTATTCATATATATTAAGGAAACCACGCAATCCAAGCGGGAAATTTTAATAATAAATGTAGTATTTAAATAGTAGCGTTTTGGCCTTAGAAAAATAATAATTAATTAGACAATAATACATAGTTTCCTATGTAGCCTGTGTTTGTACATATGTATTCCTATATACTTTTATATGCAGGAACTTCAAGACCTCATTCCAGCCTCCCCCTTTTACTACACAAGTAGAAGGATGGCACACTACCACCCGTTTCTCGTACAAATTCCGAAAATTAGTAGCCTATAAACCGAAATACATACTTTACACGTACAGGACTGAGAGTAGTCTTTTGAGACCCAAGTTCCACGCTAAATAATTTTGTTTATTAACAATTTATTATATTCCTATTCGGTCTTCTGGATTCCAGTAATTCCAGTTCCAGATAACTTCCAGAGGTTGAGAAGTGGCGCCTTTTTCCCTGCCCAACCTTTTCCCAATAACATTGGGGTCGGCTTCCAGTCTAACTGGATGCAGCTTAAAACCAGTATTTTACATGGAGCGACTGCCTATCTGACCTCTACAACCCAGTTACTGGGTACGATATCTCGTGGTAGGACTGGTTTTCAGACTTTCAGGCCTCTGACTACTCATAGCGGCTGTCATAGATCTTAATTTGTCAACCGGGACCGACGGCTTAACGTGCTCTCCGAGGCACGGAGGGGTCTCGGTATGAAATGATGGTCACTCATCCACAGACCGACTGCGGCAAGCACAGCTTAACCTCAAACGATCGATCTGTGCGGCTGTTACTTAGCCACGAGCTCCTCGCGTGGCGCCTTCTTATCGGCAATTAATGTGTGCGCCAATCATGATGACGATACCTATTGGAATTTTCATCTTTAATCATTGAGCGTGGAGCGTGGGAGCGTTGTGTTTACGTACTTACTCCGATGGCTCAGTGACAAAAATTGAGTCTTGGCCTCTGATACGAGAGCACGCCACTTGGTTCAGTCTTTCGCAGTTTTTCGCCAATCATTCGCTTAAAGCTCCCGTAGATTCGTCTCTACTATATTAATCCAGCGTAATGTTTAGTTAGGTGTTATAACACCTCTAGCCTCAGGGAGACACATGATATGGAGAACAGCATTATTTTCAGTAAAATGTAGGCTTTGGGCGAATACATTCGGTCTCTCTGTCTGCTATTTTTCAATTGTTGACGTCCAAAAAGCACTAAGCAAGGGATGATATATTGCACCAGAACTCTTTTGGGAGCTTGCTGTTTACTTACAAATAATATACATACATAGCATCACACCGGCATTTCCCGAAAGGGTAGGCACAGGTGTACACAGTAGTATATCCACATTTCACCAATGGTGTTATTGAGTCCTGTATAATAGGTGGCGAGCCTATTGTCATCTACCGGGAACAATTCCAAACTCCATGGTGCTACTAAGAATTTCCTAACAGGAAATCCCATAACACTTTGCCTGACTTGGGAATTAAACCCAAGACCCCATGCTCAACAGTCGCGCTACACCAACTAGGTAGGTAAAAATATAATACTTATTAGAAGTGTTTATTTTGGTATTAGTAAAGATTGTAGCTCGTACATTGTGGCACATCGATAGTCTCTGCGTACCCCAATGGGAAACAGGCGTGATTGTATGTTTGCATGACATTCCCATCTAAATCCTCCAGATGGCGGCAGTCAAGGTTAAGTGCTTATTTATGCTTATTTGTACTATTACAATGCTTTCAATACTTGTTAAAAACACACAATTTGTTACTACTCTATAAATAATAACGCAAATACAATTATTCTGTCGTATTCCTAATAATAATAACTGGCTGGCATTTTCTAAACTACATTGGGATCAGCGTGATGTTAGAATGTAGCATAAATATTAATATTTTACATAACGACTGCGTCCAGTCACGTGCACAAACTTTAAAAAACCCACCGACAATATATCTAGCGTGAATTACTAAGATAATTAGATATATAACACAGATAGTAGAAGCATTCCTTCTACATATTCTTCATATACCTTCTACATATCCTTCTATTATTCAGATAACTATTTATGTGCAGTTCAAAAACTGCAAATGTCGACATGTTTGTGCTCGTGACTCTACCACAACAAATTAGGTAGAGAACACCTGTTTGTCAATCTTTCAGGCCTCTAGCTACCAAATGCTTACTGTTATCCTAGGCCCGCATGAGTCTCGATATGAAATGATTGGTCAACCATCCATAGACCAACCGGGACAAGCGTAACTTAACCTCAATCGTTCAATCCGTGCGACTGTTACGTAGCCCGAGTCCCTCTACTATACACATACAAAACAATGTCCAATCTACGTTAAAAAAGAAGCATTAGTATTAAGCCCATTTGTGTTCTCGGTTGGTTCGGAGCGTTAACGCACGTTCGAAATTGGAACGGGTGCGCGGGCTCAATAATTCGTTAAACAGATGCGTGTGCGCGCCTCCGCGGACCAATCACCGCGCGCCGGCCATTATTTACTGCAATTCCATTTGTTTAATCGTCCCCACATATTGGTCGTGATTAAAGACGGCTAGGAATGTCGTGATAGCTCAATGGTGTTCTGGAATTGTTGATGGTTAGTTCTAATTTTCTTATTAAATGATTCGTTAATCAATTTAATTTTACATTGTACGACCGATGTAAGAGTAACTTGCTAAGATCAATAACTGAAAGTCATGTTCTTAAAGATTCGGCAACATACATATTGAGTAGTTTTTAAAAATTAAGTGTGTACCAATCATTTTGTGATATTTAGGTGTACAATAGCAGAAACAAAAATATTTATTTCTGTCCCAGGTTGCCAAGAAAAAAAAAACAAAATCTTTCAAACTAAAAAAAAAACTAAAAAAAAAATTACAACAACATAATACAACTCTACCCATGATGATATGCTATGTTTTATGATCATATCACTTTTACGCTGTAATTTTAATTTACTTTTTGAAGTTTAGTTAAAGTTAACGGTGGAGTCCACGGCTTCCTGTCTGACCGGATGCGGCCGTATACCCGGTGAATGTAGGACTGTTCGAGTCCGTCTATACATTCGACGGTCTATAACCTGTCGAGGTTGAACTGAATGTAATTCTGATTTCGGGATCCCGGCAATGGTTAGTGTAGGTCCGTGTGGTGTGTAATCGGTAGCAGTCCCGTACAAAGGCAGTAACGGATTGTCTACGTTTTAAAAAGTTGTTAGATTGACGTCATGTTCTATAAGGAGGTTAAGGAGACTGCCTTGGAGAGGAGAAAATAGTGAGAATTCCATTAGCTACACCGACAACAGCAAGACTCTTAAATTTTAAGAAGAAGAAGAAAAAAGAGCACTTTTTAGGGTCAAAGGACCAGTCAGTCAGAAAGGTCCATGCTACATCAGCATCTACAAAAATGTTGTAATTCATCTATTTTAGTTTCTTAGCTTTGAACACATTTTATGGGCTCTTCAGATGTCTATAACCTATCAGTTGAATGAGAACTGAAGCTATCCACTGACTTCCACTTATTTTAAGATGAGCCTGTATCGTATTACAGAAAACACTTTATCTATTTCCAGTGGGTGCCAGGTTCAGTATGGGGTCCACTGCCGACGGCGGCTTCAGGGCCGGCCGTACCCCCGGCTGATGACAACAACTCACTGGCTGAACAGTTAGCAGCCCTGTCACTGCGACGACCACCACGACCTCCACCCCCGGCGTACATGTGCCATCTGTGCTTCAAGAAAGGACATTATATTGGAGACTGTCCACAGGTAAGCTTCAAAAATTCTCAATTTGTACCCAAAGACCAAAGTTGAAGTAGTACCGTGGTACTACTTCAACTTTGGTCTTTGGGTACGGGGCTGCGGGGCAAAATCTCAAAGACTGTCCCTGTTTGGTCAGCACCAGATCAATACTATAGGTATATAATAATAAATAAAAAAATAATTAAAACTAGTTAAAATAAATTCTAACTAATTAAATAGTACATTATGACACAAGTGCGCTAAGTTAGTCATTACAGTCGAGGTTAAAGTTTTTCAACAAACTTGCGGGGAAAAAGAATAAAATAACATAAATTTACATTTTGCAAAGAGAGCAAGGAGTTTTTAAACGTAAAACTCTTTGCCGTGAATTAAATATATATGTAGGTGTTACTTTTTTAGATTACCGCACTGGTGCGGTTAACTACAGAAAAAAAAACCTAAAAGTGGAGCAATAACAGCCACTTTACGAGCAAGTGTTTATAGAGAAATAAATGTTGATATTATATTAAATGGCATAAAATCTGTCTGTATGACACTGCCTTGTTGGCCTGCCTGGATTCGATTTCCAGGTCGAGAAAATTATTGTTATATTAAGTGTTTCTGTTAGTAAATTTCCAGTAGTAGCCCTGAGCTTGGAATTACACCCAAAAAGAATAAAGAAACTCACAAACGTACATTCATTTTACTATGGGTCTTTTCATCTTGACTAGCCAAATGATTCCTAACTATCAAAGCTTTGGCATGTGCCCTGTAAACAAATTAATTAAAAAGCTAGTTACGATGCTAAAACGTCATACCACGACAATTGTTTTTTTTTTATCTTATTCTAAAATCAATTAATTCGTCTCGTAAACGGTATTTCCTATTCCAAACTGCCTGATGGCCTGATGTCTCCGGGCACATTGCCAAATCATTCACACGATTTATTTTTAATTTTTTACTTCTATAGAGAAATTATTGCGCGGTTCTCTTATTGCGGGAACGGGTAAAACACGCGATTGGTTTGTTTAAAACGAATATATTAACATCATTTGTGAATGAGGTCGGATCTGGTTAGTATTTTTACAAATTGGTATTAACTGGGAATCTTTCGGATCTTGAAGGAATTACTACTGGAGTAGTTTTAGCGGGCGTACCCTCCTCGCCACTGGCATATGATTCCCAATCATATAAAGATACCTTTTACCAGCATGAATACATGAAACCATAGTAAGTGACACAGTTTAGTTTTTTTGTGTGTTAATACTGTTAATGTAATGATGAGAGCTATTGTTGGTTAAGTGCAAGTTCTTTTGTACTTGTGTGTTACCTCAATCCCCGCTAAAATTGGCTAGCAAATTAGTTCGATATTTAGTCAATAGCCGTCTCCCGTCTGGTTCTCTAAGTTTTGGATGTTGAACTAGTAAACTGAATGCAGGAATAAAATACATGGTATCCTGAAACGATGAACAAACTCTGCTGGAAATGAAATAGTATTGTTGTGGTCACAAGACTAACATTAGAAAAAATTGCACCATATGAATGATTGATTAACGGTTATTACCCACGTGCATTTTTGGGGATTGCAGAACTAGTTTTGAAGTCGAAAGCCTTTAGTAATACTAAGATCGCGGCTAAAAGTCGCGAGTTAAACTGAAAAATGCACGTGACTGTTAAATAAGAAATACTATGAATGTGGCTCAGAAAAGTTATTAAACAAGAAATAGCACCATTTAATTTTGTGACTGTTCCTCAGAAACTCAATATGTTGATGTTTACGTGTTTTCTGTCGTAACATTTTTAAGTTCTTAGCTTTCTCCTTAAAAAATAATAAGAAATGGGTTGCGCTCTTCCAATTTCGTACAACCCTGTATGGCTCGGTCCAGACTGCTCGCTTTTCATATTAGTATATTGTTAGTTCAGTGTCCAAAGATTTTAAGTCGGATACTAGTAGGTACCACCTTTGATCTGTATTTCAAAGATAATTTTTTCATTATTTTTATCTACATTTGGCTTAATCGTCTGATGGTAAGCGACGGCGTGGCCGAGAATAGCGTACATAGATCCTGATTGAAATCTATTTTAGCCTACAATATGCCTAGATAGACATACAGCCTAAGGAAATGTGGACAACGACAGGGAGTTGCATTCACGGAGTGTACTAATCATACGGATTATTATTCTATGAGGAACGCGTAGTAGTGAGCAATTCTTCCACTTGTTTAGTTAGTGTTTCACAAAATAATAAAAAGAAAACAGTCACAATGTTATCAAATGATACTTTTATCACATTTAGCGTATTCTTTCATCCATGAAATCAGTACAATGTTATAACTAAAACAATGGTATCATTGAGCGGCCCGGAGTGGCCCCTAATACTAGGAACCGACGCGTCACGATCACTCGTGCTCTCGTTCAAAACACAGCCGTTGTGCTCTATCGGTCTTGTTACAATGCCAGCTCTGTGGAGCTTTGAACTGGACGAATGGGCGATAAATACGTATAGTTTACGTCAAGCTTGATTTTGAATCTAGCTTTTGTATAATAGCTGATGTTTTTCGGACACCATTGGATTCATTTTATAGATGGTAACTATTTACTGTCTTACCTGCAGCAGTTAGGGCTATGGATTATTTTATTTTGTATCTAAAATCGTTCATAGACGCTGGGCCTAACTCCTACCAACTAAATCCGACATGTACCTGCTTTTATCTTTGCCAATGCAGGCCGACCGCAGGTGACTTACACAGACATTCCAGAGGTTTAAACGCAGAAATGTGTGGCCCACTGCCGTTTTGGTCCCGCCGCTGGTCGGGTGACTAACTACCCAAATCCACCCGCAGGCTACAGCTCTCGATGGCCGGAGATCATTTAGTCGCCTCTCTCACCCTTTCCGCCCCCTCCTTCGCGAGCATCACCTCCTCCCAAAAGGTAGCGACTGCTCCCCATGCGGTGTCGCTTCCGACCATTCACATTGCTGGTAGCGAGAGCCCTTACTGCCCAGACGAGGTCATGCCGTTGCTCGACCCAGGCCGGGCACACCTTCACTATCACTACTGGATCACAACTGCATTCTTCACAACCCAGGCAGGTTACGGCTGTGAATCCTGGAACTCTTGTAAAGGTTATTGGAGGCAATACTGTAGTTGTTAGTTAGTTAAGATTAAAAGCATGTCGAAATGTATCAATTTGAAATACCTAAGCACCTAGTGGCCCATAGAGTCATGCTCACTCAAACGTCAAAGCTGATGACGGCAGGTGTATTGGATCGCCCAGTTCCCTAAAATATGGTTGAGCTGGACGGTGTTGATGCATCTGTCAATATTGCATTATTATTAAAAAAAACAAAGCTCCTCTTTCGAAAACTGACTTGTTCTTGATCTGAAGACGACACATGCTTCCTCTCACTTATGATGAGGTAGTAAGGGCGGTGATCATTCGTTTCTTAAAGGATCCATAACATAGCAAGCCTGTAATTATGCAGGCCAAAGTTCTCTCTTCAGAGTAAAATCTCTCATAGGAAGGTTGGCAATTTCAGACCATTAACTCCAGATTTCTTCATGATGCACGATATCCTGATGAATATGCACGATTAACAGCCTCGTTGTTCTAGTGGTCTCAAATGCGGCAGGAACGCGAAGTTCTGGGTTAGATCACCTGATCGGTTAAAGAGCTAATGGATTTTTTTCTCAGAAAATTTTCAATAGCTGCCCGGTATCGTGCCTAATTGCAATAGGCTCACCAAATATTTCATTGGACTAAATAACAGCATCGGTAAAATGTGTGTACAACAGTACCCCTTGCCCTTCGAGGATACGAGCGTGATGCTATGTATAAACACAATAGTACACTGTTTGTATGTACGTTTAATATTAACAACAAGCGAGAATGCCGCGTCGGGAAACGATAGAGATGTGTCAGTTCTTAGAAACTGATAAAACGTTTATGCAACTGTGCCTACTTATAAATGATTATTGTATTCCTCTTACATTGTATTTAATCTGTCTTTACTTCTCTGACCTAACGACCTTTTGTGTAAGGAATTTAGAAATACGTTAATATTATTGTTTAATAACTTTCGTACGATACATTCATATTAATTATTGTTCAACGGTTATTACTCACTTGCATTCTTCTGGACTAAGGGCTGTGTTCGAGTTCGAAACTAGTCGGGCAATCCCGAAGAATGCAAGGGAGTACTAAATAACACTAATAACAATAATTAATACATTAATATGCTTAAATTTATAATGGTTTTCGATCATATTTATAAATAATAGAACAATCCCAAATACAACTTAACATGCTAATGAGTATCATCCACGTCTTCTTCTAGGCTCGTCCTAAAGGAGAAGGTTTAACACCATACCAGGGCAAGAAGAGGTGCTTCGGCGAGTACAAGTGCCCCAAGTGTAAACGCAAGTGGATGAGCGGCAACTCGTGGGCAAACAACGGTCAGGAGTGCATCAAGTGCCGCATCAACGTGTTCCCACACAAACAGGTTAGTATATAAACATTTGTTAACGACCGATCGATGAGCTGAATTTTCTATCCACCTTATAATACGTCTTGATGACTTCATCACCACTGACTGAATACATAACGATGACGTCATCAACGACGTAAAAATATAACTTTAGAATTTGTATAACTGTTACACTGCAGGGCAAGGGTCCTTCTCATACAATAAAGGAACGAATATTAGTCACCGCGCTAGCTCATTGCGGGTTGGCGGTTTTAGATTATTTAGTTCAGATTACCTCAAGATGTTTTCCTTTATCGTTTATCTGTTATTTTTTACATTAATCAGGTAAGTTAATGACCATTTACAAGATTAAATTAATTAAGTAGCACGCCTGCCGTGAGTTTTTTTTTATTTCACCCCTTTTTGTTTAATTTTACTACCCTATGTTACCCGGGACAATGTAAGGATTCTAACGATACCCCATACATCTAAATCGGTTCAGGTTTTTAGAAGTTATGGAGGAATAAAGAAACTCGCAAACTTACATACATAGGTACATACATGAACCCTAAAAACATAACACTCTTATTTGGGCAGTCGTGTAAAAAGTCAATTCTGTTAAAGATTCAAGAAAATCGTCTTCCAAATCTCCTTTATTTTCTTTTTGATAAAGATCTGCCACGCTTCAGAAGCCACTGCAAGTAAACTATGGCCCAAGATATGTAATAAAGGTCAATGATTGCTCTACAAAAATTTCAGAGGCCGTTGGAGAAGCCAGATGGGTTGGACGTAAGCGACCAGTCCAAGATCCATCCCCAGCACCTGTGCCAAAAGTGTCGCTCCCTCGGGTACTACTGCCGCAGGGAGTACTGAAGAACTGATGCCGCCAATCTTCTCTAGAACGTCGCTGTGATGCAGCTATCTCAAGAGAAACCATTTTACAAATAATAGTTAGTAGCTGCTAAAACAAGGAAGGACTCACTTACACTAAGTCGACAGGATGACTTCGTTCTGTTCAGGACAAAGTCGGTTCACGGCTGCCGACTCCATTCGCAGCCGAAGATGACTATGTTTGGCATCGAACAAAGGCAAACCGAAGTCTGCAGTTGCCTCTGTAACGCTTCAACCGAGCCACATTCGGCACCCAGAAGTCATCTGCTGAAGTTAGCGATGACCTAGTGTTAAAGAAGCGCGAGCTATTACAAATTTGCGACCACCAAAGCACTTTGAGTTCCAATGCCTTTACCATTTTCCTACCAATCCACAGGTAGATTACTTAAACCCCTTTTTATTATTTTATAGGTATAGCTACTTACATTTTAGTTGTAAGTATATTATTTTAAAGATTTAATAAGATAATGAAATGTATATTTCGATGGTTTTATTCAAACATATATTTTATCTTGCGTTTTATTGAATAAGTTGTGCGCTGGTTATAGATTGCTATATTTTAATTTTAATCGGGTAAGGTGCTTGCTTGTACGAATCCAGCACAAGGTCCATGACGGATTTTTCACACTCGGAAAAAATAAATGGTACCTCTAAAATGCGTGAATTAAGTTGTTTTATTGTTTGCACTACGTTACAGAATCAGACATTTGCCTGTATTTATTGGTTGATTGTTTATAATGCAGTTTTTTAAATAGAGCAGGAACAAAAGCTTTTCTTTGTTTAAATACTTGCCAGAATAGAGGTAGACCAAAGAACGATAGATATATTCTGTCAAAGATAATATAACTTTTGAGTAACTCTAAAACTATCGTAGATTAATTATAGCAATCTGTCCCCAACTTATAATAGATATATACTCCACATGGCATTAAAGTGACTTACGGTTTTTTATATGTATATTTAGACATTTATTTTGTGCCTTATTATAGATATATTACCTATAATTTGCCAGTATGAGATTATGCCAAGGTTTATTAAATGTTACTATTAATTATGTCATGTTAACATTTTTTTGCAATGTATATTATGGTCTATGGTTACTAACTAACCCTAGATTTTATTGGTTTTATATGTCTAACTTCGAATACACTACCTATAACTGTTATTGAATTGATTCATGCAAAGTAAAAATATATATTATGTAATTTCGTTGTATCTGTTGTACTTGGGTTGTATCTAACTGTTGTGTGCTGTTTTATTGGAGATTATACTACTATAAGAATATTGTCCTATGTATACAGTATCAATATTTGTTCACCGATTACTATACAAGAGAAATAAACTGAAATATTATGTGACGAAATGTATTTAAATCTATTTTCTAATTCTGACATGTATTAAAACTTTATGCAATAGACACACGGATCTGAAAAAAATACGGATATAACCTTGCCTTGTCATAAGCGAAGCATAGATTACGCACACACACACACGCGGCGTACTGGATGAGTTTTAAGTATTTGTATGAGTTTAGCTCGTGTATGACAAGTGAAATTGGATGACCAGGCATGCCTCTCACATGTCGTACGCAACGATACGTCCGAATTTTTTTAAGATCCATGCAAGAGTTATTATACAAAAATAATATTGTTCTATGTATGTATACAGAATTATAAACGAATTCGTGCTTTTTTTTTAGGGGATTTCTATTACTTTTTTTTTAATTGAAAGCTTAAGTGGTAGTAGAGTAAAGATATTTAATGGGGAAACAAGTCAAATATTTTTTTATGGGTCAATCTTTACTTAAGTTGGCCACGTGAATCACAGAGTCGTTTAAATTCTGTAATAGTCAAAGATACCTACAATGAAAATTATTTTAATATATTATCGTACGTGTATACTATTTTGTTTTACAAAATAAATTAAAGTTTACGAGTAAAATTCTATAATACAAAAATAATTACTTAATCGAAGAAGTAACTTCTAACCTTCTAACATAAGGTTACCTACTTACTTAACTACCAATGTGCTTACGGTATATGCCAAATTAGCTTTAATATTAGAACTTAGAAGATTTTTTTTTTAATTAAAAACGTAATCCCAAAGAAAAAGTGAATTCTAAACGTGCCAAAACATTAGTTTTTAAGTGTTTATTGATATTGCTTTAAAATTGTTACCGCGGGCATAGATTAAAAGAATAATATTTTTGCAACTATTAAGGGCTTTTAAAAACCATTGTTCTGAAAAAAGAACGTTAAGAAATTAGGCCTCTGCGTTTGGGTGTAGGGTTGCTAGATCACGAAATGGGAAACCTGCTACTTTTATGTAATGTTAACTTCGGTAGGACATTAATTTTGGTAATTAAAAAACCATATTACTTTTTTAATTCACTTTATAATTAGTAACAGAATTCATAGACGGATTTTGTTTGGATGTATTTGACTTAAGATCATTGCAATTAACATGAAAAATTTGGTTTTTGCATTTGACATCATCATTAGCCTATCGCCGTCCACAGCTATTTTTTTAAACTAAATTTTTCATGTAAAGTCTCAATATATTATGATATTTTAGAACATTGTTAACGCGGTCCCGCAGAACTGGGTCAGATTCCACGAACAAAAAAGGTGTTAAGTACAAAACAAATTGAGATGACCATACCAAAGCCAAATAATACAAGCATGTCCTGCTGAAGCTGGATTTCTAGCAACCTTGCATGTAATATGCGCCTACTTACTTAGTAAAATAACATATTGTTCGGTTGTATGTCGGTCACGTGCGTTTTATTAGAAAACATCGATACAGTGTACTAACCAAATAAATGATAAGAGTAACTTCGCTGAATCAAAGGTGCTTATAAGTAAGGAAATCATTTTATTTATGTGTTTTATATATATTTTTTCTGATGTATATGTTATGAAATAGTGCTCGGCTGTCATTAGATATTTCTATTTCCTAACGATGAATGTACACAAACTACTTTATTTTAAAAATTATTGGTTTTTCAATAATATGTCGCTGGCCGTGAACATACTGTGTAATGAATATGTTGGACATTTATTATAATTAATAAATTAATTGCTTTTAAAGATTTTATTAGAGTGAACTGACCGCAAACTATATATTTTATGATAATCATCTACCAATTTGTTAAAATTTTGCGTAAAGAAAAGTAAATTCCTAATTCAAATTAAAAGTTGAAGAGAAAAATACAATTTAACCTTTTTTTTTATTTGAATAAATTTATTTTGTAATCCTTATCTATGTAAAGGTTGAATTATTGAAATTTTTTATATTGTTTTTTATAATTATACTTAATTGCCAAAAGAGTAGACGTACTATTAACATTTCTTTAGTTTTTACTTTTCTTACCTTTTGTTTTCAATATTCTTAAGTCGGTGTTAGTTTTAGTAAATATTCACCACCCTCGTAAGTGTTAAGTATTATTTTGAATGTATTACTTAAACATTATTGATGAACATATTATTGTAATCTGTTACTTAAATAGATTGTACCTACGCTGTCATTATTATTTTTTATTTTTAATAAACTTTATAAAAAGTATTGTGGTATATTTTTTTTATGTTCTGGTATCATTATGGCTGAGTGATTATGTGGCGGGCCCTTAACCTCTTTCATTATTAGGGCGCTGGTTATGGGTTCATACCTAGCATGTATCTATGAATGTGACTTTTACAATGTCATAATTATGTAGTAACTGCCTCAGTGGTCTAGTGGACCCAAGCGCGACTGCTGAGCATAAGATCCTGGGTTCAACTCCCGGGTCGAGCAGTGTTAATTAAATTATTAGATAAAAAAACAGGCCAGAGTTTAGCATTGTATCCGGTATGGCAATAGGCTCACCACCTATTACATGGAACTTAATAACAGCATCAGTAAAATGTGGGGGTGGGTGAAACCTGCCTACTCCTCTGGCGTAAAATATTTTGAGTAACCGTATACCTGGACCAAATCCTGGTCTTAAACCGCCAACCTACAGTGAGCTAGCGTGGTTATCAATGCTCAGGCCTCCTCTGTAGGTAATAGGGAGAAGCCCGCGCGGCAAGCCCTGAAGTGGGACAGCTATGTATTTTTTATTGAATTTTGTAAATCTGAATACTTGTAATATTCACGCACACAATGAATTAAGCTTTCCCAATAGTCTACGACAAAAAATCATATTAAACTTTCGCGATTTGTACACATTTTAGAAATATATAAATCAGTCTACGACAAGGTTTGTTTTTCTTTTCATTTTTGGAATTGTTCCACATTAATTTTTATTTACTCGTACTAGTGGCTAAGTACCAGCCGCACTGATCGACCGAGGTTAAGCTGCGCTTGCCGCGGTCTATCTGTGGATGGGTGACCATAATTTCATACCGAGACCCCCCGTGCCTCGGAGATCACGTTAAGCCGTCGGTCCCGGTTGTCTAATTAAGATCTATGACAGCCGTTACGGGTTGTCAGAGGCCTGAAAGTCTGACAACCAGTCATACGAGATATCATGTTACCCAGTTAGTGGGTTGTGGAGGTCAGATAGGCAGTCAGACCATGTAAAATACTGGTATTAAGCTGCATGTGGTTGGACTGGAAGCCGACCCTAATGTATTTGGGAAAAGGCTAGGCAGATATATATATTTTATTTTTATTTATAAAGTAAGCTAAAGAAGTATGTCAGGATCGTAGAAGACATCGATAGTCTCTGCCTACCTCAATGGGAAATAGGCGGGATTGTCTGCTATAAAATAACATACGACTCAGATAAATCTTCGAAAAGCATTAAACGCATGCATAGAACTCTAAAGTTTTTTTCCACTAAAATACGACTCCATTACAATTTATCTGAAATAAGATCTGAAAGAACTTCAATGTCATCTCCACCGAGAACTGTAATTTTCCCCAAAAATTACAGTTGAATGGTGGTTCAGTGGAAAGTCATTGAAATACTTCTAGTGGAATACCAAATACCTAAAATCATTCCATCAATACACTATCAATACACAATGTACTGAACCATACTTCAAGCGAACAAATTAATTAATTCATTTATATCTTACACTGGCTGCAATGGTGCAGCTTACGGAAATATTAATTAATAATAACTGTTCAACATTAAATAAGCTTTTTATTGACACAAAAAATTACTTAACAATAACCAGTTTAATTGAAAATAATTGCACAAATCCCTTGACTCCAAAAAATAATGAAATTAGTGTAGGAAACCTGGCATCACGTGGATTCTGTGAGGTCTCTCAAAGCTGTTGTATTCTGGTCTTTGGAACGAGTCGTCTTCCTCTTGATAGTCATCAGCATCTCTCTTCACGAAGTGACGAGCTTGATGAACTTTATGTGCCTGTACATTTTGATGTTCTGATGGCCTGCCTTGTCCATGAATATTATTGTCTTTGGCCATAGACTCTCCGAAGAGGCACATGAAACATACCACTAAAGCCACAAATGTCAGTTTAGCTACGACCGCCATTTTGTTCTTCAACGTTCTAGATTAGAATGGTTCGGAATATATTGGCACTGTTTTTATATTGATATATTTTGTTTCTTTATGTAATTATCGTGTGTACGTGAAAATGGTCGGATTATGGTATTATTCCGTTGTTATTCGTGCTTTAGCAAATCTTTTGAGGAACTATTGGTATATTTTAATCATTTAGCAGTATTTGTAAGTATCTACTAAATAAAATATGTATGTGTAAATGTTTATCTTTTATTGTAATGCTACAGTCATGCACTTTGTTGGGTAGCGAGATAAATGGTGCTATTTTAATCCGAATTTACGTTAAGCGAGCTACAGACGTGCAGCTTCAACTGGCACTTTTAACTATACAGTGGGACTGTTCAATGACTGTACAACACTACATGGTTGCTCTTGAAAATATATCCGCTCGATTGACATTAGAAATATGAGTGTTTATTCGTACTTTAAAAATTCCAAACTGACTTTTATTAAAATGAAGAATAGGAATAATAATAAGCCATCATACTTAAAAATGAGATAACTATGATGTAGTTTTATTTTAACAATCAAAATTTTTTTAAGTCGTTAATTTATTTATATTGGAATTCGATTTTGATAATAAAAAACCTGACAATTGCTAGACGGTAGCCGTTAGTAGATACTGTGCTCGGTTGGTTCCGAACGCACAAGATTGCAATGCGACAGGACGACATTGCACGAGACGGCGGCTAGTTTTTACTTAGCACAAAGAATAGGTATTGCCATCCAACGTGGCAATGCTGCCAGCTTACTTTAGGTCCTGGGCTAGTTACTTTAGGTCTTGGAATAGGATATAAACTATCGGCCTGATAACATCTACGAAAGATGATTTAGGTATCGTCATTTAAATAAACATGTTCGATCATAACAAACCGAACGAATTTCGAAGACTGTAAATACAACATAAGTATAGGTTTTCGCGATTACTACACATTTTTCTATCGTGGGAGAGCCATGCTTCGGCACGAATGGGCCGGCTCGACCGGATTGATACCACGGCCTCACAGAAAACCGGCGTGAAACAACGCTTGCGTTGTGTTTCGCCGAGTAAGTGAGGGTACCGGAGGCCCAAAACCTTTAAAAGGCCGGCAACGCACTTGCGTCTCCTCTGGGGTTGCGGGTGTCCATGGGTGGCGGTAATCGCCTACCATCAGACGAGCCGTCTGTTCGGTTGCCGACTATTCCATAAAAAAAATTAGATATATATAATAAAAAAACATTTGACAAGATTAATCTGCCGTCCTATTGCTGGCTTTTGTTTTTCCTGACGGTTCGATCACTTTGCAGCGTTTGTGGTCACAGGGTGTACTTGATATAAGATATAAGAATGCAAAATTCCTGCTGGAAAAGGGACAGCTTGTGCAGCAATAACTTAAACCATACAATCAACCAATTAGCGAAAAATACTTTAAAAACAAGTTTGCAGGAAAACTTTATCAGTTTATATTTATCCCTATTTACGTATTACTTACATGTATTAATAACATACATTTGTAAGTCTACGTAACTGGTAACTACGGAGAGAACGCCTGAGCTATTGAACGTAAACGAAAAGAGACAATTCATAACGCAAATATAAACATGAAATTTTGTAAGTACCTACCTCTATATTTCCTTCTATATTATAACGTAGTATACAGCAAATAAAGTAGATTTGAAGTCCCGAATAAAATAACAAATAAATTATTATTTCGAAGAATCTTAGAGCCTTTGTAGAGTGCACAAACTAGGTAACACGTTCCCCGATTTCAAGGACAAACTGATACTAGACTATTGCGGTAAATTCAGCAGTGAATACTTTACAGTAGTCCTGGGATAGGACTGCGGTAAAGGCTAGTGGAAGACGGTGTGGTTTCATATAAGGTACCGGCATAGATTTCCTAATGGATAAAATGTTTAACCACCTACTCAGGCATAACCAAACCTCATTGAAATTATCGCATTCTAAAAGCGAGCGGAATTTAACCGTCTTCCGTCATTTGGACGTGCACTTCTGCACATGTTTCGGCCGAATTCTAGATTCGGCAGAATCCACATTCGGGCCATCACTAGTAAATATACTCTGCCTATTTCAATCTCTGTTAATTACCTTCTGCTTTATTTGAGAGCTAAAAATATGATCATTCGTTGTACACGGTTAGAAGTTCACCTGGTATCAGCCCTTTAGGTTCATAACGTCAACTTCCCAAAACGTTCACCCTCCCAAAACGTCCACTTCCCAAAATGGTAATTCCCTAAATGTCTATTTTCCATTTCGTCCACTTTCCCAAAACGACCACAAATCTATAATTCCCAAAAAGTCCACTTCCCATAACGTCAATTCTCAAAACGTCTTTTCAAAAGGTCTGTCTCTCAAAAGGTAATTTTTTATCAAAATTTTACGTGACTTTCCGTGGCTGGGTCGACAGAGCCCCGCCAAGCGGGGCTCCTATTTTTGTGTCTGTATGGTTAGAAAAAACCTAAACTCTTCGAACCTAACCTGTCCGTGTCGGGATACACGAAACTCCCGAGCTCGCTTCGCTCGCTCATGGATCAATTTTGTAAACTAGATGTTTTGGGAGTAGTCGTTTTGAGAAACGGACTATTTGGGAACTGGTCGTTTTGGGAAGTGGACGAAATAGAAAATAGACATTTAGGGAATTACCATTTTGGGTAGTGGACGTTTTGGGAGGGTGAACGTTTTGGGAAGTTGACGTTATGAACCTATACGGTATCAGCGTGGTTCAAGTCTAGTGTTGCCAGATTTTCCGCTTTTAGCGGGACCTCTCGCTTTTCTGGCCTCTCGGGACGTGTCCCGCCATCACCCAGAGCGGGACGCCCAAAATCCCGCTTTTTCATCTAATAGCCGAGGCGAGCGAGCGAAAAATAATAAGATAAAGTGAAATTTGGCGATCTCATTGTATTATGATTAGAACTGATTTAGAAATAAAGGTTGTAAGTTTATTTAGCTGCATTTCTTCAGCGTCTCGATTTTTTCATACCAGTCCCGCTTTTTTTTTACAGTTAAGTCCCGACATTTAGAAAAACAGGTCTGGCAACGCTAGTCACCTAAGACAGAGGAACTTGGTCTAATATGGTGATAAATCAAATTCTCAAATATTACTTTAATCCACAGTAGCAGTACTCCTTCTCCTGTCGGGAGCATTAGCTGCCCCTGGTCAAGACTTGAGCGAACCTACTCTGATCACGTGCCCAGTATGCTGGGGGATGTATGGTCCCGTCTGCGCGTCAGACGGTCGAACGTACTGGAACAGGGAGTGCGCCAAGTGCTTCAACCCTCAGATTACCATCATCCGAATAGGATACTGCCCGAAACGCCATCAGTATGTGGAGGTAGATGAACTGGAGCGGTTTTTTTAATATGATTGTATATCTGTGTTGAATACTTCAGACTTATACAAAATATACATTTCATGCCTGCATTTTATGGTTTGTTTCAGTTGCATATATTTTCAGATCTGTCTATCTTGTATACCTACTATCTTCTTCTCGACTGCCTCGTTGGTCTAGCGGTCCCAAGCGCAGCTGTTGAGAGTGAGGACCTTCCTGGGTTTGATTCCCTGGGCAAAGTGTTATTGGGTTTATCAGTTACGAAATTCTCAGTACCAGCCCAGAGTCAAGAAGTTAGTGGTGTAACACCTCCGTGCTTCGGAGAGCACGTAAAGCCATCGGTCCTGCGCCTGATCTCCCTCCGGTCGTGTCAGATTGCTGTCCCATCGGACCATGAGAGTGAAGGAAGGGGGAGTGCACCTGTGTTTGCGCTCTTATGTACTTTAATATCTCCTGCGTACTTGGCTAATCTCCATGGAGATAGGCCGCCATGACCGGAATACGGCCGGGAGGAGTATATCTTCTTCTTATAGTGTGGAAGATGAACAACCTAGTGTCAGAGGTTAAACCACCCGTAAGTCTCTGACATGGTTTATGACTGACTATAATAAACGGCCTTGTAATCCTGGCTGCTGAATGTGAGGTCCTGGGTTAGATTCTCAGGTCGGGGAAGAGTTATGGGATTTTCAGTTATAAAATTCTTAGTAGCAGCCCGGAGTTAGGAAGTTAGTGGTGTGACACGCCCGTACTTCGGTAAACACATAAAGTCCTGCACCTGGTCTCTCGCCGGTCGTGACGGATTGTCGTCCCATTGGACTATGAGAGTGAAGAAAGAGGGAGTCCACCTGTGTTTGCGCATGCACTATAATATCTGCTGCGCACTTGGCTTATCTTCGTGGAGATAGGCCGCCGTGACGGAAAAATAGGTCAGGATTATAGTTACTTATTATTGCATAAGGAAACCGAAACATTTTCTAGAAACGTCTTGTCTGTCTGTCCGAACGTTCTAACTTAAAAACCAGACTGATGCTGATGAATGATGATGATAGGATTTTCACTGTAGCGAGGTTAGTTGATCAGGAAACAGAATTCACCATCTTATAGCCCATAGGGGCTGGTGGAATATAGCTAGTGTCATGGACTGACAAAGGTCGCAGGTTCGAATCCCAGTCTATTATGTTTCCTTAAAAATATAAAATGTAATAAATATAAAATGTATAAAAAATCATTATAATTATATGACGCTATAGATTTTTTCACATTATCTAAAGCTACGATATAGCTTAGGGGTGACAATGGATTCGTAATATTTTGTCTTCCTAAATATTGAAAATCTATGTAGATCCTTCAGCTGTAACGTTGGACTTAAGTCATGACATTATTTCTGTATACCTACCACACGGACGGACTCTGCTGGCACAGCTAGTGAAACAATAAAACCTTATAATTAACAATTAGCGAATCAAACTTCACAAACAAGTTTACAGGAACTCTTTATCAGTTCATATTTATAGCTTTATGTATTACATAATATGTGTATTAATATCATAACACTTTTGTACTCAAGTCTGTCTAACTGTTAACTACGGAGAGTATTTTACATAAATTGTGCAAACACGTTCGTAAATAAATAAAAATACATATAAAGAGACAACAATTCGAAACGGAAATATAAACATGATGTTTTGTAAGTATCTATATTATGTTTATTACATTTTATATATAAGGTCCTAATTTATTAGGTAATTTCCTTTGAAAGGGGTAATTCATAAGTCAAATACATTCACTTAAGCTAAAAATTAAATGGATAAAACAAATTATTTGTAATTAACATAGTACTAGCAAGACGAAAACTGCTCCTTGAACGGCGAACTCTAAGAAATAAAATAAAATAGTTGTAAAAATTTGAATTATGGCTTAAAGGAATCCTCATCACTTGCACATTGACCCCTTAAAAGGAAATTACCTAATAAAGTAGGACCTATATGTATATAACAAATAACGTAGATTTGAAGTTAATAACCCTGAACGGTTATTTTTTCACATAACCCACTTACTGTTAAAATATACAGAATAAATTCTTAAAAAAAAAAACATTTTGAGATGTGGCATTTTGCTTGTGTGACGTTTTGCGAATGTAGCACTTTGAAAAAAGACAAAGTCAAAGTCAAAGCATTTATTTCGATCAGACCATATACTTTTAAATTGTCAAAAACTAATTGCCACGTTCCAAAGTTTTTTTTTGCCAAAATTTGCGTATGGTGTCATTGTGCATCAAGATGACACTTTGCGAATGAGGCATTTTGAGCCGAATTATTTTGGTCAGTCAAAATTAATTTATACTGCCTTATTGGTACAGCGGTCCAAAGCGCGCCTGAGCAGAGGGTTCGATTCCCCGGTCGGGCAAATTGTTAGAGGGTTCTTCTGTGCAGGAAATTCTGTAGCAGCCCGGAGTTAGGAACTGTGCCTGATAGTTAACGATAGGCTCACAGTATCAGTGAAATGTAAGTGTAGAACCACACCTCTGCCTACGCCGTTGAAGAATACAAGCGTGATGCTCTGTATGTATCTAATTATCAAATGATAAATTGAATCCACAGTATTAGCGCTCCTATTCCTGACCGTCGCATCGGCTGCTCCTGGCCGAGGGTTCAGTGAAGTTGACCTATTGTCGTGCCCAGTATGCATGGAGTCCTTTGCTCCTGTTTGCGCGTCAGATGGGACCACCTACTGGAACGAGGAGTGCGCCAAGTGTTTCAATCCTCAGGCTACCATCAGCCGAATAGGATTCTGCCCGAGACTGGATCTGGAGTTGGAAGGATGAACAGAAACGTCATAAAAAAATATCTAAAGCCTGTAATTTTACATACATACATGCAAATTGTGTTTTCTTTGAATTTAATTCTTTTTTTATATATACTATATACTCGTATATATATATTTTAGATAACCTGGCCACGCTTCACTGTAGCTCAATTTGAACCTCGCAAAACGCTTGGAATTTCCTGTTTTTGGATTGGTTAATACTACCTAATTACTTTTTTCAGAACGTTATATAATAAACAACATCATTAAATAAGTTTTCTATAAACGTTATTCGTTTTATTGTGTGGTTGATGAGCAACGTAATGTCAGAGTTTAAACTTTAAATTAAACCAACCTTAGGCGTAGCTTTAAAACCATTTTCTGCAATAGAAATCTCTCAGGTGTGCTGGTTTCCTAACGATGGAATTTTTATTGGTAGACATCACGCGTAGATATAATTCTTTGGGCGTTTTGTCAAAGTTAAAGTCAAATCATTTATTCCAATTAGACCATATAAAAGTACTTACCCACAAGGAAAATCAAGAAATGCCACGTTCCAAAATGTAGATTCCTATGGACAAGAACGGGCAAGAAACAAAAAGAAGTTGCTGGTCAGGCAACGGACTACTCAAGTCCCTCGCCCGCAGGCTACAGCTCACGGTGGCTCAGTCAGATCATTAAGCGCCCGGCGAATCTTCTGCGGCTTTCCAAACGTTTTCCAAACGAAAAGTTAAGTAACGTTAAGTAAAGTTAAGTAAACAAAAAGTACTACAAAAGAAAAGTTGGGGAGTCTTCAACACCTCGAACTAAAATCCTGACTACACCTGATAGACATAGCTATCAAGTCGGGGTTGAAGTAAATGCAGCGAACCTCCCCCCAAACCCGGTAAAGGAGGTAAGTGGAGGACCGTGTGATTTTAATCGGTAGTAATCCGGCACAGCGTCATGAAGGACCCTTTCCACACACTAAAAAAAACCTACCATCAGACGAGTTGGTAACCAAACGTAGATCCTAAATGTTCAATTTATTAGTGTGATAACAGGTCCCAGAAGAAAAGTAAAGAAGATAAATGATTTCAGTTCTGTAAATAGATCTTTTGAAGACACTTTTACGAGTCATTTTTATAAATTAGATGGCGCCGGCGTTTCCTATCTAACGGTCTCTGAGAAGAAACAAACTCAGAGGTCTCTTTTAAAGTCCAGACAATAGTATGTCCACAGATAATAGTATGTCCATATTTATATTTATTTATTTAGTGTAACGATGCAGGGATCGCCTGGAATGGCCTTCTGAAGAAAGAGCCATAGCAGCTTTGAGATGACCTGTCCTGTCTGACGGCACATATGCATCAGTCATCGTCTAGCTGAACCCTAACTAAGGGAGCTCAACAACCCGTCACAAGACGATACAAGATCAGGAAGACATTTGCATAGATCACATAAAACGACTCAAAACCGCCAGACAGTCTATGAGGTTCATGTATGAATTTCAGGCCCACATCGTACTCACATTCACATTGCAAATAGTATCTAATAGTATAACAATATTATCAAACGACTTCGAGTCACTGCCAAAACTCTGGACCACCAGCATCCTCAATTCATCCATTATCTGATTGTATGGTACGCAACGATTTGGTTCCACTTTCATGATACGTACTGCTCGGGAATGGAACTCCCTGCCGTCTTCCGTCTTTCCTGATAAATACAATCTAGGCATATTCGAAGTGAAGTTAGAGTAAATATATTTCTACTGGATCTTTGTGCTCCATCCTCAGTCACACCGTCGCGCCGCTTACTATAAGGCGAGTTGGTAGCCAAGGGTAGATCAATTTTGATAAAAAATAGTTTTGAAATCCTTAGTCACGCTGAAAGATACCTACATCGGCTATCAAATCATCTGTATTCTCAACAAATGTTTTTTGTCAATAAGCGGTTGTTCTATTGTATAATTATTTCATAACATTATCACTATGTAACGTGCAAAAGTATGTGTTATAAAATGATTAAATTATCATTTATCTTCAAAGCAAATACACATTTGATGTTAAGCATCTCATTTGCGTTGTAATTAACATACAAATAACTAACAATTCCTTCATGCCTTCGTTTATGTTAAGGTAGTGTTTATACGTAATATGATATTAAAATGTTCACAAGTCGAAATATTTATGGGCGTAATCTTCTTTAGTTCCAATACTCTTATCACCCATTGTACTTGTTTGTATGTCTATGTAGATAAACAAACACAATAGGTCTTTTCCTGACTACATGTGACTGTGTGACGACACAATCACAGCATCAAGTGGTCTACGCGGCATCCGCCGTACAAATATCTGACTAACCACTAATGCCTACACTGGCTAAAGGGCACTGCACACGCAACACTGCGGTGCGATGACGCATCAGAAGAAACTATAATGCGATGGAAAAAAACTAAGCAATCACGTTATACATAAAATCTTATTACAGCCTATTCCTGGGCTGAACCGAAATGGCGGCAGGCAGTCCTGTCACGCAGTCCTGTCACGCATTCCTCACTACAGTCTGTGCAGGCCAACTGTGACGGGATCTGTCGACGCATTGACGGATAATAATCTACTGACTGCGGTGGAAGCCGCTAAGCAACAATCGACCCGGAAGCTCGGTAAGGCTAGAGACGCAACGTGTAGTTTTAGTCGGAAAACGTCCCAAACAACGTCCATGATGAAATTCTTCCTTCTACGACAGTCGGGTAAAAAGTCTATTCCCAAACATATACAGACAAACCAACATATTTATATTTGTATATAGTGATAGTGAAGATTACTTGCTCATGTTATCATAGCGAATTTATCATTATTTAATGTCTGACTTCTCGTTTACATTTACAATTAAAAGTTAAAAGTACTCATTGAAAATAATAATAATTCGGCGCCAAAGTGAACGAAGAAAAATTCCAATAAATTAATATCATGACGTAAAATAAAAAGTGGAAAATATTATTTATATGGACAACCCTATTTTCATAAAACAAAATTACATGCGAAAGTTACAAATTAAGTTTATTTTTAATTTTTTTATCGTATAGTTCAGTGAAAAAGAAACAAATATGGCGGATTTAGGGGACAAAAAGTGCGACGAAAAGAAAATATCTGAAATATCACAACTAATGGAAACTTTTGGAAAATATCAGATCATTCAATATATTCTTATATGTTTGCCAGCAATTTTTGTTACAATGATTAATATAAACTACATATTCGTTGCTGGAGATATTAATTACAGGTGGGTTTTTTAAAAAAAAAGGTATCTACACAAAAAGGTAAGAAATAAAACATAATAAATAAAAAACACGCCTGCCATGTGCAAACTAAAAATGAAACACTGATTTTTGGGCAATCGTGTAAAAACAAGGTCGAGGCATTTCCTTAGTACTGTCCCCCGACTGTTAGACTTTACGAATTTATCAGCAATAAACTTTAAAAAAATTAATTGAATTGATCTACCTATTCTCATAATGACACACCTATTTATTGTGAAAATTTTACCACCTGTAGGCCCCTGACATGGCTTTACACACAATCGAGAACATCTCTCGGGTGTGCTGATTATCTTGATTGCCAAATTTTCCGTATGTCCTTATTCGGTAGCTGGCATTCTGCTTCTTCATTTAACACATGATGCGCGTCACTACACGTGTCACCAATTGGATGGTATGCCACACCCACCTCACAGATGGTCTGAGTCGTTTGTGAACCCCTGATGGTTGTTATTGCTCTGACTCTCTCTGACAGCCTAATTATCAAATGCTAAGCTGTGGTAACTTAAAATTGGATAGAGTTTAAAGAATTTGGCAGTGAGTATGTCGCAGATGGATTGTAGATTAAGCTGTTTTACAAAACTGCTAGCTAATTTACAAAACAGTACTGTTATGAAAAACAGCTGAACGACGTTTAGCGGTTTTACATAACTACTAAACTATAACACGCAGAATTGAATGAACGTTTTGCGTTCATCAAGGCAGCGGGTCAACGATCAGAAATTATGTAAAACAGAGTGAAATGAACTGTCAGATTGTTGATTTTAGTTCGAAATTTTGTCGCATATGGCTCTGTGTGTCTTAACAATAATAATCTCACTTTATTTTACTCGTCAATAGCAAAAGAAAAGAGGATTTTTTTTAATGACGTAAATACTAAACCACTATAATAGTCGAAAATATATCGGAATTATGAAAGAAAATAAACGAAATTGATCCATGAGCGAGCGAAGCGAGCTCGGGAGTTTCACGTATCCCGACACGGACAGGTTAGGTTTGAAGAGAGGATGACGGGGGCCAGTGAGCGAGCGTAGCGAGCGAACAGCCCCTTCGTGTTTAGGTTTTTTCTAACCTTACAGACACAAAAATAGGAGCCCCGTTTAGCGGGGCTCCATCGACCCAGCCACACAGCCACGGAAAGTCAAATCAGAATACAGTTATTATATTAAATGGAAAAAGAATACGGTCGCGAACAGGATTCGAACCCATAAGACGTGTTAAAATATGGAAGAAGAATTCGCGGTGGTGAGCAGAGGTCGAGATGGCTTAGTGGTCAGAGCGCCTGGAGTATTCATCCGGGAGGCGCAGGTTCGAATCCTGTTCGCGACCGTATTCTTTTTCCATTTAATATAATAACTTTAGAGTTCGCTAAGCATGCGTTAATGCTTTTCAAGGTTTATCTTGAATTATTAAGGTAATTACATTCTTTACGGCATTGTATTAACTGCAAAGTTAGTCGTGTCGGTTCGGTCACCAGTATAGGGACTGAATTGATTGCAATGACGTCGCCATAAGACGTGTTAAAATATGGAAGAAGAATTCGCGGTGGTGAGCAGAGGTCGAGATGGCTTAGTGGTCAGAGTGCCTGGAGTATTCATCCGGGAGGCGCAGGTTCGAATCCTGTTCGCGACCGTATTCTTTTTCCATTTAATATAATAACTTTAGAGTTCGCTAAGCATGCGTTAATGCTTTTCAAAGATTTATCTTGAATCAGAATACAGTATCGTTTTTTTACTTGAATGGTGACTATCCATTTAATATACCTATACAATAAACAAACCTGTCTCACTGTATATATGCCATTCTGCATTACGTCTAAACGTGGGTAGCAGTTTTGATAAACGTATCGCAATGGCAATCCAGCTGAACGTTGTTCAGCTGTTTTATAAAACAGTACTGTTTTGTAAAGCAGCTAGAGATTTTGTAAAACAGCGGATTCTACAATCCATCTGCGACAAGTATATTTTAATTAAATTTTAATAAAGCCTTTGTTAGACGAGAAAATGTAAAGATTCTAACGATACCCAATATATGTAAAACCGGTTCAGGCGTTTTGAAGTTATAGTGGAATAATAATAATTTATAAAGAAATTACACATATACATACATACATATTATAAGAACCCTAAACTAATCTATCTTCTATCTATATATATAAAATTCAATTGCTGTTCGTTTGTCTCGCTAAAACTCGAGAATGGCTGGGCCGATTTAGATGATTTTGGTTTTGAAATGTATGTCGTAGTCCGGGGAAGGTTTAAACGTTAACGAAAATGTAGAAAAATTGCGAGGAACTTAGTAAAAACAACAATTTTATTTGCCCATATAAACTGTTCTACCTACTTTCCTGTCAAACATTTGATGTTCGAGGTGATACGAAGTACACCGGGGCATCTAGTATAATATAAAACACTCCTTTTTTGGGCAGTCGAGTAAAAACGTGTTATTGCGTCTTGAGCTTTTTTGTAAGTAGTAATATTTTTTCCCCAGATGTCGAGTCACCGAATGTGAAAACGACAACTCAACAGATTTCTACCCCAGCTGGTGGCCGAACTCCACCATAGACAGATGCTCATCTCCGGTGCTTCTTCCCAACGTGGAAAGCTGTACGAACACCAGCTTCTCTGGTCAGCTGGAGACCTGCACCGACTGGGTTTACGAGAATGACAACACTGTTATTGCAGCGGTAATATCTCTCATTTTTTTTTATTTCATCCATTATCTGTATGTATGGAAGGTAGTTTTTATTTATCAATAATGGATCTACGTTTGGCCACCAACAAAAGAAATCTATTCACTGGGTGAGTGTATAGATTTGGGGAGAATGATAGTTGGGGAGTTGATACAACTGCCCAGACACGTCTCCAACAACGGTTGCACCGGACTACATCCCGAAACACGACTAAGTCGCTTTACGGAATGGCTTTATCCGGTGGGTGTTAAACGGGTTTTGATTAATCTCTAAAGTTTAACCTTGTTCTTAATGGTGGTCTTTCCAATACGTTTAGGTGACAGTACCAAGTTTTTAAGAATCGTTTATGAATACCTTATAGTGTAACTGCCTCGTTGGTCTAGTGGTCCCAAGCTGGACTGCTGAGCATGAGGTCTTGGGTTCGATTCGCAGGTCGGGCAAAATTATATTGGGATTTTCTGTCCGGAAATTCTCAGTAGCAGCCCGAGTTTGGAATTGTGCCCGTTTGATCGCAATAAGCTCACGACCATGATAACATGGGACTTATCAACAGCATTAGTAAAATGTAGGTGTACAACTGTGTACACCTCTGCCTTGGATTTCAGGCTTGATGCTGTGTTATGTTATGAACCCTTGGGCAAAAGCTAGCAGAGATACATTATGTCACGAAGGCACGTAAATCCTTACAATTTGAACCTTATATCGCAGGCAATATAAGTCAAATTACATGCCTACGTGAGATAGAAAGACTATAGACAAATATAACTGACAATAATATTTAGGTCGGTTCAGATTTATATACATTTCCCATTTATTTCCCATGTTCCAGTTGGATCTGGCCTGCCAGCCGTGGAAGATAAACCTGATCGGGACCATCCACAGCACGGGAATGCTGATATCTATGGTGGTGTCTGGCTGGATGGCGGATAGGTAAGGCTCTAGAATATTCTTGGATCTAAGTAAGTAATCAGTCTATAGTTATAAATAGATGATGACATCGAGTTATGACGTATTCAAGAAAGTGTAGGACGGATTCTCTCGGAGTACCATTCCAAAGATTTTAACTTCGCCAGTAGTAGTGCTGTTCTATCCACGAAATTATACCTAAGCAGCCATTGAAACTGACACTTTACTATGATTATCATTTATCATCAATACATATAATAAAAATTTTACGGGTCGCTGTCTGTACATGGAAGATATATGAGAAAAAATATTATTGGGACCTTTATCAACGCAAATAGCACCCAAAACAATGATTGTTAGAAGTTTTGTGTGTTTGTCACACCACCAACTTCCTGACTCCGGGCTGCTACTGAGAATTTCATAACAGAAAATTTCAATAACACTGCCCGACCTCGGAATCGAATCCAGGAACTCACGCTCAGCAGCCGCGCTTGCAGTGGCGGTACCTTCATATAAGCCCAAAAGCCCGGCCCAAATGCCTTACTAAAATGCTCGATAGAGAATCAATATCAAACCCGAACTATTTAAAAGTTCGCGCGCTTAATTCTTATCAAAATAACACAAAGTATCTACCTATGCCACACTATTACTACACATCGCGATTGTTAGCGCGCAGAGTTTCGCATTTGCAGCATCTACATATAGCTATCTCGCTTACACGTACCGGCTTTTGCCGGGCTTTCAAATACTATCTCTGTCACTTTCGCACTTATAGCGATTTGCCGTATAACGAGTTAGAACCTTGTGCGTCTACAAATCGATCAGTATGGAAGATTTAAGCCTAGCCAAGTGCATGCGTATGAAGTTGCACGCGTCACCTTGCCAACTCTGCAGTGTTGCCGTTTTAGCGACGTTGTGAGATCTTGGAGATTTTTAACGAGTTTGAAGACTTTTTTTTAGATTTAGCAACAATAAAAACTAGCGACTTTTTAAAATAACGAAATTAAATATTCAAGCAATATCTTAAAAATAAAAAATATGTGACATCTAGCTAGATTTTTCATATACCTGGCGACTTTTTTGTCCTAAATGACAACACTGCAACTCTGCGTAAGTAGTTCCAGACACCCGAGTGCAACTCACTTCAGTTTCATTTGCTTGAGTGGGAAAAGTTTTGTTGTTAAAGTTTTTTGTGTGTTTTCTTAGATTTTCTCAGTGATACAATTGTTTTGGTGACTTACCTACAACAATGGAATTGTACTTTGTGAGGATTTAAAATGCGTTCAAGTTTTGATTGGCGAAGATAAGGTAAAATCTTTAAACTTTGCTCAGAAAAAACAGTTAATCTGTGTATTTCTCAGACTAGTAAATCGCATAAACGAAAATTTTATAGATCAGTGTATAAAACCAGTTGGATTGTTGGCTGTTCGCACACTAATAAGTTGTATTGCTGGTGCTGCATATTTTTTTCGAATGAAGATTCTGTTTGGAATACTTCTGGTTATAATGATTTAAATAACATATCTGGCGCCAACCTTTCGGCTCAGTAACGTACAGATCTGTACGTTGTAACAATAAAAATCTATTGTGTCTGCAAATGACTGACGCAACAGCTTAAAAGGCACGCAAATGCCCATAAACACCCGTGTGCAATGGTTTCTTTCGGTAACTTTGGTAAACAACGAATTGAGACATCTATATCACGCCAGTTATCTGAGGAAATTTCAAAATATAACACGCGCGTTGGTAACAACCGTAGTGTATTTCAAAGGTTAGTCGATATTGTTTGTCATTTAGCACAACAGGAACTTCCTTTATGAGGACATGATGAGTCCAAAACTTCATTAAATAAAGGCAATTTTTTATTACTGGTCTCGATATACGATGATATCGAAATACGATGTCGTTTTAGAAAAGCATATGCAGCATCAGGAAAGTGACAAACCGGGGCCGAGAAGAAGACGGATGAATTCACTTTATAATTTATTGTAGGTACAATACAAAAACAAAACCAGTAGTTTATGAGAAAATTGCGATGATACATACGTAGGTACCTACATACTCAGTCGGAAACTGAACTTTAATTTTTTGATATCGGTTAAAATTTTATTGGGCTTGCCTTATTTTGAAACCCTAGGCACGCCACTGCGCACTTGCGACCACTAGACCAACGAGGCAGATAGATACCATCAGTGTCAACAAAATAGGTCATTAAATAAAAAAAAACTCCTCCCGATCGTATTTCGGTCAGATTAGCCAAGTACGCAAGAAATATTATAGTGTATGCGCAAACACAGGCGCACTCCCTCTTCCTTCATTCTCATAGTCTGATGGGTTGGCAATCTGACACGACCGGAAGGAGATCGGGTGCCGATGCACTTTACGTGCTCTCCATGCGGAGTAGTCACACACCCAACTTCCTAGCTCCGGGCTGCTGCTGAGAATTTCTTAACAAAAAAGTCCAATAACACTTTGCCCCATATGGGAATTGGATCCAGGACCTCACGCTCAGCTGCCGCGCTTGCGATAAGTAGGCCAACGCAGTCACGGTCTGTAATATGATCAATTGATATATCTTTCAGATTCGGACGCAAGCCAACGTTCCTCTTCTGCGTGGTCGGCGGCTGCATTGGCCACTTCAAGACCTTCGCGACCACTTATTACGTGTATGTCATCATCGAGTTCTTCGAAGCAGCTGTCACGGGTGGGTCCTATGCCGCTGCCATGGTTCTATGTGAGTATATCATCGCCACCATCATTTCAAAATTCTGACTCCTAGAACAAGAGAATCGGTTTCTGATACCTCAACTGTTTGTAGTTCATATATAACACAGCATCGCGCCTATTTTTCCCGAAGGGGTATACAGTAGTGCACACATTTGTACACCCACATTACACCAATGCTGTTATTAAGTCTCATATGTGGTGAGCCCATTGCCATCTACCGGGCACAATTTCAACCTCTGGGCTGCTATCAAGAATGTCCTAATAGAAAAACCCAATAACCATTTGCCCGACCTGGGAATCAAACCCAGGACCTCATGCTCAGTAGTCCAATTGGGACCACTAGTTACCATACTTTGACATAAGAATATAGCCGTTGGACTGACAAGTCAAAGGTCGCAAGTTCGAATCCAAGGCACGCACCACTGTCATTTCGAAGTCATGTGCTTAAAACGGTGAAGGATAACATCGTGCGGAAACCAGCATACCATAAAAAGTTAAGTACAGCATACAAAGTCCAATGTATATGAAGTTACCAAAGATCTTATTTCTATGGAAGTTACAATATTAAATGGAAAAAGAATACGGTCGCGAACAGGATTCGAACCTGCGCCTCCCGGGTAAATACTCCAGGCGCTCTGACCACTAAGCCATCTCAACCTCTGCTCACGACCGCGAATTCTTCTTCCATATTTTAACACGTCTTATGGCGACGTCATTGCAATCAATTCAGTACCTATACAGGTGACCGAACCGACACGACCAACTTTGCAGCTAATACAATGTCGTAAAGAATGCAATTACCTTAATTCAAGATAAATCTTTGAAAAGCATTAACGCATGCTTAACGAACTCTAAAGTTACAATATTAAATGGAAAAAGAAATCTTTTTCCATTTAATATTGTAACTTTTCCAATGTTTATGGCTCTACGTGCTCTTGACTGTACCAAATTTATAACAATAATTAACAAAGAGCTCTACCTATAAGCCATGACTCTACAAACTCTACATCTTGGTTAATAAGTATGACTGGGCCATATATGGCCTTCTACCAATATCCAGACCAAAGCTATGACGGTTCGAAAATACGACGAAATGGTTCTAGAAAAAATTGGTAATGCCCCGCTTCCTTTGGCTCGTCTTAACGGAGGCAATACCGTGCCCGGATACTCCTTCCGACCGTATTTCGGTCACGGCGGCCTATCTCCACTGAGATTAGCCAAGTACGCAGAAGATATTATAGTGCACAAGTGTACGCGCAAACACAGGTGCACTCCCTCTTCCTTCACTCTCATATTCCGATGGGACAGAAATCCGACACGACCAGAGACAGATCAGGCGCAGTACCGACGGCTTTACGTGCTCTCCGAAGCACGGGGGTGTTACACCACCAACTTCCTGACTCCGGGCTGCTACTGAGAATTTCCTAACAGAAAAATTCAATAACACTTTGCCCGATCTGGGAATCGAACCCAAGACCTCACGCTCGGCAGCCGCGCTTGTGACCACTAGACCATAGAGGCAGTCAGTGCCCGAATATACAATAGACAAATAACATACTTTTATTTTTTTCAGTGTTAGAGATTGCAAGCACTAAGCACAGGTTGCTATCAGGAATCATGTTCGCATATGCAATCTACCTCGGCGAATGTATATTTGCATGCATCGCAATGTTCATCCCGTACTGGAAGACCATCATCCGCATCATTAACAGTCCACTCATTCTCTTTGTCAGCTACATCTTCCTCGTCCAAGAGAGTCCAAGATGGCAAATAGTTAGCGGAAATCTGAACAAAGCTAAAAGATCAATGAGAAGAATAGCTAGAATCAATAAAATTAATATAAATCAAGAAGAACTCGATGAAATGACTCATGTTCAACTTAAGGAAAAGTTTGATATAACTGAGCATCAAATAAAAGAGAGTTACGGAGATATTTTCAGATCTAAATCAATACTAATAAGGTTGTTGGTAGGTGGACTATGTAGATTCACGTCAAGCTTCGTGTACTATGGCATGATGATAAACTCAGTGTTTCTGCCGGGGGACAAGTACGTGAATTTCTTACTGTCCACTGTGATGTCGTTCCCTGGGGAGATGATATCCTTGTACTTAATGAACAAATATGGGAGGAAGCTGCCTCTGATGGTCGGCTATGTTTTTTGTGGAGGTGTGTGCGTTGTATCTGCAATAGTTCCAGAAAGTAAGTGAAATGTTTTTATGCTTCTTAGAAAAACACCCCATTCGTGGTTCAGTGGCCTAAGTATAATTGATGCTTTGGATTATTTTGGTTATAAATTATGCTTTCTTTCTGGTATCGTATCTAACCTCAATTCAGAAAAGAAACTCTTCATTACACGTAGATCACTTTAAACCAGTAATTCTCCAGTAAAGAATCCTTTTGCACAAAAAGCATAGTATATACTTCCTAACCATATTTGATATTTCCAGCATATGTGTGGGCGAAAATCACGTTGTTCCTACTCGGGAAGGTGGTAATCGCGGCATGTTTCACGGGCGGGATCACCTACACCATGGAACTGTTCCCAACCAGCGTGCGCGGTACGCTGCTGGGGCTTGGCTCCTTTGCGTCCAGGGTCGGGGGTATGCTGGCACCCCTCACTCCGATACTGGTGAGCAATGAAAGAAAAAAAAAGCATCGATATGACTTCTATTGGGTTGAGTGGATAAAACCATAACTAGGCTAAAAGCGAAGCACCTTCTACACCGTAATTTGAAGATGACAATACGGAAACGGTATAATTAAATGAAGCAGTGGTTATTAATGGCTTTCATAGGTTGTACTAACCCAATCGGTTCACCAGGGGACACAACAGTAGGTTGCCTCTGCCTAACTCCTGTGTATAAGCCGATCCGTTACTATCAGCCCACTGCTGGAATGCATATAGCCTTTCCTCGCGAATTTCACGCCTTTTGATCGAGAGCTAATGTGAACCAGTTTTGATTCAAATTCCAACTTTTAATTCAAGATAAATCTTTGAAAAGCATTAATGCATGCTTAGCGAACTCTAAAGTTACAATATTAAATGGAAAAAGAATTCGAATCCTGTCCGCGACCGTATTTTTTTTCCATATAATATTGTAACTTCCAACTTTTAACTTTACAATCAAAATCCTGTAATACTTAGCATGTCATGTAAGCTCGAAGGCTACGCGTCTTCATTACCGCATTAAGGTTTCAAACCTGGCTTGTACGAAAAACTTGACTTAAACATCTAAGACTTTTACTGTATTTCTTCCAGAATACGGTGTCAACTGTTTTACCATCTACATTCTTCGGCTGCTCCGCCGTCTTGACTGGCATATTACTGTGCCTTACTCCTGAGACCAAGGATATGCCTCTGTTTGACACCATCAAACAGGTGGAAGAGAGCGACAGAATCGGTGTACTTAAAAAAGCTGAGAAAAAAGGAAAAACTACAGACTGCTCTATGGAAACTGTTGTCAGTAATATTTGAGTTTAATAAAGAATTGAAACTAACCGAGTTATTCGTGAACATTTATTTCATAATATAAGATGAAACGAGGATTGTTATATGCCACATGTTTATTGCACTTTTTTTATATACATTTTCTTGAAACTATATTTACTTCATCTATCATTAATAGATTTTTTGATAATCATAGCTTCGATAACATTAATTATTATACATATTGTTTAGTGACTATAATAAAATTATCCAAATAATCAAACAAAATCACGCGTTTCGAAAAAGTTGGATATTTTCCATCGGTCTTCAAAAGGTTTAGTTAGTAGCGCCATCTATTCGTAAGTACTGGTATATTTAAGTACACGCTTTTAGTATATCTAGTAATGACGTTTCCACCAGAGTCTAGATGTCACTGCGAGTACGGCTATACCTTAGTACGCTTTGATTTACATAGTATTGCAGTACGTCACATAATATTTAAATATTTTAAAATTCTCTTCTCTAATAATAATGGTGGTAATAGTATGCAACTTGCTCTGAAATACAGACTTGTGGAACCAGAAGTACCGTACTACAAATATGTGCTCGACCCAGTTCTCGAAAATGGTAGTGTCACATTGTACTGGGATCGATCTATCATCACTGACAGAACTATTGTTGCCAATAAGCCTGATATAGTGGTGATAGATCGATCAGAGCGTCGCACAATGATTATTGATATCACTATCCCTCATTACGAGAACCTCATGAAGGCCGAGAAAGATAAAGAATTCAAATACCTTGACTTAGCACACGAGGTTGTCGATATGTGGGATGTTGACTCAGCAATCATTGTGCCGATAGTCGTCTCAGCCAATGAGTTAATACCCAAGAGCCTCGACAAACATCTTAGGAGGCTCTCGTTAGGCAGCTGGGTCAAGAGCTTGATGCAGAGAGCAGTACTCCTTGACACGGCACGAATTGTCAGGAGGTTTCTCTCGATGGAGCCCTAACCACCGGTGGCTTGGACCCTGTTACCCGACACCGGTGGCATACTGTTTTTTATATTTTTAAATATATATTGCATTTTTTACTTGTTTAATATGTATTTAAAATTATATTGAATATGTATTTTAAGACAAATAAAGATAATGGTGGTATCTTCCTCCGTGCATAATCATTAACATAGCAGACGTATTGGTGCGAAACGCCCAGGATAATGCTGCTACTTAATTAATAACGAAATATTGTTTTGTTTTAATATGCGTATTATATGCATCCACTTTTTTTTATTTTTCCCTCCACCTGTATTTTCTATCAAAGGAACAAATTGCAAAATCAAATCTAAGTCAAATATACTGAAAAATTTTAAAACCATAAATTATAAACCTGGAATAGTGATTGTTCATTTCATTAGGTGTGGAAATACGTCATAGACGTTATAACGAACTCCTACCAAATGCAAACATAGGCCTCAACCAAAATTTTTATGGGGTTCTCGGATTGCAACAGGCACACCTTATTATGACGTGATGTACTTATTATAAATTACATGTACAAAAAATACGAAAACCATTTTAAAATAATGAAATCGGCCTTTGATAGTGTCTTGCATTACTAAAAAAGATATAAAAAAACAGACAAGGCCTGTGATTGATTTGTTTTGACGTCACTATAATGTATCAAGAGGATAAGTCCAAATTCAAAAAACGCCGTGACTCTAATGGTTGCTTAAGTACATTAACGAGGTGGGTGTGCCCCAGGGCGAACACTGGGTCCACTTTTGTATATAATCTCTGTTTACTCTAGCTACATTTTTAATAACTTGACATACAGGATAATAGTAAAAAAATACCGATGTAACAATAATGGAAAATGTTTTATTCGATTCAAATTATAAAAATGTAAATCAAGCTTTAGTTTAATGAACAGTCAACCTCATGAAAATTTATTATTTGCAAATCTTTGATCCCATTTGTATATCGACACATAATACAAGTTAAAAAATACTGTAATAAATGTAGACGTATCAGCTAATGACACACTGCCATGATTTTTATGATCTTATTCTATAATTAAAACACTCTTAAAGAAAGCATTTATAAATCGCACACGTACTATTCAAACATATTTTAGTTGTCACAATTTAAATGCAAGTTCAAACCACTTTAAACTATTCCTTGGAATTAGTAGGCGGTTACAGGGGCGGCGTCCGCGTACGCCTTGACCTGAGGAATTGAGTATACGTTGTCGACGACTTTCTGGAATGCAGGGTATTTCTTCTCGAGGTTGGGCATTCTCATGGTGTGCTTCAGGGAATCAAGAATACCGGCAAAGTAAAAGTCAGCCCATGTCAACTAGAAATTAAAAAAAAACACAATTAATATACAATGTAGTTATTACGTACGATGCCGAAAATAATCTGTATGTCTTCAGGTTCATTAAACACGATTCGCCTTTCCACACTCGTAATTTAAATCATATTAATAAAAAAAAAACGAATCAATTAAAATAAATAACAATATTTTATGACGCAACACAATCCAATGTATTCGGACTCGAAACTTTAGACCACTGCTGGTCGATGCACGTGCAGATGCACGGTTTCAATCTAACATATTAACATTTCATAGCTAACACTCTTCGAATGAGAAAAGTATAAAATTATACTTCATAACAGTAAAAATCTATTGTGTCTGGTAATTAGTGAGCCAATAGATTCCAAGGGCGTTATTAACCTACATCAAATTGATTCTACGAAAATACTGAAAATATGACTTTTTGTTGGATATAAGTTTCGGATAAGCAGATAGTTTTTGCCGAAGAATTAAAAAGAACTCGTATTTCTTGTTATTATGTGGGTATGCAAACTTTAGTTCTCTTAGTAGTGTGTGGGTACGTCTACGTATTATGTCATTTTCGAAAGGACGTATTTTGTAAATTGTGGCTTTTCGAAGCGAAGGTTTTTCGCCATTTTCTTTTTATGGTATCTCCGGATTTAAGCTGAATTCATTGTTAATACAAAGGCAGAAGGAAGAATGATAGAGTATTTTTTGCTGATTTTGAATATATACCTATAATAATGTTTGACAAAAATGGTATATAGTTACGCCTATTCTTCGTATGACGGCAGCGTAATCGAATCGAAACATAGGCTGGTTGCTTGTCCGGTGTGGAAAAGCAACCAGCCTACATTTTTCACTACGAGATAATGGATCAATCATTTCATACTGCATATTATATCTACTAATTAAGGATTGTACACGCATTTAACGTTGTCTGGTACCTTTCCTAGGGCGAGATGACCGTTGTTCTCCACGATAATTTCATGCAGTTTCTCCAGGAACTCTGGGTACACATTTTTCACAAAGTCTGCCTGTTTCCTCTCCTTCACAGCCTCGTCGTTCTCGTAAATCACCATGCCAACCTCTGTAAAAACAAAATAGTTCACATTAATCATTAAATCAATTATTGTTCGGGTATGCCCGACTAGTTTCAAACTTGGCGATGTAGAGAGCCAAACAACAAGCGGGACCGACGGTTTAACGTACCCTTCGAAGCACCACCCATCACACCGACCTTCCCATAATTGACCTGCCTATTACGTCTTTATTTATTGTTTTAATTAACATCAGAATGTTTGTGCAATAGCTTTATCATTCCCTCGACACGCCTATGCAATGATAAAAAGGCACCTATCTTATCTTTTTATCTAATTTAGGAAAAGCTTTTCCAAACAAAAATTTGCTTTAAATCTCACAAAAAAAGAAGACAATATATAAAACAAAACAATCAATTTTCTGCCTTAAATTCGAAACATGACATCAGTTTTCTATCTTATATTGATTGGGTGCCTGTACGCACATTTTCACAATTAAAGGTATAATGTATCTTATCTAATTACTATTTTTCAAAGAAACATTGAAAAAATAATGGACAAGAACGGGGTTTGAACCCGCGACCTTTGACGTTCGTTCGTTTTGAGTGATGACCCGGAACGTCAAAGGTCGCGGGTTCAACCCCCGTTCTTGTCCATTATTTTTTCAATGTTTCTTTGAAAAATAGTAATTAATATAGGCATTACATGGCCTCAACATGTATTAAAAAATATAATTATATATGGTATCTTATCTAAATAACATGATTGTATCACAATAGTATTGTAGTGACGCAGTTCTATACAAGGTTATGAGTTGGAATCTGGCACATAACAATGTGACATTTTTAATGCTACAATATCATATACATAGATAGCCAATATCGAATAGTGGTCGATTAACTATCGCTGAAGTTAAGCCTCGCTTCTCACAGTCACTCAGTAGATGGGTGTCTACTAAGAACAATTGCATATGAGCGTCTCCGTGCATCCAAAGGCTCGTTAAGCCGTTTGTTTGTCTTGGCCGTTTTTAGTGCATTGCTAAGCAAAGTCAGAGGACTACAAACCTATTTCTTGATTATTCTACTCGTAAAATGTTATTGACACAAGGTGTAGGAAAACATCATGAGAAAATCGGAACCTCATGGTCAGTAATTGCTATCATGTAGCGAACTATAGCGTTAGAGAACGGTTTATAGCCATATTTTAATCATACATTCTCCCGGATAAATACTCCAGGCGTTCTGACCACTAAACCATCTCGACCTCTGCTCACCACCGCCAATTCTTCATCCACATTTTATATTATAACTTTAGAGTTCGCTGAGCATGCATTAATGCTTTTCAAAGATTTATCTTTAATTATACATTCTTCTCCTTACCTTAAGGATAATGAAGTAGTCTGAGAGTTTGAGCCGCCCGTAGGCCTCTGAAATGACTTTACACACCATTGAGAACATCTCTCAGGTATGTGTCTCTCATAATGTTTCCTTAAACATAAAAAGGCAACTAGCTATCGTCAGACATTGACAAAATCGTCATCCATTCATGCGCAAAAAAGTCACTGGTTCATTCTGTGAGCACAGCAGTAGGACGACTGAATAGAATCACTTACTGGAACGAAGATCGGTCACCAGGGCGATGTTCTGTTCGATTTCCAGTGCATCTTCAAGGGTGTCTCCCACCAGCCCATACTTGCGGCCCAGGTATGTGCAAATGGGTACACTCTGGGCATACTGCTTTCCATCAATCTCCAAGATTGGTAACTGGCCGAACTTGGTTTCTGGAACATGACAAAACAACTTCCAAATTAGGTTTCACAAATCAGGTTATTTAATTATTTTAATAGAATTAAATGTCCTATCGAGCGAGGCAAGATTGATAAGATTGAGGGGCTCGTTGCTAAGTAATAACCGCACAGATCGATCGATTGATCGAGATTAAGTTGCGCTTGCCGCATACTTCATATCGAGACCCATCCACTTCTGCACATTAAACCCTCGGTCCAAGTTGCCCTTTGCAGACATTCTACTTGTAACATTGGCGGTCAGGTATTTTCAGAAGCTCAATACAGCGATTGAACGCTGAAATGCAGGATTTGACTAGCACTACTGAACGCAGAAGGTCACCAAAACGCCATGCAACCCGTCATGCCCCGCAGATATTCCATACCTTAGCAAATATTCTTCTTGCCTTATAAATCCTGAGGTGATATATGAACAAAGATACTCACTTGGCCTGAATGCCGACCAATCTGCAAAGGAGATGCGGCGGTCTTCGAACTCTTGGCCACCGTACGACATCAGCAGTCGGGCCCCCTCGCCCATAACCTTCAAGTTGAAGTAGTAGTAAACATACTTCGGCATGGTTCTGGAATTAGATATAATAAATTAAATTAGAACAGCCATACAAATATACTTATAATACTAGCTTCTGCTCGGGACTTCGTCTGCGTAGATAACTACGTGTGCCAAAATTTCGTTTAGGAGTTATTGCCTAAAAGAGTAATAAACATCCGTCCAACCTCACATTTCGCATTTATAATATTAGTAGGATAACTAGCCCATAACTGACCCACTGCAGTGGAAGGCCCTTTTTTACATTAACCACCAGTAGCTGCAAGAAAACCTTCTTAGGAGACCACACCAAATTTTTGGATTAAATTTCCTAGTATGGGACATCTTTGTTAGAGGAACCTTGCAACCAGCCTCGCTAACCTGTTGTAACGAACCTTTGACGGGGTTCCGAAATTGACAGTTGAAATTTAAAAATATTTCGATTAATAATACTTTTTTTTTTCAACGAATGTTCAGTAAATGCTGTGAAAAAACTACTAAATCTGTTTATGATGATGACTTGCGTAATTCACACTTTTTGTATAGTTGTTAAATATTATTAGACGCTAGATTATATTAAAAGTATAAAATTAACTAATTGAAACATATCAAATTATTGTTCACCGGTTACTACTCACGTGATTTTTTCGGGATTGCCCGACTAGTTTCGAACTCAAACGGAGCCTTTAAGCATGAGCTGAGCCCGCGGCAATGTCGCGAGTCGGTTTGTCTCGAAACTAATCCCGAAAAATGCACGTAAGTAGTAACCGGTGAACAATAATTGATATGATTAAAACATGTCTCTATTTTTATTTTATTTAAGAAATGTAAATTAATCTATCATTATTAGACAGGTAACTAATATCTATGTGATTATTTCTTACTCTTATCTCTACACAAATCTCAATACCTTCTAATATCTTTGTTAAATACTGTGTGTGTCAGTTGGGAGAGTGATGACACGAACTGTCAGGGGTCGCGGGTTCAAGCCCCGTTCGTGTCTATTACTTTTCAATGTTTCCTTATATAAGTAGTAATTAATATAGGCATTACATAGCCTTGACATGTAAAAAAAATATGTCATTACCTATATATGAATTAGTAATTCGATTGCTTTAATTTATTCGGGTTCGTATCTATTAGTTTTCAATGTTTCCTTGGGAAAATAGTAATTTATTATTAATTATTTATAAATCTCACTCAAAATATCAAATACATAATATAAATTAATTGGTAATAGTAATTTGATGGTTTCTTCTTTGCTTCTTCAGAGAACGACGAACATTTTTCCTCGAATTGTGTCAAATTTACATAGTAACGCCGCCGCGTCTCGGTCAAGGCCATATCTATTCTTATTTTGTACCATAATACATATGTAGGTCGATACGGAAGCAAAAAAAATTCAATGGTCTCTCTAGCTCTGACGTAATTATAATAATATGTTTTTCTGTCACACATGACGTCATCCTGCGTTAAAACCAATATTCGGTAAAAACGACATTGATAGGAATTAAATTACAAAAACGAATCTATTTTTTCAAGACTTAGATAATACAAAATAATATTAATGTTTTAAAACTATAGAAAATGTAAGTAGTAGTATATAAGCAGTCTCCATAAATGAAAAATACTTACGACTTATTTTAGGTAGTCCGCTATCAGTCGCTATATCCGTCTGCACGGTTCGGCAGCCGCACGAATACTGAACTTGAAGTAGATTACAGAGTGAGGTGGGGCCCCCGCCCGTCGTCACCACCCGGCAGACGTGCTTTGAACACCCAACAAACCGATAAAAATATGCAAGTAATCCCAATCACAATTATATTAAGAGAATCAAGTGATTTGTTCGTGTTAAGGCACATTTCAACACTTCTTTTTTTTTTGTTGTTTTTTTCGGTTTGTGTAAGGCTAGTTGTCTTAAAGCTGTTCAAGTCGCCAGAAGACTCCAAGTTAAAGAACTGCTATCAGATTTATCAATTTTTTTGCTTATTGTAGATTTATCTTGTTTCATTTCTTCGTAAACAATGTTCTAGGGCGGGCCAGAAGGATTCTAGGGTGGATCAGGCTCACCCCCCCCCCCCCCCCTTTGGCCCTACTAAACTAAATCTAAGTAGGAGAGCATCAATTTTTAAACCGTTGCGATATAGGAATTTCTTCCTGTATGGTGGGTGCGTTTACAGACATATAATCGCACACACGCCCAGACCTGGAATAATTATCTGTAGATCATACCTACAGAATTTTGGATCGAACCTGCGACACGTGACGCAGCATTCGTTCTCTTGACCACTGCGCCAACCGCGCCGTCTTGTCGTCAAGTAGACCAGATAACATGTACATATGAAAAGTCGAAGCTAGGTGCACAGTCCAACAAGTTGATCTCATGGAGAAGGCCAACGGTAAGGGTAAGCCTCCTCTCGACTGAACCAATATCTTTATCCCGTGATAGTTTGACTATACATATTTCCCCCCATAATTTTTCTCCCTTCCCTAACAAACTTTTAGGGAGTTTCTCCTTGGACATCGTGTCGTGCTGGCCTTCTACCGAGCAAAACTACAAAGTCCTCCACTAAACCTTCACCGAGGTTCCGGGATCAAAATACAGCTGCGATGTTCAGTCCAGTACGTTTGACCTTCATAATCATGATGGCCCTACTTTGTTGTACTTATTTCACTAGGCAACGCATTTGTCTGTTAAAAGCAAATGTTACACTTGTGTCTATTTAAGGAAAACTAACCGAAAATCCATATTTACGTCTGCTATAGATAAGAAACGATTCTTAATAATGTCTGCCATATAATAAAACATTTTTTAACCGGATTGATGGCGTGTATTATTGTTTTTTGTTTTTCCTGACGTTTCGAGCACTTTGCAGCGTTCGTGGTGCAGGAGGACTGTCTGCCTGCTTAGTATTGGATGCTGGGATGCTCTTCTTCTTATCGTATCAATGGCAATCCAAATTGTGTTACCCCAAAACCCTGCTACGTTGACATAACGTAAACCACATTGTCAGTGGCTTCCAAGAGGATATTTAACGTGCAGGTATCAGGGCACTCAGGACACGGTGTGTTCCTTCGTTTGCGGAACAGCACTACACCTACCCTCCAGTTTGGAATCTTGTATGTATCCCCACCTGAGCAGGTTTTCCTTGCTTTTGCCAATCTGAGTCTGAAATGTAATTAATGACTTTCATGACAGGCGGGAGATTTCCCGATGGTGGGAAGAACGGAATTTGCAACGAAGTACATACTGTTACGCAACAGCTGGGATGTTTAGAGAAGAATTAAATAGGAAAATTATAAGAAACAATCGATAATCAAGTTCCTCAGAATGTGGATGGAAGCCATATTAGATAGACTTTTTTGTACTTACAACAAAAGATTATTCTCCACCTATGATTACCTAAACAATCATTTTTAGGCGCACCTCACTAACTTGGGATGAGTCCCAGTCTAATGTATCTATTATATAGAAAAATTAAATAAAGGAAACTAGATGAAACTATTGAATTAAACGAAAAAAAAATTAGTTTGAGTTATTGTATGTTCAAAAAAGCCAGACCGATAAATTATCTGCACCTTAATGTTGTTTGATGTTAATCTTTAATGATAAGGATCAAATCTTATCATTTGTGCAATTGAAAAGCATGTGACAAGGTTTTTTCCAAACAGTTGTGATGAAACAATGATGATGAAATCACCAGTTAAGCGAGGTTGGTCTCTCTGCTAGAATACTTTGTGGCTGTACTAAGACAATTCATTATTATTCGTCACTAGCGACCCGCCCCGGCTTCGCACGGAAATTATATACCTAAACCTTCCTCATAAATCACTGTCTATTGGTGAAAACCACATGAAAATCGATTTTGAGTTTATCGCGAACAGACAGACCGACAAACGCGGCGGGGGACTTTGTTTTATAATATGTAGTGACAAGAATTTCTTCGAATTATCTTTCATAAATCATGTTGCCCTGTTGCGCACTTTACAGTACTTACGTAAATTGCACATCAGTGGCAACAAAACATGTTTAAGCTAACCCCGCAGGCTCGCATATTATTAAAATAATTTTTAACAAAAAAAAGAACCGACTCCATAAATCTTTCTGTTAAGTAAAATTGCACTAAAAAGTTATAAAATAATTGCATTATTTACTTACTACAATTTATAGAAAAATACTTTTTTAATTTTAGAGGATTCTGAATAAAATCAATTTATTAGGACAATAATATACAATTATTATTATTTTTGGAGTCGGTGCCAGACAAACTTTTTTAAAGGTACATTAACCATCATTATTTTTACGATAATGTATATAATGTATACCTAATTGAAAAAAATTACAAATGAACACAACAACTGCCTAAAGCGAACGTAATACGCTACTTCATGAATGTACTTACACGTTTATTGTCCTTTACTGGCACCGACTCCAAAAATAATAATAATTGTATATTATTGTCCTAATAAATTGATTTTATTCAGAATCCTCTAAAATTAAAAAAGTATTTTTCTATAAATTGTAGTAAGTAAATAATGCAATTATTTTATAACTTTTTAGTGCAATTTTACTTAACAGAAAGATTTTTGGAGTCGGTTCTTTTTTTTGTTAAAAATTATTTTATTTCTTACTTTTTAGTGAATCTTGCGTACCATAACTGATTTATCGGAAGTGAATATGGGTAGAACTATTCAACGCGCTGCCCATATATATCTGTCGCAGATGGATTGTAGAATCCGCTGTTTTACAAAATCTCTAGCTGCTTTTCAAAACAGTACTGTTTTATAAAACAGCTGAACAACGTTCAGCTGGATTGCCATTGCGATACGTTTAACAAAACTGCTACCCACCCTTAGACGTAATGCAGATTGACGTATCTACAGTGGGACAGGTTTGTTTATTGTATAGGTATATTAAATGGATAGTCACCATTCAAGTAAAAAAGCGATACTGTATTCTGATTTGACTTTCCGTGGCTGGGTCGACGGAGCCCCGCTTAGCGGGGCTCCTATTTTTTTGTCCGTAAGGTTAGAAAAAACCTAAACACGAAGAGGATGACGGGGGCTGTTCGCTCGCTACGCTCGCTCACGGGCCCCCGTCATCCTCTTCGAACCTAACCTGTCCGTGTCGGGGTACACGAAACTCCCGAGCTCGCTTCGCTCGCTCATGGATCAATTTAATTTATTTTCTTTCATAATCCCGATATATTGTCGACTATTATAGTGGTTTAGTATTTACGTCATTAAAAATTTTCATATTTTTTTTTGCTATTGAGAAGTAAAATAAAGTTAGGTTATTATTGTTAGGACATACAGAGCCATATGTGACAAAATTTCGAACTAAAATCAACAGCGGGTCAACGATCAGAGATTATGTAAAACAGTGTGAAATGAACTGTCATCATTTCACACTGTTTTACATAATCTCTGATCGTTGACCCGCTGCATTGATAAACGCAAAACGTTCATTCAATTCTGCGTGTTATAGTTCAGTAATTATGTAAAACCGCTAAACGTCGTTCAGCTGTTTTTCATAACAGTACTGTTTTGTAAATCAGCTAGCAGTTTTGTAAAACAGCTTATTCTACAGTCCATCTGCGACATATCCATATCAAAGTAGGAAATCTGGATCTGAGGTTATTTCAAAAGAGAGTAATAAACTGCGAAAACAAGATGAAATTAAATAAAAAAAAAAAAACTGACTAGCGTATGTTACTCACGGGACAGTGTAAGGATTCTAACGATACCCCATATATCGAAATCAGTTCAGGTATTTAGAAGTTATGGTGGAATAGGTAAAGAAACTCACAAACATACTTACACATATACATACTTATATACACTCCGTTTTTTGAGCACTCGTTTAAAAAGAGATGTTTGAGAATGCGGTCTTACGAGTACACTAAAAAGTATTAAATAGCAAAAAAAAAGACGGATTTCCGGTGCTTCTCTTCCGGTTTCATCATCATCATCATCATCTGATGATGAAGCTGGAAAATAGGCAGTTCATTAGAACTATTCTAGAGACCGTAAACACCACCGGAAAGTCACAAGAAAGCAAAATACACCATTTCGTTTACTTCGACGACGTATTATTTTTCAGTTAATTTTGATTTAAATACCAAACTACTAAACCAATTTTCATAAAATTTAAATGGGACCAATCTGAAACTAAATCCTTTCAAATAAAAAAATAATTTTCCAAATCGGTTCATAAATGACGGAGTTCTGAGGTAACAAACATAAAAAAAAAAAAAAAAAAAAAAAAAATACAACCGAATTGATAACCTCCTCCTTTTTGGAAGTCGGTTAAAAACTCATTACAAAAGTCCACAAACTGCCTGAGAGATATAGCGATTACTCATAAAACATGACTTGCTTGTTCAGAGCATAGATGTTGCGCATAGCGAACGCTATATTCTTGATATTCGCTAACTGGTGTGCGAGTTTTCAGTAGGGTTACTCTTGAATATATTAAAATAAATTGACCTATTAGAATCAGTAAATAATAAAGGTATGATGATTATGTTTTTAAGAAACATGCCCTGCATTCTGGGTCACATTTGCATTTAATTGATGGATTTTGTGAAGGATGATATGAAACAAAAGGAAACGAGCGGTAACATGAAGCGACTGACAGAGCACAATAGAAGGGAAAATCATATACGTTATCTTCAAATACGGTTATAGAATGCGGGAACGAACGCCACATTCACATCTCTAAATAACAGGAGTCGGCCCTGGACTACTGGACTAGGGGAGGTGGGCAAACCAGGGCACGCGCCCCGAGCGCCAGTTTCAGGGGGCGCCGAAATATCCGTATCATAATATAATATGGTTGAAAAAAAAAGCGTCTAGCATGCAGCGCACGTTGTACTATAAATTTATAATTTCATTTTAACGCCCAGTTAGTTTTTGAACACATCCTAAGGGCTCATTCTAAAATGCGCTGCGAGCAGCTGCAACAGATTGTTGGCAACATCAATGAATAAGTATTTGATGAAGCTGGCATCGATAATAAAGAGTGCAAATTTATTAAGGGGTTCTTATTGTCCTGTTCACGAAAAATGCCAACCATAATATATTTTTGCAAGATTTTTTTTATGTAATTCTTCTCAAACTCTGGAGAGAGGGGGTGCCACAAACAATTTTATGCCCCGGTTCGAAAAAATCGTAGATCCGGGGCTGACAGGAGTGTAAGTATAACAGTGCTGATTTTATCGGCAGAATGAAGAGTAACAAATATCATTATTGTAGCAGTATCATTATTGGAGGACGGTTACATAGATAACATCCGAGCTGATTAAGTATATTGTAGTATTATATGATATGTGATTACGCTGGCGTAGTGATTCTTATCATGTCATGTTTTGTTCAAAAAGCGCTTGAATTTTGATTTGATTTATCTCGACCGTAAGAAACTTTTAACCATTACTATTTTAATGATGTCCCTGACATAGTAAGTCAGCAGGACTGAGATGAAAACTGGTGTAACGACCATAGACATTTCAACTTTGATCTTCGACCATCGGTGTAAAGACAGTTCACTTTTCTACACTTCAAATACAAATTCAAATATTTATTGTTTTCCTTAATATTGTACAGATGGTACGCTTAAAAAAAAGAGTTATGGACCCTGTCGGTACTGCATATTTTTTTAGGAGAGGAAGAACGCTACTTTTCTGCATAATATAAACACTTGAATGAATTATTCAATCCGAGTAGTTTATATAGTAGCAATTTTATTTAACTAATGACCATCTTGTCCTAGATGGATTTCTCGTACCGGTTTGCTATCGACTAAAAACCACACGGTCTTAGACTTACCTTTACTGGAATCCCGGGATCGTAACATCATTTACCACAACTGCAGCAGATTCATCCAAGACGGTGTCCATCGGAGGTATCAGTGGCCTCCGGTGTATTTGCAAGCCAACCACAGCAACCCATCCCGCTGCCCCGCTCGCGAGTTCACCTCCTCAAAAGGTGTTGACAAAGCGCATTTTGCTCCGAATCATATATTTGGTAGATGCCTACTGCCTGCCCCTATGAGATCATAGCACTGCTTGGTCCAAGCAGAGTAGGTACCTCCACTACCTCTACTGTAAAAGTACTCTGTGCTGTGGTGTGCTGCGCTATATCCACAGAGCAGTCGCCACAGTGATGGCAGCCCGGTGTCGGCCCCCAGCCTATGCCACACAAATACCTGCCGGAGTCTAAGAACGCCATGTCCCCTCACCAACATCTTTTCAGTAACGGGTCTTACCGCCTTCCGAGACTTCAGTTTTTATTTTTAGGTGGAATTAAATGAGAAATACAATTTTTTTCTAACAAATTATATTTATTTATTCTTAAAATCTAATGTTACTATATCATAAACATGATGATAGATAATAATGTAACATGTTGTATTTGAGATAAATTACAAAATATAGGTATATTTATAAAATATATTGTATACGGGTGTAGAATGTGCGAAAAAAGCCGTTCAAATTGCTAAGAACCAAACTGAGTTGTTAAGCAAGACTTACAGGAAATCAACTTTTTTATTCGTTAAATAATAATTTAAATTAATTCCGATATGCCTCATTTTGTTTGGTCATCATTATTTATGCATTGGTTAGTGATTTTTGTTTTCACACGTTTTGAAAATTGTGTCGTGTTTTTAGCGATATACAGCCCAAACCAAATTTTTCAGAAGATCAAATATTTCCAGTTATTTATCAGAATTTAAATGCATGTTTCACATTATTAAATTAGAATTCGGTCGCTGGGGCGGCATCGGCGTATGCCTTAACCTTGGGAATGGAGTACACGTTGTCGATGACTTTCTTGAAGGCAGGGTACTTCTTCTCGAGGTCGGGCATCTGGAGCATCTTCTTCAGGTAGTCGAACATTCCCGCGAAGACAAAGTCACCCCAGGTCAACTAGAAATTGAATAAATTTTGTCACCATTGTCGAATAATATAATAACTTTTTGCAAAAATGTCATAATGTGTAAAGATAGCAGCTTAAAAGTTCCTGCTCCCTAATCAATCATAGCTTAGTGATATGATCTTAGGACTAGTCAAACTCAAGGGCCGCAATTAGAAATACGCATCTAACTTTTTTGTACTCATATGCATATAATAAATTAAATTGCTTAATACAGTGAGCGACATCATCGTAAGGAAACCAACACACATAAGAGATATTCAATACCATACGATAAGAATAAAAATATTAGTATTATAATTATGTGTATATATTATAATAAATATTATATGAAACCTGATAAAATTAAGTTCTTTTTTTTCATAATTGATACTCATTACGTTTACCTGATTCTATGAAGCTTTCAAAGTTTTAAAGATTTTACTATATTAATGTCTAGTACCTTTCCGAGGGCGATGTGTCCTTTGTTCTCCACAATGATGGAGTTCAGTTTCTCCAGAAGCGCTGGGAACACGTTCTCAACATAGTCTGCGTATTTCTTCGCCTTCACAGCCTCATCAGCCTCGTATTCAACGATCGCGGCCTCTGTAAGAAAAATAAATTAATTAAAACACTCGTCAGCAAATGTATCTATATCTTCCATTGCTCCTGTCTGTGAAGGCAGATCTTATAGCAGAGGAGATTCTAGCGAGCTTGTGTCGCTTTTCTCAATACTGAGGATAGAGATCATTGCCCTATTTGGCGCTATCGTCTGCTGTGTGTATAATATACAATATTCGAGTATCGAACAAATTGATCAGAGGACTCCGTGATCAAACCGCATAGGACTCCGCCCAAGCAGGTTTTCAAGTTTTTCATCCCGTTGTCCAAATATCTCATATGAAGATCTCTCGTGGAGAGTCTATTTGAGAGGTTTCGTTTCTAGGTGCATGCGTTAAAAATCAAACTAAAAATATCGTTAATTCAAACTAGTCTACTTGAAATACTACTTTATCAAGGTAGTTGATCTCCAAAAACCCCTACCTTTCATCGCTTCCTAGAGAGCAGAAGGTGGTTTGATATTCCGTCTAAGGAATCCGATGAATATTGCTTTAAAATAAAAAATAAGAAAACTTACTGGCACGGATGTCGTTCACCAGGTCAACGTTCTGGTCGATCTCCAGAGCGTCCTCCAAAGTGCTTCCGACCAGCCCGAACTTGGGGCCGAGGTACCGGCTGATAGCCAAGCTCTGCGCGTACTGCTTGCCGTCAATCTCCAAGATTGGCATCTGACCGAAAAGGGTCTCTGGAACATTCAAAATAATTGTTTAGTAAGCAATTTAATAATAATAGTTTTTTTTTTGGCTGGCAACTCGTGCACGTTTATAAAACTTGGGTAATTCGAAGTCAAGTCACAATATTTTATTTCACTCAAATAATTTAAGGCGAACTTAGAAAAGGTAGAATCTAATTGAACGGTTCCAAATATTTGTTACCTATGGAGAAGAACCGGCAAGAAACTCCATGGTTGCTCTTTTATACGTAATATCTTTTACAATTTGTGTAGATAGTTTTTTTTTTTTTTTTTTTCTTCTGGCTTCGCACTACTGATGCATTGCCAATGTCGAGTAAAATAGAAAAGGTAGGACTTTGTGAAAGGACAATAAAAGGTAGGGAAACAGGATATGGATTATTATAAAAACGGAAACGAATAGAAAAATTTGGAAAAATCAAGTGGGTTATAATCTGAACTACGCTAAAAATTTATTACACTGTAGATAGTTTATAATGTTGATTTGAAGGGAATGTGAGAGCAAAGTAGGTAGTCTTGGTGGTTATTTATAGGAGTTATAGAATTGGATACCATTAGATGTATGTATGTGCATAGATGTCGACGCAATTGTTTTTTTACACGGCTGCCTGAAAATAGGAGTGTTATATTTACACGGCTGCCTGAAAATAGGAGTGTTATATTTACACGGCTGCCTGAAAATAGGAGTGTTATATTTACACGGCTGCCTGAAAATAGGAGTGTTATATTTACACGGCTGCCTGAAAATAGGAGTGTTATATTTACACGGCTGCCTGAAAATAGGAGTGTTATATTTACACGGCTGCCTGAAAATAGGAGTGTTATATTTTTAGGGTTCATGTATGCATGATTGTGAGTTTCTTTATTCCACCATAACTTCTAAACGCCTGAACGGATTTAGATATATGAGGTATCGTTAGAATCCTTACATTGTCCATAGGCTGTGAAATAGTGTGAAATAAAAATATAATTCACACAAATGACAGGCGTGCTTTTTATTTGTTTAATAAATAAATTATCTTGCTAATAATTTCAATTTAAATAATGCACGTGTTGTAGACGCAACTTAACCCCATTTCCGCCTTTATACCTATAATCAATACAACGAGTATTATGTAAACAAATCGTTTACCACGCCTACTAGCGTTCATAACGATTAAAAATGAATAAATCATCCCCATATGTGTTTACTAGACTTTAACATGAAGACCCATTATTATAGAGGTTCCAAAAGCCTAATGTAAATACTTTAATGATATCAAAATAACTGAGGCCAAGGTCTGTGGATACGATATACAACAAAATCTGTTGCTAAGCAACACAATTAACACAATTTTTTTTACAAATATCTGTTGTTAGGGACTCTATCACTCTTGAAGGAATTAGTACTGGAGTAGTTTTAGCGGGCGTACCCCTCTCGCCGCTGGCATATGATTCCCAATCAAACATTACTTTTTACCTGTATGGTTACAATGATAATACACGATTTTAATCGTTTGTGACTCAATTTTATGTTTGTGTTTAGTTTTTTTATGTGTGATAATACTGTTAATTTAATGACAAGAGCTATTGTTGCTTTAGTGCAAGTTCTTTTGTGCGTGTGTGTTACCTCACCCCCCGCCAAAAAGGCGAGTTTTTTTTCGTTATTTAGTCAAAAGCCGTATCCAGTCTGGACCTCGACAGAAAGAAATTATTGGCAGCAGAGTGAAGCGAGTCACACTTAGGTAAACCGAGAGAAATAATGTTGGCCTATGTTCCAGACTTCCAGTCTCTATGTATCTTGTACTTTGATTTACCGTCGTGGTGAAAGGACGAGCCAGCCGACAAAAAGAGGGCAGGTCGTCGGCTGCCCAGGGTGAGCCTTATGTACTATGGATACGTCACGCGGGGAGGCACCCGGATCCTTCCAAAGAAAGTTGCAACCTATGGCGAGAAACAGCTCATCCACTGCTCCCTTTGTTCAGCCATCAGAGACGCTTCCAACTGGTCATGCGCTGCCATGGCCGACTTGGAAATGCTTAAATAGGCTTCGCAGTCGCTTACCAGTCGGCATAAAAAAAGGACCATAAGTAGGGGTTCATAGACGACTCGGACCTACACTGTGAGTGCGTTGGTTCCCGCAGACAATGGTCCACCTTACAACATGCGCTGCATGCCCTGCCCACTGTATTCAGGAGGAGCGAACAATCGCCTGTGAGGGGGCAGTGCGTCTTGCAAAATACAGAGTCAACAAAATTTGAGTCGTTTTGCCGTCGTCTCGCTAAGAAGAAGACAGTTGTGTGGGAATAATGCTAAGACAAAGTACATGATAATGATAATTAAAATGTAATTATCTTGGCCTTACACATCAAATGAAAAGTAATTTTAAAATATAAAGTATTGTGATCATTTTATCTTGAATAACATTATTTGAGAATAAAGATGTATGACATTATTTGAATTAAAATCAGTACATAGACAGTGTAAGAAAATTTACCATGTCTTTGTAGGTAAACCAAAGGTGTACCGACTTTTACAGTACTGTCGGCAGATTAAATATTATTTTAAATATTAGAATTTAAGTAAATTGGTTGATAAGGCAAGTAAATTGTGAAGTGACACTAGGACTCGTTTTCGTTAATGGTGCTCCTTCTCTATGTGCAGAAATGCCGTGTGGTTTTAGTCGGTAGGACTCCGACATAGCCCTCACCGTAAGGTGCAGGGCATCCATGAGGATTTCCACACGATAATAAAAAAAAGGACTCGTTTTCGTATTCGTAGAGAGCAGATTAGTGTTGAATATGAATGATTTGGATGACAACAAGAATAGAGGAACACCGAGGAAGCCATGATTGGACTTTACGAAAGATGATATGGCTAGAAAGGGAATGAATACACTTAGTGTGTATGGAAGAAAAAGACATAAGTATTTTGCTGGCCTCAAAATAAATTGGGATAATGGTAGGATTTGATTTGTTACCACATAATTTCTCTCTTTCCCTATCATTAATGCTATCCCTATCACACACTTTTCATCAGTCATCATTACTCATCAGTCTAATGTAATATTGTAGTATCCGGCATTTTATGGTGCGACGGTTATCTGTATTTACATTAGAACGAAACTGCGGCCAAGGTCAGCCGAAATGTGATGTAATCAAACATGTATTAGTTTAAGGTGTACACACTGTGCGGGCGGATGCGTAAGCGGCAGCGGGAGCGACTGGAATGGTTTGTTCAATCCACAAACAAGCGAGACAAAGATCAAGATACTTTGTCTAACTCACTACGGATAGTTTAATCCACAATGACGCTTTCGATTTAGTTCCGATTTTAGTTTAGTTGCTAGGTTAGCAACTATTTTGTAAAATTATTGCTAACTTTTACACTATAGCGTTGAATGATATTACTATACTAACAAAAAGGAATTAACGCGATATAAATACCTTTGAATCGCTTGACGTTTCGACCAGTTTCATCAGTCTATTTGTGACCACGATCAGTATAACATGATCGAAACATCAAGCAATTCAACGATATTTATTGCGCATTCATTAAAGAAATTACTTAATTCTGAAAGAACCAAACCACGGAGTTCTAACAAAAAGTTCTACATAATAATAGTGGTAGCACCGCCGACGACGTGAATCATTATCGCGAGACAACAAACTCGCCACCGCCGCCGCCTGTTAACATGATCTCACCTTAATAAACGACCTTGTGCGAATCATCGCGGAATGGAATGACACAGCTGAATACCAACTGCAATTGTACGGCCACCTACAAACTGCTATAGAACTAGATTAAATATAAAAATTTATCTGTGCTATCAAACAACTGTTGGGGTTCAATTTATTGTGATGCATCCAAGAATAGATGCAAGTAACTACTCTACATGGGTACCTACTTCCTTAGTAATCAGCATTGGGATGTTCCAGTGAATGATTTCGTTTTAGTCAGCTAAGTTAATCATTACCATTATTATACTGTGCTGCATTGAGCAATGTTCACGCGTGTCATACGATTTTCAACAAACTTCCAAGGGAAAAAAGGTATAACATTTACTAATAACTCTTGAGTGCTGAGTTCAAACCATCGACTAGGTACTTTTCATCAACATTAACAAGAGATTAGATATCATGAAGTACGCTGTGGACTGCATTATTACCACCTAGTTTATACACCTGTATTATTAATTGTAATACCTTATAATGTGGCTATTTGCTGTTCCTTTTTAATAAAATAAAATATATTAACAATAACAATATTAAAATCGTGCTTATCACCTGCTCATGCTATTCACCGGTAACTAGGTATCTACTCAGGTGCATTTTTCGGGTTTGTTTGACTAGTTTCGAACTCGAACCGAGTCCTTAGCCTTGAGCTGAGCCCGCGCCAATGTCGTGAGTGAGACTGAGTTGACTTGTGACATCGCCATAGATGCGGCTCATTACTAAAGGCTCCGTCCGAGTTCCCGAGAATCCCGAAAATTGCACGTGAGCAGTAACCGGTGAACAATAATTGATACGAATATATCTCACGAAAGTTATTATACAAAAATAACATCATAATACTGTTTTGTTTACGAAAAAAGCTTCTTTCGCTCAAAGAACAACATAAAAGACATCGTCCTATACAAACGACAGTTGTTTCCATTGATTCCTATCGGCTTCCTAGAGTTTGAAGCCAGCATTGTTACTGATAATATAATCAAAGGATGTTGATACACTGCTGAACTGTCACAATAGCTGCTTGTTCCCACCAGTTACCAACCACTTTCTTGTATGTTTACAAGCACCGTCCTTTAAGTGGTTGAATAGGCTTTTATAACGACTACCCAGTCAAAATAACATAATACAATAAGGTGTAAACAGTTTTACACCCACATTTGTGACCCACATATAGAGTAGTTGGTGGTAGTTACGACCAATTGTGTATGTACTATCGCGGACACTCCCGCCTGACCACCACTAAGTTCATTTTTGCTTGCACTCAAAAAATAGAAGCGCTCTGTAGCCCCGCCAAGGTCAAATAAGATCGTCCTTAAAATTCACAAAAAGAAGTACACGTGATGCGTTACTAAGCTGCGCAGTGCATATGGCAACTAATTACATTCTCGCTTTCCTAATAGGCGAACACTTTACGGGACGTGGAATGGCGCCGGCGCAGGATTTAGACAAAAAAGTGGGCAGACGGAATAAGGCGCGATTGTACATATATTTACAAGCAGGCGGGCGGTGCAGAGGTAATTGCATGACTACCCTCAATATTGTGAAAGTAGCTTGATATTGTATTTGCATCCATTGTAATGGACTTCCGCAAGGTAACGCCTGAATCTATTAATTACACCCATGTAATAAGGGTGATCCTATTGCCACCAAAACAATTAATAATACACGCAATTAATCCGGTTAGATTTTGTTTTATTATAATATGTAGTGATCCCGAAAACCTTAGTTTTTACTAGACAGCACAGCTAATGTCGCTATTACTGCTTTACTGCCCTCGTGAGCAGAAGATAAGTAGTGAATTTTTCCAAATCAATATAAACTACCCATTAATTAAACTTATAAGCGCTGTTAATGACACAATTTTTATTCGGCCTCCAGATGTTGACGCATCCATACTTCCATACTAATATTACAAATAACTGTGGTTGTTTGTTTGTTAACTTTTCACGACTAAACGGCTGAACAGATCGTAATGAAATTTGGTAATACGGTATATTAAACCTTGGAGTAGGACATAGGCAACCTTTTGTCACGCAGACAAAGGCGCGGGCACCAGCTAATACCTACAAAATAATGTTTCTTTTTTTGTTTATAACTTTTATAGATTTGTTTATTTTTTATATCAGTCTAATTAAATTAACTTGTTTTAAAAATAATTTACGATTTCCCAATACGATGCGCAGTATGATTAATAATTATCTGTCACTTGAAAAACACCGTTTACAAGGAAAATAGAGTTTTCCTTTCTTAATTATTAACACAATCTTAGTGCCTAGTTAGCTACAACATTTCTTGAGATTTTAATTGGTCATTTAATTTTCAAGTGTTTTATACTGTGTACGACACACCACAATATGGCGGAAAGCTGTTATTACTTTCAGTTTCATCCACTTTGATCGATAACGCACTATTTTAATGTTATTTCTACATATATAATAGCCGTTAGCAACACCTAATGATAAGTGATAATCTGATAAAAGCAATGTATGATTGATAAATAGAACACATTGCCCGATTATGTTACTGGGTTACTGGGGTGGATCGAATGTACTGAAAAAAGTCCGCAGGATTTGGGTTAGGTTAGGTCGCGTATTCTCGACAGAAGTTTTTTTATATGGCATCGGCTTATAAATGGTGGTTAAGTTCAGTGATATAGTTTTGAGCTTAAATGCCTTAAATTTCAATGCGATCAGCTACTTGTCGCTGATCAAACCTGCAGTTTTTTTTGAAGTGAAAACTTCTTTAGGCGCGTTTACCACATTTTAGGTGAACAAAGATCATGAAACTCGCGTCATCGTCACCGCACGCTTCCCACGAGCTATATGCATAGGTAGTGTGTATATATGCACATAGATATACCTCTGTGCGTTATTAGTACAATACAATTCACAAGTTACTTAGTTTTCACTTCTATCGGCAGTCCCCAAATACTGCCCAGCATTTTTTTTTTCTCTAAATCCGAAGGAATGTTTGCTTAGAACAACCCTATCTCTAGACTTATGTTCCAGTCTCTATTTTTCACTTGTAGTGGTGAGACAGTGACAGGAATAATGGTTAGCAAAAGCTTGCTGCGTAGGTAATGCTCAGTAATGTACCTTTATAGGTATATCTTGTATGAAAATGTGGGTGTACAAATATGTACACCTCTCTCTAAAGTTATTATATTAAATGGAAAAAGAATTCGCTAAGCATGCGTTAATGCTTTTCAAAGATTTATCTTGAATTATTAAGGTAATTGCATTCTTTACGACATTGTATTAACTGCAAAGTTAGTCGGGCACCCGTATAGGGACTGAATTGATAGCAATAACGTCGCCATAAGACGTGTTAAAATATGGAAGAAGAATTCGCGGTGGTGAGCAGAGGTCGAGATGGCTTAGTGGGCAGAGCGTCTGGTCTATTCATCCGGGAGGCGCAGGTTCGAATCCTGTTCGCGACCGTATTCTTTTTCCATTTAATATAATAACTTTAGAGTTCGCTAAGCATGCGTTAATGCTTTTCAAAGATTTATCTTGAATTACTAATACCTTGACGTCAATCACCCGTAAGCATGCCTCTTTATCCGAATTAAATAATATGATATCAGTAGCATTAATCGGATATATTCTTACTACATAGCTCAATTAAATTTTATATCTTTGATACGAAACCTTTTTCAATACTACTTCTTTTGTAAGTTTTGATTTCTAAAATCTATAGAGCCGTTTGCCAACATTTATGGATAACGTGAAGCATACGTTGTATATACAGGACAATCTAATTAGGATGCACTTTTGATTTAAATTGATATTCGCCTATAAACAAAATTTAATAAGAAAACCTGCCATGAGTTAATTAATATAGCATATTATTTTTACAAATAAATCGATTATGTTGACCATTCTGAAGGCCAAAATACTTTTTGACTATACATCCGCAAATTAGATACAACACGCAAATTTATTATAAGTGACAAGGCTATAAAAGAGACTTGTTGAAATAATAGTACACTACACTATTGTTAAATATTTTAAGAAATTAATTTCACGCCTCTATTCCTCAAAGGGGTAGGCAGAAGTGTAAAGAAAGAAAGAAAGAAAACTTCTTATCAGTCACGCAAAAACTACTGAACGTATTGTAACATAACATAACATAGCATCACGCCTGTATTTCCCGAAGGGGTAGGCAGAGGTGTACACAGTTGTACACCCACATTTCACCAATGCTGTTATTAAGTCCCATGTAATAGGTGGTGAGCCTATTGCCATCTACCGGGCACAATTCCAAACTCCCAGCTGCTACTGAGAAATTTCTAACGGAAAAACTCATTAACACTTTGCCCGACCCGGGAATCGAACCCGAGACCTCATGCTCAGCAGTCGCGCTTGGGACCACTAGACCAACGAGGCAGTTAGAGAACGTATTGTGATGAACTTTACTATTATACAGTATGTTTAAAAAATCCTGTCCGATCCATGAAGGTATTATTAGGAATCGAGAGTCGATTCGATTTGAGTAAACCTTTTCAGAAACATGAAAAAAAAAGAATTCAAATAAATAAGGAAACTTTATGTATATAGCAGAGATGTGAACAGGTTACGCGGGCGGTGACCCTTGTCACTTTTCAGGAATGACAATTTTAGACACAATTTCCACAAATGCTAGAACTGTGCAAATTGTAGGTAATTTAGTGCAAAAAAATCGTGCAGTTGTACATGTCAGTAATAAGTTTCCTTTCATGAATATTTTTTTTTCCTATTTTAGTCGGTAATTTGATTAGGATACCTATTTGCCCATTGGGATCCGACAAGGTTTGCTAACATACTGTATATAGGTAAATAAAGTTACTGTAGATTAGACTTGCTGAAAACAATGGGTGTAGTACAAATATAAATATATATTGTTAACCATAAATCCAATTTCATTTTTCATTGGTTATCAATATCAAATCAATATTATTCCTTACGAGTTATTTTCAAAGATTGAAATGTTTATCAGGTACTTGACATATTTCTCGATAAATATCGAAGTGTAACTGTCTTGTCTTGTTATCTAGTATCGCGTATTTATATCTGTATCTATTGGATGTGCGCCAATATTTATCAGTGAGCTTATATAGGTATTATATGAGTTAAAGAATTTTTTTTGAAAAGCATTAACGCATGCTTAGCGAACTCTAAAGTTATTATATTATATGGAAAATGAATACGGTCGTGAGCCAGATTCGAACCTGCGCCCCCCGGATAAATACTTCAGGCGCTCTGACCAGTAAGCCATCTCGACCTCTGCTCACCACCGCTAATTTTTCATCCATATTTTAACACGTCTTTTGGCCACGAGCCCCACGAGTTATTAAAATACCTACTATAATACTCCAAAAATGTATATTTTATTCTCAATATAGGAAGCTCTACCTATGTCAAATAAATATCCTTGGTAGGTCAACGATCAAAGATATTAAAATTTTATTTAGAAGGATTTAATTTTTTTTGGAAAGAAGAATAACTTCGCGGCTTCATGAGAATAAGAAGCTTAATTCTTTGTATATTTGTTTGTTTTTGTCATGTCTTCCGTGTGCCAGAAAAAACCGTTTCCATAACCGTAAGTTCAGTAGATCTGTAAATGATTGCTAAATAAATATCGCCAGGCGTCTCCTTACGTATGACATATACAAGGAGACGAAATTTTAAATTTAATACACACGGGCAACGAGACGGTAGCTCAGTTGGTAGAGTGATGACACGGAGTGTTAAGGGTCGCGAGTTCAAGCCCCGTTCGTGTCTAGTACTTTTCAATGTTTCTTTGAAAACTAGTAACTAAACCGTTTATTTTTTTCTATTTATTACTCCGGGCGCTCTGTCAACTGAGCTAACCCAACCTCTGATCACTATTTAAAATTCTTCTTCCACAGTAGACCGTATTACGATGACGTCATCGTCATCTATTCTTCTTTCTCTTATCGTATGGTTGGTTAACAACCTAGTGTCAAAGTTTAAACCACCCGTAGATTTGAGAGTTAACTTTACACTAGTAATTATATGGATTCGAACGTGCGACATTTGAGTGGCCAGTCCAGTGGTCATAGCACTAGACTATCACTGCTCACATTATCATAATCTATACTTTAGAGTTCGCTATTAAATATATCATCCATGGCCGTCTAGGACCCTCCGTATTCGTTAGCGCCGATATAATCAAAAATACTCACTAGGCTTGAATTCGGGCCAGTCTTCGGGGGATACACGACGGTCCTCGAACTCCAGACCACCGTATGACATTAGGAGACGAGAACTTTCACCCAGAGCCTTCACGGGGAAATAGTAGAACACAACCTTCGGCATGATTCTGGAAAATGAAAAGTCGATGATGTGAATTACCTCATCAGTCTATTGGATATAAGCGCGGATACTGAACGAGGTCCTAGATTCGATCACCAAGTTGGGAAGATAATTGATTCCTAATACGCATATCACTTCGAAAAGTCAGTTGTGCGTGCCTTGGGTTTGAACTTGTTACCTTTGATTTCCTTGTCCACTTCGTACCACTAACCTATCACTGTTTCAAATACATAAATATACTATCAATGCTTAAAGATATCTTAGGTTTGAAATTAAAAATAGGTACTGTTTCCTGTTATCTGCGTAGACGAAATTATTGTGCTTTATTTGATGAAAGCTAGGAAGTTAGTATATAAGCACTATACAATAATTTGTAGATGATAATTGGGTATGTATTATCATCATCATTAACAGCTTTATTCCACCCACTGCTCAGTAGATATAGCTGTGCCTTCCCCCCTTATGCTCCATTCTTCCATCTATGCTAATTGCATTCAGGTCTTCCACACGAAACCCGCGAACCTTAGACACTAAAAATATTTTAAAACCGGTTCTATCGGCGTCTGTGTCGCCACCCGAGGCCGAGACGACAAACCAAAGGCTGGCTGGACCGGTCCCTTAATAGACCGGTCAAAGTAAAATTATTATGAATAGCGACATCTGTTGGCCTCTGCGTCGAAACATCTTACTCAAATTACTATTGATGCTTATTTAATAATACTATATTACTTTAATTTACTTTAATATTACTATAGGTGCTTTGTGTATTTTTATATCAATTTTATGACATATAGGAAGAAGTGCATATATATTATAAAAACACAGGTTTGTGACCCCCGGCATAGAGATATTTTTGATGGAGTGTTGATTATCTTAAATGTAAGACATTGTTCCCGAAAATTAATTTCCCTACCAGGTGACGCTTCAAAATGAACTTGGTAGCGGACAAAATAAACCTATATTATATTCTATTCTATTCAAAAAATAGAAGAGATGACTACCCGAAAACTTTCTGACCTTACGAGTACTTTTCGAATTCGTAACTTAAGTATTCTATAAGGTACTTATTACCTGCCTTCCATAAAAGAGGGTAATATACGAGAATTGTACAATTAAAATGCAATAAGATTTAATTAAATGGAATTATCTTATTTGTAAATGTCAATGTCGAAGGACGAAATAGGTACACAACGGCAAACATTTCAAAGAGCTAAATGTAGTTTAAAATAACACTGAGGAAATTAGCCTATAATTTAAGCAGGACCTTATATTATTAAATAGCGGCTTTAATTTTAAAACGTAAATATTTATTTTATTTTTACACTCGAATTCAATAGAAACGTGGTTTTAAAATTATAATCTCCAAAATGTAGGTAATATACGACAAATTAAACTCTTTTATAGGTATATATGTGTTTGAATATCACGTAACTATAATATTAATATGCGCGATATTATAATAAGACCTAAGTAGTGTTAAGAATATTAACTCGTTTTAAACCGTGATTGTAATAATTTAAGACGACGGTAAATTCCATTATTTAAAAACATCTTTACTTTATAGTTTCAATACAATCGGTTTCGGGTCAGTCACAATTATTTACAATACACATCTCACACGTTTTTTACAATAAAGATAATGATAGTTATGTATGAACCGCCTTGACTATAGTTAAATGCCGCGTATTATTCATCAGATGCAACACGAAGATAGACAACACAATAAGTTGAAGGAATTTGTACGCAGCAATGCATAAAGTTACTAGATTGTTCGAAAATAATACTTGATTGCTATGTACTTACAATTTATTTTTGGTGTTCGTGTAAGAGTGTTAGCGGCTGGTCGGATGCACGATCGCACGAATACTGACTCGGAGCCGGTTGCCGGCCGGTACAAGTAGTCGCATCGGTTCAAAACAATTCAATCAACAGTGTACCGAAACTGATAACGAAGAAGTAATTACAACATCAACTTGCCCTTGTTATCATTAAAATTCACGTAATAATTTGTGAGCTAAGAGATATTTACCTAAACATGTAATTCTCTTTAACTAGTTTACAGTATTCGTCAAGATTTTTAGGTTATCTTGTTAAGTAGGTAATTCTGCTAGCCAACAATAGACGCCATATTTTAAGGTGTATATAGTTACATAATGTATTGAGTTTAATAAGTATGTGTATAGTAGAAATTCATAAAACGAGAAATAATTTCGAACTGACCATGCACGTATGTGAAAATGGGCCTTAATTTAGTAGTGATAAGGTTTGTTATTTATTACGAGAAATATGCGTCACATGTGGCGTCAGACATGCGTTCTTTTCTTTTATTTCTTTGATGGTGGTTGTCAGTGACATCTCAGTCTACTTTTGAACATTTTCTGGTCCTTGGGCTTGGTTTAAGGGTTATTAAAAAAACTTAACCTAATAAAAAAAAAAAACATATGTTTGTATCACAGACAAAAAGAAAATCCCAGACGTTATCGATTTTTGTGTCAGCAAAGGAATCGCACAGAACAATATATCGTGCCGGAGTTGCTGGGATCTATCCTCAGACCATTCTCCAATCATAGTAGAACTACACACTACCACGCAAAAATGCACAAAAAAATGTGTTCTGCATAACAAAAGAACCAACCCACCTACTGCTGAATGTCCCATGAAGGAGACAGATTGTAGTAAAAAAGGGACCCAAATAAAAAAAAAAAATTAATAATATTTTTTTACCGAACGGTGGATTGTAATAGAACAGAGATTTCATGTAGGTACGTTATTTCGCAGTTCCCACGGTAAAGGAAAATTCCAAGCATATTGCGAGGTTTAGTTTAAAAACAATTGGAAGAAATCCGACTGTGATACTCAGCGAAGCGTGTTTAGCTAGTAGGTAGGGATCCTACATCGAAAAATATATTATATATAGAAAATAACTATATCTGTTGGTTGTTTACGTTTTCACTTCAAAACCGATGAACCAATTTTGATTAATTTTTGTATAGAGATAGATTGGACCGTAGAGAACATAGGCTAACATGGTGTCAATCCATCTTTTACAGCCTGATTGGTCTAGCAGACGCGGCTGCTGAGCGTTTTTTTTTTGGCTCCCGGCCTATGCGACACAGATACTTCCCGAAGCACCCGTGGTCCGAGAGCATCTGCGTCATCCGGAAGCCGAGGGCGCCATGTCGCCTCTCCAGCCACTCTTCCATTACGGGTCTTACCGCCGCTATTGCAGCGTGCCCTGCCCGCGGTCGCGCAAGTCTCTCCCTCCACTCCGCCACCAGGATCCGTCGGAGCTCGGACAGCTTCACCACGAATTCCCGTGGCGTCGGTCGAGCGCCCCGATCTAGCGCCTCGCCGCGCCACTGATACAAGGTGAGCGTTAAGACCTGGCTTCGATTTCCGAGCCGGGAAATGTTATTGGGTTTTTCTATCAGGACATTTCAGTATCATTAGAGTTATGAATTGTGCAACGTGTGTGTGTGACCAATTAAAAGCATTTTTTTTATAATAAAGTAAAATTTTCCAATAGTACTAAAATTGAACCCAGAACCTCGTCCCAGAAGCCGCGCTCGCGAACTATTTTTTTTTTTTTTATGGGTTAGTTTGAAATCTAGCAGATGGATCGCCGGATGGTAAGCGACTACCGATATATGCAGTTATTTATATTTTTCTCGACATACTTAGTAGAAAACAAACCGATTATACTCCCTTTTTTTCGCACTGTCGCCACTTACTTCCACTACTCCTGCTATATCGCGCTAGCGGTATGATGTTCATGGGTATGAAAGGTTTGTCAAGTTTGCCTTTGGCTGGCAAACCAGGGGCCTAATTCTGCTAATTTACCAATGCTTCAGTTGAGTGTCGATAGTGTGTCGATGGAATGATTTTAGTAAGACCGGTGGTCTTATTAAGCTAGCAGACTACCAATTAACTAAAATCATTCCATCGACACACTATCGACACTCAACTGAAGCATTGGTAAATTTGCAGAATAAGGCCCCAGAAAAGAGAACAAAGTTATTGAACAACATTCATCGGTACACTTGTATGACTGAATTCAAATGTGGGCAACATTTGAATTCAGTTCGTTGGGTTCACTGGTCCATTTACAAAAAGGCCGTAAAGTGAATAAAGCAAATTAGAATTTATAAAGTGACTGGCTCACGCCCGCGACTTCGTCTGCATGGATTTCCGAATAAGATCCAGCCGGAATACAAAAGCCTGTGTTAATCCAGGTTATAAACTATCTGTGTGCCAAATTTCATCCAAATCCGTACAGTAGTTATTGCGTGAAAGAGTAACAAACATCGATACATACAAACTTTCGCGTGTATAATATTAGTAGGACTAGCTGATGCCCGCGTATTCGCCCGCGTGGGTGACGGATATCGCAACCAAACGTAATCATGAAATTTTGATCCCGGTCGCGCTTTCCAATTACCGCATTATAATTGCCCATTTTTTAAGTATTAAAATCGATGTAGTATGTTATCCTTAAGAGATAGACATATGCCATCGGGGAACATCCACCATACATCATTTTATTATATCTCATTGGTTAAGGCAGCGCACGCCAGAATAGCTCGCAGATGGTAGATTTTTTCTACTTACGAGTACCTGACACTTATCGTCATATTTTGGACAATTCACACAATATCTTTATATTACAAATTGTAGCCTTTGTGTTATCCTGATGTATGAGCTATATTATTGTAAAGTTTCATTAAAATCCATTCAGTCGTTTTTACGTGAAAAGTAACAAACATCCATCCATACTTACAAACTTTCGCGTTTATAATATTAGTAGGATATAACCGTATTTCAGTGTTGAGCGATCTTAAAAGTGTTAAAATCTTTTAGATAACTAAAGATAGAAAATTATGACCCAGACTTATCGATAGACAAAAATTTTGTCTTTTACGTAAGTAGTAAAAATAAATCTGTCAAAATTTCACTTAGCGGCGTTTTTGTAAACTGACGGCCGAATTTATTTACCCTACTACATGCAGACGCACTAGCAGAGTTAGAAGTCTATATTACGTCCAACAATAAACAAACACGCCTCCCGGATAAATACTCCAGGCGCTCTGACCACTCAGCTATCTCGACTTTTATAGTGGCCACATGCTCGCGACCGTATTCTTTTTCCACAAAAATTTATAACTTTAAGGTTCGCTAAGCATGCGTTAATGTTTGTCAAAGATTTATCTCTTAACATATCTATTTAGCACGTGCCTGGATAAGCATTATTCCTGTCCCTGTCACACAAATGTCAAACTATAAGTGCAAGATAGAGACAGGAACATGGGTTAAGCTAAAGCACGTGCTAAGTAATGTTTCTTGGCGTAAGTGTTTAATTGAACTAGGGTTGCTATTCGTCCGGGTTTCCCCGAATTTGTCCTAGTTTAGAGGGCGTCCGGGGAACGTCCGGGCGGGGTTTCTTTTTGTAGTCCAGGTTGAAGGCTACCGACACATATACCGAAAATACGCGGTTGAAATTACTTATTATTGCAAATTTTTTGTTAAAACATTATTACTAAACTAGCTAAGCCCGCGACTCCATCCGCGTGGATGTTGTAAATAACAATGTTCGACGTGATTTGTTAAAATGGCATAACTTTTTTATTTATGAACTGATTGACATGAAACACACACTAAATGTTAAGTGAAGCTTACCACAATATATTAGTGAAAACCACATCTAAATCGGATAAGCCGTTTCTGAGATTAGCGTGCACAAACGGACAGACTAACAGATAAACAGACAAACAGGCAAAAATTCTAACAATCATTGTTTTGGGTGTTATTTGCGTTGATAAAGGTCCCAATAATATTTTTTCTCATATATCTTCCATGTACAGACAGCGATCTGTTAATTTTTATTATTTGTATATTAATTCATGATGATTGATGATGATTAAGTTAGAAATTGTATGAAAATAAATAAATAAAAAGTTAATTTATAACAATTAAAATATAGTATGTAATTAAAAAAATAAGAACTGTTGATAATTATGTCCGGACTATAAGCTCCAAAATCCGGTTTCCGCACTCATTGTCCTGGTTGGCAGATTTTAGAGATACAAACCCGAATCTGCCTCGTAGTGGTCCGAAACACGACTGCTGAGCAGGAGGTCCTGGGTTCGATTTCCGGGTCGAGCACTGTTATTGGGTTTTTCTGTTAGGATATTCTCAATTGCAGCCCTTTATATAAAATTGTGGCCGGTAGATGAGAATAGGCTCACCACCTAGGCTAACTGTAATTTGTTGAATGTTGACCAATTGACTCTCCAATACCAGACACTATAGAAATATTATTGATATCAAGTACAATTTTGTATTTTCGCGAACCAAAAACAGTTTACTTCTGCCTAACCCTTTAGTGATACAAGCGTGATGCTATAGTAAGAATGTTATGTACCAATACATTGTATGTTATCATTGTATGTCATCTGCCTCATTCACAGACTGCCTCGTTGGTGTAGTGGTTCCGAGCGCGACTGCTGAGGATGAGGTCCCGGTCTGACAGTGTTCAAAACAAAGCTCTCAGTAGCAGCCCGAAGTTTGGAAATGTAGCCGATAGATGGCAATAGGACTTAATAACAGCATTGGTGAAGTGTAGGTCTATAAGTGCGGACACCTAACCCTACTCTTACGGGGAATACAGGCGCGATGCTATGCTGTGTTGTTTTATAATCATCTTCTAGCTGACGTTAGCACTAAAAGGGTACACTTAAATAGCACCTAACATAGCATCACGCTTGTATTCCCCGAAGGGGTAGGCAGAGGTGGACCCCGCCGTACACATTTCACTAATGCTGTTATTAAGTCCCATGTAATAGGTGGTGAGCCTATTGCCATCTACCGGGCACAATTCCAAACTCCGGGCTTCTACCGAAAATTTTGCTAACGGAAAAACTCAATAACAGTGCCCGACCCGGGAATCGAACCCGAGACCCCATGCTCAGCAGTCACGCTTGGGACCACTAGACCAACGAGGCACTTAAATAATAAGTAGCTAGTACCATTATTATTATATTTGCCAAAAATAACAGTTTTTTTTTTAAGATTGCAGTATATTATGTTAATGTTTTACAGATAAACATAGTTTATTTAACCTAATTGTATGGCATGGCATGGCTTTTGATAAACCCATTTTTATGATCTGATATTAGCTCATTACAGAAGCTGAAATCTCATATCGATAACCTAACAATTAAAGGTGATGACAAATATTTAAAACTACTCAAGTAATTAACGTAAATGGTTCCCATTATTATCTATATATATAAAAATGAAACCCGTTTTCCGTTGTCACGCCATAACTTGAGAACGACTGAACCAAATTGGATAATTCTTTTTCTGTTGTGTTCATCATTGTTAGGACATGGTTTTTACATAAGATATTTTTTTTTTTCGTACGGAAGTTTTTAACGGGGCGAGTGAAACCGCGGGGCACAGCTAGTTGCTACATAAAAAAATATGTTCTGATAAGATAGTAGGTACTAATATCTTAGGTTTTTGCGATCGCTACATTATAATAAAACAACTTTTAACCGGATAAATCGCGTGTATTATTGGTTTTAGTTTTTCTTGACACCCCCACTGCCCTCTTGCGACCACGAACGCAGCACAGTGTTAGAAATGTCAGGAAAAACAAAAACCAATAATAGACGCGATTAATACAGTTAACAGTTGTTATATTATAGTAGGTACTGTGCAAGCTCGTAGAAATCAAAAGTAGTTTGCGACAATGAAGCTACAATAGGGGTACGTGGCTCAAATACCGGGCGTGCCGGGAATTATACATCTATGGCAAGTACACATTACTTACTGGGCACAGTGAGCATGCCTACAACCGTAAGTGAGGTCGATAGGCTGATCATGGCCGCAGCCAGAGGCAGTTGACTTGTTCAAACCATATACATTAATAAATTGCACAAGTTCTTGGCTGGGGCGTCGTACATATTGTAAACTACTTCTTTGTAGAAATGTTGAAAGTCTGTAGTCCGACTCGCACTTAGCCGATTTTCAGATGGACGTGACCACAACCTTTTTTGAGAGCTGGATCTGCACCCGTCCGCGCAACATTTGCGAAGCGTTCAGGCACAAAGGACTCACCAGGAGGCATGACATACACTGCTCTGAATAGCCGCGGTCGTAACAGGCAAGTTCACTGGTGCCCCACTCGCTCATAAGTCTAGAACGCAGCGGCACAAGTGTGGACGTCGACAACGAGATCCACACGGACCAGTGGCCGGCGCGGTTTTAAAACGCGTTTATTAATTATAATTTTAGTTACTGTCAAAGTGGCATCTCGTCTAAACCCAGATTGGATATTGGAATTGATATAAACATCGCTAAGACACTGGAGAGATAAGACTGTTTAGGCCAAAATAATTAAACACTAATTAGCACGAACTTCGGGTTCGCATTATTCCTGTCACTGTCATACAAATGTCAAATACAAGTGCAAGATAGAGACGCAAACATAGGCAAGTCATAGCACGTGCTAAGAAATGTTTATCTTGGCCTTAATTTTGTAGAGAAAAGGTAAAGGCAGAAGAAATATATTTTATTAACCATGCCTTTAATAAACTAAAAAAAAAAACATATTTATCACAAAAACGATTACAATAGTTATATTTGTCTTAATATGTTTCTAATATGTAAGTAAATAGATAAATACAGGATTAACTATAGCAAAGAAAAAAGGTATAAAGCGTAGATACCTAAATATGCATGTGTCCAGTGTTTCCTTTTTTTTTTTTTTTCCTTCGCCCTATTCGGGCAGGCTAAGGTTCTTCAGTGTTCTTGAATAAAAGTAAGGCCAAAGCCTCGTCTTCAGTTACTTCCTTCTTGTTTTAATCAAGTATAAAAAGTTATTGCAGTTATTGCCCCAGTAAAACGGTGGAAATTTTACTGAGTCTTCGATGGAGTTTAGGAGTGAACACAAAAAGTCATGATTTTCAATTGTATACAATTTGCCCACACTCGCACACCTTCATGAACACATAATGGTTAATTATCCACCATAGTTTTTTAAAAACAAAAAAAATAAATAATTACACAATACTTCGGAGAAACACAAGTTTTGGAAAACAATATAAAATCGACAACGTGCACTTTACATTTTCCCGCCTAAACCCCAGTGTTTCCTTCATGCAGGGTTTAATGCTCTTTCCATGGTTCAATTAAAGCGATAATTACATTAATGAACAAAATAAAAAAGGTTTATATTAGGTAATAACTTTTAACGAGAAAAAATATCATATTTTTCCTCTTTTAATTGTCGCATTAAACACAGAGTATTTATATATGCAATAACATTAAACACGATCAGCGGTGCGGGCACGGTTCTTTTTATCATCTCCAGAGTACTACACTATTCTCAAAATAATAAAAGAATAACATAAAACATAGGTAATAGTCCATCATGATACAATTGAATTATTCGTTAGTAAGAAGTTGGATTGCAGCCCGAGCCGCCAGGCGAGAGCGTAATTCGGCCAAGTTTGTATTGATCAAAAAGCTCACGCGTTTCTTAATACGACATTTGCAATACAATATGACAAACGTAGCTCAATATATCTACTATGGACTATTATCAACTATAAACTTATATACCTACCTAACTATAGTAAAGAATTATAGTTATACCTACCTATATAACCTACTTGATTTTACCTAACTAATTTAACTCCAAAATAACATTAGGAAATTTAGCTTTCACACAGTGCATAATACTTTCTAGAAACCCAAGAAACACTTCAAAATATTCCTTGGAATAAGGTGCTCCACTCATTAATTTCATAGCAGTACATGCTTTTGTATAAACATCTTGAACACCGTGAAAACCTTTTGTATCCTTTTTAAATTTTTCAAATGCTTTCTTCTGTATGTCATTCAGCGCTTGATTACGCAATATCTTATCGCCGCGACAAATAATACAATCACTGCATATGGTCATATAATGTATTAGTAATTGGGGTGCGTGAATCTTACTGCCATCTTCAGTTAACTCTAACCAATGGCCTCTGAAAAAATTAAAATATTGTGGAATTTAGTACCTAGAGTAACTACATAGATCAGAAAAAATATAATATTGTAAAACAAAAAACCCTAAACCAAGACCGTCAAGAATTCTCAGTAGCAGCACCAAGTTTAGAATTGTGCCCGATAGATGGCATTAGGCTCACCACCTATTACATGGGACTTAATAACGCCATTGGTGAAACACACAACCAGTACACACCTCATCCTATCTTCGGGGAACACAGGCGTGATGCTATGTATGTTATGTTATGCAAAAACCGTAAAACGCGTGCCGTAATAGCGTTTAGCCCTCTGGGCTGGAGTCCAAGTCACTTGACAGTCTAATACTGTCAAGTGAGAGTTGGACTCCAGCCCAGAGGGCTAAATATAAAAAATGTGATATAGATTATAGCTACAGATTAACAAAAACCCTATTCTTCTTCATCTTCTTCTTATCATTTCATATCATCTTAGGCCTGAAAATCTGACAACCAGTCATACCACGAGATATCGTTTTACCCAGTAACTGGGTTGTGGAGGTCAGATAGGCATTCGGTTCATGTAAAATACCGGTGGTTACCGACCACAACGTAATTGGGAAAAGTAACCAAACCAAATATCAAAAAAATGTGTCATTTATAGCGTTATCTTTTTTTTTGTGTCCACATAACTGCTTGAATTTACACCTAAAAGTAGTGTTGTGTTGCCAGGTGTCCCGATTTTCAGGGAACTGGTCCCAATTTAGCCTTGATAGCGACACCCAATTATAAATAGAGATAGAAACTATAATTATAAACGTCTTTTTAAATTCGTTAAAAAAATTTGAACGTTAACGAACTTTTTGCTGTTCTGATTTTAAAACATAAATCCCGATATTTTTAACATTCTGTCCCGAAATTTGGCATAGTCACAGATTATTAATATAATTATGTATCTTACGATAGGCATAGTCAACCTGGCGACACTACCTACAAAGAAGAAGAAGAAGAAAGAAATAAAGCATTTATTGGTTTGAACACATGATACAAAATAATTAACCCCACCAAACTGTGTGTCAGTTTGTCGGCGGGAATAGCGCTCAATAAACATCTGGTTTAGGTTATCATAACATAGAACATATGTAGTTTAATTGGTAGCAACATAAAAGGTAAATCTATAGTCGTTATCAATTTAAGTTTATACTGGAATTGGTAAGTAACATATTTTTTAACTTATTTTTTAAGGTTATTTTACTTGTTTTAACAAGGGACCATAGTCCCAGTTTATGTTATAAATTTCATCATTAGCCATTACTCAGAAAATGGTTCTTAGTATATGGACAATTTAGTGATCTCATAAAAATTCAAACTTTGCTAGAGGTATTATTTATATTCTTTGATCAGAGGTACAGATATGCCATGCATAGCGAACTTTAACAAATTTCGTGAATAATGAATTTATAACTTCTGCAGCCGTACAAGTGTGTAATAAATACTTACTTGAAACATATGGTTAACTCAGTCCCCTGCTTGATTGGCATTAGTGCCACCACTGCTGCACTGTTCCTTAATCCTGCCACATATGAATTTGGTACACAAGAATTATTTAGATTACCAATGAATGGGAAATAACCTTTATTTGGGTGTTTGTGCAATGTGAGTGTTCTGTCAGAGGTCACATTAACATAATGTTGCAGTTGAACTGGGGTACAATTCAAAGATAGGTGCATCAGTATCCTGGATATCGCATGTATTGCGTCACTCTTCTCCTCAGCAGAGGTTGGTAGGAATGATGTCTTTGTATCCAAATGATGTATTATATTTGCAAAATACATACATTTGTTAAACATTGCCCCATATATGAAATGTTTTTCTTTATGGGAATTTAATATAGAAAATTTGGAATTAAAAATATCTGATATTGAACTGCTTTTCATCCTATCAACACCTAAATCATTGGATGCAGAAATAAACTCACTCCATGAGCTACTCATGTTTCTCATTTTAATAACAGCTTTAATGGGTAATTTAACATCGTCCAATACCATATCTATAATTTTGCATTCAACATTATGCCCTTCCTCCATAGCTTTTTCTTTGCATTGTGCATCACAGAATAAGACATCACAGCAACCATCACAAGGTATTAAATTCAAGGATATTTTGTTACAATAGTTGCATGAAAAAATGTGATTTAAAATATGATTAGCGTTCACATATGCTGTTTCTAAAGCCAAAACAGTACCAACAGGAATATCTCTTGCAGCAACCACTTTTGGTTTTTGTGATTCCATAATAACTTCTACACTTGAACTGACACATGGTATGTCAGGGTTTTGATCTTCGAGCCTGAAGAGTCGATGAGCGAATGTTGAGCTTCTGAAACGGTGATTAGATTTTATACATTGCTTATGTCTTTGGAATAGGCATGATGACAGATTTTCAAATCTCCTTTTATGATGTGTACTATTTCCAAAAAACACATTATTTCAACAATAAACTAAGTGTTAACGCAAATTATTGCATTTTAATCTATCTAATTTGAATTGTGCGGACGCGCTCATTGATGGCACGGCGCCGCTTGTGACGTCACGCCTCTGTTAACATCTGACAAAAGTTCAAGCAACACGTACGGTGGTGATTAAAATTTACTTGAACGTGACTGCATTTGCTGTAATTGCCGTTCTAGTTAACATGTTCAATTGCAGTATTCTCATTAACATATATATATGTCGCAGATGGATTGTAGAATCAGTTGTTTTATAAAACTGCTAGCTGATTTACAAAACAGTACTGTTATGAAAAACAGCTGAACGACGTTTAGCGGTTTTACATAATTACTGAACTATAACACGCAGAATTGAATGAACGTTTTGCGTTTATCAATGCAGCGGGTCAACGATCAGAGATTATGTAAAACAGTGTGAAATGAACTGTCAGATTGTTGATTTTAGTTCGAAATTTTGTGGCTAATGGCTCTGTATGTCTTAACAATAATAACGTAACTTTATTTTACTTGTCAATAGCAAAAAAAAAGATGAAAATTTTGAATGACGTAGATACTAAACCACCAATTCGACAATCGACAATATATCGTGATTATGAAAAATAAACGAAATAGATCCATGAGCGAGTGAAGTGAGCTCGGGAGTTTCGTGTATCCCGGCACAGACGGGTAAGTTTGAAGAGCGAACTACCCCCGTCATCCTCTTTGTGTTTAGGTTTTTTCTAACCTATATAGACACAAAAATAGGAGCCCCGCCGGGCGGGGCTCCGTCGGCCCAGCCACGGAAAGTCAAATTAGAATACAGTATCTTTTTTTTTACTTGAGTGGTGACTATCCATATAATATACCTATACAATAAACAAACCTGTCTCACAGTAGATATGTCATTCTGCATTACGTCTAAAGGTGGGTAGCTGTTTTGTTAAACGTATCGCAATGGCAATCCAGCTGAACTTCGTTCAGCTGTTTTATAAAACAGTACTGTTGTGTAAATCAGCTAGCAGTTTTGTAAAACTGCGGATTCTACAATCCATCTGCGACATATATATTACTAGCGTAAGGACCTGGCCGACCGCGAAACTAAATGGCACCAACGCGTTGGCCCTAAAATGACAGTTTAGGACCAACGCAACTCGGTCGACAGTGGACTTGAGTGGACCGCGCGCAGGAGAAAGCGAGTATTGGTTTGTCTTATATATGCCTAGTTGCATGGTAAAACACTGCAAAAATTACGATACAAAAATTAAAAAGGAACATGCGATATCGTATCATCGGTAAATAACCCTAGATTTCTTCTGTTCCAATTAAAATATTACGACTCACAGACGTATAACAATGTACGTCATAACAATTAAAATCTATTGTGTCTGCTAATTAGTGAGTCAGAGGGTTAACACATTTTATAATATATATATAAGGTATAATTATTTTATTACCGAAGTCCGTAATGGCCACAGAGTACTTTATAATATAGGAAATAGAGACCTCTCTCTCGTTCAATTTAGGAAACAGGGCACACAGACGCCATCTATAGTATTACGAATGCACTACTAATGCCACGGCGCGGGGCAGCGCGAGGGCGCGCGGTACGAGGAACCGATGACGGCCGCGCTGATAACCGCGCAGCCTCAAGGGTGCGCGGAGGTGGGAAGTGACGCGGCGGCTGCCGCTCTTTTCCCCATTTTGGCGCGCAATACAAATATTATTACTTTTTAAATTGTTTTAAATTATTTAATGTTACCTATATTTGTTTTTAATATGTCATCATAAATGTCTTGTAATTCGGATATGCATTTTACTGGGACTGCGAAGCCAGTTCCGACCAGCATACTCCCGATATTTAATAAATTCAAGTCCACTTTTGCAAATAAGTCTTCCTTACATATAATCTGAGATATCTGTTGCAAAATAGCATTAAGCGCCATCTATTGTTTTACGAAGGTAAAAAAATATTAATATAACCCTACCAAATTGCAAAAGAATGATTGCCATACGACAATGGATGTTTAAATGAGCTACTTTATTTTGTCGATTTATAATTGTCCAGTTTCCTACTCATTTGTTCGAAGATTGTACACCCTGGTAATGGCGGCCATTGTGTGGCCGGCAGCGCGCGCGAAGTAAGTAAGTCAGTATTTTTGTCTTAAGAACTTAGTGTAAGTAATTTTAGTAAGTACCTAATATGATAATACTTCATTATTATAACAATATTGTTTAAAATTTCAAATAAGGCTGATTGATATTAATTTGTTTTACATTTTTTTTTTGTGACTTGTATTATTATCGCAATAAATTATAAAAAACTAATATATTTTAACGACACCTCTCAAGCTAACATTCATCAACCCGTTTAGGCTACAGACCGTGCCCAAGAAATATACAATCATACACCCGAAAAACATATAACCCTTCTTCTAGCGCAGTCGGGTAAAAACTCAATTCAGTTTGTGACTGATGTGTTATAAAAATAATGACCAATAAAACGAGATAAAAAAATCATGTACGCACGTACAAGGTTTAGTCTTCGACCTATGAAACCTACGACTCACGTAGTTCGCATGATTTATGACAGATGGCGCTACTTTTGCTTGTATGAAGAAGTTTTCTGTAAAATGTTTAGATGGGCGAATCCTTTCTTTTGAAATCATTGTCCTTTTCCAAATAAATACGTTATTCATCACAAGTATTTAACTTTGAACAAAATTGCTCTTGAATCATTAGATTTCAATGAATATCTTAGGATATATCATAGTTTAAAAAAATTAGGAATCGAACCCGAGACCTCATACCAAGCAGTCGCGCTTGGGACCACTAGACCAACGAGGCAGGCGCATTTATGATGTGCTTGGCGCGGTCATGAGGGGAGAGGGCGCTGGTGGAATATATTTTAGTCGGTTTTTTCCTCAAATTAACAGAGGTGAAATCGCGGGGCACTGCTATTAGTATAGATTTTTGTTAATACACGATATGGTGTTAATTTACGTCATGCATGCGGACGGAGTCGCAGGTACAGCTATGTTTTTAATAAAACTAGGTAGTTTTTTAGAATACTTTGTGCATATATTTTTCTCTAAAACCATCTATTCTTTGTTTCTTTAATACTGTCATCATTTCATATCATTTATATAATTAAAAAATTGTTAATTATATACATGACATTGTATCGAAAATTTACCCTAAACTACAAATTTAAAATAATAATTACAATATTAATCATACACGTAGCGCACGATAATTTCGAGACAATTAAATATACAACCAAAAAAAAACATATTTGCAATTCCTTATTTCATAAAAAAGAAACAATATATTTCACCATTACAAAATGTAATAAAATAATATTTAATGGCCATAAAAAGAGTAATGTAATAAATATAATATACATCAAACAATAACATTAAGCTGTTGCCTCGCTCATTAGCAGACACAATAGATTTTTATTGTAACAACATATAATTCTGTACATGACTCAGCCGAAAGGTTAATATCATGCCTATTGTTAAAGTCTCAAGAATTCTATAGGTAAACTGGGCCACTAAATATTTAATAATCTGATAGAGAATTGCCCAATTATTATACATGAACTAATTCACAAAAAATCTAACATATATGTATAACGGGCATCCTTCCCTAAGCATGGCCACATAGTGTATTTATCAAATTGAGCCTAACTACCAACTAAAGAAATAATGTACCAAATTGATACCAGAACCTTGTAGTTTGTTATTATTTAACTTAAATATATCATTCTCATAGGTAAACCAAGCAATTTGTCAAAATTAAAAGATTTGTTTGTACCAAATTTCATTGAAATCAGATCAGTTAAGGCATCAAGGAGTAACAATCAAACAGTGCGGACATACATGCGGATTAATAATATTTATAAAGATTGAGAAATCATTTTATTGACTTTCCTTATTATAGGTATTATTACTGTATTTAATTAAATTAATATATCGAGGGGCTCGTGAGCTGCGCTTGCTGCGGTCGGTCTGTCAATGGGTGACCATAATTTCATACCGAGATCCCTCCGTGCCTCAGAGTATATTAAGCCATCTGTCACGGTTGTCGAATTAATATATAATTAAATTAATATTATGTGACTTTACAGGGCTCAGTAGCGCATCTTGGGTGAGCCCTCATTCCAACAGTGGACTGCTAAAGGTTCATGATGAGTTTGCAACTATGGATTCATAACCCTACATGCAAGTTTACGATTCACTCTAGATTTACAAAATATATACTTACGACAGGTCACGTGACAATTGTTCTGCCCATGTTAATTTGTAGGCTTCCTGTTTCAAATCCTGTAACTCTCCTGCCATTTTGTCGGGACAGTTCAGCATAAGGCAAGTTTCAATATCCTTGACACAGGACGAGAACTGCTTCGCTTCAAACAAAAGCTGTGCTCTACTGAAGAATGCTAACCTCATAGCTTCAGAATTCGGTGGAGCAAGCAACAACGCCAAATTGTAGTTGATTAATGCCTTCTGAAAATTACCTGTCCCACATATTCTTTTGCCTTCTAATCTATACTCAAGAGATATCGAAGTAGATTTTTCTTTGAACTGCACTACAAGAAAATTATTCGTTTCTTTTATTACTTTTAGAGCAGTTACTACACAATCAGCCAAGTCACTACTTCGCATAGCCGTGTAGACACTGTCTAAAGGGCTTCGGTCATACTGTCTATAGAAAGGTATTAAATGTAACATTTTGTATAACTGACGTCGATTAACGTAAAGAACTTAAACACTGGGAATATAAAAGTCAACTAACGTTTCTAGAATCAATCAGTCACTGATGTTCTAATTTCTTTTCAGCCGTTTTAGGAAATACCCCGTACGATATTAAAATGTTGCCACAACAAATTTCCGACAACATCACAACCAAGCAGTCTCCAAGTGCACCGTAATTACGGTCCGGTAGACTTACTGTATTTTTAATAACATGAAATGCCATTACGGTGCCTTAATGTACAGAAATTTCTTCACTCGTATTTTTTTTACTAGAATTGTTACTTTCCATGAGAACACAAAATCAAAATCATTTTTTTATATGGCCACACTAACCAAAGTCATGGTAGAATCCCGAATTATCAAAAATACTACAAGAGGACGAAAGTAATGCGGCCAAGTTATGAAGTTAATAAATTACAGCAATGGTAGTAGTAATACGCTATACTCTGCGTTTTAGCATCATAACTTGGTTGATAGTCTTTGATCTTTGTAAAATTGTTACAAAAACAAATCGATAGTACGTACACGTAGACACGACGACTGCCCAAAAAAGGAGAGTTAAATTTTTAAGGTTCATGTATGAATGTAAGTGTGCATGTACTTATGTATGTTTCTTTAATACACCGTAACTTCTACATGACTGGACTAATTTCGATGTATGGGGTATCGTTAGAATCCTTACATTGTCCCGAGTTACTAATGATAGTTAGAAAAAAAAACGGAAGGCATGCTTTTAAATTTTAGGGTTCCGTACCTCAAAAGGAAAAAACGGAACCCTTCTAGGATCACTTTGTTATCTGTCTGTCTGTCTGTCAAGACCCTTTATCCCGGGAACGCGTGTAGGTATCAAGTTAAAATTAAAACCATAAACTCAGGTCTACAGTCCCATGAATCTGTGAAAAAATTAAACTACAAAGTTAACGTAAAAAAAGATACGACCATTTATGCCGTAAAAAACTAATATTTCGACACTCTCAAGGGAATCAAAATGTACTTTCCGTTGACCTAGAACTATGACATTTGGCAAGTAATATCATCTTATACTACAGGTACAGGGAAAAATCTAAAAACAATACAATTGTAATTAAATCATGAAAAATATAGCCTTTATAGGTTTTGGAAACTGAATTTCCGGAAAAGCACGGAAAGACTGCGAGACTCGATGCCTGAACTATTTATAATATATACCTACAAATTTGTACGGAACCCTCGGTGGGCGAGTACGACGCGCATTTTTTTTTTAAATTAATTTCATCTTTTTCTGTTGTTTCACAAATTACCACCAGACACAATAGATATATTATTGTTCTTCTTCCTGCCCTGGTCCCAAGCTATTTGGGGTCGGCGCAATATGTTTGTCTCTTCCATTATTCCCTGTTAGCCGTCCCTATATCGTTCACCCCCTTTTCATTCATGTCATCGATCACACAATCCATCCATCTTTTCTTTGGTCTACCTCTCCCCCTCCATCCATCAACATTCATATTCATTACTCTCTTAGTCACATGTGTCTCATCCCTCCTCATCACGTGTCCGTACCAAGATAAACGGTTTCCTCTTAACTTTTCTGTCACTGGCGCTATTTTCAAACTTACTCTAATATACTCATTTCTTACCTTATCCATTCTTGTCACTCCACACATCCATCTCAACATTCTCATCTCCGCTACATGTAGTCTTCTTTCATCCGTCTTCTTCATGGCCCAGCATTCCGATCCATACAGGACGACAGATCTTATAACGGATTTGTAGATTTTGCCCTTTAACTTGAGTGGCATCCGTGGGTCACACGTTGTTCCTGTTACCTGTCGCCATTTCATCCACCCTGAGTTGATCCGGTTCGTAATATCTCGGTCTATTTCACCATCACCTTGGACGAGTGACCCAAGGTATCGGAAGTCGGAACAGACTGGTAAGGGCACTCCGTCTAGAGCAGGGGTTCCCAACCTTTTTTTGTCTACTGCCCACTATATGAATAAATTATTTTTTAACGCCCCCCTTTTTAAACATACTTAAAAACCGCTAAGTACTTATAACTGTTTATTGAAACGCAAATTTATAGTATTCGGACAGAGTATCTTTTATTGAAAATAAAACAAACATAATCAATTCTTATATAAAAACTAATGTGAAGGTTGAATCTGATGCTGTTCAATAAGTTTGTTGATATCAGGTTCCAATTTACTCAAAAACAGCCGCAAGTCGCCACGTTCGTTAACACGCAAACGATTTCTCTTTTTAGTAAGCAGCGTTGCCACAGCACTAAATCCACGTTCACACAAATATGACGATGGGAATGCTATCAAAAATCGTTGAACTTCTTGATATCCATTTTTGAACTTGATTTTTATTTCTTCGTTTGTTGTCAATTCTATAAGTTCTTCTTCCAGCTGAGGTGACATTGCTGTGTTGACATTTAAAAACGGATCCAACACCCAGTCTGGTATTTCCAAGTTTAAAATGTCCTGGTATCGTTCGGTGAAGTCAATGTGGAGGTTTTCCAAATGTTGGCAGTAGGCAAACAAGTCGTCGTTACTGCAGTATACTGATAAATTCGGAAAATTTTGAAACTCACGTCTGCCCATATTCTTTTTGTGCAGAAGCAGTTTGGCTGCGAAAGCAGCAAGGACATTTTTTGTTTTAATTAAATTTAGTTCATCGCCTTGCAGTTGGAGGTTCATGTCGTTGAACTTTTTATACAGGTCTGTCATGTAAGCTATATCATTCTTTGATGTTATGAGCTTGTTGCGCAGTTCTGTATCTTTAGTTTCCAAGAACTGGATCATAGAGTCAAACAGGTTGTAAAATCGAATCAGACAATTGCCTCTTGACAGCCAACGAACTTCAGTATGAAGCAACAAACGGTTGAAATCTTCGTCATTAGTAACACAAAGCTGATGAAATAATCTATCATTCAAAGAGCTGCTACGGATTTTATTGACTGCTTTGATGACATATTGCAGTGATTGAAATAGTCGTTCACTTAAGTTTCTAGCAACCAAATGTTGTCTATGAATAACGCAATGTATAGCAAGGACATCTGGAATTTTATTCTTTAAGTATGCTATGAAGCCTTTATGGCGCCCTGTCATAGCCGGAGCGCCATCCGTAGCAACTGATATAATATTTTTCAAAGGAATCTCTTTCTCTTCACAAAACTTTTCCAATGTATTGAATATGGTTTCGCCTTTTGTATCTGTCTCCAAATTTCTGGCAAACAATAGTTCTTCACGTATTTTCTCATCTTTAATAAACCTCACGTAAGATAGCAACAACGCTTCATTAGTTGGTAAAGTGGACTCATCGAGCTGAATTGAGAATTGACTAGTCCTCAGATGATTGCACAATGATTCTTCAATGTTTTCAGCCATTTCAACAATTCGTCTTTGCACAGAATTATTACTCAAAGGAATTTTTCGGATAATATCTGCGGCCGGTTTATGAAGCACAGTAGTTATTACTTCTTTTATTGCTGGCAAAATTAACTCTTCTCCGATGTTGTGTGGTTTGCCTTTTTGAGCAATTAACAAAGAGATATTGTACGAAGCTCGAAGTCCGTCGTCATCTTGCTTAGCAGCCGCCGAAAATAGTTTTGATACACTTGGCTGAGTATTATGCTTCTTCTCTAGGTCTTGAAAATATGCTACATTCTTTTCTGTCTTATCTGGATGCATTTTATTCAAATGATCTTGCAGTCTTGAAGGCTTCATTGCTTCGTTCGAAAATGTTTTTAGACATAGAAGACACAAAGGCGACGACGGGTTTGTGGGATTTTCAATAAATCCGATTTTAATATATTCCGCAGAGTATTGCCGTCTCTTCTTTTTTACTTCCGACATTGTTTTGTTTTAAGAAATACGTAAGTGTTGAAATCAAGTACTGCTTATCTATTATGCGCGAAACCGCAAATGAAAATAAAATAAATTTACGTCGTTTATATAGGATTGCATAAGCAGCACGCACCAACAGGAATAAGACAAACGTGCATAAAATCGTTTATCTTATTCGACGCCCAATCGTACTCGACAAGCAAGAACAAGTATTATAGAACCAGCCGATTGGTATAGGAATGTACAATTCGGATTATTTAACAAAAACTTGTTAAAACATGATTGCCCGCGGTCTTTTATATCGAACCGAGTTTGAGCTATATCTTAATTAATATGAGTTGATGTTCACAAGATGTAGTCGAGAGTCGAGAGCTCAGTCGGTGTCTAAGAGTCTTCCTAGCTAGGTAGATGAAATTATAAATCGACCCCAAAGCCCTACACAATGCCCCCTTTTTTTCTGGGTCTCTTACCGCCCCCCTTTAGGCCTGCAGCGCCCACAAGGGGGCGTTATCGCCCACGTTGGGAAAGACTGGCATACAGGAAGAATCTGATCTTGCCAAACTAAAAATGCCCTCAATCTGACTAGCTTTGACAAACAGTACTAATATTTTCGTAGCATTACTTAAGAATTCAATATCCGCTGTTCAAACATTGTCTCACTTGCATGTCTTTATACCTATTAAGTTGCTTTATGTTATTCTATGTTACTTTAATTTAAATTTTATGCAATCTAAAAAATGTATTTACTCTCAACTACTACACACTACGCAAATCAATAAAATTGTTCGGTTTCAAAATACTTTCCCACGTAATATAATACTTATTTATATGAAGTCTAGACAAATAATTATCCTCTTAAAGTATTTCCTTCATAATTACATGCTATGTCTAGCTAATTTGGAAAATAATGGAGAAAATAACATAAACAACAATAGAGTCCTTGTATATATAAAAAAAAAAATGTTTTATCTTCCATGATCATATGCTTTATACATCTTACACGTAAATGGACGACGTTGCCTTAGAAATAGATAAAATATCTGTCTCTGAATTCATGGTTTGTGATGTTGATGACTGCCATAAATTTATAAGACACTCCACAGAAAGTCTCACTGTTAATACCATAGAATTAGAATATTTTTGCTACCCCATAGAAGGACATAGAGCTCAAAAAAGTGCAACCGATTTTGAATTTTCAATGTGTGCGTGCAATAGTAATGTACAACGTGGAAATATTGAAACGATATCAATTATCGATAAACAATATTTCAGATGTAAAGAATTGGTATACAAAATGAAAATATTTTCATTCAAATTATGTTAATAAAACTAAAATCACAAGGGTAGGTATTATTTAATCCACTTAAATGACACAATAAATAATTACACATAAATTAACACATTAATAGAAACATTTCATGCGCTCACTTTATTATAATATTTATAATTATTATAATTATATTTCATTGGTAATAGGTACTTTGTAAAGAAAGCAGTTTTTAAGGACCCTGAGCAGTGTATAGAGTATGACTGATTGAGATGATGATTGACTGAATGATTTTTACCTACGTATCCTAATACAACTACGGAGGTGGTCTGGACTCAGCGCAGCACACGCTTGAGGTGTGCCCTGCCTAGATCACTGAGTGGCGGGTACCAAGAGCCAGTATCGGGCGAGACCTGTCTCTGCCGGTAGTGAGGGCTACGCTGGCAGATTCAGTGAACTGGAGAGGAATGGCTTCCTTTTGTGAGACTGTTGTCGTCCAGGAAGAGGCCGTCGAGCGAGAAGAAAGCGTCTAGGAGGCAACCGCCTCGGCGCCTAGCAGTCGAAACCTCGCCTGTATGATTTAAGACAGGCGGCCCTTTAGGGTCACGGATGCTTAGAGAGGGGACTCTGTTTACCCATCGTGATCCCAGAGAAAACGGTCACGCGCTATCGTGCACAGCGAACCTTAGGGGAGACCCCTGTTCAGTCTCTCGAGGGATGTGCCTTAATAGGCGCTGCATAGCGGGGGTGCTAGAGCTGGTCTATTACATGCCTCCCTCCATATGCTGATGGTGACCACCGAAGTGGTTTTAGTGAGGTAAGAATCCTATACACCCCGGTCTTATCCATTTTCACCGTGGGAGAGCCATGCTTCGGCACGAATGGGCCGGCTCGACTGGATTGATACCACGGCCTCACAGAAAACCAGCGTGAAACAACGCTTGCGTTGTGTTTCGCCGAGTGAGTGAGGGTACCGGAGGCCCAAAACCTTTAAAAGGCCGGCAACGCACTTGCGACTCCTCTGGGGTTGTGGGTGTCCATGGGTGGCGGTAATCGCTTACCATCAGGCGAGCCGCCTGCACGGTTGCCCCCTATACCATAAAAAAAAATTAAAAAAAAAAGGCCTGACGCGTTTTTGAAGGTTTACCCCGAAAAAAAAAAGTTGTATCCTATTATCTTTTCTTATTTCTTATTTTTCTTTATTTTTTATTTCTCCTTTATATTATTCTTTTCTTTATCAATTAGTATCATGTATTAATCCTTTTCCTTAGCATTGATTGGAAACCTTTCAGTATAAAATTGTGATATTCTCTTGAATTTGTACTAAAAATATATATAAACAACATACTCATTACGCTATCATATAGGCTCAGTGCTCACCGCCTAAAGGTGATAGCGGTTTGGTTTCATCTTCTGTGTCGATAGTATTCGGTACTCCAATTAAAATTTTAGAATCATAATCGATGTGCAGAGATACATCAACACTTTAAATAAATTCTGATATCGGAACTTTTTGTTCTAAAATTTCATCGACACTATAGTCGACACTGACAAGTAACTATTTTGTATACATGAAATGAAAATTTATATTAGAACAACGTACTCAATATTGCTTTTATGACCATTGCTTTTTACTATACAGAAAATTCACTATTTTCTTGATAGGATTTGGTTTTCCAAATAAATTTTCTAAAGATAGCTTTTTCCAAAATATGGCCATGAAAATATATGCTGTTGTTGACAATTTTCCTGTGAAATGAATGTTTTTCTGGATTGTTTTTATAAGAAACACCGCAGTCACCAACAGTACACGCAGGCATCGCTTATAAATTTTAAAACTTTATAAAATATACAGGATTCACTGACAATACAGCAAATATAAGTTAGCGTGATTTTTGACAGTGACACTGGAAAAAACAACATCTGCCAATAGTGCTGACCGAACCTAAATATAGTTTCTCTTTCTAACATGTGATATTTCCGTAAGAGATTCCATACCCAAAGTAGGCTTTGTAGGTCTATTTCTATCCTACGTTTATGGTTAATACACAAAACATACGTAGCATCTCCGCTAATTTTGATAATCTACTAATTATGTTGAATAGGCTTAGGATTGAGTGCGACATTGTTGTTTTGACGGAATGCTGGTTATCTTGTTGTCCTTCTGTTCCAAACCTAGACGGGTACAGATCATATTCAACTAAGAAATTGTTTACTCAAAATGATGGTGTAACCGCCTACATTAAATCCAGTCTCAATGTTATTGTAGAATAACCTGGTTGTCAGGACTCGAACTGTTTGATTATAAAAATTGGCACTCAATGCAAAGCTATTATTGCCGCGTATAGATCTCCTTCATACAAAAACATTGATAACTTTCTACACTCTCTCAACAATATTCTACAAGATATATCTCCTTTTAAAAAAAAATATCATTGGCTATATTAACATAAATATCTGCCCTGATCAAATCTCTGTGACACAAATCGAGTACTTAAATTTCTGTTCCTTTCACGGTCTTCTACCAGCACATACACTCCCTACGAGACAAGGCAGGACATGCCTTGATCATGTGATGTTAAAAACTAAAAACCCAGCTATTACCATAGTACTACAAACTACCGTCACGGATCACCAGGCAGTCCTGCTGTGTCATAAACAAAATAGAAATTTCGCTTATAATACATATAATAAAATCGATAAAGAAAAACTATCCTCAGAATTAGCTAATATTAATTGAGACCAAATTTATATAGCAAACTCCGCCAATGAGTCAATGGAATACGTTGTCACATCTATTCAACATGCCATAACAAATAATTCTGTCACTGTAAAATTATCTAGGAGAAATAGAATTATTAAACCGTGGGTGACTCCTGGCTTGTTACGTTGTATGAAGCATCAAGATAATCTTCATCAAAAAGTGAGACAATCTCCTGACAATGAAACTATTAAGTTAACATACACAAGATACAGAAACTACTGTAATAAGTTAATTAAAAAACTTAAAATAACGTACGAAACTAACCCTATAAAGGCAGCTACAAACACTAATAAAAAAATTTGGGAAGCAATAAAAAACATCACAAACACATCCAAAATAAAAAATACTGCTACGGAATTAATAAACAGGGCTCTCCCAAAAACATCTGTGGAAGGTGTTAACGAGTTATTCGTTTTGGATGGCAAGACTTTGGCTGAGAAAACTATAGCTTGTGAGAATCCATCACACATTAATGACTTCTCAAAGTGGTCTAAGAGGTATTTACAGTCTATTGTTTTGTTCGACACTGATGAGGCTGAAGTGGAGCGCTTGATTTTGGACCTTAAAAGTGTCTTTTTAGTAGGATGGGATTCTATGCCTAACTACCTCTATAGACACGGCTTAGTCCCAGTGTTAACCCACATTTTTAACCGATGTTTACATGAAGGCACTTTTCCTACAGTCTTAAAGAAATCAGTGATAATACCTATCTATAAAACTGGCGATAAAAACCAAGTAACAAACTACAGGCCGATCTCTATCCTGCCTTCGGTCTCCAAGCTCTTGGAACGCATCATCAATAGTAGAATTGTAAGATACTTAGAAGCAAATAACTTACTTTCAAATAACCAATTTGGTTTTAGAACTGGCAGATCAACATGTGATGCGGTCCACGAACTTGTTGATCATGTGGTAAGGAATATTGACGCTGGCAAAAAAACAATAGGCATATTTATGGATCTAGCAAAGGCTTCGTTCGCTTGGGTCTTCGATACAGTTTCGGTGCCACTGCTACTTAATAAACTAGACAGGCTAGGAATTCGAGGTAATCAGCTAAAATTAATTGAAGATTACCTCTCAAATCGTTGTCAGTGCACCAAGATTGATGACATAATTAGTGGTGACCTACCTGTCAGTTATGATGTACCGCAAGGCAATATATTGGGGCCAACTCTCTTCCTAACCTATTTAAACGACCTTTGTGATCTTCGTCTCGAAGGGGGCAAAATCATCTCTTATGCGGATGACACTGCGCTCTTATTCTCAGCCGACAAGTGGGAGGATGTTTATAGATTGGCGCAGGTGGGCTTTAACACTGTGTGTCACTGGTTAAAGTACAATGTGTTGACTTTAAACGCAGAAAAAACCGTCTTCATACCTTTCTCTATGCGAAATACCTCCGAACCCTCATCAGTTCCTTCGGTTTCTCTGATTGCGCATGATTGCTGCAATGTTGATGTATGCCATTGCCCTTCACTGACTGCCACCAATATAGTTAAATATCTTGGTATCCTTATAGATAACAATCTTTCGTTCCAACCGCATGTTAATTTAATTTCTGCGAGGTTGAGAAAACTGATATACGTTTTTAAAAATCTAAGGTATGTGCCAGATCCTAAATTAGTTAAACAAATCTACCTGGCTCTTGGACAATCTATAGTGGGATACTGCATTACTGTATGGGGAGGTGCACCAAAAACGACTATTAAATCCCTTGAAATAGCTGAAAGAGCTATTCTTAAAGTCAGTACTTTTCGCCTGTATTTGTTCCCTACGTACCTCCTGTATCAGTCTTGTGAAGTCCTCTCAGTTCGCCAACTGTTCATCCTGCTCACTATTATGAAACAACACTCAAGCTGCATCTCTGATACAGTCGCCATAATTTCCAAGCGCCGCAGAAATATAACCTTCCCCAATAGACCAACTTTTAAACACCAATTTGCAAACAGATATTTTCCCTTCTTGGGTCCATATCTATATACTAAAATCAGCAAAATTCTTGACATACGAAGTTTAAATATTAGAGAGTGCAAAAGGAAACTGTTTGAATATATTCATGACGTTGTTGAGCGGGTTACTGAACGAGGACGTGTTCACGAACCCGAGAGGGAGTGTATAGTCGATGTATCAGAACGCAAGCTCCCTGGGCATGCGGCCCGGGGAGCCAGGTCAAGGTTTGGCGCCTGCTCGGTTATCACCGTAGCGTTTTTCCGAACGCTTCACGCCAACCAATAGAAGCGCGCCTTCGTGCGCGACAATGTCCTATGATTGGCTTGTGTGTTGTATATAGATAGGCGATGCCAATGTACGCCTAGCACTCCACCAGCAGACTAAGCTCACCTGTCCAAAGTCGATGCTGAAATCAAACGTAGAACTGCACTCCCGCCCTCAGACGACTCTGACGATCCCTTGCCCCCTGTCACCGTAAACGAAGTCAGAACGATCGTGAAGAACCTCAAACCCAGGAAGGCCCCAGGCTCAGACGGGATCACCAACAAAGTGATTAAATACTTCCCCGCACCTCTGATAGAACTCATGACCACCATCTTCAATGCGGCACTGACCAACAACAACTTCCCACAATCGTGGAAACAGGCAACAGTTATAGGTTTTCCAAAGCCCGGCAAGCTCAAATCTGAGCCAACCAGTTATCGCCCGATCAGTCTTCTCAACGTCTTCGGAAAGATCTTTGAAAGGCTCATTTATATTCGTTTAAGGGATTATGCCGAATCCAATAAGCTTCATCCTAACGAGCTGTTTGGCTTTCGAGCTAAACACTCATGCATCCATCAGTTGCACCGTATCGTTGGGCACATAAGCGCAGGCTTCATGGACAATATGAAAACGGGCGTATTATTCTTCGACGTAGCTAAAGCCTTCGACAAGGTCTGGTACAACGGCTTAATCTATAAGCTGTACCAATTCCAAGTGCCTGACCGTCTCGTACTCATCATTCGAGATTTTCTATCGAACCGCAGCTTCCGCTATCGCGTAGAGGGCATTCTATCGTACTCTCATCGGATCCAAGCCGGAGTCCCTCAGGGCTCTGTGTTATCACCTCTCCTCTTCGCACTGTATACCAACGATATTCCCAAAAGTGGCAAAACCAAGTTAGCTCTTTTCACCGACGACACGGCCATCTATTACAGCGGTAGGAGTCTTGACTGCATTACCCGATATCTCCAGACCTCGGCCAACGCCTTAGGCGCTTGGTTCAGGAAATGGAGGATTGAAGTCAATCCAGATAAGAGCACCGCCGTTCTCTTTTTGAGAAACCGTCTCCGTCGCGAAATGTCTCATCTTGTCCGCCCCGACCCTTGCTCGAGCCGGCCCGCTCCGAGTCAGGAGCTTTTAATTTATCCCTTAATAATAAGGAAACTCATATGATCCATCTTGTCCCTAGTTGTCCCCCCAGCAACGCCCTAAGCCGAGGCTCGTGTCCCGCAGGGGACGCCCTTAGCGCTGTTGCTTAGATTGTAGTATTTTAAAATATGCTCTGGCTGGAGGCATCAAACTGCCTCGCCTTAGATATTGTCCGGTTACGCAGACAAACGTACGATAATTATCGTACATGCACGCTAATTTCGGCTCCGGTACGATGTACGATACAATATGTATTATCGTACGAAAAAGTACGATAATTTGCAACCCTGCCCAAAGTGGGGTGAAAAGACTAGTATTCTGAGCTTATGCTGATTTGATCTTATGATCAAAATGCTAAGACTATCTGCTTTTATTATATATTACATTTATGTAAATGAATTAAAGATCGTTTCCCATTATTTGGCGACAAATTAGTGGTGGTGCTGCTAGTTCTACAATCGAAAAGGCTTTGTCAGTAAAACAGTGTGACAGCATCTCTTTTAGTGTTGTGTGAACTATGTCCCAAAGCGAAGCCGCGTGACCGTAATGAATTGCAGTATGCAATGAATTAAACATATTTTGGTATAAAATTTTCCAAATAGCTATTTATGGCGAGAAAAATACATAGTTTTACCTAAATTTGCTCTAGCCCTTTTGACACTTCGGCATTCAAATGCAGACACCGAACGACTATTCAGCAAAAATAATTTTACGAAAACCAAATGATATAAGCTCGCAACGCTAATTGTTAAAGGGGCTTGACTTTCAGCGCAATGCGTAAAATCTCAATCCCACTTTTTTATAAAATAAATACCTAAGTTACTTTTTTAATTATTTCACATTTCACCACTTCCTATCCAATTTCTAGTTTAAACATCGTGAGGAAACCTGGACTTATTAGTCTGAAATCACCAACCCGCAGTGAGCTAGCGTGGTGATTAAGCTAGTGCCTTCTCTGTCTGAAAAGAGACCCTTGTCCTGCAGTCAGTTACGGGCTGGTTATTTATCTATTTATTTTTAGTTTTGGGAATTAGCTACACTTTCCGCGCGGCTCTGACAGTTGTACGATAATTTTTCATCTGGTACGATAATTTTCGAATATTGATACGATAATTCATTCGCACTCGTCTGGCATCCCTGCAGTTGCCAGAACTAGGGGGTTTTTATAAATGTTTAGCGGACAAAATTCTAGCTTTAGCGAGTTAAAGATTTTTTTGCGATTTTTAACGACTTTGAGATGAATCAAAAAGACACTAGAAGAGCGAGCGTCCTTTTGTCGAAACTAGACATATTGAAGATAAATCTTTGAAAAGCATACAAGCATAGCATAGATTTCGCTAAGCATGCGTAATGCTTAACGAACTCTAAAGTTACAATATTAAATGGAAAAAGAATACGATCGGGGATAAAGACTCCAGGCGCTCTGACCTATATAAAGGTAATTGCATTCTTTACGACATTGTATTAACTGCAAAGTTAGTCGTGTCGGTTCGGTTACCTACCTGTATAGGTACTGAATAGATAGCAATGACGTCGCCAAAAAAGACGTGTTAAAATATGGATGAAGAATTCGTGGTGGTGAGCAGAAGTCGAGATGGCTTAGTAGTCAGAGCGCCTGCTGGAGTATTTATCTGGGAGGCGCAGTTTCGAATCCTGTTCGCGATCGTATTCTTTTTCCATTTAATATTGTAACTTTAGACATTGCATTATGTATCCAAATTCAAATTTATTCCGCTGGTTTTTTTTAAGTTTTCATTAGACTTTAGTTTTGCTCTCTTTAGTATCGATATATAGTAGGTAAATAACAAATAACTACGAAAATCTAGATTTCAGTTAATTTGAGCTATAAGTATTTGAGTACATACAATAGTAGTAGCAATCGTTTTTTTTTTTGCTTGTTTAGCGTCTTTTTTGAAACAGGATTAGATTTTTTAGATTAGATTAGATTCGATTTATTTATTTGCTTAGAATGTAGGTAATTAATACAATTAGGTGTTACAATATTTTCGATCCTTATACATTCTGCCTCATGGCATGCAAAATTTTGGTTACTTATGATACAAATACTTCTAAATACTTAAACTTAACACTATTGGTTAGGTACTTAATATATGGCAACTTTAACTAAATTGTCTTATCATTTAAAAAATCTGATACAGAACAATAGCATTTTTGAAGTAGCAATTTTTTAAGGGACATTTTAAGTCTTTGTAAAGGTTGTTCTTTAATGAATTTTGGTACATGGTTATAAATAAGAGGAGCCATACACATAACACTCTTTTTCAATAATGCAGTTTTGTATCCACCTGTGCATAGCTTATCTTCGTATTGCGTTCTTAAACTTGTATTCCTAATTCTAGTATTCTTCAAAGTCGGGAATAAATGTGGATTAGTTCTTACAAAAATGGCTATTTCCAATATATATAGGCTAGGAATAGTTAAGAGATTATATTTTTTTTAAAAAGGTACACAGCTCTCTGTCACTTTAAGATTAAAAATAGATCTAATACAGCGTTTTTGCGCTTTAAAAATATGTTCTCTTTCGCTACAGTTGCCCCAGAAAATTATATCAAACCTCAATACCGAAACACTAGGCTATGGTATGCCGTCAATACTGTCTGAACGTTAACTTTTTTTGATAAACTATTTAATGCATATGCAGCTGAACTTAGTCTTTTACATACGTCATCTGCCTGAGTTTTCCATGTCAGTTGGCTATCAATTGAAATTCCTAGAAATTTTGCAACATTGACCGTATCTATTGTTTGTCCATTATAATTTATTTCCATATTTGTGTCTAATAATCTTTGATAAAAATGCATTACTTTCGTTTTTTGTAAATTTATTATTAAGTTATTTTTATTAAGCCAAGTTATAAATTTTTCAAGCGTACTATTGATGTTAGCTTCATATGAATCTTCATTATGACATTTTATTATCAAGGTACTGTCATCAGCAAAAAGGACTATTGGATTTGGCATTTCACTTGGCAAATCATTCACATACAGCAGAAACAGTGAAGGGCCAAGTATGCTGCCCTGAGGAACACCAAATTTGATATTTCTTCTAGAGGAAGCATACTTTTCTTCTTTTTTTGTCTTTACATTGATTCTAGTAATTTCTGTAAATTGTTTACGTCCTTTTAGGTAAGTTTTAATTAGATTAAGCACATTTCCTCGTATACCATATGTTTCAAGTTTTTTTAAGAGTATGTCATGGTCTACATAATCAAATGCTTTTGATAAATCAGTGAATAAGGCACATATAGGTATTTTTTTATCAACATTTGGCATTATAACATTCAAAAAGTCGAAGATAGCCATATTAATATTATAATTTTTTCTAAAACCCTTCTGCTCTTTACACAAAATATTAAATTTTGACAAAAAGGCGTATATTTTAATGTAAATTACTTTTTCTATTATTTTGGAGAAAATCGAAATTAAGGAAATTGGTCTGTAATTTGAAATTTCATCTTTGGCGTTCTTTTTATAAATTGGCTTCACCTTAACGATTTTAAGTTTTTCTGGAAATTTCCCAGCTGATATACATGCGTTAATTACATGAGCTAGAGGGGCAGCTATACAACTACCAACATGTTTTATGACCTTTGTGGAGATGCCATCGTACCCAAAACTTTTTTTATCTTTTAAAGTTTTAATTTTGCGTATGATGTCTTGAGGAAGTACTGGGGGTAAAAATATAGACTGTGGATTTTCCTTAATAACATTATTCGACTCACATTGCAATACTGTTCCTACTTGGTCAACAAAAAAATTATTAAAAGTTTCTGCTAAGTCAAAAGGATTAGTTATTACTGTATTATTGTATTTTATTTGAGAAATTGGTTCACTTATACTTTTATTGTTATTTATTATTTGCCAGACCGTTTTAGGTTTATTTTTAAACTGATTAATTAAGTAGTTGTTTTGCGATTCCTGAGTCAGTTTAATAATTTTCTTAAATTTACGCGAGTAATTAATGTATAATGTTTTATTTTCTTTTGTTGGTTTTAATCTCTGTTGCCAAAGTAAATTTCGTTGTTTTCTGCTACAAATACGTATGCCGCGAGATATCCAAGTAATCTTTTTTTCTGATTTTATTGTGACTTTCCTATAAGGAAAGCATAAATCGTGTAGTAATTGAAAAATATCAAAGAAATTATTATACGATTCTTCAGGATCTTCTTTATTGTACACGTCACAAAATGATAGACTTTGGAGGTGATTTTAAAAAGTTTCAAGATTTTTCGCAGAAGTGTCTCTTTGCATAGAATGCCAAGATTTTATCAAGCAAGTTTTGATTGTTTTCACATTTATAATTTGTGCAGTATGATCTGACAATCCAAAATCCCTTACTTTACATTGACAACTTTGTTTTAAGTTGTGAGCAAAGTTATCAAGACAAGTATTACTGGCAAGTCGAGTTGCTTCATTAATTTGTAAGTTTAATTTGTAGCTTAAGAGAAAGTATTTAAATTCCAAAGTGTGTCGATTTTTTTTTTAAATATCTATATTGAAATCTTTTTTGGTATAATAACTTTCGTAAGACACATTCATATTAATTATAGTTTAACGGTTATTACTCACGCACATACTTCGGGATTGCCCGACTAGTTTCGAACTCGAACGGAGCTCTTATTCATGAGCTGAGCCCGCGGCGATGTCGCGAGTCAAACTACACATACATATTGAAATCTCCGCATATAATTACTTTTTTATTTTGAATACATACTTTTTTCAAAATTGCGTCTAAATTATCATAAAATTTATTTAAATCTGTTAATTTGGGGGGTCTGTACACACATTTAATAATCAACTTCTGTTGCGTTAGTTCGATCGCGCAACACTCAATTATTCCCGTTATAGAAAACTTCATGACCTCTGGCAATTCTTTGTATTCGTTACCATTTTTGACTAAGATGCAGGATCCACCACGCTTTATATTACTTCTTGCATAGCTGGCTGCAAGTTTATAATTCGGTAAATAAAGTAAACTTTCCTGGCCAGACATTATGAAGTGCTCGGTTATGCATATAACATCTATAAATGTTTGCTCTCTTGACAATTCCTGGATGTACATAGTTAAAAGATCCGATTTATTTAAAAGCCCAGCAATATTCTGGTGAAATATACACAAATTATTGGAGAAAAAACTGGTTAGAATTAAAATCAATTACAATGTCTTTCGGTTCGACTGCTTTGTTATTTTTAACTAGTAGCAATAGGTTATTGAAAATATTTTTCATTCCTCGATTATTTAATTTTCTATCATACTTAGAGAACATAGAAAAGTCGTATAATAAATCTAGATTAGAGTCCAACGCCATGGCGTAATTGTGAGACTTAAGATCCAAGTACAGTAAGCTGTTGAATGTTTCTATGCGCCGCAGGCTATAGATTTTTAATTTTATAGATTTGGAACACTGCTTCTGTTGACATCTGTCATTCTAATCATAGTTTCATAGTAATATATAAATTTGTTTAATTTTTTCAAAGTAATTCAATGGTAATTCAACTTTTCAATTAGTTTCCTCTGTCTACGTATTCCAAGTTTACAACAACAACTATAGTAAAACTGTAAACATTAGTTTACATTCTCGCACTAAGGCATCTAAGGATTTCAAATTATGAGTCAAAGGCGCACCAACCGGTCGACTATTGTAGAAGTGGATATTTCGGAACTGGAAGACTCGATAAAAGAATGCGTTCGCTATATAATTTGCCGGGAAGGCAGCAAAATACCAATAAAACGCGCGGAAATTATTAAGCATCTAAACACAACTTGTCAAACTTCCACAAATCAAGTTAACACAGTGCTGGGTGAAGCTAATAAAATATTGAAAAGGGTATAGTAATTATAATAATTTTCCAGTAAAATATTAGGATTGTGCCCGTTTTGAATTTATTTAGAGTTAGTAAACATTTATTTAGCGTTCATAAACTTTAACTAAAACAATATTATCATAGACGGATAAATATTCGAAAAGCATTAACGCATGCATGATGATCTCTAAAGTTAGAAACTTAGCGGTCAGAGCGTCCGGAGTATTTATCCAGGAGACGCAGGTTCGAATCCTGCTCACAACCATATTCTTTTTCCACAAAATTTCTAACAATATTAGTATGTTTCTTATGTTAGGTAACCTCTCCTGCTTCAAACTCAGCAAAATAACATCAATTATTGTTCAACAGTTATTACTCACATGTATTTTTCGGCATTTCCGACTAGTTTCAAACTCGAACAGAGCCCTTAGTCATGAACTGAGCCTGCCGCAATTCAAACTCTAAACTGACTTTAGAAAATCTGTAAATGCAGTTTTGGAAAACCTTCATTTCTTAATTATGTGTTTCTTTATAATAGACCCGTTTTTTTCTTTTTGTATAATAATATTTCTATGAGACTTGCGAGGAATCTAAACAATATAACTGACTGACCGTATTGTTGGTCTACTGGCCCCAAGCACAACTACAGAGTTTGAGGTCTTGGGTTGAGGTTGTAATATTAACTTTTTCTCTTTGGGAATTTTTAGTATCAGCTCCAAGATAGGAATTGTGCTTAATAGATTGAAATAGGCTCACCATCTATTTTATTGGACTTAATACCAGCATAGGTGAAATGTTGGTGTCCACACCTCTGCCTACCCCTTTGGGAAATATAGGTGTGATGCTATGTTATATTAATGTTTTCTTTCTTAACATAACTTTGTAGGTTTATGGCTTCCAATTGGTTAAAGTTGAAGCTAAAAGTGGTATACAGTACATATTGGTGCTAACCGAGGAATGTGATTCATTGCCTTCAACTGTAACCGATAGCCAACACCGGACACTTCTGGTAGCTGCACTCACACACATCTTCATGAGTGGTGCACCTGTAAAAGAAGGTAATTAAATAATCCTTCATAATACAAATAAAACCTATATAAATAAAAATCATTTGCCTCGTTGGTCTAGTAGTTCCGAGCGCGACTGCTGAGCAGGAGGTCTCGGGTTTGATTTACAGGTTGGGCAGTGTTGTTGAGTTTTTTCTGTTTGGAAATTCTCAGTAGCAGCCTGGAGTTTGGAATTGTGACTAGATGGCAATAGGCTCATCACCTATCACATGGGACTTAATAACAGCATTGGTAAACTGTGTACACCTCTGCCTATCCCTGAGGAGAACACAGGCGTGATGCTATGTATGTATGTAAAACTGAACTGATACGAATGATAATAATTTTAAACATTAAAGTTATAAATTTTTGTGGAAAAAGAATATGGTCGTGAGCAGGATTTGAACCTGCGTCTCCCGGATAAATACTCTAGGCGCTCAGACCCTTACCGGCCATCACAACCTCTGCTCATTAATGCTGCGAATTCTTCTTCCCTTTACAGGATACTGAATGATCATTACTTGAAAAAGACTCAACCGATTTGGCAGGTTGTTGTGTTCAATATCGGAAATGTTGGAAATTTGAATGATATTTTAAAAAAACCATATGTTTAACTTGTAAATAACAAATTCACAATGTTACTGTGTTAAAGTCTTTGTTCACTTTACTTTTTATATCAAGTAATTAATATTATGATCCATGTACATTATCCGCTTTGTAAGCACTTATCTTATGTTAACTATGATCTTGTTGTAATTATAATTGTTTTTTGTTTTTGCATTACTTATAACAATGAAATTATATTTTTCAGAGGAAATGTGGAAATTTCTTATGGAAGCTGGGTTATTGGAGGAGAATGATCATTCAGGAAGAAAAATACTTACTGCTACATTTACAAGACAAATGTATTTATTATATTATAAGGTAACATGTTTATATTATTTTTAATGTTTGTAGAAATAATACTTTGAACTTGTAAGCCCTTTAGGACTCTAGTCCTAGAGTGACACACACACAATATGACAGACATAATAGTAAAAAATAAAGAAAAAAACGATTGTGAGAAAATCTAATTATAAATGGTCTAATATTGTCCAGCCACCGTGCTAGTATGGTGTTCAAATGACTGCCTCGTTGGTCATATGGTCGCAAGCCCGGCTGGTGTACGATCCTGGGTTCGATGCCCAGGTCAGGCAGGTTTATTGGGTTTTTTGTTAGGAAATTCTCAGTAGCAGCCTGGAGTTAGGAAGTTGTTGGTGTGACACCCCTGTGCTTCGGAGAGCACGTAAAGCCGTCGATCTCGCACCTGATCTCCCTCCGGTCGTGTTGGATTGTGAAGGAAGAGGCAGTGCACCTGTGTTTGCACATACACAAACTATAATATCTCCTACATACTCGGCTAATTTCCGTGGAAATAGGCCACCGTGACCGAAATATGGTTGGGTGAAATTTGTATATGGTGTTGCTTGTACCTTATAAGAAAATGATACGGGCTGGTAATGTATGTACTAAGTAAATATTTCTATTTCTTTATTATTTTCCAGGTTGGTGAAGGTGACCTAGCAAGGAATGTCTTTGAGTGGGGCCAACGCGCTGTTGAAGAAGTGCCAAAGTTATTCCTTCTTAACAAAATGGCTGAGGTTGGTATTAATTTTAAATATAGCGGTTTTTGTATGGAGTTATCATAATTTATTGTTAATGGGTTTGCTTAAATATTAAGTTTTGTACTCGTGCGCTTCTGAGTGCACAGTATTTTTTTATCTAAAATGATTTAATTCTAGATCATAGAATTCGAACAGACATGGTGATGTGTTTGATTCCGTACATCTGAAACATGTAACTAAGAATTTCAAATAAATTTTGGTTGAAAACACTAATGGGCCCGGCAGACATTGTCCTGCCCTGAAACCGATTGCAGCGCCACCTACCGGGTCCAATTGTGAATCTAGACCATCCAAGGAACCATACAAACACAAAAAAAAAATTACAAAAACAAACTCAGGGATGGATGATGTAATAAGCATAACATGCAGCAACAGGCCAGATCTTGACAAACTTTGAAAAATTATTCACAATTCTGAAATATCTCTATTTCTTTCTATTTTTTATTAAATCTAGAAGTTCAAAATGTTGGAATCACATGATAAACTTACATTAAAGGGCTTAACTCATATGATCGCCCAGCCAGATTATTTGTAAACACATTTACTTTTTTCTCGTAAAATTATTCAAACATTCAATTCAAATTACATTTTCTATTATTAACTGTTAGCACTTCATTGTTTATGCTTGCGTACGGCCGCCCCAAATAGTATTAATGATTATTTTATTTAATGATAAAGTTATGTATGTGTCTGCTGACACTTTGTTATTATTATATAAATAGTATGTAATTAACTGAATAAATAGAATATCACAAGAACACGCGTAGCATTACTACAAACTAAATATATTTATGTTGCGGCCCCCGGCACCGTGAACAAAACGTCATTGTGGCTCCTATAAAAAGAAGTTTGAGTATGGCTGCCCTAAAGTATGTCTACAGTCGCTGTATATAGTTACTAAAAAAATAAGAAGAGCAGTGACCCTTACGGGCCCACCGAAGCAAAATGACGCTCGCAAAAAAAAATGCTCATACACCCATCTTCACAATGATCGCGTCAAATTGATCAGTTACTCTAGAACGTAGTGATTATATACTCTTTGAGTTACTCACCATAGTTTGCAACGGGCTATAAGTTTTTGGTTCAGAATGTTTCTGTTTGTCGAGTTTAAACAACTTGGCAGGATCTGAATGATGAATCTTTGATCATTCTGTGGATGGTTGACCTAGAAAGTCTTAACCGGAAAGGGCGTCGGTTCGACGTCTGCTGGTGTCGTATTTTTTTGGAAATAATATTGTAACGTTTCAGGCTTTCGAGAAAAGTCCAGACCATTGGTGTGAACAGTACAAAGATGCAACTGCAGAGACACAGACTGCATGAAATCATTGAAGCTTTAAAATTAATTCCCTATTAAAAAAATTACCTATATTTTTTTTTTATATTAGTACTACCGATTCTTATTACAAAATAAGCCAACATAGGCTTATTTTGTAATAAGAATCTTAGTTTTGTAGTACAACATCTTGATAAAAGAGGGTCAATGTTTTGATTAAGAGCACATCCTTGGAAGGATATACTGGTGCCATCTGACTTTGCAAATATTTATTTAATACAAAATCGCAGTATCAGCATCAGCAGTTTGTCAAGTCGCATGCGACGAAAGTCGTGTCACATAACGAGATAAATCTTAATTTTCCGAGTGCTTTTTCTCTATGAGAAAAGGCCAACAATACAGGTGGGTTAGTGTTTGAGTCACTAAATAATTAAGCAAAAATTAAATCATCCCGAAATTAAGTAGCTTGAAATGAGAATACAGTTTTCTTTCTGGGAACCCGTCCACCTGGCCCATCCCTATTTACGCTGATGTTTCAGAGATATAATAATGTTGGAGAATAAGGCTGGTTGTTATATCGAGAATAAAGCTAAATTTTATAAACTGTACCGATTTTTTGTTTTTTTTCACTAATCGTATTATCCTCATATACCCTATGCTTTTGCGTTGGTAATCATTCCTAATGGTTTTAATAGGTATTGTTTTTCTTTTACATTCTGCCTTTTATTGATTGTACTGGATCAAGTAAAACCTAGTGCAAAAGCTAAGTGGCTCGATAAGCACACGGCTCAATTTATGGTTAGTATCTCTATGAAGTAAGGTGAAAAGACAAATCATTCAAACGCATGCGTGGTGAACTCTAAGGTTAGTGCTTCAATAGTATTTAACCGGGACCCACGAATCCTACTCACGAGCGTATTTGTCTTTCCACTTTTTTTTTTAACTTTAGTAGTTTAAATATTCTCCGCCTATCTTCTTTTTCACTTTTTAGTTCACACATGGCAGGCGCGTTAATTTTATTTTTTATTTCTTCTGTATTTTATGACTAACATTGAATTGCAAAATTAGTCGTTTCGGTTTCCATATATGGAGACTGAATAGATATTTACTTAATCTACATCCGGCTAATCCATGCTATGATGTACATGATTAAAATAAGCCTCTTGCTTTTTGCTAGAAATTACAGAAAACATTAAGGTCGTTAGGCAACGCACCTAAAACTGTTTCAGAAATGCCTCGAGCGTTCAAGTAATTCTTCTACAACCTAATCAATATTCTCAGCAAGTGGTTTTATTAATTATTTTGAAGAATTTTAGCTTCAAAGCACATCTAAACTTCAAACCGTAGACGTCAAAAATTCTTCAAACCACAAATGATTTGACTAAATCTCCCAGTATTCAATTTACTACTTTACAAAAAAAGATGACAGCTGACAAGTCATACCTTCTTATCAATCTGTCAGTTGATTGTCAATTCCAGCTGCTTTAGCCGACTGGCAACTGTTGTACACGACTACACGTTTCGAGATCTTGAATTTATGCGTTCCGTTCGCTGTTACAAAAAGTGTAAATAGGCGGTGTGTTCGAATTAAAACAGTTATAAAAATGGCACAAACTCCCCCTGCTGTGGCAACGCCGAAGGAGCGCTACGTACCGAATGCGCTTAAATTCGCATTCGGCGGCCTTGCCGGGTTTGTACCACTTTATTTTAAGATTAGGTACTATTACCTGTCCTTTATAGAGGATCAATGTCATGAACATTACCGTAGAAATGTTGTTTACAGTCTGTTTATTTACACTTTCTATATTTTTGTTGGTCTTTTTACGTTTGACGACCGAAACTCTTTTATTACTCTTCAAAACCTTGTCCTCCTTATCATCTGTGAGCTAAACAGTTAATTTAAATTTAACCATTCACTGTGCGTTATTGAGATCCTAGTATTGATTGAGTTCACATCAATTATATTATCACAAATATGATTATGTAATAAGTAATCTTTTTTTTTAAAGTTCGCAGGTTTCTCATTAATTTCTTATCAACTTTGTTATGTAGGTAGTTAATTAGAACAGTATCTATAAAAACAATTTAGTTTATAGACTATTAAATCATGTTATAAAAATTGTAATATTGTTAATCAAAGGAACATGTTAGATTTGGTTTATTAATTATGTTGCTAATCTAATAAGTACAACTTTCACATGAAATTAACTCTTATCAATATACACAATTTCATGGCCAGAGCTATATCCTCTTCACATTTTGGGTTATCTGAATTACAATGAATATTTACTATCCAATAGTTAATTTATTAATCATTATCATCAGTCTATAGCAGTCCATTGCTTGGCATAGGCCTAGTGCAGGCCGTGCTATTAATTTATTAGTAGCAGTAAATTGTAGATGGACCTGTTTAGTAGCATTAGCAGATAATTAACATATCTTACAAGAACATGTTTCCAAGGCTAATGGGGACAATATTGTATGATCACATTAGGCATGCCAGTGGATTTATGGACTATGAAAATTATTCTTAAGCTGTTGGCTCGCTCATTAGCAGACACAATAGATTTTATTGTTATAACATATAATTCTGTACGTGGCTGAGCCGAAAGGTTAATGAGCAATTCATCCATCTCTTAATCATCCTCAGAGAAGATTATAGGCAGTAAACAGTACTTTACTGTCAGTAGGCCAATCTCTTTGGAATATTACTGCTTACAAATTATTATCGCACCACATTTCTTTATTCAATTTCTATTTACCTTTTGTTATTTTTTTTTTTCACAATATACACACATTAACATACTAAGTACACAGGTAATTTTGGTGTAACAAATAATAACCACCGATTTGCTGATTTTTCATTTGTCAGATAATTATAATATATTAATTATGTCAGATATTAATTTGAATAAAATTATCTAACAATTATAAAATTTACCCTTAATTGTTTAGTCACATATACATAAAAAGTAACACAGTATGTAGTATCGGCTTCTAAAAGAATTATTGAATTATTTAAACTTCATAACAAACTAAACATAAAAAAAATAACTAAAGTAAACTTATAAAGGAATATTGAATTTATTGTGAATAATATATACAAGTTACAGAATAAAGTTAAGTATTACTGTAAAAATAAAAACGAAATAATAAAAAAACATACATAGCCTACACTACTTATTATTAAATTTTACAGAACCTTCTGAATTATCATCATTCTTTGCAATATCGAAATATTTAACATCAAAGCTATCAAGTATGTCTGAGGTGATAAGTCACATTCTACGCAACCTTGGTGTTATGACAGGCATGAACCTCACATGATAGTGACAAATTAAGAACAATATTATGTAGGTATAAATATATACATGTAATAAAATTGTAATGGATCACTGTCTGTACATGGAAGATATATGAGAAAAAATATTATTGGGTCCTTTATTTAACACCCAAAACAATGATTGTTAGAATTTTTGTCTAATTGTCTGTGCGTTTGTGCACGCTAATCTCAGAAACGGCTTATCCGATTTAGATGTGGTTTTCACTAATATATTGTGGTAAGCTTCACATATCATTTGGTGTTTGTTGCATGTCAATCGGTTCGTAAATAAAAAAGTTATGCCAAATTAAAGAATCACGTCGAACATTTGTTAATTATTATGAATTTGTATTCATACACGACATGGTATTAATTTACGACATCCATGCGGACGGAGTCGCTGGCACAGCTAGTATATATATATGTATAGAAGAAGTTACAGTGTTCAATGTTGTATGAAAACCTGTGAAACAAGTGAATATTCAGTATTCAATTCATCTGCCTAGCCTTTTCCCAATTACATTGGCGTCGGCTTCCAGTCAAACCAGATGCAGCTTAATACCAGTATTTTACATGAAGCGAATGCCTATCTGAGCTCCACAACCCAGTTACTGGGTAACACGATATCTCGTGGCATGAATGGTTGTTAGACTTTCAGACACCTAACTACCCGTAACGGCTGTCATAGATCTTAATTTGACCGACGGCTTAACGTGTTCTCCCAGGCACGAAGGGGTCTCGGTATGAAATGATGGTCACCCATCCACAGACCAACCGCGACAAGCGCAGCTTAACCTCCTACCTTGTTACTTAGCCACGAGCCACTCTCAATATATAAATGAAATGTACCTGGATAAATAAGCTGTCCCTGGTTGTGAATCTTAATAAGACTATATCCTCCGACTTTGTTTCAGCTTTTCTTCTCAGAACTAGTCAGATAGGAAATGCTAGCGCCTTCTAGATAAAAAAGTGGCATGTAAAAGAGTTTTGTAAAGACCTATTTACAGAATAAACAATTTGATTATTACATTCTATCTATATGTCGCAGATGGATTGTAGAATCCGCTGTTTTACAAAATCTCTAGCTGCTTTACAAAACAGTACTGTTTTATAAAACAGCTGAACAACGTTCAGCTGGATTGCCATTGCGATACGTTTAACAAAACTGCTACCCATCTTTAGACGTAATGCAGAATGACATATCTACAAGTTTGTTTAATGTATAGGTATATTAAATGGATAGTCACCATTCAAGTAAAAAAGTGATACTGTATTCTGATTTGACTTTCCGTGGCTGGGTCGACGGAGCCCCGCGTCGCGGGGCTCCTATTTTTGTGTCTGTAAGGTTAGAAAAAACCTAAACACGAAGAGGATGACGGGGACTGTTCGAACCTAACCTGTCCGTGTCGGGATACACGAAACTCCCGAGCTCGCTTCGCTCGCTCATGGATCATTTTCGTTTATTTTCTTTCATAATCCTGATATATTGTCGACTATTATAGTGGTTTAGTATTTAAGTCATTAAAAAATTTCATCTTTTTTTGCTATTGACAAGTAAAATAAAGTTAGGTTATTATTGTTAAGACATACAGAGCCATATGCGACAAAATTAACGACGAACTAAAATAAAAAATCTGACAGTTCATCTCACACTGTTTTACATAATCTCTGATCGTTGACCCGCTGTATTGATAAACGCAAAACGTTCATTAAATTCTGCGTGTTATAGTTCAGTAATTATGTAAACCGCTAAACGTCGTTCAGCTGTTTTTCATAACAGTACTGTTTTGTAAATCAGCTAGCAGTTTTGTAAAACAGCTTATTCTACAATCCATCTGCGACATACATACCTATATAACCCCATCTCCATTTAGTGTGGAATAAAGGGATCTACGGGATATTTTAGCAGCAGTTTACAAATACGCAATGAATATCCCGTTTTCATGTGCCTAAATGATTTAAGATGTAAAATAAATATCCGGAAATCTTTTTTGCAGCATGGCAGCGACTTGCGTCGTTCAGCCTCTCGATTTAATCAAAACCCGAATGCAGCTGAGTGGTCGCGGTCGGACCTCCTTTGCCGTCGCGGGGGAGATCGTGGCACGGGAGGGGTTCGTCTCTCTATACACCGGGCTCTCGGCTGGTCTACTCCGACAAGCCACTTACACGACCACTCGACTGGGAGTCTACAATTACCTCTTTGATGCCTATAAAGAGTGAGTATTAAATTGCATTTCTAATTAAATTATATTTAATGTCAGTATTATAGCCATCTTATGTAATTTACTGAAGAATTCGAAGAATCATCGTATTGGGTGTCAACATCGTGACATCCCAGGTTATAAACTACCTTTGTACCAAATCTTATCCAAATCTGTTCTTCAGTAGTTATTGCGTGAAAAAGAGGAACCAAGCATTCATCCTCACAAAATTTCGCAATTTATAATTTTAGTAGGATTTTAATATTGAAAGAGAAATATCCGATCACTGCGTTTCTTCAAATATTTCGCGCCTATTATAACTGTTGGTCGGAAATGCAGGGGACAGAATTACTGCATTGCAGTGGCATGGCGCGGCGTCTACATTTCCAGCGTTCTACATGTAGCTGCTACGCTCCACAGTCACGACGTGTTGTAGATAACCTTTTTTTTCGTTAGCCATAGCATCTCGCCTGTATTTCCCAAAGCTGTAGGCAGAGGTGTACACTGCTGTACACCCACATTTCACCAATGCTGTAATCCCATGTAACAGGCAAGATTTCACACTTGGGCTGCTATTGAGAATTTCCTAACAGTAAAACCCAATAACAGATTGCCCGTCTTGGGAATTTAACCCAGGACCTCATGCTCAGCAGTCGCGCTCGATATCATTAGACCAATGAGGCAGTAGGCAGACACCTTTGTCTAATTATTAAATAGACATGATCTATCATGTTTCTGGGTTACAAAGACTTATCGGTATTTTACTTATAATAATACTGTGGCAACAGTACCCAAAAGTAGGTTCTGATGGTGTTTCCCGGTAACCATAAATATTAAATTGCTGTTCCTGTTATGTTAGGAGTCGGCCCTGAAGAAAATGGCGGTATGCTTCCAATAAATATAGTTTTAACATTATGTTTGTCCTGTTCGAAGTAACGGCTCCAATGTCGCCATTCTTTCGTGGTGTATTTGTTGAGGAGCTATTTACCCGCTTTCTGTAATACCCAAACGGGAGAAGTACAGGTGCCAAGTGGTGCTGCAGCAAAAACACAGTATGTTCGCTCTGGTACCGCAAAAATACTATCAAATCATCTATATCAGTGTAACACTACTTACAATAGCTTACACGGCTTACAATAGCTTACTATAGCAAAAAGTGTCGTTACAACTTTTCGTCTTAATTTTTTCCGTCTAGCCCCCTTTCGCAACGCGCGATAAGGAACTTCGTTCCAAAATCTTAATGCTTTTTTGTTTTATTATATTATATATACCTATATTTTACTACTGCTACTTACTGTTTATCTGACCTCCACAACCCAGGTACTGGGTGACATGATAATTCGTGGTAAGACTAGTTGTCAGACTTTCAGGCATCATCGATCTTTATTGGAAAACTGGGACCGACAGATTAACGTGCTCTCCGAAGCGCTGTGGGTCTGTTTACACCTCGATCGATCTCATCTGTGCGGCTGTAACATAGCCAAGAGCTCGAGAACTTTTTGAATAAAAACGTAATTTTCGAACCAACTAAGTAAGGATTGTAAATAACAGGTAATGACGACAAAATACAATTTCCTCTAAACAACAACCCCAAGTCCAAAAAAAAACTGATTTTATTACAATAATTTTCCCGTTCATAAAATTATGTCTAGTTTTACCCAATTTCGTATGTGCACTTTATCGCGACACACTGTATAATCATAAATAAGTATGTGTTTATATTATACTACATACTGAAATAGTATTTTCGTATCGTATGGTTGATGAACAACCTAAGGTCAGCGCTTAAACTGCCCGCCGAGAACCTCAGTTGTGTTGGTTCATGGCATCATTTACGTACATTATGAAAATTCCGTGATGGCCTTGGATCCGAAACTGCGACCTTCGATTTGTCAGTCAAACAGTCTTGCCACAGAGTTTGTATTAAAACTTCAACAAGAATGTATCCTTGTATAAAAACTTTCGTGAGACATATTCATATCAATTAATGTTCACCGGTTACTACTCACGTGCATTTTTCGGGATTGCCCGACTAGTTTCGAACTCGAACGGAGCCCTTAGTCATGAGCTGAACGTACTCCAGCATTTTTACCGTTCGTTCGAGGAGTTACGGACAAGATAGGCCATATACTCAGACGTAAATATAGTATTAAGACGGTCTACCGCCCACCCGGACAGCTACGACAACTGCTACGTTCACCGAAAGACAAAGATCCATTAGGCGTCCCCGGCGTTTACATAATACCGTGCGACTGTGGCTTGAGTTACATCGGAGAAACTCGTCGCAATATCGCAACCAGGCTGAATGAACACATACGTAGTATGAAGAGTATGGACACCAACAAGTCAGCAGTTGCAGAACACGCTTGCAGCACGGGCGCGGCTCATTTTATACGTTTCGATAAAGCATCCGTACTAGCGAGGGAGAAATACTTCGTACCGCGAAAAGTACGAGAAGCTATCGAAATAAGCCGTCGCCCGAACTTCAACAGAGACAGTGGTTGGACGTTGCCCCCTGCTTGGAAACCAGCTCTGAAGTCCACGTCATATGAAAGTGAGTTAAGCCTGGAGTGTGACACAGTCAGCGCAGTATGCACCGGCATGAATAGTAAAGACAATATCTCGGACACGACGAGTGGCGGAAACACACGAGTACTTCCGACACCGAGTACATCATCGGCGCGTGCAAAACGCTACGCGGCGCGATGCAGCTCCAGTTTGACTCGCGACATCGCCGCGGGTTCAGCTCATGACTAAGGGCTCCGTTCGAGTTCGAAACTAGTCGGGCAATCCCGAAAAATGCACGTGAGTAGTAACCGGTGAACATTAATTGATAAGAATGTATCCATGAGAAATTATATTGAAGTGAACCGATACTACGATGATAGTCGGCCCTACAAATTATTTGCCAGAGGGTGCCACTACCCACGACTTGAACACATTGAATGCAAATGATTTTTAAACGTAACGCATTCAAGTCAGTTAATTTCGAATGTTTATTTATATAGCTGTTTACTATGTTAATATTCTTTGTATTCTATTTTAAACTATCGTCTGATTGATTTTGCGGTCAAGCTCGGGTTGTTCACCCAAAGAGCGTGGTGCAGCCACGCTCTTTGGGTCTTTCTCTTACTACTAGCAACAAATGGTTATACTTTTACAGATAAATCTTGCAAATGCATTTTAACGCATGCGTAGTGAACTCTTAATTTTATTTTATATTGTGGATAGAGAAATACTATCGTGACCGCGTACAGCATTTGAACCTGCACGCCCCGCTTCAATTGTACCTGTACGATATTTAATTAAACTGCAACGTATTCGTGTCGGTTACGTCACTGTATGGCGACAGAATAGTAGCAATGACGTCACCATACGACGTTTAGTTTGGTAGAAGAATTCGGAATAGTGAGATCGGGATAACTCAGTTGGCACGTATAAATCCTGCTTACGATGCTACTCATTTTTATACAATTTTTTTTTGTCTTTATTTGTTTTTTTTTTTTTCAACATTCGGTAACCGTCTCAGGTCTGGACGTCCCTCGTCACCATAGGATCCTAAAAATAAAGATACGCATAACAGGCAAATTATTTACAATGACGTCAACTCTGCTGTAGACCAACTAAAGTTAGAGCATTGCTGTCTTTTACTAACAGCTGCAATAAGAGCAGGATATATTTAATTATACAACATTAAATTCTAATTTAGTCATGTCAACCTAAAATTTTCATTCAATTTGAGTTTGACGTTTCTAATTTGAGTGGAAAAAAAACTGTGCAAAGTATTAAGTGCGAAATTCGATTCCTCGTCTCGCTCTTACAGTAACAGTTGGTAAAAGACAGCAATGCTATAATTTTAGTTAAGTTGAAGCTATCAGAATTGACGTCAGTATCAGTAGCAATATTGTATGTTGAGTTGAAATTTGCTTTGTATATATTTGTAGGTAGTTATTTTATTATAATGTGTAGGTAGTTAAGGTAGTGTGTATAAAATGTTGAAGACTGTCTCGCCAATGTCGTCTTTGCATAGTTACTTTGGGCAGTGTCAATTTTACATAGCTCTTCGGGGCTACGCTTACTCGGCATTGGTCCGATAGTGCGATCTGCATATTCTCAGGCGTTTGCGCCTATAATATAAATATGTTGAATAGTAAAATATAAGTACATATCTTGAGAGTAGAACTTTTATATTTATAAACAGCATTACTTACATTGGGTCGTGGGTTTAGCCCATCGATTGATGACACGCGGCTGATGTTTCCAACCCATTTCAGCATCGCAGCATTCCGAGTGACGTTGGTTATACATAAGTAGGTATTTGTATAGGAATAGTGACAATGCTAAAAGCCCAAATGGAGATGGAGCAATGAAGTAGACTCCTTCCAAGAAGACTAGTACCTCAAAAGAGTAGGGAGAGAGGCCTTAGCCCCTTTTGGACGTTTTTCCGGAAAGCAAGAGGCGAAGCGTGTGGTTTAAAACCACCACAAATCTTTAACACTATGATAATTTATGCTCTACCGGGGCTGCGGCGAAAGCAGCTGCGATACCTGATCCCCGGTAAAGATTAATAGGCATTTGCGTGATGATAATTACACATTATACTTTTATTTATTTAAACAAAACAGACTTGACCGATTAATGAACATGTTTCAACCACGCTGATCCATCAGTTCGCTGGGTCACTATAGAATAATTAATCAATTAGACCTACAGACTTACTAACCTATATTGGAGAACTACCTACTTGATATTTGCGTCGAAACGTGCCCGAAATTCTATGTATAATCATCAACGGGGTTCTATTGTAGATGGACCAAAAATACATACATTGAAGAACGTCTGAGAATGTCATCTTGTAAACACGCAAAATACATTAAATCAATAAGTTGCCCTTTCTTTCTTCTAAATCAGTAAAATAAAGCAATCGTTTAAATAGGTAACAGAATCGGTACGTTGGTAAACATACTTCATTGACAGACGGAACGCGGGCGCAGCGCCTGGTTTCGGGACCAAAACCCTTTTGGGCGTGGCAGCGGGCTCTATCGGCGCATTCGTGGGCACTCCTGCTGAGGTGGCGTTAATCCGGATGACCGCTGACGGTAGGCTGCCGAAGGAACAGCGGAGAAACTACAAAAACGTCGCAGACGCACTAATCAGGTAATTTAGAAGATCTTATCTTTTTATAATTTGATTTTATTGTTAGAGGCAATTCAGAAAACTGTTGTAACAACATTGGGTTATACAGTTTGGAGTTGCTACATAGGGGCCATCCATAATCACCTGATGTTTTTTTTAAGCATTTTAACCCCCCCCCCCCCTCTCCACCTTGGTGAAACGTGGTGAGGTTTAAGACTAACCCCTCAGCTGCAGCCCCTGCTAAAATTCTTCACGTACGAGTATAACGCACGGTCGTGTCTAGGCCACACCCTGAATTTTAATCTCCATTTGATTATTTTTGTATTTTATGCCTTATGCAGATAAAACCCCTCCCCCCCCCGGCGTTCCCTACGTGACACCTATATAACACTTGTCCAATATGCGAAAAAAGGGTTGAACCCCGCCCGAAATAAATTCGTAAGGCAGGACCTCGCTCTTGAATCCAAGCATATTGGTAGAATGGTCATTGTTTTTTGGTCATAGCAAAATATAATATTTTTACTAGATGTATGGAGTCATCTTAATTATGATCAATATACGCCTAATACAAAAATAACCACAATCGATCGATTTAATTATTACACTTATAATACTGACTGGTTTATAACTAGTGTTGCACCACTAAGTTATAAACCAGCCATTATCTAAAGTTGTCCTTAAAAACTAGTTATACTATCGATAGTATTGACAACTTGTCGAGGGTCTATCGATAGTTAGACATCACTATTTAAAACAAAGAGAGAAATATAATAAAAATAGTATCTATATGTAGCTAGTAACTCACATTCACATAAGAATACACGCTAAGTTTATAGAGGGTAAAACGGGACGTGTCTTCTGAAAATCGGAATATCCCGCGGAAATCAGCACACCTGACACCACTAGCCTCGGGCATGCTGCTGAATTATTTTCATAATTTTTTTATGATATGTCTCACAGGATAGTGAGAGAGGAAGGTGTGCTGAAGCTATGGCGGGGCGCGATGCCCACCGTGGGACGTGCCATGGTTGTCAACGCTGCGCAACTCAGCACATACTCACAGGTACTTATTGTTTTTTTTTTTTTGTTTAATCAATTTATCCACGTACACTAATATAGATTTACAAGTTATTTAATATATGAATAATAAAATAATAATAACTACAAACTATTATAAAGAAACTGCAAACTTTGATAAAACTAAGTTCCTTCGTCTAAAAACAGATCGCAGGCCGGGTTGGTCGTTATAAGTCTGTTGAGCATAGTCACTAACTACAGAACACTTGTCCTATTTATAATGATTGTGCATGTCTCAAGTTGTACGCAACTAGCTGTGCAGTACCTACTCAATTTTACGATAAAGTCGGCAAAAGGGCGAATACGCCATTTGTCGAACGCAGTATCAGTGTGCGTGGTCTCATTCGCTCTTTACATCTGTCTCGCTCGCTCGCTACCAAGAACAGTCAGTGCCGTACATTTTCATTTCGCAACCATTGATTTTTCTAAGAAATTTTAATACTTTAGCACGTTAACAATTTTCTAAACGACTGTACCTGTGCGGCCGTTTGGAAAACCTGACTTCATACATGCACGGTTATGATTAACACGACGTATTGACGTACACGCAGGACGAGACCAACTTCAAAAGCGCGAAAATATGTTAACACGACCAAAATGTATGGAACAGCTGATTTCATAGTTAATGCCTTAGTAAAAGTTGTTCGTTGAATGGGTTCATTGACCACCTTAAGTATGACATTCTGTTACACGTTGTATACGCCGTATACAGCCAAATACTCAAATATAAGACAAATTTATATTAAACTAGCTGTGCCCGCGACTTCGTTCGTGCGGGACTGTAACACATATTTATATCAGATCTGTACCTTGCAAGATATGCAAATGAAACATACACATAAATTTAAGTTAAATTCCTGTTTTAAACTCTAAAATTTTATTTCAATCCATTGAGCCATTTCGGAGCCTATTCGAGACAAATTTTCAGACAGACTGACAAAAATTTTGGCATTTATTATGAAATCACTGACAGACAGCTCCATTTTATTTATTGGTGTAGATGCTAAACTATACTTTTGATGCTGACTGTACTATAGTCTGCTGACGTCATGAACACTGAACATTTCGCGTGTCAAGGACAAAAAATGGACTCTGAAAGCGTGTAAACTCTTTAATTATTGAACATTTTTAGCAAATTTATGCATATAACATTAATGTGCATTTTTATGAGGTTTTAGTTAAGTACCCAATTCCACAGACTAGGTTTTAGGGATACTTAATATATGTATGACTGTTTATAGTTTTACGGCAGCAAATTGTAGGTATGATATAGCTCAATACTTAATTATTCTAACACGAAGTGACGGCCTACTCACCTTGAAAGCTACATATACTCTTTCGCTATGCTATATGTAATATTCTATAACGAAATTATATTCAGTAGTTTTAAAAGTAGTTCTCCAATTAATAAAACGTGTAACACAATATTAAATGGAAAAAGAATACGGTCGCGAACATGATTCGAATCTGCGCCTCCCGGACGGGAGTATTCTTTTTCCATTTAATATAATAACTTTAGAGTTCGCTAACTATGCGTTAATGCTTTTCAAAGATTTATCTTTAATTGTTAAGGTAATTGCATCTTTACGACATTGTATTAACTGCAAAGTTAGTCATGTCGGTTCGGTCACCTGTATAGGGACTGAATAGATAGCAATGACGTCGCCAAAAGACGTGTTAAAATATGGATGAAGAATTCGCGGTGGTGAGCAGAGGTCGGGATGGCTTAGTGGTCAGAGCGCCTGGAGTATTTATCCGGGAGGCGCAGGTTCGAATCCTGTTCGCGACCGTATTCTTTTTCCATTTAATATAATAACTTTAGAGTTCGCTAAGCATGCGTTAATGCTTTTCAAAGATTTATCTTTAATAAAACATGTTTTTCAACCCACTTGCTCGTAAAGTTGCCCTAATTCCACTGCTTTTCGGTTCATAAAGCAGCTTATTACAAATGCGTGCTTTTTACTTTATCGCGATTGATGTAAACTAGTCCGAGTGTGTACGCACGTAGCAACTAACGCTAGTGTGATCGCACTAACTCCACTATTACAACCACGGCACGCTAAATAAAATCCGCGCCATTTTGATAACTAAATACGTTTATGATGTTTTTTTCCTCGTAAATCTAAGGCGCGGGAGATGTTTGTGGGCTACGTGCCGGACGGCATCTTGCTGCACTTCTGTGCTTCCATGGTCTCCGGTCTCATCACCACCATCGCCTCCATGCCCGTCGATATCATCAAGACAAGGTAACGTGAAGAATATTTATATAATCTATATCGTATTTTGCAGAAAACACGTTCTTCGCTGATTAAATTTAAGTCTTGTTAAGTTTTATTTCTACTCTCATAAATGCTGTCATCTTAATTAAAATTGAGTCAATATGGGACATTGGACGTATAAAGGTGAACGTAGACTTGGCCGCACCGCAGTCTACGCAGTCCCCGCAGTCATCGCTTTTTATTAATGGCCTCGCACATCTATCCGCACCGCAGTCACTGCAGTCGTTCCCGTCGCCGCACGCATCTCACTTGATTTCTTTCATTCAGTTTGTAATATAAATTAAGAGAGGGCGTGTATTACAGTATGGCTCTTGACGAACAATTTGTTGTCAGTTGTTTATTATTAGAGGAAGAAGAAAATGAAATACCAACAAGAGTTAAAAATGCGTTGGTGACGTCATCAGCTGCGGCTTGGGGAGTTCGGTCGTTTCAGGGACTGCGGCGACTGCGACGCGGATGGGTGTGCGAGGTTGCATAGAACTTCATGTAAAGAATTCGAATGCGAAGACCACCTTAACCCTTACACTGCCGATGGCGTAAATGTCACTGTAAAATATGACGAATAATGTTTTGGGAAACGTATTTTTATGCATGTTATTCTTTCGCCGGTATCATCAAAACTATCACTTTATAAAGGCGTCTTATGATACGGCTTTGTCACTGTCATATTATCGATAAGAGATGACAACAGATGATCCATTTTAGTTATGATAGGTTTTTAATAGTTTACGAATTGAGGGATTTAATATGAAATTCACAATCCCTGATAATAGCAATATATCAGATATATATATATATTTTGTTAACCGAAGTTGATGACCGATGGGCTAGTGATATTCTAAATAAATTTCTAAAATACTACAGCATTTGAAAGAATACAAATAAAAATACTGTATTACAGTAAACTAGAGACACTGTCTTTGTCTTACGTCTACGGGGATAGAGATCGTATTTTCACTTCAAATCTGAAATCCAGAACTGCATTAAAATTCATTTTTAAGCAATACAATTAGACCTTGATAAATGTTAAATGATTTTATTTCTGTAAATAGATCTGTTGAAGACACTTTTACAAGTCATTTTTTTAAACTAGATGGCGTGTTAATCGTTCCAGGATACAAAACGCAGCTAAAGGTGAGGGTCAGGTGGCGGTGGTCACCAGCCTGTTGAGGAACGAAGGTGTACTGTCCCTCTGGAAGGGCTTCCTGCCTTACTACGCGAGACTCGGCCCCCACACAGTACTCACGTTCATCTTCCTCGAACAACTCAACGCTGCTTACTTCCGAATGTCATAGACTCTTGCATCAATAAATCACTCTCATTTGAGAACTTCAACCCCTTAAAAAGGCGCGCCAACAGTTGATCTATCAAAATTGTAAACGACATTCTATTTATAATGCTAAATTAAATGATTAAATCAAGTGATATTAAAAAGACAATAAGAAGCTCTCAAATGGGATTGGTTCGGTAATACGGACCTCGGAAAGAAAGTGTGAAGAGGTAAGTGTTGTGAGAATATTTTGTGATCAACTAATGTTTTTATATGAGATACAGAAGTTATCTGTATGTGTTAGTTGTTGGCGCTGTATATAAGGTTAAATTAAATAGATTACAAAATCTTACCAGAATTAACGTTTGAGTCAAAATGTTTTTTCGTAGGTTAATGAACTTTCGCCTATGTGACGACGCTAAGCAGATCAGCTGACTACTTTGATTTAACCTTATATACAGGCTGTGGTTCTAGACAGTGGCCAAATTGAAGGAGGTGAATCTATAGGTGTAACTGATTACAAAACAATAAAAAAGTATACCTTAGAAAATCGAATTAATTTCGCATTTTTACTGTTTTTTTCGTATACGTCGGACACCGCCACGGAGAGTGTAGAAACCAATAATGAGACAAAAACACAATCCTAAAACTATATTGTAGTCTTATTATGTTCGTTAGGTCTTTATCGTTGGCTTGTATGCAACTTACCTACTTGTCGAGCGGCGTGTTTTTTGCTGCGTTGTGCGTAGTATGCGAAAGTTTCACAAAGAAGCGTCAGCTGTTACGAGACGAATCGGGCGTTGACCTCTTGGCTATTATTGTTATAATTATTTTTATACAACATATAACTTGTTGCTGTATATGTTCCTACAATATGGCCACTGTTCAAAACCACAGCCTGTATATAGCGTAAACAGGTATAAATACGCGTGTAAATATTTGTGGCTGCAGATACAACACAATAGACACATCACATGCTTATCTTCTCCCAGTAAATTGTTTTATTTTTATTTTGAAAATTGATTCTTTTTTATTGTGTTCGATTTAATATTGAATAGGGAATTGCTCTACAAAAATACACAGACACCATAAAACTAGTATGTCAAGGAAAAGCTGAAATAGAGGTCATTCTATAAATTCAAATGTCGCGTGACCGTTAATATTCGAAACGTATTTGTGCCCTTATGGTTCATAGCTATATAGATATATTGTTATATCAGCCGGCTGGAAACTGATAGAGTACATAAAGTGTGTGCTAATGACAAGATAAGGTTTGCGTAATATTTATTGACAGTGTAACGACATCACTGTAAGTGTGGTACGTCATTTTATGTGAGACGTCGATTGAGAAACACGAATATGATGAAATATTTTCAGCATTTCAAACGATTGGGAACGTGCGGCCAATAAAACTTCCTTTTGAACCCGAAATAGAATGAACATTGTATTTAACGAGGCCAGAGTAATAAATGAATCAAAAAAAATACTTCGGTCAAATACGGCTTGGCCGTTTTATGTACGTGTGTTGTTTGTTATTGAATAAAAATATACAAATGTTAAAATAATAAATTTAAAACACGACCAACAAAATATTATACGCAGTTAATGAACACCATTTAACGTTAGTACACAATGTATTATATAAAATGCGAAAGAGATGAAACTTCTACACTTAAAGACTTTGATAGCAACAAAATATGAGATCATAATATGTTTTCGATGAGTAGATATTTGGTAGCATTTCGTTAATACCCTAATTCATTTTTTTAATTACAAATTGTAGTAAATCTTTAAAATTCTCCTGATTACCTACCAACGCCATCGACCGTGAAATAAGTACCAAGAATTTTGTAGTTTATTTTTAATTTTAATCGCCAATTAGTCATACACGATGCCGTAACTTGCTCGGCACGAGTCAATAATTTCCTTCTTTAGAAGTGTAATGTATTATGGGTTTCACCAGCTATCTTATCTTTGTCATAATGAAACCATCCAATACTGGTTTATAGGTACGTTTTATTAAATCGCCACTTATTACTTTATCTGTGATCACGGATAACGATCGTGGTCTGAATCGAGGATTAATCGAATTCTAATATCGATTTATCTCATTCCAGTGGAAAATGTATAGTGTCAAATATTATGAAATACTTTCTGTTAACAAAACTTTGTGACAAAACGTTGGCTATTGATACTATGCCTCAGTTAACTGGTGTAGGTACACTTGATTTGAACGTTTTTCAATAACTGCATAACTTATCACTATTGTATATTAACGTCATTAAATAATGGGCGAATTGTATAGAATAGCTTATAAAGTACTTGACAATATGAAGCTGTCATATATAAGTGACAGTTAGTTAGTCGTAAACCAGTGAGTGCCGAATGAATTCCACGTGAGCATTGAAGGGTTCATTGTATTTATTTAATTAAGTGCATATTGTATCGTGAAAAAATTTTTTTCTTATTATTATTTTTTCACTAAAGTAACATTAAGTTCAACTATAAACTCATTTTTTGTAAACTTATTTTTACATTTCAATTGTTAGTTTTAAGTACAAATTATTTTTGATGTTTATTTTTTTCGGTATTTTTATCGACTGTATATTTTCGACCCAAGTGCATTTTTTTATGTTGGCGCGGAATTATGATATTGTGTATCATTATTATGTACAAATTATACGCTAAAATACAAATGTTTTATATTTATAAATACATAATTATTTGTTTTTATTTTAAAAGATTGTTTTTGATATATATTTTTTTTCTTACACCACTTCAAGTCAACACATTATGTTTGTATTATTTTAAAACTACATTGGGGCATACACACAAATGTTAAATTGTAAATAAAAAAAAACTTTTCTTTTTTGAGGGATTTACAAGTTACCTCTGACTGCTATTTACATTTTGTTATAATTTGCATTAATTGCTACTATTTTATCAAATGGCTCATAGCCTTTCTATACTAATTCTTCTTTTAGTTTATCAATTTTATAGAAACACTATAATTTTGTAGAATTATCATGCTTTTGTATGTTTTTTTTAAATGCCTTTAAGGATAGAAGCAATAGGAACAATATCAGATTGAATAACTTCGAATGTAAATTTTATAATCGATTATTAACACAATCGAATCCATCCGAGTTATCATTATTCTGTACTCGATTCTAGGTGCAGATTTTCGGGGATAAAATACATTTTCCTATCGACTAAGGACTATGGTTGCGTCTATTCTTAACGTCTATATAGATTTAATACAGTACAATGTGATAAAACGATGTTATTATAATATTATATATTTTTATACATACTTTATGATTTGTGACTAACATGCGAGTTTGTTATAAGTTATAATAAAGAATATTGTTTATATTTTTCCTTGTTTTATTTATCTAATTAGCAATGTATTGTCTGCGTTCTTTTTTCACACGAAAATGTCTGACTGAATACAGGTCTATGCTAATAAAAATTGTTTATAGAGAACGAGATATTTATATAAATTGTTATCTTCTATCTTCTATATATATAAAAATCAATTGCTGTTCGTTTGTCTCGCTAAAACTCGAGAACGGCTGGGCCGATTTAGCTGATTTTGGTTAAACTGTAAGAAAATGTAGAAAAATTGCGAGGAGATAGTAAAAACAACAATTTCATTTGCTCATATAAACTGTTCTACCTACTTTCCTGTCAAACATTTGACGTTCGAGGTGATACAGGTCATCTAGTTTTAAATAAAAATTAACAATATCTTGGGAACTCGGCGTGCTTGGACGCCAGAGAGTGTAGACGTACTCTAAAAGTCTTGGTTTCCTCATAGTCGACTTTTCGAACGTAAGTAATAAATAGTTATTTCTTTGATAATATATAAGTACTACTTGTACTTGTACAATAATGATCTAATTGAAATAAATGCATTGATTTGATTGCCTCATAAATTACCTAGTGAACGCAAGCGCGGGTCCTGAGTGTGAGGGCCTGGGTTCGATTCCCCGGGTCAAGTAGTGTAATCGGTAATTCAATTAGGTAATTTTCGATAGCAACCCGGGGCCTGGTTAGGTGATAGGGTCACCACCTATTACATGGACTTAATAACGTAGGTAATCGGCGAAACGTAAGTGTACGTAAATAGGTACCTCAGAGAAAAGTGACTAACCTACAGTTCTGCCTAAGCCTTTGGGGAATATAAGAGTGAAGCTACTCCTTTGCCTGTAGTCATAATTCTCATTACTAAAGTTCGTGTCGCAAGTTCAAGTATATTAATACAGATAAATCTTCGAACAGCATTAACGCAACCACAGCCAACTCTATAGTTATAAAATTTTGTGGTAAGAGAATACGGTATGGAGCAGGAGTAGGAGCTAAGCCTTAGCGGGCTAAGGCTTAGCGGTCAGAGCGCCTGGAGTATTTATCCGGGAAGCGCAGGTTCGAAACCTGCTCGCGACCGTGTTCTTTATCCATAAAACAATATTAATATATTTTTGGAGCTAAAAGAATACTCAAAGCTCAACTTTAGACATTGAAAGTCACTGGCTAAAACCTCGATCTCTTTAAATCTTTGCCGAATAGAAGTAAATCATGACATAATTGTTGTAATCTGTCAGTCAAGCAAAATTATCCATCACACACAGTACGGTAAAACCGTATTTTTTTCATAACAAAATTTATAGTGAAAAATATTTAAAAAAATCAAGTGCATTGTGCTGATAATGATAAACAGGACAGTATAGTGTTACTTTTTGAAATTAGTTATGGATGAAGATGATGATTATGGAAATATAAAACCATCAGGTCACAGGGGAGTCATACTGGGCGGACTGTCTCGGTATGAACGCTTTCATTTTCTATCTGGATAGATTCATTGTCTCTAGGACACGGCATAGCGTCGGAGTTGTCGTCTCTTTAGGCCGAGCATTGCCATGACCTTATCGGGGCAGCTGATCTCCTCCTTTCAGCTGTGATTACATGCGGTCGGGAGGAGAACGCTTGGACAGCCGTCGACGTCCTTTACGAGCTGATGATGCTTACAAAGCAGCCGGCAATCCCGTAGACTCTTCACTCCTACCGCAGAAGACATGCAGGTTACTGGTGGTACTCTAATCTCCAGCAACGATGAATTTGGGTAGCTAGTCGCCCAACCGTAGAGTTTCTTGCCCGTTAATCTCCAAAGGAATCTACACTTTGGAACGTGGCAACTAACTTCTGACAATTCAAAAGTGCCTGTAAATGGTTTATTTGAAATAAATGATTTTGATTTGATTTGAACCAGCGACAGGCCCAATACTGCGCAAGCGGTTCTTCAATGTCCCTCGCTGGAGTGTCTGTAATTTTAGCAGCACAAATACCTCAGAATGGCGATGCTGCCCCCTCCGATGCGTCACAATCTTCACTCAACGTAACGAATTCTTTGAATCTTTAGCTATCGAGTGGTGTCATTCAAATTTGGATGTTGATGATAGATATGTAGCTGCAACGCCAAACTACATATCCATAGGATTCTGTTATCATCGGTTTCTGAATTTCCTCCGACAATAGAAGCTAATTTAAAACGTATTCACGGCAAAATAGAACGTATTACAAATTTGTAAAAAAATATGTGTAACTGCTACTTTCAGTATAATAAATACGACTCTCCTCATCCCATTGGATGTGGTGCAAATGCGATTTCGGTACCCGGACACATGGTGCGTGAGTATGTTCCGGCGCATGGTCCGCTGCAAGGGCGGGCCAGGCCCCTACGAGGCGCTGACCGCCGGCATGCTGAAGAGACGGACCTTTGGCTCACTGAGATGGGGAGTCTTTTACTGCCTCTATGAAAATCATAGGAGGTAAGTTCAGATCTCGTTGTTATGGCGTGAACAATCATTTTTATTGTTAATTATCGAACTGTAACGGGTCTTGATTCAAGATCATGGGCGCCGGGTGCAAAAGTATGCACTTGCGGGGTGCAAGTGCATCCTATTATAGAGGTGTACGACTTGTCAATGACTTCAGTCTTGCCTCATCGTTTTTCTATGATCAGTTTTAATGTTTAGATGCAGATGCACCTTCCTGAAAATAATCCTGCCGGGGCCTATGTTCAAGATTGAACGTTATTTAATATATATAAACCTGCTACCATCATAAATAAGGGATGTGGGCTGTCATAATATAGGTGCTTGACTTTTAATAAGATCTCATATTTTTCAAATAGGAAAAATAACCCTAAAAGAAATAAAGTCTTTCATATCTCCTTTGAAATACCAATTGGGTTAAGGTTATCTACATAGGTACACAGATAAATCCTTCAATCGTATTAACTCATGCGGTGCGAAATCTTATAATATATTTTTGTGGAAACAAAAATGTATAACTTCACTTGAACCCAAGCTCAGAACACAGTTTAAACCAGGGTTTCTTAAAGTGGGGTCCACAGACCCCTTAGGGGTCCGTAAATAGTGTGCTAGGGGACACAGCAGCTCAATTAACCTTTGACATTAATTAGAAAATTGTGCAGCAAACTATCATCATTTGTTTGACCGCTCTCGCTGGCAGCGCGAGGCGCGGGAAGACTGTACCTACTGTACTTGGTACCTACAATATTCTTTGACAGGGGTCCTTGGAATTTTAGAAATTCTGGAAGTGGTCCGTGACAGCAAAAGAGTTTAAGATACACTGGTCTAAACAACCCTATTTAAAATGAAAATTCATTGATTGAAAGGGGGCAATTGCCAAGTCCAACATCCTACTGTATAATACTTTTAGGTATGCATGACTGTCCCGAAGGATGTGACACTAAATAGTCCCATAGTTAATACCTGTTTAAGCGGTACAATGATCCAATTGGATTACATTGATCGGCAGTCGACATAAGGGCAGTTTTGGCATAATAACATTCACCAGTTACGGACAGAATTAGTGTCACATCATAAGCAAACAAACTTTACCTAGGTCAATCTCCGGACCGCCTCGTTGGTTTAGTGGCCAGAAGCGTGGCTGCCGAGTGAGAGGTATGTGGTTCGATTTCCAGGTCGAGCAAAGTTTTCTGTAAGGAATTCTCAGTAGGTTTTTGAGTTCTACTCTATCTCGCATCACCTATGAACTAACGGCATTGGTGTGATGATAACTGTGTTTACAGTACCTACAACTCTTGGATTCCGTCCTCGTAATGCAATGTTTTTTCTACCGACTCCTTCCATAACATAACATAGCATCACGCCTGTATTCCCCGAAGGAGTAGATAGAGGTGTACACAGTTGTACACCTACATTTCACCAATCCAGTTCCAAACTCCAGGCTTGTACTTAGAATTTCCTAACAGTAGAAACTCAATAACACTGCCTGACCCGGGAATCGAGAGCCGAGCCCGAGACGGAGCTCAGCAGTCGCACTTGGGACCACTAGGCCGAGAACACAGCTGGGAAGAAGAGAGGACGTGGTGCAACAAATTCCTGTACTGTGCCCAAAGTAACTAATAATGCCCTGTTTGATCACAAGGAGCTGCCAGTATAGGGGGCTGCAACCTCTGTGGCAAGGCACCTTCTTGCTGACAGCACGCCCAGTCGTCATGAACGTCGCTCAAATAGGAACCTTTTCGGCGGTCAGTCAAACTTCAGCATTGTTCTAACTTCATCTAAGCATATAGTATACTAGCTAGTGCCAGTGACTTTGTCTGCGAAAAAAACAAAAGATAGCCTATGTCCTTCGCCAAGGTCTAATCTATCTCCTAGCCAAATTCCATTAAAATCTGTTCAGCCGTTTAGTCGTGAAAAGGTAACAAACAAACAAACAGAGCTACTTTCGCATTTATAATATTAGTATGGATAATCTATTATGTTTTTGCGATCACTACAAATTATAATAAAACGACTTTTGACCGGATTAATCGCGTGTATTATTGGTGTTTGTTCTATCATCACAATTTTCTATATAAAACCGGACCAAGGGCTTGAGTCTGGCAATTTAAAAAAAAGACACGTATAATTTTCACCCCAGCGCCACCCCATTGAGACTTAATTCCAATTGTGACTTGGCTGTAGAAAAGAAACTTCAGTGACATCTCCACCAAGAATGTGTGTTCTTTCACCAAAAGTGACTGGTGGTTCTGTGGAAGGACATCAGAAGACCACTAGTATAATTTCTACATCGTCTTTCGAGGACTTCGTGGCTAAGTAGCAGCTGTACAGATCGATCGATCAAGGTTAAGCAAGCTGCGCTTTCCGCGGTCGTCTGTTGAATGGTGACCATAATTTCATATGGAGATCTGTGCCTCGGAGAATAGGTTAAGTCCCGGTTGTCAAAATAAGATCTATGACCATTGCGGGAAGTCAGAACTCTAAAAGTCTGACAACCCGTTTTACTACGAGATATCGTGGAGATCAGAATAGGCAGTCGCTCCATTTAAAATACTGGTATTAAGCTGCATTCGGTTGATAGGAAGCCGACCCCATCGTAGTTAGGTAATGACTAGGCACATTCAATCTATCACACAATCCATCCATCTTTTCTTTAATCTCTCTCTGTCCCTTCCATCCCTTAACACTCATGTTCATCACTCTCTTAGTCACATGTGTCTTGTCTAAGACAAACGATTTCCTTTCAACTTTTTTGCCCCTACTTTTAAACTTTACCTTTCTATACAGGCCCTAAATTATGAACAACAGAAGAGGAAGGCGAAGGAGCACACTATATTATTGAATATGGTGAAGCACTTCCAGGCACGCATGAACGACGTTAAGAACTCCAGCCTCGCTGCCTCCATGCAAACCATGCCATTTTACCTCCTTAAAGCAAGGTGAGAATTCAATTTTATTCTGTACTAACTGTGCCCCGCGGTTCACCCGTCCAGGCAAAACTTTTCAGTACGATTAAAAAAAATATCTTATGTAAAAACCTTGTCCTGACAATGACGAACACAACAAAAAAAGAATTATTCAATTTGGTGCAGTCGTTCTCAAGTTATGGCGTGACCAAGGGAAATAGGGTTTCATTTTATATATGACGCTCTGTGCTACATGTCGGTGGTCGATTCCCGTTTACCTTACCTACAGGCTCGTGATTTATAGGTTAATATTCCAGTCCTTTAATGTAATAGTGTCATCACTCAGTATGTGCACATGTGAAATTTTTAAACGCACTGGAGATGAGAGTTCTGAAACCAGTAATTAGCTTCCTCATATGTAAGTGCCGCGTTTTTTAACATTAGTTTTTACAATTTATTAAAAACATAAACACTCAAAGTTAACATAAATACTACACATATCTATATAAATAAGTAAATTCTTTTGCAAAGATGTCCATCTATTTGTGTGCTGATTGAACAACGAATTTAGCAGTGTGATTGCTCTGGCGGTGAGTGCCATGTGAATATCTACTTTATTTGTCAGATTTCCAGACGCTAACGTGTGGTAAATAGCAACGACATTCCAGCCACCGTGTACAGACATTCCTTTGGCTACACTCGCAAACCCACGCAACGCTGATACTTTAACCTCAGTGTAGAGACGACCTCCTTTTACACCTTTGAGGGAAGGCTTGTCAAAAAAACATCAAAAATGTGTCAAAATTAACATGTCATTTCTTCTTAACCGGCGAAACACAAAAGTTTTAGAAAGCCGCATTTTTATCGTATTTTTATTTTATATGCAGAATTATTTTTATTGTGATGAATTCGACGAATTTTCTTAGTCTACAGTCTGATCATTGTTCTTAATCATGACTCACAAGCATGGAGACCGTCATCATCATCAACACCATAGGAGGTTGCCGCGAAATTTAAAAGTCTTCTTTGGAGGCGTATCAGGGTATGAAATATTCTACTTTGTTATCACCTACGACTTGAATTTTCCCACTGTAGAAGGTTCTTTGGCAGACCAGAAGGTGTGGAGTCGACCTACAAACAATGTCCCAACTACTTACTGTCTTGCTCGTTGTGCCCTAATACCTGTACATACAGTGACCTCTGCACTGCCACTAATAACTCCATAGATGTAGCAAATAAAACGCAAACTAAGTGTGAATTTAAGGAACCAAGTAAATTGTATCATCGGCACAAAGAAAAAGAAGAGGGGGTATTCTACTTCTTTCGTGTGGCTTGCCTATTGTGTGGAATTCTTCAAGCTCGAAGGCATTCATTATCAACAGCCGAGACGGGTTTACGTGCATTCCAAAGCACTGTGGGGGAGTAAAAACTACCTTTCGTTTACAACTACTGGCGGGCAGCGGATGACCGGTCAATATTGCCATGACGATATAGCCTATGGAAATATGCAAACACGCACACGTAGGATTAAACGACCACCGATCAACCGTCCGCTGCTGCCGGCAGATCACCAGTTAGTGTCCGTGGTGAATGTGCCTGTGTTGCGTGAAACAGCAGGCAGAAGCGGGCGTTTTGTGCCATGAACAAGATGGCCGCCGATTGTGCCACTGCGCACTTAGTGAGAGGAAGACACTGCTTTCCTCCCACTAAGATAATGGTCGTCCTAGGCGATGTCTGGATGCTCTAGGTCTGGACTAACTAACACTCTTGAGGAGTGTCGCTTGCGTCTGCTTGCTGTTATTACTTATCACTGTGTGTCTGCCTATGACATCCTCCGATTATCGGCTGGTCGTATTTACTTACAATTCCCAAGCCTTTGTACTACAAACATTTTTAGTTTTGAATGGATGAACCAGTTCTCTCCCACAATTATCATTGAGCTGGTTACTTGTACATCTTTTAGCAATAAATTAGTTGTTTTTTTTATCTTCTTCGAGCGTAGGCAGAACAGTTTCGCATTTAGAACTGTTCTGCCATTTAGAACTGTGGGTATCACACTCATGCCTTATTACCCGTAGGTATGTGTGCCGTACCCCGCCATAGAGTCTATGTCGCCATTTATATCATCATCCTTATCGTCCTCTCGTATTAAATCACACAAGACCACATTATGTGGTGAGAGATTTTAGCATCAGCTCCTTCTCGTGGTTGTCGTCTTCAAGTTTGTACGTGTTTTGTCTCATCGCATTTATTTCAGCGGATAAATAGCTCCTTTGGTGTGCACTGCCGCTTGCTACAAAAAAACAAGTGGCGCGGCTGGGACATTGGATTTTGCTGGACTGCGCGGTATTCCGCTACTCATCAGAACCTCGAAAGGAATCCTATTTTTTTTGTTTTTTTGTTACTTCTATCAACAATTAATTACAAAAGAAGTAATTTTCGATACATGACGTAACGACGTACACTCGTTAAATAAAAGGACGAAAAAATATCAAACTTGTGATACTTGCTTCTTGTACAACTTGCAGTATAATAGCAACGACGCTGCTCCACCCCCTGGACGTGATGAAGGTCCGCCTGCAGCTGTACCCGGGCGTGTGGGGCGTGAGTCTGTTCCGAAACATGCTGCGCTGCGAGGGCATCCGCGCGCCCTACACCGGCCTCACCGCCAGCATACTGCGCCAAACCACATACACTACCTCCAGGCTCGGCACCTATTACTGTCTGTATGAGAATCATAAAAGGTGAGCAGGAAATGAATTAGATATTAGGTAACTTTGGACATAAAAACATGTCATGTAGCACTGCCTCGTTGGTCTAGTGGTCCCAATCACGACTGCTGAGCATGAGGTCTCAGATTTGATTACTAGGTAGGGCAAAGTGTCATTGAGTTTTTCTGTTAGAACGTTTTCAGTAGCAGCCCGGAGTTTGGATTCGTCCCATGTGCACTTGGTAGATTTCAATAGGCTCACCACCTATTACATAGGACTTAATAACAGCATTTGTAAGGTATGTGGGTATACAACTGTGTGCACCTCTGCCTATCCCTTCGGGGAATACAGGCGTGATGCTATTTAGCACCAGGGATTATTTGTTCAGTAAGTGATGTTTGTAAAATAGCCCCGTTTTAACCTTTTATATAAATACGTCAACAACGAGCAACAAAAATGCTTCAGAGTTCAATACATTTGCCAGAGAAATCATTTTGGATTTCGCTTCCAAAGTTCACATATCCAAAAGTGCTTGGTATCAAGGGCATTCAGCTTTTGATTTAACTGATTCAAAGTTTTTGTTTAACACTAGCTGTGCCCGCGACTCCGTCCGCGTGGATGTCGTAAATTTGCACCATGTCGTTTATCATAAACCATTGTAGGGATACATGAAAGACTGGATCGGTGCACTCAAACACTTTGAGTACAAATCCAAGGAGGACAGTATTACATTTCACAAAAAAATATAATAAAATTCAGAATTTGAATTTGAAATTATGTTAACAGCAAGTACAGCAATATTCCGAATATGTCGGAGAAGATAGTCATCGGCGTGTATGCGGGGCTGGTAGGGGCTTTCGTGGGGTGTCCCTCGGAGATCATCCTAGTGCGCATGATGGCAGACGGGCCCGTCGACCCTTATAGACGGTACAGAGGACTCCTCGACGCTTTTGTCAAGTAAGTATAGCACTATAGTAAAAGAAAGAGTACGAGAATAATATTAGTGACATGGTCTCTGTTAGGAAAATTAGTAGATATCTACTATCCCAGACTTTGGAATGGTTCACCTCCTATTCCACAAGGACATTGATGAGATTTGAATGTATTATATATCTTACCTACAACTGAACCCTGACAGCCCCACCTAGTCCTAACTTTGAGCACAAAATAATTAATAGTACTACCGGGAGTGATGGCGTGACGAATAGTTTTATCATAGATGAAAGTAATATCGGTAAGTTAAGTTGAGACTACATGTCATTTTATTGTTAACATTATCAATTATTGTTTGGCATGTGGCCTACATATAGAAAATACTAAAGAACTTTAATATTGTCTGTGAACTGGCCATCTCAAGTCCCATAAAAGATTATGGATATTATCCTTTTTAAAAACATAATATTATTCATAATTAGAAACAGAGCTTAACCTAAAATTCTTACATGAAACAGCAGTTTAGAATCAAGGACATCAGAATTAATGTCCGCTTCCAGTTTAACCGGTGTGCAGTTTAATACCAGTTTTTTCCATGGGGTTACTGCTTATCTGATCTCCACAATCCAGTTACTGGACGACACGCGATATCTCGTGGCAGGACTAGTTGTCAGACTTTCAGGCATCTGACTACTCGTAGCGGCAACCGGAAATCACGCTTGAACGTGTTCCTTGTTTTATTTAAAAACCACAAAATTTTCCTTATTTTTTTAAAGATGTATAATTTTTTTTTTGTGGAATGAATAGTATGATCGTGAGCAGGATTCGAAACTGCGCCTCCCGGGCAAATACTCAAGGCGCTGTGACCGCTAAGCCATCTCGACTTCAGCTCACTACCACGAATACTTCTTCCACGAAAATTTATAAATTTAGAATTTGCGATGCATGCGTTAATGCTTTTCAAAGATTTATTAGTATAGGATTAATTGACTATTCACTGACGATTATTCTTTTAACAAATCAGTCTCATTAACAGAATGTCTTCTGCAGGATATGCCAAAGTGAAGGTGTCTGCACGCTGTGGCGCGGAGCCCTCCTGACTATGTCACGATCAGTCGTCATCAGTGTTGCTCAAATAGGAACGTATGCCAAGGTCAGTCAATATCATTTACTGTTACTATTTCTGGGAAAGCTTAATAACCATCACCACGGACAATGTACCGGACTACCGAACCACAAGGTTATACACTATCATTTACCGGGGTTATGGAATTGCAGCTGCAGTCATCACGACTCCGGCAGGTTATGGCCCGTCAAAGGTATTAGGACCCCGTCATTTGTACAGGTCGGCCACAATTCGCCTGCACAGACATTCTAGAGAGGCGCACGCAGCGAAGATGGTGTACCGACTGGATCGATGGCCTATCTGTCACGGGTCATAAACTTGATACAGATGTTTTTTTTTTTAGCTTAACTCGCCCAAGGCTTTAAACTCTCGTCACGACATACATATCAATAGTGGATAAGCACGAATTATAAGATTCGTATATAAAAATATTACTTAATAAATTTTTACATAATTATTTTTTTAGATTTATTGCTTGCAGTATCTGTAAGTTGCAAGCAGCCTCCACACACACTAACTTGGATAACTTGGAAAATCTATTGGAGATCCGATCCAAGTGTATTTTATTTTAATTATAACGTTAAAATATATTCGTATTATCATCATAATTCAATGTTTTCTCTTTTACGCCATCGATCTTATTTATACCATCTTGCCATTTATGTTATACAGGCCCGAAATTATCTGACAGAGAAGAAGAGAGCTTCAGGAGTCCTGTTACACCTGTATACATCAATGGCGGCCAGTCTGGTCACTGCAGTGCTCACACTGCCTTTGGATACCTTCAAGACGAGGTAATACACTTACACTTGGTTCATATCACATCTGATACTCTCCTCGACCTCTGAACTGGCAAGCCAAGTTTTAACACAAGGCCCTCTGTCGATTCGTAGTCACGTGTATTCGCGTGATAGAACACTACGATACACGTAAAATAAGTTGGTCATTATAAACGAGGCTGAAATGCAGCCGGAGCCGCAAACGAGGGCTGTAATCCAACCAAGAGTATGAGTAACTGGTGCAGTAAGATTGGCTTTACACGCAAGGTTGTTGAAAATTAATGATCACTTGCTTAAAACGGTGAAGGAAAATATCTTGAGGAAACTAGTACAACTGAGAGATGTTCTCAATAGTGTGTGAAGCTATTTCTGAAGCCTTCGGCTGGTTTGAACATCAACACTAGGTTGTTCTTCGGTAGGCCTTCGATTTGTACTACTCGTTAGTGACTTGCACAATTGACCATTATTCTTTAACACTTTTCTGTTTCTGTGCTCGTTTTTTATTGGTTGCAAATTGCAATAGCGAATGCTACGCGTGAGGTCTTGAGTTCGATTACCAGGTCTACCAAAGTGTAGTTGGATTTTTTTGGTAGGAAATTCTCAGTAGTCCTCCGACTTGATAGCAGTAAGCTCACCACCTATTACATGGCTCTTTATAACAATTGCATTGGTGAAATGTAGGTGTAAGGCAAGTACAGCGATAATCCTTTAGAATTACAGGCGTCCGAGCACGGATTTTTTCGGCAAACTTTACGACTCGATAAAAGTTTTTATGTAAGGAAGTACAAAAGAAACATGTTCGCACCGCAGACGTGATATTGTTTCTGTTGGACGATATTTTGTTTAAAAAAGGAAAATCTTTTTTTTTTGTAGGTATCAAGTAATGAATAATGGGAGCCATATGGATGTATACCATAAGTTCAGACAGGAGTCTGGTCTGTTGGGATTCTGGAGAGGGTTCACACCTTACTATGTGAGGTTAACCGTCCATACATTACTAACATTCTACCTATTGGAGGTGCTTTACGATGTACACAAAAGTCAAAAGCAATCTCCGACCGAAAAAGCTTGATTTTAGTATTCAAAAATTGTAAAAAAAAAGTAAAATGTTTGTGTAATAACAAAAATAAATGAATTTTTTAACGGAAGAATCCTAACCTCCTTTGTGGGATTTAAAACATTTATAAATTTTTGTTTCGTCCTTTATTTTGTGTTGTTCTGTCCTGTTTTGATAAACAAAATAAATGAAATGAGTGACCAAAGAACCTCACCCCTCTTGCTCAAGGTGAGGTCCAAGAAAAATTCAATTTTTTTATTTATTTTGAACTGTTGTTGTGCTGTTATTTAAGAACATTTTTATATTTAAACAAATATCAACGTTAGCTGAATATAAAATATATAGTACTAAGTCGAAGCTTCGTTGGTTATTGAAAAATATAATTGTAATGAAATCTAATAATTGAATTTTATTTATTTACATTTACCTACATTTATTATAAAAGTAGTAACTAGTTAAATGATAAATGCTTTTATTTTGTAAATAGACCTTTCGAAGACACTATTACAAGTCATTTTTATTAGCAAGATGGTGCCGGCATTTCCAATTCAATTCCGAGAAGAAATACCAAACAATTTCAGAGGGCAAGAACTCTTTTAAAGGAAAGGCATAATAGTACACAACTATGGGTGTGTTACAATGCAGCGATCGTTTAGACCCTTGGACTTTTGAGGAAAGAGCCATAGCAACTTTATGTAGACCTGTTCTATCTGACATCACATATGTATCAGGCATCGTATAGCTAAAGCACAATCTAAGGGACGTCAACGACCACTTCACCTATTAGAATAATGGGATAAGACATGTTAAGAATTAACAACAACATAAATAGTAGACACAAAAAACTTCGTTTGGCTGTGTTCGCTCCGAGTGATTCGGAATCCTTAAGTTATAGAGACTGGTAGCATCGAAAGGATAGTGATATTAAAGAATTACCTAATATACTTTTGATATTGACTGTAGTTATATTGGCATAAGTAGATAAACTAAAATCCGAGTAAAAAACCATATGTAATCTAAATAAGCCCCAATACGTTGTTTTTCACTAATATGTATCTATTTATATATTACGAGTTTCAATACGTATCGGATTAAATACATGAAACTCATAGATACACGTAAAAGGCTAGCATCAGGGTAATAAATATCGACGTGGGCACAGTTGTCGGCTAATACCGCACTTGTGGGACTTCAATTAGTCACTATTGACATAGTTCAGGGAGTCACAGCGAAACCGCCCTACACTCCATACATATATTCGTACTACTTTTATATTTGTACTGCATATCAGACCAAACAGATATAGTCATCCATGTGAAGTGTAAAACGACCTCAAGTTTAAAGTGATTTCATTCAAGTGATTGCGTGATGAAAATTCCAAGGAGCACGTTCTAACACAGTTATTGATGAAACACAAATTAGAGAAGCTAAGATTGTGCGTACTAAGGAAATCAGCGAAAATGTTCAACTTATACCAGCACATGAAAGCTAATAACGAGGGTAAGGAACAGAAGGAGCCAGAGACGACAGGACATGACAGGTTCTACCAGGAACGTCCGAGGACCAGTTACAGGAAGAAGAAGCGTCGTGGAGCATGTCGAAGGGCACAGTCTGCGGCTGAGCTGAACCCTGAGTCGATCGCTGCAGCCAACAAACGTAATGCGTTCAGAATACGATCAGTGTCAACTGATAGAGAAGAAAGTGAAGGTCAGTCTACGTTATATTATAATGAAAATCATTCCTTGAATAGCAACGGTTTTGTCCTATTACCTTGTTAGTAGTTTTGGGACTAAGTTTGCAACTGAAACTATAACAAGTCCCTTTACCAACTTACCTAAAATGTTGCACATAACACACACGTTTACAGAGCACGATAGAAGCTTGGTTTTTCTTTACAAGGAACATTTCACTTATTTTCATGATAATGTATTACGTATTTTCTTTTAAAATCTTTTTCTTTTGTGTTTTTGGCGTACGATGGTCTTTTTATATTGCAACCGCATGTAGTTTAAAATATTTTGTTTTCGTTTTGGCTAACGCAAGAGGGTGGGAAGCAAGACGATGGCGAAGGATCATCGTGCGCTTGTAGTTCAAGTACCTCTTTTATTTTCTTCTTAGAATAAGGTCTACTTATAAATGATAAATATTTGCTTTTCAATAATTTTGAAATATATTTTAGTAATGGTCTGTTTTCGCTTAACTATTTTCTACACTCCTTGAACAAGCCGAATAAGACCTAAAAATTACTAGTATAGTTGAAAATATAGGAATCAAATTTACGAGCAGTCACAAAAAAAATTCTTTGATTATCAATTTGTGACACTTCCTAAACTTCTAATATAACAAAATATTTTAGAGGAAAGTTCAGAGCGAGCTCCTCTCGTCGCGCAGAAGATTGATTCCCTGGCTAAGCTGCTGTTCAACAAGTCTCTCATCGGCACTGGATCTGGGAAGTCTTCACCCTTAGAGCCCCCTGCATCTCCAAGGTACAAAAAAGATACACATAAAAATATGTTTAGAATTCTTGTAATAACAGACACCCGGTGGCACTATACAGAGAGATTCATTGAGATGGGTCAGTGTGGACATATCTGGTTTGTAATAATGAACCATGTATGACCATGACATTAATTTAGAAGAAAAAAATTGTTTTTTTTTAATTTCTTGGCTGCAATGCGAGCACGGATCTTATCGAAAAAAAAATTCGATTCGATAAAAAATTTAACGTCAAATTTGATGTTCAAAATCCTCAAATCTATCGACAAAAAAACCGTGCTGGCTCTGCTAGTTGGGTTACTTACTGTCAAAAGTCACCTTGTTTAAAATAACGATAATAACCAATAGTGATTTAAGACAAAATGGTTCCTAATAATATTTTTACTACTACTTCCAATAGTCCGTACATAGATAGATATACAATAGATTTGTCCGTCCATGCTTTAAATGTAACAGTTAATAAGAGCATGTAATTTTGCTGAAGATACGGTGACCGCTCCATGGAGAGCTCGGCGGCGCTGGCCATTTGCACGGAGTACTTGGCCCAGTCATCAAGGTGAGTTCATTATCTTCGCCCTAACTGCTATAACAAACGATTAGGAGACAATTTTCTCGACCAGGGGGCATGACCATTTCACCCTGGCCCTAGTTGGTACCAATGAACATTGCTATAAACCAGTCTTTCCCAACGTGGGCGATAACGCCCCCTTGTGGGCGCTGCAGACCTAAAGGGGGGCGGTAAGAGACCCAGAAAAAAAAGGGGGCATTGTGTAGGGCTTTGGGGTCGATTTATAATTTCATCTACCTAGCTAGGAAGACTCTTAGACACCGACTGAGCTCTCGACTCTCGACTACATCTTGTGAACATCAACTCATATTAATTAAGATATAGCTCAAACTCGGTTCGATATAAAAGACCGCGGGCAATCATGTTTTAACAAGTTTTTGTTAAATAATCCGAATTGTACATTCCTATACCAATCGGCTGGTTCTATAATACTTGTTCTTGCTTGTCGAGTACGATTGGGCGTCGAATGAGATAAACGAGTTTATGCACGTTTGTCTTATTCCTGTTGGTGCGTGCTGCTTATGCAATCCTATATAAACGACGTAAATTTATTTTATTTTCATTTGCGGTTTCGCGCATAATAAATAAGCAGTACTTGATTTCAACATTTACGTATTTCTTAAAACAAAACAATGTCGGAAGTAAAAAAGAAGAGACGGCAATACTCTGCGGAATATATTAAATTCGGATTTATTGAAAATCCCACAAACCCGTCGTCGCCTTTGTGTCTTCTATGTCTAAAAACATTTTCGAACGAAGCAATGAAGCCTTCAAGACTGCAAGATCATTTGAATAAAATGCATCCAGATAAGACAGAAAAGAATGTAGCATATTTTCAAGACCTAGAGAAGAAGCATAATACTCAGCCAAGTGTATCAAAACTATTTTCGGCGGCTGCTAAGCAAGATGACGACGGACTTCGAGCTTCGTACAATATCTCTTTGTTAATTGCTCAAAAAGGCAAACCACACAACATCGGAGAAGAGTTAATTTTGCCAGCAATAAAGGAAGTAATAACTACTGTGCTTCATAAACCGGCCGCAGATATTATCCGAAAAATTCCTTTGAGTAATAATTCTGTGCAAAGACGAATTGATGAAATGGCTGAAAACATTGAAGAATCATTGTGCAATCATCTGAGGACTAGTCAATTCTCAATTCAGCTCGATGAGTCCACTTTACCAACTAATGAAGCGTTGTTGCTATCTTACGTGAGGTTTATTAAAGATGAGAAAATACGTGAAGAACTATTGTTTGCCAGAAATTTGGAGACAGATACAAAAGGCGAAACCATATTCAATACATTGGAAAAGTTTTGTGAAGAGAAAGAGATTCCTTTGAAAAATATTATATCAGTTGCTACGGATGGCGCTCCGGCTATGACAGGGCGCCATAAAGGCTTCATAGCATACTTAAAGAATAAAATTCCAGATGTCCTTGCTATACATTGCGTTATTCATAGACAACATTTGTTTGCTAGAAACTTGAGTGAACGACAATTTCAATCACTGCAATATGTCATCAAAGCAGTCAATAAAATCCGTAGCAGCTCTTTGAATGATAGATAATTTCATCAGCTTTGTGTGACTAATGACGAAGATTTCAACCGTTTGTTGCTTCATACTGAAGTTCGTTGGCTGTCAAGAGGCAATTGTCTGATTCGATTTTACAACCTGTTTGACTCTATGATAGAGTTCTTGGAAACTAAAGATACAGAACTGCGCAACAAGCTCATAACATCAAAGAATGATATAGCTTACATGACAGACCTGTATAAAATGTTCAACGACATGAACCTCCAACTGCAAGGCGATGAACTAAATTTAATTAAAACAAAATATGTCGTTGCTGCTTTCGCAGCCAAACTGCTTCTGCACAAAAAGAATATGGGCAGACGTGAGTTTCACAATTTTCCGAATTTATCAGTATACTGCAGTAACGACGACTTGTTTGCCTACTGCCAACATTTGGAAAACCTCCACATTGACTTCACCGAACGATACCAGGACATTTTAAACTTGGAAATACCAGACTGGGTGTTGGATCCGTTTTCAAATGTCAACACAGCAATGTCACCTCAGCTGGAAGAAGAACTTATAGAATTGACAACAAACGAAGAAATAAAAATCAAGTTCAAAAATGGATATCAAGAATTTTGGCTACAAAAACCGATCCCGCAATGGTACCCTGGATTGTGGTCAATTGTTCAACGATTTTTGATAGCATTCCCATCGTCATATTTGTGTGAACGTGGATTTAGTGCTGTGGCAACGCTGCTTACTAAAAAGAGAAATAGTTTGCGTGTTACCGAACGTGGCGACTTGCGGCTGTTTTTGAGTAAATTGGAACCTGATATCAACAAACTTATTGAACAGCATCAGATTCAACCTTCACATTAGTTTTTATATAAGAATTGATTATGTTTGTTTTATTTTCAATAAAAGATACTCTGTCCGAATACTATAAATTTGCGTTTCAATAATCAGTTATAAGTACTTAGCGGTTTTTAAGTATGTTTAAAAAGGCGGGCGTTAAAAAATAATTTATTCTTAAAGTGGGCAGTAGACAAAAAAAGGTTGGGAACCCCTGCTATAAACGGATTACTATACACATTTTGAAGGTTGCCCCCCTAAGCTACAAATCCTAGATCTAAGATGATAGTTAGGATTTATTGTAATCACTTAGGCTCAGTAGCACGAACTTAACTATAACCGTAACCGACGTGTTACTCCCAAAAGCTCACAAAATAAAATAATAAAGTAACATTACGGTTAGATTTAAAGTTATCTTGGTAACCGACTCAACTGAGCCTTAAGTGTTTATCAACGAAGTATTGTTAAAGAAACATTTATTATTGTTAAAGATATTTTATATTTCGTTCTAGAAACTCTTTGCAATAAATGGCGGTGTTTTCAGATACGATTTATTGTCTACACTGGGTTCGATCGGCTGTCGATTAAACAAACACTGGTTTGCGATACACGACAACTCGATTAAAACCGACAGACTTCTAACATTGGTAAGCTTTTCAAGATTTTATTTTTATCTGTCGATTCGATATGTGGTGTGACGAGGATAGATAGAATTAGAAATGAGTATGGAATAGGAAGTCTGAAAGTTATGCCGGTTACCGAATACCTGTGTGTAATTCGTTTGTCAAGGTATGGACATGTGATGCGGATGAATGAGGTTTATTCAATGCGGAATGATCATGTGGAAGATAATTTACAAATTTGCATCCATTGTAATGAATTTCTGCAAGAAGACGCTTGATTCTTTTAAGTATAAATAAAATGAAATGAAAAAATTTGGACATTGTAATATCATAACAATTGACATTCTATTAATTGTCATTTTTTATTGTGACATTCTTAATATTACAGAAATTGTGAATGTGAGCATCATGTAGGAAGTTTTTTTTATTTTTATATATTATTATACATATTTGAAATCTGGCGTTTTTGAGGTTTTTATATGGCCTACGCAAATGTCCTGCTGATCTGGTATCGCCTTGCGACAGGTCGTTGAGCTTCCTATAACATGGTTGAGCTACACGATGACTGATGCATGTGTGCCGTCAGTTGGGACAGGTCAACTCGAACCTGATATAGCTCATTCTTAAAAAGGCCATTCCAGATACCCTACATGGTTACGCTCACATAGGGATGTTTAATGATGTCTGGACTTTAAAAGAGACCTTGACCTTTGAGTTTGTTTCGGCGTTTATATAAATATTAATTGTTCTGAGAACGAGTTCTTTGATCGAACTGGAAAAGGACAATTTTATATTTATCTAGTCCCATGTGACTTCGTAAGGAACTAATCGAGTTTTTTCCAAATGATGCGCAAGCTTTCGTATTTCAGATGCCGCTGACTTCAAAATGCCCTATCGAGCAAGGTGAACGATCAAATACCCTGATCATGGAGTTATTTCGCGCTCTCCATCATCCATACATATATCCAGTCTTGGACTTGGAGTTGTGTAACGGTCATGCTCTTACCGTGTTACCGTTTAACGCTAGAGGGAGCTTAAAGGACCTAATTTATAAGGTACTAAACTACTAACATCTCATTTCAATGGTCATAATTTGTCAAGATCTTAATTGTTTATAATCCACCAGATTCAACTACTTAAACATTTTCAGAATATTAAAAAACAAAATTCAAAATCTTGATCGTGATAGCCTGAGAAATACGAATACTTAAATAAAAAGGGAACTGAACTCTAGCCAAAATAAATCAGCGATGAATTACTTAAAATGGTTTTAAAGAGAAGAAGTTATAAACTTGTCAATTGTTCCCATAAGATTTTATTTTCACTACATACATACAAAAGCACAAACTTTTTTTTATCCAGAGTACATGGAATGAAGAGTATACACGTAAATACGGATCAATGGGCACTGGTCTTCCGGCGTGGCAGGTGGCAAGATTCGGTCGCCAAATGCTAGAAGGACTGCTGTTCCTCAAGGAGAAAGGTTTTCCGCCTTTCCGTCATTTGCATTCAGGGAATGTCATGGTACAGAACGGTGTAGCACGGTGAGTACAAATAGTCCCATTTGGGTGCCAATAACACTAATGGCACCCAAACAGGGATTTTGATAACCACGAATTAAAGTAATAGGATTCTTGATTACAGTTAGATATTTTAGTCACCCAGTCTAAGTTACTTACGTGAAAACATACCACGCGCTAGTTATTACACTACATAGTGTAGATGTTATGTCTTTCTGTCGTTAATAATAAATATACCTGTTAAATATTGTTCGTATTTCGTTGCCTATGTTTTTATTTGTCACAGGATATGCGGTTTAGAAAACACACTAATCGGCGCCCAACCTCGGTGTCCGATAGCCCTGGCAGCGCAGCTCGAACACGTGGAGGCATTGTCTCTCGGGCATGTGCTTTTCGAGATGTGCGCCGGAGCAGAAATCGACCTGTCGTTACTGCCCGATTTGCTGCCTAATTATCCTAACGTGAGTATACTGTACTCTGTTATATTATACGCTACGCTGTCAAATATTTGATTTGTATATTATTAGAACATAAATAATATGTAGTCTTCTTATTGTGTTTGATGAACAACCTAGTTAAACAGTTGTTAGTGAGTTTAAACCACCCGTAGGTCTCTGACATAGCTTTACACACCATCGAGAACATCTCTCAGGTGTGCTGGTTTTCTGTGGTATATGTAGTTACTGCGCTTTTTATTGCATTCTAGTCTTCTAGTAATCTTCGAAAAGCATTAACGCATGCACCCGATGAATTTTGGTAAAGAGATAGATTGGTGACCTTGTAGACCTTGGAGAAGGACATAGGCTATATCTTTTGTTGTGCAGACGAAGTCGCGGGAATCGGTTAGTGTTAGAGATTTTTTTCTACGTACCTTTCTCGATATATGTATAACTACATCATGAAAGAATGTAGAACACTGCAATGGGCCATGCCGTAGAACTACACTACGATTTCTACGATTATTATTATAGGTACTTATAAATTATATGCACAACTGCTGAACTACACCAATTAAGCACGGTTGAGCCTCGTACTTGACGCAACCGCCGCACGGTGTAGCATGAACTGCTTCATTTGAATCTGGTTCACAGCTCGGACCCAGCTTGGCCTAGCAAAAATCATCCCAATACCATTTCGCATTATTTTGTATGTCTTTTTAATTAAGTGTCTTTATTTTTTGTAATCAGGTGGTGGAAATCATCGAGCAAATCTTCGGTCCTCGCATTCCCAGCTTACATGAATTGTTGCTGTGTGAGCTCTTCAGGAAGATTGATCTTCGTGAGATGAAGGGATCCTGCCTCCCGGTATTTAATAATCCCTTTATTTTTCATAAATGTAGTTGTCATAAGCATTGTTACATATTATTATATCATATTTCTTTACAAGTTGCATCATGCTTTCTTCATGTTAACGTACAAGGCCTTATTTATTTTCTAGTCACAAACTGTTTGCCTGGCTGTAAACAAGTATATTGGCTAATACGTGTTCGCAAATACTACCTATGTGTACGTCTTATTCGCGTTAAGATCGGGTAACTGTCAACATGTGCGTTGACAAACAATACGCGATTGAGTTTTTTAAGGCATTTTTGTTTTTTTTTATTGTTTTCAGAACTTCAGCCAGCGTCTGTCGCGCTCGTGCCTGTCGCTGCTGGGCGAGGTGGCGCGCCGCACGCCGGGCTCGCCGCGCACGCACACGCCGCCGCGCCGCTCCGTGCCCCCCTCGCCCGCCTCTCCTGCAACCCCCACGCACAGGAGGTAACGTAGCTGGCATCCGAGCACGGATCTTAGTCGACAAACTTATAGAGTCGATAAAAGTTAAATGTATTGAATTTTATCGTTTTATCTACAATTTATTTAAATTTGACGTCTATCGACAAAAATAACCATTTTCGCACCCCTGTTAGTTTGAATAGATCCTCTTCAGCCATTGTCCCATTTTGCCCTCATCCGCAGGAGGTTAGGTAATACACAACAAATTTTGTTGTATTTTTACTTAACGTTCATCAGTTGCTACCCAACTCCGGCAATAAAGTTATTGTATACCTACTAGAGACTTAATTTGGTAAAGTGTAAATCCACCCAACATGAACTAATAAAAAAGCGCTTAAAAAACTGAAAATCTCCTCTTCTTGTCTGAAGTTTCAAAATGGCGTCTACTTGGAACTTGAAAATGCCATACAATATTTCAACATCTCAAGTCAATCTTCATCATATACGCTGTACCCGGGACAAGAAAAATACGATTTATTATTGTTGTCCTAGTACAAAATATGGACTGTTATACCTTTTTAGACAGCATAATAGACTTTTAGCTTAATAGTATTTTATTTATTATTGGTACGCTTCATGTCATATTAAGTTAAACAACACTTTTAGGCATTAACGTAAAACCTATCATACAAATTGATAGCACTGTTTGTCATGTCGTGTACTCATGTCATTAATGTCCTACCTACAGATTTATAAGGAAAACTGTTCATTCAATAAGTCAAGTCTTTTTATGCAGTTTTATAGATCCAAAGTTGATATGTTTTTCTTAAAATCGCAAAATGTTATTACCATCTCTAAGCTTCGGCCAAACATCAAAGGGTTAAAAACAAGCCAGGAATTGATTTGGGGGGATCACCTTCAAGATTTTTTTCGGGCGGGGGGTGTCACCCTTTTCTTACAAGTATAGATGTGTTGTTAACATTAGATTTCACTTCTTGTCTAGAATTTGGATGGGGAGTTGAACACCAAAACATCCTCCTGGCTATGGTTAAAATTGTTGTATTTCAGCTCCTCTATCTAGTCCTCCAACAGGTATGTGTCGAGTTACCACTAACCAGTAACCATATATTGTTTCAGGAGGCACTTCCCAACAGACCAAGACTTCACCGAGGAGTGGCAGTGGTGATAACTCACTTTTAAGAACTGATCTAATCAATAAACCGTATACGTAATCAATTGTATTTTATTTCATAGACCTATTGTATCTGGGGCACGGCAGTAAACAAAATATTCCTGATTGAGTTATATGTTATGTCACAGTTCCACGAACGTTAAACGGCCAAACCATACTTTTTAACCAAGAAGTGAGGGCTAATAGATAGAGTTATTAGTTATATATTGTTATAAATGTGGTTCAAGAGCACGCAGAGAGCTATATACTTTGGACAAGCCCCGTAGACTATGACGCGCAGTATAAATGAGCTCAGCTAGAGTTTTTGTACTGGAAATCTCATAACTTTTTAACAATGATACATTATGAACTTATGAGTCTTGGCAATCAACTTCACGTGAAATATTTTTGGTGGCATAGTTATAACCAGAAAAATTACCAGTGGAGAGAAACTAAAAACACTGCTGATGACTTTAACATTTATGGTGATAAGGCAATATTTCAGCAACTCTCTGGAACTCCCAACATTTTAACATGCAGTGCTGTTCTTGCTGCAAATCCCGTATGGGCTTATTCAGCCACAAACAAGTGTTTAACTCCTGAGTCGTTTCTTGGATTGTCTGAATAAGATGTCATAAGGCCCATGATGATAGTTATAAAACCTTATGTTCTGAGAGCTACTGGCCAACAATGTGACTTATAAGTTTTACAATGTGTTGTGCAGAAACTGATAGCTTTGAAAATGACAACAACCAGCCCATAGGTAGCAGTTATTTGTGACAGTCTTTATACGCATCAGCTCTTATAGACTCGCAAGGCCTAGGCCAAGCCTCTCCATATGGCCTACTCTAAGATCTTATTAAGTTATTAATAGGAGAGGTTCACGAAGCTTTCAAAAGCACTGTTACAAGCCCATTGAATGTAAATTTAGGGCAAGTGCAGTGTCTCAGATTGCCCCATCATAATTGTTACTAATACATCCAACGGGAACATAGATCCTAGGTGTGGTTTATTATAAAATGAAAGAATAAATAATTTAATTTTCAAAGTCCAAACCCAAATCAATTGTTACGCCCAAATAGGAAGAAATCGGAATTGATAATGAGGCTAGAGCGGATGAAGTGATCTTTTTAACTTGAGCAGTTGAAAGCTGTAATCTATATCCTATTTAATCTATATAGTTACTATGTATCTGTAAAGCATCTGAACTGTCTAAAAACTGCTTGAAAAATTTTATGTCAAAAAATTTAATCAAACGTCCACACAATACACAAAAATTTATATTTTTTTATAAAATGGAGAAATAAATCTAAAAAGTATATCTTTTACTAATGCAGATACAAACAGTCCATCCAATCCATGTTTTTACTACGAAACCAAACTAAAACCAAGCCTGCGTTGACCAAAAGTTTGGACTTAAGTACCCAGAGCCCATGGAGGATCTGAAAATCTGCAGAGATGGCGGAAGCAGGGAAACCGAGATCTATGCCCACGTACATGAATTTCATCATAGGTGGTGCCAGCGGGTACGATTTCGCTCTTATTCATATCAGTATAATTATTAAGATTTTCGACCAGAGTTGTGTTAGGAAGTGGAGCGGTAAGCGAGAAAAAAAACACCAAATACTTGCTTTAATTTCCTAGCCTCCCTACTAACTTAAAGCGAGCATTTGGTGTAAACTGCATTCTGACCGAAAGGCCTTAACCGAGCGAGCTCTTTGTACGTATATTAAGAGTGATGAAGGTATATGCGCCCGATATCATACCAGCATTGCTTAAGAGAGTACGTTTCACAGCTCCACTACTCATTCTCGCAATGCTCAGTTTGCCCAGCTTTTGTTTAACTCTTCGAATGGGTCTGGTAATTAGCGAACCAACACTACAGACTACAGGTGCAATTATCTACTGTAGGTATTTGTAATAGGGCACATTTTACAGGTTAGTTGAAGTAACTGCTTAGTTCTCCCCTAAATCAAATGACAAAAAACACTGAACACCTTACCACCGCGATCTTCAACCTTTCTCATACACAGTTAGATAAATTAATTGTAATATTCATATTTTTTATCCATTTCAACCAGTCTTCTAAATTAATTGTGATTGAATGCCTGAACAGAATGATGGGAATCTGTATAGTTCAGCCAGCAGACTTGTTGAAGACCCGGATGCAGCTCTTAAGGCCGTCTAAAAGGTACAAGACATTGATAACTGTGGTCAAGACCATCATCAAGAAAGAAGGCATCTCTGGCTTCTATGTGGGGATATCCGCCGCCCTGTTGAGACAGGCTACCTATACCACAACTAGGCTCGGCAGTTTTTATTCATTGCTCGATATGCATACAACGCAAGTATTCATTCTCTTTAGTAGTCTTGTATTTAACGGTGTTGTGACCTGTAGCACGTTCTTGGCAGTAGGATACTGAAGCCTTGCAGTAGGACAGCTTTCTTTAAGAGCTTCCTATAACGCGAAAAATCCAACAAAACCAAAACATATAAGATAGTTTCTATAAGCAACATAAGTTTATTTTAATATAAGTTTTGAAGAGCAACGAAATCATATTTTTGTATAATAGGTTTCGTGGGATATATTCATATCAATTATTGTTCACCGGTTACTACTCATGTGCATTTTTCGGGATTGCCCGACTACTTTCGAACTCGGACCCCGAGCCCTTAGTCATGAGCTGAGCCTTCGGCGATATCCCGAGTCAAACTAACTGGGAAATCAGGAAAAATGCACGTGAGTAGTAAACGGTGAACAATAATTGATAGCGAAATTATATTGCAAAATGTTTATATGTCTTTCTCCTCAAATAAGGCCCATAATCTTCACCATTCGCGATTCTTTTGGGTCTGGGGTCTAATGGTCGCCCCAGGTCCCTAAAATAAGCTGTCGGGCTGCTATGATGCTGAAAGATCAAAAACGTGTGTCAGCAGGACATTTGACGAGTTATTACTTTTTAGGAGGTACGGTGTCCCCACTTTTCCTAGAAAAATAGTGATGGGTATAATGGCAGGAGTCGTCGCCGCATATGTCGGGACCCCAGCCGAAGTGGCACTCATTCGGATGACAGCAGACGGAAGTCTACCGCCGGAAATGAAGAGAAACTACAAAAATGTGTTCAATGCTCTCGTGAGGTAAAAATCACACGTTTTATGAATTTATTTTAATATCAAATCTGTGTTCAAGTAGACCTGCAGATCCAGGCACATTTAAAGGGTGCAGGTCGTACCGTATTCTTAAAAATAATATAAATAACTATTTCGGGCAAACAGGATAGCAAAGGAAGAAGGTATAACGGCGCTGTGGAGAGGCGCAAGCGCCACTGTCAGCAGAGCTGCGGTCAGCAACGCCGCTCAACTGGGCTCTTATACGGAGGCAAGATTATTTTAGTGGTTGTACGATGCTGACTGATAAGAACATTTTTTTTTCACGTCTTCCTTAGGACCCCCTGAACCTGGCTCAACAGCAAATTGAGGCAACCGACTAGTTGCGTTTAGCTTGAGCAACGAATAATTTTATCAATGACTTTAATACCACCAGGCGTATAAAAAACATCAATGGCTGGCCAGCCAGACGAAACAAGAAACAGATGCGAATCACGTAGATCTTCGGCCATAGGCTTTTAACTGTTATGGACTAGGACAGGACTGTACTTCATAACAATAATTTTCTATTATGTCTGGTAATAAACGAGCCAACTAATTAAAATGGTTTCTTTTACTTGCGGAGTAAGGTTGCTATGCATGAGATAGTCTTATGAATACATGGCTCTACGGAACAAAAACAAGCCAACATATGCGATATCTTTTTAGCTACAATACAAAGTTAAGAAAATATTGAGTACAGCATCTTTTTATGTGTATTTTCTCGTTCGCCAGCACGGTAAATATTGACATCCGATTACGAATCTTTGTCGACAAATTTGTCGACTCGATTAGGCATGATGACTGATTTTGAAATCTCCTTTTATAATATAGGTACCTACACGTCTATTATGTCCGAAAAGCATATTATTTCAGCAATAAACTAAGTTTTAAAGCAGATTATTGAATTTTAATCCATCTAATTTGAATTAAGCGCGAAAACGCTCATGGGTGTCATGGCGCCGCTTATGACGGGTTGTGACGTCACCCTTCGATAACATTTAACAAAAGTTCAAGCAATACGTACGCTGGTAATTGACAATCAATGAGGCGTGACGTCAATTGCTGTACTTGGCGTTTTAGTCAACATGGCAGATTGCAGTATTTTTTTATGAAACCTCTCTCATTTTTAGTGTACATATATTTTTCTGTAAAACCATTTAATCTATGATTATTTAATACTGTCATCATGCCTATTGTATCGTTATACCAACATCTTATGTCAAATTTAACTATTAACATAGAAATTTGTCGTCAAAAAAAACCTTAACTTTGATTTATATAAAATTGCAGGCTCGAGAAATTTTGCTACCAGTCATGGGCGATGGGTTACCACTTCACGCCACAGCCGCTATGATCGCCGGGTTCGTCACAACTGTCGCTTCGCTGCCTGTAGACATAATCAAGACCAGGTATCAGATAATTACTGTCCAGGTACAAAAAAATTGCGATGACGTTACCAAACGATTTATTAAAATGTGGAAGAAAAATAATTTGGAGTAGTCAGCAGGGGTCGAGATGGTTTAATGGTTAGAGCGCCTGGAGTGTTTATCCGGGATGCGCAGGTTCGAATCCTGCACATGACCGTATTTTTTTATAACTTTAAATTTCGCTACGCATGCGTTAATAAGTTTGAAAGATTTATCTGTAATCCTAATTACAATGTATTATGATCATACAACCTAGAAATAATAAGTATTTTCTTTAAGTATCTTTGGTTCATATATTTAAAGAGTGACAAATTTATTATTTAATCATTCTTGTTCTAAATAAATTCACATGCACACATGATGCATAACAAAATGTTTCAGAGTACAGAACTCAGAAAAAGGCACGAGTCAATTTAAAGTGCTGACGAAAATCATCAAGAAGGAGGGCATACTCACGCTGTGGGCCGGCCTGCTCCCGACCTATGTGAAGGTCGGACCTATGACCATCCTTGTGTTCATATTCCTGGAACAGTTTACAGCTCTCTATTTAAAACTAACAGAAGTGAATTCGTATAGATGAAATTTGATTCCAAAATGGACAAACATGATTTAAAATGGCGAAGAACTTACTATTAAGATTTTGGTTTGTATTAATCGATACAAAAACCAAAAGTCCTTCACAAAATGGCTACGCGTGATTTTCTATTCATAGAGATTAAAGGCTGATTTATGCTAGACCAAGGCGTGTCCATGTCCGACCTCGGACTTCATGTAGGTACCTAGTCCAAACTGCTTCATAAAAAACGTTCGTACTATTTCTATGCGTCTCTCGCCCGTGCACGGCTTAGTATAAATCATTCCGTTCAGATCATAGTCAACGATGTCGTGTATTATGTTGGTGTGCTACCGTGATGGAAACTCAAAAGGATTAAATTTCCTTGCCAAACATAAGGATTCCCTGAACAAAATCTTTTTTTTATCAATATATATGTGGTACTTTCCCATTAAGAAGACAAACCGTCAGTTTTAATTCCTTTATAATGATAAGCGTAGGCCGTCCGCCAAATGTCCAATTATTTATGAAAAATATTTTATGACAATTATTGTTCACCGGTTATTACTTACGTGTATTTTTCGGAATTGCCTGACTAGTTTCGAACTCGACCGGAGCCCTTAGTCATGAGCTGAGCCCGCGAAATCCCGAAAAATGCACGTGAGTAGTAACCGGTGAACAATCATTTATATGAATATGGTTCACGAAAGTTATTATACAAAAATATTTTATATTTTTTTGCCAACATTATCAAAAATATTTTATAATTCTTGCCAGCATTATCAAAAATGTTATGCGTATAAATTTATCTATAAAAGTTAAAAAAAAAAATATTCTTTACTACATAACTCGAGAACGGCTGGACCGATTTGGCTAATTCTATTAGACCGAATAAGATATTTAAGGTAAGAAAAATTTTAAATGTTGCCCGTAAAGTTGGAAAAATTCGAGTAAAACTGAAACAGCGTTTAGATGATATATTGCAACACAGCGTGTTTCTAATCAGCTTGTAATTTAATAAATATGATGCTGGGATATGGCCGTCCCAATTTTTTTTTCCGCGCTTAATTTAGGATTAGGCGAGTAACCTATGACCGTGGTTAATTAAAATTATATAATTAACAGAAAGTTAAATAGTTATAACAAACTATAACTATATTATTGAACCGAATAAATACGCTAACAATAATTATTCGTGGTTGACGAGCTCTAAACAAATCTTCATAAATATTATGTGAGAGTAACTTCGTATAGTCTGCCATTATTAGTTATATATGTTATATAGTACCTATGCACTAATTTTCTCAAGTCATGAATGATGTACCTAATTGTATTTCCATAATAGATATTAAAGTTTTTTGTAACACAGTAAAAGACATTTACCAAAATAATTATGTTTTAAGTAAATAAAATAAACGAATCACTGATATTAAACAAAATTGTGTTTAATTGAAGTCCTGTTACACAGCCCAATCCGTTCGTATTAATATAGGTAATTGTTTTGAATTAAGCATATAATATTAGAATTTATATAGTTAGCAATATCGTCACAGATATAATTGAAGTAAGAATTGCTTTGCGTCATTCTAAGTTTTTTTAAAGTCTGCATCCAACCTAGACTTAATAGCGTGCGGCCTCCCTTAATCGGGTCTAGGCTATAACTGATGCCTCTCGTTGGGCGCCAGTTATAGCACGATGGCTTGGTGGATTGATGACACAAGTTCAGGCAAATTCGTTTAATCACTTAACCATACAGGGCACCACAATACTACAAACAGTAAAACTCGTACGCAAGATAGCGACAAGAGATTAAAACTAAACCGTCTCTGTGGCAGCGCGAGCGCGTCTGTAACGTGCCTGTCTGCTCAGCTGCCCGTCGCACACTATTACTAGGACTCGCGAGTCGCGGTCCCTCTTACAAACGCGCGTTTAACGGCTCCTCACTCTTTAAAATGCGTCCACAGGATCGCATCCTAAGCATCGGACTGATCCTATCAAACGAATTTTATGTCTTTGTACAGTTGTGGCTCGTACTTACACTGGGTCGACAGGAAGACATCGGCGGGCAACTGAAGTCAAAGTCACTCAGCGTAAAGGCCTAGTCCGACGACTCAGTTCGCAGCCGAAGTCGAGACCATGTTTGCAGTCGAGTTAAGACAAACGGAAAGCGGCAGTCGCCTCTGCGTAAGAAACGCTTTGACCAAACTGCCTTCAGCGCGGCAAGCCAAAGGTGGCAGTCGCCTCTGCAGGCCTAGCCAATTTACAAACATATCTTATTTATTCTCTTTCTACAATTGTTAACGCCGATATTTATCGTTAACGTCATTAGCGACCGTAGATGTAGTAGCAACGCTTCGACGGAGCCGGAGACAAAACTGGTGCCCGATTGCAAATTGGATTGGATGGACTATCACAAACTAATTAATTTGAGAGAATCCGTCCAATTCGTACGATGCGAGTCTGTGGATATAGTTTACCTTCAATAAACAGTAAAATATCATTAGAGAAACTTAACATGTCATTTAAATTTATTGTCGAGGTTTGGAATAAAATATTTCTTTGGAATAAACCTCTTCATCGTCTGTCATTTACAATATGAAAAAACTAAAAGTCAATCAACAAAGTTGCCCCATAACACAACACGCAAAATTACACAAGTACCTTTAAAAAAATAGAGCTAAACTTCTAAACATAATTTTCAATATTTAGTAGATCCCAGCCATTACTCATTCCAGCTTAAATATACAAAACCATTCTAAAAGCAAGTCTACGTAGACCAAATTTCGGGACTGTTGATGGAGGATATGAGAAGCTGCAGAGATGGCAGAAAAGTTGAATCGGAAAACTATGCCGAGATACATGAATTTTATTATAGGAGGGACCAGCGGGTATGCTTTAAGTCTAATAAATATGGTCTGAACTCTGGTATGTTACCCGAACAATACAATTTTGTAAATTTTTGATACATCGTTTCAATCCCATGACCAAGTTAATTTTTTCATATAGATCATCTGATAACAATTTTTGGTAGGAGGGGTTATGACTAAGATGCTGCATTTGTCCTACCAAAATGGTCATTATCAATGTTTAGACCAAGCAAATTGAGCTTTTTTGTTTATAGTTCTATGCTTTTTATGTATTCTTCTTAACAGAATGATGGGGATCAGTATCGTCGTGCCAGCAGATTTGGTGAAGACCCGTATGCAAATCCTAACTCCATCAAATAGACACAAGTCAATGTTAATTGTAGCCAGAAATATCATCAAGAATGAGGGCATCCTCGGTTTCTACGTGGGCCTATCTGCCGCCCTGTTCAGACAGGCCACCTATACCACTAGCAGGCTCGGCTGTTTTTATTCGTTGTTCGATATGCACAAATCGTAAGTAGTCCTTATTATAGAACAAAAGTGAAGCTATGGAACAATCCATTTTTTTTATTATTATCTTTACAGCTTTTGTCCGTCCACTGTAAGGAATAAGCCTTATCTCTTTTACGTTCTCCATTCTTCCCTGTTTTGGGCCAGTGCATAACATGACTGTTAGCTAATTTTCACTAGATTAATAGTTAGGCTATATTTTTAGGAAGTACGGTGTTCCCACATTTCCCATGAAGATATTGATGGGTATAATAGCGGGGGGTATCGGCGCGTATATCGGCACGCCAGCCGAACTAGTTCGTATCCGGATGACGGCAGACGGTGGACTGCCACCGGAGCGGAGGAGGAACTATAAGAACGTGTTCAACGCTATGGCCAGGTATAGCATACACCATGCAGCTTCGAAACGTTGCGTATTCACTACGCTGCTGTAGAAACTTTAGTTCTAGGCGATAAATTAGCCAGAGTTTCAACTACCACTATGTTGACGTTTCCTTACGATGTTTTTCTTCACCATTTGATTGTCTTTATTGTGGTATTACATACTCAGCCTCATGTACTATGCTATGCTATGTCGACAGAATAGTCCGCGAAGAAGGTGTAACTACATTGTGGAGAGGTGCCGGCGCTACAGTTAGTAGGGCTATGGTTGTGAACGGCGCGCAGTTGGGTTCATATGCACAGGTAAGTATGTTTACTCTCGAAGAGAACGCTCGTTAAAAACCGTTAAATCTACCTGAATTTCCTCTGGTTTCGTTTGAAGTTAACCTGATGTCTTGAGTTGATCAGGCAAGTAGAGTTACCGGAGACCTCCAGGCTGAATATAAACAGAAGATAACAGAAATCCAAAGTAACCCTCAGATAATAGTATCCAATACTCACTCTTCCGTAGACCAACTTAATCAATCACTATTGAACCTCAACGATCGTTTTCTGCACAGAGATTATCAAAAGGCTTACAGAACTGAGGGAAGAATCTCTTAAAACAAATTTGTTATTAATGCTAAGACATTGCAGGCTCGAGAAATGTTGCTACCGTCTATGGGCGACGGCTTACCACTTCACGCGTCAGCCGCTATGATCTCCGGATTCATCACATCCTTCGCCTCGATGCCTGTAGACCTCATCAAGACCAGGTATCACGTATTCAGTGTTTAGGCATATCGCCTCTTGTCACCTTGTCATGCCATTTCTGATCTTATTCTGGGAATAAAAACCTATTACTTGTAGTCGGGGTTCAAAGTACATAACGTATAAGAAACCACGACATAACACAAAAACACGACCGCCCAAAAAAAGGATTATTATGTTTTTAGGGTTCATGTATGTATGTATGTTTGTGAGTTTCTTTATTTGACCATAACTTCTTAATAGCTGAACTGATTCAGATAAGGAATTAAGGTAAGTATGGGGTATCGTAAGAATCCTTGCATTTTCCCGGGTAACATAGGCTAGCAAAATTAAAAATATATACCTATAGAAGGTGTGGTATACAAAAAAGTATAAAATAAGAAATATATGTCGGAGAATGGTTAGGTTAGGTTAGGTTTAGATTTTAAAGGTAATCGTCAATAAAACCAACACTAAGGCTCTCCGCCACTGAGAGCACATTTACTTTGGGTTAGTGTTTAGTAGTGAGTCACTTCATATTATAATGTACAATGTAGTTATTCAAATATCAAGAAATCAGAGGTCTAGATAAGTCAGGATGTAGAGATCTGTTCGCCACGGGCGGCGGCTCGCAAGAGACCGTTCCTCGTTCTTCACTCGCCATAGTCACCGACCGCCCGCAGCGCCCAGCGCTACCAACAATGCAAATCAGTGTTGCCATCTCCGACATATATAATAAAAAGCATGCCTGCCATGTTTGAACTAAAAGGTGAAAAACAAGGAAGGTGTAGGAGAAGTTAGTCGGGGGACCTATAAGTAAATGTTTCACAGTACTGTCCACCAACTGCGATGAAAGTTCTTCACCTATGCCACACATGGTAGGCGTGCTTTTTAGTTATTATTATTTTTACAGATTGTAATCATAGAAAATGGAATGTCACGCAATTGAAATGGCAAAAGTTATGTTTTAAAACTTCTGTTCTAAATAAATTCACATGACGTAACCAACTATCTTTTTCAGAGTACAGAACTCAGAAAAGAGCATTGGTCAAATAACAGTCCTGAAGAACGTCATCAAGAACGAGGGCTTCCTCACACTGTGGACCGGGCTACTGCCGACCTACGCAAAGATCGGACCCATGACCATCTTTGTGTTCATATTCCTGGAACAACTCAACGCTCTCTACTACAGAGTAATGGAAGTCAAAGCCACTTTATAGATGCAACATTTGACAAAAATTTAGGTGATGCTATATTATATAAAAGCAAAAAAGAAAGGAAAATGTAGATATTTTTCGGAAGGTCTACCAGATCTCAGTTTCCTCCACTGAACAACTGAAATATCAAGAGACTTAAAAATAAAATCAGATTTCAATGTCGATGAAAACATTTAGTCCTCAGTTGTGCATTTAAATTAGTGAACGGTTCTCATTTTGTTCCGTTTCCACTCCCAGCTTAAGCTTCGGTAAAAGTGACTATTCTCTTGAAACATTTTCTTGAGAAACCATTAAATTTATTATGTTATTAGCTCTAAAACTAATTGCAGAACTTATGAATATCCTGTTTAAAGGATGATTTATGCGGATAGGGTCTAGGGCGCAGTCGCCGCACGGCTAAAAGTGATCATACTGATTTGACTCGCCCGTGCCCCGGACGTGGAACGGCTCGAACTCGGCTTGGTTTTAGGCCAAGCCTAACATAAATCGTTCCTTACCTACAAACTCTGTCATACGTGGTATCAGGCACCGTTTCATACACAGCATAATTGTGTTCTAGTTTGAAGGCTGTGGGTGCTTGAGAAATTTCTGCATATGACAGACTTCACAAATAATGTTAGGAATAAAATGCTAAAGTTATATTAAGGCGATGTTTTTCTTACCAAGAGGAATTAAAGAATAAAAGCATATCCTTAATTATATACGCTATCTAAAATATTGTATATATATACCTAACTTTAAATAAAGAAGAAACTTCGATTTTCGGTTGTTCGTTTATCGGCTGCGCCAGTCCCCAAACCTTTTAAGAGAAATGAATTTACTTCAACTGTTTCGTTTCGCATAAAAAAGTACTTACTACGAAAATTGAGTATACTTACTCAAAAAACTTATTACGAGTCCTTGCATTTTCGAGAGGAGATACTATAGTAAATAAAAATACGAGAGCCATAAATAATATTTGAATTTCGTAACTTTAAGTATGTTCCGTTCAATAACCTTATCTTTGTGTAATAACTTTCGTGAGGCATATTTATATTAATTATTGTTCACCGGTTACTACTCACGTGAATTCATGCCGCGTAACTCAGCTCATAACTAAGAGCTCCGTTCGAGCTCGAAACTAGTCGGGCAAACCCGAAGAATGCACGTGAGTAGTAACCGGTTAACAATAATTAATAACCTTATCTTTCGCATCGCTCTAATTGGTTTTTATATTTAATTATTTTGTTGTTTTAATATTATCGATTTATTTTATTGTGAATCATACAAATTTACCAAAATCATTAAGAAATTACGTAATGTTGTTTCTTATTTATATTAAAATACCTACTTATATCTTTATCAGAATTGAATTACGAGATTTACGTTTTTTATGTAGCACAAGAATAGTGACTCTTACCAAATAATTATGTTTTAAGTAAATAAAGTAATCGAAGTACATACATCCAATAAAAATGTGTTTTATTGAAGTCCAGTTGCAGTGTAATTGCGTAATCCCTGCTCTGTCACAATAGATAATAGTAAATACAGGACAGTTTGATTTTTGGTAATAAATATTTATATTCTTTATTTTTTTAAACAAAATAAAACGGCAATGAGTGCCCTCGTGGCTAAGTAACAGCCGCACAGATGGATCGATCAAGGTTAAGCTGCGCTTGCCGCGTTCGGTCTGTGAATGGGTGACCATCATTTCATACCGAGACTCCTCCGTGCCTCGGAGAGCACGTTATGCCGTCGGTCCCGGTTTGTCAAATTAAGATCTATGACAGCCGTTTCGGTCAGAGGCCTTAAAGTCTCGCAGGCAGTCGCTCCATGTAAAATACTGATATTAATTAAGCTGAATCCGGTTTGACTGGAAGCCGACCCCAATGTTATTGGGAGAAGGCTAGGTAGATATATATATATAATGAGAGTGCCCTCAACCATTGTAGCTATAGGAAAACATTCCTAGGAAACTATCCCTAACTTATAGAGTTATTTCCAACAGTAATAACAGGTTTTGATAATTAAAAACGTTCTTGTTGTCACACATTTATCGATTTTAAACGTCAAATGTGACCAAAGTAGCTGTTAAAACGATAAAATCTGTTATTTATTCTAATAAATACAGGTCAATGTCTAAGGATAAAATCCATGTAAACTTTTATCTACTTGTCTAGTTCGTCGACAAAGATCCGTGCTCGGACTGTTTCGTTTAAAAGCAACTGTCCCGCCGCTAGCGATCAGCGAGTAGCGAGAGCGGGACCATAGATAATACCTACACACTATTTGTAACGAATTGTCGAACAGCGAGTAGATAAGTATAGAGTTTTGTAACCGATGAATAATAATTGGTATGAATATGTCTCACGAAAGTTATGTTATTATAGTTTATAATAAGCTTATTAAAAATAAATATGATGGCTTGCGAGCGTTTCCGAGCAGAGAAAAGTTGATTACCAACAATATTCATTTCGCGGTTGGAAAAATCCTTATAAGGTGAGCAAATCACTAGAAAGTATAAAGTTATATGTTTGTAATTAAACCTGCAATCAAATCTTTGTCAACGACTAACGAATGACAGAACAATAAAAAACATACTATGTCAAAATATAGTTAACGTCTACACTCATCACAACACAAAGTATTTGTTTATAAAATGGAAAAAAATATGTAAAAATACAAAATTTCACCATAGCAGACCCCAGCCACCCCAGCATTAATGTAAAACCAAACTAAAACCAGAACTGCCTTCACCAAGTTAATATTAAAACACCCACAATTTGATTTTGATTGAGGACCCAATAATCTGCAGAGATGACAGAAACAGTGAAAAAGATAAAACCGAGAACTATGCCCAAATATATGAATTTTATCATAGGAGGGGCTAGCGGGTAAGATGGTGCTTGTGCTCATACTTTGTCTAACAAGTAGGTACTCACATTACAAGACCAGACGGGAGACGGCTTCTGACTAAATATCGAATAAATTTACTCGCCACTTTTGGCGGAGGGTAAGCTAACACAAGCACAAAAGAACTTGCAATTGAAATTGACTCGCACAAGAAAAAACAACACAATAACAAAAAAAATACCATCAGACGATCCGTCTGCTCGTTTGCCCCTATCCATAAAATATCATAAAAATTTCCACTGAATAACTTAATATAAACTAAAGTATTGTCCCAATAACTTTATCGTTATAGTTATCGGTATACTCTATTATCTAATATTATATGGGGGTACGAGGTATAGTGTTCCTCCATAGAAAAGGGAGGATCCTCCAACCAGGCGGGTGATATTGCCTGGCGGGCCACGGCCCAACGGTTAATGTCGGGAGGTCGTATATATACACACTCGTCGTCAAACATTGATTGCGCGATGCAGGGTGTTGTGCGCGTAGTTTCCATGTAGCGAGATAGATGTCGCTACAATTATATCATTAAAAAACATAGCGTAGTTTAGGCGTCGAAGTATTCCTCCGCATCGCTGTCATCCGGTAATGTGCCCAGAAGACTGGCAGCATTGCCACGTTGAATGGCAATGCTAATTCTCTGACCAAGAAACAGGCCAGCCCTCTGGTCACGCGAAGTGTCGACCAGTCTGCTACAAATTTCTTTAAAAAGTTGGCGTGCACTGGGACCCCATGACCCGAGCGTTTAGACCCCAATATAGTGTAAAACAGTTACTAGTTATCGGTATTGGTAGATATATATGGCCACACTACTCAAGATTTGGGCATGAAATTAGAAATTCTATACATAAAGCAGCCTTGAGGGACACAATGATCATGATATATGTTAACATAACCTGCCCATATCTGTCACACTGCAGGGCAAGAGCCTTTTGACATACAGAGAAGGCACGAGCATTGATCACTACGCGAGCTCACTGCGGGTTGGCGATTTCAGACTATTATGTCCAGGTTTCCTCATGATGTTTTCCTTCACCGTATGTCTGTGATGTCTTAGATTAACTAAGAAAGTGCAGATGATATCGAAAAACTTACATTGGTACATGCCAGATTGAATTGAATTAAAAACCTGAGGCTCAGGAGGCGGGCCCGTAACTACGCGGTCGCCACGACATCTTATATGTTAAATAATAATAATTTGTGATTGTTATTCCTTCTTTATTTTCTTACTTTTCTTTTGCCTACCTGATTAACTGTGTCCTTATTGTGTCGAAAAACTTTTTCTTTATTTCTTAATTTCTAAAGTTATCGGGATAAATAAGTAAATTGGGCCATTTAATATCCACTAAAATGTAGGGGATCCATAAGCTGATGTTCAGTAAAGTCAAACAACATAATTTTTCCTTCACCTAGAACCAATGCTATGTACACATTAATAATGAATGCCTTAACAGAATGATGGGCATCAGTATCGTTCAGCCAGCAGACTTGTTGAAGACTCGTATGCAGCTGCTATTGCCTTCTGAACAACACAAGTCACTGTTCACTGTAGCTAGAGATATAGTGAGGAAAGAGGGCTTCCTAGGCTTCTACGTGGGGCTATCCGCCGCACTGTTCAGACAGGCAACTTATACCACTGGCAGGCTCGGCTGTTTTAACGCAATGCTTGACATGCATAAAGCGTAAGTAGTCATTCTTTAACCGCCTCGTTGGTCTGGTGTTTCCAAGCGCGATTGCTGAGCAGGTGGTATCGGGTTCGATTCCCGGGTCGGGCAAAGTGTTGAGTTTTTCTGTTAAGAAATTCTCAGGAATTTGGAATTTGCCCGGTTGATGGCAATAAGCTCACCATAATTAACTGGGAGTTAAAAATAGCATTTGAGAAATGTGGGTGTACAACTTTGTACACCTCTGCCTACCCCTTCGGGGAATACAGGCGTGATGCTTTGTTTATGTTTTTAATTTTGATCCAGTACATAACAGCACATTTTTCTGAAATCCTCCAAGAGAAATCAAGTAAGTGTTGATTTGATGTGTAGCAATACAAAATGTTTCCTATAATAGCCACGGCTTTTTACGTCAAACAGCTCATGCTAACCTTCGTCAGTTTAATAATAAAAATACTCCTCCGGACCGTATCTCGGTCACGGCGGTCTTAATCCACGCAGATTAGCCATGTACGCAGGAGATATTATAGTGCACAAGTTTATGCGCAAACACAGGTGCACTCTCTCTTCCTTCACTTTCATATTCCGATGGGACGGCAATCGGACACGACCGGAGTTAGATCAGGTGCAGGGCCGACAGCTTTATGTGCTCTCCGCACGGGGGCGTCATACCACCAACTTTCTGACTGCTGGCTGCTACTGAGAAATTCGTAACAGAAAAACCGAATAACACTTTGCCCGACCTGAGAATCGAACCCAGGATCAATATTACGGTGCCCCCGAGCCACAAGGGCCCGACCTCTGTCCACAGAGGACAGAGGTCGGGCCCTTGTGGCTCTTACGACTCTGTAAGCAAACAATCATAAAATGTTATAAAAATGCCCGAATATAAATTTTGATACAGGGCCCTCTTAAGCATTAGCTCCGCCACTGACGCAGGACCTCACGCTCAGCAGACGCGCTTGCGTCCACTAGATCAACGAGGCAGTCAAATATCTCGTACGTTATAATGTTCGTCAGTTTAATAGGTAGGTCTTTGAATTGTTTTAGGAATTACGGTGTCCCCACATTTCCACGGAAGATATTGATAGGAATCATAGCGGGAGGCGCCGGCGCATACATCGGCACGCCTGCCGAAGTAGCTCTTATCCGCATGACGGCAGACGGACGCCTGCCGCCAGAAAAGAGGAGAAACTACACGAACGTGTTTAACGCTATGGCCAGGTATTCATTACAATATTTTAACTAGACTTTTAGTTTCATATATGTAAGTAATTATCAGAAACTAAGTTTCATTTTACACGACTGCCTAAAATAGAAGTTATGTTCTTAGGTTTCATGTATGTATGTAAGCAAGTATATATGTTTTTGAGTTTCTTTATATCACCATAACTTCTAAAAGCCTGAATCGATTTAAATGTATGGGGTATCGTTAGAATCCTTACATTGTCCTGGGTAACATGGTTAGTAAAAATTAAAAAATAGTAGTAGGTAGGTATACTGGTTATGGTGTACACAAAAAGATGTGAAATAAAAAAGAAATCACACATGGCTTTTTAATTAATTTAATCTTGTTAAAGTAGCTTTTAATTGTAATTAAGCTCGTTGCGTATGTAGTTTTAACATTCTCATCTGAGCTGATGCAATAGTTTCCGATTTATACCTTTTGTGGGTCAACATTCTGATCCATACAAGACAGTTTTATTTTTATTTAATTTTATGCAACAAATGTGCATAGGTGGACTTAATGCCTTAGGCATTCTCTGGGAGAGATTAAGGAGTGAGCTGCCTTTGGTTGTACAGACAGTAGGCCTGATCTGATCTGATGTTTTATAGATCTTTCTGAAAAGATCAGTAAACGCCCTTTGTTATTCGTTTGGTGTTCTTTTTCCACTTAGGTTAATGTCCAACTGTATGCTATGCCGACAGGATAGTCCGCGAAGAAGGCATAGCGACATTGTGGAGAGGCGCAGGCGCTACAGTCAGCAGGGCTATGGTCGTCAACGGCGCGCAGCTGGGCACTTACGCACAGGTATATAGGTTCTTATAATCGGTACTGGTGCTCCATAGGAGAAACTTCAAAGAAAAATGGACAAAGGAAACTACTCTGCTTCGCTTCCTGTTGTTTCCCTGATACCATAACTAGGCGTTTTATTAGCCTGGAAGATCCTCAGAAATCTATCACCCACATCGACTGGTCAAACGATCAAATATCAGACGACACGATCAAATATCAAATGACTCGATCAAAGACCAGACGACTTGATTAAATATCAAAAGACTCGATCAAATATCAAATGACTCGATCAAAGACCAGACGACTTGATTAAATATCAAACGACTCGATCAAATATCAAATGACTCGATCAAAGACCAGACGACTTGATTAAATATCAAACGACTCCATCAAATATCAAATGACTCGATCAAAGACCAGACGACTTGATTAAATATCAAAAGACTCGATCAAATATCAAATGACTCGATCAAAGACCAGACGACTTGATTAAATATCAAACAACTCGATCAAATATCAAATGACTCGATCAAAGACCAGACGACTTGATTAAATGTCAAACGACTCGATCAAATATCACAGATTACGCTTTTGAAACAAGATGGAGCTTTAATCTGATCTTTTTCACGTCCTAGGAGCTTCTCATACCCTGTCTGGTCTCGTGCCATCGCGTCATCGTGCGGTTGACTATTTGCCTGTACCTTTTTCAACATTGTCTTGGCCATTGCTAGGCCCGCTTCTTAAGCAACAGGCTTGCAACTGGCATGTAGCCAGCTATGTAATTTCAATGTCATATGTGCTTTGCAGGACATCACAGACATATGGTGAAGGAAAAACCTAAACTGCAAGGAGTGAGATCCTCAACCCACAGTAACCTAGCCTGGTGGTCAATGCTTGTTGCGTCTCTGTAACAGGGGTGGTTGTGGCCATGGATGGCTGTGCTAAGAATCAGACTTACAAGAGGTAGAGTTAATGACCGTGTGATTTTGAAACATTGCAGGCTCGAGAGATGCTGCTACCTTCTATGGGCGATGGCTTACCACTCCACACCACAGCCGCTATGATCGCCGGATTCGTCACGACCGTCGCCTCGCTACCTGTTGATATGATTAAGACGAGGCAGGTAACCACATATTCATAAACAGCTGTTAAAATAAGCTGAAACCCACAGATATATTTATATTGAACTTAGATAGCGCAAGTGTACATTGTTTGCGTGCCATTAAAGCCTCCAAGTAGGTGCAGCTATTACGCTGCTAAGATCAATCTTCTGTCCACAATTTCTATGCCTCATTATGGCACAATAAATTGTATAATCAACCCTAAGCTCTTCAAAGTTAGAGTGAACAGACTTCTTCTGAGTAAGCTCACTCTATCGTCGACTTTGTCTCTGTCACCTCTGACCTAGACTAGAGTCAAGAGCAAACCCATCTCAAATAATAAAAAAACTAATCCGTCAAAAGTGGTACCCGAGTGTATTATTTCTGTTTTTAATTAAGGCACAAAAAACTGACAAGTTTGATTTTTAAACAATTAAACTTAGGCCCTTGCGGTACCTAGTTAAATTTGTGATTACCCCAACCCTACATCGGAAAATTCTTCTGCCTTCGGAATTTCGGAAACAATTTATTATGTGTAAGCCACTTGTTTCGGGATCGAAGTTATTCGCTTAGCTTTATTGCACTAGTCGTGATGAATGATGATTACTCATGTCATGACTGTGTCTTATTACGACGAACGTATCCGGAAGGCTAGCGTAGGACTGGCCTTTTGGTAATGCAAGGTTATCCTGACATTAGTAGCAATGTTAAAGTATTAACCGGTCATACTAAAACCTCCAAGTAGAGGAATAGGGGACGATGTGTTCGTTGGATCATATAAAAATAACTGTGGGGCCTATCTTCATCGCCCAAAATCTGTTGTGTCTAGCCATAGCAGATATTAGCTAAAATTCATCTGCATTAATATATTATAATAAATCAACTTTTAACCGGATTAATCGCGTGTATTATTGGTTTGACGTTTCGAACACTGCAGCGTTCGTGGCTGCAGGAGGACTCCACGAACGCTGCAAAGTGTTCGAAACGTCAGGAAAAACAAAAACCAATAATACACGCGTTTAATCCGGTTAAAAGTTGATTTATTATAATGTGTAGTGATCGCGAAAACCTAAGACATTACTATGCATTAATATACTTGGAAATTTTCCTCTTTCAGAGTACAAAACGCGGCCAAAGGAACGGGTCAACTAAGAGTACTAAGAAACGTCATAAAAGAAGAAGGTATAATAACACTGTGGAGCGGCCTGTTGCCTACCTACGCCAAAATAGGGCCTATGACCGTACTCACATTCATTTTTATGGAGCAACTCAATAATCTATATTTCAGACTTGTTGCTTAATCAAAGCTGGACGCAATAACTCAGACCCATTGAAAAATTCAGTAGATTTGTCTGTAATAAGTATAGGTGCTAAGTTGGCACTCGTAATATTTTAACATGGCAGATACAATAGTGTTAATAATGATATAACTAGCTTCGACAAACTCGCTCGCCCAAGCAGGCCAAACGCTTATTAGGTTTTGAAGTTTGCTGATATAGTGTTAGTATTTTTAGTTAAAGTACACGAATGCAACCCCATTGAAAGAGGAGTGTACTAAACAAACACTAAATATCTACACGAAAGAATACAACATCTTCGATTGACAAAATATTTTATACCATGTTTATTGAAGCGATAAATATTAAATGGCAATATTGCAACTACTTTTTTTAAATTAAATTAATGTTTAAATATAAACAAAAAAGGGAAAGTTAATTAAAGAAAAATATTGGTCTTGTTGTGGACGTCTGTAACAAAATATTATTTATGTTTATTAAAAACCAAAATAAAAAAATTTGTGTAACCAGACGTCGTAATTCTTAATAGTATGTATGTCATGTACTATGTTATTATTCTGAATGTATACACATCGGCCTCATACACACTCACGGGTGCCAACTAAGCGCAAATACGCTGTAAGCTTTATTGCTTAGTATTGTTATAGTAGACGTTATCATGTTACTTTATAAGAAATACAAGATTGTTGGATAATGTAAGATGTTTCATTGGAATTCCGGTGAATGTAAGTGTCAGCATGGCCGGTTATGCAGCTGCGCGAGCATGCGCTTTACTCTGCGAACTGCAATTACGGTCGCCCGCGTTTTGGTCGGCTAATGAGTGCCGTATATACTAGAAAACACCGATAAAAACTTACCAGAAATGTGTAGTCTTACAATATTAATTAGGCGTGTGTCTCTTTACTGATATGACTCACTGATCCGTAACATTCAGGTGTTCCAAAAGATTGGCTCAAAAGTATCATTTGGAACTTCAGTTCCATGACCTCATGAAATACGTCACTCAAGAGCACGAGCAAGTTGGTACTCGCTTTGCTTGCTTGCTTTAATACAATATTAACATTTTTTATGAAATTATATGTATCTTCCACTCATTCCTCTATACCCGCGATGCGACTTTAACAAACGTAACATTTCGAATTTGATATCCTTTGAGTTAATGTTCCAAATGAAACATCAGGGTTTCGGAACTGTTCCAATCGCAAAGATGATACTTTGCCCACCCGCTAATCTATACTTATAATAAAATCGTAACTCGAAAGCCCGAAAATTTCAAATTCACTTTTTGGTTTTTTTTTCTTTCGTAATGTGTTATTTAATCGACACAAAATTTGAGTATTTTTGTCTGTTTGTATGTCCGAGGTTGGCGTCCAAACCAAGAAAAAGAAACAACTGAAAATTTAAAGAAAATATCGTCAGAAGCCGGGTCAACTTATAGGCTATTCAAAATTGCGCATTTCCTCAAGGGAGCTGAGCTGTGATGTTAAACATCTCACGCTCAGAATTAAAATTGGTCGGATTTCAATAAAAATTGCACTGTTGTATAGCTTATCAAAAATAATAAGCACTTCAAAAGGTATCATTGCGCTTTATCACATAGGGACCAAGCACTTACCGGTTTTGTATTTCGATTAGTAGATTGTGAATGCCTATTTTAGCAATATTGTCAACTGAGTAATTAGTTGCATACGATACATAGGTGACTGGCACAGAATAAGTATGTCGATCGAATCCCGGTACAGGATATTATTTTTGTATATTTTTAAATTTGATAATACAAGGTGTATCTGTTATTTCGCAGAAAAGCAACGTAATTTTAGTTTTTCGTGTCTTTTTGTAATATAAACCCACTTTTTATGTGTTTCTCTTGCTGTCTCATATCAATATGGTGAAGCACAGTGAAGATGTTACACGTTAGCGTTATGTAATTTTTTTATCAATCAGATCTCATCATTATCATGGTACTTCTTTCCATAGAAAAGTCATTTTTAAACTGTGTCACTAAAACTGTTTATTAATCGGAGATTGGAACAGACTATCAGTACCTGCATCTAGGGCATTAGTTTTATAGATCGGGTATTAAATGTTGGAAAAATAAACAACAAGCCAGACCCAAGCTCTACTGAAAACTCAATTATGGAACTCAACAACACTTTTTTTGACCTGGTGATCAAACTCAAGCCTTACCTACGCTTATACTCACTTGCAACTACTAGACTAATAACTCAGTTTTTCTAAGATTCTCTTTACACTGCACAAGATTGATGATCATTAATATTTTCATTTTTAAATGAAGATGCAGTGACAGAATCTGAAAAAAATATGCTTAGAGCCATGTTGAAAAGACGAGGCAGGTGTAAGTGGAAATTCTGAGATCCCTAAATGGATATAAATTGACCCACCGAAACTCACTAAAAAGGCAAAAAAGTAGTGCTCACAACCAGCACGCGTGTATTAACAGACGTATGAACGTGATAGAAGCAAAAAGAGTATGTAAGGATCTTAGCAGGTGGCGTTCTATAGTGTCTGCCTACCTGAAGCTTAGGCCAAAGACGTGAATTTATGTATGTACCTATGTATGTGACATTATCATTTTGGCCAACACGTATTGTCATGCCGTCAGTTCTGCGCCTGATCTCACTCCGGACGTGTCGGATTGCCGTCCCACCGGAATACGCGAGTGAAGAAAGAGGGGTTTGCACTCCATAGAGATAGGGCGCCGGTACAGTCATTCGGGAACGTTCAGTCGGGAGTACTCCCGGTATCGAAGAGGTATCCCGGTATCGGTAACGGCGGCTTATCAAATTTTTCGGTAATACTATTGGGAAACGGAAAATAACGTAAGATCATCTATGTCGCACCTAGCTTTCAGCTGATTGGCCTGCTGCCGAATTCGTTCATCATCCGTGTTTCTCAATAAATATATATCTGTTGGTTTTCAAGGCTCAAGTGAATAGGTATTAAGTGGTCAAGTGTGTTCCATCGTCAATTACATCATTGCTTAAAATCAGGCGAGTTGGCGGTCAAACGCAGGCTCATTGAGATTATGTAAAAATCTAATTCATGAGTGGAATCCTAATATTACATCGTATAATCTACACCACTTAAAAGCTGTATCCGACAGCTGATATAGCGCCCCCACATATCTACAGACAAGTCGCGTGTGCTGTGGAAAAACCCAAGCAGGAGTCAGACCCTAGACACCCACTGTATGACGGCCAGTTACCAGTACAACACCTAACCACCTAACAAGCCAGGCACAGTTATTAAAAACTGACCGACGTAGTGTCAGGATGCCCAGTCGAGACTCACCGCAAAACTGAGGCTAGGAACTTTTCCACCACCCGCTAACAAATTAAGCATAAAGTGAACCTACCTGAACACAATTTTGGACACGGCAAGTGTGGATCTAGGCAACCAAATAATTAAAATTTTACCATCGACATGAAGATGAAGAATCGTTTAGTAAAGTAATCCTAATCCAGATAAATACTGCAGGCGCTTTGACCGCTATTTCGACCTCTGCTTACTACCGCGAATTCGCATAAAATCTGTACGATATTGTATTAACTGCAAAGTTAGTCGTGTCGGTTCGGTCACCTGTATAGAGACTAAATAGATAGAAGACGTATTAAAATGTGGAAGAAGAATTAGCGGTAGTGAACAGAGGTCGATATGGCATAGAGCGCCTGGAGCATTTATCCAAGAGGCGCAGGTTCGAATCCTGCTCACGACCGTATTCTTTTTTCCACTAAAATTGATAACCTAAGAGTTTGCTATGATTTATCTGTATGAGTTTGGGTTGCTAGGGCAACTGTCAAGTATCTGAAAAGTCACGGCTGTCTGTATGTGGGTGGCGTCAATGAGGATAGACAAAAATAGAATAATGCAACAATTATTACCAAAAAAGGAAGGGGTGGAGGGTCTGACTTCAACGAACGTACCTGACCTTCTCAAAAAAGGCAGGTTAATAAACTGAACCGTAGAGCATACATTCTACATGTCTGTAAGATAAAATCTATAGTTTCTGCCTACTGGAATGGGAATCAGGTGTGAGTTGGTTTGTATGATTAATTGAAATCTTAGTTTGGCGTTAAGACTACTTTGACGTGAGCAAAGCCACGGGTACAGCTAGTATTAAAATAAAAACAAAAGCATAATTGTTTTCTCTTGAAAAAGAGATATTTTATTCATGTTTATGTTGTCAAAGTACATATTATACAAATGAATATATCCGAACCCAGAACCGAGAACAGAAGCATAGGCTCGAGTAAAAAATCGTCTTATCATTAAATGCTACAGATTTTGCAAATATACAGTTAAGATAAAACCATTAATTTTCTAAGTCTTACAGTAAAATCACAGGGCTAAGTTTAGTTATTACCACTACCGTACTAAAACCATATTTTTGCCCAAAGAGAAGCATTGTATTAAGTTTTTAAAGTGCTTATTTAATTTATAATAACCCGACCACTCCTATATACCTTCATAAAATTACAAAAACAATGTAAGCGCAGCCAAGATTGTTTTAGAGGGCAAGAAAGGAAAAAATATAAAGTATTTCTCCATTGATTCAAGGGAAGGTTAAGTTTTGACTCAAAAAAGTTATCAAAATGAATCTTGTCATCAGAATTTTACGTAAGACATTTTTTTTTTTATCTACACTTTAAGAGATACTTTTACGACACTTTTCATTGAGATCTCATAGGTATCAGTGTGATTCATGAACACAGCATAATATTTAGTCCCTTATTAATATTTAATTAGTGATGTCACTCAACAATGCTCTATTAGGTCACTCACTATCAAAATTAAAACGAGGTCTTGTTTCTACGTGATAACTTAAAAATAACACTGATTTAAAATGGTCTCCTCATGGGCCATCAAAAATTGACCTAAAATCGGTGTGACATAAGAGCGAATAATTAAGTACCGAAGCAAACACAGCCATTTATCTAGAAGATATTGAGAACGCCCAATCCGCATAAATTATCAGAACAAAGTAAAAAAATAATGCCGTTTCGAAAAACTATTAATATAAACGACCTTCTTGTCAAAAAAACATAACGTCTTTAATTCCAATTATACTACAAACACGGCACGGACATACAACCCGAAAAAGTTAACTTGACACTTGCTCGGATATCTCGGATAACTGGGAAAAATAGTACTTGCCGAATACTATCGATACTATCTATCTATAAATATAATAAAAATGTAACGGATCGCTGTCTGTACATGGAAGATATATGAGAAAAAATATTATTGGGACCTTTATCAACGCAAATAGCACCCAAACCAATGATTGTTAGAATTTTTGTCTGTTTATCTGTTCGTTTGTGCACGCTAATCTCAGAAACGGCTTATCCGATTTAGATGTGGTTTTCACTAATATATTGTGGTAAGTTTCACTTAAAATTTAGTATTTAGTAATATCTTAGGTTTGCGCGATCACTACACATTATAATAAAAACTTTTTACCGGATTAATCGCGTGTATTATTGGTTTTTTGTTTTTCCTGACGTTTCGAACACTGCAGCGTTCGTGGTCGCAGGAGAAACAAAAAACCAATACACGCGATTAATCCGGTTAAAAGTTGTTTTATTATAATTTAGTATTTATTTCATGTCAATCGGTTCATGAATAAAAAATATGATGCCATTTTAAAGAATCACGTCGAACATTTGTTAATTTACGACATCCACGCAGACGGATAGTAAGTTTGTTAAAAGCATTGACACGTCGATACCGAAAGCAAAAGCGGCGCGGAGGTCGAGGGTGCAGGGCGTATTTTGATCAGGTCTCAAGTTAACTAGTGCGAATTGTATGCCAAAATAATAAAAAAATGCTCCAGCACCAATCTTGGCTGCACCAATGTGTCTAAATTTAGATAGCTATATATACGCCAGTGCCCATTGGTCCGCGTAAACTAAGAGATTTGGTAGCGGGGAGAGATCAGCCGTAGGCCACCTCCTCTACGATGGTCTCCCAGGAGTCAGTGGATTCTGTCTCCCATGAACCATCATCTTCGTCCTGTTCTTCGTCTTCGTCGTAGTATGCCAGCTGGAATGGAAACGTCTTTTTTACCAAATGAAGGTCCTGTATAACGTTTGACGTTTGGAAACAATGAATATGAATTAAAGAGGCGCGAACGATGAGACCCTAAATATCTTGGCGCAGGTCAGGAAGAAAGACTGGAAGAATTTTTGAATTTTTGTCACCTAATTACTTAGTCAAGCTATTTCCAATGTATTGTATTGTTTATAAATAGCAAAATACAAACCAAAAGATGCAAAAAAATACTGGATTTCAAGGCACTGCAAAAAAAATGGGAGTTAAAATATGATATCGTTTAAATATGACTGAGGGACCGTTGCCAATAAATCGCATGCTGCCATTATGACTTCGCTTTAACATAACGAAGATGACACGAGATTCAACAGCTCCCATAACGGCACTTACGTTTGGGAATTCGCCTTAAGACTGCCAAAAACAAAAACAGTCCGTAACTGTTCCACTACAGGGCAAGGGTCTCTTCTCATTCAAAGAAAGCACAAGCATTAATTTGGAAAAACAAGCTTAGTATTATGTAACTACTACGAACGGTTGATGCACTTAATACGCTTAGTTTTCATTACTAGTTCCAGTGACTGCGGTAATCGAATTAACTTGCGAGGACTTAATGCCTGCAAGGGCAAACAGATAATCTAATCATTGCTGTACATCCGATTTGTATAGACGGGATTTACATATTACACAATATCCGTGCGTGTTTCAATTTAGAATTCCACGTAGACCCATTGATTTGACATGGATCCCTATTTACGGACGTAATTAATCTTATCTATTACAGTGAAAAAGAGACGGGTTTCGAAAATTTTATACCCAATCATTATGATCCAGCTAGTCCCTAGTTATTCCCCTAGTAACGCTCTAAGACGAGGCTCGTATCCTACAGGGGACGCCCTTAGTGCTGTATTGCTTAGTTTGTAGTTTTAAAAATATGCTCTGGCTGGAGGTATCACATTGCTTCGCCATAGCTATTGTTCGGTTACGCAGATCAAACCCCTACAGGTTAAATGCAAGAGACAACGTCCAAAAAAAAATTGTATTGAAACCCATCGAACTGATATGATCTAGTAGTCAATAGCCCAACATTACAGCTGTACGACCCGTAATAAATAAACCTTCTCATATCAGAAGCTCTTTTCAAAATGGCGTCTCCTCAGGTGTGTAATTTCAAGTGCATCTCAAGACATATCCGATCGGTACTTAAGACTAGGTCACGTATGAGATGAGTTTAATTAATAATAATACTAGGTGGTGGACACTGCAAGATCTAACAGCTCCTGATGAAGCATAATCAAGAGCTGTACGCGTGTAGTGTAGGGTAGTTGGTGCTAGTTGCAATATTTCACTGCTTGCGTATGTGCACATATAAGGTACCAATTTATTAGGTAATTTCCTTTTAAGGGGTCAATGTGTAAGTGATAAGGATTCATTAAAGCCATGATTCAATTGTTTACAAAAATTTAATTTTTTTTTAATGTTCGCCGTTCAAGGAACAGTTTTCGTCTTGCTAGAACTATGTTAATTACAAATAATTTGTTAAATCTATTTAATTCTTAGCATAAGTAAAGTATTTGACTTACATATAAACTCTTTCAAAGGAAATTACCTAATAAGTTAGGACCTTATATTTGCAGGCGGGCGGAGGTGCACAGGTAATTGGATGACTACCCTCAATATTGTGTTCCTAAATATTTCATATTCATATTCACTCATATTCACTTTATTCACAAGAAATGTGGTTACATGGTGGTAGTAAGGTAATTGTAGTCCTATCACATTCTACCATAACAATGGTGCGTAAATATGTCCAAGTATAGACAGATATTGTATTTGATCATTTATATATTATATTAGTTAGTAATTTAGCTAATTAGTTAATTAATGTCAAAATTTATGCCGTGACTAATTATTATAGTAAATTAGGTAATTGTACAACAATGCAAAGTGAAAATCAATTTAAAAGTCAATTAATGTGTGGCGATGTCAGTGAGATTAATAAATTTCAACATTAATTAATTACACCTTTTTCTTTATTTGCATCCATTATAATACTGGCCAAAAAAAATATCAAACCTCATTCTCATGCAGTCTGTGTACGGTGTGCACCCTGATCTGGAACATCCAGGCCCGGCCGAGCACGGCCACCGTCCCGCTGAGCAGCAGCGGCATACTAAAACGGCACTTCCAGGCCAACCCCATCAGGAAGATGAACAGACTCTTGCGGCCCGCCATTACTGCATGCGCATCGTACCTGCGAATACAGAAATAATTTTGGTTGGTTATAGTGAATGGGCCACCCTGTCCGCCTGTAAATGCCGTAAACGAAATCGATAAGCACACATTTCATGCGCCCAATGTGGAGGTACTGTTTGTTAAGGGGATAAGCAGCGCGCTACACACAGCAACATACTGCGATTACGAACCAATGTTATACGTAATATAAATATTATGTTAATTATCACTTTAACTCTTCGAACGGGAGATGTACAAAATTTTATATAATTATATTTTTTATACATGTTGAGGCCATGTAATGCCTATATTAATTACTATTTTTCAAAGAAACATTGAAAAACAATATTTACAAAATTTTAAGTTATTATATTAAATGGAAAAAGAGTTCGCTAAGCATGCGTTAATGCTTTTCAAAGATTTATCTTAAATTACAAAATTTTACTTCATAACGATAATTTAAGCCCCACTCTAGCAATTTCTTCCTGTACCGTGGGTGAGTTTACAGACCCATAATCTCATATACCCACCCACCCGGAAAAATTATATGTAGATCATACAAATATTTGCTCCGTGCGGGAATTGAACTTGCGACACGCGACGCAGCAGTCGATCTACCGACCACTGCGCCAGCCGCGCCGTTATTGTAAAGGGTGGTGTGAGATTAGGGCTGGTACACATCTAACAAGGGGTAGCGCAGAGCGTTAATGCGACGTTTGTCAATAATAGCACACAGACTATATTGCCTGATAGGGCCTCACTAGGCAAATCAAAACACGGGCAACCTATAGCGGCAGGTTATGAAATAGAGCCCTGCCGGGGTCGCGGTGACTGCTGCAGTGGACCTTGGACCTCGGTTAAGGTTAGAGTAGAACCGTGTTTAGTCGACAAGTCATGATGGATTTTCAACACCCAAAAATAAGGTTGTGAAGTAGCGCGCAGTCGCTCACTTACACTGAGTTGACTTTACTGGCCGATAGCTGAAGCAGTGATAGGTGTGACCCTCGGACTGACAAGTCAAAGGTCGCAAGTTCCAATCCAAGGCACGCATCACTGACTTTTCGAAGTCATGTCCGTAGTATAAATTAATTATCACTTGCTTAAAACGGTGAAGGAAAACATCGTAGGAAACCAGCACACCTGAGAGATGTTCTCGATGGTGTGTAAAGCCACGTCAGAGACCTACGGGTGATTTAAACTCTGACACTAGGTTGTTCATCAACATACGATAAGAAGAAGAAGACTGGCCGATGGCGGCGTAGTCAAAACGTTGCTAACAGAGGCGACAAAATTTTTAAAATTTGAATATAACTCGGTATAACTTATTCTACCTTACTGACGTGATTATCTTCACAAAAAGAGAATTCAGATTTTAGATCCATGGTTAAAGTTAAAATACTGAAGGATTTCTTAACGTTAGCATAAACAAACTTTGTTCTTTTCAGTCCGAGCGGGCTATTACTAGTTTTTTTTTTATCTATACCCCACCCTATAGCCTACTTAAGCAAATACATGTTTCTGTTGAAATTTATGTTCTAATTCATAAATGAAATATAATTATAAATAGCTACTTATGTTAGCTAGTAAGTACTTTTTGTGGATTGATCGACGACATCGAGCTCGACCACCTCATGGTTAGACGAGCGGTACTTTGCCGTCGACACGCCCGGAGCTGCGGAGGTTGCCGTCGACGTCCCGTGTGAGCGTCGACGGCAAAAATCCGCTCGTTTGTGAGAGCCCTTAATTGTTACCTCTTAGATCGGCATGCCAACTGAACTATCACGGCTTGTGCCCACTAAGCCAAGTCCTCAACTTTTTATACGGCTTATAGTGAGTCGTCATCTTTTGAAGCCCTAAGTGTTTACTTCGTACGCGTTTCAAAAATATATTTGTATAAACCAGTGGCGTAAGGTAAATGTTGCATAATGCACTTTAAATTTCTTTATATTAAGTATAATAAAACTGTATTACTCCCAATCAGGTGCCTGTTATAGAAATTGTTAGGCATAGATTTTAATTTATCAATGATATTTGAATGCTCGGCAATTATTTCTCGGCGAAATGGAACTAGGTAGGTAGGCACTCGGTATTTTCATAACATAACATCACGCCTATATTCCTGGAAGAGGTAGGCAAAGATGTAGGTACCTAGATAGTTGTACCATGTAATAGGTAGTGAGACTATTGCCTTCTACCGAGCATAATTACAAACTCTGGGCTGCTATCGAAAATTTCCTATTTGCCCGACCCGGAAATCGAACTCAGTACCTCATTCCCAGCAGTTGCGCTTTAAAGCACTAGTCAGACGAGGCAGTTCTAGTAGTCCTAGGTATCTGGTTTCTTTCTGCCCTGCTAGCAGCCTAAACCGACTGACGTTCATAAAGAGGATAATGAACAGTTGTCAGAGCTCTAGGAATACCGATCCAAGGGTGCAGATCCAAACAGTGCTGAAGTTTTTTAATCTATCCACAAGAAATTATAATTTACAGAAAAATATTTTAACACTAGCCTAGCGTACTCGAGTTATAATTTTTGGTGGGAATAAAAATACGGTCGTGAGCAGGATTCCAACCTGCGCCTCACGGATATTGTGGATTATTTATCTAGTAGCCTAGGTTCGAATCCTGCTCACGAACGTATTTTTCTTTCCACAAAATGTATAACTTTAATAGATAGGTAGACTTTGTTATTTGTTTTTCGAAACACAAACTATAAACACATTGACTTATAATATTGTTTGATGAGTAAACATTTTTAAATCATTTCGCCATACCTATCAATTACACATTTTTTCCGTATGACACCTTAGCTAAAAACTAATAATTTCGCAATTAAGTAAAGTACCTACATACCTACCTACACTTTAAAAAGATATGGACTATATTATGTACAATATTGTTTTTTTTTTATCGATTACTGCGCTTTGTTGTATAAGTTCTCATGAACCGAATGAATCTAATTCTTTATGAAAATAAACTTTCTTAGACCCAATATTGTCTCGTATCATCATTATTAAACTATATTAAGTATTTACTTGTTCATGTACCTATAAATATCATAATCCCCTTTCAAATTGTGACTTGGCAGCTTAGATAGTCTGCCATCTTGAATTAATGATCTATTTCAGCATGATTGTACTTAAAAATTCTTATATTTTTCCATGTTTTCAATATTATGAACGGCTACGTAAGTGACCGGCATTATATCGTGATATCGAACCGCGATACACAGACATAAAGTTCGAATCCAGCTTACAAGAATATAATAATAATAATAATAAATAAATATTCCACAACTATCACACAACGCCGTCTAGTCTCAAGCTAAGCAGAGCTTGTGTTATGAGTACTAGACAACTGATAAACATACTTATATATTTCTAAATGCATACATATTATAGATAAATTACACCCAGACACAACAAATGATCGTGCTCATCACACAAACATTTGTCCTGGGTGGGAATCGAACCCACGACCTCCAGCCTAGCAGTCAGGGCTACTAACCACTAGACCAACAGGACAGTCAAAATCAAATAAATAAATCCCTTTTTTAACCGACTTTAAAAAAGGAGGAGGTTTCTCAATTCGACCGTTTTTTTTAAAGACATTTTTGTAGTTCAGTACGAGATTTTAGTATTCAAATACGACTTAGCACTACCATGATCCTACTAAATTAATTTGATTTATATTAATATCCATAATTATTTTAAAATTAAATCCACGTAGTTTTAACTATCCTACCGTAAGAATTAGCCATTGTCCTACCTACCTGGCCTACAGTTTTTTCCAGGCTATTGATTCTAAACTATGAGTATATACTTAACGTTATAGGCCATATATATACAGTCGCCTCACTTCACTATGAGTCCAATATGTACCCAACATTATATATCTATTATTTATTGCCTTGTCACCGCAATATTATTGTAGTCATATCAGATAAATTCTGTAAATTATCTATAGCAGTTATCCAAAAGGTTTTTTCAATAGAAACTTATGAAACAATGTTCATAGGTCAAATGTATAGGGTCACAAAGATAAAATGATAATTGATAAAGTATTCTAGAAAAGAAATATGAATGTAACTCATATTAATATCATGTAATAAAAAAGATAAGGTGAGGGTAACAAAAACAAGGTTCATTTCAAGCATTTATTGTTAATATGAATTGCATTCATAAACTACTAGATACATGTTAACTTTATGGAATGTTAGGAACTATGTTACTATACTAGGATTGCTTCCATTGACACCACCATGCTAAGGTCAACTCTAGATTCTTCTGTTGGTGAGATTATATTATGTCAAATATGAGGCCTACTACGATAGTAACATTAAATAGTTGAGACAAAATATTGACCATAGTATTTTTTACAAATTGTCAATTTACTTATATAAATAACAAGAGCATAAATTAACGCATTTAAATAATGTTTTAATTCGAAAATAACAAAAATAAGATATCCCTGATATCAGCTTTTGTGCGAGTTTCAGCCCTCTTTATATAAAAACTTAATTAGTAATTAAGAAGAATAATGACATAGAAGCAAGTATTACCAACATTGATAAAAAAAATACTATTGGTGAATATTTTGCCTGAACGAGAGAGTTCAGGCAAAATATTCACCAATAGTATTTTTTATACAAAACATTTATTTATAGTATAAAGTCCATCTTTTAGAACATAGAACACTTGAAACAAGTTATACATATGTATTAAATTATAAAAAAATGTTATTGTTAGTCACAGCAAGACTTGCACACAACACATGTTAAGATATCTATGGAGGTTCGATGGCTATGATACACTATGTTCTAAGCAGATCTCTAAACAGTGAAACACCCTTAGTTAGTAACATAGATTGATATGGAATAATATATGTAGATTACATTACACATCAAACAAATATTTAGAAGCTAATAATTTATAATCACATTGATAGTTTGGCAAATGTTCGAGTAAGAAAGCTACTTCTAGATAGTTAAAGATTTTTACTCATCATCAAAATAGTCAACATGTCCGCCCGGACTGAATTTACCCTGCTGTAGGACTTTCAAACATTTCTTAGCTGTGACCTCGGGCTTAAGCAACGCGCCTTGCGACTTGAACGACAAAAATACATCTCTCAAGTTTGCGTTCACTGTTTCAGCTAACACATAGTCAATCATAGATGTCTCAACTGGCCCTGGGGAATAATTGAGCACTCTAATTTGCTTTTTCTCCTCAGCAAGCACTTTGAAATACATCTCCCTTGCTGCCTTACCACTGCAGTAGCTTGCCATACCACTCATTGGCTTGATGGCACACAGAGATGTCACATTCACAATTATTACTCTATCTTCAATCTCCTCAAAGATTTTAAGAAATTGAGTATTCAGTTTTATTACATTAAATACATTCAGATCATAGTATTGTCTCATTTCGTCCACATCCTCCATGCGTCCTGTATCCACAGATAAGTTGCCCAGTGACCCAACATTGTGAAAGATGACAGTGGCATCAAATTCAGCCACTTTATATCCTTGTAGGGAATGCTTTATGACATCTAACATCTCTGGCGCAGATGCTTTAGATAGGTCCATAGACTCGTACACAATTTTAATGTTGTCAGATTTGCAGAGTTCGGCGGTCTTGGCTAGTTGTTCTTTGTTACGTGCCAATAGTAACATTAAAGATTTTGGTCCAAGGTATTTTGAGAGTTCTACTGCAATAGCCCTCCCTATACCCTGGGAAGCCCCTGAGAGGATGCAGTATGTTGCTCCTGACAAATCAATATTAGAGGGTGATGAGGATGCCATGATTACTTACAATGGTCTTTTGCTATTTGAACAGTTACTCCTGCAACAGTTTCTCCTCCTCAGTGTCTCCAATAACAGGGTCAAGATCACAGCCCTCTCGTATCAACCGGTCAATACAATCAGCCCTGTATGCTGCTAGATTTTCAACAACCTTGTTCTTGGATCTGATTGCCTTGAGTTTGCGCTCTGAAAATGACAAAAAAATATGTTTATTTAATATTTATACAATCAGTTGAACTATAAAATTTACAAAGTTATAGAATGCAAGAAGTTACCACATGGCAAGTAAAAGGACAAACCTAAAAGCGCTGACAATTACAAAACTAACTCGTGCGCGCGACCTTAGAACAGTTACCGTTCAACTGCGCGTCAAACAGAGAATGTGCCCGTAGGTCCGCGACACTCAATATATTATTTCGTAACTGCGGCACTGTCCCACATTATATCATATTGTGTAATAAAACACACCCGCCTGACAACATGTAACCAATCAATCTCATTAATTAAAATGTGATTAGAACTATTATTTACCTAAAATAGCAAGATACTGTTCAGAATCCGATAGTTTGTCGGACTCGGAGGTTGGTTGGAAATTATCTTCAAACTCCGAAACAATCTCAGAATTATCAACTTCACTGCCCCAAGGATCCATCAAACTCTGCAATTTAAACGCACCAAGTGCTTAAATTACTACAATAATATTTACTTACAATGTGATGTTTTTACGCTAATTTCCCGATCTGAAATAAGGCCTAATAAACCGTAATTATCCAAAACAACTTACCTAAACCTAGGCTGAACGCCTATTAATTATTTTAACGATGCTGGAAAAGATTTTGTACAAAAAATAATAGGTACAATTAAATATAGGATTAGATTTACGAGAAGCCTGACAAATACAATCGAACCAATGACCACAGACTTATAGAGTTATTCAATTCAATCAATGACATGACATTGTTGCAGCGTTCCAAGATTTCCATCTAACATTTTCAGTTAATCAGTGTAATCATTTTTAATACAACATATTAATTTGGAGTATAAGTTTTTTTTTGTTTGCTAATTGTCGAAATTTATACATTAAAGGGTTTAAGCTACTAAAAACTTACATAAAACTACTAAAAACTCATTAAGAAATATAAAATATGTGTGTTCTCCAAAACACAAATGTTTCCTAACACAATATTGAGATCTGGAACGCGGTTCCAAGTTCCCAGAGAGGATTTTATTTTATAAACTGCCAGTGTAGAGAGCGTTTGTGAGACTAAAACATAATTTATTACATCATGTTAAATCTTTTAAAGGAATAAAAAAAAATATAGAATTTTGTAAAATATACCTTGAATATACCTGCTCTTTCGAGAGGCTATGGAACAGATTGACATTACCAATTGTTACCAACTATGTACCAATACAATATTGGCAACACAGAATTTGAAAAAAGCGGGAATTACTAAAGTGACTTCAGGTATTATTTTAATTTTACCAAGAAAAACTAACAGAACTGTTTTAAAATAGAGCAAAACTCTTTATAAGATTATTTATTAATTCAGAGGCTTTTAATCATCATAACTACAGAGTGCAGACGCCTTCGACTTTCTGACACATGGAGATAATTAATAGTTAATTTGTGTAAATAAGTTATCCTTATCAATAACAAAACGCAACATTTTAGTTAAAAATGATTTTTGTTGTTTTATCTATTGTGCAATGGGACACGACAGGGTTAAAGGTAATGATAATCATATAGGACGGGATAAATTGAATGAATTATTTTAAAATAAATATTCCTTGTTTTATAAGTTCTACAATAAAAAAATCATATATATTTGTATATATACTTACTTATAATAATATTATATTATACAAGTATTACCATATGCATAACCATAACCAGCCCTTAACTTTTTCACTTCAGAACAGGGGCCTCTTCTCATACAGAGATAGCACGAGTATTGATCACCACGTTAACTCACTGTGGGTTGGCGATTTCGGACTACTAATTATTGCGCGCCAGGCGCCGGAGGGCGCTTCACGATCTCTGGTCATCATGAGCTGTGGACTATTGCCGGCGGACATGGGTGGTTCACTCGGCCGAGACTGCCGCGCACCGGGCTTTGCACGTGCGCCTCACTGGAGTAACTGTGAGGGCTAACTATGGCCAGCCTGGACAAACCCGGGAGTGTCCGTTGACACCCTCCAACGGAGCATAACCTGCCGGGGTCGTGGTGATTGCCGCATAGAACCTAGGACCTCGGTAAAGGTTAGAGTGGAACTATGTGGTTTTTAGTCGGTAGGAGTCCGGCACAACGACGATGATGAACTTTCCACACTCAAAAAAAAAGGAAACTTAGTATGTATTGTTAAATTTTAATTGTGTATAAACTAATTAATGTTACTTTAGCCAAGTTGACGGCGAGGTTGGCGCAATGGCAGAGAGATTGGCTTCTGCACAAAGAAAAATGGTTTGGAAATCGAGCCCACGTCGGGCTGTGGCTTCGATTTTCGCACCAGTTTTTTTATGTGGTCTAAAAATAATAATTTCCTTAGTCTGGGTGTTTGCATCTGAGATTTCTGTCTTTAAACGCATCTACTTATAGTATTCTTTGATCATATTGTAATTTCTTCCTCTCTCCTAATGTTTGCGTGCCCAACAGGGTCCACGATGTACTACATTATTTTACTTACCATCTTCAAACACCATTGTGGAAAGCAAATAAAAATTTTGAGTTTGAGTTTTGAGTTTTGAAAAAAAGGTTCTCAATTGGATACGTAAGTATTTTTTTAAATATATGACCACTTTTAACTTTTTACAGTGTAGTCCGATTTTGATGATTCTTTTTTTATTGCATAGAGGAATAAACAATAAATATATTTTTTCAACTAAAAAGAAAAGCTACTTCCTCAATGTTGAGGGTAGTCATGCAAATACCGGCACACCGCCCGCCCGCCCGCAAATATATGCACATACGCAGAGTCGCAGACCGTGCAGTGTCCGTTTTAGTATGCCGCTGCTGCTCAGCGAGACGGTGGCCGTGCTCGGCCAGGCCTGGATGTTCCTGATCAGGGTGCACACCGTACACGGACTGCATGAGAGTGAGGTTTGATATTGTTTTGTTGTTTTATTGACCAGTTAATAATGTTAATACTTATTATGGATGCAAATAAATATTTAGGAACACAATATTGCAAATACCGGCACACCGCCCACCCGCCCGCAAATATATGCACATACGCAGACTGTGCAGTGTCCGCCACCAAGACGGACACTGCACGGTCTAACAGCTCCTGATGATGCCCCGTGGGGGCGCGTAGAGTAAGAAAGACGTGTAGAGTAGTTGGTGGTAGTTGCAATTTTCACCACTTGCGTATGTGCATATATTTGCGGGGGGGCGGGCGGTGCACAGGTATTTGCATGACCACCCTCAATATTGTGGCTTAACGATTATATTTATTTGCATCCATTGTAATGGACTTCCGCAAAGTAACGCCTGAATCTATTCAACTTAACAGCTTAACTCTGGTCGGTGGAGCGACCGCCATTGCTCTCTACCCTTTCTTTCAGTTTTTCCTTTTGATACGATTCAACGCCTACTTTCCTTCACCCGTGCCATATTTATAAAGCAAATGATTAAAAATACGCTTCATCATCGAAAATTACTTAAAAAATTCTACGGGAATTTATTAGCCTAATTCTTACTTCGAAACATTAATGAGTTTTTCAGAATAATCCCCGTAATGCCCGAACGGCTGTAAGAATAACGGCATTGTCTAAGGACACACAGCGAATTCCTATGGTTTTTTTTGGGTTATGAATGGGAAGTCGCGTGGCTCACTGGGCGAAAGTGATGCCTTACCAATTATTTTGATCGATAAATTAGTAATGGATGAGTTTTTTATTGAAGGTTTCGTATATTTCATTGCCACATTAGTCTAGTGACCACTAGGGCATGCAAAAACCGGGTGGTTTTGGAGAACCGAGTTCTTCGGTTTTTATTTTAAAAAAATCCGGCTAAACCGGTTTTTTCGGGTTTTTCGGGTTGACTTTTGTAGGTAAATAAAAATGCTGAAAATAGTAGATATTTTTTATTTTCTTTCATGTTCCAGTTTACATACACGGAGTACGGAGTCAGGAAATGTGCCCAATACGCGGGAATAGGCTCGCCCTCTGTTACATGGAACTTGATGGGATCTAAAACAGCTGGTGAAATTTAGTTGTAGTAATACACCTAGTGGCTAGTGCCTACCCCTTCGGGGATACAAGCGTGAGGCGGAATGATTATGTATTTATGTATTTTACATACATATATAATCACACGCCTCTATCCCCGTAGGGGTAGGCAGAGGTGAATTACTACAGCCACGTTTCGCTACAAATGTTTTTCGGTCACACGTAATAGAGGGGAAGCCTATTACCGTTTACCGAGCATATTTCCAGTTTCCATGATGCTACTGAGAATTTCCTAGTGAAAAAACCCAATAACACTGCTCAATCTGGGATTCTAACCAGGGACTTCACGATCGCGTGCGCTTTATGCCGCGGGATCAATGAGGCAGTCTTACTATAAATATAAACACACATAAAATACACTCAAAAAGCATAACCCTCATTCTTGGCCAAATATATTTAAAAGTAAAGCCCAGTAGTTACCCAGTAGTTTTATACCTAACCTACCCTAGGTTAGGTATAAAACTACTGAGTAACATAATGTCATTCTGAGAAAAATATGTAATTCACTACCTGCCTCTCTTATCTTTCAATTTAAATAAATAAATATATAAAAATTTTATTGAGTACTTTGTTTTTTTTTTTTACAATACAATATTTTACAGTTTGCCGCAATTGCATGAAATGAGTAGGCTCATACAAAAGTTTACTTATTGCTTAAATACTATTTATGTAAAACTAAAATATTCTAATAAAAGTTGCTGACAGTGTAAATTCGGAATTACTTAGATTAATATTTTGTGACCTGCCCGAACTAGGTTTAGAAAAACCTGTGTCTCAGGTAATCACTTACATCGCAAATTAAATAGGGCATTAAATTATGTTTACTAAAACTAATACTAAATTTATTTATAAAGTCTATGAGAATAAGCAATCTAGAGATTAATTTAAAATACTTAAATATACAAGTATACAAAATTAAATACTTACGAATATCAGTATATTAACATTATTTAAAAATTTCTAGTATTTTTTCTGTGTCTGTGTAGTTAAGTTCTGTTAAAAATTCCGATAGCGTTATGCTACATTTCCTATAACTTAAACTATAAATATTTAGTAACTTATTTAACCTATTATACAAAAAAGGTCCCAAAAATACATAAAATCTATTTGAAAAAGCGGATTTGGTTTGATTCTTTATGCAAACCAAATCCTTCCTTCTCTTATCTGAAGGTATTGGGTCAAATGGAAGTTTAGTATGCTGGAGCAGTACAATGTTCAGAATAAATAATTGTCTCACTGTTAGTACATTGCATGCCATATAAAGCTGATGTGTGGGAAACCTAAAGGGTTTAAAGGTAGCAACCTTAAGAATAGCTCTTTGAGCACGTTCTAGAGGAAGTAAAATTGATTTTGCCGCACCACCCCAAGAAGTTATGCAATAGGTAAGAATCGATTGACACAAAGCCAAATAAACCTGTTTAATTAACGTATAGTCAGCTATGTTACGTAAATTCTTAAAAATATATATTAGTTTACGCACTCTAGTGCCAAATTTAAACCATCTTTCACCAAGCAACAATAACAACTTTGCCGTTATTATTTCCTTTCTTTGAATATAAGGCGTAGAATTATAATTTAATGACAAACATATATATAAACAAACTTACCTTTAATATAAAATTCGCTGTTTAACCAAATAAAAAATGTAAGTTTAAAAAAAAAGAAGTAAATGCGAAGTTAAGCGCGTAACGTACGCGCGTGATTCAATGCGTTACTTGACAGAGACTAACCAAAGAAAATGGCGGCCGCGTTCACGTCAACTCAAGATGTGCGTTCCATAATACTTTCCTTAGATACAGTATTTACTATAAATATCACATGAAAATTATATATAATATATTAAAATTATATTTATTTTTATTATAGTATTTATAATTAAAGGAGCATGTTTTAGTTAGAATAAAGTAAAATCGTAGAGAAAAACCGAAAACACCGAAAAACCCGGCTTTATAACTAGAAAAAACCGATTTTCAAATTCTGTCGGTTATTCGATTTTTTCGGTTTCCGGTTAACCGGGTTGCATGCCCTAGTGACCACTAGCGGCTGGCGAATGTGAGGTCCTGGTTTTGGTGCCCGGGTTGTGTAGAGTTATTAGGTTTTTCTGTTAGAAAATTCACAGAACAGCCCAGACAAAAAGAGTTTAGAATTGTGTCCTAGATGGCAGTAGGCTCGCCAGGTTATATAAAAAAATACAACAGCACACCTTGGTCCTGGGTTCGATTCCCAGGTCGGTGTGCACTATAATATCTCCTGCGTACTTGGCTAATCTCCGTGTGAGATAGGCCGCCGTGACCGAAATACGGTCGGGAGTAGTATTGAAAACAAAAATGAGCATCTATATTCAATGAACAGTAAACTAATAGAACTGCAAAAAATTGCATTAGTTAACTGTTCGCAGGTTCGAACCGTTTGCACTTGCCTAACGGCTAGTATACAATTTATAAAGCAATACATTTAAAAATAACGATACATTGTTATATTAATGTTCATCTAGACTGCCTCGTTGGTCTAGTGGTCCCAAACGCGAATGCTGAGCATGAGGTATCGGGTTCGATTCCCGGGTCGGGCAGTATTATTGGGTTTTTCTGTTAGGAAATTCTCAGTAGCAGCCCGAAGTTCGGAATTGTGCCCGGTAGATGGCAATAGGCTCACCACTTAATACATGGGACTTAATAATAACAGCATTGGTGAAATTTGGGTGTACCTACAACTGTATACACCTGTCCCTACCCCTTCGGGGAATACAGGCGTGATGCTATGTTACGTTAAAAGTGTTGGTAAACGAGGCGACCATACAAGTGGAAATGGACAAATCCTAGCGTGTTCAAGTCGAACAACAGTCAAAATTATTTTGTTTGATTCGGTTTTGTTTACTTAAAAGTAATTAAAATAAGAGAACAGTTACTTAGTTTTAAATAATGAATATTCCTAAATTATTATAATTTATGTATTACAAACTTGAAAATAATTACATATATTTATTATTCATAAAACCCAGCCATACAGAAACTAATCTTAAATTTGCTGAAATACAGTTGATGTTCGATTACCACCTGTACAATTTATAGCATAATTTAAAGAGATCGTGTAAAAAAGGCACTCAAATTCATGGAGATACGGTTGGATTTTGAATAGGTGATATTTGTAGCGATAAAAGCAGTTTTCACGGAGCTCTGTGAGCGAGCGGAGTAGACGCAGCTGCCCCGCCCTCCTCGTACCCCGCGTCGCGGCCCTGCGCGCCCCTCGCATGCCCCGCGCGTGTCGCGGTGCCAAAGATCGAACGGGGCTATATAGTGTCTGTTGTATTTTTACGTTTCTGCCTATAATGTATCTCATTCTTCGAGTTCAAAGTTTTTTTTTTGTTGATGTTTTTCACTGTATGATATATTACTATGGAAATCTTACTCTGAAACGTTATCTGCCGTTAAATCTAGCCTTATCGCCGGTTTCTAAAACTTCTGAGTTATATTCTCAACAGCTATTGATTTAAGATACCTCCATTACGCTTTTGAATAAATGTTTTATGCAATAAAACCCCCATCGCCACCCTTTAAGTACGCAGTAAACGAAATTTTAAATCATGGTCATGAATCCTCAAAAAAATTCTTGGTCAGTTAATCAGCCGAGATTTGTCAGTTAAATTAACCTGAGTTTAATACTACATTGCGTGATTAACCCATTTTCATAAATTATCGAACCAATAGCGCTAATGAATAGATAAACTTCCGATAAAAAAGCGTTCTTCGTTGCTTCTCAAAAAGCGGGCATAATAAATAATCTTGGTAGGTTGAAGTTTAAATAATTATTTAGTAAATATAATTCTTAGTTAGTTTCGCATGAGCAATTAATTAAAAATGTTGTTTAAATATATAATTCCTAATAAAATAAATAATAATTTTATAATATTTAATGACGAATGGCTTTACAAAGGCATACTAAGATTGTTTGCTAAGGCTGGATTTTACTAACGCAAGATTATCGTTGTTCGAGTTATTCTTGCGCTAAATCAAGCACTAGTTTACTAACTTAGTATGCTTCTTCTTTTGCTAGACATTAGTGTAGCCTTAGTAAAGCAAGTACCTAAATATAATGTATTTATACATACCACTCAGAACATCTCTTAGGTATGCTGGTTTCCTCACGTTTTTTTCCTTCATTGTTTTCATTACGCATGATTACAATAAATCAATGGTGTGTTCTTTGGGTTCAAATCAGCAAAAGTGAATCAGTGACTTGCCAATGCAACTATTTCTCATATCACTAGGTTATGAGTTATAACTACCATGAAGAGAAAAGGGATAAAACGGGGAATAAAAATAACAAAAACGCGTCACATTGAGAACATCCTCCTTTTTAAAGTCGATTAAATTTGATATTCTGTTCTTGCCTCATAAAGTAAGTGAACATTCAGTGCGATAGGAGATATCCTGGATAAAACTCAGTAAAGGATCAAACAGAGTCCAGTTTTTTTAGCGAAAATGTGTTTAAACTTTATAAATTACGTCCATAATAGGAAATCGACATAGGTAGGCCTTTCCTAGAATCCTTCTGGCCCACCCTAGAATATTGTTTACGAAGAAATAACAAGATATATTTTTTTTTTTTTTTTAGGAAACAGACAGTCATATACAAACTTTTACTTCTTAGTTTTACGACTTAACTTATAAATACGGTACATCCAACTAAATATAAAACTAGAGTAATTACTATACAATCAGCCATTCAACGAAGATAAACAGTTGTTGAATGTTATAAAAATTTTAGTCTATAAGTGGTATTCAGAAATTTATTCCGTAGTTTTCTTTTATAAATAGCCAAACTATTACTGAAGATATCTATGTCTATAAAGTCATCATTATATGTATCTACGCTGCGTCTGAAGAAGTTATTACCAGTGTAAATTGTTTTATAGAAAGGAACTGAAAATAATGTTTGTAAACGAGAACCAGGCCTGGGCACTCTTAAAGCTAACTTTTCTAAAATGTGAGGGGCGTCAATGTAGCTATTTATAATTTTATAAAGAAATAATTGGTCAAACATTATTCGTCTGTTGACAAGAGTAGTAAGTGAGTGCCGGGTAAGTGAGTTTTCATATGATAAATATTCATGATTTCCACGGTAATCTAAAGATTTTATAAATTTCTTTTGGATTTTCTCAATACGAGCAATATGACAAGCATAATATGGACTCCAAATAACACTAGCGAAATCTAAGATAGATCGAACAAAACTGAAATATAATACTTTTAGGGTTTTCTTTAAAAGGTTTTGAAATTCTTAATATAAATCCAAGTTAACGAAAAGATTTCTTGACTATGTGATCTATATGTAAATTAAAAGATAAGTTAGAATCCATAATAACACCCAAGTCACGTACAGCTGTAACCCTACTTATAGATTTATCATAAATTTTATAATTAAAGATGAGTGGGCTATGTTTACGGGTATAAGATATAACAGAGCACTTGTCAAGGTTTAAATACAGTTGATTAGACGAGCAATACTCGGATATTCGCTCTAAATCAAATTGCAGTTGCAAGTAGTCGTCAAAACCTGCAACTGTTTCTTGTGTTATAAATCTACAATAAGCTAAAGATTTCCCCCCCCCCCCCCAATGAAAAAATCATTGCTATGCTTATGGCAATCGATTACAAGATTTTGCAGTTAATGTATTGATAAACAATAAACATGTCAACTGTCTGTCTACTTAGTCTATGAGGCGGGCGGTCCGCGGCTCGCGCCGCCATTCTGGATATTTTGACGGGAAGGTCGGTCACGTGACACGGCGGCGGGCGCGGGCGCGGGTCGCGGGGCGCCGGCTAGACTCTCCAGTAGCCGAGCCATCCGTCTGCTGCTTTGACTGCGGCCGGTCGGCGGAATCCACGCCCTAGTCTCACGCGTCCGCATCTATTACGTACAAGTTCGGCCCAATGCCACGCGATCTTATCGAATATAAGTTGTCGATACTCTACGGATCTTATGTCAACAGTGCGTGTAGTATATTTTTTATTTTAAAAAGTGCGTTTGTTTTGTGACAAACTGCGGTTATTTGCGTATTTTTTGCACGGTTGTGCGTGCGGCGACAGGGCGGAGATTCCGAAAGCGAGCGACGTGCGCTCGGCCGGGCCGTCGCGACGGCACACTCTGCTCGGCAGACATGTTTCGGTCGCGGCCGGAGCGCGTCGTGCGTGCCGGCGCGTAGGCTCGTTTGTGACATGCGCCTGCCGAGCCGCAGCAACAGTGGGGGTGATCGAACATGGATGTAGTGACGCCGCACATCACCTCCGTGCTGAAGACATACCAGGCGAGCGCGCCGCGCAGCCTGCAGGGCCCAGGTTGCGGGCGCGCCGAGCCTTGCGGCGACGCACCACCGCCGCCGCCGCCGCCCGCCGCGCCTCCTATCCTGCTCGCGGCCGACACCGTGCTGGGCGAGCGTGGCGAGACGCTGCTGGAGGGCGAGCCCATCTCGTGCTTCAGCGTAGGTGGCGAGCGGCGGCTGTGCCTGCCGCAAATCCTAACCTCGGTCCTGACGGACTTCACGTTAGAACAGATTAACCGCGTGTGCGACGAGCTGCAGATCTACTGTTCGCGGTGCACCCCGGAGCAACTGCACGAGTTGAAATCGACGGGAGTGCTACCCAAGTCAGCGCCTTCGTGCGGGCTGATCACGCAGACGGACGCGGAGCGGCTGTGCGCCGCGCTGTTGCATTCGCCTGCCGCTTCTCGTCCGCACAAGCTGCCAGGGTTCCGGGTGTACCACGAGTGTTTTGGCGGCGCACGCGGTGTTTGCGCGGTCGACTTGAACTTAGTGCAGTGTCTGGAGTGTCGCGCGCTATACACTCCGCGGCGCTTCGTGTGCCATTCGCACGAGTCGGAGCACCGCACGTGCCACTGGGGCTTCGACTCGTCGCGGTGGCGCCGCTTTTTGCTGGTGGCGGAGGAAGAGCTGGATAAGGAGAAGTGCGCCGTGCTCCTGGATGAGCTCGCGGCGCGGGACGTAGCGCCAGCGCTGCCGCCCGTCACGTTGAAACAACAATTGCCATTAAAGAGGAAACAGGTATGTTGATGTTTATGCTACTTTGGGATTGTGGTACATAGGTACCTTTAGATATAAGTCTCAGTAATTCACTGTCCAACTTAAACCAGCTACACCGATATAAGAATTAATTCCAGCTGATGCACGTAGTTATTGTATCAAGGATCTAGATTTATGAAGCTAAAGGCATTGCTACGTTAGCTATTTAATTTATTGAGCTACCTAGTCACATTCAAAATGGAATCGTGTTAGAATATTTTTAGGTACCTACTATATGGCTATCCTTTTAGAACTTAGGTATTGAATCAATTCCCAACCCTAAACGGCTTTCGTGATACCTATGCACCATGCACCTCGTCTCTACTCTGTACAGCTCCGAATTCGAGAAAGGCTAATGGCATGTTCTTAACTTGAGTAAAAATATAAACAAAACACCAACAAAAGTTTAATTACGAATAACATTCCGAATGTTCAGATCAATCAAAAGTCGGTTTGAATGCAGTTAGGTACATATCTATTCATTTAAAAACAACCTGACAAAGGCACCGCTTCGTTCAGGCTATCAAATATTAATTCAGCTGCATCGTGTATTTAGATGACGGCAAGTTTCCGCGTCTATTGTGCGTATACCTACTGATTATTATCACAAATACCTACGGTGGCCATGTATACGAGATAAATAGTGTTATCAGCCCGGCCAGTGTGAAACAAACATGTGCATGTCAATACCTATTCATTGTTAGTGAAATGACGTATAGTAACCGCAAAATAATTATGCATTGTGACTTAATAAAATGTTACCCATGTAGCTACAAAGTGTGGAGGAAATTCAAGAGTTAGTATTATTGTTTTGAACTTACCTATTATATCGGTAAAAAAATTGTAATTGTCTGCCCCGAGTTATAATAAATGAATTATGCCGGTTAGAATTTGTCACAAGAATATCATTAAAATAATACTAATCGACAAAAAGTTTGTTGTGCTAAACACCTTCAATAGATAATTGGCAACACAATTTACTGATATTACTCATCATTGTCATGGCCGAACAACACATTGCACAACACTACAAAGAATATCAATTATGTTCGCATCAGATCTGACCAATTAGATCTAAATACGATTCACATACTTTAATTTCTCATATCTTTGCATTGATCAATTTTTGAGTTCAGCGTGTTGTGGTGTCACTGGCATGCATGACGCCCCTATTCTCACCTTTACATTCATGTTATTATTGAAAATTGAGAAAAATACACATACACTAAACTGTAGGTATAATTTTATAATGGACGCAATCAATAAATTGGCTCCAAGTGGCACAATGTAATGTAAATCGTTTGTTTATAATATTGATTTTGTCTGCGTAACAATATGTATATTTGTTTAGTCTATTAACTACAATCGCAATGAAAGGTATCTACACCCGCGACATCGTTGTTTATAAGAATTGTTTATTATTACTTTAGGCTACGGCTAGACTGCAGTTAGCTTTGGTTCAAATGAGAATCGATCGATTACCGCAGTGGTTGCGGTAATCGGTTGATCTATGGATCAAATAAACGACTAGTAGCATTGATTAAGCGTTGAGTCTTTAGGGAAGAATATATCAAAAAGTATTAAAATGCTTTTAATTTATGTGATTTGATATAACAAATATGTAAATTTAATTAATTCAATAACAATAATAAAAAACTAAGGTAGTAGGCTAGTACCTAAAATGCTAATTATTATAATTAAAAAATTCTGTAACTAATTTCGCTTATCAATTATCATACACGTGTTTTGGCAAAACGTTGCTAATAGTACCCGTAATGTTAAGTGAAAAGCACAAGCGCAGTGTAATAAGAAACACTTTACTAGCAAGTGCGTTGAGAAATAAATTGGTAATTATTTTCATGTACACCACAGTACATTAACTTGGAATCTTAATCCTAAGCCCAACCATGACTAATCAATACCTATTCAAACTAGACAACCGAACAGGTAGACCTTGCATATCATTGACAATCATTTTCCTTCCCAATACATTGCACTGGCATGACCTAGTTCGTATCTAGAGCACCAAAAATCAAGTAAAGCGGTCCATTCCAGACTGAACGCGACATGACCTTTGGTCCTTTGCCCAATTGTACGATTAAATTTATGTAAATAACGATGATAGTGGCGTTTTCGCATTCAGTCTGTTCGAAACCTTTTTTGTCTGATTATTTATATAACATAACCAGCCCATAACTGTTTCTGCAGAAGACAATAGCCTCTTCTCATATAAAGGAGGCATGAGCATTGATCACCGCGCTAGTTCACTGCGGGTTGGCGATTTCAGATCATTCATTCCAGGTTTCCTTAGGCCTTCGTTCACCGTATGTCTACGTCAATGCTAACACAACCAGTATGAGCTGGTCTCGCATACAATTGAAACTCCCTACTACGACAGGCCAGCTCAAGGTCAAAGTGCGGCCTACCGTAGCTATACTTGCCAGATTTTAATCCACAATCTGGGACTCAATAGGCGGGCCTATAACCATTCCTACACCACGATATACTTTAAATATTTAATTAACGTCAGATTTTTTTGCTAATAGGACTGTCAGTTTCGAAGAATGATATGACGCTATCTACAAAATGCGAACACTTTCGTAGGGTCAACATAAACATTTCATCAACATGTTATCATTCAATCGTTCAAAACCATTCATTAGTGGAGTTATAAAAGGAACTAGGTCTATTTTAAAATGAATAATTAAACTAAGCTTAATTTGGTACTCTATAACAGCAAGAGGCGAGATTTTCTACCCCTTATTTCAAAGCATACATAATTCTTAAAATAGTAGTTGCGTAAAAAAATATTTTATTGTGTGAATCACGTATTTTCATTTATTACATTAAATGAATTGGATGATATTTCTGTAAAATTACTAATTTCATATTTCCATCTCATTCATTCGCTTTTTTTTTTATTCACAATTTCACATCTTTGTATGTTAACCGTACAGTTGATTTTTGACGTTGTTCCGTGTGAAGTCGTTAAGTCGCGATCCTATTCGAAAAAAAAATCGGCTTAACATCACGTGTTCTGCTTAAACAACTTTATTACTCAGATAAATAAAAAATATGAATTTAGAACTGATATTGTTTTTATCAAATTCTTATTGGCTTATTAAAGACGTGTACAATAGTAATAATGTTTGATGCGTTATCTTTCTAATTGGAAATTGGAAGAATTAAATTAAAAATACTTAATTGAGACAACATTACACATTTCAATACTAAGGTAGAATTATTTGTTTAAGTATTAATGAATTTTAAAACTTTCATTAATTGATCAAAATTTACAAGTACGAAGATGCTCTAGTGGTCGGCAATCAGCTCTCCTGCTACATAGTTACATCTTGAAGATTATGACAACTTTATTAGTTGCACGTGTCTGAAAATTAATGTCACTTTATGTTACAAATCACACACACACACTAACACCTGGTCTTTTTATCACGTGATAAAGGGTCCCAATATTAGATTTTACACACCATCGTCTGCCTCGCTGTCCAGACTGCCTCGTTGGACTAGTGGTCCCAAGCGCGACTGCCGAGAACGAGGTCTCGGGTTCGATTCCCAGGTTGGGCAGTGTTATTGAGTTTTTCTGTAAGGAAAGTCTCAGTAGGAGCCCGGAGTTTGGAATCGTGCCCGGTAAATGACAATTGGCTCACCAACTTTTATATGGGACTTAATAACGGCATTGGTGAAATGTGGGTGTACAACTGTGTACGACTCTGTCTACCCCTTCAAGGAATACAGGCGTGATGCTATGTTATGTTATGTAATATGTTTCACCATCGGGAACATCTCTCAGGTGTGCTAGCTTCCTCACGTTACCTTACCAGGTAGTTCAAATACTAAGACTCTTTAGCCTGAATGAACAAGTTACTATGTCTATTGCCATATATCGGCCACAATTCCAAACTCCGGTCTGTTACTGTAGTGGACTGTATAAATGAAAAACGTGGTTTCTTCACAACTTGTATGTTTATTTATCTTCCTTAATTATAATTCCTATTTCTTCCAGTTCCTTGTTCTTGCTTTGGATGCCGAGGATCGAATGAATTAACATGGATTTTCACCCTCCTTTTATAGAGGTCCGCAACCATTGGTAGTGCGTACTAGGGCATGCAACCCGGTTAACCGGAAACCGAAAAAATCGAATAACCGACAGAATTTGAAAATCGGTTTTTTCTAGTTATAAAGCCGGGTTTTTCGGTGTTTTCGGTTTTTCTCTACGATTTTACTTTATTCTAACTAAAACATGCTCCTTTAATTATAAATACTATAATAAAAATAAATATAATTTTAATATATTATATATAATTTTCATGTGATATTTATAGTAAATACTGTATCTAAGGAAAGTATTATGGAACGCACATCTTGAGTTGACGTGAACGCGGCCGCCATTTTCTTTGGTTAGTCTCTGTCAAGTAACGCATTGAATCACGCGCGTACGTTACGCGCTTCGCATTTACTTCTTTTTTTTTAAACTTACATATTTTATTTGGTTAAACAGCGAATTTTATATTAAAGGTAAGTTTGTTTATATATATGTTTGTCATTAAATTATAATTCTACGCCTTATATTCAAAGAAAGGAAATAATAACGGCAAAGTTGTTATTGTTGCTTGGTGAAAGATGGTTTAAATTTGGCACTAGAGTGCGTAAACTAATATATATTTTTAAGAATTTACGTAACATAGCTGACTATACGTTAATTAAACAGGTTTATTTGGCTTTGTGTCAATCGATTCTTACCTATTGCATAACTTCTTGGGGTGGTGCGGCAAAATCAATTTTACTTCCTCTAGAACGTGCTCAAAGAGCTATTCTTAAGGTTGCTACCTTTAAACCCTTTAGGTTTCCCACACATCAGCTTTATATGGCATGCAATGTACTAACAGTGAGACAATTATTTATTCTGAACATTGTACTGCTCCAGCATACTAAACTTCCATTTGACCCAATACCTTCAGATAAGAGAAGGAAGGATTTGGTTTGCATAAAGAATCAAACCAAATCCGCTTTTTCAAATAGATTTTATGTATTTTTGGGACCTTTTTTGTATAATAGGTTAAATAAGTTACTAAATATTTATAGTTTAAGTTATAGGAAATGTAGCATAACGCTATCGGAATTTTTAACAGAACTTAACTACACAGACACAGAAAAAATACTAGAAATTTTTAAATAATGTTAATATACTGATATTCGTAAGTATTTAATTTTGTATACTTGTATATTTAAGTATTTTAAATTAATCTCTAGATTGCTTATTCTCATAGACTTTATAAATAAATTTAGTATTAGTTTTAGTAAACATAATTTAATGCCCTATTTAATTTGCGATGTAAGTGATTACCTGAGACACAGGTTTTTCTAAACCTAGTTCGGGCAGGTCACAAAATATTAATCTAAGTAATTCCGAATTTACACTGTCAGCAACTTTTATTAGAATATTTTAGTTTTACATAAATAGTATTTAAGCAATAAGTAAACTTTTGTATGAGCCTACTCATTTCATGCAATTGCGGCAAACTGTAAAATATTGTATTGTAAAAAAAAAAAACAAAGTACTCAATAAAATTTTTATTTATTTATTTATTTAAATTGAAAGATAAGAGAGGCAGGTAGTGAATTACATATTTTTCTCAGAATGACATTATGTTACTCAGTAGTTTTATACCTAACCTAGGGTAGGTTAGGTATAAAACTACTGGGTAACTACTGGGCTTTACTTTTAAATATATTTGGCCAAGAATGAGGGTTATGCTTTTTGAGTGTATTTTATGTGTGTTTATATTTATAGTAAGACTGCCTCATTGATCCCGCGGCATAAAGCGCACGCGATCGTGAAGTCCCTGGTTAGAATCCCAGATTGAGCAGTGTTATTGGGTTTTTTCACTAGGAAATTCTCAGTAGCATCATGGAAACTGGAAATATGCTCGGTAAACGGTAATAGGCTTCCCCTCTATTACGTGTGACCGAAAAACATTTGTAGCGAAACGTGGCTGTAGTAATTCACCTCTGCCTACCCCTACGGGGATAGAGGCGTGTGATTATATATGTATGTAAAATACATAAATACATAATCATTCCGCCTCACGCTTGTATCCCCGAAGGGGTAGGCACTAGCCACTAGGTGTATTACTACAACTAAATTTCACCAGCTGTTTTAGATCCCATCAAGTGCCATGTAACAGAGGGCGAGCCTATTGCCGCCTATTGGGCACATTTCCTGACTCCGTACTCCGTGTATGTAAACTGGAACATGAAAGAAAATAAAAAATATCTACTATTTTCAGCATTTTTATTTACCTACAAAAGTCAACCCGAAAAACCCGAAAAAACCGGTTTAGCCGGATTTTTTAAAAATAAAAACCGAAGAACTCGGTTCTCCAAAACCACCCGGTTTTTGCATGCCCTAGTGCGTACACGGTACTAAACTACTTGGGCTCGACCAATCCGGTTGTTTCAAATTTGCACACGGCTCTAAAGTGTTCGTTGTATGGGGAATTTGTTTGGTTCGATATCCATGTTATTACACTCGTTACAATGTTCTAACTATTTTACATTGGTAGTTCTCACTTAGGTTTGTCTAAATACACTAAACTATATTGATAAAACCTATGTTTAGATCCTAAAAATAGAGAAATATCGATTTGGCTCTCGCTACAGTAAAGTTTCGCAGTACTTAAACATATGGGCTTTATACAAGTGGCGCCCTCATGCTTCTGGAAGGTAAGTTAATAATTCTTACATATTACGAGTTTGATTATCACTTAGATTATTAACTTAAACTAATCTTGCAGGCTCGGCGTCCGCTACAGCTCTCCCCCCGGCGCAGCTTGCGTAGCCTCTTCCTTCTTCAGCAGGACGACGAGCTTGCTCACCGGGCGTCGGAAGGTTCCGGTTTTGGTCCGAACTTCAGCTACACGAACGCTGCCGTCAGTTGCAGGGTATGCATGCTCCACTATCCCCATCGGCCATGTGTTCCGGGGCAACGTGTTGTCGACTATCAGGACCACGTCGCCAATTTGTAGTGGCCGCGCGTTGTTCCGTGACTCGCCGCGGGGTACTAATGTGGGCAGATACTCTCGTAGCCAGCGCCGCCAGAAGTGGTCGGCGAGCGCTTGACTAGCTCGCCACGTCCGTCGATCGTCCTCTTCGCATGGTCCCGTTGCAGGTAGGCCGTTCGAAGACCCCAACAGGAAGTGGTTAGGGGTCAAGGCTTCGGGGTCGTTTGGGTCCACGCTGACGTGGGTTAGTGGTCGCGCGTTCACGGAGAATTCTGCCTCAACTAGGAGGGTGTTGAGGACTTCTTCTGGAGGCGCCTTCTCTCTCAGGGTCACCTTGAGGGCCGTCTTCACGGAGCGCACCATCCTTTCCCATGCGCCGCCTTGATTGGGCGCGCCAGGAGGTATAAAGCGCCATTCCATTCGATGCTGCAGCCCTTCGTTGTCTAGGGCAGGCAGCCATTCGGCGTAGGCGGTGCGAAGTTCTTGATCAGCTCCGTGGAAATTGGTCGCGTTATCCGAATACATGAGTTGTGGCCATCCCCTGCGCGCAGCCATCCTCCTTAATGCCATTATTGCAGAGTCCGTCGAGAGTGATGCGACTAGCTCGATATGTATGGCGCGGGTCGTGAGACACGTAAACAGTGCCCCCCACCTTTTCTCACGGCGGCGGCCTATCTTGACCATCATTGGTCCAAAATAATCCACACCGCTATTGGTGAACGGCCGGTGGAAAGAATCCAGGCGGGCGTGCGGCAGGTCTCCCGTGGCCGGCGTCTGTGGCGTTCCCTTTAATCTCTTGCAATAAGCACAGTTTCTTTCGATTGTGCGTACGGTGGGTCGCAGATGTATGACCCAGTATCGTTGACGTAGGTCGTTGGTCACGCGTTCACGGTTGGCGTGGCCTGCAGCGCAGTGTTCACGTAGTACCAGTAGCTTCGTTATTTGGTGACGGCCATCCAAAATAATCGGTCGTTTCGTCTCTTGAGGTGCGTTGGATGCTTCAATACGACCTCGTACCCGCAGGAGGCCATCTTCGAAGACTGGATCCAGTGGGTAGAGCCTGCTCGTCCTAGGAAGGGGTCGAGCCGACTGCACCCGCTTTATTTCTTCGCCGAAGCTTTCCTGTTGTGCTCGCTGCAGGAGCTCTTGCTCGGCGCGCTGAATGTGTCTGAGTTCCAGTCTCGTGGCGGCGCGTCGACACATGTCGATGAACGCTAGTGTTCTCGCCGTGGTCCTTACTAGCGTTTCGTACTTAGAGAAGCGGGTGGGGTCGGGCAGCCAGCTGTCTCGTGGACCCTCGACGATGTGCAGGACTTCTTGTTCGTCGTCCTCGGCGGGCGTCGCTTTCCCAGGCCATTGCTCCTCAAGTAGGTGTAAGAAACTAGGCCCCTGGAACCATCTATCGGTCGCGCTGATTGGCGTGTTAGTGAGCCGGGTGGCATCGTCAGCTACATTGTGCTCGGTTGGTAGCCAACGCCATTCTTCTTTGGAGGTGAGCTCGGCGATTTCTCCCAGCCGGTGCGCGACGAATGGCGTGTATCGTCGCATGTCGTTCTTTATCCAATGCACGACAGTGGAGGAGTCCGTCCAGTATACTGTTCTGCTGACCTCAATACGGTGTTCCTTTCTGACGGTGTCAGCAAGCCTGGCCCCTATGACTGCCGCTTGTAGTTCCAGCCTAGGAATAGTTTGCGTTCGTCGTGGTGCCACCTTAGCTTTGGCAACCACCAGTACGATGCTCACGGTACCGTCGCAGTTTTGTATTCTCCAGTATGCTACAGCGGCGTAGGCTTGTTCACTCGCGTCGCACAGGACATGCAGCTCTATGTCCTCGTATTTCATTGACATGTATCTTCTAGGTAGGCGGAGTTGGGCGATGTCGGTGAGCTGAGCGAGCCAAGCCGCAAAAAGTTCATTCTCATCTTCTGGTATCGGCTCGTCCCACGTTATCTGAAGGCGCCACAGACTTTGTAACACAATTTTCGCCCTTATCGTGAAGTGGCTCAGCAGTCCTAATGGGTCGTAGATGGACATCACCGCGCTGAGTGCTTCCCTCTTTGTTGGTGTGCGCGTTCTTTGCCGTACCGGAGTGGGAACTCGGTTCATTGAGGTATTGAATCCGAGTTCGTCTCGTTCGGGACTCCAGTACAGCCCGAGTATTTTATTCGTGGGCTTCCCTCCTCCCAACTGTGTAAGTTTGGTGGCATGCAGTTCCTTAGGTACATCCCGCAGCACTGTGTCGTCATTCGAATTCCATTCACGCAGCGTAAACCCTGCGACCGCGTGCACCTGCCTGACTTCTTCTATTGTCTTCAGGGCTTCGTTTTGGTTGTCGTAACTCGCCACCAGATCATCCATATAGTGGCTGTTTTTTATTGCGTCTAATGCACGTGGGTATTCTTGTCCGTGTATGTCCGCATTGTGATTGCGGACATAATGAGCCATATATGGCGAGCTGGCTGCGCCGAAAATCATGCTCTTCATCTTGTAGCGGCGCGGAGAATTTGATCGGTCGCTGCCTCTCCACAGGAATTGCTGCGCCGGCTGGTCCTCGGTTCTGATTTTAATGCGTAGGAACATTTCTTGAATGTCCGCGGTGATGGCTATCGCCTTTTCCCTGAAGCGGAATATAATTCCCGGTAGCGATAGCAAAAGATCCGGGCCCTCCAGTAGTTTGTCGTTCAGACTCACGCCGTGACTCCTTGCCGCTGCGTCGAACACCAATCTCTGCTTCCCTGGCTTATTCGGGTTCTGCACGGCAAAGTGGGGCAAGTACCAGCAGACGTCGCTTGTTTGTTCTGTGCCGTCGCATGGTACGGCATATCCCTTCTCCAGTAGGTTGTTTATCTGAGCGCTATACTGGTCAGCGAAGTCAGGTGAGGCGTCCATTTTCTGCTCGATCTTTCGTAATCGGCGAAGTGCTGCGCCGTAGCTCGGTGGCATGGTGACGTCATCGTGTCGCCATGGCAGTCCGACTTCGTAGCCACCGTCGATCTTTTTTGTCGTTCTTTCAACGATGGCCACCGCGCGTTGGTCAGTGTCACTAACGCGTGGCTCTCGTGCGATGCTCAGCGCTTCGATCTTGAAGTGAGCTTCCACTAAGTCATGAAGCCGCTGGTTGTCGTGTTTTCGTCTTTCGCTTTCGTATAGATGTAATACGTTGTCTTCATTCATGATGACGCTTCGTGGTGCAGTGCCGTGCACTACCCAGCCGAGCTGTGTGCGTGAAGCAGCGGGCTGATTAGGGCCGCCGACTCTGAGTTCTCTTGATACGATACACTCCCAGTGGTCTGTCCCCACTAGGAGTCCGGGGCGCGTTGGCTCGTAACACACCTCTTTCCTTGGAAGGTTGCGCAAGTGTTCATACTCCAGTACAGTGTCTGGAATTGACTGCTGGTGCAGCTTCAGGTCTTTCATGGTTCTCGCCTGAAGCTTATGCGGTGCGCTGTCCTTGCTGATCCCTCTCACTTGCACTGTGACGATCTTGCTGTCTTGTTCTCGTGAAGACATGTTGACGCCGTGAATGTGTAGTGGTTGTGACATCCCTTTTACCCCAATGCTCTCAGCCAGGTGTTCATCAATAAGGGTGATGGTGGCTCCCTCGTCAAAGAGCGCGTGTGTCTGCACCTCTCCTCGTGGACCTGCGATGATCACGGGGCACATCTTGAGTAGGACTGCCTTCGGGCCGGTGGCTGTTCGGGTAGCCACTGTCATGACCGCTTCTCCTTTTGTTGGTTCATCAGACTTATTTTCAGTCGCTGACTTTTCTTCGGGCGACTCTCTTCTTTCTTGATGCAATGTGGCGTGGTGAGGCCGGCGGCACTGATTCACACCGCACGGCTTCGCCTTACACATGATGCGCCTGTGTTTCTTCTGGGCGCACTTAAAGCATATCTTCTGCTCTTTCACTAACTCCCAGCGTTGGTCCACGGTCATTGCCTTATATTTCGGGCACTGTGTCAACACGTGACTCTGCTTGCAGCTGGGGCACTGGTCTTCTTCGTTTTCTTCGACCGTGGCGTACACTGTGTTGGGCTTCCGTTTCAGAGTTATGGCGGGCTTGATTTCTTTCTTCTGGCTTGTCATCGTGGTGCTTGTTGGCGGGGTGTATGTGTATCGCAGCGCCCTGTCTGCTTCACGCATCAAGAAATGAGATAACGTGACGATTTCTGGCTCTGTTGTCCCTTCGTTGTCACAGGCGAAGTCGCACCATCGGGATCGGAGATGGGGACTTAATTTTTCTAGTATTTCTCTTGTCAGCAAGGGATTGTAGAGGTATCCCCTTCGGTCGATTGTTTTCAGCACGCAGATTGTGTTCTGGATCTTGATTGCGAAGTTATTCAGGTCGCTAGCTGAGGCACTCGGTTTCGGCATCTTCTTCAAGTCTTCCAGTGCTTTGTCTATTATCACTTCCGGTCGGCCAAAGCACTGCTCTAATGTCTTCATGACAGCGTCCGGTTCTATGGCCGCATGCAAAAGAGCCGCCACTGCATCTCGTGCTTCGCCTCTGAGGCAACTTCTTAGTCGCTGGAGATTCTCTGCTGGTGACACGTTATACATGTTAGTCGTGTCGTAGTAGGATGCCTTGAATGGTAGCCACTCGCTGACGGTACCGGAGAAAACCGGCAAGTCGGTGTGCCGAAGACGTGGTCTGGCCATCTTCTCTAGGGTTGCAGCCAGTTGGTCAATGCCGTTTCTGGTTCTTGTCGGCGTCAGCGATCTTCTTCTGATTTCAAAGCGTTTCTGCTTCGGATCTTCTTTAGCTTCTGCGTTTCCTCCCCCCTCCCCCCGTGTACTGAGGGGGTTGGTGCGTAGCCACTGATCCACCTTCTGGTGCTGTTGTTCCTCTTGAAGTAGATCTTCATGGATGCTTTCCTGGTCATCTTGAATCACGGAGACCTCGGCAGCCAATCTCTTCTTCACTAGATCTGCTTCTAGCGACAGCTCCTTTCGTCGAATGGCCGCTAGTTTCTCTGCTGCTTCAAGTTCGGCCAGTCGTAGCCGCGTAGTCACGCTTGTGGTCGACCTTACTGATCGCGGCGGCGATCTCATTTGCCGTTGTTCTGACGACGGTCCTGCGGTAGCGAGGTCCGCGGCGGTAGTCGGCCCGACCATACTCTCAACCTGAGGTGATGCCGGTGGGTCAAGAGATAGTCGTCTCAGCCGCTCTTGTTCAATTCGTTCTGCTTCCCGGCGACGCACTGACACCAACAATTCTCCTTCCCTTCGTTCAAGGGCCCGCCTCTGTTCTTCCAATTCAGCCAAGTCACTTTGACTACGGGTGACGACCATCGCGTTCGGTTGACGGCGCACAGTAACTTGGTAGATTGTTCGGCGGAGATATGCAGGTAGGTTGTCACCGGTTCGGACTTGCTTCTTCTTCCAAGCCGTGGATTCTTCCTTCGTCGGATCCGGCTCGAAGGACCAGACTGTAGTGGACTGTATAAATGAAAAACGTGGTTTCTTCACAACTTGTATGTTTATTTATCTTCCTTAATTATAATTCCTATTTCTTCCAGTTCCTTGTTCTTGCTTTGGATGCCGAGGATCGAATGAATTAACATGGATTTTCACCCTCCTTTTATAGAGGTCCGCAACCATTGGTAGTGCGTACACGGTACTAAACTACTTGGGCTCGACCAATCCGGTTGTTTCAAATTTGCACACGGCTCTAAAGTGTTCGTTGTATGGGGAATTTGTTTGGTTCGATATCCATGTTATTACACTCGTTACAATGTTCTAACTATTTTACATTGGTAGTTCTCACTTAGGTTTGTCTAAATACACTAAACTATATTGATAAAACCTATGTTTAGATCCTAAAAATAGAGAAATATCGATTTGGCTCTCGCTACAGTAAAGTTTCGCAGTACTTAAACATATGGGCTTTATACAAGTGGCGCCCTCATGCTTCTGGAAGGTAAGTTAATAATTCTTACATATTACGAGTTTGATTATCACTTAGATTATTAACTTAAACTAATCTTGCAGGCTCGGCGTCCGCTACAGTTACTCTGAATTCCTTAACATCAAAATCCAATAACACTTCTCAACCTGGGAATGGCACCGGACGCGGTAGTAAAATAAATAATAAAATCCAGGGAAGGTACATAAACCTTACCTTTTCTTTATCAGTACCTACAGCAAAGATACAGATTACTTAAAGCCTATAATTTCATCGATTCAAAACCGATACACCATTGATATTACGGTAGCAAATTACGAACCGATCGCTGCCATCAACGATACAGAAACGAGTTACGGCTATCTTAAGTGGCGGTAACAGCGCAGCACGTAGCCTGAACTGACATGGCGGAATTACGATAACACTAAATTCATACACGATACAACCTCCAAGAGATATGGGAAGTAAGTAAACTCAAAATTGACAGTATCAGAAATAATTTCGTAACAAAACTACGACATTATCGTCTCCAAAGACAAATATCTGACCCTTTCTAGTTACAAATTCCGAGCAATAAAAAAAGCGTTCTAATTTTCTTTTTTCTTTTTCAGAACCTTTCTAATTTTGATACCAAATTAGAATCTGTGTAAGTCGTTACGGATATTCAAGGCGTTAAAGTCTAACCACTAGACATATCAGATAGGCAGTCGCTCCAGTAAAATACTGGTATCTGAGCTGCATCTGGTTTGACAGGAAGCCGACCCAAATGTAATTGAGAAAAGGCTAGGCAGATCGTTCTAATTCTCCTTTTTCAATTAGTACCTTCGCACAATATAAGAACTATGGGTCTATAATACTGACTTTCAAAATTAAACTACTTTTATAAGCTCTATATCTGTCTATACTAACGAAAAACATAACAATTCGTAGCTTAAAAAAATCATAAACAAATGTCCACCACAATTCGTCCCCCAGGACCAAATAGCCCCCTAAGGACCAGTCATACATTGTTAAGAGCCGCGCCAAACAATGGCCGTGTCATTTTACACTCCGTCAGCGTTCCACTCAGGCGCAGGGTGTAATTACACGAGCGTCATGCGCGGCTCGTAAACGACGCATGAGCTCATTATCTTTCAAGATGTATTAGACAGTATGCTTAGTATTGGTTGCAGTTTTCATTGTAGTGTGGTGGTGAAAGATTATAGTTGTTTTTCAATCCATTGTTGCATTTAAGACCGAAAATTTTGTATTTTCAACAAATGTATCAAGTGCGGGGTTAATATATTATGTTAATCGAAAAGTTTTCCTTCAGAATTGATCCGTTCGATTATAATTACTTAATTCTAACGTGACTTAATCGCGCTGAAAACATAATATTTGTTTACCTCGACTTTTCGATCAAGTTGCATTGACCACGTCTTCTCCGTTCTCTCCACGATCCGTTAGAATTCAATAATTATGTGTTCGAAATTTTACTAAGTACCTACATTAATATTGTTTAGAAAACGCTACAACTATGTTCAGCCATATATTATCTGTTCATCATTACAAAATGTTGTGAAGACGGAGCTATTCAGACGCTAACATTCTATTGAAGAGAAACACATCCCGCTCCATTATTGTTCGGTCCCACATACCTTTCATTGTAAGCGAGACGGGTGTGGCGCGCAATCAGCGCTAAACTTCACCTCCACTCACCATTTGTAATAATTTAGTCAAATTGTAGTCGCGCCCCTAACTCTTGCAGCAAGAAATAAGAATACAAAAGGTCAAAGATATACAACGACGGAACTAGTAGGGCTACACTTCAACGTAATTCAATTCGATTGACATTTTAAATACGTCATTTGGTCCTATTGAATGCTCGAAAACCGGACCCCGGCCCCGTAAAAATTAGTGGAGAACAGTGTGATTTTTTGTCGGTGTAACGTGTGTGGCACGATTTTCATAAAGGATTTTCCAAATTTTTGGGAGTAACCTGGGTCTATTCTAGTTTATCAGATATAACAGTGTAAAGTTACATCAAAATCCGTTCAGTCGTTTTTACGTGATTGGGTGACATCCATCCATACAAACTTTCGCTTTATAATTTTAGTAGGATGACGGTGTGTTGGTCATATTGAAATAATTACGTGGTACATAACTGTACCGTCATTATGATTTATTTATATGTGAATGTAGTGGACAATTATCTAATACCCTATTTACCTAGATAGTAATTATTTTAATTTAGTCCTGTAAAATTTTTATCATGATTTCAATGTTCAAGTGCTATATATAACACGTACATTACAAGCCAGACCACAATAAACAAACCTAAAATCCCAAGTAATTAAAATTTGTTTATTGCTTATATGAACTTGAATGATTCACCTAGTTGTAGATGAGTATTTTTTATCCATATACATACAATACAAAAAGATACAATTCTGAACATTTAACAACTTCATGTAAGTATTATTTTGTACAAAAATCTATAACAAGCAAGTGAAAGTTATTATATCAGAGTAAAAGAGAAAACTTGTGGCACTAGTGTGAAAATAATTAATCAAGCACAAGACCGGTACATTTAAATACTGATTCTAAGTTAACTATGGCTGTGGAATCGTACGCATGTTCCATAGATTAACGAGAGTACCTACTAGATACAAACACTAACATTTTATACAGAAGGTTTAGTTATCATAACGCGTAGTATATTTTCATTTAAATGTAATAAGTGTATGGAATACAAAAAATTTAAGTGTTGAAACCGTAGGTATATTAATATAATTGTGACAATATATATACTAAACGTTAAATTTGATTGATGAATTATAAAATAAATTTTAATGTATACTGAATTATTGTGACTAAGCGTTTTGCTTATAAATTTGCATGCTATTGACAATAGTTACTTAGGTCCTATGTAAAATACCCAATTTACTGCAAATAAAATGTTTGTATTTGAATATATGGCTACCAAGTAAAGGCGAACTGTTTTAAACTCTCAAACCAATTTGCTTCGTTTAGCAATTTTTAGCAATTGCGTAGCGGGTTTAGCATGAAGCTCTCAGAATTGAATTTTAGTCACGCTTTATTTGGCTTGGCTATGTTTTAGTCTCTATCTTGCATTTGACAGGAAAAGTGCTACGCCAAAGCACGTGCTTAGTTTAATTTTATCGTAGGCTTACACTCGTTCTCATTAAAAAGTTAGCCCTGTATATTGGTACACATGGCCAAGTGTATCTTCTGTGTCTTTATTTAACGTGTATTTGGTACAAAGTATTCTGAATGTCATGCGAAGTGAACGTAGCCGCGCCTGCTGAGAGCGCCAATCGCAAGCCGCAGCCGTGACAACCCACCTTCCACCGCTTACTTGGTCAATGTTCTACGATCTGTATTCTGTAATTACCGAGTTGGATCAACGGTTCTTGAACGAGCTCCAATCTTGATTAAAATACGCGAACGTGTTTTGTTTGTATCATTACTGTTTATACCATATTTGGAGTTTGTTGCTGTCTTCAATGTTAACGTTAAAGTAATGAATAAAGCTATTACAGACGAAGGCTTTTCCTCGACAGTTAATTATTGTACAGGAGTAATAAAATATTTATATATTATGGGCTTAAAAGTGCGTCCGGATATATCTAGTTATAGTTCTCTATTTAGTCTTGGTTAGGCATAAAGTATTCGGAGTTTCCGAGCGAGTGATTTATAAAAAAAGTTTCTACGGGTTACAATATTGTCGCCTAATCTTCAAATACCCTCGGAATTGTTGGGGTCTTTGTCCGTCGGCTTAGCGCCTACACTCAACCTTATTTTGCTGGGTCCCTAAAACGCGCGCGTGTAAGTAATCGACGGAACCCTCCCACTGCCCCCCAGAAATTGACGAGCTCGGCACCCTGGGACGGGTACTCAGGGTAGTAAACTGTCTTGAACTCAATTCGAAGTCTTCAAGCGCTAAACTTCTTACGTATAAATTGTAAATTGATCCTTATTAGTTTCAAGATTTGAACCTTGAGTGCTATGATCCGAGTGAGTTTTATTCCCTGAGGCGCTTAGCATCTGGCTTTTGCACGCGATACCGTATAACTGAATTTGATTATAGTATTGATAAAGTTTACAACCCTAATTGAAAACTTTATATATATAAATAAAGTTTAAAATTGCATGTTAGAAAATTTATTTAATGATCCGGTGATCATTAAATAAATTTTCTGTAGTGTAATGACTAGGTGCCGCAGACCACCATAAATACCTTATAGGTACATATTGCTCGTCGAGCACACTACAATGTAGCCCTACGTACGTATTGTGCAAGCCCTGACCAGCTAGGGGTACTATAGGCACCGCGGGGGACCAAGTATTGAGTACCGTCAGCAAAAGGAGCTGTCCACAATGTTTAAATGGTGTATTTATTACTCACGGACACGCTACCTACCTCACTAATGTTAATATTTAATATACAGTTGATTAAGTACTTGTATTTTTATAATATTAAGCATGGATTTGAAAAACATACGGATGGAACCTTGCCTTGTCATAAGCGAGGCATAGATTACGCACACACACACATAGATTACACGCAACGTACTGGCGTAGAGTGGAGAGTTTTAAGTATTTGTATGCATTTAGATCGTGTATGACAAGCGAAATTAGATGTCTAGGCATGCTTCTGACATGTCGTACGCCACGCTCCGTCCGTATTTTTTTAAGGTCCATGAAGTTTATCTTTATTTATTAGGGTTACGGCTGCGTCTTTACTTGTTCTAATGACCATTCGTTTTGAGTATCACGTTTGCAGGATTTTTAATAATGAAACCGCATGTAGATTGAGACTGTTATCAATTATATTATTTCGTAACGTATATTTATTTATTCACACTTTGTATTAATTATCCTTTACTAACCGTATCACGTCCGCCATAAATAGTTACCCTACATTTTATTATCTCTTATCGCAATAACAATTGTATTTAAGCCGACGTAATGTACATTGAACAAAGTGGTTTCCCACACGGCCGAGGTCAAAAGCGCAAATATATCTAAAGTTAAAAATAGTATCTATTTAGTATGCCAACCCTACACTTCAAAGCATGCAAATTGTATGCGAAACATATGAACGCGCGGTACATTTACTTTGCATAACCCGACCGGTTTGAGTATCCATCCTCCGCACATTGTGCTACGTACGCGATAATCCATAGATATAACTTGGTCGGATTACGCGCGTTACATATGTCACGGACGAGCAGAAAGGCTAGAAGTCTGAATGCTAGCGCATTAAAATAGGTGACTCCGTGATTTTGTCGGTTAGCGCGCTTAGCAACAGCGGCCGTGTGGATTGTAGATAATATGCTATCCTTGTTTATAGACGTGCGAGGGCGACAAGCAGACCGGAGTGGTTTCAGTTTTTATACAACGCGGAAAAAGTGGTCGGAAAAAAAAAAAATCTAACTTTATCACCGGCGCGGCGTAATTACTGCCATCTCGAAGCCTATAAATTTTATCAAGTTGGCTTTAACAGCTATCGTTACGTTAAAAGTTTCCGTTTTCTAGATCAGCAAGTGGACTGAGGAAGAAAATTGATCTCTGAATTTGTCTGATATTTGTCTAGTAAAAGAAGTAAATAAAAAAAATTGACTCTTCACTCTACGCATAATTATGTTTATTTGCCGTATAATAATAGGAAGCACGCAACTGCTTTTAGAATGAAGAGTAAAGTAAGCAAAGATGTAAAGGAAAGGGTAAACACTTAGTGAGTAAATACAGGTCGGTCGTGCAGGCGTCGCTACCGTCAACTCATTACACATCCCCTTCCCTCTTGTTTAGTATCTAGGGATTACTTTTAATTAAAACTATCGCTTACAAGCACAAAGAGCACTCCACATAACCATCGATGTTTGTACGCTTCGTAGAAGGAAACGACAAATACTTACACAAAACTAAAAGGAAGAGGATGTATGCATTAAGCATGAAATAAATTCAAAATAATTATTTTTATTAGGTACATTCCACATGCAAACTCTTTGCTAATTTTAAAACGAACACGTTTAGTTTGTGGTGCGCTACGAGGTGCCAAATTAACCAATAAAACATACATAACTACATATTTACAGTCGTAAAATATTTTAATAATAACTCCGCAAATGTACTCTGCATCGTAGTAGCCGACATTTTTATGTATCCAAATAAAATATCAATTGTGGCTTTTAGTACCGTTATGTTTGCTAACACCATTAAAAAAAACAACCTGTCAAATTAGCTGAAACAAATTCACATCCTTTTCTAAAAAGGCGCGAAAACTGTTTGCCGTTCAAGATACATATATATTACCAATCTGTGGTTCATTGCACCCTTATAGCGTGTTGCGGCCAATTGTTTAACACGTAAACAATGTAAACTTAATTTTCGGCACGTGTCACCGTTATACTAAATATCAATAACAGCTTGAAATAAAAAACTTATGAAGAAAAGTATCTAACTGTTTATTTGGTTTATGAGTGTTAATTTCACATGAAACATTTTTTTTTCAACAACAATATGTAAGTTGTCACCTTTAATTGTGATCAAATAAACCCTAGTTTTATGATATATGTATTTTATATCGTTGTTAAGGCAGTAAAGCATAATTTGAGCTATTGTGCGAATTTTTTACATAGTTCGCAACTCGTTTACAACAAGTTCTAACATAGAAAAAAGTGTCAACTGTGAAACGCTAAGTAAACACGTAAGAAAATTCGTTCTTGTCCAAAATGTTATTTAAAATATTATTGAAGCTGATAATATACGATCAGACTGCAAGAAAAAAAATAAGAGCTACCTGTTCAACAAAACACAATTAACCTGTTGCTAGATGCCTGGTTTGAATTAAATCACGATAATTCAAGTTTTTTAACATATTTTTATGCCAAAACCACTGACCATTTCGAACATTGTTTCCACTTCTTTAATTGCTTCTTTTACTAGTTCTAGTCTGTATATTTAACACTAACAGTTTCTTAACATGCTCTCTAGTTGTCAGATTAAACATATTGCACATAAACTTTAAAAACCTCAATTTATTTTGACACTACCTACTTAATTAACATAATCGCACAGTGATACCTGAATGAATATAATTAGACACACTCCGCGGCCTTTTCTTAAAATAAGTAAATAAAATATACACTGCGACATGCGCTGGTGGTTTTACAAAATATCCGCTTTTGTAAAGAGTTTTGTTAGTGATAGAACCGAGCTGTTTATAATAACTAATTAGAATTGTAATTATCACAGTATTATGTACGGTGATATTAGCATAAACTACGTATTTATGATAATTTGTATGCGTCGGAATCCTATAAAGTGACTATTGTCGAAATAATGAGGCATTAGCGCAACAGTTGCTGGGTTATGTTTCATTTTATAACATTTTGTCTGTCTGTATAACTGATAAAATATATTTTTTAAATGAGATATTTAAAACCGTATACTAATTAATATGTAATGCTAGACTATAAATAATCCTGATGTTTTGAACCTACACAAATTAAAACTTCAGAGTTTTGCTTTATCGTCGTAAGAATAATTGACAGCGCGGTTGGCGCAGTGGTCGAGAGACCGACTGCTGCGCTGCGTGTCGCAGGTTCGATTCCTGCACGGAGCAAATATTTGTACGATCTACGGATAATTGCTCCGGGTCTGGGTGTTAGTGTGCTTGTGAGATTATATGTCTGTAAACGCACCCACGATACAGGAAGAAATTCCTAGTGTGGGGCAACGTTTTTAAAAAAAAAAAAGAATAATAGATATGACTTAATTGTTACATACATTTTTGCAGTAATGACGTAAAGTTTCTTTTAAAAAAAAAAATTGCTATGACGAATGATCTCGTTACAAAATGATTACCTACGCATAGTAGAAACAAAGTAACGTAATAGTTTTATATCAGAACACGAAATCACATCAGTGTTTCTCGGCACGCAATTTGGAATGGCCATTTTTTCACAACACTTAGTTTAAATGGCAAAGTTAAAGTAATAACACACAAACCCACACACGAAGTACATTAATTAAGAAGATCTGAAGTTACCGCCGCGAATATAATATAATATTTAATTATTAAAGTTTGGGTTTTGTGTAACAATCTAAATGTACTCATAAAAAATCCATTCTGAATGTGACTTTTTCGTGGAAGGAAATTTTGAATGTGTGGATATATGAAAAGTTTTTTACTATAGTTTATGGTTAACACAGCATATTATATTAAAGCTAATGAAGATTCTAATTCTTGAGATCCAAATAAATATATACGAGTATATCGAGACACTTAAAACACAAAACGTATGTAAATAAAATACTTATTATGTCTAAAATTCAAACGCTAGTCAATTTTACAAAGGTCGCAAGTCCAAATCCAGGGCACGCATCACTGACTTCTCGAGTCATGTGCGTATTAGAAATTATAAAACACTTGCTTAAAACGGTGAAAGATAACATCGTGAGGAAACCAGCACATTTGACATATGTTTTCCATGGTGTGAAAAGCAGTCTACGGGCGGTATAAACTCTGACACTAGGTTATTCATCAACCACACGGTAAGAGACAGAATTGCTCTCAAAACTCGTGTTCACCATAACGAGATGTTTACCACGACATTTAGTGTAATTTAAAAGTTTTTATAAATTTGACCATTAGACTTTATCTCCATATTATTCAGAAATACAAAGCGTAGATTTGTATAAGATAATAACGAGCCTTAATATTAATCTTAAAAATACGACGCGTTAGCTTATTAATTGTGCGAAGATTTATCTTTTATTAACATCACATCAACCCACAGTTCACCATAAGTCTAGCCGCCTTGTCGGTCATATGTTTCAGAAAATGATTAATTAATAAACCTTATTAATTGGACACAAACACTAATTAAGATCATTAATAATAATGAGTAACCAAGTTTATTGTCTGTTCTCTCTACGCATTGTTTGATAAAAGCAAGATAAAATAATGTAATTATAATCTAACCATCGCTCTGGATGTGGGTATTCCGAAAATAAATGTCTAGATAAATTTGTTTGAGATACCGTGTTAGGATGACACGCGAAATTAGAGTACTTTATATGAGGATGATTTACAGAAATCAAGAAAGACTTTGCGTAGAAGATAATAATAAGAACGAAGTAAATAATTTAATTAATATTTTTCATCAAATTTCAAGTTATACAAAAATACATCGACATAGTATTATTAAGTAGGTACATTGAAAATGTCGAGCTAATGGTTCGGGCACACGTGAAAAATAACATTTTTAATGGGAAAATCGTGTTCATTCAGTGAATCGAAGTTGAAAACGACCTTTTCAGCGTTCGTATCGCCACCCAACTGGGGCTGCTTTCAGAGCGAAACAAAAGGATGCACGTTTTTATTTATTTTTCAGTCCATTGAGCCTTTTTGATGAAAGTGATAGGTGATGTCTGGTCGAGAAAGAGCAGTGCAATGTTGCATTTTGATGGTATTTTTCCGCGCAAGAGGCATTCGTGCATTTATACTGTATTCATAGAAAAGTCTTGACTAAAATTTTCTCAGTGTTCACTAAACCTATGTGTAGAAACTTGGCTTCCAGCTGTCTGCAACTCACAATGTAATAACTGAAGCCTCATAACATTACTCGCACGTCAGTCTGTCTGTCACAATCGTTTATAATAAGCAGGGAAGCCACGTTCTCACTCATTGCCAACCCTTCTTACAATTTAGACGTACTTCTTAGCATCAGCCGTTAATTTTCAACTTCCCCAAGTACTTTTGAAATACACACATTATTCTCTGAATATCTTGTATAAAACCGTTTTCCCTTTGTTATTCCAGTACTTAGAATACAAATCGGTTGATTATTGCCACGTCTCTAGTTATGTTTCAATTCGCTAACATCAATATTTGGACCCGAACGGGCGATATTTCCCCAAAATGTCTGCCATTTGCAAGAAATGCAAAGGGAAAAATTGCCGTGAAGTATTCCTTTCTTGGGAATACACACTTGAACACAAGATTTTATTCTTTTATATCAAATTGATTAGAATTTTATCTTTTGTCAGGTCCCGTAATCTTAAATCAATGAGGTCTTGATGGCAATCCACTTCTTTCTGTTCTTCTTTCATGTGGTCTAACTAGATTGGCTAAGAGCCAACTCTCTCTCTGACTTGGGTTGGCCCACAGTTCTTTTGCTGGTTATTCTATATGACGATGACCAAATTATCGGAGATTTGCAGAGAAATCTAAAACCATCGCCTTCAGGTTTATTTGGGTTTTACTGTTACTTCTATGTTCAAAAATCAATGAAGAAGTACAACGTTTTCTGACGTAAAACCTTCCGGTTCAAAATATGTGGTCCATTTTATGTTCGACGCGAGCGCAAGTCGTAACACTTCCTTATAAGTCCAACAATGCGGTTGCGAAGTACATACCGACAATTTTGGTCTAACGAGCTACTAAGAACGTTCGACAGAATAGCTAGAGAAATCTTTGTCTTACACCTTATGAAGCGAATAGCTGACCAAATGGTTGAAGTAGAACTCGAAGGTGTTAAATAAATCAGTCTGTCGAAGGCGTCGATGAACCCTTTGGGTCTGTTCATCCTGTAAAGGATATTTATGCAGAGATTGTAGCAAGTTGTTTGAACCCATCATGTTCATGCTCAATGAGCAGTATTCAAATGACGTCTGATATGCAAGTATGATGGGATCGTTGCACAATAATCGATTCTTCGCTAAGCTGAAAACATTCTACATACCTGCACTCCAGACAGATTCAATTATACTTCTTGCTCAGCTACATAAGCGATCTTTGAAGTGAGGATAAAAACGTCTGATTTGGTATTTGGAACGATTCATCATACGAATTATTTAATGTAATACACAACAAAAGGAATTGGATACGTCGACCATAGAGATCCTTATCCCACTTCAGTACAAGTAATCCTACAAACCACAAAGGAATTCACCCATACAATTCAAACAGACAAACCGCTCTGGATGGAACACACAATAAATAAACAGACGTAATTCACACAAAGCGTGGCGGTGATATAACGATATAATTCATCGAAAAACGTACTCTAATACATCATGGGGCTATTTTATGGTAGTTTCACACAACCGTATCGGGCTATCCCATCGCAGGTGAAAGCATTTATACACGGTGTGTGTCGGGAGCAGTATGACATTTTTCATTTCCATGCCACCGCGCCGAGCTAAAATTATTATTCCCGGGTCGCCCCCTTCTCCCCACTGGCCCGGTTTCTCTAAATGGGAGTGGGGTGGGAGGCACAGGATACGAGTGACGAGCGAATAGGCTCACCCTACATCACCGTCATATTATTATTTACTACCTACCCAGAACTAAGGTTAATACACTAACAATATCTGCCGATTTCATTGTACACATACGCTTTGAGACCCATAAAAAGGTACCATTATTCCTAGATTAATGTGTCACCTTTTTTAGCACATTTAAATTGTGTCTGCAGTTTGTATTAAATATTCATGAAACTCGCAACTAAATTTGTGTGAGACGGCAGAACAAGGCAGAGCAAAAAACATGAATAGAGCGCAAAAATTGCGATTTAAATATAAAAACAAGTGTCCCAGACGCTAGGTGAACGACATTCAAAGACAGCCAGGGGAAGAAAAGAGAATACGAAATGCGAAAGAAGTTAAACAGATTCTAAAGACCAAAAGAGTTCGAGTCGATGATCTCTCGTGGCTTGTGGACACACTGAGAAAATGACTCTCGCGTCAGAGCCTACGATACCAGCCACGAGATGAAACGCTCTATTTGGGTCAACTAGACTAGGGCACGGCTGTTTTTTTCACATGTTTCTCTCACACCGTTGTTGACGAGATTCTGTTAATAACCGTAAAAAAAAAAACTTGCTAATTATGGTTGTTTTTTAACTCTACACCACTCGTTGGTTTCGTTATGTGTTACATATTTAATTTAACAACCAGTGTTGTTTTGCCATTAACACGTTTTGTTGAAAACTACTGTTTATTGAGTGTTTCAGACAACGATGCTATGAAACAGACACTTGATTTAACCACCGTAATTGTCTTTTAATACTCGACAGTTAATGGTTAACAGATCTGCCACGTGTGAAGTGTATCGGAGAATCTCTCCCATTAATATCTTCTGAGAACACACATAAAAGATGTTTACAATACCCGAACACAAAGCTCTCGATGATTATTTGTTTGAAAGCCAAATGGCTGATTGACTCTGAAGTTAATGATTTGCATTTAAATCCTAAAACGAACTGTGTTACGCAATTCAAACGCGTTGAGGGCAAGTGGAGTTTGACAACTGCCTAATTATAAAATTTGGCGCGGTGACAAACAGCTCCCCACTCGCATACGTAAATAAACCAACGGAAAACCAGTGGGCAGTGTAAAATTACCAATATTGTGAGCTTGCAACACTCTGCCGCATACCAAACACAACTGTTATCAATCTTTCGGATCTGATCATTCCATTTTCTGTTCAAATAGGATCTGATAAATTAAAATCTAATCAGGTCAATTCCCGTCAAGGCAATTGTTTACTTAAATATTTCTGGATCCCAAAATATCCTCTAGAAACTTTCAATATCAAGAAACACAATTGAATTTAAGAACACCATGCCAGACGTAATTCTAGAAAGTGGCATTCTTGGTAATTTCTTGGATTGGATATGTGCGTGAGTGATATTTATTTATAGTTATGCGTTATTATGACGAACTCGATCCGTTAACAGTTATTATAATGCTGATGGATGAATGTTACGTTAAGTAGTCTTTATCTTAAGTTTAGCTAAATCATGATGGCATTTTTAATCCGCATTTGCGTGAGATCATAACAGCAAAAATGTTCTGTCTACAACCGCTTGGGTAATTTAATGTACACAGTAATTATCTGGCATCACGATTGACTAAGCTCGTAAGCGTCACATCATCGCCGTCCGCCGTCACGTTTCGCCTCCAGTGCCAAGTCGTCGACTAAAACATGCTAATACGAAACTTCCCGTCGCTGTCTTCCGCGACGTTTACGCTCGATACTTACATATTACGCTTTTTATCGTGTTGTGAATGCATCCAGTTTTCCTACGCATGAGGGGTTCCGTGCATGTTCGTTCGTGACCTGGTGTGAGTGACGTCACGTCTACCGCGGCCGCCGCCACCGCCATGTCGTTGCGCCGTCTGCGCCAGCGCACGCCCCCGCCCCGCGCGTCCCGCTGTCTGACGGAGAACGGCTGACCAGTGACCTTGTCGCTCCGTCTCGCTCGCACCAATTAGTCATCACCGGGGCGAGGGAGACACGAACACACCAACCGGTATTGGAACAAAGTTGTTTGTGCAAGAAAGGTTTCTTCTCTTATTTATTTTAATGTTTTCAAATTCGCTTTGTAATGTAATAATGTGGTTTAGACGTTTGTTGTTGTGGCAGGGGTAATGACCTTGAATTGTAGTTCTTTTAGCAATGCTCAAAATGTAGGTCGTTCAATACAGACATACGCACGTTACACGCAGTCTCTCATATACATAATAAACAAATGGCAAATGGAAAAGTCGATTTGGTCCAAATTTTTGGAATAGTTATTACCTACCTAATGGATATTGAGTACGAATAACGTTTTCGCGGATTGTGTTAGCTGTTGGAAATAACAGTCTTTTGTTATCGGAGCGAAACTAGCGTTGACGTAGTGCGTCCGACTAAGAGTTGTTGAATGAAATGTGTCCCCACACGGTATTAGCGGTTGCTCCTGATTCATAATTTGATGTTCACACTGAATATAACGAGGCGTATGACTAACGATCGTTCTATAACGTTAACAGTATTATCAGTTTCCTGCCAAGCAAAACACTCCTCACGTCATGAGAATAACGTGTTATGGTATACCTTTGTTATTTATCCATTACAATTTGGAGAGAAAATTTAAAATGGCTACCAGAAAGTGCCGAATACCTGCCAAAAACACTTGGTATTCATTGGTATTCGTTTGCGGGTGTTCACTTTAACACGTGCGCCGTACTCTTCCGAAATTGAGACCACTTAAAAGACATTTTACCGAAACACGTCAAATTCGAGAGAGTAATTAACGTTTCTCATTTGAATAACTCATTACATGCCACCGCTTTCGTCTTCATATTTTAAATGAACCATAATCTAATATTAATTTTCTCCATTATCATTAATGTTGCTCGGCTAAAAGCCGTATATGTATTTGAGAAAATCCCAGTTTCTTATATAAATTGTATAGATAATATGGTCGTAAGTTCATTGTCCGAAGGGCGGACCTCTTTCCCGTCAGCTGTTAAGAGGGCGACGACCGCGGGAGGGATCCCGAGGAAACCTTCCGTAGGTACCTATTAAACTTTTACGTAAACTGTGATGGATTGGTGTGAGAGGACGGTGTGTTCAGGATGTATGCTGTGTTGTTTTTTGTATAGTATTACCGCATATTGGTTCTCTACATGTATGAATAATATGCTTGTTTTCCTTTTTATTCTTAATATAAGTAAGCGTTAGACTTGATTGGTGGAATGAGGGCCATGTCCCCATTTTATGTGGGAACGTTACATTTTCTATCCCTTTAACTGCTTTCCAAATATCAACAGCTGACGTATCCTTTTGATCCTATAGAGTATCTTCCATTCGTATCTTCTCATTTCTTTCGCGACGAACGACTTCAACGAACGTATTGTTTAATCGAAGCTATAGAATGAATAACAACAATTTCTAGTTTTAATAAATAATGCAATTTTCATTCAAGTCAGACGATGACTTCAGTCTTATTTGAATGCGTTTGAAACAATGCCTTTTTATCGCCGAGACCCGTGAAGGATTCTCTTCAGTGTTTTCGATATTTAATTCGTGTATTGAAAAGAGGTACAACAAAGTAGTTAATATTGCACCGATTGTTGTCGAAGTGCGTCCAGCAGCGACTATTGTGTACTGAGCCATTATAGGCCATTACAGAATTATTTGAACCACCAAACGATGCAACTGCATCCACAATCACTCCTTTCAATCGACACTACGTACTTTAAAAAAAAAACACTCGCTGGTAAAAGAAAAATATGAGATTGTGTCGCATCTCCCTTAGAGACTCTTTACTTTTCACGGACACGCTTGGCTTTACTGTGTGAATATCTTGCCTATAGTTACATTTATCTCCAAACTATTCACATATTTAAAAAAAATTCTAATGTAGGCTATTTATCCACATCTAATTACCTCGTTTATAGGAAAGGCTATAGATAGATTATAAAATGACGTGTAAAAGGGTTTGAAATTACTTATTTACTGAATAAACAATCCATTTTATATTCAATAATAATAATTTGTATGCCAGCATTCCAGTCTATTGATAAAACCAACCACATTTGTTCTAACCCAACGAGGCATAAAAACACACGGAAACAGCCAAACTAAACAAGCGACCATTTAGTGGACCATCATAAACCTAAAAAGGGTTATTCTGTATAATTTGTTAATAAAAATTCGTCGTTTTACTAATTAGTGGGGTTATTAAGTGCATAATAAAATACAATAAAGCGACGGCAAGTTCAGTGCACCGATGCATGTGACGAACAAATATAAATAAATTAAAACGACTTTATTTATATGACCTTGCCGGTTTTCGTGGCTTTGTCAGATCTTAAGGTAGCAGCAACTGTTATCCGTGACTCGTTTTCGGAACATGTTCTTTTCTTTGGTTCAGTATTCTTAAATTCAAGAGAGGTAAGACTCGGGAACATTGGAGCTGACTGGGGAAGTACTCCTTCTCCACCAGAAAACTGATGTCAAATAACACAGATATTTCGTAATGTTATGTTTCTAACGGTGATAGGTCACCAGTGCTCTGAGAAACTGTTGTGTTGGCAGTGCGGGTATCGTCGCTTGTGCCCTATTTGCTGGCGCAGCGGTTCCTCCACAGCGGCGCGAGCACGGTTCTTTTTGGTGACAAATTTATCAATTATAAACATCAAATTTGATATAAGCTTTATAATAAAACAACTTTTAACCGGATTAATCGCGTGTATTATTGGTTTTTTGTTTTTCCTGACGTTTCGAACACTTTGCAGCGTTCGTGGTCGCAGGAGGACTAAGGTGTCAGGTGACTCAACAGTTTATTTAAAATTAGTTCAGTATACCGTACATATAATTGATAGATTTAGTTTAAATATGTATCAGAGACAAAAATAATCTTATGAATTTATCAATTATATGTACGGTAGACTGAAATAATTTTAAATAAACTGTTGAGACACCTGACACCTTAGTCCTCCTGCGACCACGAACGCTGCAGTGTTCGAAACGTCAGGAAAAACAAAAAACCAATAATACACGCGATTAATCCGGTTAAAAGTTGTTTTATTATAATGTGTAGTGATCGCGCAAACCTAAGATATTACTATTTGATATAAGCTGTTTTTAAAATTCAATACATTTTTACTTTTGCCAAGGCGACAAGATTAACGACAAAGATTCACGCTCGGATCAACACGCAAGTGGTACCTGTAATGGTTGCTACCGTTCATAGGCTATGTACTAGGTGTACAAGCATGAAATGCGGATTTTTTTCTCTAAAAAAACATGTTATATTCGGAAAAAATATTAAAAGTGCTTCATTCAAAATATGCTCCATCGCTTTTTACACATTTTCCCCATCTTTCGGGCAATTTGTGAATACCACGCCAGTAAAAATTTTCCCCTTTTGCTGCGAACCATTCATCGAGCCATTTTTTTAAATCTTCGTATGAACAAAAGCGCTGCTCAGCAAGTGCGTGACCCATCGGTTCAAATAAATGGTAATCCGAAGGAGACAATTCTGGTGAGTAAGCCGCATGGGGTAAAACTTCCCAGCTGAGTGTTTCCAACGTATCACGAACCGGTTTTGCCGTATGTGATGGAGCATTGTCATGAAGAAAAATGACTTTGTGCTGCCTCTTTCGGTATTCCGGCCTTTTTTCAAGGAGTGAACGATTCAAATCGGTCAATTGTTGTTGGTAACGTTTAGTATTAACCGTTTCCCCAGGTTTTAACAATTCATAATAGACCACGCCCTGCTGGTCCCACCAAACAGAGCATCGTCTTCCTGGCGAAGCGATTCGGTTTTGCGGTCGATGTGGATGGTGCGCCTGGATCCACCCATGATTTTTTGCGCTTGGGATTCTCTAAATAAATCCACTTTTCATCCCCTGTAACTATACGATGCAAAAACGACTTCCTTTTGTATCGGGTGAGCAAAATGTCACATATGTTCTTGCGCTTTTCCATTTGCCTGTCGTTCAACTCATGTGGTACCCATCTTCCGGTCTTCTGAATCTTTCCCATCTCTCGTAGCCGATTGCAAACAGCTTGTTGACTAACGCCCAGTTGCTCGGCGAGTTGTTTTTGTGTTTGCGAATCATCTTCGTCCAACAATGCTTGCAATTCCTCATCTTCGTATTTTTTTGGCGGTTTTCCACGTTCTTTGTCTGCAACATCGAATTCACCACTTTTGAAACGCTGAAACCATCGTTCACACGTATCTTGCGATGGAGCATGTTCACCATAGGCTTCTCGAAGTAATCGGTATGATTCAGCAGCAGTTTTCTTCAAATGAAAACAAAAAATTAATACTGTCCGCAAATGCTCTTTGTTCGGTATAAATTTCGACATATTGAAGACAACAACAATACACTTTGCACACACTTTGCACACACTTTTCCAATGTATCACTCGTGCGTGTTGATACTTTTTAATGACACAACAAAATAGCGCAGTGTTAAATCTTTAAAGCACAATCTGCATTGGAGAGCCATCTGCTGTCTGGAATCCGCATTTCATACTTGGACACCTGGTAACTGCTTACCATCAGGGGAGCCCTACGCTTCTGTTCCACCAAACATAGTGGTATAAAAAATCTCCAAACGCATCTCTGTCCTACTGATACAAAAAGACGGTTGATGGCGATCCACCTGTCTAGAACTTTCGTGTTTTGGCACTCGTTGCAAGAATGACGTATTACTACCAGTTTTAAGTAAATCAATAGCGAAGGCACACTAATGCTAAGCAAACATATTCGGTTCTAACTGTCAAAAAGCCGGGATAACCAGTTCTGAATATTCGCACAAGTAAATTTTTTCCAAAAATACTTTTTTGTTTTGTTTCTCTATATATTATTTTATTTCTCTATTAAAAGATGAAATGGCTAGAAAGGAAGTGACTAGGGAGATGACGGCTGACAGAGATGTAGATGGAAGAAAAAGACATGCTGCGCCGACCCCAATTAAATTGGGATAGGGGCAGGGGATGATGATTTCTATCTTGACTAGTTGTGCTCCGGGTTGCAGGACCTTTTTTTTTTCATTATTCCAGGTCAACGGGAAGTTCCCCATATGTTTTGATTTACCGGCTAAAGTTGGAATTTAAGTTATGGGGCATAAATAGCCGTTTTTATTTTAATCATTGCCTTAGAAACCTTTTTTTTTTACAGTTCCAAAGGACCCTAAACCTATGTTTTTCATATTATTTTCGATTTCATTGATACGTCCACGCGTTCCTGAGAAAAAGGGGTTTGTCAGACATACGGGCAACGAACTGATCTTATAAGGGTTCCTTTTAAGCTGAAACTGACAAACAGACAAATATTTATTCTTAATGTTACATTTAAAAGCAAATTACACCACTAATTGAACATTTCCACAGGACATGTATTCGTGACTGTCACCTTAATACGTTTATTACAATATCTGCCGGTCTCCTGGCGGTCAATTCAACGAACCTGGTGCAACGAACTCTGTATTGTTTGAAGTTATTTTTAACTCCACGTCGTCAAGCCGCGAGTTGATATACATAAAGACCTCGTATATTTTATTTTACATAACATTAGCAACTTCCAAAACTGCTGGCACATGTATAATGTTACAAAATATGGTAGCGCATCTCAGATGTTCTAGAATTGTTGATTAGAAGTTTCTAGTCTATTGGAAAAGAACTTGATTTCTCCTTATACATATGTATGTCGCAGACGTTTTGTAAAATCAGCTGTTTTACAAAACTGCTAGCTGATTTACAAAACCGTGCTGTTATGACTGTAAAACAGGTGAACGACGGTTAGCGGTTTCACATAATTACTGAACAATAACACGCAAAATTGTATAATTTATTATCGTTTATCAATTGCGTTCATGCAGCGGGTCAACGATCAGAGGTTACATAAAACAGCGTGAAATTAAAAGTCAGATGTAGATTTTAGTTCTAAAATAGCTAGCAGTTATGTAAAACAGCTGATTCTACAACCTATCTGCGACACATACATAAATACACTAAAGTAAAAGTCCAAGTCACTTGGTTTTTACACTTTTTATTATGAAGCTATAAAATTTATTTTGGGTATTTTAATGAAAATTATATACATTGATTGCATTTTAGTGATAATTTTTTCATTAAGCATTTATGGCTAAAGTTATCTCTACCGTTTTTGCAATCAAAATACGATCCATTAAAACTGCAATATAATCTTCTCGGAATACTAAATCCTTTTATGTATGATAACAGGAATAAAAATTTACACCAATTTAGCTGAATGTCAAAACACTCACATGTTTTGACATCGTTAAAATGCAAACCGTAGCTTGAATTCGCACAAGCCGACCTCGTGCGCTACTCGCACTGAAATGGTTTTGTACACAAACTGTCTGATAAAAATAACGCTGAATAGTACATAATAACTACATTTTTAACATAAAAGTTTATAGTCTTTAGATTTGGTAGAGCACGACAAAAAAACATAAATAGAAAGTAGATGAAACAAGGTGATAAATTCAAGATATGTCTTTGAAAAAGCATTAACGCATGCTTAGCGAACTCTAAAGTTACAATATTAAATGGAAAAAGAATACGGTCGCGAACAGGATTCGAACCTGCGCCTCCCGGATAGATACTCCAGGCGCTCTGACCACTAAGGTCGAGATGACTTGAATAATGGAAAGAAATGGAAGAAGAATTCGCGGTGGTGAGCAGAGGTCGAGATGGCTTAGTTGGTCAGAGCGCCTGGAGTATTCATCCGGGAGGCGCAGGATCGAATCCTGTTCGCGACCGTATTCTTTTTCCATTTAATATTGTAACTTAAGGTGATAAATTCTTTAAAGGTGCACTTTAAAATATAGTTTCCGCAAATGTTGCATTCGTGAGTAATTTGATTGTGATGTCTTTTCCACATGCGATGTAAAGATGAGTTTCAAGTACTCCTCACTATATCTGAAGATATATTTGGATAACGCAAGGGCATTTCTGAAAACACACACCAAAAAATATATTTCGTCGTGAATGAAATATTTATGCAAACGGCCGCGCTGCCGACCAAATAATTTAGTTCTAACTTGGTAAGTAATGTTTCAAATGGCACTAAAGTTCCCTTATGGGTATAGTATTGCGTATAACGTGCAAATCGTGGCGGGCACTTTTTGGGCCGTGGAATATTGCAGCATACATACATGAGCAAATCATGGCGCACTAAGACAATTTAGAGCTAACGTTAAACCTCCAGAACTTTATAACAAATTATTTTTGCTTGTGGAAGTTATAGCGAGCGAAGGGGGTGAACACCTACTATAATACTATAAAAATCAATTATTAAAGAAGGAAATAGTATAGCTAAGTTCTCGGAAACACTTGAAACTATGCTGCTATACATCTTTAATGAGCACGTGCACAATTAAACACAATCCAACCGGATTATAAAACCGTTTCTTATATTCGTCATAATCTTTCGTCGAATACTTTAGTAATATTATTTATTTTGCGGTCGAAGTACCTTTCTAAGTACCTTGTTTACTTCGTCTAGCGTAAGTTGTACAATCACTAGTCACACGTTAACTGCCGAAGCGAATGGTGTTCTCAAAACGATGAATTCTTCTAAATAAATTACGTGCACTGCTGGTTCGTTACAGATATTAGTTAGTTATGGTAGAGTGAGTGGCGCAATCTATGTGCTCTTAAAATGTTATGGTAGTTAGATTGGCAACACTCGAAAGACCGCTCGCTGAGAGTCCGTATCTAAATGTGGATCAAAGTATATTTTTTTGTTTGGCAACTATTTCGTGATGGCCGTATTTTCCGGGTTGGTATGTGTAGTTTAAAAATTTCTCAAACGCTATTAAAATGCTTCAAAATGATACCCACATTTTTTTTAAATAAAATTTCGCGTTTTCTCTGTTATTTGTTGTTTCTAGTTACAAGTCTTTTTTCTCCATTTAATCGACTAGTGCAAAGTTGATTAGACTTATTAATTAATTCCTGGACTTTAACAGATAGGGATAAATTGCGGAATTCCGATGTCACATTATTATTTTTTAAGCCATAGCAACAATACCTTCTAATTGTTTTCCTTGTGTAACAATACAAGTTTCCGCCCGAATCGCCCATAGCATATTTTTATTTTATTAGTGATCATAATCGAACTTCTGCACCAACCATTTTATAATTCGTCTACAATAGAAAAATATTTACAAAATATGACATGAGACTTTTGCACGCTTATTTTTTGGGGAAGTCGTGTCAAAAAGTGATAATAAGATTTAGGTAAGTACCTACGCTACCAGAACCATATTTCATGTTTTTTTGGCGTGTGGTACTTTAGATTTTACATCCAGGCAGACTTCATTACTCAATGTTCTAGATAGACATTGCACAAACGATGTCATCCACATCTACCAATAATTGCTTTTACGCAAAGTATTTGTTTACGGGTAGGTCTGTGTATGTTTCAATCCATGGGCAATCCAATCTCAAATTAATTAAGATGTTGGTACTGGTACGACGCTTAATACTATCGAATTGTTTGGTAGTTACCACCTCTATGTACACAGCCGATGCTCATTATTTTGAAGTACTTCCATCCCCTAGGCGGGTTCTAAATTTCAAACATTCAAGTACCTTGCGTTAATTGCTGCAGCCATTCTGAACGCACCCCTATGTGCTTAGGGTGCGTCCACAATCCTTCCTATATATGGCTCCCCTGCAGCGTGATTTCACTACCCTTATATCATGTAAGAGACCTTCACAGACTAAGCAGATCCAGTTCTGTTAGATTTTTAAAACTTGTTTCTCTGCTTTGCAACGAAGGAAGTGAAATATTATCATCTCACATGACCATCATTTGTTTATCGTAAAGTCAACTGAAATATGGGTTACAATGACACACGAGGGCGGAGGAGTGGTCACGCATCACTTTTATTTAATATAGTGTTATAATCATTTAACACTTCATTTTTAACTTTTATCGAAGGTTGGTTTTGGCAATAATAATAAAAAAAATAACAGTTATAGAAACACATACATAGCAAGTAATTGTAGTAGGAATGCTTTAAAATCTAGCTATAGTTAGTAGAAAATGCTGACCGTCACTCCCAGTCACTACCAGCAGGCGCATGGGACTCAGTCCAGAAAACCTGTTGAGCAAAAACAGCGCCAGTTCTATTACCCAATATCTTCAGCACGTCTACTTGTAGTCTTCGCAGCATAATAGAGTAATGCGAATAAAATTTTAACAAACAACACCTGACTTAGTTTTCTTAATTCCTACATGGTCGTTTAATATTTACGGTACCTACATCTGTTTAGTATCTGTTTACAAGATCAACAAGAGCTAAAAGCTAAAATTGATTAACATTGTTATAAATTTATATTCACGAAAAATGCAGCCTATTCTGCGGAGGAGCGTGTTCAAGGCAGCTAAAGACGTCACCAAATTGCCTTCAATACTCTCTAAGCATAGATAATTACAATCATTTCCATTATAATTCCGGATACGATCGTATACGACAAACATTTGCAACACTTCAAAGACCGCAAAAATGTTAAAAGAATTTTAATATTGCCAATAATATATGAATTTGAAACGATTGCGACACAAAGATTTGTAATTCTTCTTCTGCGTTTTATTTTCGGCATGTTATCAATGAATAGGCAAAATATGTTGGTATAATATTTCATTCATTTTTTTTTTTTGTAATCTTTATTTATTTACAGGACTTTTCTCCGTAGGATATGTCAGTCCTATTGTAACAAAACTTACTTAACCATATAATTATTTACCTAAATCTTTACACATATCATATACATGTTTAGCTGCCTCAGAGTTGGGAGCAGCTAAAATACTTTGAAACAGACCGATATTTTGCCTGATTACATTAAATTTTTTAAACAAAATTTGTCGGCTTGTCTGATTCCGTTTACATTCCATCAAGTAATGATGGACATCATCAACTTTGCCACAAATTTCACAATTCGGTGAATCATATATTTTCATCATGTGTCCAAATTTCCTTGATGGAACATGCCCGGTTCGCAACCGTAATGCCATCACAACTGTGCCTCTATTTAAAACTGCATCAGCAAACCAAGGGCAACGAGGAGGCTCACTTTGAATAATTGAATATTTTATGATTCAGTTGATTCATTTCTCGAAGATTATATATAAAGTAGGTAGAATGAAGATATATCATGCGACGGTGTAGGTGGTGGCAAGTACTAGGTGCCCTAATAAGTACCCAAGGAAGTAAAAATAAATAACAAAAGTCCCGTCTACGCAATTTCCCGGCTCTTTCCTGAAAGTAGAGTGCTTTCTATCTACATAACGCTGTGTATGAAAGTTTTAAGTTACTCATCTTTTGTTCGATCTCCCCTCGTTACTTTATATACCTCTGACGCTTCTCTGTAAGTTATTTTTTCAGAGCATGGAACACATAAAAAAAACTATTACGTTTTTTAAAATGTTAATATAGGTAAAAATCTTATTTCTCGGCACTGTTGAATTGTGCAATATGAAATATAAAATAATATGCCATGATACCATAGACTATTTTCCAAATCTTTTTCAACTAAATCACTATAAATCAAATGGATCATAGCATGAAAAGATTGGTAGCCCAGATTAACCCCACAACTATAATTTCTTTATAACGAAGCCAATGATATTTGTGTATTCCCGCCAAAAATAAGCGGCCATTATTTTAGAGACACGTTTGACAGAACTGGACCGAGCGAGTTTTGTTTTTGGCAACGGTGCAGCGTGCCGAGAGCTTATGCCCCATTTTTTTTTTTTCATATTTAAATTCACTTTACGTCCCACAATAAATCGTTTTAGGCGTTAATAATTTTGTTTTTGTCGTAATTATAAAAATAAGATGGTATGTTGTGCGTCATATTAACGATACTATTGTTTCCTGAAATGTTTGTATGTTGTTTTTTAATCGATTTAGTAGGTGTGCTTCTTCTTGTATTCTGAAGCAGAGTATAAACCACCCTTAGCCTTTGACATAGCTTTACACACCATCAAAACATCTCAGTAGTAATGTCAAAAACTAAATAAGTGCTACTACAATATCGCCAGATTATTCTGTTGATATTGTGTTATGATGATGAAAATAATAATGTATAATTTCTTTTATTTTCAGGTAAATAAAATATACAAGTCTATAAGAATAGTAAGTAAGCGTGCAGAAAGGCTTTTCAGGATCATGAAATGCGGACGTAAAGCTTGGGTTCCTCCACCCAAAAGGTTTACGTAACTCACATTTTATCCGCCCAGTTCCAGATGTTAATCCGGCATCATTCCAGCCAACGTGATTGGTCCGGGTGACTAAATTAGAACCGACGGCAGCGTATAAATGCTACGTTATTAAGACCTCCTTTAGAGATCTATTACAAAACGTTATTGTTATTTTAACTGCTTCCAAAAAAAGAGGTTTTTTTCTGTTTAAATATTTTTTCATCTGTTCAGAAATCTAGATAGGAATACTACTATTTCTGCAAGATTTAGCCATAAATCATTGCGAGATAGAAAACTGTTCCTAAATCGGTGACAAGAAATTTAAAAATATTAAGTTTTCTGTCACAATTTCCGCCAAAGAAATAATGCAATGTCGTGCTCTGCTCGAGCGGAATCTCGGCAAAGTACTCTTTTAACCTTTGCTGGTTTTACGAGGTAGAAAATGTAATCTCAATAAATGATATAATAGCTAAGAGCAATATTTTTATGAGATTCACAAAGTACAATACTATCTGAGGCAGTTAAGTCTATTACAGCAATAACAATTTGAAATAATTGTAGGTTTATTTTGTTGTGCCTAATAGCAGTATATTATGTAATCTGTGCTTGTAGCAAATTGAAGTTTGCATGAAAAAGGTTTTCCGTTTGTTCATACTTCATCCAAGCGTTTGTTAACTCTTGAGGTATTAGTGTGCTTGAACAGCGTTAAGTAACATTTAAAATAAACAACAGGTTTTAAGAACAGCCCGAAACAGGACCAATCTAAGTCGACCAACATCATGCTGATGATAATGAAAGGAAAAGAATCATTCATGTCAGAATCAGACTCGCATCAGATGGAAATCTATAGACTCTGACTACCCCAACGGGAAATAGGCAATATTGTATGTATGATGATTAAAACAAAACAATAGTAGCTTTTTTAATAATGTACAAACTATTTGCCTCAGACAATAAAAAATCACGATGAATATTATGTTTTTTTAGAAATGATCTCGTATTCTAGGAATTTAGCGTAGTTTTTCATAAAAATACTTATGCAGCTATTTCCAAGAATACTGTTTAGGTTTCTCTGTAGAATGAATGGCTGGGCTCAGTATCAAATTCTACGGTTTCATTCTTCGCTTTGTGCAGGACTAAAATTACGTTTAAAGCTTCATCTCGTACTATCAAAGTGAAGGGATAAAGTAAATAAAAGGTAAGGTTTATAAACCAGAAAGATTCTCCAAATGTCGCTAGCTTATCAGATAAATATCATTGACTGAAAATAACAGATTCCCAGTACCGCTCGCAAAATAGATTCCTATCTTCGAATTTCCATATCGATTTTAATATCGAATCACGTTCCCCTACCGTGAGCTCAGTAGATTACAGACTACATATCAAACTCATTTCTAATAGGTACAATACACATAGTATCGTATTGTTTTCTTCTAAAACGTATCATTATCCAACATCAAATCAAGCATATGGTTAATACGTCTCATCTTGTAACGCCTACGGTCTATGGAGAAGCAAAAAGTTGTATAATGCATGTTCCGTGTCCGACATCGGCGGCGGCGCGTCGCCGTCTTGCGTCACGTCGTGAAATCAATGATGGGCGCAGACCCGGTTGTAAAGTTGACCTTGGTCCGCTCTTGCCGACCGACCGGCGACGACTGCCTTGCCACCACGAAGGTCTACTGACGAATTGGGTGGCATTCCATTTTTGAAATTTGAATGGTTTGTGTTTATATGTAATACAATTATTAGTTATTACAGTGTGTGGACGTCTGTCGTACGGTTTGGTAGTTTTACCTTTATCGTTTGTTTGTATTTAGCTTTGAGAAACATTAATAGTCACACGTCAATGTCTGAATCCTTGCGCCGAAGCCCCTTCTTTGTTAGTGTTATTGTGAAGGTAAGGGTCAGAAGGGAAGGCTATATGGTGCGACATTCACGTCTCTGCGAGCACGATCGGTACTGACTGCCTACGTTATTTTGCCAAACACTATTTAACATAGTCGTATAGGTTTCATTTTGCTCGCGCGTATTTCATGTTATAGCTGTCATTACTCGAAAAGGCCGACAGTTTCCGATGGTAGGTTCTGGAATTTTAGTATTTGCCTGACTGTCTATAAAAGTACAATAACTTTTTTCTTTAATACGAAATACACCCAGATACGTAACCTAGAAGCCGAGACGATATTTAGCTGTATCTTATCTTAATCTAAATCCTAGCTTATATACTAAGGCATGTTTGAAACCTTTTTGCTGTTGTATTTGGGTCACGATTACACTTTATTGATAGCCCTGAGTGTTTACGATTGTAATAAGATCGAATTTCTGTTTATTCCAAAAGAAGTCAAACGTGTTTGACAAGTATTTGCATTAACTGAGGGCATTAACATTTCGAAATGACCATTAAAAGTGAACAGATACATTGGTTCGCATACAGTCATAAAAAGAAATGAAATTCAAAACGGACGCTCGGCGACCTCGTATTGACTCGTAAACACCAGAAAAAGTGTAGAGAACGATATAACCGCGTCTGCGCCGACTACATCCGCGACCCACGCTGGTGTTAGCGGTGGCGACTCGCGAGTCTGGCAACGCTAGCACGACGGAAGGATCGAGGACCGCGGCTGCCACCTGAGAACGTTACGTCTAGAGCGTCGCGCGCGCCACAATAAACTCGGGCGGTAAATGCGTGACCGTGGGCGGTCAACGCATTAATATGTGCGCGCGGTCACGGGGTCGGCGCACCGGGTTTCAGAACGCACGCCGCGCCGAAGAGCGTTTAAATTTCAAAATGGCGACACGCGATGGCAGCACGTACCGCAGATTTTATGCGTCTACTATAATTTTGTGTAATTTATATTCGATACGCCGGCGGGCTGCTAGATAGCGTTTCTATTGAAGTGTAGACGCGAACGCGCTGTGTCCGGGTACCCCAGCTGAATATTGATCACCAGTCGTCGGCAGGATGCGTTTGCAAGCTAGCTACTGCATACATGCATCGCTGATTGACTCTGTTTCTTTTCAAACAATGTGCATACGTGTGAAGACAATGTTTGAAAATAAACATCGTGAGAGATACTTTTGAATATCAATTGTACACTCAACATTCTGAATATTTAGCCAGACATGTTTATGTAGTATCCCAAACTGATCTGAGAAACAAAAATATTCTGGAAGTGACAGCGGAGCATACCTTAGCACGCTTAGGTCAATAACATTAATGATACACGAGAGAGAGAAAGAAAAAAATACGGTTATTTTGTTGGATCTAGTTTTTCATTTATAATCATATTGATAAAGCTTATTTAGGATTTATTATACAGCCTGTTTATAGAACCTTGCAATTACAACCTAGCTCGACTCGATTCCAAATATGATCGACTAAAAATCGTAACCTGAACGTAAGGTGAACGTACACTTTACCGTCTACAACCTAGATAGGTTTACATATTAAAAGTTTTGAAATTGGTTTATGTTTATTATAAAATTTTCCTGAAAAGTTACATTATAGTAGTAAATTATGGCATTTTAATATTTGGGCAATATTCTCTTAACAAGCTCTTGTAATTAATGATTTGTAAATTACGAAATATTCTTCTGACGTCGTAGGACCGGTTTCATCAGGATTCGCAATCCGGGAAAACCCTTACTCCAATACTCTACAATTATCCTCTACGTCGACACATATAGGATAAGACGAATAGAAGGAACTTGAAATTTAATAGATATGAACAAGCGACACGATAGCTCTGCTGGGAGAGCAATGTAAACATAACAGCATCACGCCTATATTTGCTGAACGGGTAAGCAGACGTACACCAACATTTTTGACATAAGTGGTGACCCTATTGCCATCTACCGGGCACAATTCCAAACTCCGGGCTGTTATCGAGAATTTCCTAATAGCAAAACCCAATTACACTGCCCGACCCGGGAATCGAACCAAAACCTCAAACGAAAGACCAACGAGGCAGTAAAGCAAACGGCATGAAAAGGTTTAACAAGTCCCGTTCAAGTGTAATATTTTTATATTTTCCTTAAAATAATTAAAATTATATACATGGCCATATTATATGCATAAAACATACAAAGTTTATTTTATTTCCGTTATACAATATGCACGTATTATGCATGTGACGTTATCATATCTGAGTACGTACACAAGAGTTGCTAAACTTGTCAGATAGACTAGCACACTCGTTGACCTTCAGCCTCTTATCTTGTATCAGCGTATTTTCGTGAATTGCAAGATCTGTCCTTCTCTAATGTAGCGACCATGAGGTGTACTTTGTTGCTGCTAGCGATTCCGCTACTTCGTCTTATCTTATGGTGAACATAAAAAAAAACTCAGGTGTGCTAGTTTCTTCATGATGTTTTCCTTCACCGTTTCGAGCAAGTGATAATTAATTTATATCCAACATGCGCCTAAGTCAGTGGTCGGCAAACCGCGGCTCTTTGACTCCTCGGCTGCGGCTCTTCCACGAAATGTTTAGTGCAGGCACGGAATATTACTTATGTTGCCTTGTAAGAGAAGACTAAACATTTGAGAAACGCAAAAATATGGCTCTTTGAATAAATTTCAATTGTGTATTGTCTATATTTGGCTCTTGTGGTTGACAAGGTTGCCGACCACTGGCCTAAGTGATAGAATTAAAATTTTTCGATTTGAAGCTCCTTAGATCGTCCCATACAGAGATGTGTTTGTTTGTCATCCTTTCACGTCAACTAAGCAATAGATTAGATGTGATTTGATATTTGAAACCTTTGAGAGTGACGTAGGCTTTTCTGCCGGGAAAATGTCTCATTCTTTTAGGACGTACAGTAGTACAGTATGGGATGCACGTCCCATTGTAAAACTTTGACCATGAGCTGGTCTATCGTAGTAGGGAGTTTCAGTGGTATGTGAGGACAGCTTTTACTGGTTTTGCAGATGGGATGATAGAACAATAACAGACCGGATCAAATACACTTTTAAGCTGTTGCGTCGCTCATTAGCAGACACAAAATATTTTTATTGTTACAACGTATAATTCTGTACGTTGCTGAGCGGACAGGAGGTGACCTGTACTGAGTCAAATCAAATCATTTTATGATCTATGACCGGTATCACACTTCTTTCTTTCGTGTAGTATGGTTGATGAACAACCTATTGTAGTTTATTTTAACCCCCCCTTAGGTACCTAAGTTTCGGAAAACCCTTGTAAAGAAAATTCAAGTCTGAATTGGTCAAGACGAGCCAGGTGGCGTAGTCACAATTATAAGAACTTTGGAATACAAAACCAAAGTTAATTAACTTCCCCTTAAGAAATTCAATTTTCTAGACTCCTGCCAAGAACGCGGTTTCCAAGACTTGTTCAATTAGTGTGATCACTAATTGAACAAGTCTTGGAAACCGCGTAAAAAATCAATGCGTTCTTATACGAGGTAGATCACCACCTCGTATAAGAACGCATTGAATTTTAGAGGGACGGTAAAATACTGTCTGGGAGTCTCCTGGTTTTGCGTTAAACGTAACTTAATATATTTTGTGACTACAGGTATAATACTCTTCTCGACCGTATTGCGGTCACGGGAACCCATCTCCACGGAGATTAGCCAAGTACGCAGGAGATATTATAGTGCACAAGTGTATGCGCAAACACAGGTGCACTGCCTCATCCTTCGCTCTCATAGTCCGATGGGACGGCAATCCGACACGACTGGAGCGAGATCAGGCGTAAGACCGACGGATTTACGTGCTCTCACAAGTAGTGTCACTACACCAACCTCTTAACGTCGGACTGCTACTGATAATTTCTTAACAGAAAAAGTAACCCCAGTAACCATACAAACCGACACTGAGCTGCGACTTCCAAAAAACGTTTAAAAAAAAAAACGTCAATCTACCTGAGAGTATGTGGCGTTTCATTGTGTACTTACTTATAAATGTTTAGATAATATTGTCCCATTTACAACATCAGTCTCGTACAGTTATCGCGTTCATTATACAATTACACATAATTATATACCTTGTTTACAATATATATTGTACAATTAATTGGTTTAATTAATTATCAACTAGCTAATTTATTGAGAATTTGTTGCACTATGATAGTTGTTTAATTGTTTTATCTAAATTTAGTTATAGATACATAATTATATGTTTAAAGTCTGTGTGTAATTGAAAACGCGAACAAGGCTAGAAAAACTCTGGATCTAGATATAGAACAAGTCCCAAACCAAGCCCTGAGATCTAATACCCATGTCAGTGTTAGAAATAGGTATTAAATTACTAATACTGTATCAATTTCTTCAGTTTTTCTCGCGAACCAATTCCCAAAACATGTTAGCAATTTATTTTACTTTTTAGTCGATAATTTATTTAATACATTTACATTACAGTATTACTACATTTAGATAATACTAGCTGACTGACGTCTGCATGATAAAAGGTAGCCTATGTCCTTCTGCAAGGTCCAATTTATCTCCTTGCCAAATTTCATTACGATCCGTTCAGCCGTTTAGTCGTGAAAAGGTAACAAACAAACAGAGTTACTTTCGCATTTATAATATTAGTATGGATATATGTATATATATATTGCAATTGCAATAAGGTATTTTAATCACGGGTCATAATGATCATGTTTGTTTAGCATAATTCATAATTGTGTCGGAATAACTCCGAAACCTTACCAGTATAATTGAATACTAAGTATTAATAAATCCCGCAGTCGTACCAATTTATTGTCCTCTGAGATTCCTAAATGTGACGTTAGATAACTCACTCAACAGATAAACACAGAAGTTTAACTTCTAACAAGACACGAATGATAATTCCTGTGTGTAGTAACACTGAATCTGTCGAATATATGTAAATTTTTTGTCTATATTTTTTTTTTCTAAGAAAAAGCGTTGCCCCACACTAGGAATTTCTTCCTGTATCGTGGGTGTGTTTACGGACATGTAATCACACGAGAAAACACACCCAGACCCGGAGCAATTATCTATTGATCGTACAAATATTTGCTCCGTGTAGGAATCGAACCTGTGACACGCAGTGCAACAGTCGGTCTCTCGACCACTGCGCCAACCGCGCTGTCAATATATGTTATATAAAATTTTCTCCTGTATCTTGGATGCGTTTACGAAAACCAATTTCACTTGTACACTCACGGTTCCGGAACATTTATCGAACTCGAATCGGGTTCGAATTCAATTAATTGTGCGGCATCAGTCTCGAGTCTCGATCACTGCGCCAACCGCGACGAAACCATTCTTTTCTATAATTTACTGATGGTAAGACCACCTTTACCCGCTTGGTATCCCTGGTCTATATCATACATGTTTTCAGCCGCGAAACGCGTAATATTTCTACTAGCGAATTCTCTTGTGTGAACAGGCTCGCTACCTCGTCATCGTTTTAGGCGTCTGCATAATCAGATCAGACTAACATAAAATCATTTCCTAAACCTCAGAAGTTACACTGTAAATTTTGCATATTTTATGTGTGGCCCTTCTAGTGAGTGACACTTCTGTATGAACTTGTTTAGTGGCATCATACGCATGCGCTGGGTTCAATATCCTGCGCGCGCGCCGAACTACGACCTGCGTATCTCGCCCCAATAACACCCCGATAACGAAGATGTAGTGTGCTCTACTTGAATACACCAGTACGAATCTATTGAATAGATCCGATAAGTTTTAAATAAGCTTGTGTCCGAATATAAATCATTTTTACTGATTCTCGTTTTTTTTAATACAAGTAGTTTCCTATCTTATTCTGGTTAATTTATTTTGTGGTCAATTAAATGATGGGTGTCGTATTATTTTTCCTTCATAAACCTTCATTGAATATCTATTAATCAGTCTGCTTTCAACTTCCGCCACAATTCTAAGATTTGAACCCTCAACAAAATCTGATCTGACCAAAATCTACGCTACAAGCTGGTCATCACAATAGTACCAAATCAAACGATCAGGGGTCATCAGAAATCCGCCGTAAAACCTCTATATGAACAGAGTATTTCAGCACATATCCTTTCTATATATCGTTCGTAGCTCCGGGCGCCAACGCTTCCAGAATAAATCCGTGCCAGCGCGCCAGCGCCTGTTCTTATTGCCATATCTATTCGCAGTACCCTTAATTCCACTTGACATTTGCTGCCTGCCCGGTTTAACCGACGCCGGTTATTTTAGACATTCGCAATTTCTTCGTTTATTGTCGCACTGAGGTTTTACATGTGTTGGGCACGCTAAGTGGAATTGCATGTTGTTCTAGCATGTCTATGGTTTAATTGTTTTATTTGAATTATCGAATAAGGCTGAGGTATTTTTGTTTGAATTGCATTCAGCGTGTCTAAAAATAAAAAAATGTGACATTTAACCTCGGCTTTTGTCTGTGTTTAACGTGTCTATGGTTTATTTGGTTTTGATTTTCAAATTAGGCAAATATATTTCTGCTTTTATTGGATTCACCATGTATGCAATCGCCTACCAGGTGTAATTTAACCTTAGCTTTTTTTAGCAATGTAAAGTCCGTAGTACCTTTATTTATAAAAGTACTCAGTGGTCCAACTTATGCAATTTATTAAATAGAATGAACGAAATTATGAATTTTGAAAACCATGATAAAAAAAGGCAATTTGTCGTCGTCTATTTTTTCCCTACCAAACCGCAAATACATCAGCGCCAACATTGTGCCGATGTCTTCACCGCAAATACCGCCACCGTCGTTTGTCACTATGTTCTATTTTGTCTGACAATATATTTTAGGACCTCTCACGTTTTCGAAGTCAAGGAACCTTCGGAAGTACATTGTTAGGATTTTAAATGTGTCTTGGCGATGTCATGTTAGGGAATTGATGACGAAAGACTAGTTTTACGGTTACAAGCTGACAACTTGACTGGTGTTCATTAACCATTTTTTTGAGTTTCCATTAAGGAACAAGATTTAAGTATTAAAAAGTTAGAACCCTTATTTAGGCTAGCTTTCTACTACAGCTATGTGAAGAAGCAGAGCGAAGAAACAGGAAGACTCAGTCCACCAATAGAATTACTGTATGTTGCGAGCCTCACACAGTGCAGCTGTGGTGGAAAAAGACTTAGCAGAGTAAGGTCTTTGTACCATACAATGTGAGCGAGAGATGTGTACGAGGAATGCTAGCCAGGACCTAGCTCGCATTTCTTGTACACATCTCTTGCACATCTAACTGATAAGTAAAAGCTCTCCGCGTTTGTAGCGCACCCGTTATTCGCACAGCTTTAGTGAAAAGCTACCTTAATACGTGTACTTAATAAGTGATCACTGGATTGATAAGAATATGAAAGAAAAGAAAGTTTTTTATTTAGCACAGACACAAGGACACACAAAGAGGTAGAAAAAAAAACACAAAAACTTAACCTAAACATAAAAAAATTATAATATTAAAAAACGGATAAAAAGAGAAATTATTTCTAATTATAATTTAGGGCTACACCGACGACATCGGATATTAAGTGTTCTGTCATTCTTGTATATCCGATGAAGGTGCCAGTAGTGCAACTATTGTAACAAAACAAAAATGATAAGTCGACAAAAGCCGAATATAAACGAAGATTACCGAACCGTAGTATCCCACCGCCATAAGCAGATGACGTGCGTTACAGCTTACAGCTCCTTGAGTCAGGCAACTGTAGTTTGTTATGTATAAAGACTGCAATAATGCACAAATATTGACAAGTTGATGGCCCATTGCTGCAGATCTTACTGGCTGTTATGCAAGACGGAATGCACGAAGACTCTTTAATTTTATGATTGTTATAATATATGATACAGTCGATATGCTAACTGGAATATTTTAGGGCTGCCCGGATTTATTCTACTTCTGCAACTTTTTCAGTAAAACTTATGAGTGTATAGAGTCCTTGGGGCTGATTCTATTATCTTATGATCTAGGCCAGGGCTTCCCAAACTGTGCGTCGCGAAGCCCTGAGGCGTTGTGGTATTATACCGGGGGCGTCGTGAGGCGATCCACATACGGTATGGCGCTACACTCGGTAAATTCAACACACAGACAATCCACATTAAATTGCCTGTCTGTTATATTGTTATATGTTGCCTGACTATAAAAATTGAAAATTTTATTTGGTTTATTTTTGATAACTTGTTACTAGGCTAGAACTACACACTGGTAGGCACTGCTTTGGCTAGAAGGGGGGGGGGGTAGCTAAAACTCCCTAGGGCGTCACAGTAAAAATAAGTTTGGGAAGCCCTGAGCTAGGCGTTTTTTGTACTATTTCATTATAATAACGGTTTGAATATTTGATTTTCATCGTCGTTTCCCAATTCTACAAACACACACCGATACAGCATTAAGTCAATGATTAATCGAACATTTTTGCAAGTATCATTCAAAACTAGTCAAGTGACGATGTTCCGAGCTGAACACAGCAACTCTAAACAAAGAATACAATGCTAAAGATACATTCAAATTCAGAACTCAATTACGTCACAAGCACCGAGACTCCTTAACGTTAATCCTGCTTAGGAATCGGAGTATTCCTCTACCGTGTATTTTCTCCTCCGTTTACGAGACGCCAGTAAATCAAGACCTACTCAGTTTGCATAAAATGTACCTTAATTTAATTTGTCGCCTCTCGGAGTGTTTGTATAAAGCTCGTAAGCTCGTTACTTATGTGATGTTGACCTTCGACCTAAGTTCACGAGTTCATCAACAAAACGCATCTATCAATGTAGCACGAATAAATTATTCGTCTTTATTTTATTTTAATAGGCAATAAATACTTTTTATTTCTGCGTCGTTGTCGCGTCGCGTCGTAAGTCGTATAAAGAATCGCGTCAACTGTGGCGTATCAAGGAGTGTTCTGTGCTGATTTTATTTGTATGCTATGTTTATTGTTTTTTGATTTATAATTAGATGTTATTGCCTTTTTTTAATAATAATAATTGAAAATGCACCCAGCTATTAAACTTTGCACCTGTTAAATAGTGTTCTCGAACTTAAATAAGTGGTGAAGGAATAAATAGGCCTTTTTTTTAAACGACCGTTTAATAATGGTTCTCAACCACAACGTACAAGTCATAAAACGCGTACACAGTTTTATAATTGTGTGACATAACGCGTCAGTGTGTGCGGTCCCGCGCGGGGTCGCTACCCGCTGCATTGGCAAGCGTCCAGCTGCTCACCCAACTATTATTACAAATGCACGCATTGACCACATTATCTATGCACGCAATATAACCCCTATGACGAGGACATAAGACTTGCCCCCTTCACTTAATCAGAATCTTCAACTTGCACCGCGAAAAGGTAATGGATGAACAGCAGGTGATTTAAAATAAAACCATTTGTTATATTTGCAATGGCGTTTATTTCGTTTTGTTTCACAAGTCAACTGTTTTAGATCAAAGTGCGATGTTTCGTTGGAGGACGATTATTGTGAAATATGAAATGTCAAGTGGATTGTCTATACCGTCGTTTCATAGCAGATAGCTGTAGTACCAGGTAGAATTATTAATTTCTCCGTAGTACTTTAATAACGTCGTCATCATATTTCTTTTTCTAAGAAATGTATAGCATCGTTTATTAACAAAATAATAACGAAGCTTCCGTTTAGAAGTGCGTACTTGACATTATTAATTATATTGGATTTAGTCACGGCTTTAGTATGCAGAAGCTATTATTATCGGAAAAACAGTATGTACTTGTGTAGAAAGAAATTCCCAAAATACGATACTGTATAAGTATACGGTATTTTTAATTAATGTTAAAAACCACTCATTAGACATAAAAGGAAAATAACAAATTAATAGATTTACGCAATATGGCGCGAACTCACTAAGATGTTTGTTTTTTTTTTAACGTTTGTCTTGGCACACGCGGATCGTGAGTCATTTTGGCACCTGAATTATCTTCAGTTTTAATGGGACCATTCCTATTTTACGATTTACGTTGATGGCCCATGACTAATTATTTAGTGATGAATGTTTCGACTGGCAACTTTTATAGTTGAACCGATAAATGATGCTATTCTTCATGTCGTTTCTCGTAATGATAATGATCACATGGGCCATGACGAATAATGAAACAATTCAGTGAGTATAAATGTGATTTTGATTGTCGAGGAGTCGGTAAATAAATTGTCAATAAAATAGGTAATGGTTAGGTGTCGAATACTTTCGAATATTTAACGCAATATAATAAAATAAAAATTTGTTTTCTATTACATAAATGCGACACGTATACATAACTTAAGTGTGATATGGTTTGGAAGGAGACTCCAAATCGTTTAGTATGTTGATTCGCTAATTTCCAGACACAATAGAAATATTATTGTTATCGAGTACAATTAAGTACTTAAACGAGCAGGGTTATGTAATATTTTTTTTATTTAAAATCTTGATGGAGTATGATTCAAATCAGTCTAATAAGATTACCACAAGAATTCGTCTTTGTTACCTACCTAATACAAAACTTGACGAAAACCGAAAGATCACAGTACTTATAGAATTAGACCAAACTTAACAGAAAGTCCTAATAAGCTCAGAATCTGTTGAAAAAGTATCTGTTATAATTTTTTGTGGAATAAGAATACGGTCGCGAGTAGGATTAGAACCTGTGCCTCCCGGATACATACTCCAGACCACTAAGCAATCTCGACCTCTGCTCACTACCGCGAATTCTTCGTCCACATTTTTAATACGTCTTTTGGCGATGTCATTGCTATCTATTCAGTCCCTATACAGGTGACCGAACCGACACGGCTAAATTTGCAGTTAATACAATGTCAACTGCCTCGTTGGTCTAGTGGTCCCAAGCGCGACTGCTGAGCATGAGGTCTCGGGTTCGATTCCCGGGTCGGGCAAAGTGTTATTGAGTTTTTCCGTTAGAAATTTCTCAGTATCATCTCGGAGGTTGGAATTGTGCCCGGTAGATGGCAATAGGCTCACCACCTATTACATGGGACTTAATAACAGCATTGGAGAAATGTGGGTGTACAACTGTGTACACCTCTGCCTACCCCTTCGGGGAATACAGGCGTGATGCTATGTTATGTAAAGATGAAATTACTTACATTAAAAAAAAAAAAGTTTTTTTTTATTCAAAAATTTATCTCTTCAAATATCTGTTAGTCGTACAATTTTGTATTTTAGCGAGTATACCTATTAAGATCTGTCCCATGCACAGAGGATTTTGACCAGTGGTTTTGACCTTTTGTCCTTCATGTGTAGAATTTTCCAAAACTTGCCATTCATCAGATTATCTGATAAACAAAAGCCCTACCGAGCCCCGATAAGATTAGATAAAAAAAATTATCAGATTCACCTTAATGCTAGAGGATTTTCCACACGTTCCTACTTGGGTGCTTAAATATATTTTTCGTAGCTTATCTAATTGTCTTTCAATCTTATCTACCCAATTATGTTTCCATGCTGGGGAAATTCGGTATCAGACAATGAAATAAGAAATGTTCGGCTTCCATTAAATGAAAGCAAGCTTAAGCAATTTTATTTTATTTCTTAATTGTGTCATAAAAATAAACAGGTTTATTTTAACTAGTGGTCGCTCACAGGCCGAAAGACAACGATCATTCTTTTGAATTTGAACGTTATTTAAGGTTCTATTTTCAAAGATATATGTGTATGTTTCAAATGCATGGTAGTGAATACATTTTTTTATTTTATTTAATATTTGTAATGCCTGTTATATAAAAATATTAGCTTTCTGCACTCCTTCAATTCAATTCAATTCATTTATTCAATAACAATTTACATTGTGTCTGAATTCCCACAAATAAATATATCCTAAAAATCATACATGCAATCTATTTTTAAATCATCACAATATTATCTAAATTAAGTGTCAATCCATATTTAAACCATCAAAATTATCCAAATTAAATTACAATCAGAATATCAATAATAATAAGTATAATACAAAAAAAAAAAACAAATAAAAGGTGTTTAAATAATGTCATAAGTCAATTCATAAAAGTACATAAAAAAAAACCCATTGCTATTAAATTATAACTCATCAATGGAATATAGACACTTATTTAACAAGAACCGTTTGAGTTTACTCTGAAATTCACTTTTATATACAAGACCTTTAATTTCTGTCGGCAGTTTATTGAACAGTTTCAATGACTTGTGGTAGGAACTATGCTTTGCAATGTTCAGATGAGTCATTTGTTTCAACTGGAGATCTTTCCTTCTTGTACTCTCCCTTTTTCGTCTTTCATCTTCAGTCTCATATTCCGAGATGTGCTTAGATAGATGAGTAAGTAGGACCAAAATGTACAAGCTTGGGACTGTCAATATATTTAAGTCAATAAAATGAGGCTTACATGATTCTTGCTGTTGTATTCTAACTATGGTCCTGACTGCTCTTTTCTGAATCACAAAAGCTTTCTGAGTATTGTAGTCATAACTTCCTCCCCAGAAGAGTATGCTGTACCTCAGTTTTGACTCAACTAATGCGTAATAGACCATTTTCAAATGTTTTATGGTCTTCTCCATATCAACTTTAACTTTGCCCAGTTTCATACTCCTCCGTCCGCGTCATTTTCGTAAAAAGGGGTACAAAGTGTTTGCTTCACGTATTAATATAATGATTACCTAATTCATTCTCCATATTATGTAAAAAATACTTAATTGAAAGAAAAAAAAACCCATCTTACTGATATTGATAATAGATCATTGTCAAATAATCTTTGATTAAATACCTGATAGTCTTCTCTCGTGTTGTTCGGAACCTAGTTTCAAGAGTTCTTCAACTCGCCCGTCTTCCCCTGACTTGGCCTAAGAATTCCTATTAACAGCTGGGACCGATGGTCACCCATCTATAGACTGACCGCGCCAAGCGTTGCTTAACGTCAACTTTTACTGGCCATAGTTCGCAACGGTGAATGATTTCAACTAACTATAATAAAAGTCTTATGAATTAAACATTGAAGAACCACAACGATTTAAGTTTCAAGATATTCAGTAAGCCAGTCGTCAGTCTATACAAGATACGAAACAAGTATTTAGATAGGTAACGAAACATTGTCTAAAGCTTATAAATCCGACATTCATAACACGCAAATTCCTCTACGAAAATAAAAAGTATATAAAAAATATGTCATCGTTGAGGAATGAAGGCACGCGCGCAGCTCATTTGGCTCGGGAGCGAAATGCGCAGATCGGTTCGTTATCCGACGCTGTCGAGTGCCGGCACGCGACTAACTACACGGCAGGTTCCTGGAATATTGTCGCTTCCAAATTCAAAACTATGCACTGTGATACCTACCAACAAGTACTGGATAGGCTAGGATACAGTATTGTTTCGGAAATAAATATTATTAGCAGAACAATAGGTTTCATCTCCCTTAGACTTGTTGACGAACTTTACTTTTTGCATCATAAGAAACTTTTAAAAATAACTCTACTGAACCTGTATGAATTCATAGGAAACTACGTATGTATTTCTAAAACAACTACCTATTCTATCAATACTTATGACACATGTACCATCAATCTGGGAACCGTGTTCATAATGGCAAAACTAATTATTGATGAGGAAAGGTGCCAATGCATTTAAAACCCAGATTTTAAACCCGTACCATATATTTATTAGATCAGACGACTGTTATCCGTAATCTCTGACAATCACTGAAATTCTGGAGCTGGACTATGCGCGCAAAGGTTTTTAGTGTCACGTTGGCACTTGGCAATGCTGCCAACATTCCGGTAACGGCGAGATTCCCTGCGAGCCCGCCACGCGACAAGCTCTGATTCATTAGTAAAATGAAAGTGCTCTTGCCAAATATTTGTAGTAAACAATATTCTCACTTAACTTACTCTTGATCTCAACTGATCGGGCTTCATTATGAGTTGGTGTTCAGGAATCCGCGCTATGTGGAGATGGCGCCAATTATCATTCGTCAGCTGTGGTGTGGTATCTTGTGAAATATTTATCAGAAGTTAGAACAGGAATACAGTTTTCCTTATTGCGTTTTGATGCGTATTTTATGATAGTGCAATGTTAAATAATTCTAGTGGGTTCTTCCCTGCCTATTGCCGAAGTCCGCGACGCTTGTATCATGCATGTCTTTATTGTTATATTAGCAATGCTCCATGATATTCTACAGTTTTTTTATGATTGAATTTACTATTAGTTTTAATTTACTTTTCTAAAATTCGTGAGTAACATTTTTACCAAATTTTCTACCTTAAAAGGATGTATTTATAGACATATTGAATATTTATTGATGCCACAGCACCCTCAGGAAGACTTGCGACGCGTTGTTTTGGTGAAAACAGTTCGTTCATAATTTTAATTATCCAATTAATGTTGAAAATATTCAATTTCACAGTTAGTTTAACTCTGAAATTTAAAATACATGAACACAGATCAGTTACAATTTTCATTGCGTTATATAAAACATTGGATTCCTGTTTTAACGACTGTATAATTGCTGAGCACGGAGCTAATTAATATACTGTTCAAAGTAAATTCCCCGCAAAAGTTATTAGTGTGATTCCCATTCTAACAATTAATTAATAACGTTTTTTTTTCCTGTGTTTTGCCAACTTTCTGTCATTTCGACATTAATTGAAAGCTGTCATTGACAAAAGGTTCGCGTAGATTTGCGCGCGTAACGCTTGCGTGGGTAATTTCTATTCATGTCCACATCTTTTTTGGCAAGTCCCATAAAATTGTGGCAATTAGCTTGGTCGCTACCTGACGCCATGTAGGTGTTGCCGACCTCTAATTATTAACAATGTTCGTAGGTACTGCGCATGACAACCTGAAAAGAAAGTTACACGGATGTTATTATAACACAAAATTTCGATCGATAACATTTTATACACATGATAATGTATGGCAATGAAAATGCTACAGTTGTTCCCCCGCGGTGGTCGTTAGAAGAGACTAGAGTAAGTAAAAAACTAACTGAACTTACTAATCTATCCATCTAGCCATGCGTGGTGAGGGTAGCCATTTTCTTTTTAACCGATTTCCAATTATTTTTTTCGAGCCCCCGTCTCATGTTTGGAGTCGGTGCCATCCAAGAATACCAAACGTGTAAGTACATTAATGAAGTAGCGCATTACGTAACTAATCTGTCGCTTTAGGCAATTGTTGTGTTCATTTGCAAATAGGTTCAATTATGTATTGTTATATTATCATTATAATAATAATCGTTAATGTACCTTACTTAGATATAAGGCGTAAATTTAAAGAATCTTCCTAAAAAAAAAAAACAAATGTTTGTCTGGCACCGACTTCTAAAATAATAATAATTGTATATTATTGTCCTAATAAATTGATTTTATTCTTAATCGTCTAAAAATTTGGGTATTTGTAAGTCAGTAACGCAATTATTGTTCATGCATTTTTACATAGCAGGAAGATTTTTGGAGTCGGAACTCTTTTTTTGTTAAAAAAATTTTTGATCACTAATTGTAGAGGTACATGTAACACGAGGAAATAAAACAGGACGCTGCTAATAAAATAAAATGCGAAATGTTTGAGCAATGCAACTGTGGAAGAATTGCAATTATGATTAAAGACTAGAGTCCGTTTGGAAGCTAGTAGCCATTTTGGATAACCAGAAGAAAGGAATTGTGTCCTATTTAAAATAAATTATTTTATTTCTGTAAGTAGATCTTTTGAAGACACTTGTACAATTCATTTTTATAAACTAGATGGCGCCGGCGTTTCCTATCTGACTGTCTCTGAGAAGAAACGCCGAAACAAACACAGAGGTCAACGTCACTTTTTAAGTCCAGACATAATAGATCTATGTGAATGTAACGATGCAGGGATCGCCTAGAATGGCCTTTTGAGGAAAGAGCCATAGCAGCTTTGAGGTGACCTGTCCTGTCTGACGGCACATATGTATCAGTCATCGTGTAGGTCAACCGTAACTAAGGGAGCTCAACGACCCGTCACAAGACGATACCAGATCAGGAGGACATTTGCGTAGGTCACATAAACGACTCAAAACCGCCAGACATTCTATGAGGTTCATGTATGAATGAACTGCTGGCCCACATCGTACTCACATTCACATTGCAAATAGTGTCTAATAGTATAACAATATTATCAAAATATGTCAAGAATCAATGTCAAATAGAATAATCAATTCATTAAAATGTCATAAAATAAATAAATTAAATATTACAATGTCAACAGTGGTAAAAAAAATAGCTATTATTAATGAGTGTCTAAACATTAGAGCGAGCGGCACAATCCCAAGCATTTTTATCTTCTACGTAGTCTTTGACTTTATAGTAACCCTTTTTACAAAGAGTGCTTAACATATTACTTAAATTTGTTGAGACTTAATTCTTGAATTCTGACATCTACTTAAACTAATTACTCATTTTTGAGCCAAGTCGATGGTAGCACGAGTTTATTTTTATTCCTCGCATTGAGACAATGAATGTCGCTGTTTTTACAGAATAGATTAATGTATTTTTTAACGTAGATCAAATTGTCATAATCATATTGAGATGCGACCGTGTGATTGGAACATACGTAGTCACTGAAATTACATAACACTGAATACACCAACAATTGTTTTGTCGTGCTCTAAGAATTTGAAACGCCAAACTACAGTGATTTCCTAATTCCTACCATTTTCATGATTAGCATTTGTCTATCGATCGCTGCAGACCTCTTCCAAGAATGGATTTATAGTCAGAGCACTGAACTATTCACGATCACGATTCGTTACAACACATGTACAGAAGCGTGTACGACGAACACACACATTAATACACACTTATTATGCCTGACGGGGTCCTGTTTCAATTAGCACTTCTTGAAAATGCTGGCTGGTATAAGTTTGTTAGGTTTATTTTTGGCCAAATTGCCGTAATTCTTTTTTTTTTTTCATTTTGGTGGGAGTACAATTGGGTATTGTTTGCCAACAGATATGACTTGTTCGGGTACCTCGCACATCGCTAACAGACCTGAAAACAATGTATACCTTCAAATCACGCCACTATTTGAAGGTCGCCTCTAATATAGAATGAACTAGATATCGCAACTGTACATACATATTTGGCATGCCTTTATTAGTCTCAAAGTAAGCGCACGATGCAAAATTTTACGTTATGCTAAGATAGTCCGTCGTTCACAGTCTCCTAAAATATCAGAAAATAGAAAAATTGGCACAATAAACAGTAATCTAGTAATATCTTAGCTTTGCGCGATCAATACACATTATAATAAAACAACTTTTAATCGGATTAATCGCGTGTAATAAACTGTTGATACGCCTGACACCTTAGTCCTCCTGCGACCACGAACTCTGCAAAGTATTCGACGTCAGGAAAAACAAAAAACCAATAATACACGCGATTAATCCGGTTAAAAGTTGTTTTATTATAAACAGTAATCTGTCACAAGTGGAGATGTTTTAATGCTGTTTTGAATTTAATTAAGGCACTCAACATCTGATACGTTTGGTTTTAATACAATGAGACGTAGTACTTAGGTTATCTAGTAAAATAAAAAACTGTTGTAGCTGCAGTAGGTACTTCCTCTCCATATCGGATAACAAAACTTACTTTTTTTCTTTCAGAAGCGTGGTAATAGTACCTATAACATAAACAAGTATAAAATAAATTATAAAACACATTATCTAACATACCTATTGTTCGTCTAGACAGTGTGTCCCCGCCACACGTGTCACACAATAGTGTTGCGTAACTGTCACGGGCGAGTGTCACGTTGTCGCAGCAGTCGCGGCGACATTAAGGTGAATTTGACCTGTCAGAATGACAGTTTAAGCAGAGTAGTGTTACCTGTAACTATGTTTGTAATGTGTTATGAAATAGGTAATAATTACTAACATTTTTATAGTAAGTTGCCTTTGCCTTAATTGACGAGTTCACGCTATGGAGCAATAGCAACATAGTTTTACGAAGACTCCGAACGAATAGGAATACTTATTTATTTTTATATTAAGTACTGATGAAAGTTCCGGGATCGAATCCCGTCGTGTCAGTTTCTACAAGATACAAGCTGCGCTTAGTTTTTGGCTCACTGATGGCCATTTATTAGCATTGATGTTACTTCTAAATAGGATTAAAAAAATGAATTATTTTTCAATCTTTCCTCACATTACATTAAATAATATTTATACAGTTATAGAAAACTAAATCTACATTGATGAATTGACTTTACATGGTATGACTGTCGGACTGGGCATCAATTCGAACCCAAGGCACTCACCACTTGACTTTTCGAAGTCACGTGCGTATTATAAAACGGCGAAGGAAAAAAACATCGTGAGGAATCCATCAAACCTAAAAGATGTTCTCGATGGTGTGTAAAGCCATGTCGGAGGCTTACGGGTGGTTTAAATCTGACATAACTAGTCCATCAACCACACGATAAGAAGAAAAAACACTACAAAAGAAGATTTTTAATCATGAGATATCAAAAACTATAGGGTTGAGTTTGTTTCCGCTCCCCATCTCAGCTCGTGTCGGAAGCAAAACTAAAAACATTCTTATAATTATGTTTGTAATAAAAACGGAACGTTAGCCAGTGAAACAATGCAGTAATTATGATAATAAACAAGCGAGTCTAGGCAGCAGGCTAGACGAGGTACAAGGTTATGAGTTTAGAGCGAGCAGTTAGTACGAGGAAAATTTTGTTACTTGATTTAAATATGGTCCTAGGTTGAAATGCATGGAGAAGGGAGGACTCTAAAATTGTACAGTTTTGAGCAGGGGGTCTTAAATGCCCACTTTGGCTGCTGAATCATAATCAAAATTAAAAGTCTGTCCCTATGTATGCTTAGATCTTTAAAACTACGCAACGGATTTTTATTTTATTTTATTTATTTTTAGACGCGGTTTTTTTATAGATTTTTTGTATACATTGGCTAAAATAATGATCAATACAAACAAACAAAAAACCTCTTCCGCTTTATAATATGTATTCTATAGAATGCTGCCTCGATATGTGAAACCAATTACTAAGCCATTTTAATGACGAGTGCAGTCGTCAGTAAAATACCATAGAATGGGCAATAAGCTTTGTCATATAAATAACCGAAGGCAATAAGTGTCAGGCTTGGTGTCAGGTTTAAGATTCGCACAGGAAACGGCCGCCACGTGTAGAAAACATTATCATTCGCCATGATACCAAACCCAATAGTGTCGAGTTCATTGACGTTCACATGAGCATTGTGCCTGTTGTTGTAAACACTGAGTACTCATCTTCTCTCGTATCACAATAGAATATTCAAAATAATTCAATTGCATTCGAAATTCGAACGAGTTTATCGTATTTTTTTGTACAATCGATTTAAGATAGTTTCTGTCTGTCGTTTTTACCCTGAAATTGTTTTGATAAAATAATTATAATAAAACAACTTTTAACCGGATTAATCTCGTGTACTATTGGTTTCTGTTTTTCCTGACATTTCGAACACTTTGCAGCGTTCGTGGTCGCAGGAGTGATCGCGAAAACATAAGATATTACTATGTTAAAATAATGTTTATGAAGTAAACATTATTGATAGGAAAAGCGTTTACTGGAATCATAAATTAGGCTCTCAAAGATTATATTTATATTAATTGAATAAATGTACGATGTAGTGTGTTTATTTGTAATTTATGTGACACTCTAAGTCACATTTGTTTTTCTGTATTGTCATTTTGAATCTTAATTCAAATTTTAAATATGATTAGTAATTCAAGATAAATCTTTGAAAAGCATTAACGCATGCTTAGCGAACTCTAAAGTTACAATATTAAATGGAAAAAGAATACGGTCGCGAACAGGATTCGAATCTGCGCCTCCCGGATAAATACTCCAGGCGCTCTGACCACTAAGCCATCTCGACCTCTGCTCACCACCGCGAATTCTTCTTCCATATTTTAACACGTCTTATGGCGACGTTATTGCAATCAATTCAGTACCTATACAGGTGACCGAACCGACACGACCAACTTTGCAGCTAATACAATGTCGTAAAGAATGCAATTACCTTAATAATTCAAGATAAATCTTTGAAAAGCATTAACGCATGCTTAGCGAACTCTAAAGTTACAATATTAAATGGAAAAAAGCCATAAGACGTGTTAAAATATGGAAGAAGAATTCGCGGTGGTGAGCAGAGGTCGAGATGGCTTAGTGGTCAGAGCGCCTGGAGTATTTATCCGGGAGGCGCAGATTCGAATCCTGTTCGCGACCGTATTCTTTTTCCATTTAATATTGTAACTTTAGAGTTCGCTAAGCATGCGTTAATGCTTTTCAAAGATTTATCTTGAATTATTAAGGTAATTGCATTCTTTACGACATTGTATTAGCTGCAAAGTTGGTCGTGTCGGTTCGGTCACCTGTATAGGTACTGAATTGATTGCAATAACGTCGCCATAAGACGTGTTAAAATATGGAAGAAGAATTCGCGGTGGTGAGCAGAGGTCGAGATGGCTTAGTGGTCAGAGCGCCTGGAGTATTTATCCGGGAGGCGCAGATTCGAATCCTGTTCGCGACCGTATTCTTTTTCCATTTAATATTGTAACTTTATGATTAGTAACTTCATTATTTTGTGTTCAAAATAACGAAATCCATTATTAATTTCACGTCAAAATTGAAGTGTTTCGATAATAGAGTTTGCAAGAGCTTTCAAATTAAATTTCGATCTTCCCAAAGAATTTCATTATTAAATTCCATCCAAACATTTCGTGAATGCCTAAACCAAAACTATGGAGTGATTTATTGGTTGATATGGAAAGCCTTTATACTGCTAACATTTGATTTTGATTCCAAAATTTTGAGCTTCTAAATTTAAACTGAACAAATGAAAAATATTTTCTCAACATCTAAGCAAGGTTTTCCGTCTAAAAGTCGTTTGTGAAAATCCCTGATTTGACAACAATGTATCTAATCCCGTCCCATTATTATGCGTCCCGTTTGCACCATCGCTTGCTCGGCATCGGGGCGGCTGACTTTTGTTGATAACAATGGGTTTCCAAGGGAAAAATTACAGATATTTCTTGTTCACTGACTTTATCCTCAGACTTTTTAACCACTCGATATTATATACCTATAATAATTCAAGGCTGTATGAAGACGGTCTGTGTTAAACGTATAAATACAAAATCATAAATACATGCCGTTTTCTTTTTAAATTCTTGGCTGACATTCTCGTATAACACACTTTTTTAATTCATGAATTCATTAAGCACATTTTGGCAGCCGAGGAAATAAATATTATCAACACGCTTTTAGATTTTTTATTTGAAATTTTCAACGTTTGCAATAAAAAATATTTGTACGAGAAATGTTTTTTTGACGACAACAGAATTTGGATTGAAATATGGATCATAAATAACTGATACTTAGTCGTGTGAACATTTTTGAAGGTGTGGAAGAACCCTAACAGAATCAGGCGTCGGTATTTTAAGGTATTAACTATGTCTAAGTCGGTGCCTGATGTATGTGGGGTTTACAACCAGATACAAAGGCCGGTAACATAACCACAGCACAACGAACATAAGTGACTAACAAGAGGAAAACAATAACCCTCTCCCAGTACAGGCACCGACTCCAAAATTAACAGATTATTATTATATATTGTTCTTTTAAAATGATTTTATTATAAGCAAATTTTGATATTATTTTGAACTTTTTAGTGTAGTAGATTTTTGAAGGCGGTTTTCATTTTTTGTTTAAAATTAATTTATAAGTACGGGTGCAGAGTTATAATTTATTCATAATAAATTGCCCAGTACGAATCTTGGTAGGCAGGTATACAAATTATAAGTTCAAACAATACGATATCAAAAGGAAAAGTTGAAACGACGTAATTTTTTTAAGAATCTTTCTTCCCAAAACTTTGGTTACGATAAATATGAGAAAAACATCCGGGCAGATATATTGACGTGGTCTCGTCTCTAATGCTCTTTGTGGCTGTCACATAACATTTGATGTGTATTGGCAACTGACCAGAAAAATATTATTTATCACCAACCTCTTCAACGGAAGTGGGGAAACGAAATATTTACTACTAATTGGTTACGCGAATTCTTCAAAGTGTATTCATGGGTCCCCTGAGATCATCGAAGGTAGCAGGAAAATTTGCCATGATGATAATAATCATCAGACAAAAATCTCAGTTACGTTATTTTACAGATTTTTTTTGGCGACATATTGATTCAGTCTCTTTAATATCTAAAAAAAAATGCGTAAACGATAAAAGTATTAAGACTGTGTCTTTCATATAATGTTTTTTTTTTGCTTTAATAGTACTATCTACAAGCATGCAAGCGCTTACCTGGCAACATTAATAGCTTCTAGGAAAATGGTCCCTCTTCACATTAACAAATCCTCTGAAAATAGTATTCCTTAGCCTTACTTATCTCGAAATGAATCTTGGCCCCCGATACGAAAGAACACCCCTTGGGTCATTATTTCGCAGTTTCTCGCAAATCATTAGCAATCGAAACTCCTAAGCGCTTCACTATATCAAAATTCTCTCACTAGGTCACTTCCTGCAAAAAATATACCTACGTATAAAATAATTAGTACATTATTAAAAAAATTTCTATTGTAAATAATACAAAATTACCGCGCTACTTCGCTTAAAAGTCAATTAAAGTGTATTAATTTTAGGAAGGCCTGCACGAAATTTATATTTGTATTTAAAACCATTTATACCATCATAAAGAAGATCCAAAGCGATGCTATAAACCTACCAATGATGTGTCAAATAATAACTTTAGAGATGTGGCGTAACAAATCGGATATAGGCTCCGGTTACCTATGTTTTTTTTTTCTGTAATAATAAAAATAAATAAATAACCAGCCCATAACTGTCCCACTGCAGGGCAAAGGCCTCTTCTCATACAGAGAAGGCACGAGCTTGATCACCACGCTAGCTCACTGCGGGTTGGCGCTTTCAGACTACCAAGTCCAGGTTTCCTCACGATGTTTTCCTTCACCGTATGTCTGTGATGTCTTAGATTAACTAAGAGAGTACATATGACATTGGTACATGTCAGGTTTGAACCCACAACCTGCGGCTCAGGAGGCGGGCCCGTTACCACTCGGCCACCACGACATCCGGTTTTTTTTTCTAAAACTAATTGTGTTGTGCAAACCTTCCTAAAAGCAACAGATAGCAGTCTTATCTATAATAATGTATCTAAATACGTTTCTTCCTCTTCATGTTCGTAATTTAGAAACTAATTTAATTGTCACAATTTCAATATGTGTTACATAAAGTTATGAATCACGATTGCTTTACGTAATACGCATTTCTTAAGGGAAGTCAAAATTGCTTTTACATATTTGTAAACACAACAACTTTGACCTTATTATAATTCAAGTTCACGTACGTGTGTGTGATACATAAATTGCATCACACCTGTTATCCCTGAAGGGGTAGGCAGAGGTGTACACAATTGTACACCCACATTTCACCAATGCTGTTATTAAGTCCCATGTAATAGGTGGTGAGCCTATTGCCATCTACCAGGCACAGTTCCAAACTCCGGTCTGCTACTGAGAATTTTCCTAACAGAAAAACTCAATAACACTTTGCCCGACCTGGGAATCGAAACCAGGACCTCATACTCAGCAGTCGCGCCTTGGACCACTAGACCAACGAGGCAGTTGACGTGTGACACGATATGACATTTAACCAGTATTTTTAATCGTATTTTTTTTTCGCGAATCTCGAAATCGTTCTCTTGCATATCTAAATTCAATAACATTTTGGTGTTAATTACAATATTTTCTTTTTTCCATGTCCAATTTCGTCTTAGTTGCCACATTACTAGGCACATTTTAATGGTAGAGAAAATAAGTGGACTACGAAATGAGATACCTACGTTATTCTATTTATAAACTTTGTGGGGCCAGCCATGACTAATAAAACAAAAGAAGCTACGTAGTATCTCATAAAATTACAAGTACTCTGTACGAGCTCTTGTTAGCTAATACATATTTTGGGTTTGATGGAAGAAATAATGATAGTCTTGCTGACTTCTTAATAAAATATATTCTTGATAATATAAATGTGTTTACATTAAGACGGACAAAAAGGTACTCAATAATATTTAATAATGAAACGTTTTACATAAGGTAAAAATGCTTATGCTAGCTAAACTAATAAATGTGCGATGTAATCGTACATATTCCCGGACGAGTTAAGAAGGATGCGAGAAGAGGAGTAACTTGATTTACAACAAATAAAATAAAAGTTAAAGTAAAGCAAAAATTTATATAAACTTAGTTTTTTTTTTTTTAAACTAAGGGGAAGTCCCTATGTTAACGCGAGGGGCACGAGGAATATGAACGCGCACGCTTTCGAGGTGTCCACTTGTTCCATTGGTATCGCGGCTGCAGGGCTGCGCAGCCGGCAATGTCCTCTCCTCGACGATGGACGGCGACCTTGTTCTCGGAACTCGCCATCGACACTGTGTACGGCGAACCATAATGATGATTCCAGCAATGCACACTATCCCCAGTAGTGCGTAGATCATAGCGTAGTGATGAATATCATGATAAGATAAATCATCAGGTAACACCACTTCCGCCTTTTTCATAGACTGAATCCTATTGTCTACTTCGGTGATTTCTCGTTCTAAATCTTGAGTTTTGTTCTCCAAACCCAGTTTAGGTATGCTGATATTGATGATGTGGTTGATAGGGGCAATCTCTGGGGCATAAATAGCTGATGTCGTCCTTATTTCACTTAGGTATGGTTTATGTGAATATAAGGTGAAGTTGTCTGTTTTTGTAATGCATCCATGACCTATATTTATAAGTCCGGCTTGTGTCAACTGATGTACGGTGACTTGATTACCGCATATTGTTCGAACTTGACACCTATCACAACAAAAGTAAAAATAGCTATTCAATGTGTAAGTTTCTTGCCAATTATTTTTACAGTATGTTGATATAGTTTTGCATTCCGAATTATCTGTCTCACAAAAGTTCTTATCACCTTTAATTTTATAAATGGGTCGCAAGATGTGGCAGTAATAAATGTCGGAAACCGTTCGACATGCTCTTAAGTCTTCTTCAGAGATTGTAATGTAAGTATCTTTCTTCATGTTAATGGAGATGTACTCAGATACTGGGATGATACTGATTCTGCCATTCTGACTTGTTTTCTTAGGGATTGGAATTATCTTGAGGATTTCATACGAATCTCGACTGATGAGAGGTAATTTGATCTCAAAAATAATAATGTCCTCTAGAAGTCTTGTTTTTATTTCCAGTAGATCGTATATCTTCCGGAGATCTGCGTGTATGTTGTCTATAGGCAGAGAAACATCCTTGGGCAACTTGCTCGCAATTGTGCTTAACTCACTTATGAGTTGCTCGGGCGTAATCAAGTGTAAGTTGAAACGGCCATTGTAAATATCTGTGACGGTGTCTAATAACGTGTTTTGAATGCTCTTCAAATTATATAAAATATTACTTGCTATAATAGCTCCCATGTTAAAGTCGTTAATAATACTGTTTGATTGAATATTATTCTTCAATTGGGTGATTGCTGCGTCCAACTTGTTCATGTGACGATTTATCATTTTGAGTTGTTGGTTCATATTAAGCTCTGTACGTTTGAGAAGGTTGTTTTCTGCTTCCATGAGTGAAGTCTGATTTCTCCAAAGAGACACTAAGTGCCTCTCGTTATCTCGAATAAGAGCAATATCCTTGCGATATTTCTCAGCGAAACTCTCGTCGAGCACTCCGAATAAGCTGTTTGCGATATATCCCACGCCGTTAATGAGACCTCGGCGCTGACGCATTATCCCGGGTCGCGTGCTGGAATGCTGACTTAGTAATATTTGATTGTAATACTCAAGTTCAGTGAACGCGTGACGTAGCTGGAGTACAATTACGTCACAGTGAACTTGATCTTTTATAGTATCACATGTTTCTTTGAGCGATTGGATGTATTTATCGAATGTTGTTATTGCCTGCCAATACGTATCCATGCTGTAATATACAACAAGGTTCCAATCATCTCGAACAAGCATCATGTCTGATACTTTATCAAAGTACAAACTTTGATTTGATTGAAATGGCGTTATCTTCGGATTGCATTCTGAACTTGAAATGAATGTGAAGAATAGCATCAGAGCAGTGACCACGGAAGTGAAGTTGAACTTGCCCCTCCTCCTTGTTGAGGATCTTTTAACTTCCTGAGGTTCTACATCTTGATGTATCTCTGCCGTGTTGCAGTGTGCGGCCGGTTCCTTTTGTTCTATAAGTACGGATACTTTTATAACGGGACGTTTGATAATGCCATTTTTCGTTTTTAAGGATACAACCCGGACGTGGCCGTCCTTGCCTGGATGTAGTTCTACTACTCTTCCCATCGCCCACTTTCCGGGTGGCAGATTGTCATCATGAATGAGAACTACATCATCAAGTTTGATGTTGGGCTGAGGTTGCGTCCATTTACTACGCACAGTTAATTGAGCGAGATACTCAGTGCGCCATCTTTTCCACAAATCTTGTAATATTTTCTGTGTTAGTTGCCAGCGTGTACGCAAATCTCTTTCAGTCTCAACTAACGTCAACGTAGGACCGCCAGATAAAAAGTGAGAAGGTGTCAGGAAGTCTAAGTCTTCGGGATCTTCTGAGATTGCACACAGTGGTCTTGAGTTAAGACATGCTTCTATTTGTGTCAGAAGTGTGGTGAACTCTTCATATGTCAGTTTTTGTTCACCAATCACTCTCTTGAGGTGCTGTTTGAAACTCTTCACGGCAGCTTCCCACAGGCCTCCTGCTGATGGCCACGAGGGAGCGTTAAAATGCCATGTGATCTCCATATCAGCTATCTCAGCCATTAGTTTGTCATCTATCATCTCTTGTAATTCTTCATACTCCTTGTGTAGGATCTTGCTGGCTCCTACGAAGTTGCGGCCGTTGTCACTATATAAGTGACAAGGTGTGCCTCTCCTAGCCGCCATCCTGCGTAATGCGGCGATAAAAGATGACGTTGTCAGGTCTGAGACTAGTTCCAAATGCACAGCCTTTGTTACCATGCAAACAAATACTGACACATATCCTTTTGTGGTCTTGACACCACGACCCTTGTTGGTTTTGATATAGACATGGCCAGTAAAGTCAACGCCGGTGTGCATAAAGGGGCGAGATGGATTGATCCTTGCTGCAGGTAAATCTCCCATCAGGGGTTGTAACTTGTTAGGTTTTTGTTTTCTACAAGTAACACATTGACGTATTTGTTTTTTAGTTGCATTATTACCGCCGATAATCCAATACTTTTGTCTAATGCATGCCAATGTAACTCGAGCTCCGCCGTGAAACGTGAGTTTATGCGCGTGCTCTATAATTAATTCCGTTAAACGATGTGTATGAGGTAAAATTATAGGGTGTTTGAGATCAGGACTGATCGCAGCATGATGAAGTCTTCCACCCACCCGAAGTATTCTTTCCTCATCTAAGAATGCGGTTAAATTCATGATCTTGCTTTTCGTGGAAAGTCTGTTGGTTTTCTTCAAGTCGTGTATTTCTTGATGAAATTCCTCTTGCTGAACTTCTTTGATTATTACAGACTTTGCTTTGCGTAACTCTGATAAGGTAACGTAGGGTACTTTTGGCCTCTCTGTTTTTCGAACTAACAAACGTCGTAATCGTGCTAGAACGTGTACAGCCATTGTAAATGAGTTCATTCTGCTTAGGAGTTTATTGATAAAGCTGTTGCCTTTCGTTGCATCTTGTGTCACAACATGTACTTGTTTAGTGAGGGCTTCTTCATTTGTGAAATAGTTTTCAAAATGTGGTCGGTCCCCCGGCCTACCGTGTGGTAGCCACGTAGGTCCATTCCACCACAGATTGTGTTCCTTTAAGTTCAGACTTGTTAATCCTCTGCTAGCACAATCTGCAGGATTCTCCGCTGACTTGACATATCGCCAGCATTCGGCAGGCATCTCCATTGTTATTTGTCGCACCCTGTTGGCAACAAACACTCTCCAGCGATCGGGATCTCCTTGTATCCAACCCAAAACCGCCATGGAATCGGTCCACCCATAAACCTTGATGTCGTGACCGATCAAACTTTCCTTCACCTTAACCATGAGTTTAGAAAGCAGATGTGCACCACTTAACTCCAATTTAGGTAAAGAAATGTTCTTGTTGTTAGGTACTAATCTTGATTTCCCAACTAATAAAGTTATTTTTGTTTGACCTCGATTTATAATTTTGCAATATATGACACATGCATATGCCTTTTGGGATGCGTCACAAAATCCGTGCAACTCGATATTATTTCCGGCGGTGTCAGTACCTATCCATCGAGGTAATTGACATTGATTTATGTTATTTATATCTTGTTGAATTTTTGTCCACTCTCGGTGAATTTCTGCAGGAATCTTGTCATCCCATTGCAAGTTCTCCCTCCAGATGTCTTGGAACAATATTTTCAGCTTGGTAGAAACTGGAGTGAGCCAACCGAGGGGGTCAAATAGTTTGGATATCTCGGACAATAATTCTCGCTTCGTGAGATGTGTATCGGTAGTGTCGTTGATCCTTGATTGAAAGGTAAAAATATCTTGTTGAGGATTCCAATGAAGACCCAATGTTTTTGTTGACTCTACTTGTTTGAAGTCATATCTCTCCTTATCGTCACCCTTGTCGGTGCTATCTTGCAATTCTTGATAATTAGACCTCCATTTTCGTAAATTGAAACCACCTGTCTTAAGAAGAAGTTTCAAATCTTTCTGTAATTGTTTTGCTGACGTCACAGAGTCGGACCCATGTAAAACGTCATCCATGTAAAAACACTCTTCGACTACTTGTGCTGCATATGGGTAACTTGATCTCGCGTCAGTAGCTAACTGCTTTAGAGTCATCATTGCTAAAAACGGAGCGGCCTTGGTGCCGTACGTGATCGTAGTTAGTTGATATTCTTGCACAAGTTGATCAGGAGAGTTCCGCCAAACGATTTTTTGTAAGTGTTGGTCATCTTCATGTACCCAAATTTGACGAAACATTTTCTCAACATCTGCGATAAAGGCTACGCGGTGTTGTCTCCATTTTAATATAAGGGTCATAAGATCCTTTTGAAGATTGGGTCCTGTATGCATCCAGTCGTTTAAACTAGTCCCAGTAGATGTTTTTGATGACGCGTTGAATACTACTCGGAGTGACGTAGTTGTCGAATCGTTACGTAATACGCAGTGATGCGGCAGAAAACACTCATATTTCTTGTTACTATGTGACGGTTTCATGTGACCGAGCGATAAGTATTCGTCAATGAATGCCTTATATTGTGTTGCAATAGACTTGTTTCTATTGAGTTTTCGCTCTATTTGATACAATTGAGCTACAGCCTTGTGTTTAGATTCTCCAATTTCCGTGTTAAAATTAGACTTCATAGGTAGTCTCACTTGATATCTCCCGTCTTCCAACCTTGTTGTGGTCGACTTGTAAAATTTGATGCATTCATCTTCTTCGTATGATTTTTTAGTGTTTTCAGGAATATCTTCTATCTCCCAAAACCTTTGGATGTCCTGAATGTTATGAAGAACTAGGTTACATTGTAGACTTTGTACTTCACCGAACAATATCCATCCAATGCGTGTTTCTTGAGCAATATAGCTACTTGAATGCTCCCGATGAATATTATTCATGATAATTTTAGCGTATACATCTGCACCCAATAGTATGTCAACCGGGTTGCTTATGTAGAACTGAGGATCAGCCAATTGAATTTGTTCTAAAAATGCCCATGATGGCTTTGAAATTGTTGTGTGCGGCAAGTTCCTCGTTAGAGTCTTCATGATAAGAACCTTGGATTTAAAATTGTAAGTATCGTTTAATGAGATACAGTTGATGTTCAACATTCCTTTACACGTCTTGTCATTCATGCCAACCCCAGTAATAACTCCGTGACATTTTTGTCGCGGTAGCCCTAGTTGTTGTGCTGCGTTTTCGGTGATAAGTGAAATTTGCGACCCTTGGTCGATTAGGGCTCGCATGGTTCTCTGTAATCCATCAACTCCTATCACCTTGATGATTGCAGTTGCTAGGAGCACTGTTGACGCAAGTTTTTGCTGTGCCACGTGAGTCGAGTGCATTGACTCTTGCTGAGACTGCACGGGGCCGGAACTGTTCTCTGACGTAGTGTTAGCATTTGTATAGGCATCGTGTAACATTGTATTGTGCTGTCCGTTGCATTTTAGGCAACGTTTAGTTGATGCGCAACTTTTTCCGTTGTGACTGTACAGACAATTTGTGAAGTAGATTTTTGTGTCGCATCTTGTTTGCGACGCGCTGACTCTAACGTGGTGAACCTGTTTTCCAGAAATTCTAAAAATTCTTTCAATGATGGTAGTTCTCTTGGCTGTTTGAGTGAATTAAAATATTCACCGAGAGTTTCTGAGTCCAATTTTTGAGTGAGCAGGTGCACTATTATTGGATCCCAAGTATCAATACTGATGCCTAAATTCTTGATACCGTTAAGGCATTCAGTTGCTATGTCATGAATACGTTTGATGGAATTTGATGTCGCTTGTTGCGTAACTTGGATATTCAACAATGTGTTCATATGAGTAGAGAAAATGAGTTTCTTGTTATTATAACGATTGTTTAATATTTCCCAGCAAGTAACGTAGTTGTCTGAGCTAATAGGAAGATGTTGTATTAACCGGTCTGGTTCACCTTTAACCTTGCTTTTCAAGAACTGCATTTTCTGAGCAGCAGATAAATATGGGTTACCGTGTATTGCTTCCGTGAATAAGTCCTTGAACGATACCCAATTCTGGTAATTTCCGTTAAATATAGGAATATCCAATTGTGGCGTAGACTTTTCTCGATAAGATACAGACCACAATTTACGATTGATCTCTTTCTTGATGTTAAGATACATCTGCTCATGTTGCGTGTATGAAGTCTCGTATTTTTCGTCTATCTCATAGAACTCGCTATCTATTTTCCAATGTAGATCATCGATAGCTTTCCAACGCGCTTCCAAAGTTTTCAAAATATCTTCATATTCCCATTTTTCCGCTACGACTGACAGATCTATATTCTGTATAGTCCGAGAAAAAGCCTTGAAGTTGCTACCTTGTTTACGCAACTTTTCATCGAATTTGCTATCAGTTCCCCGAGTAGTATACTCCTGGGTTGGCAATGGACTCACTGGAGTAGTTTTATCTTCCGCGGCTGAGGCACCTGGTTGCTGTCGGCCAAACAGAGTTGGCTTGATTAAAGCTGCTCTTTGAATCGAATCTCTAACTTCTACGTAGAACGCTTTGGTTTCTTCGTAGTGATTTCCAATAAAATAGTCATGATTTTTATCTTCGTACATGCATAGTTTTTCATGATTTCTCTGAAACTCGTTCCAATAGCTGTCCAGAGCTTCCAGTCTTTTCTTTATATAGTCAGAGGTTTTGCGATCCTGACCATCTTTCTTGAAATTGATACAGAGTTGTCGCATGCCATTGATGGCCACTTGTTGTTTGTGAAACAATTCTTCCATCTTGATAGGTAAATAAATAGGAAATTCAAACAAACCTGTTGATTTTCCCTGCTAGTTTGTGGAGTACTTTCGCCGTCAACTTGCTTGATGCAGAGTTATGTTGAGCTTGATCTCTTTGAATTGATAACTAACTTTTCTTGATAAGTATACTTGCTGAAGCCTTGATGCTAAAATGTTTACTTGATTTTTGCCTTGATGCTGTTTGAAGTCTTGAACTGGACTGCTTCTTGTTGTCACTAGTTCTGTGCCAGTGCTCTGATATTCTCCCGTATGATCTTATGCGCCTTCTCAATTCGTGTCAGTGAGACCCGCTTGTGGGAGGCCGACCGAACCGATTCGCAACCACACGAGAAAATACAAATCACAAACACTTGATCTCGAAGGACCATAAATGTACGAGCTCTTGTTAGCTAATACATATTTTGGGTTTGATGGAAGAAATAATGATAGTCTTGCTGACTTCTTAATAAAATATATTCTTGATAATATAAATGTGTTTACATTAAGACGGACAAAAAGGTACTCAATAATATTTAATAATGAAACGTTTTACATAAGGTAAAAATGCTTATGCTAGCTAAACTAATAAATGTGCGATGTAATCGTACATACTCTAATCTCTTCGTGGGAATCTCGCAAGTATATGACTGGATCTGACGGGTCTGTAATAGAGATTCTCGCGAAATTGTTACAAAGTTTAGACCTACCGTATAGATTCGGTAACACAATGTCATCGTATACAATATAATATTAAACATAGCTCAAAAACTGTTCACACTTCATCGTCGCTTGGATAAAGAAAATTCAATATAATTTACATTAGTAACTATATTGTGCATTTGTTTTTCTATAGGTTACTATTCTGCTTTGCGTGCTCATAAAAATATAAAAACTTGACCGCTGTATACAATGCTCTTCGTTTAAAATACTTATCATTCTCATGATGGATTACTTAATAATTAAAATACTTAGATAGACCTTCTGCATACAAAAGAAATTAACGACGTTCAAATATACAGGACCCCTTTATATTTTGTTTATGGTTTAGTGCAGTGTCAGTGTCAAACGCCGGTCACTCAGTCATTGACGTCTGTCAAATTCAAATTTGGAACCATTCCGTCAAAATCACGCCACGACCAAAGTTAATAAAATCAAACGACAACGTAATACGAGTATGATACATCCTGAACATCAAAACAAGACGATTAACATTCAATGGAGTCGTATGCAAAATGCAGCTCTATAAAATTTTTACGCGACATGACAGTCTCTGTTTACGTGTGATAATTAAGCTGACACGTGGAAGTGTCAGTGTCGATGTTTGTTTTCGTTTCTCCGCCAATCAGGGCACCGGTACTTATTGCTAATTCCCGATTGGCTGATTCACGGAATTTTGTGATAGAAATAAACTTATTCAAATTGGTGACTGTCATTTCTCCACTGATGAATAATGTGGATAGTAGGGCGCCAAGAGGTTAATTTAAGGTGATATATCAGATTGAAAATAATATTATTCATGAGTAATAGAATCCGATATTCACGTGCTAAACTCGTACTATGACTATTAGTGTTCTTAGATTTCTAAGCCATGATAAAACAAACACACAAGATTCAACTCTATGCTGGCTACTAGGTATTACGATTTCGACAACCTTTAGGAACACTTGAACGACCCTATACTTTCTTCTTGTATTATGTGTAATCTCAAAAAGGATAAAACACTTTTAAAATCACGTTTTTTAATCAAACAAACTTCTTAAAGGGACAAAGCCTCAAATTACGTGGAACCCCCAATTAATATGAAACGTCTGCAGTTTAAAAAATGGCTGCATTGCATTTACTGAAATTGCATTGCCATTTACAATTTCACGGATCCTAACATTGATGTATATCGTGTAAAAAGTTAAATTACACGAGTAAGTGAAACCCTAATCATGATGTTTCCTCAATGATTTGCTTGCTACCTTTCCGAGAAGTGTCGTGATGATGCCCCCGGTCGCGAGAGTGGGTAATCGGTTTCTGGGAACGATTGGGCCCTCAGCTCTGTCTTAATGCTGCCAACGCGATGTATACGTACACTCTTGGCAATGATAGGACGCAGCAATTTGTGTGGATTCATTTCGAGTAGAGTGTATGACTCAGGGAAACGTTTTACCCCGATTAGGGCGTTGACAGTATTTTATTTCGCGTACTATAACTACAGTTCCCTTTAAAGACCACCTTCGAAATGACTGCCTTGCCAATACACTTAACAAAACGGCGTATGCGTGTTTTACATAATAAAGGCCGGGTTCGTCAACTATCCTTTAACAGATGGCCATTAAAACGTGCGTAGTTGCGTGTAGAGGTTAATAAACCAATATAAATATCTGCGTTATTATTTCTAGGAGGAATTATTGTATATAGTATCAGCTATTCTAATAATAGACATATTGCAACGGCCCGCCATCTTTCTTCCAATTTAAAAATAGAACTGTTTTTGTCTTTCCCAAGGTACTTCCTATTAACCCGGGGCAGAGACTAGAATCAGTATCAGTAGTATCGACTATCCTCATTCGGTCATTCCGGTAGTGCGCGATCATTTATAACCTGTAATCCATTAGACTGATCGATATCAGAGCCACAGCATGAGTGGCATTTAAAAAAAGTGCATTATGGCCATGTGAAAGTCTTGACATTTGCGTCCAAGTATTATTTATTGATCTTGTCATATTTTACACATCGATTAATATTGTTTTAATGTTGGGAGTTATCCGTATAGTATTTTTTTCCACGTTTATAACTTATGGTTATCATGTGCCTTGCCTACGTATCTGGGCAAGTATAACATTATTTTGCTCAAAACTAAGTTCGCTGAGGCAATGAAGCTTCCAAAATATTAGTCTGTAGTCTTTTTTTAAATTTTGGTCTATAATTAAAGCCAACTGGCAATGGATTGTGGTTCGCAACATTTTCCTATTTCGCTATAAAATTAGCAGGAAACTGTCAACAAATATTCATATAGAGATTTCGCTGTTCACTAAAGAGGCTAAACTTGTATAAAATCAAATACGTTTCAACCTATAGGATAAGCTTGAAATAAACTTGAACTAGTAGATACTACAACACTTTTAATATGTATTAATAACACATATAATTCTGAGCAACAAAAAATTTAAAAGATTAATCAACTTTACAACATTTTAGAAATATATAAATCGGCCGTGGTCACGGGCAGACTGGTGCAATTCGGTCGAAACGTCGGGAAACAAAAAAGGTATCGTAAAAGCCTTTTATATAAAATATCGCGATATAGACCCGATTTATATATTTCTAAAATGTGTACAAATCGCGAATGTTTAAAATCAATTATTGCAACTTTACAACATTTTAAAGAGAAAAGTTTTTATAAAATTCCTCGGGTGCGTCCGTTATCAGAACCCAACAACGTTGAGGTCGGCTTCCAATCTCACCAGCAACAATACTTTACAAGGAGCGATTTGTGGTTGTGAGAAAATTTTAACAGCTTTTCTATACATTACCTGTCAAAAAGTTCAATCTTAGGTTATTTGATGCGGGTAAAAACCCTTAGTCGGCCGTACAATACCAAATATCTCACGGCGATTGTGCATGCTCGCTAAATCACCATTAGCTCAGTGATGCAAATCACAAACGAAGGGTGACCATGGCTTTAAACTCGTTTCTCACAGCTTTATCCAAATTTACAGTAAGATGCAATCGCCGCTCAACTCAATTAGCGACGGTAAATGATTGAAGATTTTTGTAGATATAGCGCCTACATAAATCTTATATTCACACACCAAGACTCTGTAGACCATATAAATATTTTTTGCGTACGGGAATCATACCCGCGGCGCCAATATCTCGACTACTGCCCCAACGAACAACGCCGACGGCATCCTTTTATTTATTCTGTGCCAACAGTACCGTCAAATTTGAAATTGGAACGCAATTGTATTTTCAATCTAGTTCTATTTTTTTTTCTATGGCCTTGTCAGTATTATTGTTACGATTTTGGTATTATTCACAAATTCTCTTTGTCGACAAATTTGTCGATTTTAAACTTTATATTTAACATAACAACATTAAATTTTTTATCGACTCGGCAATTTTATCGACAAAGATTCGTGCTCGCACTGCAGTACAGGAATTCAAATTATGTTCATTTAAATGTATTTTCTGATAGTACTGAATTTATTTATATTTTGTATACGGAGATATAGCCTGTGTGTGGCGAATTGTAATCGGTTTTGAATAAGTAATAATAACTAATGATTAATTATATAGTTATAGTCATGTCGAGTCGTAAACGCGATCTGAATTAGAATGGTAAATTATTATGTTAATAGCAATGTAATATGTGTTGATGGTTTCATTATATTGTATTATATCAATTAACGTTACGTACGTTAAACAGTATTCTATTACCACTTAATAAGAAAACCCAGAAAAAAAAGAGCAGGATTCGGAGTTTTGAACTGCACTTGAATCAGTACTCGCAAGTGTTCTGCTGAGCTTCGCGACCCCAAGCATGCAATGCCGAATGGGCATTATAATTGAAATTGGCACTTCGAGTACCGATCCAAAGGGTGTAGGTTCAAACTCAGTCCGCGGTTGTTCTGTTTCAATCAACAAAAATTGCAACATTTGTGTCTACTGTATAATTATGAGTTAATGAAATTAAAAAATTGTATTGGAAATTCTTTTCTAGACCAGCTGTAGACATAAAATTGTATTTTAAACTATCCATCGTAAAGGACACGGTGTCCCGTTTTCCGTCAACACCGCGCAGAGCTTGTTTTCAACTAAAATGTCACGTAAGCGGGCCCGGTTCTATACATAATTCATACAACAAGGCTGAAACTCATTGATTGCCCGCCGGACTACACTACACTAGTACTACAACCTCTACATTCACGCCCTGTCGCGATATGTACAAAATTCAACCTTCCAGTAAACAGCCAAGACTAAAAATCGAATGAACCAAATTATTATTCAGCTAGCGTACGAAATTGAATCTTGACAGTATAGTATATGGTTGGATTCAGGGTAGTAACTGTTTGGTAGACTGCTGGTTGACCTTGGTCGGTCGAGGGGTGTTCCAAGGTGGCGTCTAGCCCTCCACCCCCTGGGCCCGATGCGTCGGCGGCTTGCGTAATAGATACTTTTACATGTTCAGCCAGAAATTTCGCTTAGTTGTCATGGCAACATAGCCGTATGTATAGTACTGGCTGTTTATAAATTATGCGACAAATTGTGAGCGACAACACTGGCGTCATAGATTCGAAAATAGAATCTCATTTGTGGCACAAAGGCATTTGAATCCATACCAAAAAAGATAAAAACAATTAAAACCGTAGATACTATTTACAAATCAATTTTTACCTAAACTTCTAGCATTATTAGGGATGACTTTTGATGTAAAAATACATTATCAGAGATACCAACAAATAGTTCTCAACAAATATTCGTGTTATCAAAAAATTCATATCACACAATAGGTAGGTATCAAGTTTTGCAAAATACACCACTGATTCCACGAATCGAAATGATAACCTGTTAATTACCACATAATCCTTGATATTTGCAAATCTGATAGTCGTATAGCAACTGCATTCGTAAATAATATCTCGATAAAAATATCCACTCTAATCGTTATCGATTCCCTAATCGATACCTATACGCCGCCGACAATAAGCTAGGTATTTATTTAGAATAAGGTACCATTCAGAAGAGATTTATTACATAGTATCTAATACCTAATTAAAGTCCTATTTGTGTACTTGGCTGGAAAGTAGACACTAGAGAATTTGGAAAAAAGGAAAAGAAATGTGTACACCCAAATTTCACTAATGCCATTAGGTCTTAGGGTATTGCTGTCGACTGAGCACAATTTCAAATTCCGGGTTGCTACTTAAAATTTCTCAGAAATACCCAATAACACTGCCGAGGTTTGAGTATGAATGTGGATGGCTGTAAGTGTAGAGGAAGACCGAGGAAGCGATGGATGGATTGTGTGAAAGATGATATGACTAGTGGGAGTGACGACCAATATGACGGCTGATAGAGAGATGTATGGAAGAACAATACACGGTGCGCTACCCCAATTAAATTGGGATAAGGACAGGGGAATGATGAGTCGGAGGAACTATCATCTTAATCCAGGATACTCAAGTAGCATTCAGTCATACTGTTATATAGACTCGAGCATATACATAATTACATTTCTTTACTTTTTTTTCTCATTTTTAAAAACGTTTCCCCACACTTAGAATTTCTTCCTGTATCGTGGGTGCGTTTACAGACATATAATCTCACAAGCACACACACACCCAGACCCGGAGCAATTATCTATAGATCGTACAAATATTTGCTCCGTGCAGGAATCGAACCTGCGACACGTAGCACAGCAGTCGGTCGCTCGACCACTGCGCCAACCGCGCTGTCAAAAACTTTACCACCCTAATGTTGAATTTCGTTTGCACATCATATCATGTTAAGGTCTATTTTCGCTTACAAGATCAAAGTGACAGTAAGATACTGCAGCCTTAATGACATTTGATTTTACAGTATGGCAAAACTTTATCAGACAATTTCGTGGTCGTGGTAAAATATGTAGTTAATTTAAAGAGGCCCTCAATAAGCAAGTCATTTTCATAATAAGATAAAATTTTGCGAGAAAACAAAGACAGACGTACTTAGATAGAGGAATGATATTTTATAAAGAGATAAATTGTCTAGATAAACGTTGATACACGTGATATTATAAATCATGCGGCATTATCATAAAAAGTCGGGCTGAGTTACGCTTCTGCCTAGGGCTATCATCATTATGAAATAAAAGTGTATTTCGTTTTATTTTACCTATGCGCGGCATTTTTTCCAGTGGAGAAATGTCATCATTTCTGTCGTCTCTGCAAACTAAGCTGCAAACCAAACCTCACTTTTATGACATAAGAATCCGCAAAAATATATTAATTAACTTTATTAAAATTACTTATCATAATAAAGCATAAGTAATTTGTGTTACAATAAGTTTTTCTACAAAATATTTTACAGAAAACAATTAACAGGTCTTATATAAGTGGAAGTCGTTAGAATAACTATTGTTAATAACTAATAAATGAATAAACAAGGTTATACAATATTAAAGAAAGAAAAAAGATCTTTGTGTACCAACCCTGTGCACTGTGATAGCTGTATTTCCCAGGATTATAGATAATATAATAATCATTATATTTTTGTATAACATAACTTTCGTGAGTCATATTCATATCAATTATTATTCGCGGTTACTACTCACTCGTCGGCAATCCCGAAAAATGCACGTGAGTTACTAACCGGTGAATAATAATTAATTATTATATTTGCCCACACTCATGCCAGTTGCACGGAAGTTTTTATAAACTAGCGGGCCAACCCTAATTTCTGGAAAAAGAGAAATAAATACATTATGTACTGTATTATTGATTTTTGATTTTCCTGACGTTCCGAACACTGCACTGTACTGCAGCTTTCGTAGTCGCAGGAAACCTCACTAGCGCCGCAAAGTGAGAAATAATTTAAGCATGTCTCTGTCACCTGCTACATTTATTTACACGCGATTTCTTTATATCAAAACCTACATACATAATAAATTATATTATCGTATCTGACAACTATTATTGATACCTTGTAAGCGATCGATTCATTATCAGTTTTTGGGATTTCTTTTTTTTTTTATCTATAATGGATCTACGTTTGGTCACTAACCGAAAAATTAATAGTTTTATCTTTAAAAACAGATGAACATGCATGAACGTAGATAAAGCGAAAGGGAGGTATGGTAGAATTGTGGGCGGTGGAAATCAATAGTTTGTGCCTAGCCTACCCCAATGCTCGATGCTGTATTTAAATATCTAGAAAACGCATTCAGCCGACTTGTTATGAGTGGTTTATTCATATATTGAACAGACAATAAAGTATCAACGAATTTAGCGAGCTCATTCAATTCATCTCGTTCGTAATTAATTACTAACAATAACGTTAGTTTTTTTTTCTATTGAAAATACGTTGCCGACCGAGGATTTATTCCTGTGTCGTGGGAGCGTTTACAGACATATAATCTCATACACCCAGACCCAGAACAATTATCTGTAGATCATACAAATATTTGTTCCGAGCGGGAACCGACCGCTCGACACGCGACGCACCAGCCGTTCTCTTGACCACTGCGCCAACTGTCCCGCAAAATTGAAGGTCTAAAGACGTATGCGAGTTGCGGGAAGGCTTCATACAGACGTGCCATAAGTTGTCGATCTGCGACCACCGTCGACGCTCGACAGTAGTCAACGGCTACCGTCGAGCGTCGACGAATCGCTTAAGAGCCTGAAATCACGGTGGATTAGAACACCTGGCTGGGGGCCCTAATTTTCTTAGACAACTACGGTTAAGTTGTCGACAAACTCCAAGGTTGACCTGCGAGATGCTTTACACAAAATAACTTTGCTTCCTCTTATTTTGTCTCTTGTTATTAATTAGTCGATTGTTAAGAAAAGAAAGAAAGAAACGTTTATTTGACACAGTTTTAAGGACACAATCAAAAGATACAAATTTACAAAATAGTTAGGTAGCTAGCGGGCGTTGTGTGCCTCACGGCTGCGCCAGAAAGGTCCAGTTCAGCAAAATGCCAGCTATTAATTAACTTTATTAATTCTTAATTAATGGGTATCACTAATTGCAGTAGAAGTAAGCCAATGTTCTAATCTTAAAGATATTTCGAATTATTATGAAAAACAAAGCGAGGATTAAAATATTGTTGTGATCGAAGGATAATAAATTAAATTGCGTATGAAATTGTTATTGAAAAACAAAGTTCCGAGTAGGTAGCTAACATTCTATTACGCGCGGGAAATTCACAAACAACTCTACTATCTATGAAGGTTGCTGTCTATGTCAACTTAGCATAGATAAGATATTTACCTATTGTCTAGGATGTCTAGGTACTAAGGAGGATCTACTTACGCCGTACGCCGATGTCCAGGCATATTGGCTAGTCGAAGTAAACGTAGCTGTGATCTCAGGAGCCTTGTAAGTGTTAATGGATGCCCGTGTGGTTTTAATCGGTAGGAGACCGGCACAACGTCCATGATAATAAAAGGCGTATCGCCTATCTAGGTTCATATCCAAATGACGGTCACACTTTATCACATTGCGTCGTATCTTATATGTTGTCTATGACCAAGAATAATAATAATATTTCTTTATTCAAGCACATGGAGCATATGTAGATAGGTATAAAAACCTAATTATACTACATCAAAATTAACCTAAAATTATGCTTGGAGCCATCATTATCCAAAATTGGAATTGGTGAAATAAATAATTATACAAATAATTATATTACGACGACAGATAAATAACATTCGATAACATGTCCTGATTTTGCAGCTTAGTTGCCTGAACTAGGTTAAGGTTTAGGTGTTTCAGGCTATTTTGCCTAATAAAAAGTGACTGCAAGTAATATGAATATTTAAAGTCATCTTAATTATTACCATACATGAACTGTAAACGTTAAACAATACTTAACAGTCTGAATCGCGACATAGCCGCGGACTCAGCTCATGACTAAGGGCTCCGTTCGAGTTCGAAACTAGTCGGGCAAACCCGAAGATTGTACGTGAGTAGTAACCGGTGAACAATAACTAATACTTAAGAAAACAACATTTACTAAAACGATTACAATTTAGAGAGACTAATTAATTTATTATTTTACAACAGTAATATATTCATTTATAATAGGTCGGTGATTTTAAGTGCTTAGTTAACATTATACTACATTGTTTCTTACTTATGCTATATACTCGTGTTGGATTTATTAATATGACATTAAATAATAATACTATATAAATCACTAACCTGTATATTTCAATTACCTTCAACAGTCACACCTTATTTTTTTCAATACAAATAGTACAACAATTAATGGTTCAGTTTTACTTCTTATTCTGCCTGCAATATATACATTGGCAAAGAATGTGCCTCTAAAACTTGGAGTTTATTAATAACCAGCAAAAGGAAAACATTAACCCCCAATCAAAAACTTTTCCCTTCAATCCCTCCAAAAACCCAAAATCCCGCCAAAACCTATTTTTTTTTTAAATATTCGCATATAAAATTAAAAAGCAAAGACAAACTACATATTGAAATTCTTTACAACCTAACACTCGTTTAACTAAAATCTTATTAAATTTATTGTACCATATTATACCTTGAAGTTTTGAACAGACTAGGTCTTTCCGTCTCTTGTTCGGAAGAAGTCGTATGAAAGGGAGCAAGGCATGTTGTATTAGTACGGTGTGTAAAATAGATAATTGGCGAACAGTTAGGACATCATTAGACTGATATAAGTCATAGGTAGGGAATATGTAAGGGCGGAAAAAATATAAAACCAATACGCTTACCGGGCGCGCGATCAATCGAAATACTGATTGTGTTTAGACAGCACTATGAAGTATTACATACGTTCATACGGTACACAATATTAGGCTCGTTTATTGTATTGACTTAATTCAAGCGATTTAACCACGTTAATTATACAAGTATTGATCGTTTCAAGTGCACATGCACTTGTTTTGTGTACCGAACTAATCGCTGGCACTAATCTAAATGTAAACAGAACTTTAGTGACAACAACCAGTGGGGCGGTAGACGCAACAACGCCCATTACTGATAAAATATATTTGAAAATAACACTGATATTATTATTATCAATGTCTAACTTTACTTCCATGTTGTTCTAGAAATAATATAGCAAAATAAAATTCTTAGTGTGATCAGTCGTTAATTGTGGATAATTAGATATACATTTGATAATGATACACTAAAACAATCGGTTACTTTGAGTGAGAAGGGATGGATACTTACGTCAAATGCAAAATGAGACATAATAAACATAACTCCACACCGAATTTTCGGTCACACCTGTCTCCAGGGTGATTAGCCAATTACGCTAAAGATATTATATTGCACAAGTGTAAGCGCAAACACAGGTGCCTTATTTCTATGCCCTCTTCCCTCACTCTTATAGTCGACTAGCTAAATTTGTGCCAATTCTTCTAGATTTATCCGAGAAAATGGTTCCATAATTACGGCAGTTATAAATGTCGAGAATCAGAGTTGATGCCAGCCATTAAAAATTAGTTGTGCACTCCGCAGGTTTGAACTTACAACCTTTTGTTAAAGATCTGTAACCACTCAGGCATCACGATGGTCCAAAAAGCACGTGCGATTGAAATGAAGCGAGACATCCCTGATTATAGACCGTTTCATTAGTTCATTGCCCATTTTCACGAGCATTACTAACACAAATCTGAATTTAACGGGTACATTTTTATCACGCACGAGAAATGATTGTTAGTTTAAATTGTGCAAAAATAAAATACGATCGCGAGGGAAATGAATGTGCATCCCTTGGATTGTACAGAGCACTTGGAGTACCAGGTGAGATCCAGGTGGCGAGAATTTAAACGGCCGCGGTTTACTATTCGCAAAATTAAAACTGACATGAAAACTAATAATTACTATAACTAATAATTATTTATATAAGTAAAATGAAATAATTTTCTTTGGTAAACGCATAACCTGAGAACGGCTGGACCGTTTCAGATATTTCTTTGTTCATAATAGTCCGATTAAGGTTTTTAGGGAAACAAAAATTGGAAAATTTGTATCCTTATTAAAAAAAAACTGTAACTGCTTTTCCATGTGTAATTTTGGACAGCAAACGTCTGTCGGGTCAGCAATAATTCTAATAAAAACAAACTGAGTTTTTTTTTTTACAAATCAGCCACAATTTTCTTATCACTATAACTTGTTAGCCAGGATCTACAGTAGTGAACTACCAGAAAAAACGCCGAGACAATGAAGATTGATGTGTATCAGGCTCAGGGGTAAATAACAGTTTTGAAACTTGCAACAAAATGAATCAAAAAAGAAACATTAAAGGAGAAGGAAAACACAATATTTGTATAAAAAAATTAATAGTGTATTTAACTATTGTGGAAAGAAAATTTGGTACGGTCATGAGCAGGATTTGAACCTGCACCCACTGGATGAATACTTCAGGCTATCTGCCAGCTATCCCTATCTTTTCCAAATTGATTAATAACTCAACATAACCTCTTATGCTGACGTCATCGTCATCTTATTCAGTTATTATACAGTGACTGACCCACAAAAATAATAATTTTACCACGGATCTTAACACGGACGGAGCGTTGCGTACGACATGTGAGAAGCACCAATTTCCAATTTTGCTTGTCTACGAGCTAAACGCATACAAATACTTAAAAACTCATACATTCGGCGCCAGTACGCTGCGTGTAATTTATTTGTATGTGCGTAATATATGCTTCGGTTATGACAAGGCAAGGTTCCAACCGTATTTTTTTTTCAAATCCGTGAATTTTATAGCGTGCAAACGATTTTGAAAAATTTAATCTTAAATGGCGTACGTTTTCGTTGTCTTTTTCATTATTTTAATCAAATTACCATGTTGTTCATGATCTTCAAAATATCTGCTTCCCTGCTCAAAGTCAATTAATCAAAGCTGCTGCTACCACACCACTATTGAACCGTAAACGGCTTCAACGGTCCTGTTGCTAGCCACATTTAGATCCGGCTGCACGTGTTCGTGCATGACCGATAGTAAAATAGGTGTCACGTATATTTCTGTGGGGGTTCCGAACTTAGTAGATTTTTATTCCTATTTACTGGGATTATATTACATAGAATATTCACGGCAAAAATTTTGCATGGCAATAACACATTAATCTAGTTAATAGAAGCCAAAGTTACCGTGACCTTCTACTCCATGAGCTTGCGTGGTTTTAGCTGTAGACGGCCTTTGAGCGACAGAATATTAACTAACTTATTTTGACGATAAACTACAACGTGAGGAATTAGGGGTTGTTAGAGGAAAATGTATATAACACGCAACGTAGGACGTATGTAGGTACGTGTTGGCAGAAAAACAGTTGCTAAATTGCAAGTAGGCCGAAATATGTTAGTTGGACCGCGCCCACGCGCCCAACTTACTCTGAGCCTAGAAAGCCCATTGACCTACCTACCTCGGGCCCTTACAACTGAGTGACGTGCGAGCCAAGGGGCGCCGAGGAAGCTCCACTTACACCAGTTATCTTGGCACACGTTCCGCAGATGAGTCTCGACGGAAACCCCGCCGTTCTCTCATTACGTACATTGTTTTGGAGCCAGTGTTTTGAACGCGCCTGACGCCATTTTGACGCGGCCGTTAGATAGTAATGTGCTGTTTATCTCCGCCGTATAAGGTCTAAAATAAATCGCGTCATCAAATAAACAATACCAAGTCGTAGATTGAATGATGAGTATGTTGATAACATATCGGCATGTTATTTCTCCCACATTTTTCGTGTTGTTATTCGTATAAGGAATTCGATAACGAACTATCAACAGAATAGAGGCATAGTTTTGGCAGCGGCGGCGGCGGCGTATCGCTTTGATTACGAAATGTGGGAAGCATTTGTGAATGTAAGAGCTATTAAAAAGATATACGAAAGCGGGAAATGTTTCAGTATGTGACAATTTTGATAAATTGTTTCAAAGACAAAATCTATAACATTTACACATTTGTTAGTGGGGTGTGAGTGTTTGGTGCGTCAGGACAGGGCGAGGTTGGCGTCTGGGGGTCGTCTGCGGCCTGGCCACGACCTACATCCGCGCCTCAACCCCCTCGCAAGGCAGAGGGGGGTGCCAGCAGCGGGGTGGGGGGTGATGACGCGCGGCGTCTGCCCCCTCCCCTGGCACCTGCGTTATGTAAGACGAATGTGTTTTGCTGATAGCGATGTGGTTAGCTGTACTCATTTGAACAGGATGACGTGCTCTGCTCTGGGCCCCTAGGGCTCACGAGATTACATAGGTCTTAAAGTGCCCGAGTAGATGTTGGTTAAAGATTTCTCCTTTTGCAGACAATGTGTTGGATCCTATATTAGGTACAGCTGCGCTCAAAATACTGTTCCTTTGTTTGTAAATTCAACTAACGGAAGTTAGAATGGAAACTCGGGAACATATTCAGAAAACTACTAAACGACTAACTCACTTACCAGTATCGAGTCCATAATATTACTATTTGTTTTATGTAATTTGGTAAGGTCGACTATATACATAGTAGGACAATAATTTTCTGCTCTGTCATAGATTGATGTCGTTAATTTGTTATGAGAGTTCTCACCGCTCTGCTCCTTAGTTCTCGGTTATTCAGATAAGCCGTTGACGTCAGTAATGTGACCCTTTGACATTAATGTATTTACGTACTTCCAACTGTCGGAGACAAGAATACTTCGGCTGGCAGTTGTGACGGCGACGTCCCGTTTTCTATATTTGTGATAATTTGTGCCATATGCGCAAACTCGTCGCAAATAGTCCAGGAAATTGATATCATACTATTCAGGGCGATAAGTCGTCTTTACCTGAGCATGAATATACATTTTCAGTAATTTTTTGGCCTTTACAAAGATTTTACAAAATATATTATTTATAAGCCCGCACACTAGGCTTAGTAATGCCTGGTTTATGACGTCAAGGTATAATCGTCATCCCATCTTTTATGAACCCTATACAGGTACACTAAGTAAGATGCGTAGGTAGTAGAACAGTGTACTAATAAAGTGTTTATTTAAATTCCAGGTGGTGGAGACAGTGGTGTGTAAGCCAGAGCCACCAGAATCGCCTCCAAAGAAAGTGCGGAGTGAGGACTACACGACGTATGCGTTGCTCCTAGACCCCTACGCGTTGCATTACCGAGCGTTGTCTGCGTTCCGACCATGGGACAAGCGAGAACCAGTGCTGCAGCACCCCGAGCGGGTGGTGCGCGTCGCCGACTGCACCTCCTTCGAGCGCGACTACCAGCCGAACGTCGCGCTCAAGCCTCTCACGCCGCCCGTCGACGACGTCACGTCCTCAACGTCGCCGCCTCCGCAGAGCGACTCCGAGCTGGCGGCGCGTCTGCTCGATGCCGAGGCACGCCTGGCGGAGCGCGCCCGCCTGCTGGACGAGCGCGAGGCGGAACTAGTGCGGCGAGAAGCACGCCTCGACCAGCGAGAGGCCGACATCGTGCGGCGGGAACAGAGTCTCAGCGACGACAGACCCTCGCCGAACCCCTCGCCACCCAAGCAGGAGGAAGCGGAGCCGCCGCCATGTTGACCTACGCGCGTCATCACCAGGTTGCGCTAACAGTGATTCGCGATGAACGCTCAGTGACATTGCGTCTCCACAGTACATACAGTACAAAACCACGAGGTGCTGAACCAATCATGATGTACGGTTCTGTACACGGCACCGTGTAAATATTTTTTTCCCTACTTGGATATTGTTGATCTTTGAAACCGAGTCTAACGAGACTTCTTTCTATTTATACTGTTTTGAATAATTTTATGTGGCGACACCTATACGGTGCTGCCGCGTTGTGCAGGCTCCACGAGAGCATCGATTTTAACCACAGATTATACAGTAGCACGATGCAGATAAAAATAGTTGTACATAATCATATCAAGTACAGTTTTATGAAATTAGTTTTTTGTACAATATACAGTTTTTCTTGTAGTCTCTTCAACGTGTGCCATTCTGAGGGTACGTCTGTTACCTTTTCATATAACCACAACTTTGTGCTTTTTCAATACCTTATTAACAAAATACTCACATTTATAATATAATATAGTAAAATAGTTATAAAACTACAACCATAAGCATAATTTATACAGGGTTATTTTTAAGTTTTTTTTTGCAATATCTGTGTACATACAATAGCAATAACGGCGTTTTAAGTTAACCTCTACTTGTGTATTTAACATAAACTTGATATTAACTATATATTCCGGAATATTAAGAAGTAGATACTATCAGTGGGCGGTGTTACACTATAAATCACTTGATAATCATGTTATTACTTATAAAGCTCATTCTACACGCGATATAGAACCATTACGTAAATCATTAAACATTTTTGATGGTGTAATATCGACCTGCCTCCCACAACAATTTGCTTGACATCTACTTTACGTAATGAATATTGTTTGAATAAATAACTCTGTATAAAACCTCAGTCATACCAAATAGTAATAATACTTCAAACACATACATGCATACCTCTTATATGTTAAAGGTTGTATTAAAACCATGTGGAAATAGGTTTATATTCGTTTACAGACATTAGCCAATCGTAGAAGAAAAGAGGCACATCCGTAATGTTAATTATTAACTCGTTAAAATGTTGTTCTGTCAGGTCTACAAGAACACTTTATCTAAGTCATCTGTCCCGCTAAAACTTAGTAGGCATGCAAACTGCTAAATTATTTACACATCTAAATGCGTGGCTCTATGGCCGACAGCGAACGTCTTCCAGCAGTAATAATAATAAGAACGGGATTGTTATTTTTAAATATCTCATTATTGCCATTTGCACTCTACACCAGGTAAATGATGTCATTACTTTATAACCAATGTCTAGTAATAATGTATTAAACACCTGACTAGTGGGACATTTGCATGTAATACTTCATAAGTTATAACTTTCTACTTCAGTAGAGTCCAGGCCAACAAAATTATCTTTATAAGGGTCAAGGCCCACAGTCTACCTCATTGTACATAAAATTTATTGGTCTAAATTAAGAAAAACTATGTAAGACACTGATTTCATTTAGATTCTATAAAATTGTTTTCATCAAGCAATAATTTTATTAATGGTGAATTAATCACTGCCTGAATCTTATAAATTTGTTAGGTTTTGTATATTCAAGAAAATGAAAATGATTGGTTGTCAACAAGGGGTCTTTAGTGTTGTTCTGATGCGTTTATGTATTACATGAGTATCGTTGTAACGTGTATGATATGGTACTGTGAAAACAACATTCAGAAAAACGCAGTGTGAATTAATTCCTAAAAATTTGGTCGATACAAAAAAAAACTATCGTAATTTTAACTTTTTCATCACAAGCTTTGTTATTTAATTATCATAAGACTTCTGTCTTTTCGTAGCATTTTAATTTATTTGAATTCTTGTGATTTTTTATGTCGAAAACAAAATTTTCACAAGTAGGTTTTTAAAATATTTTTAAAAACTTTAAAGAAATATTATGTAGGTATTGTCACTAAACGAAAAGCGGCTGACGGACTTTTATGTTTAATGTAATTTATATACATACGTTTTGTAATAAATTTGAGCCACGCGTTTTAGCCTTTGCCAGTAACAGTGCATTTTAATTTAGTGCATATTTTTTGTGACTGAGCAATTATTATTTATGTATTAAACTTGTGTCTACGGACACTAACTTCGAATGGTTAACATTCGAACTCGTGTGATTTAAGCTATGACCTCATGGGCGCCTCAAGTTATTTCTTTTTTATCTGGTACGAACATTAGGTAAAATCAACCAGCGGTTATTAACTTTTTTGATTAACAACAGATTTACATATGAATTAGGTACCGATATAATTTTCACAGTTTATTTAAATAATAAAGTCTTGTATGCTAAATGCAAAATAAAATCATAACAAAAAATTAGAACCCCAGAACTTCCATCTTTAGTTTTTTATTCCACAAAATAGTTTCTTGACTTCCTGTAAATCATAATTATTTTGTGATAAATATGTTCATACCAGATTTGAGGCAACTATTTTATAATTATAAAGTTCTAATTATTTTTTGTTAATGTTAAGGTAGCGAACTGGAAGAATAGTCGATATCATCATAATTATTCTTAAAATATTGAATTAACGTTTTTAATATTGACAGACTAATAAAAAAGATAATATTTCGTGAAAAACCTACATAAAGTTTATATTTGATTTTCATTTAAATTAAATTCTTCCATTCGCTAGCTCAACATCGCCGGGGTCAATTCAAATAAAAACATCAAATGAAATGAATTGTGAAATATAATTTCACTAAGTGACTTTGGCTAAGCTCAAATTGTAGAAGAGAAATCGAAACGATTTTCCTTTTGATAATATTTTTTCCTTCGAAGAGTGCTATGTTACGTAGTTAGTTGTTATAGAATAAGCTTTCAGTTTTAGAATAGGTTATATCTCTAGTCAGAGACACTTTGATAAAATAAATTACCATTTACTTATTAATATATATTATTCAATATAGGTACCGTAAGCGAGTGTAATAAGAATAACTTATTGTTTTAAACATTTAAAATAGTGTACATTAGAAATGGACTGCATGTCATTATATTGTATAATAAGGTACCTCATATATATATAAATATTATATATATTGTGAAACTTTTCTGTCAGTACTATTGTTGGATAATTTTGGTGCTACAATGTTTTGGCTTGGCTAACTTAGTGATTAATTCTATATATTTTAGTATTTATTGGCGAATATTTTAGTTTTACTAATATTTTGGTTTTAAAAATTAATTATTGTTTCTAAAAGAGTTCAATGAAAATCTATTTTGGTTTTGCGATATTAAAAAGATGATAAAAATTAAATATGGCTAAGCCATTTTTAACCTTTAATGACGCTTTAATTATTAGCGTAGGTAATATTCTATTGTATCGATGGAAAAGTTTCAAATTAAGCTCTCACTGTCTTATTTATTGCAAAATTTTTATATATGGATGGTGCTAAAGGACTAATCGTGGATATATATAAAATTTCGAAAGACACTCAGTAGGTTGTATTCTTTTTCATTTCGAAAGAGAGTTGTTATTTTTTCAATGTCTCATATTTAATTGAAGGCAGTGAGAGTAATGATATTGTAAATATTTGTTTAACTGTACGGTACGAAGCTATGTATGGATGCCAGGCTGTTGTAAAATATAAAATACTTGAATTTGACGCCACAAACTATGTCTCCTTTCCGTTGGCAGCTTTGGCTTATCGACAGAGGAATGAGACAAAGTTTCTCGCGTAATTGGTGATTTGCCAGGGTATTCACGTACTCTGTGATCTCATGTATGATTGTTATACATCAGTTTATAAATACGTTAATGTGAACGTCGCAAAATCTAAGTATCAAATATATATATTGCTTTTTATGCATAGTAATTTGTTTCACTAGATGGCGCTGAATTGAATTGCTTCCTCACTAATATATAATTTTTTCACTAAATAGGTGCCTACCTGCTGAAGAGTTATTTATCCCTGTTTTTCAATACATTTACTGCCATTCCTATTTGAAGGAAGTTATATTGATGGATAAAATTTAATTGAGACTCAGAATTTGATACAATGTTAATTCTTAATATTTTTAAAATACGAATGACGTCATGTTTTGTGCCAATATTGTTGTAAAGTGCACGGAGGAAAGCTCTTAGGAATGGCAATAAATTATATTCACATAAAAACTCAGAACTTTATTTAAATATCAACGTTTATATATATTTTTTTGTATTCCGGTTTTATGCCTGTAATTATACCTGCAATAAATCTCCGCCATAACTACCCATGATGACTTAATAACAATCTATTTATCAGTAATATCCTCGAGAATGATGTAATAAATGATACTGGCGCCATTTTGTCGAGATTCACTCATAAACCAATGTCCAGTTAACATGATAGTTATTATAAACGGACGTATGATGTATAAAACTTTACATAATATGAGAGTTATAATCTCATACTTGTCGAAATACAGTTACAAACGATATAACTCCTTATATAACGTTGTCTTGCCCATTTACATTGTTTTTTTTTTGTTTTTTTTATATAGTAGCAGATTTTGGTGTTCAAGCGGATTAAACGTAGTAGATTTATAAACACTATTATTTACAGGGATGCTAAGTAGATATATTGTTTGTAACATATTTATAATTATTTGCGACTGTATTATTATAAGGCAACATGTCTTAGAGAAACGGCCTGATTATGAATTATGTGTGTTTATATCAGAAAAAATATATATTGCGGCCTGAAACCTAATCCAACTAAACATTCCTGTATGTTTTTTGGATTATTCAAAAACATTTTTCTTAATACTGAACAGTGGATACATAATTGTATATTGTAAAGTACCTGATAGATTAGAGATAAGATATATAATAAATAAAGTTCTGTTATGCACACACATGTTCGTAACATGTGGTTTCGTAAGTGTGTTTTTACTTGAAAATAAAAAAGCTTATAAGTACCGACCTTGTGGAGCAATAAAATGAAATGATTTCCAATATAAGTGTTTTAATTCATATTGTAATTTGCCGTTTTTTACTGGACAAGAACCTAAGTTAACAGTAATGCCATCTAGCGTTAATGGGAACACCCGACTTGACAGCGCCATCTTTTGTGCGACTAGGCAATTTTAATAATTTATTGCATAAAATATAGATGGCGTTTTTTGCCATCATTGTGATGCGTGTATTAAATTCTCTTTCTAAATAATTTTATAAATTTAACATAGGTTTTCTTATCTTATGAATTTATAATATATAGCATTTTATTATGAATGATTACAACTACGTGGCTATAAACCGAATTATATGATTAAAAATTCAGCGTTGTTCAGTTGGCCTTGAATAAATACATTTTAAATGTAATAAAATTTCTGGCCTTGCTGTACTTAACAATGTATTTAAATAGTACCTAACATTATAGAAACGTACGTTTCTACTAAAGAATATGAAAAATATAATTAACGACAAAGAAATAAAAAAGTTACCGTAATACAAAAATCTGATTTAATAACAATAATAGAGCCATTAGTTCATTTAAATCATTTGGAATGATCAATTTACCGTATATAATATTTAACATAAAAACTTACTCTTAAAAGGCATAAACATAACCTTCGCACGTCTTGCGACTTAATGTGACCAACATTTGCGTTCCTCCCAACATCCTGCTGAGTATAAAATTTGTGTGTGATCTTTATGTATAAAAATACCCTATACCTACCTCAAGTCCGTAACCACAGTAATACAAACTAATACCAGTTTGGAACCGGTTGAACTTTACAATTTGGAGCGAATTGTTTCGATCCTGCCGGCCGCTTGTCTTTGCAGGTCTGTCAGTTTCATGGCGAGTCCCATGTTACCTTGGATCTTGATCTTTCCTTGGAAGAAAGCCTTCTGTGGGTTCAGCTTGCCAGAAATGAGGTCGACTACGTCTTCGTCGTTGATGGTGAAGGTCACGTCAGGTTTCTCCGACCCGTTGAACGTCACTTTGCCTTTGCCTTCCTTAGCGTTGATCACCCAGTAGCCCTCCACACCATTAGGGCCATTCCTCACTTTGAATCCGTAGATGCCTCTTACTTTCTCAATAAGGTTGTCAGAGTCAGTTTCCATCGCCTCTTCAAGAATCTTCATGTATTTGAAGACCTTGAAGTCTTCGGGGTTGCCGGCGGCGGCGACCGCTCTGGGGGTGATGTCTGCGAATCCCTTGCGATACATGGTGACGACAACTGCTCCTCCTAGTCCAAGGTTGTGTTGTAAAGCGATCTTGGCGCGCGGCACCTGAAGCGATTTAGATTAATGAATTAATTTCTAGCGATACACGTATGTTAACAATGACGGAAACACAAATACTAAACATGACATTCCTAATTAACTTTTCTGTGAGAGGTCTCAAGTCAGTTTTCAATGTTAACGGTTGGGAAATAGTGAATAATCCATCACGAACGCGACTGATTAAACTTGTATTCATACAAAATATTTAAATTGTTCGGGCAAAGGTTGAATACGATTAGCAAAAAGTTTAAAACAAATTATGTTTAATGTGTGTAGTGTGTTATTTTACTTTTTGACAAGATATTTTACAGTATTATTAACAAAATCATGATATTTGTACTTGATATTGGAGATAAATCAAACATTACTGAAACCGGACTTTATAAACATAAATAATGCATACATTTAGAGATTGGCAAACATTCATTTTATAAGAGCCGTCATATAAATTAGCCAGATTCAATATAAAGCGACGTTCAAACAAACACATTAATCACATCCAGAAACCGAAATACGCAAGTCTTATTTAACACAACATGATAAAGACAAGTTTCGAAACAAAAGCATGATAAACGAAAAAAATCGAAAATAACATGCACATGATCGAATGCATCTTCAATGTAGATATAATTATATTAAGACTGATAATTGGCGTAGAATTAGAACCTCGATGATCACATTATTAACTATTGGGTATAATTTGCCTATTGAAAAATATAATAAATACCATTTAATACTGACGAGTTCCATCTGACGGCATCCGTTCATAAAACCTCTCTCTAATTACAAGTGAAGTCTATTTAGTAAATAGTCCAGTGGGTAACCACAATACTAACATGACCTCTCTGTGGGCTTACTCTTGAAACTAATACCAATCCAAATCCAATATTAAATGGACGCCTTAAAACAACACGTAATTTTAAAATAAATTTACCTATATTACAGTTGCCTCAATTTTAAAGCATGTTTGTCTTCATATTATCCCAAATCTATAATTACTTTTTAGACATTTTGGTATATAAAAGTACGAACTGACATATTTCCAATGTCAATCAAGCGGAATTATTTTCAAGAGTAAGCCCACAGAGAGGTCATGTTAGTATTGTATTAAATGAAATTATTTTAAACTTTAATAAGAAATCTGACTAGAACTAAGTCAAACAAAAGTATGAAGAGTCACTGATTTGACTTCATCTAAAGAAGAAAAAATCTTAAAATTTTACAGTATTTCGGGCGGTGACACCATTTTGTCTTTGTGAGAAAATCAAATGCATTTCTCACAAAATAAAAACCAAAAGAATTGTCTATAGAGGGACAGAATATAATAAGACAGTCTGTTAAAGTTAATACTCATAGCTAGATAGTTAAATAATTCCGACGGTTATAAGATTATAAGTTTAATTTTGATAACATTGGACCTTTGTCCGCTTTGATACGTGATTTTAGTTAAGCGTACGTTTATACAAAAGCGCGAAGTCATTGCTTGTCTCAAGCTTTATAAAATATATGCATCAATTGACTGTACATGCATTAATCACTTCATTTTGTTGAACAACGGGTTGCCTCTGTTTGTCTTTGTGAGGTAACAACTGAGTGGATATTAAAAAAGAAAATTTTCACGAAGTTCTATATTGCATTTTATATCATTAATTTATATTGCAAAATGGCCAATCTTTAACAGATTGAAAATAACATACTCTACGCTATTTCTCGAAATGTAATGAGTTTTTGTTACGAGTACTAAATTTATCCTTGACTGGTATAAAAACTAAATTTTTGCTTATTAAATTATTTCTTCACGAACCGATTTAAAGGAACATGAATAGGGCTCAAAAGTTATGCAGTTTTTAAGCCTACAAACGAACCGTAAACTAATGAATTGCAGTCAAAATCTTGGTTCACATGCCTTCGCGGTGGGTCAAGGTAATCGTGTTCTAATATGACTATGAGGCAACGCAAAGTTATTAACATCTAATGGCCGTAGTAGAGCATTCATACCGAAAATTACATTTGACTTACGACATAGAATAATCATCGACATAAAATATTGTATTACTAGTTTGTTCGTCTTTCATGTCAAAAGAGTGTGTTGAATCGACTTGACTTTCTACAGAGATAGTTGGGAGGGCTGGAGAGCTACGCTACATTTTATTCCAGAAAATATCTCGTATTAATATAGGCGTTCGTTATGCAGAAGGATAATAAATTGACATAATCAACTGAAGCGATCCAGCGCCGTAATCTAGTAAAAATCATTTAGGTTCAAAGGTATTATAAAGCTTTTTGAACGTCAACAATAAAAAAAATTGTAAAGATAGAACGTATTCGCCCACCCGTAATCGCTCCCTATATATTTTGCCAGGACAGAAGAAAGAAATGATTGAAAAATTAGCTTTTGCTCTATTCAAATCCAGCGCGATATTGGAAGCTGGATTGGATTGGGATGAGTTTAGATTGTTTAAGTAATCGCCAGATTGTGGTGCTAGATGGGTTTACGGGATCAATGTAATTCAGCCTTTAAGTTAATTGTGGTAGGAGCGGATTTACTCACAAATGTAAAGACTTGACGTAACCTAAATACAGCAAAGCAAAGATAATAAAATTAAAATAAACCTAGGTATAATAATGTTTAAATACGTACATTTTATATGCTAATGACCAAATAACATTAATTTGTTGCCCTCTATACGTATATTATAATATTCCTTCACGATTTTAATAGCAATTGATTCAACAGCACACAAAAGGATACATAAGTGATGAAGGATTCACTTAACTATGTAGTTACAAACCGCAAGAGAAAATAGACACAGCTAACACCCATTCGAAGGTCACAGAGCATTTACAAAGTAAAACTAGGCAAGTATTATTAACCAAGTTATTATCTGTTATAATCACGCAACAATCTTATGGCTGCCATTTTGTAATCGTATAATAAGTGAACAGACAATGAGCAATATTCAGTTGGAGTAGAAGATGATTACATTAAAATAATAACGAATTAACACACCGATTAATTAAAAAAGAACATACTATGCATGTGTCTAACTTTAATAAACCAAGTTACGAAATTGTCTGACTTAAACACGAGACAAAAATAACAATTGTTTTTCAACCGATGTGACCGGTCGCTAACCCATCTAATTCTCGAACGCATGGTTAGGTTATAAGACTGTTCTGATCGTAGAACACTGTTCACTGAGAGAGTGGCCTATAAAGGTGATAAAAGTAATCGTGGTATTACAGAAAGAAGACACACAAAGACACCAAACTAGAGTCGGAAAAATACAGGTCATACAAAAAAAATGTTATAACCCATAGGCGTATACAATGATTTAAATAGCGTGTCCTACACTGGTGCTAAATCTCAGTAATATGATATAGAGCAGCGTCTTTGATATAGTATGTACATAACAAACTAGGTAATCGATTTAAGTATAGTTCGTCAGTTCATTTTTAATCGAGTCGCTTTCCAATCTCGCCAATCACAAGACGACGAGTTAAAACTAATCTATCAGATAAAAAAAAAAACATCGAAAACACTTTGTTGGCGTAAAAACCAGTCTATAGCAATTCCCGAGAAGGTGCAAAGTACATGTTCCGACTTCTGACACAACGAACAAGCCAGCGACGTGTGTGAACGTAAAAAAATTAATGGCCATGAAGCAACACACAAAACCAGTTTTTACTTAATTTGCAAGTATTATATTATATTTATATACAACAGGGATTTTTAAGCAACAAAATGAATAAAAATTGTGAACATACCAACGATTTTCTGATGAAGCTATCACGAAACTGAACAGTATCTAGTTAAAATATTCAATTTTGGCTTTATCTAATTAGTATCAATCGGATTAAAATTTATTTTTGCAATTATCCTAATTACTAATGATAAAAATGTCTGCTTAGACGAAGAATACAGTAGACTAACGGCAAAATTATGCCATTTATTTTTAAGGCAAACAAACTTTTATTTTATTTGTGACCCGAATGTCACGTCTGTAATTTTCGGAGGTTTAGGTAGAACTGAAAGAAGGAAATACAGGAGCTGCAGGAAACACCTTATTGCTAGCATTGCATGGGAAAATATGTTGCGAGATCCAGTAATCCAGCTTGACAAAACATAAAGAAAATCTCTGTTCAAAACTGGTTGTGACGAGACAGTTGAAGGTGGATAATGATGACGCAGAAGTGTGGCGGTGTGCACTGCTATCGTAGACCCCCTGTTTACCGGTAGTTACTAACCAAAAAAGATGCGATATCATAAGTGTTATCACTTAACATGTCAGAGTACCTCTAGCTACATAAACATGTTAAGCTGAATGCCAATCGCAATCCTTCGCAATCAGAGATAAGATTCTGTTTTATGAAGTGAATATAAAACATAACATAACAGTTTTTATCAATTTATGCTTATACAACACTGAAGCACCGAAATCCAAAGATACAAAGGAGACTTACGTAAGAAAAAGGCCCAAACGGCGCTCGGCAGGAGACATTTTTAACCGACTTCCAAAAAGGAGGAGGTTTTTAAGCGATGTTTTGGCAAGTGGAGTATTTTGATAGAGTGAATCAAAAGAGAAAGAGTTGGCTAGCCGCCAGGCGTGTTTACTACATTAAAGTGATCGTAGGAAAAGGATTTTTTGGTCGATACATGCTAAATTGTGCTGGTTTGCGTGTTTCTAAGGGCACCTTAAACAGTCACAACGCCAATTCAGAGGCATAGACCTGAAAAATCTAGCACTAAGTTCCAACTTAGTGCCAGATTTTTTCATCCCTTTTTAACCGACTTCCAAAAAGGAGGAGGTTATCAATTCGGTTGTATTTTTTTTTTATTTTTTTTTTATTTCGTATTTGTAGGAACCATCCTACAAACACCAAAGAAGAAGGGATGCTAAAAGTAGAGTTATTTTTTTTATTCATAGTCGCCAAAAGGCTTGAGGATGTGGTAAGAGCTTTGTGGGCACTGTTTAGGTAATTTATTTCCTGGATTGGCGCAATTTTAAATTTTTACAAAAATATACACAACAATCCAAGAAATCCTTATTTTTTTGAGTTTCATTAAAAGTTAAAGTTGAAGTTTACGAATGATACTCGTTGTTACAGTGTATGGGTAACATAGTACCTAATTAATTAGGTTTATGAATTTGATTTTTCAATTTCTTACGTAAACTTTCATACAAAGGTAAAATGAGAAACGACAAATCGGATTTATTAGGCCAGGTAGGTACAACAACTTGTACGTAATAAATAATAATATCGAGATAGCGATATCGCTTAGATATCGATACGGGGTTTTTAAGGTGGAACTAAAATATGAACAGAATTGAAATTGCTTATCTAAGATACTTAGTTCGACAAATAAACATATTTTGATATAATATTATTATCAATGTCAGGGTGATAAAGCACCGCGGGGGAAAAAGCAAATATATTATCTCAGACTTATCAGTTGCATATTGAGAATTACCGTAGAAGACTTACAACTGAGATATATTCTTGCACACGTACTCTGTTATCTCCCTGAGATACCACATAAACAAATAGATACCTAACACAAAATAATACTTCAATACAATAATATGATGTAGTGGAACTGTAGAGCAATGACCATATGAAAACATGATAAACATTTAGAGGAGTATAATTGTGATAAGAATTATCTTGAAAATGTACAGTATTGAACTTAATAAACAATTACTGATGAAATGTTATGTCTAATATATAAAATTCTCGTGTCACAGTTTTCGTTGCCATACTCCTCCGAAACGGCTTGACCGATTTTGATGAAATTTTTTGTGCTTATCCGGTATCTATGAGAATCGGCCAACATCTATTTTTCATCCCCCTAAATGTTAGGGGTAGTCCACCCCTAAATTTTATTTTTTATTTTTTAGACAAAATTTTTAATTTCTATTTTTTTATGATACATCATACAAAAATACATACAATCCTCAATTTTCACCCTTCTACGATCAACCCTTATTTTAGGAAATTATTTATATGGCAAAACAACGTTTGCCGGGTCAGCTAGTTCTTTTATAGTATTTGAGTGCCTCTTCTTTGTATGAAGAGAGGCAAACCTAGAAGTAGTCTATTTATTGAGGCTTGAGGACCTCAGGCGTGATACTAATACTCCTTCCGACCGTATATCGGTCACGTTACGTAGGAGATATTATAGTGCACAGAACGTATGCGTAAACACAGGTGCACTCCCTCTTCCTTCACTCTCATATTCCGATGGGACGGAAATCGGACACGACCAGAGATAGATCAGGCAGGCGCAGGACCGACGGCTTTACGTGCTCTCCGAAGCAGGGGGGTGTCACACCACCAACTTCTTGACTCCGGGCTGCTACTGAGAATTTCCTAACCGAAAAATTCAATAACACTTTGTCCGACCTGGTAATCGAACCCAGGACCTCACGCTCAGCAGCCGCGCTTGCAACCACTAGACCAACGAGGCAGTTACAACGGGTGTGATAACAGCTGGGCTTAACCGGAGAAAACTAGATTTAACTGGATTATTTAAGATAATGCAGGTTTAAAAGAACTGCCTTATTGGTTTAGTGGTCCCAAACAAGATTGCTGAGCACAAGGTGATTTCAATTCCCGGGTTGGGCATTGTTATTAGATTTTTCAATTAAGAAATCTTCAATAAGAGCCCAGAGTTTGGAATTGTGCCCAGTAGATGGCAATAGGCTCACTATATATTTTATGGGATTTAATAAAACTTGGTGAAATGTAGGCAAAGAACTGTGTACACCACTGCCTATCCATTCGGGGAATACAAGCATGATGCTATGTAATATACCGTATGTAATGTAAAATAATCTTAACTCATATTCAATCCCATTGAAAGGACTTCACAGACAAAGAGAATCTCACAAAAAGACATCACTACCTTTTTACCAACATTTACCTACCACCAATTGATGAAAACTAACATGAATTATAAAAAAAAGTTGACTTCAAAGCCCAAGAAGCAAGTGAAAGTTTCTTAATACAGAATATTTAAAACTTTCTATACTTACTACACAAATATGAATCTGTATACTGCATAAATAATTAGAAAGTGACCACAGATTATTTCAATAATCCAAACTCTTTACAATATGATCTTATTTTACATTTGTATTTAAATTATGTACTATATAACTTTTCAGTATTATGAGAAAGACAATTATAATGAACAGCAAATAACAATGATAATTATTATTAAGCCAGTCAAATAGCATGCAAAGTAGCATTAAATTCTTACTGAAATCCTAACACATGAATATTCAAAAAAAATAAAGTTTAAAAATATACATTTTATGCTCAATTTTCTTCGTAGGATGTTTTGAAAACTGTTTATAATCTATATTAATAATAGAAATAGGAAAGATTTGATTTGTTGTTTGTTTGTTTGTAAGGATTTAACTCAAAAACTAGTCAACAAATTTTAAAAAATCATTCACCATTATTTTGGGATATCATCACCGAGTAACATAAGCTATATATTATTTCAGTAATAATAATTAGTGCTACCCGTGCAAAGCCGGGGCAGTTCACTAGTATGATATTTCAGGAAAACGTAACAGAACCATTACCTATAGAATGTTTTGCAATACCTGTACTAATGCAACATACCCACACAGAGGCACATGTACCATACAGAATCCCAACTAGTACTAATTAACCAACCTGTCTGTCTCCCCCTTCACCACGCAGTTGCCAGACTAGTTCAGCACACTGAGCCAGCCCAGTTGCGCCCAGAGGATGACCCTTGGCTATCAGACCGCCACTAGGGTTCACAACAACTCGGCCGCCGTATGTGTTGTCGCCGGCATCAATGAACTTGCCAGCTTCACCCTCGCCACATAACTGGAGACCTTCATATGTGATCATCTCATTGGCAGCAAAACAGTCGTGGAGTTCAACCACATCAACCTGCTTTGGTGAAATACCAGTGTTTTGGTAAAGGCGCTTAGCAGCCAAAGCAGTCATGTCATACCCTGCCACTTTCATCAAGCTGTTCTCTTCAAATACTGCAGGGGTGTCCGTAGCCATTTCCATACCTATAATCTCAACTGCTTTTGATTGAAGACCATACCGGATGACAGCCTCCTCGGACATGAGAACAGCAGCACCTGCTCCATCACTTGTAGGGCAGCATTCCAACTTAGTTAGTGGGCCATAGATCTTTCTAGAATTTAATACTTCCTCTACAGTATACTCCCTCTTACCCTGAGCGCGTGGATTCTTCACACCATGACGGTGATTCTTAGCTGCAATCTTAGCAAGGTGAAGCTCTGTAGTGCCATATTTCTTCATGTGCTCTAAAGCAGCATTACCAAAGTACTGAGCAGTCATTGGGGAACCTGTGAGTTCAGCTAAGTCTGCCATTTTGAGTGTGTGTCTGTCCATGGGGTTGGTTCTGTCGCTAAATACACCGTTGGAGAGGGCGCCAGGAGCCATTTTCTCGAAGCCTACTGCTAGTATGACATCAGAGATACCACCTTCAATGAATTTTTTGGCGATGTATAGTGCGTTGGAACCCGTCGAACAGTTGTTGTTGACATTGAAAATAGGTATGCCGGTCATGCCAACCTGATAGAGCACTCGCTGGCCGCAAGTGGAGTCTCCGAACACATAGCCGCACACCGCTTGTTGTATGTCGTTGTACTTTATGCGGGCGTCGGCCAGTGCCGCCAGTACTGCTTCCTTCCCTAGCTCAGGGTAGTCGGGGCCCGTGCTCGGCTTGATGAAATTCGTCATACCGACGCCAACAACAAACACTTTTCTAGGCATTTTGGAAAGTTAATAATTACCTCTTGACAAAGACGACAGCTGACTCGGACTGCTGCGTTCACAGTGAATTGAAATGAGTAACGTAGGTATGTCGTCAATAATCTGTATTGAATAAGTACTAAACCTACTGATAGCAGTATCGACAGATAAAAGGACTAATCCTAGTTATTAGCACAACACCGAGGGAAGTGAACGGGCGACAAAGTCCAACTAATTTGATCCATCCAACGAAACAACAAAAACTCTTTACTGTTCTTACAAATTAAAAATTATTATACCTATCCTTTTCCTACACAGATTCAAAAGTCACGTGACCGATGATGACGCAAAGCGATGACGGCACTAAGAAACGTCAACGTCAGCATAACAGCTAACTGGGTTGCCAATGCCAATGTATGTAATTATGTAACCTTTCCCAAAATTTTCCCAAAGTATGTAACCTTTCCCAAAATTTAATGCTTGTGATGATTAACGTATTTATTTGGATAAGGATTAAATCATTCGCAAATAATGAATTATTTTAGAATAAATTTAATTACCATATAAAGGTTATAATAATATCTTAGGTTTTCGCGATCACTACATAATAAAATAAAACAACTTTTAACTTTTAATTATTGTTTTTTTTTCTTCCTGACGTATCGAACACTTTGCAGCATTCGTGGTCGCAGGCGGGGTTCTCCTGCGACCACGGATGCTGGTTATAGTAAGTCAACCTTAAAAGATAGACATATGATGTCGCGAACTTTTTTTTAGATCTTTTAAAGGGGATTAATTCCGTCGTACATATTTTTTTCGTAACATTAATCGTTTAGGCAGCGCACGCAACGGAAGCTCTCAATAGGAATAATTTTCCCCGTTTTTGAAACATTTTACAATTCTCCGCTCGTATTGGTCGTAGCGTGATGTTATATAGCCTTATATAACATCACGCTATATATATATATATATATATACTATATACTAGCCTTCATCGATAAGTGGACTATCCAAATCAAAAATATTTTGTTCAATTCGAACCAGTAGTTCCTGACATTAGCGCGTTCAACCAAACAACCAAATTCTTCAGCTTTATAATATTAGTATAGATAAGAATAGATAGAAGTTAATAGAGCTATCCCAAGGAAGAAGTATGGAAGTCATAGATAAGACTTCCATACTTCGTCCTTGGGTTGCATTTAAAAAGCCTCGACACCTGTACTTCCGCGGTACGTACAGTCATCAACGACAATCGTGGGTGATGCATTCGATTTGCAGTTAGCAATGTCTGGCGTTTCTGTCCAAGTCATCTAGCTCAGTTTGAGTCCGCGTGAGTATGCCGAAGGAGTACATCAGGACTGGCATAACCCAACCGTTAAAGGCGTGAACCTTGTTGACGCCCGATACAAATAGGTTTAATTATTATTAATATAATGAAACTCATTTTTAAATGATTTTTTATGTATGTTATGGCCATGTAATGCCTGTATTAATTATTATTTTCTAAGGAAACATTGAAAAATAATAGAAACAAGTAGGACTTGAACCCGCTACCTTACCCGCTTCTTGGCTACCGTGCCATGGCTCTGAATGAGCTTTTGTGCGGTACTAGCATCCATTAAATTTCAAGTACCCTTCTCGTCTTATGGAGACGCCTGGCGATTTGTATTGCAGTTGTAGGGCGCCGAATGATATCCCAAGCCTATATAACCATACAGATAAATGTTCGAAAAGCATTCACGCATGCATAGCGAACTCTAAAGTTATAATTTTTTGTGGACAATTTTGGCATGAGCAGGATTCGAACCTGCGCCTCCCGGATAAATACTCCAGGCACTTTGACCGCTAAGCCATCTCGACCTCTGCTTACTACCACAAATTCTTCCTCCACATTTTAATACTTCTTTTGGTGACGTCATTTTTCCACAAAAATGTATAACTTGAGAGTTCCCTATGCATGCATTAATGCTTTTCGAAGATTACCTGTATTTATTATGGTAATTGCAACCGTACGACATTGCAAAGTTAGTCGTGTCGGTTCGGTCATCTGTATAGTGACTGAATAGATAGCAATGACGTCACCAAAAGAAGACCGTATTCTTTTTCCACAAAAATGTATAACCCTATTTATTCATGTTTAAATTATTTTCTACACATGTTAACGCCGTGTATTCTCGATAGCCTTGTCAGAGACCTAGGGTAGTTTAAACTCTGACACTAGGTTGTCCATCAACAACACGATAACAAGAAGACTGGTGTACATGTATTCATCCAGGAGGTCAAAGGTTCGAGTCCCGTCCTCAATCCATTTTTTTGCAACTGCGGTATATGCCCCAGGGTGCAATTCATCACATGTTGTTCTTAGTGGTCGGCGATTATGAATGATTGGTATAATCGAATTACTATGTAATACTAATGCTGATAATCGATTATGAAATTAGTTACTAATATGTTTTCATAATCGAACGACGTTACTAATTTGTATCTATTACTAATCCTGTTATAAAAAGTCGAAAGACTCGAGAGTCACTTTTTGACTTTTTGGAAGAGTTATTTATCAGTAAAGTTTACTTATTTTAGTTTTATAGATAAGAACACTACTGATCGTGTTTCACTCTTTCTGCTCTACGTCAACCGTGACTACTAACAAAATTAGTAATTACTAGTCTGTTATAATCGAGATATCTGGAGACATGTTCATAATCGAATGATTTCATTAGTATATCTCATAATCGCCGACCACTAGTTGTTCTACCAATTATTCATTTGACTTTGAAACACTTCTTCTCTGTCTGACTCTATTTAGATATATTTAATTTTATGTCAAACAAAAAGGAAAGTTATTAGATAATAGGTAATAAAGAGAGCCGGTCACCACTCAGTATATATTTGTAAAGTTTTAAAATAATTTAGCAACGTTAAGGGAGAAGGGCGCGACTTTTAACGAGTTCGTAAGACTCGTAGATCATAGGCTGGGTTAAAGTGGAGCTCTCTGACTGCTGTACTCTATGACATTAATAAATTTTATAAAAACGAAACAGTAAATACTCTTTTTTTTAATAAAAATTCTGGCTTTAGAAAGCCATTTTGAAATTCGATTAATACTTTCACGTCAAGAAAAACAAAACAATTTCGTCATTAGTATACCATTCGTGATGTCCAAAATTTAAGTTGTATGATATATTTATTATATTAAAATTTAAAGTATACAAAATAATAAATTAGAGGTAGTTGATTGAAATGGCTCTGGATAAGCAGAAAATTTTAAATGAGTTAGGAAATGTTGTCAATCAATTGAAGAGCGCTGATTGGTAAGTTCCCAAATCTTCTTAAGAAAGTAGAGTATCCAATATTATTCTAAACTCGTATTGTCCCTAAAACGATACTGATCGTAAAAAATTCAAAAGATTTTCAAGGAATTATTTACTGTTTTTATATAGTAAAATTTTTATCTTAATTTTTGTAGTGGCTGTATGGGAAAACTTTTCTCGAATTCCAATGAACCTAACCCGAATGCTTTGGGCAACCCGGGGCCTGATGGATGTATGCGAGGTTGTTGCCACGGACATGGCTGTAGCCATGGCTATCACGGGTATAACGCATCAGGGGCCGGGGAACCATTCTCAGGAAACCGAAATTGCATGGGTTGCTGTAATCCACCCAAACTTTACGCTGATACCTACAATTATTTAAACCATAATCTAATGCAACCGATGGTAAAAGAAGTGTACGACGATCTTAAATCTTTAACACCGGCTAATACAGTTGTGAACAATCCTATGGCGTCTCAAATGGGCTTATCACAGGGTAACAATCCAAATCCCGCAGGACCAGGCATGGGAGGTCAAATGGGAAATATGACTCAGAATCAAATGCCTGGTGGAGCAATGGGAAATCCAAATGTAATATCTCATAATCCCTACGGACCAAATGTCCGCTTCGGTAATACCAACATGGATAATACAAATAGCATGCAAATGAGAAATCCTAACAACAACCAGCAAATGGGGCAAATGAGCCAACCGATAGGACAAACGGGCCAATCAATGGGACAAATGGGGCAACCAATGGGACAAATGGGTCAACCGATGGGACAAATGGGCCAACCGATGGGACAAATGGGGCAACCGATGGGACAAATGGGACAACCAATAAGTCATGGCGGGCAACTGACAGCAAAAATGGGGCAACCAATGGCAAGCAGGGGTGGAATGGGACCTAATATAGTAAATATGATGATGGGCGATGTGGGTGCTAGAATGGATAATAATCCAAATCAAGGTGGTGCACAAGCAGGCAATCATATTCCGCAACCGAATGAAATGGGTATGATGAATATGCGTGGTGATGTTGGTCAAGGTCAGTACAATGCGGCTATGGCTGGCAATAATCTAGGACAGCATAATAATAGCGATACCATTGGAATGAATAATATGGGTCAAGGGAATCCAGGTGCTGCAATACAGAACCCGACAGCGCAGTACATGACTCAGCCAAACATGTACGCGGGAGCCAATGGGAATATTCAAGAAAATGCAATTAATGGTAATATGAGTCAAATGAATCCTGGCTCCCAGCAAATGAGAACTATGAGTGCTAGTCCAGCTCAACAGCAGATGAACGCTCAGAATCGTTATGGCCAGCATGCTGTGGGTATTTCGAAGTTTAATGAAATGTTTCCTGGTGTGATGACGGGAGAATTAGGATTCGATCCAATGGCTATTGCTATTCAAATGAATCCTGCTAACCAACAGAGTGCTGCTATGAATACTATGCAGAAAATGATGATGAATAATCGTGAAGCATTGATGCAACCTGTAATCAATGCTACAAATGCAGCAGCGGCGAGCATAGCTCAAGCTAATCAGCCGCCCATGAATCATGCTCCTGTCCAGCAAAACATACCACCAGGAGGAAATGCCACTACAGTTCCTGTTCAAAATAACCAGGTTCCGCAACAACAAGTTTACACTGCTCTTACTGGAGCACCATCAATTAATCAGCAGCAAGTGTCACAACAACAAATACCCACACAACAGCAACAATATCAACAACAGTATCAGGGACAATATCCACAACAACAGCAACAAATGGTAGATCCAAACACAGGAGCGGTGGTAACTGGTACTCTTCCTACACTGTATGAAGGCTCTGGAGACCCTAATGCCAGACAGGAAGGATCACTACCCATTCAGTCAGTACCTCCAACAACACAACAAATGCTCAAGGAACCTATATTTCCCGCTGATACATCAAGGAATCTGCCTCCTGCTCACATGAATGTAAAACCTCAAAAGTATTATCAGTATAACACCCTAGGTCAACCAGTGGAGCTGTTGCCTGCAGAAGTATATCGTTCTCAAGAGCCTAACCTGCCGCAAACTCTATCACCTCAACCCACTCCAAGTAGAATCAGAACTGATCAAGCAAGATATAGTAATGTTAAGGCTACTGTTAGCAAGACTTCCTTAGCGGGCAATAGACCTGTTGGTAGAACTCCTAGTAGAGGCCAGTTGCAACAAATCTATAATCAATATAAAGGCTCCCAATCATATACGCATCAGAATATTAAACCCTCTGATAATGGAGCATCATATTCAGAGGGTCGCCTTAATATTTCTCAAGCTAACGCGGTCCGTCAAGCTCCAGTCGAGAGAGTTGGTGGTGATACTTTAGCTAATAATACGATGAACAGTCCTGTGGGACAAAAATTAGAACAAATGCCTGGTCAAGTTGGAGATGTCCCTACTAGTATTAAGCCCCTTGGTGGCACTGAGAAGGTACTTGTAAAAAATAATATTAAAATACATTATAAAGTATTTCTAATTAATATGTACTAAATATTATTATTATATTACAGATACCTGCCAATCCATCTAGAGTCCGAAACGGTCTTCAAGATCAAACTTATACATCTTACGCTACATCAGCTGCTTGGTCGTTTCATGGTGCAACTCCTGCGCCATATTCGACTGCCTATCGTTTCCGAACTAAAGTTTAATTAACGACTTTTTTTATTGTACAATATTTATCGAAAAAAGGACCATAACTCTAATGTGATCTGTATAAGTGAAGTGTTTGTAAATTGTTGTAGAAACGTTTTGGTGATCGGTAAAGTGAACGATTCATTAATCGTCAACGTTATTTGTTTAATATAAATAATACAAATAAAATGGAAAAATGTATGAATATGAAATTTTTTGTATATTTATTTTGAAGGAGTGCCATTACCAGTTTAATGGAGGAGAGGGGCGCCACTAACAAGTTGCTGGAGAAGGGGCGCCACTATAAGTTTCTGTCCCGGTTTAGAATAACGTAGATTCGGGGCTGCTACGGACTGTTTTATTTAGTAAAACAATATGAAAAGTCGGTAGTGCGGTGAGCAAAATCTTTGCGATTGGAACATTTGCGTCTGGATTACTGAAATGTTCCGAAACACTGATATTACTAATTTGGAGCATTTAGAGATCACGACGCGTGCAAGATTTATCATGAACTTAAACTACTTATAGGATATAATATACTTTTGTTATGCCATGGCACGGGAAAACTACTGAGAGAGTCGAGAGATAGATCTCATTTCATCTCTTTCCCAATCCATACTTTCATACTAATGTTACACTGTTTGTTACCTTTCCATGGCTGAACGGATCGTAATTAAATTTTGGCAAGGAGATTGTATCTTGGTGAAGGACATAGGCTACATTTAGTCGCGTAGACGATGTCGCGCGGGCACCGGCTGGTTAATATTGTATTATACCATGGTAAAGAGTAAAGAGCAATGTAATGTTTCAGTTCTAAAACACTGACCTGCTACGCTTAGAACCTCAGAAAATAATAAATTTCAGAATATTTACTTTTAGAACAATGTTCTCAAAAAAGGACAGGAGCCACTTAAATCGACGAGCATACGAGCTTGCATGAAGAGGTTAATGAACATGGATGAAGCAAAAGAGGTTTGTCAGAATCGTAGCAAATGGAAATTTATAGTTTCTGCCTACTGGAAACACAGGTGTGATTATGATGTGTGTGTATGTATGTACCTTTTAGAACATTGTTACTGAGTTGACCTTTTAGAACACCTAAATGTTTCGGATCTCTGTTTAATATAGCATATCTTATGAAAATTTTCGATGTAGAAAAGACCATTCCATTTCTCACTTATAGACAGGAGCCACATGGGAGACGGCTTCTGACTAATTATCGAATAAATTTGCTTCTTTTGACGAGGGGTGAGGTAACACACAAGCACAAAATAACTTGCACTAAAGCAATTATAGCACTCGATCATTACATCTAACAGTATTAACAAAAAACAGGACACAAACATAAAATTAAGATAAACACGATTAAAATCGTATACTATCATTGCAACCATACAGGCAAGAGGTCTAACGATATTTGATTGGGAATCATATGCCAGTGGTGAGAGGGGTACGCTAACTAAAACTACTCCAGTACTAATTCCTTCAAGATTTCTCATGTAAACTTCATCAGATTTCTCAGAATATTATCTATTACTAGCTGTGCCCGCAAACATTCATCATCATCATCCCCCTGCCCTTATCCCAATTTAATTGGGTTCGACGCAGCATGTATTCTTATTCCACACATCTTTATTAGCCGTCATATCATCAGTCACTCCTTTTCTAGCCATATCATCTTTAACACAATCCATCCATCACTTCCTCGATCTTCCTCTACTCTTATAGCCATCTACATTTATACTCAAAACTTTCCTTGCCACAGGACCCTCATCCCTCCGTATCACATGCCCATACCATGCTAAACGATTTCTACACAACTTCTCAGTCACCGGTACAACTTTCAGACTTCCTCTTATATATTCATTTCTAATTCTATCCATCCGCGTGACACTCTCGGGCCAACAATCTGAACCATACAAGACAGCAGGTCTAATAATTGTTTTATAACTTTATAAAACAATTATTAGACCTATTAGTGGTCAGGGCGCCTGGAGTATTCATCCGGGAGGCGCAGGTTCGAATCCTGTTCGCGACCGTATTCTTTTTCCATTTAATATAATAACTTTAGAGTTCGCTAAGCATGCGTTATTTCTTTTCAAAGATTTATCTTTAATTGTTTTATAGATTTTCCCTTTATGTTTAAGGGCAATTCGGGGGTCATAAATAGTTCCCGTGACCTGCCGCTATTTCATCCACTGTGTGTTAATTCTGTGCTTGACGCTCCGGTCTATTTCGCCATCGCATTGTACTATAGACCCTAGATACCGAAAGTCGGAGCAGACTGGTAATAGCCACCTAGCGCTATAGCACCGAAACTAGAGAGACTGATAAAATCAGGACCGCCTAAATTTGGTTTTCTGATTTTTAAACCAATACTCTCTAGATTTTGTTGCCACTTCTCCAGTTTGCTCTGGATCTGGGGTGCCCCGCAAACATTGTTTTGCCATATACATTTTCTGGGTAGGGCCACCCTTATCACGTAGGAGTATAAAAACTACCCTTAGACCTATTCTAATCAAATATAAACAAAAAAATATATAAAAATCTGTCCAGCCGTTTCGGACGAGTTCGATAACACACACTGTGACATTTCATAAAAATCGGTTAAGGCGTTTCGGAGGAGTTCGATAACAAACACTGTGATTTTGGCAGAATTGCCGTCATGAGTAGACGGCAGGGCCATAATTGAACAAACACTGTGACGCGATAATTTTTATATATTAGATGGTCCAGTATATTATCTATGGTCTATTAACCCATTTCATATCATAAACGTAGTACCATAAATATTCTAATTCTATGTTTCATATATGCTCCATTACATCTATTCCATTCTATATCTGTGGTCGTAGTTATGTAGTTCCTTGATTTATCTATGTCTAATTGTCTATGTGTTCTGTGCTGAAAATTTGTCGAGACAACCGTACGGAGAGCGCGATTTGCTATTGCTAGAGATTTCGATGCGGTTTTGTGCACCAATCTAATTCAGCGAATTGATATTTTTTGTTTTCATCAGTGCTGTTAGAGAATTGAGGCGGTTATTTATTTTGCTAGTGCTTTTATTGCAATTTATACCCGTTGTAGTGGATTCTTTGAATACAGAACGATGTCTCTGTTCGGATCGTTGATGGGCGACGTGGAGGATGATCCTTTTTTCGGGTAAGATTTTGTAGCTTTTATCTATATTTCACAAGTGATTTATAAAATGTTGAGTAAATTATATATTCTATTTGCATAATAGGCGCATACGAACAAAGATATGCGATGTGATGCTCATAAAACTGACAAGATTTCGTTCGATTTTTTGCCGTGGTGTTTAATTGTTGCGACATTTATAGGTCTCAAATGAGGCATATGCGTCAGATGAACAACATGATGAACTCGTTGTTCTCGGACCCATTCGGTATGCTTGGCGGCGACGGCCCGCTGGCTCTGATGGGTCCGCGTCATGGCAATGCCATGATGCCTTTCATGCCTCAGATGCCTACACTCAACAGACTGTTTACTGGTGAGTCTTTAATTTAATCTTGTTGTTTTAAAGTGGCTTATATAAAACGTATTTTATAAGAGAAAACAAATTGTAGGTAGCTTATAAAAAAAATCAATACTTGAGAAATTTTTGTTATTGTCAGTCAAGCAAGACATTGTTGTGATTGGCAGCTGTAGTTACTTCTGTCCTGACATGGTATCCTGCTTTGTTTTATTTTAAACATTCAGGTAGGTACTCTGTGCTTTGTTTTAAACACATAACTAAACCTCTATATAGTTATCACCACAAAAAAACTTTTATTTTACTTTAAATGCATTCCAGTATATTACTAATAGATATTATAGCACAGTATCTTCTGCCTTTCTACACTTAAGAACTGTAGGTAAACAATGTGAACATAATTATAAAACAAAAATCATGCCTGCCATGTGTGTTTTTTTAAATTTCACACCTTTTTGTGTATCATAGCCAAAATATGAATATTTTTTTAAATTTTACTAGCCTGTGTGGCGTTCCTGTGGTATTCCTGGGACAATGTAAGTAATTTAATGATACCCCATACATCTGAATTGGTTCAGGCGTTTAGAAGTTATATTCAAATAAAAATCTCACAAACATACATACACACTCTATTTTGGGGACTTGTGTAAAACCAAATAATATTGATGTGTACAAAGTAGCAAATAATATTATTATAGATTAGTATTGAGTATTGGCCTAATGCCGTAAGGGATTAGGCGCGGGGTGAGACAGGGGGGTATAAGCTCACCCCGCCTCTTCAACTTATACATAAACTGGCTGATCAGCGAACTAAGCAGCACCAGCGTTGGATGCCATATTGACGGCGTTTCTATGAATAATATTAGTTATGCTGATAACATGGTGCTGCTGAGCCCATCGATCGACGTATAATAAAGCTTAAAATACATAATATACTTTAAAGACAATTTATGATAATAGAATTTCAAAACTTAACAGTCATCTGTTAAATCAAAAGTATTGGCTTTAGAATCCCAGTAAGGCTAAAATTGCTTGCATAAGATGTTCAAATTTAGCAATAACACCTATAAAGAAGTGTGAACTGTTCAAGGGATATTGCAGGCAAATTGTACTACTGTCGACATTTTCATTTCCACATCTTATTTTTGCCCCCTTCAATGTTTAAGAATGTAAGCATATTTACTTGTGAATTTGGAATATGTAAATGTGATTAAAAACTTATACTCTTCGTAGATATGGATGGTGGCAACATGCATGTTCCTGGCAGCTCCTACAGCAGCAGCACTGTTGTTATGTCCAGTGGACCTGGAGGAAAGCCACAGGTCTGTAGTATATATTTTAAGTTTTAGATATTACTCCCTATATCTATGTGTGGATGTGTTTACAACCATACGTCTCATATCGAACCCAGGACATCTTTATGTACTGTCAATCACAAATAAAACATTTACACTTGTTTTTTTATTTTGATATGTACACATCAGTCATATAAATATTTGCTATGTGTTGGAATAATGTGGTGTAACAGCTGCAGCATATCATAGGTTGTAAACTGTGATATAGGTTGCATTTAGGTAATTCCTTTGAAGAAGGCACTGCCTATTTGCCTATATGCAATGCACGCCACTACACAGGTCTGTCAACCACACTGCTTTGACAGATTTTTATGATATTACATTGTATGAGGTAATGAACAACCTAGTGACAGAATTTTAGTACATTAAATTCAGACTGACCATTACAACCTTGGCAAGGCCTGTACAAGCAACAAATCGGTTGAATTTGGTTGGTACAGCTAATTTTGTTTAAATAAAAACACTGCACTAGGAATTTCTCCTCAAATCTTGTGTGCATTTCCATATCTCATAAGCACCCAGACTTAGTTTTTTTTTTCTCTAGATATAAATATATTGTGCTCCGTGCGGAAATCGACGCTGCGACACGCAGCAGGTTTAGCAGCTGATCACTTGACCACTGCACCAACCGTGTCATCATGCAAATTATTTATTGATAAACCAAACCCCTATTCCCACTTGACTTTTACATGCTGGATATTTTTTAAGTTTTTACAATGTTTGTGTTTCTAGTATGTATGTATTATTGTTCTATTTATTTATATACTGCCTGCCTTATATACAACTGCCTCGTTGGTTTAGTGGTCCGTAGCGCGACTGCTGAGCAGGAGGTCTCGGGTTCGATTCCCGGGTCGGGAAAGTGTTATTGAGTTTTTCTGTTAGGAAATTCTCAGTAGCAGCCCGGAGTTTGGAAATGTGCCCGGTTGATGGCAATAGGCTCACCACCTATTACATGGGACTTAATAACAGCATTGGTGAAATGTAGGTGTACAATTGTGTACATCTCTGCCTACCCCTTCGGGTAATACAGGCGTGATGCTATGCTATGTTTATTTATATACTCTTTATCGTACACCAAATAAATTACATAGGAAATAATAAATAAGTATGTATGTGCTTATTTAAAGACTTTCCTTTTCAATTGTCAAGGTCAATATCAACCTAATGTTAACTGTTATTATGATCATGATAAATTGTTTAGTAATTTTACAGCTGTGCAATTAAAAATGTACATACAGCCAAAAGTATTACATATTAGTTATTATTCACTTAAATTGGGAAACTAGGTATTTGGTTTATCAAAAATGTTTGTATTAGTAGGAAAACTGAACAAAAATATTGAAATGATATTTCTTTGATATCAGACTTATTATTTTGTATGGTTAGGCTTAGGAGCCAATCTAGTGTTAAAGTTGTACGGTCAACGACAAAAGAAGCTGAATACATCCAAATTTTTAAAATGGCTCTGAAATCATTCATCTATCTGGAGTACAAATAATACAATTTTATCATCAAATAAATACAGAAAATGCAAGAAGTCACACAATAACCAGCACTACAGTCAGTGCAGTTTCGTCGTGTCTTTATCGACTTTCGTTGCTGACTGTACTAACCTTCCGTAGCCCTCTAACTTGGCGTCTAATAGTAAAGGATTAGGTCTCACGTACACTGGGTCGTCTGTCGTCGACGGCGTGTCGATGAAGGCGGGTAAGTCGAAGCATTGCGTACACAGAAGCAATTATCTTCGACTTGCTCGGACTCCACGCCGAACTTGGTCGACTGAGTCGTCATACGACAAGGCGTTTATACTGAGTTGTTGGGCGACTTTGACAGCCTACTATACATAGTCTAGGGCGACTTTAGGTTTAAGTGGGCGGCCATTAAGTAGACTTCCTCTTGCCTCTCATGACAATGTCAAATAAATGATTGTATTTCTTTAAATAGATGTTTTGAAGACACTTTTACAAGTCATTTTTATAAACTAGATGGCGCCGGCGTTTCCTATCTGACTGTCTCTGAGAAGAAACGCCCAAACAAACTCGGAGCTCAACGTCGAATTTCTGGAAAACTTAATGATATAGCACACTATTTGACTACTGTCTTAATATAGTTAAATTATTTTACAGGTGTACAGCTCAACTAGTAGCACTAAGATTGGACCGCATGGCATCAAGGAGACGTGCAAGACTGTGCAAGACTCGCGAAGTGGCACCAAGAAAATGGCTATTGGTGAGTATTGGCTCTTTCCACTTACACCTTATATATCAAAGTATCACGACTATATTCTCTTAAGTGGTAAGCAGGGGTGTTCGCTGTTGTACAGTCACGAGCACAAACATGTATAAGTACATTTGCACTATTTAAATTCCATATAAATAAATGTATGTCTATATGTAGAAGGAATGTGTTTTTCTGTTGCTATCGCTCTTTCCTCAAAAGGCCATTCCAGACGATCCCTGCATGGTTACACTCACGTAGATATGTATTCATTCATATCTGGAATTTAAATTAGACGTTGACCTCTGAATTTGTTTCGGCGTTTCTTCTCAGAGATAGTCAGATAGTTTAGTAGCGCCATCTAGTTTATAAAAATGACTTTTAAAAGTGTCTTCAAAAGATTTAGTTACAGAAATAAAACTATTTATCATTTACTTCTATCTGTTTTATTAAGTAATTATCTCAGTAATACACGCTAAAGATATTGACAGTAAGTTTTTAAAACTTTGTGTTTACATGATTTTGCTCGTGACTGTACACTCAAATTTCACAGACGTCATTATCAAGTCCCATCAGCCTATGTGACATCTTCAAAGTAGCAGGTCATACACAAATAGAATTCGACACATAAAATAAACTGTCGCCAGAAAAAAAATGTTTTAGATATTTTTTTCTAGTAATATTCTATAGTTATAACACAGATGCTAATTATAATTACTCGTACATTTGTCAGGTGTGGCAAATTTTTTGACATTAGTAACCCACGCTTCTTCAGTTTGGAGTAAGTATATCTTCTGTTAGGATCCATTCACACTATCCGACAAGACTATTCTATTATATACAAAATGGTGCTGTCGCGTGGAAATCTTATCGCTTGCGTAGCCAACCTTTCTATTAACCTACACATTTGACACAACGAATGTGGAGGTTCCGTCGAGTTTAAACATAGGCTAATTGGAAAAAATAAAGTAATATAGTGAAAAAAATAATGCTTTTTTTTAATTATTCTCGGATAATATTGAGGTAGTACAGTATGGTCAGTGACAAAATTGATGTCGTTGAACACATCGAAGATTTTAAAATGGTTTAGTTCGGTAACTATTAATTTAACTATCTGGAGTACAAAACATAACAATTTTGTTATCAAATTATTACAGAAAATGCAAGAAGTCATTTCATAATATCCCAATAACCACCACTACAGTCGGTGCAGTTTCGACGCGTGTTGATCGACTTTTGTCGCTGAGTGTACTCTAGTGTAAATTAGCCTTAAACAATGCTAATAATATTCAGTGCGTCATTAGCGTATTGTGTTTCTATGCTAATCTAGGAACAGAAAATAGAATTGACTATTATTACCAACGACACCTGTATACAATTTGTTAATGTATACCAATAATTTTACCACGGTTTAGTAGTGTCTCTTATGTCCGCCATTGTGTGTATCGATAAGCTGATTCACAGTCATAATTTTCGCCTTGAAACACCATGATTAGTCAAAATGTTACATTCATCTTTAGACGTATTTGTATGATCTAAGTAAAGATAATAGTCCCGAATGAATTTCGGTCACGGTGGCCTATACCCCCCACGGATATTAGCTATCTACGCAGGGTACGGTTTATGCACAAGTGCAAAAACACAGGCACACTCCCTCTTCTTGCACTCTCATAATACGATGATGGGACCACAATCCGACAAGACCGTAGAGATCAGGCGCAGGATCACCGGTGTAACCCCGCCAACTTCCTAACTCCGGGCTGCGACAAAGAATTCTTACCGGAAAAACACAATAACACTTTATCCGACCCGGCAATCGAACTCAGGCCTCGTGTTCTGCAGCCACTAGACCAATGAGGCAGTCAAGTATAGATGATAATTGTTGCAAAAAAGTTGCCCCACATTAGGAACTTGATTAAATACTAAATGTCACATCGTGAATGTGACATTAAATACATTAATGTCACATTCACGCAATCAAATTGCGGACGTTCTTAAAAGAGGGCAGGTCAGTAGAAAGTTAAACCGACGAGCATGCATAACGAGATTAATGTACATAGATGAATCGAAAGCTAGTGCACAGCAGGTGGAAATTGATAGTCTCTGCCTACCCCAATGGGAAACAGGCGTGATACACACTACTACTTCCCGTTCTACTTGTTCCCATTGTGTCGACAAACTGGTCTAATCTAGCTAGCCATTTGTTTTGTGTTAGATATCAAGGTTGTCAAAGCGTATTAATAATTTCCAGGGTCTATAAAAGAATAAAATACAGGGAAGTTAGTGACGGTCACTAGTTTTAACATTCATAGATATGTTTTGCTTCGTTTTATATTACATCACGTATTAAAGTTAAAAAAAAAGAAAATTAAGAATTTAAAATCACGCCTGCCATTTTTTTAATCTTACTAGCCTATGTTACTCGGGACACTGTAAGGATTCTAACGATACCCCATACATAGACATCGGTTGAGGCATTTCGAAGTTACGCTGGAATAAAGAAACTCACAAACATACATGAACGCTAAAATCATAACACTCCTTTTTTGGCAGTCGTGTAAATACGGAAGTGAATAGGATTTGAAAAACAGCGTTCGCTACGCATGCGCTAATGCGTTTGAAAAATGTATCCCCATGCGTAGCTATACTATTTATTGGAATTCCAATAATTCCTCCAAAGTTAAAATAACAATGTTGCCGATTCCCGGAACAGTCGAGAACAACAAACTCATGCATTCTGGCACGCCGACAACTTCTCGGATCAAATGTTTTCACCTGTAGTATACGACTGAATGTGTAGAAGGTCCACAGAGATACGATGTGGAACTCACACGTAAAAACGTGAGTCACCATTGTTTAGGTGCATCGGAATAGTGTCGTGTGCTTTTCCTGAACTACTACAATGTATAGGAAAAACTCAATTTACATAGGTTTATGAGATGGGGTTACTTGCCTCGGTCGGTCTGTAGATGGGTGACCATCATTTCATACCGAGACCCCTCCGTGCCTCGGAGAGCACGTTAAGCCGTCGGTCCCGGTTTGTCAAATTGAGAACAGCCGTTACGGGTAGGCAGAAGCCTGATAGTCTGACAGCCAATCATACCACAAGATATCGTGTTACCCAGTTACTGGGTTGTGGAGGTCAGATAGGCAGTCGCTCCATGTTAAATACTGGTATTAAGCTGCATCCTGTGTGACTGGAAGCCGACCCCATTGTAATTAGGAAAAGGCTAGGCAGATAATATGAGATGGGGTATCTCATTGAGGCCGTTTTTAATTAAAATTAATACTTAAAAAGTACAGATATAAATGTACACCCATATTTCACCGGCGCAATTATCGTGGTTACCGTCTCATGGGTTAGTATTGTTTAGGCTGTTGAGCCCTTTGCTATCAACGGGCACCGTTCAAAACTCCTGGTTACATAACAAAATCAGCCCTTAAATGTCCCACTGCAGGGCAAGGGCCTTTTCAGAGAAGGCATGGCGATTTCAGACCAATAAGTCAAGATTTCCTTACGATGTTTTCTTTCACCGTTCGTACTCGTATGTCTGTGATGTCTTAGATTAACTAAGAAAGTACATATGACATTTAAAGTCACATTGGTACATGCCAGATTTGAACCCACAACCTGTGGCCAAGAGCCTGGATCGTAATCACTCGGCCTTCACGACATACGACAACTTCTCGTTGTCGCAGATAATTAAAAGAAAAACATTATTTCCTCATCGGTTGATCCGCGCATTGCTTGCAGAAGATGCGATTTTTTGGAAAGCGCTAACTGCCTCGTTGGTCTAATGGTCCCGATAGTGACTGCTGAGCATGAGATCTCGGGTTCGATTTCCCGCAAAGTGTTATTGAGTTTTTCTGTTTGGAATTGTGCCCGGTATATGGCAATAAGCTCACCACCTAAATGGGACTTAATAACAGCATTGTTGAAATGTTGATGTACAACTGTGTATACCTCTGCTTATCCCTTTGGAGAATACAAGCGTGATGCTATGTATGTATGCTAACTCTTATAACACTAAACTTGACCTTCTTGAATTTATCTGGTTTCCACCTGTATTCTTCCAGTTGCACCTCCACACGTTTGGCTGAAGTCATTCATCTCTTTATTATTAGACTGTGATGACGCAAGCGGTTTTTTTCTACTGTTTATTCTGTAAACTAATGACTATACTTTGATCGCGACTAAAATAAGTGTAGGTGGATTTTTTATACTGTTATGTCTGAGGAATTCGGCGTGTCTAGCTTGAATGTAATGAAACCAAGCAACGTCTGGTTTATGTGATTTATATAATTATCTATCTATACCTTTAAACGAGCAATTCTTGTATATGAATCTCTGAAACTGCTCTAACGATTTTCATGAAATTTAGTATGCAGGGGGTTTCCGGGGCGATAAATCGATCTAGCTAGGTTTCATTTTTAGAAAACGTCGTTTTACTAACGGAAATGGTCATCGAGGTACTATATATTATTATGAAACAGTTAAACGGAGGAAGGAAGGATTTTTCGGTTTTTGACCACTTAGAAATGGTCACGAGGGAATAATATTGATTATAAATTTTTCTCGATTAAAACATAATAAAACAAAGGATTTTTTGCATTAACGCATCAGCAATGCATCATATTATCGAGAAAAACTTTAATTTAATTGAATAATTGTATCAGAAAAATCCACTGCAAAGATAAAAAGATCACGTAAGCACTACTGCAATTATTTTCAGCATATCCGGTTTATTTGAATGAACTAATATTTGCTGTATATTAGATCTCACTTCTAAAATATACAGCGTTCATACATTTTTGCACATAGCTTCAATGTTAATGGTTCCATAAAACTTTCAATTGCTTATGTTATCTTGCGTCGGTTATGGAACCGCGATGACTTATTAACTAATGTATTATTCAAACAGTGTCAGTGGCGTGCCTAGGGTTTCAAAATAAGGCAAGCCCAATAAAATTTTAACCGATTTCAAAAAAAGAAAGTTCAGTTTTCGACTGAGTATGTAGGTACCTACGTATGTATCATCGCAATTTTCTCATAAACTACTGGTTAGGTACAATAAATTAAAAGTGAATTCATCCGTCTTCTTCTCGGCCCCGGTTTGTCACTTTCCTGATGCTGCATATGCTTTTCTAAAACGACATCGTATTTTGAAATTAACGAGACCAGTTCAAAAAAAATTGCCTTTATTTAATGAAGTTTTGGACTCATCCAGTCTTATTACAAAAAACTAAATAAAACTTGGTTTAAACCTGTACTATGAAGTCCAGGCTTATCTGCAGAACCATGGTTTAAATTTGTCCTTATTACAAAACCTAAAAAAACCGTGGATTTCTTAGTACCGTGATTTGAACCATTGACTATGTATTATCCACAGATTAATACAAATATCATTCGTTCACTATGATATCATTCTATTGCAACGTTCCGTTTGCCCAGAAAAGAAAATCTTTTAATAATACGCTAATGATTAAGTGATGTTTAGGAGTGTTGAAAATATTGAAACTTTATTATTTTGCAAGAATGGATTTAAACTTTCGTTATTTCGTCGACAGCGGTTTTTTTTTTATTAATAAATTTCGTATTAGTTACTAATAATATAACTTGTAACGAAACGTAACATTCTCGCGCGATATATGAAACCATAACATTAAACAAAACCATCGCAAGTTGAACAAAGTTCATTTAGCTTTGGAATTTTTATGCTATCGAAGTCTCTAAAAAGAACAATTGCCTCTTTGTTAATAATATTACCTTCTTTAGTAATTTTAATATTATATTGTGATGGACCAAAAAACGATCTGTGAATTGGAATACCGAGGAAAAAGTAAGTAAGTAAACATAATTTACTCGATGAACTTGAAATCAGTCTGTAATAATGCATAACGTTTATTAAACCTATACATTTGCCTGAAATCTTCATCGGATAATTACATGAAGGGAATTTTAATTCGAACACGATTTCTGTTGTGTCGGCGTGGTGTTTCCAACAATTCAGCGGCTTTAAAATCCACAATATCAATTAATTCAACCATATTAATATCCATTTTCGGGTAAAAACCACACAACATAATAAAAAAATGCTATTACTTAAAAGAGAAACTCACAAATATGATTTAGACCATCGTTAAACTAGGGGGTGCCGAGGTTTAGCGTTAGACCACGATATGGTCTATGGTTTATCGCAAAACCACGATTTGTAATATCATTTCTGTTTAAACCATGCTTTATAGAGATTTAAACCTGGGTTTTTAGTTAAACCACTTTTTGTAATAAGACGGATCGTGTCTTCTTATAGGAAGTTCCTGTTGTGCTAAATGACAAACAATATCGACTAATCTTTGAAATACACTATGGTTGTTATCAACGCGCGTGTTATATTTTGAAATTTCCTCAGATAACTGGCGTGATATAGATGTCTCAATTCGTTGTTTACCAAAATTACCGAAAGAAACCATTGCACACAGGTGTTTATGGGAATTTGCGTGCCTTTTCATGGCGCCAGATATGTTATTTAAATCATTATAACCAGATATATCCGGAATCTTCATTCAAAAAAAATATGCAGCACCAGCAATACAACTTATTAGTGTGCGAACAGCCAACAATCCAACTAGTTTTATACACTGATCTATTAAATTTTCGTTTATGCGATTTACTAGTCTGAGAAATACACAGATTAGGCGTCGGTTTTAATGAAGAAATTCTGTTTTTTCTGAGCAAAGTTTAAAGATTTTACCTTAACTTCGCCAATCTAAACTTGAACGCCTTTTAAATCCTCACAAGGTACAATTACCTCCATTGTAAGTCACCAAAACAATTGTATCACTGAGAAATACTAAGAAAACACACAAAAAACTTTAACAACAAAACTTTTCCCACTCAAGCAAATGAAACTGAAGTGAGTTGCACTCGGTACTTACGCAGAGTTGCAGTGTTGTCATTTAGGCAAAAAAAGTCGCCAGGTATATGAAAAATCTAGCTAGATGTCGCAATAGGGTATTTGACACTGATGGAAATAAAATATGAAACTTAGCTATAATGATAGAATGTATTTTATTTGACTCTTTGGTATTTTTGAAAATAATATTAATAACTCGTAAATACATTTAATTCGATAAACAAATTCATAATTTTTAATCTATGTGTCACGTGACTCGAAACTATTAATTATTTTAAAAAGTCGCTAGTTTTTATTGTTGCTAAATCTTAAAAAATGTCTCCAAACTCGTTAAAAATCTCCAAGATCTCACAACGTCGCTAAAACGGCAACACTGCAGAGTTGGCAAGGTGTGCATACGCGTGCAACTTCATAGGCATGCCCGGCTTAAATCTTCCATACTGATCGATTTGTAGACGCACAAGGTATATACTCGTTATACGGCACATCGCCATAAGTGCGAAAGTGTCAGAGATAGTATTTGAAAGCCCGGTAAAAGCCCGTACGTGTAAGCGAGATAGCTATATGTAGATGCTGCAAATGCGAATCTCTGCGTGCGAACAATCGCGATGTGTAGTAATGTGGCATTGGTAGATACTTTGTGTTATTGTGATAAGAATTAAGCGCGCGAACTTTTAAATAGTTCGGGTTTGATATTGATTCTCTATCGAGCATTTTAGTAAGGCATGCCGGGCTTTTGGGCTTATATGAAGGTACCGCCACTGAACAGTGTGTACTCTGGATACGTATTGGATAGCATCTTTGTTATTTTGACGGATCTCTGCTACCTATACTAATGAAGTGATAACAAAAAATGTGAGGCGTATTTACGACACAATAGTCAGTTGGAAAAATAATTTTGTGGTAAATTACTTGATGCTATGTTAGGAATAACATATCTCTTTAAAAATCTCGTGTCACAGTGTTTGTTATCGAACTCCTCTGAAACGGTAGACCGATTTTTATGAAATATTTTGTGTAGATTTGGTAGGTCTGAGAATAGGTCGAAGGCAATTTTTATACCCCTAGAATGCCCTAGATGATAAGGGTAACGGCCCTATCCTGAAAATTTATATAGCAGAACGTTTGCTTGGCACAGCTAGTCTGACTATATATTTTTCCTAACATAGCATCACGCCTGTATTTCCCGAAAGGGTAGGCAGAGGTGTACATAATTTTTACACCCACATTTCACCAATTATGTTATTAAGTCCCATGTAAAAGGTACTTCATAATAATTATGTTATTAGATGACATAATTAATACAAACATCAACCATTTCTTAGTGGCCACTTCTAGAAATTCACTTTCAACACCTCAATAAAGTATTGATATATTTTCGGAGACACAGTCCGTCATAAATACATTAGGTTAACCTGTAAAGATAGATTTAAGAACAGTGTAAATAAATAAATAAATAATTTGTGCGACAGCCCTAAACGTATAAGTAATCTATATTAAAAATATTTTTAATTAATTATAATTAACTAGCTGGTGCCCGCGACTTCGTCTTCGTAACAAAAGGTAGCCTATGTCCTTCTCCAAGGTCCATTCTATCTCTTTACCAATATTCATATAAATTGGTTCACTAGTTTAGGCGTGAAAGCGTAACAAACAGACAGACAGAGGTTTCGCATTAATAATATTAGTAGGGATTATGCGAAGAATATTTTTTTATCTGTATATTTTTAATTTCGCATAACTCAGCAGGGGTTCTTTCAGACAGTTATACGTTTAGAGATGTCACACAAACTATGGCGGACTGTCTCCAAAAATATATTAGAAACATAGTATGTAATAAACATACGTAGGACAAACTTCGATTTTCATACTGTCTATTTTCGGCGGCACTGTCTGCGTGGCCCTTAGTTTTGTAGTAAAGTGACATCTGAGTGACAAGACGTCGACATATTTTAGCAGATTTTACGTATGAGTTCTTTCACGCTGAGTGGCGCTGTCAAATCTGCTCGGAATCACTGTATGTACTCTACAGAGAACATCAAAAAGTGCTGGCCTTGCTAACAACAATATTTTCTTACCAATTATAATTATGACCAAATTCTTCTTGGATAAATAGTAGTGTAGTAATCGTAGCCAGATCTCCTCATTTTTGTGGGACGTCCTGATTTTCAGGCGTTTATGGACATGTTCCGACTGATTCGTCATCGGAATGGTAGATTTTGGAGCAATCGATAATTATCAGTAAATATTTAAATTATTCGTATATTCTGCATTTTTTTCCTTTCGTGTCTTGGTGTGTATTTTTATAATATTTATTTTCCATGTCTGTACGTTAGCCTTTACCTCTTCACGCAAGTTAAGATGTTGTGTATAAACAGTACAAATGCACACTATAATAATTTACTGTAGAAGGGTACCTCCGTGTGTGAAACGCCATACTTTGACAAAGATATTCAAATGTTTTATTTTTATTTTGAAATAGGCCTGATTACAGGTACTTATGAAAAGTCAAAGCTCGAAAGAAAGCACGGCTCCGAGGCGAATATAGTTTGCGGTTTTTCGTCATGTGAAATAAATAGTCCAGCGAAACTGCCAAGCTGTTATTATAGGTTCTTTGACAAATATATTATTATAGGTTTTTAGAGTTAAGGCAAAGCTCTATGTGAGATCTCATTTTTTAAAGCAACAGCGGTTGCATACTGCGTGAGCTTGTGATTTCCGACAACATTTGAACATCATGTATTTCGAGGTTATATCCAGACTTTTCAAAGTAATGTGTTCTTCGGCCAGGTCACCACATCGGCGAGAGGGCGCACTTGATCGAGCGCGAACAGAACTACTACACAGGGGACGCCGAAGAACACCAGGAGTTCATCAACTTGGAGGAGGAAGAGGCTGAAGATTTTGACAGGTAATTTAAACAAACTTTAGGCTTTATGCCCGGTAGATGGCAATAGGCTCACCACCTATTACGGTAATTAATAACATTATTGGTGAAATGTGGGTATAGAATTGTGTACATTTCTGCCTCCCCTTCGGGGATTACAGGCGTGATGCTATGTGTAATGTTTCTGAAAAGATACTGCAGAGCGCGGTATGTTTTACGAGGGACCTTTGCCCCTATAAAATATAGTAAAACAATAACTTAGTGTCTGGTCTGTAACTCCAGGGAGTTCCAGTACAAATCTTCCAGCACTAACGGTCGTGGCAGACCTGCTTTACAGGCCGCGCGCCGCGAGCCGCCGCGCCTGGCCCTGCCCGCGCCGCCACCTGCCATCCAGGTGCCCAAGTGAGTACAAAACACAACCTTATTGCGAACTTATACAGTTGAATATCGCACTGTAGGTTCATATGTAGCTTTCATACAGTAAACACCCTTATGAGCTTAGTATAGAGTACAGTATCGTACCACTGTAGGTAAACTTATAGCTTTCATACAATACACAACCTTATGGGAGCTATATAGAGTGTAATGTTGTAGGACTAGATTGTTTACACAATACATATGTTTTTAAAACAAAATGTGTCACAGTACAACATTAGTTTTTTATTATTTTTATTAATAAAAATGTGTTCAATGGAGAATTGGTTGAGATTATTAAAATTATTAAACTCTTTTAGAATTTAGGGGATTTATTGATTGACCGTTATTTCTTAAAAGTAAGGTTAGGACAATGGACATACTATTTGTATTCTGAAGTATATATGCTAATTGTAGCTGTAGTGTCCCATATGGCCACAATACGGAGTACTGCCAAGTTCACAAATACTTTGACAATGATCTAATTTGACAGTTAAACCGTAGAGTGCTACTTAGAGCTGTGTTCATAGAAACTAGTAATTTTTTCCTTTATGGGCATTATCGGACCCCATGTGATTATTCAGCCAGTAGTGTCAAGAGACGTTGATAAAAGGCTACTTAAATTATATTGTCAATGTCACTTAAATGTCAGTCTAAAAAGATGGCAGATGTTTTAGTTAAAAGACATTTTAAGTACGTATTTGAATATGGCGTCAATCTCCAATATAAAGTATTCCTATTAAACACAAGAGGCTACAAGTATTAGCAGTCATCATAAGTTTCAGAATCTATTGGTAAATATCTTGCAACAGTTGCAATTTCATAATAGTACATTATGATTCAATTAAGCTAAGATGGCCATTACACTCGAGGTTAGATTGCGTAATTATTTTCATTTTACATTAATTATCGCACTATTGCGAAGTACCTTACACCCTGAAAATCAGGCATGCGTAATTTTCAGCTGTATTATGAACCTTAAAGCGGTGCATTAAGAACTATCTAAGGTGCAAGTGTGTAACAAAAAAAATTTATACATCACCTGATCTACAACAGACTTCCCAATACAAATAAAATTAAGTATAGATATTAGTTAATGCGTAATGTTAATTTTAAGTACATTATTACATAAATGTAGTACACAATATCGATGTAGTTGCAGCATGTATGTGTGCCTTATCTTTGGTTTATGTTGGCTTCTTTTTCTTTATTTTGTATTTATATTTCATTATTATTTTTATTTGTGAAGAGGCGGTTAGATTGACGACACGTAATTTTGGCGCGAATTCGCTGAGTATTTACATAAAATGCACAACACCATAAAATTAGAAAATCAGAAAAGTTGTTTCAAAAAGATCAATTTTAACACGACCATTACATTAATAAAATGCACAAATATTCATAGTTGAAATGGTTGTCAATACACTAGTTCAGTATTTCTGCACCTCAATTTATATAACGTATAAAGGTAACATAAATATCTAATAGAATATGATGTGACGTGCAGTTTTTCCACAGCTGTTTTGAAAACGGTAATAAATACAATTCCTGATGTCTACATTACTTAAAATCAGAATGGAGTTTATATAATAAATTCTGTTTGATAGAAATCCTAACGGCATTAAGTAAAAATGTGAATAAAATATAATTATATAGTAAATTAACGAATTAATACTAAATAATTTGTGCATAAAGTATAGTTTCGAACAGATAATAATTTGTGTACGGTCAGTGTACCCGCCTCTTCGCCCGGGTAGTTAGTGGCATGGTATCCGTTGCAGTACAAGTAGTGACGGGTGCCGCCGGCCCGCCAGCACGCGGCCGGCCTCGCGCCGCCCAATACGATCGAGCGCCAGTCCTCTCACGTTACCCTCCAGGTAAATTAAGCTAAGTTTTTTTGGCACTTTTTTGAGCATTTTATACAGGTTCTGAAAATATCAACAGCAGTTATATGGCCTTCTGTAGGCTGAGCCTTCAGTTGCAAAGCTAGTTTCTACTATTTTAATATTTAAGAAGCTCATTGTAGGCATATACGCAATCGACCACTTTCTTTAAGCTAAGCTAGCAAAATGCTATGCTCTGCAAATACCTTTGGCATAACAATAGTTGAATTCAAGCCTTTATATAAAAAGCAATTTTGAGTTTTATAGCCCCGCAGTTACACGCTATCTTGATTCTTGAAGCGAAGTATTACATGGTTAAAAGTTACAGATAGCTTATTTTGATTTTTGGTAATGGCTTCCGAAAACTTATTCCAATTTTTTCCAACCAGTTCCAGATTGAGGAGGAGGCGTTACTACTATTAATCGTAAAAAAATATTAAATATATTTCTGGTTATTATTGTTGCTATATATACGTTTGCTATGGACATTATTTTATTATTTTTTGCTATTTATATTGTTCCAATTTTGAGCATGTATATTTTTATAAATATTCTTGCATGAAATCTGCTCGGTTTCTTGCTTCCCTTTATCTTTGGGATAAAATAATCATATGTAAATATTTAAAGCAAATATGGTGACTTTTATAAAAACCTTAGTTTTAAAAACTTTTTACTTAAAGTAGAGTAATCTAGTTGCATGAAATTTATAATTATAATTTAAATTCTTGCAAATATTACTTAGAAATTTACAAAGTGCAAACAAAAACTGTAAATATTTGACTAACAAAGAAATATTACAGTTTTGCAAGAAATTAAAGAATACGTTTCTTACTACTACAGCTTTTGACAGTAACATACACACATAGAGCTTCGTTGAGTTTTCAAAGTGCATAGAGCCCTCATAGACTTGCTACCTATAGCATCAGTGATTTGGCGATCCTCTGGGTTCCGCTGCGATAGCCAATCTCGATTAACCCAACTAATTGTTGTCGCAAATGGTTCGGATAATTGAATGTGTGAAGAAAATTGATTTTTGTATTATCAACTCTAGGAAGATAATCTAAAACAGAGATACAATTTCATACGTACATATATTTTCTTAAAACTATTAAAATACTTCAACCTTAATAATGAACTACTTAACAAAAGTCACATGGAAAAGTCAGTTTTGATCAAAATAATTGATGAAATTTTGTATTCAATCCGGATCATTCCCGATAATCGTGAATCTGTATAATAGGGTTATTGACGAAATTTCACAAAGGGCCTAAATTTAAAGAATATGGTATAGATTATCTAAAAAAAATATTTTGCAATTTTTTGTGTACCTATTGATTAAATAATAGCTGTATAAAATTTAAATTTTAAAGGTCGTGCCAAAAGGCGCGATAATGACGATCGCCATTTTGTGACGTCATTACGCAACAGAACTATTGTAAACAAAGGAAACTATTTTGTAAATCATAACATTAGTGCGTAGTATACCAATATTTCAAAAATTGAACTGAAATACGGAGAAAGTGGTTGCAACTGGCTTCCGAAATATCAACAAATTCATTGATTTATTTTGTGTCATGTGTCACAGTGACTGCAAATTGACAATCAATCCTCTGAGTAGTGACGTCACGCAATCATTGGTGTTTCGAGTCACGTGACACATAGATTAAAAATTATGAATTTGTTTATCGAATTAAATGTATTTACGAGTTATTATTATTATTTTCAAAAATACCAAAATTTCTAATAAAATATCTTCTATCATTATAGCTAAGTTTCATATTTTATTTCCATCAGTGTCAAATACCCTATTGAGGTCCGGATAATCGTGTCTCCACTATAACTGCCGATCGTCGATGCTAATAGTAGCTTGTTAACTGAGGCACACTGGGGTTGCGACATGACTGTCACACAAAAAGTACTCCTTTTGTTTTTGGAATTGTAAATATTTTACCTCGCACACAAAGCGATGGGGGTGTGTTTCCAAAAATCACTATTATCGTGAACTACATGGCTAGAAAAGCATCGGTAGCGATGTTTTACTATACCAGACTGTGTTGATCTTGCGTCACTGCAAAATGTAATTACATCCGACATCATTGCAAGTAAATTGCAAGAATTAAAGCATTAATTACATATAATTTTCCGGTTACTACTTAGTGCATTTTTCGGGATTGCCCGATTAGTTTAGAACTCGAACGGAGCCCTTAGTCGTGAGCTGAGCCCGCGGTGTTGTCGCGAGTTAAACTGAGGAACTTAATATGAATATGACTCACGACAAACTAATATAAAAATAGAAAGAATTGGAGTAATTTTAATTCTTGCAAGATCTTTGTTAATTGTTTGACAAAAACACTGCCTCGTTGGTCTAGTGGTCCCAAGCGCGACTGCTGAACAGGAGGTCTCGGGTTCGATCCCCGTGTCGGGCAAAGTGTTATTGAGTTTTTCTGTTAGGAAATTCTCAGTAGCAGCCCGGAGTTTGGAACTGTGCCCGGTTGATGGCAATAGGCTCACCACCTATTACATGGGACTTAATAACAGCATTGGTGAAATGTGGGTGTACAATTGTGTACACCTCTGCCTACCCCTTCGGGGAATACAGGCGTGATGCTATGTTATGTTATGTTGACAAAAACACATGGATGCAATTTAAGAGTCGAAACATTTAAAATAAGTATTCTACCAATGAAAATAAAACCCAAGGAACATGGGTCATCAATCAAAACTTGCTTTCCATAAAATAAAATAAAAAACTTGCGGTATGGTTATTGTATGAGAGGGCAACATTTTTTTTGTCTGAAGGCCCGTCTCACTTGCGCATAGTTTTTCAGTTTCATCGGCAAAACTTAACATCATAACGATTCTTCAAAATTCCTGCAGGTAATATCAGTATAGTAATAAATTATAGTTAAGGCTTCGTTTGATTTCTAATCAAACTTTAACCTTAATCATAAGAATCAAATATAAGTTGCTTTAATTCTTGCAAGTTTTTCAGTGCCGTGTACTCATAGATAAAGTTGAACACAATGTGTTCTACACAAAGTTAGGCCTCAATTATGAGGACAGTCGGGTCAATATCAAAATATGCACGTGTCTGAAATTATAATACCAAAATTAAAATTTACATCCATCTAAATTATAAGTATATATTCAAACGCCTTTCCAATACCCAGCAACTTAGACTGTGACAAATTTAACTTGGCAATTTTCGTTATGAAAAAATCTTGTAATAAAAAATATTGTGACTTGTGGGAGAAGTACGTAGGGAGGCCTTTACCCTGCAGTGAGAAACGCCGCTGAAAATAATATCTATTAATAATTATGGAAATGTTTTTTTTTTATTGAAAAACCCAAATAGCCTAAAGTTCTTGTTGGCTTAAGTTGGTTATTTCCAGACGATTTATGATGTACCGTCTGTCCTATTATGATTGTTATAACCATTTGGTATCGTGTTCCAGTCCAAGCGTGCGCGAGGTGTACGGCAGCGCGCACCCGCAGCGCCACCACCGACACAAGCACCACAAGGCCCACAATGCGCACAATGCGCACAATGCGCACAATGCGCACAATGCGCACAATGCTCACAATGCACACAATGCGCAGAATGCGCATAATGCGCATGCGCACCGACACTCGCCCGACAACTAAACGACCTGCGCACTGCGGCGATACGGCACGGTTACACATCACTATACTCGTTGGTTCTATACTTAGTTGGATATTGACCCCAATTCTGTTGCGCATTGACAAAATTTAATTTTAAATATTTCTATATGTTACTTAGACATCGTGTTATTTTATAACTCAAAACCTCTGACATCCCAAGTGATATTTATTGTAATGAATTGGTTTATGTCATATTTATTTAATTTCATTAATTTGTGCGGAAGATAAAGGAAAGAGTAAGAATATTATCGTAGCAGGTTTAAGATGTGTTGCGATACATCAAATATGTGTTTGATATATATAAGGACCTAATTTATTAGGTAACTTCCTTTGAAAGGGGTAATATATAAGTCAAATACATTCACATAGGCTAAAAATTAAAAGGATATAACAAATTATTTGTCATTAACATAGTACTAGCTAGACGAAAACTGCTCCTAGAACGGCGAATATTTGGAAAAATATAAAATTGTTGTACAAATTTTAATAATTGCTTAAATGAATCCTTATCACTTACACATTGACCCCTTAAAAGGAAATTACCTAATAAATTAGGACCTTATATAAAGGAAGTGTAATCGTTAATATTCTCGATTTTCATAATACACAAAATTATATGTTATAAATAAAAGTAAAGTTATCGTAGAAATTAAGAAAAAAATATGGCTTGATTTTAGTTTTAAAGTAATATTTTTTTTTGTCGTTTATTAGTTACTGTGCAACAGAATCGGTTCAATTTACAACTAAGGGGTTCGAAAGGCGTTTTTGTTTGAATTTTAATGATTTCTGACTATGACAGTTAGTTATAGATTCACCATTTTAAATGAGCTGTCGTCGGTGACATGCGGAAAAAAATTTTCGTTAACACTATGGAGCCATAATTAACCAAAATTGGAATTGGAATGTACTTTTGACAATGGCAGCTTTGGGATCAGTGACAAGCAGCACCCTCGTGGGCTGCAAATTTCGAGTGGTGGATCTATAATCGTATTTTCTTGATTTCCTAATGTCTGTTGGTTTTCTTGACAATTGTTTTCTTTTACGACTATATGTAGTTCCTTTTGACACAATGTGCTGTCACATTTGGTAAATCAATTTGTTCGTTTTATTTTCTATGAAGTGTGTATTTATAAGTAGTGAATTATGATTGAGTTTTGCCGTTTTAAGTTCCAAGTAGAATACCTGAATTCTGTGTATCTTGTGTGGAATTCATGAGATATGCATACCTATTTTTTTACATATCAGTCTCTCATTTTCCTTTCTGTATTATTATTTCTAAGTTGCTTGATTATTCTGATTTATTAATACCTTGAAGATTTGTTCTTTGAAAATATTTGCGTTGTCTTTTCTTATTTATATGTAATGTGTAACCTGTAAATGACGAACAAATAAAACTTAACGTTAATTTTAGCTTATTTATTGCCAAAACATTTCGAACATTTAAACGGAGAGCGGTACTTTACACGGGTCTATAAATATTCTACTAAACTCTAATTGCAATAAACTTTGGTAAGACAAAAGGTCAATAGCTACGCTTATCCAAAGACCTAAAAAAAATATACAATCGAAACCTTGTGGCTGTTCGCTATATCAGTGTGCGTGCCTTCACGCGCTGCGATAGGTCGTACTGTTGCCGATTGTCCGACATTGATGCGTATAGCTCTCGTATTGACAAGCGAAATTTTACGATTTAACGTGCGTCACACTTTCTGTGCAACATTACTGTATTTTTATTAGACGTGCGGTGGCTACTATGATGTCTACTGACCTCTTTCCCGTTAGTTTTATTTGTTCCCAAGCCGTTACCGCCAACACATGACTCGTGATACGTCGCCTTGTACAATGAACTTTATTGTCGTCTAATGATTTTGGTCGTAGACATTAGCTAAATGTATAGGAAAGTTTATAACGTTTAATTTCGATGCCCTCGCCACTTAGTGTAAAAACTCCTTTCATTGGACTTTGCACATATGAGGACGACAAAATGGCGGACTTAAAATGGCGCCATTTTTATAGTCATGTCAAGTCTCTTGTCCAACACTATTTATATTCTGATTTGACCTTTTATTAAATGTCACGTGTTTTGATAATAACACCTTTTAATTGGTTCGTGGTTGTATGTGCTCTGTCCAGTATTCCATAAGCTGTACCCGCCCACCTGACAATCATACTATGTTTTAGAAATAATATGAAATGTGTTTCGCAAAGTGGCGTTATTAGGCATCTAACTTGATTGCCCCAATACATTTTAACACCTATCCTCATACAATATTCAAACTACAGTTGAATTTAGATAAAAAAGTGTTTGTTTCCTAGCGACGCCATTTCTCACACAAAGTCTAGAAATATTTAATAAGTAGAATAAACGTGTATTTAATTTTATTACTTCAATCTTTACAGTTGCAATAATTTTATTTTGGAGCACATTGAAAAACAATTAATAGACAAACTGCGCGAACTTTTTGAAACCATAAAATATTATTAGGAAAAGGATTTCTCTAAATTCTAAGTTCTTTATCGTTAATAAGATAATGATTAATTATAAACTCATTAGTATTTGTAAGCATCGTACTTGTAAGTTTTTCGGAAAAATTGGTAAATGTATAGATTAGCTATAGAGGTCGACTGATAAATGTTTGCTGAATTATTCATTTATTTATTTGTCGATTTCAATAAAAATATGTACCTAGGTAATTATTTAACTACAATATATCAACAGTTTCCATAGATCTTAGAGGTTTGCTGAAACATAAACAAAATAACATTTGTGAAGCAGGCATTTAGTTCACAAATAATAGGTAGTAAGTTTTTTTAGACTAAGATCTATTCGCCATTAAGACTTGTTACAGTCCTATTGTTTGTTCCTACAAATAATGAATGAAGTTTTTCGACGGATTCTGCATGATGTCTATTGCAATGTGTCAAATTTGACAGGTCTAAATGGCTCTTGGCTTTATATACTCTGTACCTCAATTTCCTCCCAATTTTGTTTTGACTCCCTTTTAACTGTTCTGCACAAAATTACGACGGTGCTGGACGCTATAAATCGCTCATTCCTTCAAATAAAGTAATTATTTTTATTTATTTTGTTTGTTTTATTTTTTCTTCTTTTTAATTTGCGAAATAATTAGTTAAAATATTTTTAGATATTATATTGATGTTAGATGTAAAAAACCAATTTATCATTTGAGTGAGATAATAAAGTAGTGAATTCTGAATGTTGTTTTATTTAATTTTAAATAAAACTATGTCATTAGGTAGATATATTACCCTGTTTTGGGTTATTAAAAGAAACACGTTAGGTCAAAAAATAAAATTTATTAAAGAAAGTTAAGTAATTAAATTAATAAAATCCAATAACCCAATTCAAAATTAAACGTTATTAATTTTAACGTAATCTTAGCAACTACGATAAAGAAAAAAAAAACCTTTACCCCAATAATACATAATAATCCAAAGAATAGTCACATTATTATACAGTTTAAATGAATGTACGAATTAAAAATATATGGATTTAAAGTTAAGATTCTTTTAGAGTTGTATCGGCTTTACTGCCTACGTTACTGGCGTCCGCCATTTTGTTCTGGACGCCATTTTGCTGTCAGAGACACATGCGACAGATGTCCTCGTTGATTTCAAGCATCTGGTCTATGAAGAGCTGGTTTGCCATGAGCTGGGCGAGCTTGCAGATGATGGAGAGGAGTTCGCCTTGTTTGTAGTTCATCTTGGTGTTACAGAGCTCTATTTCTTCTGATATTGGTTCAGGAATCTGTGGGCAAAATTATGATCATGAGATTTTGCGTAAGCTAGCATGAAAATATTTTATTTTAATTAAAATACATGCGAAGCATCATGCCTGTACACGCCGAAGGGGTAGGCAGGGGGGTACACAGTTGTACACCCACATTTCACCAATTCTGTTATTAAGTCCCATGGTATTGCTGGTGAGCCTATTGCTATCTACCGGGCACAATTCCAGACATCGGGCTGCTATTCAGAATTTCCTAATAGAAAATCACAATAACACTGCCCGACCTGGGAATCGAAACTCTTGGGTTCGATTCCCAGGTCGGTTCCTCATGCTCAAGCCAAGTAGGTAGTACACTATCACGACTTTTGAATTAGGTAAACATTTGTCATTTTAAATTCATGAGAAATTGTTACCTAGTGGCTAGTACTTTATTTAAAAGGTTTCCCTATACTTAGGCAACGGACAAATAATAGATAGATTAGAACCAACCTGATTATAGATGCTCGAGGGAAAAGCCACAGTTGTCAATATAATATTAATGGTTGAAACTCAAACAGAAATCGACTTAAAGGGTAGGAATAATTTAAACGACCACAAATAAGTAGGTATCATGTGGTTTGACTCGTTGCTTGAGTAAAAATAATATTGGTGCCGCTTCCAGTGTCGATCGGTAGGTATCTCATTTCGTCCAGAGCTCTAAGCTGGGATTTTTACCTCTAGTAACTTTTGTGAAAAGCCTGTATTCTGAGTTGAGCCAACAAATTCAAATTGTTTATTCTATAAATTCTTATTTACAAATCTCTTCACGTCACTTTTTATCGTCGGCATTTCCTATCTGACTACCATTGAGGGTTCCTATACACATGGGCGCCGGCTGGATCATTCTCAGGGAGGTGCATCTGCATCGAGATCATTGTACTATTATCATAAGAAAAATTTGCTTGAGCTTGTGACTAAATAACAGCCTAACAGATCGTTAGTTGATGTTACGCTGTGTTTGCCGCGGTCGGTCTGTGGATGGGTATTTGTTATTTCATATCGAAACCCCTCCGTGCCTCGAAAAACACGTTAAACTGGTCGGTCCCGGTTGTCAAATTAAGATCTATGGCAGCGTAGTCAGAGGCCTGAAAGTCTGACAACCCCCTTGCACCCCCTCCCCCCCTCGGTGCCTATGGCTATACACATAAGCGGGCCGGCATTAATCGGCACAGCCGGGCGGTAAAATCGAATATATGTACTGAATGTCCGGGGAAAATGCTGCTCGGCTTTCGTTAGGCCCCGCAACAGCAGGATGGCATTAAACGGCAAAGCCGGGCGAATATATGCAGATGAATGTTCGGGAATCACTAACCGCTCGGTTGCCGCACATAATCGCTCGGCTTGGCAACTGCCGACTTATGCCGGTCGCCTTTGTTGTTCGACAAATATTGCCGAACTGACAATGTGTGTAGCAACCCTAAGCAGAAACACCCAAAGAAACTAATGGTCTAGGTCTCTTAAATCCAGACATCACCGTATATAACCATAAACTAGAGTTCACTAGACTGACAACCATGTGAGCTCAGATATCGTGAAGCTCAAACTTAGAAGACTAGACGGGAGACGGCATCTGACTAAATACAGAACAAATTAGCTCGCGACTTTTGGCGGCGGGGGGCGGGGGGTGAGGTAACACACAGACATAAAATAGCTTATACTAAAGCAACAAAAGCTCTCATCATTACATTAACACACACAAGAAAACTAAACACAAACATAAAATTGTGTCACTCACGATTAAAATCGTGTTCTATCATTTTAATCATACGGGTAAAAGGTACCTATAAAGGTTTGATTGGGAATCATATGCCACTGACGAGAGGGTACGCCCGTTATACCTACATTCATAGGTGGGTAGGGATTTGGTAAAATAAAAATAATAAAATAAAATGTCACGAAGGCGGGTGAATCGTTATAATTTAAACCTTATGTTGCAAGCAATAGAATTCACATTACACGCCTTCGTGAAATAGAAAGACTACTATACTTGTATATTATAAACTAGCTGTGCCCCGCGGTTTTACCCGCGTTAATGCTCCGCTCCTATTGGTCATAGCGTGATGTTATATAGCCTATGTTACCCGGGGATAGTGTAGCTTCCTAACGGTGAAAGAATTTTTCAAATCGGGCTAGTAGTTTTTGCAATTTATATTATTATCAAAGTCCAAGACCTGTATTGGTCTTGGACTTTTGGAGTCTGAAAATCTGAACTATTTTCTGAATTATTGACTGATAACGTGGCTGCTAAATGTGAGGTTCTGGATTCGATACCCCGGTGTTATTGGGTATTTCTGATAGGCTACTCAGTAGCAGCTTGGAGTTTGGAATAGGGCCGCTAGATCTGGGATCCCGATAGATACAACCGTAACGTGTCTGCCTAATAATTGACTTGAATATAACAAAAAAAAAACTCCTCCCCACCCTATTTCGGTCACGGCCTATCTCCGAGCAGATTAGCCAAGTACGCAGGAGATAGTATATAGTGTACAAGTGTATGCGCAAACACAGATGCATTCCCTCTTCCTTCACTCTCATAGTCTGATGGGACGGCAATCTGACACGACCGTAGAGAGATCAGGCGCAGGACCGACGACTTTACGTGCTCTCCGAAGCGCGGGGGTGTCACACCACCTGACTCCAGACTGCTACTGAGAAATTCCTAACAGAAAAACCCAATAGCACTGCCCGACCTGGGAATCGAACCCAGGACCTTACGCTCAGCAGCCGCGTCTGGACATACAAGAGCGATGAGCGACGACAGCACAGAGCTTTAAAAAAAATCGATATGCTAACTAGTTCACGTTCGACTTACGTTGGATGGATCAGCGAAGGTGGTGAATTTGTACTTGGTCTTCCGCTTATCCGGTCCATTGTTCAGAAACAGTGTGAACTGCGCGTCCTTGCCCCGCGCACCCACTGGGAAGTACAAGCCGGCTATCAGGTGCCCCTTCTGGTCGCGGGAGAGGAGACTCCTGGAAAACCAGAGAAATTTATTTAGAAGAATTACAACACATGACATAGCATCACGTTTGTATTCCTAGAAGGGGTAGGCAGAGGTGTACACAATTGTATACCCACATTTCACCAATGCTGTTTATTAAGTCCCATGTTGGTGACAAGCCTATTTCAAACTCTGGGCTGCTATTAAGAATTTATTAACAGAAAAACTCAATGGCACTTTGTCCGACCCGGAAACTGGACCCAGGACCTCATGCTCAGCAGTCACGCTTAGTATCACTAGACGAACGAAGCAGGTAGCAGTTAGAAGAATTCCCTTCAAAATTTGGGGAATAAGGTGGTAAAATTAAGGAGAGATTTTGGTGTAGAAAGAGTAATGATATTGACCACAACCGATTTTTGTTGTATAGTTGCAATTTGGCTGTGACAATAGCTTTCAATTTACAAAAAAATAAAACATACAGGGATGAGCTTTTTCAACCGCCAAAAATGTTTTTTTTTTGGCTCAAAATACTTTCACAGTGGCACCCTGACCACCCTGGCAATAAAATCATGACAATGAGTTTATTGCCTATAAGACTGGTCTTTGATAACGTAATGTATTAATAACCTTGCTTGTCTTATGCGTTTGGTTCGGGGAGTTGAATCGGTAATCACTTCGCCCAGAATCATGCCCTCTTTGGCAGTTCAATATTGGGTTTTGGCCAACAAGATTCGCTGTCTACTTTGAAAGATCAGAGCGACAGACAAGTCAATGACCTTAAAACAAGAATGATTGATGTGAATGATAACGTAAACTCATTAACACTCTGGCATGCGACCTAGAAATATTTGTCTTATCTTGATAAAACAAGCTTTGCTCTTGAGCAAACAAGGTTTTTGGAACAACGCTCGAATTACATAAACGTATGTTGCTTATGAAACGTTTGAATGGAATAGATGGGAAATAGCATTAGCATAGGAAAGCATATAAATAAAAAATCTGGTAGCTGAAGAGTGAGGGTACACAACACAAACACAAAGATGCATCTAACCCAGAAACCCTAAAACGATTAAACTCCAGTCTATGTCATCGATACCCATTTTTCGGGATTCATAACCGAAACATAAAAGAGTTCCAAAAGAGATGCGTCACCTAAAGTTGTAGACAAGGTTCCTTCTCTCGGTGACATTGACGCCATCGAGGTAGGGCCTCGCGGCGTATACCAGAGACGTCTGGCACTTGACGGCCTCTCCGCGCGTCTCCCGCTCGTGCCACTCGATGTAAGCCGCGTTCAGCACGCTGAACGTGTAGTTGTACTCCTTGCGGCAGTGCGGCTCATCCGACTGCACGAACCAACCTGTGCGACGACGACAAGTTAAGAGGGATCGAAGATTGGTTAATTGGGGTGAGTTGGGGTAAGTGAAGAATTAAAATTAGAAAAAATAAAAAACTTTATGGAATGAATTGATGCATTCTAGACTATACGACCCTTTCAGCGATTTAACTCACCGGTGTGCGGATAATTCCGATCCTGCATGACGGTGACGATCCTAGGCACGTGGTAGCCGGGGTCGGCCAGCATGACGCCGGGCCGGCCGTCCACGCGGATCTGTATGCCCACCATGACGTGCTCCTTCTCGGCGGCCAGCACCGAGTCCGGGCCTTCGCCGCACGTCACGTACTCCCGCACGTCGACCACGGCTTCCTCACAGGACAGCAGTGCGGTGGCACGGTTGACGCCGCTGAACTCGCGTTCCAGGCCGCGCCAGCGCCGCATGAGCTCCAAGCCCAGCCCCACGCAGGTGTGTTTGTGTGCGCGGATCGGCGGCGCGTACCGCTCGTATACCTGGTAGAGCGGGTCGCCAGCGCGCTCGAACTGCTCGTACAGCGAGATGAAGTTGCTGACAGAGTCATAGTTGTCGGTGAGGAGCAGGCGGCGCAGCGCGGCCTCGGCACGCGTGGCGAGCTCCTCGTGGCGCGACAGCGACAGGTCGAGCGGTCGGCGCGGTGCCGCCCAGCGCGCGCGCGGCAGCGGCGGTCTGGTCAGGTCGCGGCCCGGTCTGGTCACGTCGCGCCCCGGTCCGGCCGCCGGCCCGCCGGCGTCGGGCTCGGGCGCCGCCCCCGAGCTGAGTCAACTCGGCCATTCGGCGCCCCATCGACCCACGCCGGGCCCGGCCGGCTCGGCCTCCGCCCCCCGCTCGTACAGGCCTTCATCCCGACCTCGATCCGTATCGACCTCGACGCTCTTGACGAGCGCCTCACGCTGCTTCTCTAACAACACTGATGATGGTTTTTCACGCTCTGCAATTATATAAAGAAAAGATAAGGATGACCAACATATTTAAATGAACTATGATTATCCTCACGTGAGGTCAGCACATGGCATTCAATATTTAGGTATTTGTGTTCTGAAAAGATGTGTGTACATGCTTCGATATTGTTAATGATGGCATTGATCGATACAAAACAATATATTGAGTCAGTACCAACACGATTACCGATCGACGAATCGACAGCGCTTCAAAGAGAATTATATTTAGATATGCCTATGCATAGAATTAAATGTATCGACGCTTTTAACTTCACACGATACACGCCATTGAAATTAACGGGTTGCTTTTATGTGCCTATAAATACACATGTACCTAATTTGTCTTCGGTAGTCGATGGGAGTTATTTTTACATGTCTGGTTGTAAACACCTGTACCTACTGAAGGTTGATCATTCAAATTCATGATCTTTCAATATGAAATCTTTATTATGCTAGGTTTTTCACAACAACGCAGTTATGTTATCTGACCTTCGCAACTCAACTAGTGGGTGTTATCAGATATCTTACAAAATTTGCGTTTTAAAAATATTCTAATCTAATCGGTACATGATAGTCATGACAATGTCAGTGTTATCGTAAGAGGAACCATCATATCAACCTTTGATGTCACCTATCTGATCTCGTACGATAGCGTCAATATACCTATGACATGGTGTTACTGACGTTTCGACATGCACAAGGGTTTTTAAAAGATCATTCATAGCGGTAACAGATTTCCATTATTATTATATTTGCCCTTATTGAGTCAAGTCAAGGCCTCCCCCTGATTTTTCATTTGTTCTCAAATGTTGGCCACCTGTCGCCATTGTTTAATTTGTCATCTCGCCACCTTCTGCGAGGTCTACCCTAGAGTAGTTTTATGAAGAAGCCAACATTTTCTATGATGAAACTTTTTTCAAGTAAATCTTATTTTGATGGTCAAACCTTCAGATCACATCATTATTTCTGTCATTTGCGATCAACTGCCTCGTTGGTCTAGTGGTCTCAAGCGCGACTGCCGAGCATTAGGTCTCGGATTCGATTCCGGGTCGGGCGAATTGGTATTGAGTTATTGTGTGAGAAATTTCTCAGTAGCAGCCCGGAGTTTGGAACTGTGCCCGGTAGATAGCAATAGGCTCACCACCTATTATATGGGAATTAATAACAGCATTGGTGAAATGTGGGTGTACAACTGTGTACACGTCTGCCTACCTCTTCGGGGAAAATAGGCGTGATGCTATGTTATCTTATAATGAGATCAAACCCTAGCAATAAACTTTTTTAAGAGTTGTCTCTGACTATATTAACTATAGCTGTTTTAATATTATCTGAGCATTTATTTTAAATTATCAGTCTGCCTCTCCCAGATAATATTCAGAAAGCGTTATTTTATGTAAATAAGATTGAAATGTTACTACAGAAGAAAAATATTTAGCTACATCCGCTGTGGAGTCAAGGCACTAGTAATTTAATCGTTTTCATAACACGGGGAAATCCGATGAGCCACTGAACGATATCTTACACAATATCCGATTGGTCTCACGGTGTGAGTGGGACACACACGCGTGTTTATGACTTCATCACATGTTTACTTATCGACAGCAAAGAGTGCAAGATGGCCGCTCTACGTAAAATACAGTTAGTCCAGGTCTAGGGTTGCTATCCGGGCGGGGGTCCCCGGATTTGTCCTAGTTTAGTGGGCGTCCGGGAACGTCAGGGCGTGGTTTCATTTGTAATTCCGGTTTGAAGATGCTGACACATCTAATAATAATAATACTCCTCCCGACCGTATTCCGGCCATGGCGGCCTGTCTCCACGGAGATTAGCCAAGTACGCAGGAGAATAGTGTACAAGTGTATGCGCAAAAACTTATCGAACTTATCGATCTAGAAAACAAAATGACAAACTTCAAGTGTCTCATTTGTTTACTGGCAACCGCGGCTACGGAGCAGGAGGATTCGATTCTTGGACTGAGCTGTGTTTAGCCTGTTAGGAAATGCTGAATAGCAGCCCGGAGTTAGAAAGTTAGCTGAGAGAGTGAAGCATCGGGAGTACAACGTTACAACGAGGATTAAGAATATTTTATGAAACCACACGAAAATTATGTTTTTCGCGTATTTTAAGCGTTTTCTAAAGTTATTATATTAAATGGAAAAAGAGTACTGAATTGATAGCAATGACGTCGCCATAAGACGTGTTAAAATATGGAAGAAGAATTCGCGGTGGTGAGCAGCGGTCGAGATGGCTTAGTGGTCAGAGCGCCTGGAGTATTTATCCGGGAGGCGCAGGTTCGAATCCTGTTCGCGACCGTATTTCTTTTTCCATTTAACATAATAACTTTACATAAATAAATCTAATAACTTAAAATACGGAGGAACTCGCCTCGTAGACGGCACAAGAGAGGGCTCTCTTGTGGCGTTTACGGAACGAGAGTTCCTTATTGTCCTGCCTCAAATCTCTACTTAATTTTTTGGCAATGCCAGCAATTAATAATAAATAGTTCCGACCGAACTTTCGGTAACGGTCGCCTATTTCCACGTAGATTATCCAAGTACGCAGGAGATATGATGATATTGCTCAAGCGTTTGCGCAAACAAAGGTGCAGTCTGTCTTCCTTCACTGTCATAGTCCGATAGGACGGCAATCCGACACGACCGGAGAGAGATGAGGCGCAAGACCGACGGCTTTACGTGTTACTGGGTAACCCGATATTTCCGATGGGAAATATTAGTCTCAAGAGTAATCCTTTTACTCCGGTCATTAACTCACATTGGTATTTTACTCGCTAATGTTCTAAAACAACGGATATATTCAAGACGTCGCCCTCTTTAGAGTTCACGGTGTCTGTACCATCCGTTACTCATCAATGATTCATTGGTTTTACGCGAAAATTCTGACAAAGCGCTTTGTTAAACGTGTTTTTATTCAAATAGAACTGTAGTCTTTGTTTAATAACTGTCGTGAAACTTATTCATGTCAGTTATGGTTCCCCGGTTACTACTCTCGTGCATTTTTCGGGATTGCCCGACTAGTTTCGAACTTCAACGGAGCTCTTAGTCATGAGCTGACCCCGCAGCGATGTTCCGAGTCAAACTGATTGGACTTTTTGTTGATAAAACTTCACGAAAAAAATACAAAAACAGTTCTTTTATCATGGGACTGCACGAGTTTAGAAAGATGTTTGCCTTTTTCTAACAAGAGAACGTATTGGAATTATTTTAACGATTTTTGTTGAATTTATTGGCAATGTTGGAACAACAATAAAACATTGCCAAAACTTAGCTGCATGCAATTTAAGGGGAATGATGATATTGGTAATGTTGGAACTATTGCGAGTAAAATCCTGGTATAGACCAAAAATTATTTACAGTAAGTAGGTAGATAAGGCATTTCATTGCCCTTGTTTGAACTAAGAAAGACGTACAGTACAGAGACCTATTATCCAATGTGATTAACATTTACGTTTACTTACATCAGTATCTCAATATGAACTCTTAATCGTCTAGAAGTCTAAAGGTTACCAACATGCTACAGCTCTAGACATTAATTTTGTACCAACGAATTGAAAATAGCACGTGCCAATACCATACCTATTTAGATAATTTAGAATTCAGATATTTTCATAATCTAAAACACATCCTGTTTGAAACTGTATTAGTGGAAACTGTTCACATATTATTTATTTTATATTGTATCAAAAGGCAGGAAAGTGTTATTTTGTATAGGTACCTTCACATTTTTTTCAATTTTTTTGTAAACAAAAATGTATCTACGTTTGGCCACCAACTCGCCTGATGTTAAGTGACGGTGTGGCCGAGGATGGAGCACTTAGATCCAGAAGAAATTTATTCACTATGAGTAGAGTGGATAGATTTGGGGAGAACGACAGTTAGGGAGCTGATGCAACTGCCCAGACCCGTCTACCACAACGGTTACATCCTGAAACACGTCTAGGTCGCTTCACGGCATGGCTTTGTCCGGTGGGTGGTAACCAACCGCGGCCGAAGCCTCCCACCAGAGTAGATGCAACTTTTTAAATTCTGGGGCTTGGTGTGTTGTTCTTGTGAGATTATATGTCTGTAAACGTACCCACGATACAGAATGAAATTCCTAGTGGGGCAACGTACCATTTTAATAAAATAAAAAAACACCCAATAAGGAGGCAAACACTACCTTTTATTAACTGAAAATTAGGCCGCAAAATCGTCCTTTTTTAGGTCAACTCATCCAATAATCCGCGGTTAGTCCATTACTCGCCAATAACAAAAAGGATGCGTAGGTAACCTGCGTACCCACATAATTGAATAGGATACTGTGGTAACTTCCACACTTGTTGTACCAGACATCAACAAAATAACCATTATAATACGATGCCGATCAGGTTACCTTGCGGCAATTTAATTGTCTTTTGTTTCTTGACTTAAATACTTTGTTCATTAATTTTATGTCTGAGGCGTTGGAAACTGTGGTTTGTGTTTGGCTCGGTAAGATGGCGACATTTCTTTAAATAAGATGAAATTAATATAAAAATTTATAGTAAAAAAGCACACCTGTAATATGTGAAAAACATTTTTTTATTAAATTTTTTTTGACACTATATTGCTATTTCTATAAATCTTACTACCTTATGTTACCCGAGACAATGTAAGGATTCTAAAAATACCCCATAAATCTATATGTTCAGACATTTAGAAGTTCTAGTGAAATAAATGAACTCACAAATATTCACAACTACATACATGAGCCGTAAAAACATAACACTCCTGTTTTAGGACAGTCGTGTAATAAAATGCCATGTTTAACGCAAATTCACTAAAATTTTTGTGCTAGTAACATTTTCATCGAAGCGGCTCCATACTTCGGAGCAAGTAAAACCGTGCTCCTAGCTTTTGATAATTAATAGCATATCTATAAACTGTTATTAATGAAGTTAAATTAAAATACAAATATATTTATTTGTTGAAAATTGGTATACATAAACAGATATTAATGTTACAATATTTAGACCTCCACATTCTACCATTTACGGTGTGCAGATTAGTTTGCTTAACACTTAATCTTAAGCATGCATCTAGTGACTGACAATTAAAATTATATTGAACAATTACGATTGATAGGAGTGCTTTAATTAATTCTGCATTATTTTATTTTAATTAAAACTGGGGTGTCCCGGTTGGGTTACATTAACAAAAAGTTGGAAAAACTAAAAAAAAAGTTGGGCGCATTTACAAAGTGTCAGTTGAATGGCCTTTAGCCTTTGTCGAAGATGAAAAAATTTTTTTGTGTGTCCCAATTTGGGTTACCATATTAAAAGTTTGCAAAGATTCTAACGAAAAGTCCAGTTTTGTGTGAAGCTCCTTCACCTTCAATTTTGCTTTTTTTACTCATACTTATACAAAAATCCCATTGAAATAGCTTTATGTATAAAACTATTTTAAACCACCAGCTTTATGGAGTGAATTGTTGAATAAATCATGCTTTATGATCCGCCATTTTGAATCCAGGTGCCATCCATCTTAGTTATTGACGTCAGCTTTAGATGTAGATAAAGGCAATTCCATTCAGTTTATTGCATTTTTATCTTTTGCATTGCTTTTTAATAGAGTACGAATCTTAATAGGTACTGTAATCAAATTATAAATCAACAAATCGCCTTTAATTTATTTTTGTAAGCTTTTAATACCGTTATTAAATCATTTTATTAGGTACACAATGCCATTGTTTATAGACAGTAGAATTTATATTAGTATTTTTGTTTTTTTTTAATGGCTTCTTGCAGAAACCCAGGGGATTTTGTCTGCGTACCTAACCGGACAATATCTAAGGCGAGGCAGTTTGATGCGTCCAGGCAGAATGAATTTATAAGCAAGCAAAGATGTTAAATATTTTTTATTAGCATTCCTAGATTTTTTGGATGATGAAAATAAACTCACCAATTTTTACATCGGATGTATTCATCGATCCTTTGCTATCTTTACGGGGAAAAGGTATAGGTGAAATGCTATGTTATGTTATGTAAATTTTCTACAAAATAGATAACAATATTATGTTAGTATGTGACTGGGATTTGTTACCTGACATAAATGAATAGGTAATTTTAAACGTGTAGAATTTTGTATAACTTGAAAATCGATCAAAACAATTTGAAACCTTTTCATATCTTCTTATTATATTCTAAAAGATTGAGAAAAATAATTTAAAAAATACATTCATAAAAGGGTTCGGTAGTTACATTAACGAATTTAACGTTCCCGTTTTAAATTTTACATCTGCCATTATTTTTATATTAGCAAATTCTTTCGCCGAAAGTAACAACAACACAATTACGCAAGTATATCAAAATGGTTTTCCCTTTACATAATAAAGATCATATTGTTGCAATTTACACTAATATTATTAAGTGATACAACTTGTTTTTTTTTTCGTTTGTAATTAATCACCTCAAAAACAACTGCCACGATTTTCAAAATTCTTTCATTTGTAGATAGCTACATTATCACTGAGTAACATAGGCTATTTTACATTAAATTACACATTACAATAAAATTTCATTTCACGCGGGCGAAGCTGCGAGCACATCTAGTTACATATAATCTATATTGAACCGACCAACGTAAAAGGACGTAATTACTACGTAAAAGCGAAATTGGAAAGAATATGTAGCCTTGATGAAGTAGGTTATGTTCTTAAGCAGTAGAGGTCATGTTAAAAAAGAGTTTTGATACTAATTCACCTTGCAAATAGTGGGTGACCTCAATTGTCTAGTCTTGTGGTATATGCTTAAGATAAATGTCAGATCAGCAGACTTACTCTTGAACATAAAACCGCTCGATTGACATTGGCAATATGTCAGTTGATACTTTTAAATGCAAAAATGTTTAAAAAATTGTTATAGTTTCGGGACAATATGACGACAACATTAAAGCTTTAAAATTGAGGCAACTGTAATGTAGGTAAATTTATTTTAAAATTACGCGTTGTTTTAAGGCGTCTATTTAATATAAGAATTGGATTGGAATTGGTATTAGTTTCAAGAGTAACCCCGCAGTAGTCTTGAAAATAAAACCGCTCGATTGACATTGGAAATATGTCAGTTGATACTTTTAAATGCAAAAATGTCATAAAAAATATTCAATAATCGAGATACTAATAAACCACATAAACATAGCATCACGCCTGTATTCCCCGAAGGGGTAGGCAGAGATGTACACAGTTGTACACCCACATTTCACCAATGCTGTTATTAAGTCCCATGTAATAGGTGGTGAGCCTATTGCCATCTACCGGACACATTTCCAAACTCCGGGCTGCTACTGAGAATTTTCTAACAGAAAAACTCAATAACAATTTGCCCGACCCGGGAATCGAACCCGAGACCTCATGCTTAGCAGTCGCGCTTGCGACCACTAGACCAACGAGGTAGTTATAAACCATCATGCTATAAATTAAGATAACTATGGTATAGGTTTTATTTTGACATTAAAAATTGTTTTATGGCACTGATTTATATATATATTGGAATTGGCTTGGAATTATTAGTGTTATTAGTAGGTATTAACTTCAAGAGAAACCCCCCAGAATATGATGAGAACTTAATATAAAGAATTCGCGGTGGTGAGTAGCGCCTGGAGTATTTATCCGGGAGGCGCAGGTTCAAATCCTGTTCGCGACCGTATTCTTTTTATATTATTTTCCTTTAATATTGCAACTTTAGAGTTCGCTAAGCATGCGTTAATGCTTTTCAAAGATTTATCTGTATCTATTAGACGACACTGGACGACACAGACAAGATCTATCTGTAACTGCAGTATTTATCCGGGAGGCGCTGGTTCGAATCCTGCTTACGACCGTATTTTTTTTATCACAACAAATTATAACTTTAGATCTATTAACTAATCTGCCTCAGTCTGCTGGTGACCACGATCAGTACAACCTGTGGGCTTACTCTTGAAAATAATTCCGCTCGATTGACATTGGAAATACGTCACTTCTTACTTTTAAATGCCAAAATGTTTAAAAAATCATTATAGATTCGGGATAATGTGAAGACAACATGCTTTAAGATTGAGGCAACTGTAATGTAGTATGTATATTTATTTTAAAATTACGCGGTGTTTTAAGACGTCTATATAATATAAGAATTGGATTGGAATTGGTATTAGTTTCAAGATTAACCCAGCTGGTCGGAACGTCAAGCGATTCAAAGGTATTTATTGCGCGTTAATTCCTGTTAGTTTACAGTAAGTAAATCAATTCTTTGAGAAGTTTAAAATATTATGCCCTCGCTCTATGAACACAAAACCTATGCGTTTTCTTTTACGCGCCTGCACGGTACCCAAAAGGAGGATCATACATTAACGTCATAAGAATATTTACAATTTGAAACTTGAACTAATTTTATATTAAACTAGCTGGTGCCCGCGACTTCGTCTTCGTGACAAAAGATCAGCACAGTCGAGTTTTTGTTTTATAATAATATTTTTTGAATAAAGTTAAGTATCTTTTATCGGTATATTTAACAACACACTACGGAAACGATATGAGTTTGGATTGGGTCGCACAGTGTCGTGTTGGGTCGCATTCGGCCGCAGTGTGCCAGTTTCGGTCACACGTGATCGTTGCACGGCCTTCCGGAATCACGTGACAACGTTGTACAACACTATGAAAGTCATGTTAATGTTGCCTATTCTTTGGGCACGTGTCCTTTAATAAACTAGGTAAAATTCTAGTTTATTCCAATTCTTCTTCTTATCGTGTGGTTGATGAACAACCTAGTATCAGAGTTTAAGCAAACCGTAGGTCTCTGACATGACTTTAAACATCTTCGAGAACATTTCTCAGGTGTGCTGGTTTCCTCACGATGTTTTCCTTCATCGTTTTAAGCAAGTGATAATTAATTAATAAGACGGACATGACGTCGAAAAGTCAGTGGTGCGTGCCTTGGATTCGAACTTGTGAACTTTGACTTGTCAGTCCAACGGTCATACCACTAGGCTATCAATGCTTTAGTCCAATCAAAATATTGTTTGCTGTTCAGTATAATTAATCACAAACTTTTAAAAAAGCTAAGACGATGACGCCACATAACAAAACAAAAAATCGAACCCTTTATAGTATGGGTCAATTTCAAAGGGTCGGATTAAAAAAAAGTATCACCGACTCGGATTTTTTTCTAAATGCATAGAATATTGTATGTCATGCCTGTATTGCCGAAGGGTTAGGTAGAGATGTACTCTAGTGGGTACACCCAAATTTCACCGATGCCATTATTAAGTCGCACGTAATAAATTGGTGGTGAGCCTATTGCTATCGACTTGTACAATTTCAAGCTCCGAATTTCCTAACAGAAAAACAAAACAACACTGACAGACCTGGTAATCGAATCCAGAACATAATGCTCACCAGCCTGCTTCCAATCACTAGAGCAATGACTCCGTTAGTTATAAATGATTTAATACTTATTTCTACTCAGATATTAAGTTTTGAAAACAATGTATGATTATATATTTCATTTGAATAATATGCTTAGTATAAGTTTGTTGTTCTATTAACTCATACACACATACAATCACGCCTGTTTCCCATTGGGGTAGGCAGTGACTATCGATTAACAACCTCGGAACTCATTCTTTCGACCACTAGACGAGGCAGTCCGGTTGTACTGTGTTAAACCTTTACAATATTATTGTATTATATTGTATTCACTTCAATTTCCTTATATTTAAATTTTTAGTATTTTGATTTGGTTTTTGCTATTCTGTAAAATTTTATTACTTCGCGTTGTATTTCTGACCAGCTCATTTTAACTTTATATTTAATAGCTTTTTTTCAACATGTAATTTGTAAATTATTCAACTAACGTTATCTAACATAATGTTAAGTTCTATGACAGTGCTGTGCACTTCTGTAAGTGACAAATTCACTATGCCTAAAACTATATGTGATTTTTGTTTTGTGTATATTTTAGTGAGTAAGGCGTTGAAGTACTTTATCAATAAATAAATAAATATTATCAGATGTCATAAATTCAGCGTGAGCTTTCAGAATATCGAAGTTCAATTGCTCTCGAGGGTACTATGAAGGCTAGGTGACACCGTGTGGGTGGGCGTCCTGACCTTTCAGACTACATGCGTAACTTCTGCGTCATCTGTGGGCGTTTATACTGAATGGTATGGTAAGGTCATTATTCACTGTAACTACATCCATTTTGATAATGCTCTCGTTTGGCTGACTCGCCTAATTATAGGGAAATCGTTTTCATATAGCAAGATTACAATTGCAGGTCTGTTATGTACATAGTTGAGTAATAAATATGACAATGAGGGAAACATTTTGGGTGAAAAAAATTGATCTAAGAATTTTTGAATGTGTAAGTTTTCATGGGAAAATTTGCGTAATACTCTATACTATACTAGTTAATGTTTCTGGCCTCTTTTTTTTTTGGAGAATCAGTCTGTTTTGGGGCGACAATAACCTGGAATACTGCGTTCGAATTTCTAGTCGTGTAATATTGCGTCGACCTGACATTGACTCAAAGGATGTGAACCTGATATTCGTGGAAGATTAATAACCGGATAACACCCTGACATCACGTTGTTTTCGAGCAGAGAAAACGTGCGACACAAACAAACCGGGTCAAGATTTCTACTGAAAATAATTATCAAGTTGGGGGCTGAGTTGCCCGCGTCCGTAAGAGTGCACCCTTAAAATGGAATCCCTACACGTGGCCCCTGGGTGGTGCAAAACAGGCAACACAACTCTGGTGGGAGGCTTCGGCTTCGGCTGATTACCACCCACCGGACGTAGCCATGCCGTGAAACGACTTAGTCGTGTTTCGGAATGTAGTCCGGTGCAACCGTTGTGGGAAACGGTTCCGGGCAGTTGCACCAACTCCCCAACTATCGTTCTCCCCAAATGTATCTATTCTACTTAGAGTGAATAGATTTCTTCTGGATCTATGTGCTATCCTCGGCTACACCGTCGCTTACCATCAGGTGAGTTGGGGGCCAAAGGTAGATCGAATTTTGAAAAAAAAAGCACAGAATTCTCTGATTTTTTGACTAAAGATTTTTTTTGCAATGTATCCTATAAAGATTTTGTGTCTAAAAAATTGTGCCTGCGTAAGTAGATGTGTTATTTATTAGGAAAGTGTTCCAAATATTTATGGCTACCTCATAGGTCTAGTGGTCGCAAGCGCGGCTGCTGAGTATGAGTTCCTGGATTCGATTCTCGGATCGAAAAAAATGCTATGGGTTTTTCTGTTAGTAAATTCTGAGTAGCAGCCCGATATTTGCAATAGGATCACCACCACATAACGTGGGTGTACCATGGTGGGTGGGTTGCTTGTAGGTGCACACTTGCCTAAACCGTACGAGGAAAAAAAATCTATCAATTTTGTTTGACTGTAATTTTTTTTGGCAGTGTTAGATGTAGGCCATGGTTAATTCTGAATATTGCCAAGTATTTTAATATAATGATATACTCGACTTATATATGCTATCTGTACGTAACTAAACCATAACACAGACCACAATCAGACTATTACAATCTTGATTTACTGATGATCAAACTATTATATTTTGAGAACCCGATATATTTTCATTCACATATTAGCAAAATTATAATATTAGTTAATTGATAATTAACTTATTGTTTTTTGATTGGTATATTTTTGTGTGTAGTGATGTGCTGCATATTTTTGACTGATCCGCAAAGTGTTACCGATTTCTTTTTTCGATTAATTTTTCTTCAGCTAGATTCTTGATCCAATAAATTAATCGAAAGTAATAAATAAAAGCTTTACCTAAGTGTTATTTTTAAAGAAATTATAGTATAAACATAAAAGAAAAATATTATTATAACCATGAGGTTAACTGACTCATATTGACTATTGTAGGTGAAACGAAAATTAAATAATTACGCTTAGGACAATAGGCACAATTTCACACCACAACACGACCTTTGATAAAAGTCTATGGTATTATATTATTGTAAAATAAAATACCAGCTGGCATGTCAACGTCATCACGATTAGCTAAACAAAGGAAATACGTATTTACGCTCTACATAATAAATAAAGGAAGGTTCAATGCATAATATTATATTAGTCATTAGCCAATGATTCAGTTAGTCTGCCTGAAAACAATACACATATGTATGTTGTTCGAGGAAAAACTCGTCACGTCGCATCAATTTCACAAAGAACGATAAAAATCCTATAAACCGTACCTAATCACACTCATCGTTACAACACTATTTAATTAACAAGTGAGTTATTTTTCAAGCACAATATAGAACGTACTTATTTCGATTCAAAAAAGGAACACCATACGGTACTTTGTTTACGTTTGGATACAGCCTATGACTGACATTTTGCACAAGACCGCTGTGCATGTACACACTCTTTGTCTAAAAATACTGAGTTGAATGGTGAATTATTAACACAAAAGCCTTAACGTAAAGATTAATAGATTATTTTATTATAAGAACTTACCCATACAACGGCTAGAAGCCAAATAAAAAAACGAAAACAGTTCGCTGCGTCAAGGCGCGCTCTATCCAACCGCGTCTCCCCCACAAACACAACAGACAAACTGATCGTTGAATAGCGTTGTGCCCTCGTTATTATATTTGCGTTAACAGGTGTAGTGTTGTGCCGTAGCAGTTATTTTGGTGAAACGTTATTTTTTATAGCTTGTTATTTCAGATGCTTAGACGCTATTAATGTTTCGAAATCAAATTGATATTGGGAAAATTATGACATTTGATCCTACAAGATTATCAGGGTTATTTTTTGATAAATTTGGAATAGCATGAAAGCTTTCGTGAAACGTAAGTCGCAAAACATAAAATCATAAATTCCATAGAGACAAAATAACCCTTTTTTTAAACTTAATGTTCCTTCGTGCGTATTTTTCAATTACTGTGATTACGGTGGAATTTATAACAGTTGCTAAAAAAAATAGCGTGTGCTGATAGTAGTTACCCAGCACCACTTATTCACAACACAATGGTCGTGGCGTCATGACAACCACGCGTGCGCGGCGCGCCCCGCCTCCATCTTGCCAGCTGACTCGTTGGCTCCGACCACGCGTCGACGCTATGCTATCCATTATCATTTTACAACACAATCAAGACACGACGATATATGACGTGATACTGCGATATTTTCTAATACGATAAACTAATACTAATTGGTTTTGTTTAACAGATGGCTCGATTGGAACAGTTTGTACCGCCTCGTGGATTGTTATCATCACGTTTGTGGACAACGTGACGGTCTATTGTTTGGGCTGTTTGCGTCGTAATTTAATTATTAGAGGTTTTGTTTGAGTTTTCTGCGTCATAATTTTTGTTTGTGAACGTTAACGTTTGGGCTTTCCCTTTATGTGTCACTGTTTAGTTATTCCTGTAAGTCATCCCAGTACTTATATACGCTTCGCATGCAATTATTTTTAGCTTTGATTTTGTTGCCATGTGCATAGTGCATGGATACCGTACAACGTTATAAGAGTGGTTGGCTCCCCTCTAATAATTTTTTGTTTTACGATTCATGACAATCCTCCCTCACCCCTCAGTTACACTATACTCCTCGCGCTGCACATCGCACTGCCGCGAATATTGCCCTACCAGCCACACACTCCCCTACAAGCGACATTAATCGCGTTGCTCCGCATGTCAGTATTCGCCTTGTAATGGACGACAATGTCATTATGGTAGCGTGCGAATCCGAGCCAGATCGAAACATACAATTTTGACGAAAGAAACTTCCGACAAAAAACTAGTCGACGGGCATGACGAGTAACGCAGCCACACTAAGTCTCTCTGCCCACTTCCCTCGCTATTTCTCTCGCCACTCGTCTAGTGTGTGGCCGCGGGATAGCAATAGCGATAGGGTAACTATCTAGTGTTTGCAGGTAATTCCAAACACTGAATAAAATAGATAACATTTAGGTACACACAAGATATAAGAATAAATTATGTGAAATATGAATACAAAAACATCGCTGTCTCTCATCGTGTGGTTGATGAACAACTTAGTGTCATAGTTCAAACCGCCGGTAGGCCTCTGACATGGCTTTACACACCACGAGAACTTCTCTCAAGTGTGTTGGTTTCCTCATTGCCGGCGATGGTACTTTGTTCATAAATAGGCTATACGGTAAAAGGGGAGATTAATTAATTATTTAAAATAAACAGTTAGGACCAGCAGCTAACTCCTAACTTTGGAGGGCACAGGGCACGTTAAACCGTCGCGCGTCGGTCCCGAGTTGATAAGCCAAGTTAAAAGCCAATGGGAGGTGCGGCTTGAAAAACTGACACTCCGTTGTCTCCTAACACGAAATAAGAGAACAATGGGTTGTAAAGAAAATAAATTTCCACATATTCTAAAAAAAAATATACTCCTTCCGACCGTATTTCGATCACGGCGGCCTATCTCCACTGAGATTAGCCAAGTACGCAGGAGATATTATAGAGCACAAGTGTATGCGCAAACACAGGTGCACTCCCTCTTCCTTCACTCTCATATTCCGATGGGATGGAAATCCGACACGACCAGAGAGAGATCAGGCGCAGGACCGACTGCTTTACGTGCTCTCCGAAGCACGGGGGTGTTACACCACCAACTTCCTGACTCCAGGCTGCTACTGAGAATTTCCTAACAGAAAAATTCAATAACACTTTGCCCGACCTGGGAATCACCCAAGACCTCACACTCAGCAGCCGCGCTTGCGACCACTTAACCAACGAAGCAGTCAAACGGCACATATTCTACGCCATTGTTAAAATAACGACATCTATAGTATCCTAAAATCGCAAGTTGCTGCCCATGGCAACCCTATGTGCGTGGGTGACTTTTTCATATCGAGATTGGAGACCATTCTTTGGCTCGGCGACCCTGTTAAACCATAGTCACATGAAGATCTATGACAGTCATAGTTAGGTAGTATTCGGGTAGGTGACTGAAAGTCTGACAACCAGTCTTACGACGAGATACCGTGTGATAGCCTAGTGGTATGACCGTTGGACTGCCAAATTACAAGTTGCCAGTTCGAATCCAAGACACACCAATGACTATCAAAGTCATGATGTACGTATAATAAATAATTATCAAAAAAAAAAATAAGGAAACTAGCACGCCTGATATATGTTCTTCTCAATGGTATGTAAGCCCATCCATTTCTGATACTAGGTTGTTCATCAACTATATGATAAGAAAAAGATCGTGTTACTCAGTAAGTGGGTTGTGGGGTTTATATGAACGGTCACTCCATGTAAAACATACACACATGAACCCTAAAACCATAATACTACCCCCTTTTTGGACGGCCGTCTCAAGACTGGAATTTAGCTGCATGGCTACTGGAAGCCGAAAGAATGTAGCCACTCTCGAAATTTCGCGTAGATATGTGTGTTAAGTTAACACAATCTGGGTAATTTCCTTAATACACACAGACTGTGTTTTGTCATCCTATCCGTGAGGCTGACCAGCGTACCAGTTCTCGTGTTTCATATTATTACGAGATACGTATCGTGAATATTCGAGTAATGATGACATCTGTGAAAACAAAGACCGGTGCAGTTACAACGGAGTATGTAGTTCGGGGCGAAATTAATACTTATCTACTATAATAGTGATTATTATTTATTCATTAATTAAGATTTAGCATAGATCTACGTTTATGCAGGTCACCTATGGGTAACATCAATACTTTATACATAATGTCCTGTAAACAGTACGACATACCGCAGGGGGCTTAGCCCCAACTTAGTTGAGACGTTGACATCGGCTCCAGTGTAATCAGATGCAGATTAATACCAGTCCAACTTACATGGAGCCACTTCCTAACCACCTCCTCTCTACCGGAGGCCCAAACCCTCTAAAAGACCAGAGCCGCCGGGAGCCGACACTGAGGTGCCACCACACGCTGTAGGTGCGATGTCTTACTTCCGGGCGATGGATGTCGCAGATGGATTGTAGAATCCGCTGTTTTACAAAACTGCTAGCTGATTTATAAAACAGCTGAACGACGTTCAGCTGGATTGCCATTGCGATACGTTTAACAAAACAGCTACCCACCTTTAGACGTAATTCAGAATGACTACTGTGGGACAGGTTTGTTTATTGTATAGGTATATTAAATAGATAGTCACCACTCAAGTAACAAAAAGATACTGTATTCTGATTTGACTTTCCGTGGCTAGGTCGACGGAGCCCCGCCTCACGGGCTCCTATTTTTATGTCTGTTAGGTTAGAAAAAACCTAAACACGAAGAGGATGACGGGGGTAGTTCACTCGCTACGCTCGCTCAATGGTCCCCGTCATCCTCTTCGAACCTAACCTGTCCGTGTCGGGATACACGAAACTCCCGAGCTCGCTTCGCTCGCTCATGGATCAATTTCGTTTATTTTTAACCGACTTCCAAAAAGGAGGAGGTTATCAATTCGGTTGTATTTTTTTTTTTTTTTTTTTTTTTTTTTTTTTTATGTTTGTTACCTCAGAACTCCGTCATTTATGAACCGATTTGGAAAATTATTTTTTTATTTGAAAGGATTTACTTTCAGATTGGTCCCATTTAAATTTTATGAAAATTGGTTTAGTAATTTGGTATTTAAATCAAAATAACTGAAAAATAATACGTCGTCGAAGTAAACGAAATGGTGTATTTTGCTTTCTTGTGACTTTCCGGTGGTGTTTACGGTCTCTAGAATAGTTCTAATGAACTGCCTAACTGTCAGATTGTTGATTTTAGTTCGAAATTTTGTCGGCTCTGTATGTCCTAACAATAATAACCTAACTTTATTTTACTTGTCAATAGCAAAAAAATTATTAAAAAAATTTTATGACGTAAATACTAAACCACTTTAATAGTCGACAATATATCGGGATTATGAAAGAAAATAAATTAAATTGATCCATGAGCGAGCGAAGCGAGCTCGGGAGTTTCGTGTATCCCGACACGGACAGGTTAGGTTCGAAGAGGATGACGGGGGCCCGTGAGCGAGCGTAGCGAGCGAACAGCCCCCGTCATCCTCTTCGTGTTTAGGTTTTTTCTAACCTTACGGACACAAAAATAGGAGCCCCGCTAAGCGGGGATCCGTCGACCCAGCCACGGAAAGTCAAATCAGAATACAGTAAATTAAATCAGAGTACGCTTTTTTACTTGAATGGTGACTATCCATTTAATATACCTATACAATAAACAAACCTGTCCCACAGTAGATATGTCATTCTGCATTACGTCTAAAGGTGGGTAGCAGTTTTGTTAAACGTATCGCAATGGCAATCCAGCTGAACGTTGTTAAGCTGTTTTATAAAACAGTACTGTTTTGTGTTTTGAGTAGGTCTACCCATATTCACTTCCGATAAATCAGTTATGGTACGCAAGATTCACTAAAAAGTAAGAAATAAAATAATTTTTAACAAAAAAAAGAACCGACTCCAAAAATCTTTCTGTGTAAAATTGCACTAAAAAGTTATAAAATAATTGCATTATTTACTTACTACAATTTATATAAAAATATTTTTTTAATTTTAGGGGATTCTGAATAAAGTCAATTTATTAGGACAATAATATACAATTATTATTATTTTTGGAGTCGGTGCCAGTAAAGGATAATAAACGTACATTCATGAAGTAGCGTATTACGTTCGCTTTAGGCAGTTGTTGTGTTCATTTGTAAATAGGTTCAATTAGGTATAATACATTATCGTAAAAATAATGATGGTTAATGTACCTTTAAATATACTTTGCAAATTTTAGGAAACTTCCTCAATATTTTTAAAGTTTGTCTGGCACCGACTCCAAAAATAATAATAATTGTATATTATTGTCCTAATAAATTGACTTTATTCAGAATCCCCTAAAATTAAAAAAATATTTTTATATAAATTGTAGTAAGTAAATAATGCAATTATTTTATAACTTTTTAGTGCAATTTTACACAGAAAGATTTTTGGAGTCGGTTCTTTTTTTTGTTAAAAATTATTTTTCTTTCATAATCCCGATATATTGTCGACTATTATAGTGGTTTAGTATTTACGTCATTCTAAATTACCATCTTTTTTTTGCTATTGACATGTAAAATAAAGTTAGGTTATTATTGTTAGGACATACAAAACCGTATGCGACAAAATTTCGAACTAAAATCAACAATCTGACAGTTCATTTCACACTGTTTTACTTAATCTCTGATCGTTGACCCGCTGGATTGATAAACGCAAAACGTTCATTCAATTCTGCGTGATATAGTTCGGTAATAATGTAAAACCGCTCAACGTCGTTCAGCTGTTTTTCATAACAGTACTGTTTTGTAAATCAGCTAGCAGTTTTGTAAAACAGCTGATTCTACAATTCATCTGCGACATATACCTACATTGCGAGTAAATAGAACTGCAAACTTGTAATCAGCATCGTATTCAAATAAAACAAGTACTTATGCATTTCAAGATAAATCTTTGAAAAGCATTAACGCATGCTTAGCGAACCGTAAAGTTATTATATTAAATGGAAAAAGAATACGGCCGCGAACAGAATTCAAACCTGCGCCTCCCGGATAACTACTCCAGGCGCTCTGACCACTAAGCCATCTCGACTTCTGCACACCACCGCGAATTCTTCTTCCATATTTTAACACGTCTTATGGCGACGTCATTGCTATCAATTCAGTCCCTATACAAGTGACCGAACTTACTTAAGCATTGTTTTCGAAACTTAATACCTTAGTTAGTAATAATAGGTCCTGGGTTATATTAGGTTATATTCCCGGATCGGGCAGTATTATTAAGTTTTTCTGTAAGAAAATTCTCAGCAGCAGTCCGGAGTTTGGAATTGTGCCCGTTTGATGTCAATAGGCTCATCACCTATTACGTAGGACTTAATAACAGCATTGGTGAAATGTAGGTGTACAACAGCATACACTATTGCCTACCCGTTCGAGATAATAGGCGTGATGTTATAATACGTTATCTATTTTATTTAACTAACTTTTTGTCACAAATAACAACCCTCTGCTGATACCTACTATCTTATCTGTATTTATATTTGTACCCAAATATAACAAAATAAGCGACCGATTGATTGCCTCAACGAATTATTAATAATAGTTCTGCTTTTGCGCAGCATACTCGTATTTGATTGTTTACTGTCGAGATCGGAATGCTCGACTAGTCTACTGAGGCCCCTCCAATCAACATCAAGAGCTACCTAACCACGCGTTGAAGTCGTATCGATAAGCGTATAAGAATTAAGTTTTACAACCACGGTCTTGTATGTGACTTAAGAAGGTTAAAGGGTATGTGGTATAGAAGGTAAAAAATTAAAACATTTTGAATCGTCATCAGTCATCTGGATAAGATCCGCACATACGCAAGCAAAAATTGCGACTACCACAAACTACTTTACACGTGTTTCGCCCCATCACGGGGCATCATCAGGAGCTGTTAGACCGTGCAGTGTCCGTCACCGGGTCGGAAGTCGAGTCGGAGTATCTCGGTGACGGACACTGCACGGTCTAACAGCTCCTGATGATGCCCCGTGGGCCATGAGTGTATGTGCATATATTTGCGGGTGGGCGGGCGATGTACCGGTATTTGCATGACTACCCTCAATATTGTGGAAGTAGTTAGATATTGTAATTATTTGCATCCATTGAAATCACAGTACTGTGATTAGAATTGATTCAGTTATTATAAAGATTTGTAAGATTATTGATGTGCATTTTGTTTGCGTCCCGAATTTATCATCCCAGTCCCGCTTTTTCTCCACTTAAGTCCCGACATTTAGAAAAACAGATGGCAGCATGGTAATGTTAGTAACATGGCACCGACAGTCCATCCTGGGTAACAGACCCCGATGGGGACCAAAAACCAGGGTGATAGATGTCCCCCCCCAGAGGTTCCGCCTTGTCGTGGTGGGGGGCTTAGTAGCCGGTGGCTTGGTCACCCACGGTGAAGCTAGAGGATCCCGAGGAGGGCCACTCCTCTGGGCTTTGCCTGCAAGCCCATGTTGGAGGGGCGTAGGTTGTGGGCCTTATGGAGGGTGCCGCAACTGAGGTGGGCTGCGGTATCGTATGGGCGGCATAAAAGGGTGATAGAGGTAGTGCAACCATACATGTAGGCAATATATAAGTTCCTACGTAATCAGTAGGCCGCCCCAACACAACGTTGACTCATCATGCCTTCCACATACCAATCATGGTTTACCTCTTACGCCATATGTATAAACAATATTTAAATATGCCATATGACGTCACAAAGTTGTTACAAAGCGAAGCATGCAGTTGCGCAAGAGTTGATAACGTGACACACACGTGTGACCAATTACCTTTATTGTAACATTACAACTTTGAAACTGACCCTCGTATGGTCCTGTGTATTTATATTATTTTCTTTTGTATTGACTATTCGAGAATAATTTTATATTTGCTTGCCACGGTTGGTCGGTGGATGGGGAAAAGTAATTTCATATCGAGGCCTTTGTGCCTTGGAGAGCACGTTAAACCGTTGTACGTAAATAATGCAAGGATGCACTTTTGTACAGCCGTATTTCACCGACACCGATATTAAGTGTCATGTACAATCCCAAACTCCGGGCTCTTACTGAGAATGTGTCATACATCATGCATCAGTCCTAGTTAATATGATTACTTTTTATTTAAACAAGAAGCCACTCCTTTTTTTTTTATTTCAGTACAGTTCTTTTTGTCGTGTCAGAGTTTAAGCCACCTCTCTAGCTAGCTGTCAGAATTTAAGCCAGGTCTCTAAAATGGCTTTACATCGAGAACCTCTCTCAGGTGTGCTGGTTTCTACACGATGTTTTCCTTCACCTTTTTAAGCAAGCAAGAAAGAAAATGTTTATTTGACACAGTCAGTAAGGACAGAATTTATGTAAGTAGATATACAAAAGACAATAGGTATGAATGTTGAGCAGTAATTGTGTGTCTCACGGCTGCACCAAAAAGGTCCAGTTCAGCAAAATGCCAGACCGCTAGTGCCTCACGCTGGTTTTCAACTGCGCAAGTAATAATTAATTAAATTTATAATACGCACATGACTTCGAAAAGACAGTGCTGTGTGCCTTGAATTCGAAGTCGCGACCTTTGACTTGTCAGTCCAACGGTCATACCACTAGGCTATCACTCCAATTTTTTCCTTACAGTAAAACCCTGTAACGCTTTTCGCAACCCAGGAACCCTTACGCTCAGCAGTCATCTTTGCGAACACTTGAGCAATGAGCTATTTTTTTACCGAAGCCTTAAAAGGTATTAGGAGGGCCTTGTTTACAGTTGTCCTGTTATATAGCTCCAGATTACTCCTCGAATTTCGCGTTTATAAATGCAAATGACCGCCGTGACTGATCGACACGTGTTGAGTAGGACTGTTGTTGACCGATACACGTGTTTGAACTGTGACGGTGTTAACTTTTATTGACCGGTCACAAATAGAAGATTTGTTTTGGGTCGAGTAACGATTTTTTTGTTTTATCTGCGTAATCTTACTCTGGGATTGCTGATGTTATTGTTAATGTTTGCTTACCATCAGGATATGCGGGGTTATTGCAGAATTGACTTTCAATTGCAATTTCATTTTGAATGTTCGACAATATAACTACATGGCGTCTATATGAGTCGTAGATATGGTATAGGATGGAAAAAGAATACGATCGCGAGCAGGATTCAAACCTGTGCCTCCCGGATAAATACTCCAGGCGCTCTGACCACTAAGCCATCTCGACCTCTGCTCACCACCGCAAATTCTTCATCCATATTTTAACACGTCTTTTGGCGAAATCACTGCTATCTATTCAGTCCCTATACTGGTGACCGAACCGCCACGACTAACTTTGCAGTTAATACAATGTCGTAAAGATGCAATTACCTTAACAATTCAAGGTAAATCTTTGAAAAGCATTAACGCATGCTTACGCCGTGACCGAAATACAATCGGGAGGAGTATTATATAAAAACGGTTAAGTGCGAGTCGGACTCGTGCCCTGAGGGTTCCGTATAAAATATACTTTTTATAATAATAATAACTGTAATGTCTTTTAATAAACTGCAATATTATCTGTTATGTTAGTTCACGTTATAATTTAACTAGGTAAAACAAAATGATGTTTTGTATATTTATTATATAAACAGATGAGTTTGTATAATTAGATGTTTAATTATTGCATTTCTCAGTTCTGGTTATCTATCCCCATGCTTTCTCCTCTCTTGTTTAATTCCTGAGGTCAAAAAGTAGGTACCTATGTCTTTCCTTGACTTGTTTAGGCAATTTTGCGTTAAAATTGGTTTGTAACGGATTATTCTTTTATAATGGATCTACGTTTGACCACCATCTCGCCTCATTGTAAGCGACGGTGTGGTTGAGGATGGAGCACGTATATCTAGAAGAAATCTATTAATTCTATCTACTGATATGTTGTTATACATGTTAAGGTCATGTTATGCCTATATTAAAAACTAATTTACAACGAAATATTGAAAAATTATAGACAGGAACGTAGCTTGAACCCGCGACCCTTGACATTCCGTGTCATCACTCTTCCAACTGAGCTACCGTGTCGTTGTTCGAGCCTATTAAATTTCAAGCTTCCTAGTGTTCGTTTTAAGGAGACGCCTGGAGATATTTATTTAGTAATCATTTACAGATCTACTTAATTAAGTTATTCCTTCTATTTGCCTAGATTGTATTTCTCAGAAATCTCTCGAATCTCGAATGGAAAACGGCAGAGTTCTATTCATGAGCTAGTTCTGTTTTAGGTACGTATCATGAACGTGGATCCAAATCGCACTTTTATTCATTATTCATCCGCATTTTCCCGATTTACTAAGCTGGTCCATTAATCTCAAAGCCAACGATGTCGACCTTTAATTAACCCCCCTGGGACCATTAGGCCAAGGCTCAAACTGGATTATATTAGGCTAAATTATTGACCGATTACCGAAAAGCCTACGCCGTAGCCATTCTAATCTCGTAGGCGACCCGTAGCCCTATGTATATTTTATTTCTATGAATTGTGGATCCCTAAATAGCATCTTTTAACAATCAAAGATTGCATGGTTATGAAAGTGATTTAGTTTCCATGACTGTATAAATAGGTAAGCTCAGAAGGTTTACGATTAGTGATTTCCGTCTCCATCATATATTCTTATAATAATACCAGCTGACCCAGCGAACTTTGAAACGCATTTTGTTTTATTCTGTTCATTTTATTTTTAGAATTTATTTTATACAACCCTTGTCCTGACATTAAGGAACACAAAAAAAAGAATTATCCAATTGGTATAGTCGTTGGGAAGTAATGCAGGTACAAACATTACGGCGATTCATTTTTATATATAAGATGTATGCTGCATCACGAGGAAGTTATGCAGTAAGCGCGGAAAATAAATCTATCTTGACATTATTGAATCGATCTTAACAAAATTGATCTCATGTAATAAATTAATGACAAAATTCAATTCAAGATAAATCTTTGAAATGCATTAACGCATGCTTAGCGAACTCTAAAGTTATTATATTAAATGAAAAAAGAATACGGTCGCGGACAGGATTCGAACCTGCGCCTCCCGGATAAATACTCCAGGGTCGGCGCTCTGACCACTAAGCCATCCCGGTCGAGATGGCTTCCAATGATGGAATCCTGTTCGCGACCGTATTCTTTTTTCATTTAATATGACAAAATTCAACTTCAAACTATTATTTTTTTCGCTATGATAATTATAGATCATCATAAACTATGCTTTTCTTCAGCTCATGGTAGTGGCGCTTCTAATATGGACGTCTTATAATCATGTGCCAGCTTACCACGAGACTATTTCATATTATTTTGAATAAAATCAGCATCATACTCCTGCCCTTATCTCAATTTTATTTGGCATCTGCGCAGCTGCCGAAACAAACTCAGAGATCACAGTCTCTTATAAAGTCCAGATATCTGTATATAAGACTATGTGAGCGTAATCATGTAGGGCGTCTGGAGTGGCCTTTTGAAGATAGAGCCATAATAGTTTCAAGTTGACCTGTCCTGTCTAACGGCACTTAAGCATCAGTCATCGTGTAGCTCGACCATAATTAAGGGAATTCACCGACCCGTCGCAAGACGATACCAGATCGGCAGGACATTTGCATACATCTCTATTAGTCATCATCACAGTTTTAAGTATTATTTAAATGCAAAATAAAACAATAAATATTTGTATTATATTTTTTATTATCCCCTGTTGAACCGTGTCTCGTCATATGTCTCAGTATTTTAATCTACGTCACAACTACATTTAATATATATTTCCAAAGATCTGATACCGAAATGTGAATCAACAAAATTGTATGAGAACGACAATAGAATAACCCATCTAATATAAAAAAATAAAAAAATTGCGATCTACAATCTAAACTAGTTACATTTGCTTTGAAAAGGATATTTAACTGAATACAATAACTAAATGGAATAAGTGAATAAAAAAAACCAACCTATTGAAGCGTTCACACTATACCCAAGAGATGTCAAATTCTTTTTTTTTATACAAGTTTAACGACTCAATATCGGAACTCCACTAAACCTAATTGATATTAATAAAAAATTTAAAACTACCAATGATTGGTAAGTATATGAAATACTACGATGTTAAAATCGTCTAATTACAACTTTTTTTTTTTTTTTAACCATAATTAGAACTCCATCAACTTAATGGTCTATGGTCAGTGGCGTGCCTCCGAATAGTATAGGAATGATTTTCTTTTTTAATACAATAACAATAAGGTTTATCACGAAAGCTCTTGATAATGTTACCAGAAAAAAAACGTTGAAAGTTATTGTAAAAGTTAAACAATTAAGATAAACGGAAGATAAGAAGAAACTAAGATGAATTTTATTCGTCTACTAAAATAGCAAAATCAAATAATTATTTTTTAGGCACGTATGAAGGCCGCCACTGAGTCTATGGTTTATATCCTAATGCTCTATGATAAGTAACGCCAAGCCAATTAATTTTGAGAAACTTTAAACTTGGAATCACTGAAGGCCCATAGTGTTTAGTTTCCAGCAGACAACTGCACAATCTTGTCGTTGATCTCCTGAAGCTCCACCATATACTCCTCGTCCGCCATGATGGTTGCCAGCTTGTTCAGGATGGACAGCAGCTCGCCATCGCGCAGGCGCAGCTGATCGTTACACTGTTCCACTTCATCTACGACCTCATCAGGAATCTGGAATAGAGATAATTCAAGTTAGATTGACAATTACATCTTACACCGATGAGTTAATGAGTCTTTGTGGTATACGAGTGTACTAGACGAGCCGTCTCATAACCTACTTCTTGAATGCCGCCATCTTGTCTTAGGAATCGATTTAACAGTATTTTTTTTGTTGTAATTGTCAGGAAACTTTTGGAAAATACACCGGAAAGTTGTAATTGAAGAAACATTTTTTTTTATTAGTAAACTGAACTCCTTTGAAGTTGAAGTAGGTCGCTAGTATATTCAATAAAAAGAAAGCAATAAACATGCTTTCACTAGATGGCGCTGATAGTTCACGCAGTGTTTATATTCCATAAACTCAGAAGACGTAAATTCCATAAAACGTGCTTGGCTCAACGCCCAGAGAATGACGTCATTGTATCTGATCTAGATTGAGATAAATAGTCAAAATGTACGTTCTAAATATGACTGAAACAATTTCTGGTGAGTAGGTAAATCCAAATGTTTTCTACATTTCGCGGGTTAAGCCAAATACGTTTATCAGGCTCTAATTTAGTTAGTCATTAGGTATACATATCCATTTATATGGTTTTTCCTTAATATTTAGCTGGAGTTATGATGTTATTATTGAGGAAAATTATTATGCCTATTCTCAATAGAAAATAATGGGAGAAGTAACATTCGGTTTAATATAAATTTATACATAACGTCTATCATAGATTATTAGATATTTATGTTAGTAAAGAAACAAAATGATCTAAATTATTAATCTAAAGTTTAAAATCATATTATTGTTTGAGTCAAATTCACAAAATTATTCAACTGAAATCTCTTTTATCCTAGTTATTTTTGTTATTTGATGATATTACTTTGTGTTTATTATAGTTTTTTGTTTTTCTCGCTTGCCGCGGTCGCTCTGTGGATGGGTGACCATCATTTCATACCGAGACCCTTCCGTGCCTCGAAGAGCTGGTTAAGCCATCGGTTCCGGTTTTGAAATTAAGATCTATGACAGCCCTTACGGGTAGTCAGAGGCCTGAAAATCTGACAACCAGTCATACCACGAGATATCGTGTTACCCAGTAACTGGGTTGTGGAGGTCAGATAGGCAGTCGCTCCATGTAAAATACAGGTATTAAGCTGCATCCGGTTCGACTGTAAGCCGACCCCAATGTAATTGGGAACAGGGTAGGCAGATATATAGTTTTTTGTTTTTCTGATATTTCGAAAACTGCATCATTCGTGGTCGCTGAAGAGGGTCCGACCACGAAAACTGTTTTATTATAAATCTGGTACGTATACGTGAAAAATACATTAATTACTAATAAATAAACTGTTGTATTTAAAATGTACCTTTTGCAATTCCAAGAACGTTTCGAACTTGAGCTTCTTCCTCTGTTTGCCGTTGTTGGCATCGAAGAACATGGTGAACTGCTGGTCCTTCTTCTTGACTGGGAAGTAGATACCGGCAGTAAGACGACCCTTGGGATCACGGGCCAGAAGACTCCTGAAAAAAGACATAGATTCATGAAATGGTGGCGTTTTTTTTTTAAGTTATATTAATCATAGTTATTTATAACATAAAAATACTCCTTCCGACAGTATTTCGGTCACGGCTATCTCCACTGAGATTAGCCAAGTACGCAGGAGATATTATAGTGCACAAGTGTATGCGCAAACACAGGTGCACTCCCTCTTCCTTCATTCTCATATTCCGATGGGACGGAAATCCGACACGACCAGAGAGAGATCAGGCGCAGGACCAACGGCTTAACGTGCTCTCCGAAGCACGAGGGTGCCACACCACCAACTTCCTGACTCCGGGCTGCTACTGAGAATATCCCAACACAAAAATTCAATAACACTGCCCGAACTGGGAATCGAACCCAGGACCTCACGCTCAGTAGCCGCGCTTGCGACCACTAGACCAACGAGGCATAATATAAACTGTGTTTATTAAAGATTGTACATTAAGACTGGTAAGTATCAACGGCGTATCCATTTTAGGTATTGCAATGTTTTTTAACTATGTACAATTATTTTTATAATACCTTCCTAGTTATTATAAAAACATTTGAGCGTTTGAAAGAAAATATATTTTGAAGTCTTTGATCTTATACTATCATCATCGGCCCCATATTTGAAAAGAGTTACACCTAAACTATGAACAATTAACCGACATACTATTCAATTATATGAAATTACGTTATTGAGAGCGTATTAAGCGTATTAATATAGCGTATTAAGTACGTAGGTGATAGTGTTGAAATTAAGTTCCAATCTAACAATATGGGTCTTAGTAACATACATAAGTACATATAACATAACATAGCATTTTGTCTGTATTCCCCGAAGGGATAGGCAGAGGTGTACCTACAACGTTGTACCTAGATCCACATTTCATTAATGCAGTTAATATGTGCCATGTAATAGGTGGTGAATCTATTATCATCTACCGCATACAGTGTTGTTACTGAGAATATCCGAACAGAAAAACCCAATATAAACCTAGTTAGATACGTAAACATATATAAAAATCTATATCCAGTAATTCAAGATAAATCTTTGAAAAGCATTAACGCATGCTTAGCGAACTCTAAAGTTATATTAAATGGAAAAAGAATACGGTCGCGAACAGGATTCGAACCTGCGCCTCCCGGATGAATACTCCAGGCGCTCTGACCACTAAGCCATCTCGACCTCTGCTCACCACCGCGAATTCTTCTTCCATATTTTAACACGTCTTATGGCGACGTCATTGCAATCAATTCAGTGTGACCGAACCGACACGACTAACTTTGCAGTTAATACAATGTCGTAAAGAATGCAATTACCTTAATAATTCAAGATAAATCTTTGAAAAGCATTAACGCATGCTTAGCGAACTCTAAAGTTATTATCCAGTAACTTTGAATATCCCATTATTTTTGGTTTATAGAATGTTAATAAAACAGACGTTTTACAGTGTGACAACGCATTCCTTAATAGCGTCACGCAGTAACTTTAGGTATTGTGGTTTACAAATAAGAAATCTGTTGTATTGCGAATTATCATAAACATTTAAAATAACATTGTTTAGACGCGAATATGTGGCAATTTGCAAAAGATAATTTGTTTGACACGAATCATGTTGAATTAGACACTGCATCGTGATTTAAGCAAGAAGTTCCTAATGACAGACATTATTTCCTAGTGTAGTAATTTGATTATCACGACTGACGTACATGTGTGCTAATTTTACTAGTGGTCGCCAACTGGCCGAAATTCGACCATAATTAATTTGAACTTTATTATGGTTTTATTGTCAAACATAATATATAATTATGTGTGTGTCCAACGCACGGTAATGTGCGTATGTTATTTTTTATCATTTAATGTATTTTCTAATGCATATTATATAAACATATTAGCTTTCTTATCTCTTTTAATATTTTTTTATTAATTAATTATTATGTAAATAAACGCAATATAAACTTTAACCGTGCCAAATTGCGTACTCCTCCGTCCGCGTTATTTCCGTTACAAAGATAATGATAATATTTAATACGTCAGTGCTAGAGATTTCTCAGTTTATATAACATAAAATCATTTAAGCCAAGTACCATAGTAAACAGACTTTCCATGTTTACTGTCATAAAAAGATTAAAACCCTTATCTTGCAGATAAAGCCTATTGTTCAACAATAGACCGATAAAGATAAAATTAACTTTAGCACGTTACAGTTAATGTGTCTGTGACATATTAACAAATATTGGCTCTTAGACAGAAAACCATAAATCGTCTGGAATAGACGAAAAGACTCTTCAATAATCACTATACTATATTATCGTTCTACGGTTATTACTCTCGTGCATTCTTTGGGATTGCCCGACTAGTTTCGAACTCGAACTTAGTCATAAGCTGAGCTTCGTCATCGCCATTCCCCTGCCCTTATCCCAATATATTTGAGGTCGGCGCAGCATGTATTCTTCTTCCATACATACTCTCTATTTTTCCTGGAATGCTGCTAAAGTTGTGGCTATGTTTTATGCCGGCCACCTGCCTGACGTCAACCCACATTGGGAATGCTGTTGTTGGTGGTAACCGCCACCAATACGGTCTCCTTCTATCTAGCTATGTCACACCAAATGTAGTCCATGCGCCAGGTTCTGATGTTATCCTACTATCACACTCCACTAACCGGGCCGATTATTAGGTCGAATATATAACCACATAAGGAAAAGGAAGGATCGTATCAGGTCAGCCTACGTCCGTGGGAAAAGGTGTGACTTTATATAATTTTATGTACCGCCTCGTTGGTCTAGTAGCGCGACTGCTGAGCATGAGGTCTTGGGTTCGATTCCCAGGTCGGACAAAGTGTTATTGGGATTTCCTGTTAGGAAATTCTCAATAGCAGCCCGGGGTGTGAAATTTTGCCAATATAATTGATGGCAATACGCTTACCACCGGTTATATGGGACTAAATAAAATCATTGGTGAAATGTGGGTGTACAATTGTGTACACTTCTGTCTACCGCTTCGGGAAATAATAGGGTGTTGCTATGTTATGTTTATGTTATATGTATGAATTTAGTGAGTTAAACGATCATAAATATAATCAAAGACATTACTAGCAATGTGGAATCGATAATTCTTTGGAGATTAACAAACGGCTGTAACAACAAAAGAAAACATGCAAATTATACTAAGACTAATATGTCATGGCACAAACCTCATATCCCAAACGATGTTCCTCTTCTCGGTGACACTGACAGCAGTGAGGTAGGCCCTCGCGACGTAGATGAGGGACAAGCGCTCCTTCACCACGGCGCCGCGAGATTCCCGCTCGTGCCACTCGATGTAGTTGATGTTGTGCGTGTTGAACTGATAGTTGTACTCCTTGCGGCAGTGCGGCTCGTCCGATTGGGTGAACCAGCCTATGGATAGGAGGAGATTATGAAGACAATCAAGAAAATGTTCTTAAAATTAATTATTAACGAAAAGGCAGAAAAGAAACGACTTTTGAAAACAAATATGTGTATGTTAAACTTACCAGTATGAGGATAGCAACGGTCAGCCATCACAGTGACGACACGGGCGATGTGGTAGGCCAGGTCTGACAGGAACACGCCAGGCCTTCCGTCAACCTTCACGTGTATCGCAAGCATAACGTGGTCTTTCTCATTCTCGATCAAGAACCCTTGGGGTCCAGGACTTGATGTAGTATAGTCTACTAAATCTTGGATGTTCTCGTCACATGATACAATCATCATGGACTTCGTGATGCCAGGGAAGTCCTTTTCTAAGCCTTTCAGCAGTTTCTCGACTTCCATGGCTAGACCAACACAGGTATGCTTGTGAGGACGGATAGGCGGGTTGTACTTCGGGAAGTACTCCTGAAGAGTTGCGTCCGGGGCGGCCATGTAGGCTTCGTACAGGGAAATAAAGTTGTTGATGGAGTCATAATTTTCCGAGACGACGAGACGGCTCAACAGCGCCTCCGCCTTAGCGACCAGATCCTCGTACTGTCGGAGGGTGAGTCGCAGGGCGGGGCGGGGGGCCCCCCACCGCGGGGGCGGGAGGGGGTGGTCGGCAGGCCAGCTGCCGGTGGCGCGTGCGTCGGAGCCGAGTCAGCTCAACCACTCGGCGCCCCAGCGACCCACGACGCGGCGCAGGGCGCGCTCCTCGCCGGACGAGCATGCTAGCGGTGCGGCGGACGCGTCGGCCCCACCCGCACCAGTGGCCTCCATACCCACGCCCGCGGGCGCATCCAGAGACCACTCTAAATCCTTACTTAACGGTTTTATATTTAACAAATCTGAAAACAAGAAAACATTTTGTCAAGCGTGGTCAAGTGTTTAACAGCCGTAAATCACGTAAAATGATCATTAAGGATAAAAGTGATGATCGTGAAAAAGTTAATTAATAACAGCATTATTTACAATTGTAATTTGTAACAAAATCTTCCATGAAATGCTTTATATCAATAACAGCTACTAACAGAAATTCCAGCCGAGCCACTGACAATGAAACAATTACGATACGCGATCGTCTGAACCCACGTTGCGTCATTCGTATTAAAACAAGTGGTTACCAAGAAATGTTTACACATCGATCTGGTCCTTGTACACGAATCAACTATAACTCAACGTATATATACGATACGTCATAAAGGCCATGTTCCAAGTATAACAAATATGCTAATTGGACTATGACGAGCTCTGCGACACTGTACACACCTTTTAGAGGAAAACGGATGACTCACGCGAGTCGAGCGGTTTGTATGTACGTCACTTTGTTAATAGTTTTTTGCATAATATACCAATGGTCAATCGTCCTTTTTTTGTTTTTTAACTTCGTTAAACTTAATAATAATATTTGACGGATATTATGCATTGTTTTATATAGCTTATTTAGCTTCAACATTTGTCAATGTGAGGACACCGTAAACTTGTCAAATGCGTTGCAATTAATATAATAAGGTTTATCGAATTATCTTTTATATTAGTGACTGCATCCAAGATTACGTTGTTCTTACATCCCGCCTAAAATTGTATTTACAGAAATTGAAAAAAGATATGAAGTTTAAAAGAGTAACCATGGAGTTTCTTGCCGGCTCTTCTGCATAGGAAACGACTTTTTGGAACCATGCACCTAAATTCTGACTTTTCGTGCCTTTGTATGGTTTATATTAAATAAAAACCTTTGACTGTGACTTTATTACTGATACACATTAAAATATCGAATATGGCGAAAAGCCAGAAATGGTCTGCGCACTCGTTGGCCTTCCAGACTTTATTTTGGATGAGATCAAAGACGTAGACGATTTTTTTACATGTCCCGTGGAAATTAAAAACAGACATCGTTGAAAACATGTATAGATATTTATAAGTAGATATGTAGCAGATGTTCTGAATCTACACGACTATAGGTCGGTTAGGTACAAATGATATTGCTGGTTAAAATAAACAAAGATAAAACAGTAAAGCGATGAAAAAAATACCGAGTGATATACTGTATGAAGTTAGATAATTATCGTATCCAATTCAATGTGTTTACTATCAGTTAATAATTTAGATAGAAAAGGTATGTTGAAATATCCAGAACTCTAGAGTGAAAGATTAGTTAGCTAATGTCAGTCAATTCAATTAGGCTAAAGCTAGACTGCGGCACGCGAGAACGCTATTATGTACCCCCCGAATGACGCATAGCGGTAAAAAGTAATTTGGCGCAATATCTTTAATGGGAAAGACAAATCATTTTATATAATGGCACGAAAGGACCAGTTTTTAAGTCCCTTTGGCTTTTAAACTAAAGTAAAACATTATAGATAATACGAAAAACATTTTTTGAATATGTGACAATATTTAATTGGCTCTGTGCGGGACTTGTACTTACTAAAGCCTTTGCCGAAGTCTTTGGGTCGCATCTGTACTTTCCACAACTGTAGCAGGAGTATTATAACACATTATGTAGGTACATAGATAGTCGAAATATGCGAAAAGTCCTGTTGAAGTTATAATATCCAAATATGACGGTACAGAAAAGGTTTTACGTAAAACGATGATTCTTTACGGTAAACAAGAATCGAAATTACCAGGAAAAGCGAATGGTTGCTATGTTACGAAATAATTATTGATAGGTCGAAATAGGTAGATCTAATTCTGCGAAGCCAGCTAATTATGCGATGTTGTATAAATGCTAAAGCAAAATGGGGCCTTCGGTTTAGAGAAATATATAATCTAAAAAAAGAACATAGAAACTGATAAGTTAGATTGAGAAAATTATCTTATTCAAATTTTACTCGTATATGATAACGACTAATGAGCATTACCTATTATAATAAAATGTCTATAGGTATTTGTAAGGATCGAGTTAGCTATTCTCATATATACCTATAGAGCTGCTTATTCCAATGAATGTATTATTGTAAAGCAAATTTTAACATGATGGATGATACATCGAAATATGTACAATAAATCTAAATGGGTATTTAGAATATTGGGGTCAGGAATATATTGACAATATTTTAGAGTAAGTTATATCTAGATAGATTCCTCGCTAATTCCAAAACCGTCTAGAAACGACTAGACTCGTGATAAGAATATAGAACAAGAGTGTCAATATAAACATTGCAGTGGGCGTGACTAATTCAATAAGTTACCAATAAATACGTAGGTCTTCGAAAGGGTCAGGGTAAAAATCGAGGTCACTTCACTGGTAAACAGGGGAAGTCCGGACGGAAGGATCAAAAATTATAAAGTATTTTGATTAAAAATAGATCAGAAATGAGAAAACAGCATCAATGCAGTTAAGGTCATCGATAGGGCCAGGGTGATAGTCGAGATCACTTCACTCGAAAACAGGGGAAGCCGGAAGGACCAACAATTTCGAAGCATTTCGGTCAAAAATAGGTTAGAAAGGTGAAAAAAGTATGAATGCAGTTAAGGTCAATGTTAAGATGATAAATAAGTAAAAGGTGAACGTACCCATAGTGGCTGTCAGCCGGCTCAAAAAGGCGTGATGCTTTTTCGGAGTTGTTTATTTGTTTACTTCGCGAATCAAACTGGTTTGTTCTGCGTGCGCGCGTCCTATATAAACCGTCCATTCCGTTTTGCCTCGCCCCTCTCGCCCCTTCACTCCCTTGCACGTGCGTCATCGCGATACAACGGAAAACGTGCACGTGTATACAGTGTGTTTATTTGTAGGTTATCTGTGTCTGTGTGCGTGATTTGCAGGGGTGTGGGTCGAACGCGTCAAAACAAAGCACACATTTGCGATTGCTAGTGTATTTATAATGGTTGTGTATGTGTGTGTGTTACCCATGAAAATTGTCTACAGCGTTCTGTGGCTTTGGTTGCGTAGAATTTGCAGATAAGACGCAATATGATTATTAAAACATACATTCATGGACAAATATTTAAAATAACTTCCTGGGCAATACAATCTAGGTATATTGAAGGCTAGACTGAATAGATTTGTTCTGGATTTACGTGCTTCATCTTCGGTCACACTGTCGTTTACAATCAGGCGTGTTGGTGGCCAAACTTAAATCCATTTTTGATAATAAAAAAAACATCCAGGATTTGAGTCACCGACGAAAGCCTCTAGAAGTCTAGAAAACCCATGAAAGGAAAATTCACGAAACAGATTTTTATTTACAGATAAATCTCTGAAAAGCTTTGCTAACGCATGCATAGCGAACTTTAAAGTTATACATTTTGGTGTGCTACATCTCTTCCGAGATGCGGTCAGAGCGCCTGGAGTATTAATCCGGGAGGCGCATTTTCGAATCCTACTCACGACCGTCCATGTCTTTCTACAAAAATTTATAGGTAACTTATATTTAGCTAATAAAACAACTTTTAACCGGATTAATCGCGTGTATTATTGGTTTTTTGTTTTTCCTGACGTTTCGAACACTTTGCAGCATTCGTGGTCGCAGGAGGACTACCAATAATACACGCGATTAATCCGGTTAAAAGTTGTTTTATATCGCGCAAACCTAAGATATTATTATATTTAGATATTTATTTATTAAAATTAAAGTTTTTTAAATTCCTAAGAATGATAGGTAATGTTCCATTTTACCATTTCAGTTTTTTCTTACACCGAGAACGACCTACAACAGACAAACATCCATTATAAAAATATTACATACATTAATACAGACATGATTTTGTTTTCATTAGAAATTGCACTCACCATAATGTGATACCAACACGTGAGTGACTATATATATTAACAATAAATTATATATTTATATTTTATAGGTATACATAATAACTATTTATAATTAGAATTAAGCTAATGGAAATAGTAAACGTGACCAGAATATGTTTCTTTTTCTTATCGTGTGGTTGATGAACAACCTAGTCTCAGAGTTTAAACCACCCGTAGGTCTCTGACGTGACTTTACACACCATCGAGAACATCTCTCAGGTGTGCTGGTTTCATTACAATGTGTTCCTTCACCGTTCTAAACAAGAACTGTTTACTGATTTATTTTTGCGCATAAGGCATTAACGTATGCGTAGTGCATTATTAAGTAATATTTTTTTCTAGAATGAAAAAACGGTCGTGAAGAGGATTTAATAACCGCCTGGGGTACATAGACGATAAATAATTTTACATCTAGAATTAGTACATAACCTAGCATCACGCCTGTATTCCCCGAAGTGGTAGGCAGAATTGTACACCCACATATCATAGCTTCGGGCTCGATAATGCAGCTGAAAGCTGAAATTTTTAGGGCAGCCTTATTAGACTCTACAACTTGGTTAAAAAGTATGGATGGGCCGTTTAATGTTCGTGGAACTATTACGTGACGTAACATTTAAGTTCAGGAATAGTTTGTGCGACAATCACGAAACGGTCAAGCTATACTTTTTAATCAAGATGCAGCATTTGTAGAGTTAGACTTTAGGTAAAGTTATTTATTTATTGTTATAAATGTGGTTGTACAGCCAAGAGCACGTAGAGCTATATACTTTGGAGTTTGGGTAAGCCCAAAGCTAGAGCTGGCTCTATTAGAGATATAAAAACATTTTAACAGTGAAATATTTAAGTTATTTAAGTGCATTATGAACTTATGAGTCTTGACAACATGATATGTGTTTGTTGTGATAGTATTTAATTTTAAAAATCAACTATTCTTGCAGGATCCGAAAAACGGAACTAAGTTTGTAAGTGAACTATTTTTATTACTAACGTAAGTATACAGGTACACAGTACTGCATAAACTGACGCCTTTCTCCCATGGGGGTAGGCAGAAACTACAGAACGCCACCTGCTACGATCCTTACATATGCCTTCTGCTTCGTCCACGTTGATACATCAGCGTACCTATTCGCTATCTCGGTTGCCAACCGAATTGATGGACACCCGTGCGCTGGTCATACATGCGCGGCGGTTACGAGTACTACACACCTTACATTTTTGGAAAATAATAATAATTAGGTCAGTGTACCTAAATCCTTATAGCACACTATACTTTAGCTCTGCTTATAGCTCCCCTAGACTTTGAATCTTAATAATTAATGACCGCCTGTAGGTACTCACGTACCTTTTTCGGGATTGCCCGATTAGACTACACACACAACAATATACTAATTAGTAATATGAAGAACAGGGGAAAAAAATTGTAAAGTGAAGCATTTCTGCTACACTTCACAATAAACAAAAAAAAACACAAAATCACAAGTATGTAGGAAAATATGTTATTCTATCGCGAGTAACAATTTTTTACCAGTTCTATGTATTTATAATTAAACCAAAAACTAAAAACTATTTTATATCTGCCTAGCCTTTTCTCAATTATATTGGGGTCGGCTTCCAGTCAAACCGGATGCAGCTTAATACCAGTATTTTACATGGAGCGACTGCCTATCTGACCTCCACAACCCAGTTACTGGGTAACACGATATCTCGTGGTATGACTGGTTTTCAGACTTTCAGGCCTCTAACTACCCGTAACGACTGTCATAGATCTTAAATTGACAACCGGGACCGACGGCTTAACGTACTCTCCGAGGCACGGAGAGGTCTCGGTATGAAATTATGGTCACCCATCCACAGACCGACCGCGGCAAGCGCAGCTTAACCTCGATCGATCGATCTGTGCGGCTATTACTTAGCCACGATCCTCTCTAAAACTAAAAACTATTTTGTTTATCAAATTTCCCGCTACTACAGAAACTTCGGCGTTTTTGTAGTTACGTCATTATTCTATTAGATGACAAAGTTGTTGATTGAATACCTAAAACTTCCCTGTGCCATTAGTGGAATGGCGCACCCCTGCCTCATTGTATCTTTAGCCATGAACCGCACTTTGTATAGACCATGAAAAGGTTATCTTTACAGCAGAGATGTTATGGAACTCCGTGGTCATGACCGAAACTACCTATCGGATATTTGAACCCGTAACCGATTCTGAAGAAAATTTTCGAATTAATTCGTAGTCTAAATGGGACACGTTTAGACTCCGACTGGACCGGTTAATGGAAGTGATAGTAGGATAACATCAGAACCTGGCGCATGGATAACATTTGGTGTGACATAGCTAGATAGAAGAGACCGTCTCGGTGGCGGTTACCACCAACAACAGCATTCCTAATGAGGGTTGACGTCAGGCAGGCGGCCGGTCATAAAAAAACTTTAGCAGCATGCAAATTTAAAAGCAGTTAGAAAGTGGAAGTAGTATACATTCAGCGCCGACCCCAAATTAATTGAGATAAGGTCAGGGGAGGGGTATGATGGCATGAGACAGATTATGACAAAGACATCATTTTTTTCTCTGATTGTAATACCCAAATAATTTCATGGTTTGGGCATGTAGAAAGGATGGATGAAAGGTGATTGACTAAACTAGTACATGAGGCGAGAATGGATGGAAGAGTCGGGGCAGGCCGACCTCGACGAACGTACCGCAATCAAATGGCGGACATTCTCAAAAAAGGACAGGTCAGGCATCTTAACCGACGAGCATGCTTGAAAAGGTTAATGAACATATATGAAGCCAAAGAGGTGTGTAAGAATCGTAGCAAATGGAAATCGATAGTCTCTGCCTATCCCTATGGTAAACAGGCGTGATTGTATTTATATATGTTTGTATTGTAATACCGAACCCAGACTTAAAGTCAAATCATTACCTATTTGTATATTCCTTTTACAATTTCTTAATAATCTAATATCCGTTTATGACACTATCCCAAACAATAATATAATCCGTAATAATTTCATATTCGTAATCGTATGTAAAAGTATAATATTATTCATATATCCATATCAAGATTCGGAATTCCATATCCTTAAATTATACTTAAAAGGAGACCCCTATGTAAGTTTTATTATAGAAGTTGTATCAGATTCTGAAATAAACAAACAAACATTTATAACATTCTAAATCTGTAGACTCTCCTGCTTATCCCCCTGCGGGTAACTGGCGCGTCTGCTACGTAGTATCGATTTTAGGAAGCCCTACCCGTCTGGCTGGCTCGCCAACAAAACAGGGTCTAGCTTGGAACAATATATATCCCTGTGCTACGCAGCTACGCCGTAGCTAGACATTTTTAGACAACGCAACGAGGGAATATGTTTCGTGATTTTAGTATTACGTAGACTAATTTAGAATAGAAAATGGACTTGGTTGGATAAAATATGTCAAGTATGACATATTGGAAACTCTCTGCGTATTTTTCTATTTATTTTATTAAATCACTAGCTGTGCTCGCGACTCCGTACGCGTGGATGTCGTAAATTAACACCACGTCGTGTACGAACAAAAATTCATAATAATTAAAAATGTTGATACTTAGCCCAGTGCAAAGCAGATACTGAGGACTAAGCTATGTAGTTTTTACGTAAACAAACATTTTTGAAACTATTTTCTTCTGATTATATAATATTATTACCTGTACATAAGCCAAATATTCGTTAGTAACATTTTTTGTCAAAAGATGTCCTTACGTGTACTTAGGTACGATTGTTCTGAATCTTGACATTTCAAAGTCAAAAATCTTTGGACAGGATAAACCCATTACGTGAAGTAAAAATATTATAATACTCCAAATTACGCACAATATGTTGGTGTCAAAGTTAACCACACTGGTTTTTTACCTTTTACGTGATGCTCGCACAATTAAACGACAAACATACGTACAGACAAACAGACAAAAATCTCAAAAATTGTGGGGATTGGTTCTGTTGGCTTCCATTTACCACACCGACAATTATTTTGGAAATAACTTAAATGTCGAGAAAATCCATCTCTACAGATTTATTATATGTATAGAAGATAATCCATATTGAAGTGAACACAGGGAAACTATATTGAATGCAAAATGGGACCAATATTTACTGACACAGCTTCAGCAAGTGTCAAGAAGATATCAGTACATTTATGAACAAATCCCGCAAGTTTTTTTTCCAATTGGTCTTCTTCTTATCGTGTGGTTGATGAACAACCTAGTAATACATTATAATAAAACAACTTTTAACCGGATTAATCGCGTGTATTATTGGTTTTTTGTTTTTCCTGACGTTTTGAACACTTTGCAGCGTTCGTGGACGCACGAACGCTGTTTTATTATAATGTGTAGTGATCGCGCAAACCTAAGATATTACTAGTAATACAGTTTAAACCATCCGTAGGTCCCTGACATGGCTTTACACACCATCGAGAACATCTCTTAGGTGTGCTGGTTTCCTCACAATGTTTCCCTTCACCGTTATAAGCAAGTGATCATTATTTTTTAATACGCACATGACTTCGAAAAGTCAGTGGTGCGTGCCTTGAATTTGAGCTTGCGACCTTTGACTTGTCAGGCTAACAGTCCACTAGGCTATCACTGCTTCCAATTGGTGTAATTAGCGAATTTCTTTTATATAATAACTTTAGAGTCCGCTAAGCATGCGTTAATGCTTTTCAAAGATTTATCTTTAATTGTTAAGGTAATTGCATCTTTACGACATTGCATTAACTGCAAAAATTGTCGTATCGGTTCGGACACCTGTATAGGGACTGAATAGATAGCAATGACGTCACCAAAAGACGTGTTAAAATGTGGATGAAGAATTTGCGGTGGTGAGCAGAAGTTGAGTTAGCTTAGTGGTCGCCTGGAGTATTTATCCGGGAGGCGCAGGTTCGAATCCTGCTCACGACCGTATTCTTTTCCATTTAATACTATAACTTTAATAATGTAATATTTTTTTGCTACCAACTCTTTGTGGCCGTGTCATGAGGGGCTCGTGGCTAAGTAACAGCCAAGTAAGATGTGCTTACCGCGATCGGTCTGTTGATGGGTGATCATCATTTCATCTCTCTGTGCTTCGGAGAGCACGTTGAACCGTCGGTCCCAGTTGATAAGATTTATGACCGCCGTTACGGGTAGTCAGAGGCCTGAAAGTCTGACAACCAGTCATACCACGAGATATCGTGTTTCCCAGTAACTGGATTGTGGAGGTCAGATAGGCCGTCAGTCGCTCCATGTAAAATACTGATATTAAGCTTCATCCAGATTGACTGAAAGCCGACCCCAATATAATTGAGAAAAGGCTAGGCTGATTGACATATTTTCATTATTTTGTATATTATGGTAATAAAAAGGCAAAGGTATAAAAATCGGTAATAAAAGATTAACATATCTTCGTTTTGCTGATGATATCATCTTATTTGCACCTACTACTACCAATTTACAACAAATGCTCCAAGATCTGAGCACAGGGAGCCTTGAGATTGGACTTATGATGAACCGGTCAAAGACGAAAGTCATGACCAATAACATAAAAAGAAGGGTCGAGGTAGATGGGCAAGAAATCAATTATGTCGATGAGTATATCTACTTAGGCCAGCTAGTCTCCTTCGGAAACAGGCAAGACAAAGAAATAGACCGCCGCGTCGAACACGCCTGGAAGAGCTACTGGTCCATGAAAACGCTAATGAAGGGCGACCTCCCTATAACCCTGAAGCGCAAACTAATCGAAATGTGTATTCTGCCCATCCTAACTTACGGGGCTCAAACTTGGTCCCTGACTGAGTCACAAAAGTCCAAACTCAAGGTTTGCCAAAGGGCAATGGAACGCAGTATGCTGAGTGTCAAGCTCGTTGACCGTATCCGTAACAGCATTATACGTTCCAGAACAGATATCGCTGATGTGGGCCATAAGTCTGCCAGACTGAAATGGGATTGGGCAGGTTACATTTGCAGAATGGACCCGGATAGGTGGGCTAGACTTGTCACACAGTGGGTGCCTGAAGAGGGGCGGCATAGTAGTGGTAGGCCTAGAAAACGCTGGCATGATGACCTAGATGCATTTGTCGGGACCTGGCCTGCTATTGCCACACAGAGAAAGGCGTGGAAGAATATGGGGGAGACCTTAGCCCAGTAGTGGGACACAAGAGGTTAAAAAAAATGTATTTTCCCCTCCCATTAATATGGCGTACGTATACCCAAATATTAAATTCACTGACATATACATATTTGCGTCATAGTTTGACTAATAATGTCAAAATGTCCTGTTTGGCTTCATGGGTTTACAGACACGTTTACTTCACAGATTTATATTTAACTAGATAGAAACCGATAATTATATTTGTATTTAACTACTAGCTGTGCCTGCGACTCCGTCCGCGTGGATGTCGTAAATTAACCCCATGTCGTGTATGAACACAAATTCATAATTAACAAATGTTCGACGTGATTCTTTAAATTGGCATAACTTTTTTATTTATGAACCGATTGATATAAAACAAACACTAAATGTTAAGTAAAGCTTAAAAACCACATCTAAATCGGATAAGCCGTTGCTGAGATAAGCGTGCACAAACGCACAGACAAACAGACCAAAAATTCTAACAATCATTGTTTTGGGTGCTATTTGCATTAATAAAGGTCCCATTAATATTTTTTCTCATATATCTTCCATGTACAGACAGCGACCTGTTAGATTTTTATTATATGTATTGATAATAGAGACTATATAGACGTGATCGCAAGTAGGTAAGTTTAATTGTATATTATCGTAAAACCATAAAATACCAAATATCATGTCAAAATTGCAATGTTCTATTGGTTTCTATTAATTATAAAACCGGCAGAGTATGTACGCTTGCGGTAGGTACCTATCTATCCATACTAATATTATAAACGTGAAAGCAACTCTGTTTGTATGTTTGTTTATTTGTTTGTTCGTTTGTTACCTTTTTAAGGCTGAACGGATCGTAATAAAATTTGGCAAGGAGATAGATAGTATCTTGGGCATGGACGTAGGCTTTACCTTTAGTTAACGGGCATAAGCTAGTTCAATTTATATCAGTGAATGACCACCAATACCCACTTAAAGGCTTTCAGTTAAAATATAACTATATATAAACTGATGACGTTTTTCAGTAACCTTTTCCGATTGGTCACGTGTAGCCTACACCGTTTCTTTGTCACGTGCCTACTTCACGTTTATTATAGGCAACTATAGATAGGACACACAGCTCTGCTGACCTCCCAACTGTAGTAAAACGTGAAGATAAGGGTGTCTACATGTTGTAGAGTATTTTACGGTTGTCTGGCCGAATTTTTTTGTAGAGATAAGATTGCGTGTAACAATTTTAATTATTAAATCACATAGCATATCATCACGCTTGCATTCTGGGAGGGATTAAGCAGAGGTGTACTGCAGTTGTATACCTACATACGACTGATTTTGGTATTTATTTCCATGTAATAGATGGTGAGTTCCTAACTGCGGGTTGCTACTGCGAATTGTATAACAGAAAACTTTAAAACACTGCCTGGCATGGGATAGGAATCAAACCCAGGACTTCACCCACAGCAGTCACACTTGAGTGCACAAGACTAGACCAGTCAGGCAGTGAAAAAATATTAAGCTTTTTTTATATAAAGACATCATCATCATCATCATCATCTGGAGCCTGACATTACCAACTGCTGTTTGGGTCATAGAAACAGAAACAGAAATATTTATTTGTGAAATAGAGTAAGTAAGAATGAAGTTATTGATTCGGTAATACATTCTATGGTGCACTGCACGACCAAACAGCTGTTGATAATGCCCCTGGGGGGAGGGCGGGGGTTAAACACGTGTAGAGTAGTTGCTATATTTGTAAATTAGCTGATGTCCGCGGCTTCGCCCGCGTGGATGTCAGTTATCGCGACCAAAAGTAATCATGAAATTTTTATCCCGTTCCCGCTTTCCAATTACCGCTTTATTTAATAATTCTATCCATTTTTTTAAGTATTAAAATGGATAGACTATGTTATCCTTAAGAGATAGACCGATTTAAGATACACAATTAAACCATACATCCTTTTGTTATATCTCAAAGGGCGTTTTCGTTGAAAGCTCCCAGACGGCTTATTTTTTCCGACACCTCCAACAAATATAATTAAGTATATTTCAGCCAATGTATACAAAAACTTGACAAATTATATACTAAAACCTTCTTCTTGAATCACTCTATCTATTAAACCGCATCAAAATCCGTTGCGTAGTTTTAAAGATCTAAGCATACATAGGGACAGACAGCGGGAAGCGACTTTGTTTTATATTATGTTGTGATGATACAGGCGGTGCACTTGTTTTGATTTCCACCTGCTACGATTCCGACGCACTTCTTTCGCTCCATCTATGTATATTAACCTCATCATGCATCCTTTTAATTTAATAAGAGTGTTATTTTAATAAAATATAGGTATCTATATATATAGGCTATACAGTGGGAGACATGAATTAAAATGAATCAATTTGTCGTTTTTGTGGTCATATTCGAGTAGAATGATTTAGTTTCCTGTAAAGGGATTTACAGTAGGAAGGTGAATAATTCGTGGTAGTGAGCAGAGGTATAGATGGCTAAGCAGTCAGAGCACCTGGAGTATTTATTCGGGAGGCGCAGGTTCGAATCCTGCTCACGACCGTATTCTTTTTCCACAAAAAATTATAACTTTAGGGTTCGCTATGCGTTAATGCTTTTCGAAGATTTATCTGTATCGCTTGAAAATTGTGTTATTATAATGTGATTTTCTTCTTAATTAGGATTGCTTCATAATCGGGACATTGGGCGTCCCGATCAAGAGTAAATCGGGACGCGGCCACAAACACTAGAAAATCGGGACACCTGACAACTGTATTCTTACTGTACATACATAATTATAGACCAAATCCTGAAGGTCATCTATCCGCGCCATAGCTCACGACTATCGACCTGGCTATTTTTAAACGTGACGATGTTTTGTTACCTGGAAATGTGACTGAACTTCACTGTAAATCGTTTTGTTTTCATGTTCTTTCAGAAGTGTAAACAAACTAGTAATGTGGTGTCAAGTTAAACAAACGTTAGACGAAAAACTTATTATGAATCGTAAATCCGAATACTTAATATTATAAATGCAAAAGTAACCCTGTTTGTTACCTTTCACGACTAAACGGCTGAACGGATTGTAATGAAATTTGGCAAGGAGATAGATTCTATTTTGGGGAAGAATATAGGCTACAGTTATTATATTAAATGGAAAAAGAACACGGCCTTGAGCAGGATTCGAACCTGCGCCTCCTGGATAAATACTCCAGGCGCTCTGACCACTAAGCCATCTCGACCTCTGCTCACCACCGCGAATTCTTCATCCATATTTTAACACGTCTTTTGGCGACGTCATTGCTATCTATTCAGTCCCTATACAGGTGACCGAACTGACACGACTAACTTTAACACCACATACCTATATTTTGATCGAATTGGTATGAACATTTCTATCGAACAGTCGCGCGCTTTTTACTATAGATACCTTTAATATTAATAATATTTATATATGTATGGATGAATTTTTTTAACTTCGATGTTTACTTATTCGGGTGTAATTGTCTCAGCTGATGTTTCTCATTATCAATAATAATTATTCATTTGGAAACAATATTTTTAGTATGTTGCTAATTAAAATTATTAAGACGTAGTGTATGAGTAGGTATAATTATCAACATCATCAATACATCCAAATAAATAAAATTGTAATGTCAAAATAATAGTTTTTTTAAGCCCATACGGTTATTTGCACTATCGTGCAAATAACCTATGCCTAAAAATCTGTTTTTAGATACTTTGTCTGTCTGTGTGTTTGTTCCGGTTAATCTTCGAAACGGCTGGACCGATTCTGATACGATTTAACTGGCAGGTAGCTGACTATATAAGCAGTAATTTAATTATAATATAATTAAACGCGCGTGAAACCGCGGGGCACAACTAGTAAGTTTATAAAAACAATATCTTAATCTTAAAAACATAATCATTATGTTGTTTTGACTTTGATATTAGCTTAGAGTCAATAAATACATATAGCTTCGCTTCCTTACACGCGTTAACACCGCCCTTTTGCAACTAGAAAAAAAGGCGGGATGTTGAACCCGGTACCTCGATAAAGGTTAGACTATGTAAGGGTTAGAGTCGAATCATTAAACGTTATAACTGTCTAAAACAATTATTAAAAAAATAAAACTTTTAACGTCATTAATAAATATTGCAAATATCGTTAAAAGTTACTTAAAACGAACAAACCGAGCACGTTTGATGATTATAGTGAAAAAAGTGAAATGGCCTCCCGTTAAATAAAATAATTTCGACCCCAACGTTATTGGGAAAAGGCTAAGCAGATAGATAAACGTTATAATTATTGTAGACAACTAATTTTAACGTAGTAATAAAACACGTTCAAACTTTTTATTTAAATAACCACATTTTGCAAATAAAGAATTTGCATTTTGAATTTGAACGGTACAAGATAAACTTTGTTTTTTTAACTTTCAATTAGACCGGTTTTCTTAAAACTTTAAATGTATAATATTTTTAATGTTTAATGACAGTACGGGGCAATGTACAATAGGTATTTAAGCGAGTCAGCAGGATTGCGCCACCGCGCAATATAGTTCGATCATTTACCCATATATTCACCGCGACCCCGGCAGGTTAGTCCGTTGACGGGTGATAACAGACACTTCTGGATTTGTCCAGGCTGGTCACAGTTAGCCTGCACAGACACCGTGGCGCACTTGCTGAAGCGTGGTGCGTGGCCGTCTCCTATGTCGGCTGCATCGATAAGCGCCCTCCATCGCCTGGCACGCCTTCTGCGGCAGAGATGAGTGGGGTTCCCGTCTCTCTTCCTTCCACCGCCTCATGACGTCAATTCTGATGTAGGCCAACTAGACAAAAATATGAGCATTGCTGTGTTTTACTAACTAGTTATCTTACTCTCCCACGGCTTCGCCCGTGTGGATGTCGGTTATCGCGACCAAAAGTAATCATGAAATTTTGATCCCGGTCCCGCTTTCCAATTACCGCTTCATAATTGCCCATGTTTTAAAGTATTAAAATGGATGTAGTATGTTATCCTTGGGAGATAGACATATGCCATCGCGGACTTTTCTGTAGACCTAGATAAGAAGTGAGACGGGATGAATTAAGAGAATTTAGGCTCACTTTTAAGTGGCCACGAAAATTGAGGAGATCGAACTAAAATTGTATGGTTAGTTTGACATGCCTTAATTTCATGAATGTCGGATTGTGAATCCCGGAACTTGTAAGGAAAAAAATGATAGAAATGTTTTACTGTGGCTCCTCAATCCTGTTATATATGTATTATGTGTTTACATATGTACCTATTTGTATTTTGATTGTAAGTAGGCAGTTATTGATAAAAACGTGATGTATCAGAAACCGCGTGTCGACGACATCTGTTTCATAATCAATAACAATTGTTATTATTGTTATTCATATGTACTTGAAATGCGTTTAATATCCAATCAATTACAATCTGTGTCTACTAAGGCCTTCCCGTTACGATTCTTTATTTTACTTGTTACGAAAACAAGTTAATTAAATATTTAAAGTGTGATTCATCGACGAAATATGGATAATTGTTCGATTTTTTTTATATCTATCATTGTATGCTGTGCCGGATCGGATAGTCCTTCGTCCACCGCGGTCGCAGCATCTCAGCTGCATTTGCCGCAATCCCAGCAGACACAATCGTTACTAATATTACACATAGAGGAGTTTTTTCTAAACCATGTCGATTTTAGGGAAAAGAAAAATTGCATTCAAATGTTTTATAAAAGGTCCTTTGCCAGCTTTATAATTATTTTCTTTAATGACGCACACACATCTATCCAATTCACTACAAACATGAAACACGCACACAACAAATTCCATGTGTGCGTAAATATTGAATCAAATTGAAGTGTGCGTGAATAAAAATAATCCGTCAACCTATTTTTGTAAATGAAACTATAACAAGTTATATAAAGGTCGATTTTCCTTTGATATTAAAAAGTGTCAGATAAGGATGGCTGTTCCAGGGTATTCGAGTAACTTTCCGAACGGTTTGTTTACATAACATTGCAAGTGAGAAACTGCGCAGTATGTGATGTGCGCGGCCAGCTGTCGGATTTGTTCGTTTATTAGATCAGTAGGCTGACACTATCTCGGAACTGTCCAGAATAAATGTAGGCCAAGGATTTGTAGATTGGGATTTACAATAGGGATATGAAAAGTCTTGCCCGGACGTGTATGTAAAATTTCAAGGCAATCAGTTCAAAATGTCGCGATAAAAATGCTTAATAGGCGCGCGGAGTTTCAACTTTAGATCGATAGAGATTGTGCCAAAATCGATCAATCATCACCGTGCAAGTCGGAACACCTGGCTTCACTAGATATGAGTAATCGTCCTCACTTACGATATCTTTAGGAAGTAAACTTATTTGTCTGTATTAGAATTCTATCTGGCCTACGTAAATGTCGGCCGACGTTGCGACGGATCGTTGAGGGGTGGTTACACGATGACTGATGCATACGTGACGTCAGTTAGGATAACCGCCAGCATAAAGGCTATCCCAGACTATAATTTTACACAACATAACTGTACCTAAGTATCCGTACATGGTTACGTCTTTATGTCTGGACGTTGATCTCGGAATTTATTCTCAGAGATAGTTAGGAAATGCAAATGCAAAAAGTTAAAAAAAGAACTTGTCTTGTAACAATGCCTTTAGTTATCGGTGATCTTACAAAAATAAATATCATTTATTATTAACAGTCATCGATCTTTAAAGAGGGAATATATGATAGCTGAAGGTGATTCCTCACTAATTAGTAAGTTCAGTTCGCAAGTGTTGCGCGAACAAGTATTAGGTAATGCACTGGCTCCTGTAAAACAGTTTATAACCAGCTCATGCACAAGGGAATATATACAATAATAATTTTATAATATTTATACTAAACTGCCTCGTTGGTTTAGTGGTCCGTAGCGCGACTCTGCTGAGCAGGAGGTCTCGGGTTCGATTCCCGGGTCGGGCAAAGTGTTATTGAGTTTTTCTGTTAGGAAATTCTCAGTAGCAGCCCGGAGTTTGGAAATGTGCCCGGTTGATGGCAATAGGCTCACCACCTATTACATAGGACTTAATAACAGCATTGGTGAAATGTGGGTGTACAATTGTGTACACCTCTGCCTACCCCTTAGAATACAGGCGTGATGCTATGATATGTTATGTTATACTAAACCTGAAAGTAATTTGTTCAGAATCAGTTCCTAACAGAACCGATTGTAATAATTTTTACACCATGTTATATTTTGTTCAAAATGTTCGCTTAAACCTACTAAAAATAATGTTGTATATGTTTAAATACGGGAAGACAAACCTTTTTATGTATGTCTCTGGTATATAGTGCGTACGGAGGAGTGTGAGGTCCCCAGCGCTGGTCCTGATGTAGAGCGAGAGGAGCTGTGTAGGCGCCAGGTGGCAACGAGCGCCAAAATACGAAACACGAAAATCCATTTGGAAATTGAAAATTATTATTTAAGCATTTGACATTTAATGTACTAATTTATCCTTGAAGGAATTAGTACTGCAGTTTTAGCGGGCGTACCCCTCTCGCCACTGGCATATGATTCCCAATCATATAAGGATACCTTTTACCAGTACGGTTACAATGATAGTACACTATTTTAATCGTGTTTAACACAATTTTTTGTTTGTGTTTAGTATTTTTATGTATTTTAATACTGTTAATGTAATGACGAAAGCTATTTTCGCTTTAGTATAAGTTCTTTTGTGCTTGTGTGTTACTTCAGCCCCCGACAAAAGTGGCGAGCAAATTTGTTCTATATTTAGTCAGAAGGCGTCTCTTGTCTGGTCCTTTAAGAATTTATATGATGTGAAAGCATCTCAACTGTCTACTGGTTATAAGTACCTATGCATTTTTCGGGATTGCCCGACTATTTCGAACTCGAACGGAGCCTTTAGTCACTAGATGAGACCGCAGCGATGTCGCGAGTCAAAATTGAATAAAACCAGGTGAACAATCAGTACTTTGAATGTGTCTCACGAAACTTACTTATCAATAAAGAATTATTATTATACCTACAGCAGACCTGAGAGATGTTCTCGATGGTGTGTAAAGCCATTTCAGAGACCTACGGGTGGTTTAAACTCTGACACTAGGTTGTTCATCAACCACACGATAAGAAGAAGATTATAGATACCTACATACAAAAAAACATTTAAAGCATCGACCAAAGGGCGCCAAAAGTCAATCTTGCTCTACCCTGATTAATGTTTTACCTCTAGGAAAGGACAAGTGATGACCTTTAAACCTAGGTAAATGCCGAGGGGTGGGGGTAATAGAGTGGGCCATACTACGCAGTTAACCTACCCTTAATATGTTTACCCTTGAACTAGGGAGGCAACGGACTCTCATTAATTGGAATTTATAACCGAAATCAATACTAATTTGAGCTATTCGTCGAATTTGAATGTGGTTGTAAAACTATTTTGTTTTTTTTTATATTACCTACTTTAATTATTTCTTGTATGGGTATATGTATCTAACTTGAAATTAAGTAATGAATTTTATTTATTACTAACTTACACCTCCAATGTCCACAATCACAACTTCAACACTTACAATCCTACACATTCCAAATATTGGTAGGAAAACAACTAAACAAAACACAGCATAAATTGCCTTTTCATTTATCTTAATATACGTATTTATAGATAAATTATAATTATTATTAAAAAAAAAGTTAAAAAAAGTATCTTAGCGATACATCATTTTGTCAGGTGTGGGGTTCGAACCCACGCTCCCTCTCGGGAACCAGAGCTTAAATCTGGCGCCTTAGACCACTCGGCCAACCTGACTTGAAAGAATTGTTCAAATTACAGTTCGGTATCTATAAAATTTGGCACACTGCCTACAAGTACACGTTGTTTTGATTTTTATTGGCATTGCTATGAAAAATAAACAAAATTTAAAGTAAAGGCACGACAGGATAAAAATATCGTAAATTAAAGTGAGAAATATCTGTTGTACGATGTACTTAAATCTGTTTTAATCATTGCAAAACGAACTTGCCGTTAGTTTCGTAAGATTAATAAGAACAAATGAATAATAATTTTAAAAATAAAGTAATTATTAAAACATAATAATAATTTTATACAATATTTAACTAAGTTACTTTCAGCGCCATCTATGAAGAAGCGAAACTATCACCTTGCTACCAGGTATTTGTGTAGTGTCTTGGTTTTTAGATAGATGGCATTGTTACACATTGTGCGCTGTATAGCGTTGAATACACCGAGAATATTTTATTATGTTTTATTTTACAATTTTCATAAAATTTTGCTTTGTTTATGTATTCAGATTGAATAAAAATACCATTAAGCTGAACAGTCAGAGTTTGATATATTAAGGTAGGTATTTGTTGTCATTGAACTATCACGGTGCAAGAGTTAACTGGTATCTCCACTATTTATCAGTTCATGCAGTAGATCTGACTGAGCCAATGTCATTCGAGGCTACAGCAGTAATTACATTACTCATGAAGATACTTAATTTAGATTGTATAGAGGTCTAAACTGTGACAGGAAGCATGGTGGCCTGCCTGTTTGAATATCCGTTTTTTTGTCATAAAGTACTTAGATTGTTTATGCTTCGTCATTGTAATGTGGTCAGACAATATGTTTGACAATATAAACCACACAGCCGGTAGGTAATATTCAGAAAATAAATACAACTTTTATATTATTTTGTAAGGGGCCATCCATTAATCAGGTGTGTTTTTTTTAAGCATTTTTAACTACCCCCTCTACCCCCACCCAAAATCACGTGTATTTTTTAGTACCTACCTACAAATAAACTTTTTTTTTATATGTTCTTTATATAGGTACAGAAAATAAAGACACGTGATATCTTACTACACCCCCACGCCCCCCTTATGATATTTCGTGTTTTTTGCCAAACCCCCTCCCCCCCTTTCGAGCCTCACGTGTTTAATGGACGGCCCCTAATTAGTTCATATGATTTTAAAAGGATAAATGAGATGATGTTATTGTTCGGCGTCTTACAACTGCAAAGTGGTAACGCTGAGTTTAGTAAATCTGTAAATGATTGCTAGATAAATATCGCCAGGCGTCTCTTTAAGACGAATATAAGGGGACTTGAAATTTAATACATACAAATAACGACACGGTAGCTTATAGAGAATACGGTAGAGTGATGACACGGAAGGGTCGCGGGTTCAAGCCAAGTACGTGTCTATTATCTTTTAATGTTTCGAAAATAGTAATTCTTAGTTTGCTTTTTTTTTAGTAAATGCATCTACAGATTTGCCTGAGAAGAAATGCAGCGAAAAAAATGTGTTGTAGGTACTTAACTATTTACCAAATACAGTATTAAATTTCCCCAATGGTTGGTCCATTGGGGAAATATGAGCGCAGGCCATTAATTTCCTCATGATTTTAATTTTGTCCTAATAATGTATAATTTTTTAGGATGCGCTCTAGTTAGCAATACTACATATGATTTAAACAGATTATTAATACTTATTTGACTGCCTCGTTGGTCTAGTGATCGTTCGATTCCCAGGTCGGGCAAAAGTGTTATTGGGTTTTTCTGTTAGGAAATTCTCAGTAGCAGCCCGCAGTCAGGAAGTTGGTGGTGTGACACACCCGTGCCTAGGAGAGCACGTAAAGCCGTCGGTCCTGCGTCTGATCTCTCTCCGGTCGTGTCGGATTGCCGTCCCATCGGAATATGAGAGTGAAGGAAGAGGGAGTGCACCTGTGTTTGCGCATACACTTGTGCACTATAATATCTCCTGCGTACTTGGCTAATCTCCTTGTGGGATAGGTCACCGTGGCCGAAATACGGTCGGGAGGAGTTTTTTTTTTATTACTCTACGCTCTCCCTGTGTTGGACATAGATGTTCCCATTATTATATACCGTCTTCTGCCCGCGACTTCTGCCTGCGTGGACTTCAGAATTAGGTGCAGCCGGGATAAAAAGTACCCTATGTGGTATCCAGGTCATAAAATATCTGTGTGCCAAACTTCATCCAAATCCGTACAGTAGTTATTGCGTGAAAGAGTAACAAACATCCATACATACAAACTTTTGGGTTTATAATATTATTGGATAATAACCTGGCACTTATAATATCTTCAGGGGTTCTAACTTAGCGTATACATACATATGCAAAGTAGTTTACTTATATTTATACTTGAAGTGTTGCTACAAATCGTACTTACTGGAAGAAAAGATAACATATCCGCCTGGCCTTTTCACAACTAAGTTGGGGGCTGGGTCTGCGTCCAGTCTGACTCCAGAGACAATAGTTTACATGGCGCGACTGCCTATTTGACCTCCATAATCTAGTTGTTCGGTTACCCGCACCGGTAACACGCTATCTTAAGGTAAGACTGGTTGTCAGACTTTCCCAATAACTAACACTAACTTTTAAACTATCGCATTGCGTGATATAACTAGGTATATATTAACAGGATAGGCTGCTTGTTACCACGATCAGTGCAACCTGGTCAAACGTCAAGCGATTCAAAGGTATTTATTGCGCGTTGATTCCCGTTAGTATATAGTAATTTCCCAATAACGTCATAGATCTTCATTTGACAACCTGAGCCAATAATTTAACGGGTTCTCCGAGGGATGGGGTAGTCTCGATCTGAAATGATGGTCACCAATCCACAGACCAACCGCAGCAAGCACAGCTTAGCCTCAATCGAACGATTAGTAGTTACGACATGCCACTCAAAGATGTGACTGATGCGGCTGTTTTTTTTTTGATAATTTTTAAAATCATGGAGTCTAGGCTGCGAGGTTATTTTGACTCGTCCCCAGGCGTCAAAACCTTACGCTACCCCACTAAGCGACCAGTTGATGAATCTGTGTAGTAGTCATATAGCCATGAGCCCCTTGATGGTGAAGAAAAAAAATACTGTCTTAAAATAATACTGTATTTAATCACAACCACATCTTAAACACACAGACAGCTAAAACCGCTGCCACACTGCTCTTGACCTGCACTCCAGCATTGCACTCGTTCTGGAAGCACTGGCAGACGGTCTCCAGGTGGTCCTCATTGTCGGCCTTGTAGCAGTCACGGTGGTGGCGCACCCAGCCACAGCTGCGTGTTACACGGACCTCTGGGGCGTAGCCCTTGTGGAGGACTGCGAAAAAAAGATAAAATAAGTATGGAAGTATAAAATGTATTTTAAATCTCAAATTCCATATGTATAATGACCCAAACCCGTAATAATAAATAAATTATAATAAAACAACTTTTAACCGGATTAATCGCGTGTATTATTGGTTTTTTGTTTTTCCTTCGACTTCGACAATACGGACACGACAAATTGAATGAAAAACACGCTAACATTGAATTTATTCTAATATAAAAGGAATGCTAAGTTGGTATTGCTTTAGGATTCTACGGTCGTGAGCAGGTCTTGAACCTGCACTCCCCAGATGAATACTCCAGGAATTAAAAATGTCCTTTTATCTTGCTATAAACTGTATAAAGTTCACATTCCATGAATGATGCAAAATGCATTCTAAAAATATACTAAAACATAAAAATTAATTAAATGAAAAAAATTAAATAGAAATGCTACCAAAATACCCTTTACAATGAAAATCATATCAATACAAAATTCTGCACGTGACTTCATAATTGGGTCCAGTCGGGTTAAAAAGTAATATCATAAAAATAATATCCTATGAACTCCCTCCTGGAGTATTTATCCGGGATGCGCAGGTTAAAATCCTGCTCACGACCGTATTCTTTTTCCATTTCATATAATAACTTTAGAGTTCGCTAAGCATACGTTAATGATTTTCAAAGATTTATCTTTAAATATTTTATGAGTTAATCCAGGCCATAAACTATCTGTGTGCCAAATTCCACCCAAATCTGTTCAGTAGTTATTGCGTGAAAGAGTAACAAACAACCATCCATCTATATACATACTTACTCATTTATATTAGAAGGTTATTAAGAAGTTATGAGCATTCGACAGTTTTATATTAAATACTTTTTTTCTAGACGGCTTTTTGGTCTAGTGGTCCCAAGCGCGACTGCTGAGCAGAAGGTCTCGGGTTCGATTCCCAGGTCAGGCAAAGTGTTATTGAGTTTTTCTGTTAGGAAATTCTGAGTAGTAGACCGCAGTTTGGAATTGTGCCCAGGCTTCAGGCGTCAGTTGATATATGTACTGCCTCGTTGGCTAGTAGTCTCAAGCGCGACTGCTGAGCTGAGGTCTTGGGTTCGATTCCCACGTCGGGCAAAGTGTTATTGGGATATTCAGTTAGGACATTTTTTATGTTGTCAGTAGCAGCCCGGAGTTTGGAATTGGGCCCGGTTGATGGCAATAGGCTCACCTCCTATTACATGTGACTTAATAACAGCATTGGTGAAATGTGGGTGTACAATTGTGTACCACCACATTTCCTGCCTAACCCTTCAGGGAATACAGGCGTGATGCTATGTTATGTAACTTATATAATACTCAATAAAATCTAATGACTCTCAGTTTCCTAGAATCTATATCTTCTTGTTGTTTTCCCTAGTATTCCACTATAGTATCTCTATTTAGTTGTGGCCTTCAAGTATTTAATTGTTCTAAAGTGGATAATGTTTTTCGATTAAACAATATTGTCTTAAACTGGGTAATCACGCTATCTTGATAAGAAATTTACTTTTAGTACCTTCCTATTGTGTGTAAAATTTAGTCCTCCCTCTGTTTAAATCATTAGAATTTAAGGAACATCTAAACGCAGTTAATTTATGAATTAAAACATAGTTTTTTTTTTTTTTGTAGAAATTATTATAACACCTTATGACATACTTCTCCGACAAATTTTATACCAAAAAATATCAAAATTCTCATATCCCAACGAAATCGAAACCCCAAAGATATATTTTTTTTTTTTGGGAAAAGAATACGGTTTTGAGCAGGATTCAAACCCCTCCCGCGCCTCCCGGATAAATTACAACGTTCCCGGCAAAAAAATAAAGCTTTAGAGTTAGCTAAGCATGCGATCTATTAAGATAAGATAAAGTCACACACATGCATCGCTAGAGTGTGTGTGTAACATGGCATTGCAACTGTCCGTTCCGGGTAAGAGAGTTCGGGGACTGAGTTGCCCGCGTCCGAAGGAGTGCACCCTTAAAATGGAATCTCTACACGTGGCCCCTGGGTGGTGCAAAACAGGCAACACAACTCTGGTGGGAGGCTTCGGCTGCGGCTGGTTTCCACCCACCAGACGAAGCCATGTCGTGAAGTGACCTAGTCGTGTTTCGGGATGTAGTTCGGTGCAACCGTTGTTGGAGACGGGTCTGGGCAGTTGCATCAACTCCCCAACTATCATTCTCCCAATATCTATCCAATCTACTTAAGAGTGAATAGATTTATTCTGGATATACGTACTCCATCCTTGGCCATACCGTCGCTTACCATCAGGCGAGTAGGTGGCCAAACGAAAATAAACTTTTGTTAAAAATAAGAGGGAGACCTAAAACCAGCTAGCCAGGATATATGTAGTGCATAAGGATATGGTGTTATGCGACGTTTCAAACACAGATGTTAAAGATAGTAGAGTGAAGTGGAGGAGTAAAATAAACTAAGCTAACCCCACCACCATATGGTATTGACAGTCGGGAAAAGAAGGCTTCCACATTTCGTGGTAGTGAGCAGAGGTCGAGATGGCTAAGCAGTCAGAGCGCCTGGAGTATTTATCCGGGAGGCGCAGGTTCAAATCCTGCTCACAACCATATTTTTCGTTCCACAAAAAAAAATTATGCATGCGTTAATGGTTTTCCAAGATTTATATAAATTTGTTATGGTAATTGCATCTACGTACGACATTGTATCTCTCACGTACATTCTTCGGGATTGCCCGACTAGTTTCGAACTCGAACGGAGCCCTTAGTCATGAGCTGAGTCCGCGGCTATGTCGCGAGTCAGACTGACAAACCCGAAGAATGTACGTGAGTAGTAACCGGTGAACATTAACTAATATGAATATGCCTGACGAAAGTTATTATACAGACATTGTATTAACTTCAACGTTAGTCATGTCGGTTAAGTTACCCGTAAAGGCTGAATAGATGTCAATAACGTCACCAAAATACGTAATAAGTTGTGGAAAAATTCGTGGTAGTGAGTGGAGGTCGAGATGGCTTAGTGATCAGAGCACAGCACGACCATATGTTTCTTTCCACAATTCTTTTTAACCTGGTTGATAGCCATAGGCCCACCTAAACTCTTGGGTTCAATTTTTATATAAATATGTGCAGGTACCTAATAGATATTTAGTACGTTCATCACTTACTGGTTTGCACAATCTTCCTGCAGAAGAAGTCGTTGTTGGCACTGTAGACCCCGTGGCCACACTCGGCGACCTGCAGGAAATTGTTCAGGGTTTCCTTGTCGTAGATGGTGGGGTCCAAGCACATTGAGTTGTTCATGCTGTTGCATTCGAAGCAGCGGATGGAGGCAGCTGGTTGGAGACAAATCAAATTTAAGTTTATTGTAGTGCTGGACGTTGTAGGCAGTAATAAAATGAAAATTAGTTTTATTTTCGGGTGTATTTCGAATTAGAAATGATGTGGTTCTTATGTTCTTATATCTCTACGAGGATTTTTTTATGTGCATTTTATGAGGTCTTTCACAAAAATCTTTTATACCAAGCAATGGGAATGCAGGAGCTTTTCCCATGCCTAGCTAAGACATTTTCCCATTCTAGGTACGATATATTTGACTTTGAATGATTCTAACGATACAAAAGCAGATATTATAGGTAATTGTAAGAATACTAGCTGTTTCCCATGACTACGTCTGCGCGAAAAAAAAATAGCATATTTCCATCTTCAAGGTCCAATCTGTTTCTATACATTCATCAACTTTCATCAAAATCAATTCAGCGGTTTAGGTGTGAAAACGTTACAAACAAAGAGACACCTTGAGATACTTTTGCATTTTTTTAGTTCATTGGCATTGTCCCTAAGGATATAAGAGCCCCAGCGTAACCTAAATTAAATAAAACAAATCTTTTATATTTATAATATTAGTTTGGATGCTGTTAAGCTATAGTAAAAAGTTTCGATGTAGTTTGAAATTGCTCGTGCAATATTATCCAGTATAGTCATCGAGAATGTCGAAGAATGAAAGTTATAGGCACCAGAATTTTGATGAATTTTGGTAAAGATATAGATTGGACCTTGGAGAAGGTAAGTAGGCTACCAGTATTAAGTATCATATAAAACATCATGTGGACGTCGCTGGTACAGGGCTAACCATTTCAAACTCCAGAACCCTTGCACACTGCGTTTTCAGTTTCAAAAGCCATTTAAACTAAACTATTAATGATTTGATTTGATATTTGTTTCGAACAAATAATGTCAAAAAACAATACATACCATATCTAAAGCAGACTGCGAAGATGAACACCACTTTCAAATAATCGTTTAACATTTTGAAAATTAACTTATTTACAGTAATTTATCGAAAATAACGTATGTCTATATGTCGCGAGTTCGATCCCGGGCCGCCAAACACGAACTGTTTACAATAAAATAGTGACCGCTATTAAGTTGTGTGACGCGCAGACTTATTCCGAGATATCGGAGTTTACGTCGACCTCACGTCAATACTATCGCATATCGGTAACGTTCAAGTTTTCTGGGTTTACCACTGACCGATGAACCCAATGGGTTCCGTATACCATTTACTAAGGTTTATCAACAATGTTTTCAGAAATATAATTCATAGTTTTAGTTGTTGAAAAGTAACTTTTTATTTATTTTCTTACAATTTTACACTAAAGTTTTAACAAAGAAATAGTAGTCTTGCATTTTAGACGTAATTTCGGCCGTGTATATTCGGTAAACATGTCGCAAGCCTCAAACCCAGATTACGAATGTAGCCCCGCCCGGACGCCCTTTAAACTAGGAAAAATCTGGGGAAACCCGGACGGATGGCAACCGTACATGGCACACCATGTTTTGAAGTTGTACCCACGGCCGTATCAGTACCCTCTCCATATCAACGGTAAAGCCATACTTTTTAACCAAAATGTAGAGTTGTAGAGTCATGGCTTATAGGTAGAGTTATTTGTTATTTATTGTTATAAATGTAGTAGGTAATATCTTAGGTTTTCGCGATCACTATACATTATAATAAAACAACTTATAACCGGATTAATCGCGTGTATTATTGGTTTGTTTTTCCTGTCGTTTCGAACACTTTGCAGCGTTCGTGGTCGCAGGAGGACAGTAGTACTTTTAAAGGGACTGATTTGTAAATTTTTTGTCTGTATGTTTGTTCCGGCTAATCTCCGAAACGGCTCAACCGATTCTGATAGGATTTCACTGGCACTTAACTGAATATATAAGGAGTAACTTAGGCTAATTATAATATAATTATACGTGGGTCAAACTGTGGGTCACAGCTAGTGAGAAATAAAAATGTTAATATATTTATAGTTGTATTTATTTTATATTATCTTATTGTAGAATATTGTAAGTATCTGAGGTGGTACTGGGGCTTGATAACCTTTAGCCTAAAAATCCATATACCGATATAGTCTCTATACACAAGCATGCAGTTCTAAGATTTACGATAGCGACAAAAACATTCCCAGAATTTGATTTGTTTTGCCAACGACTCCCACTTCCACGAGTGTTTAAAAATAAATATATATAACGTCTTAATTATATGTATTTGATATTCTCAAAACCCATCCTACACATAGTAAGACAGCAGATATAATACCATTAAATGTCCACCATTAAAATACAGTCACTATAATTCATTCAAAAACTTCCCCGCCATGTATTGAACGCAGCGAAAAGCGCGGCAACGGTTGCTAAAACTGTCACTTTGACGTATTCAAGCGACGTTGCCGCATTGCACATGTCTCCGAAGCATTGGCAGACAGTCTCCAGGTGGTCCATGTTGTCTGCCTTGTAGCATTCGCGCTTGTGCTTCACCCAGCCACAGCCTCTGGTTATCCGGACCTCGGGGGTGTGGTCTGCGTGTAAGACTGAAAAGAAATACAATCATATTAATATATATAGCCTAGCCTTTCCCAATTACATTGGGGGCGGCTTGCAGTCAAACTGGATGCAGCTTGATACCAGTATTTTACATGGAGCAACTGCCTATCTGACCTCTACAACCCAGTTACTGGGTAACACGATATATCATGGTACGACTGGTTGTCAGACTTTCTGGTAGGGGCTGTAATATCATTGCTAAGTAATACTTATTAATCTTAGCCTTACGGTTAGGATTTAAAATTGGGACAGGTCGGACGTTCGAACTTTATAATCAGCTTAAAATGATTTTCTTTATAATTAGAGATTCCTTCGAGATTGAGGGTAAATCGGTATGCGTCCACAGACCCTTGAAAATTGGGCCATCCGCGCAGATCAGGACACCTGGCAAAATTAGCATAATAAAAATTATCCAGGCGGAAAATTTCTAATGTTCGCTGCATGCGTTAATGCTTTTCAAATATTAATCTGTATTTATTATGGTAATTGCATCTGTGTGGCATAGTATTAACTGCAAAGTTAGTCGTGTCGGTTCGGTCACCTGTATAGGGACTGAATAGATAGCAATGAGGTCACCAAAAGACTTGTTAAAATGTGGAAGAAGATTTCACGGTGGTGAGCAGAGGTCGAGATAGCTTAGCGGTCAGAGCACCTGGAGTATTTATCCGGGAGGCGCTTCTGCGGTTCGAATCCTGCTCACGACCGTATTTTTCTTTCCACAAAAATGTATAACTTTACTAGCTGATGCCCGTGTCTTCGCCCGCGTGGATGTCGGATATCGCGACCAAAAGTAATCATGAAATTTTGATCCCGGTCCCGCTTTCCAATTACCGCTTCATAATTGCCCATTTTTTAAAGTATTAAAATGGATGTAGTATGTTATCCTTAAGAGATAGACATATGTCATCGCGGACTTTTCTGTAGACCTATATAGGATACAGAATTCCACCATACATCATTTTGTTATATTTCAAAGGGTTTAATAGCTCGCAGATGGTAGATTTTTTCCTACTTACTTGACACTTATCGTCATATTTGGACAATTTACACAATATCTTTATAAATTGTAGCCTATGTGTTATTCTGATGTATAAGCTATATTATTGTAAAGTTTCATTAAAATCCATTCAGTAGTTTTTACGTGAAAGGCTAACAAACATCCATCTATCCATCCATGCATACTTACAAACTTTCGCGTTTATAATATTAGTAGGATTAAAGTGTTTTTACTTTTTACTTTATATTCGTAACCAGAATAAGGACGGCGGCACGCACTAATAAACACGCGGTCATTATTTAATCACCACATCACTATAGGCACATCATTCTGCTCTTAAAACTGGCCACTTATTGTCCTTAGGTACCTAACCACACATATACAAGCTGTTCAACGGTAAGTAACAAATGATAAAAAATATGCATCAATCATGTAAAATTGCTATAAACATTCTACTTTACAGTGTTGTCAACGGACGGTCCTCACCATACCCTACCTACATATAATCAATAGGGAATACAGTCATGATACTACGATACATCAAAAGTTAGATCATTCTTGTAGGAAACTTCAAATCAAAGGAATCTTGAAGGAATTAGTATTGGAGTAGTTTTAGTGGGCGTAACTCTCTCGTCACTGGCATAAATAATTCCCAATCAAATACCTTTATACTTTTTAACTGTATGGTTACATAGATAGTACACGATTGTAATTATGTGTGACACAATTTTATGCTTGTGTTTAGTTTTTTTATGTGTGTAAATACTGTTAATGTAATGACGAGAGGTATTGTTGCTTTAGTGCAAGTTCTTTTGTGCTTGTGTATTACCTCACCCCCCGCCAAAAGTGGTGAGCAAATTGTGATATTTAGTCAGAAGCCGTCTCTCGTCTGGTCCTCTAAGAAAGGAATGTTCTTCAGCCACCTGTATAGAGACTGAATAGATAACGATAACCATAATATAACATAGTATCACGCCTGTATTACTCGAAGGGATAAGCAGAGATGTACACATTTGCACACCCACATTACACCAATGCTGTTATTAAGGCCCATGTAATATGTGGTGCGTCTATAGCCATCTATACGGCACAAATCAAAATTCCGGGCTGCTATTGATAATTTCCTAACAGAAAAACCCAATAATACTTTGCCCGACCTGGGAATCGAACCCAGGACCTCGTGCTCACCAGCCGCCCTTGCCACCACTAGACCAACGAGGAAGTCGAAGATAGCGATGACGTCACCAACAAATGTATTAAAATGTGGAAGAAGAATTCGGAATCGTGAGCAGAGAACTGTCAAAATGGCTTAGTGGTCATAGCGCCTAGAATATTTATCCGGAATCCGCAGGTTCAAATCCTGCTCACGACCGTATTTTCCTTTCCACAAAAATTTATATCTTCAGGAATGTTAGTAATAGCTTAGGTTGTCGCGATCACTACACATTATAATAAAACAACTTTTAACAGGATTACTCGCGTGTATTATTAAATTTTGTTTTTCCTGACGTTTCGAACACTTGTTTATATTATTATACTTACTACTTGTTTATTTTGTATAATATACGTGATTAATCCGGTTTAAAGTTGTTTTATTATAATTCAGGAATGTTCTTACTCGTTTGTGTAATCTTCCTGCAGAAAAACTCCTTGTTGGAGATGACGTTGCTCATGGCCTCGCTGCATTCCACGACAGGCACTATCGCGTGCATCTTTGGCACGTGCATCTCCAAGCATGCCGAGTTGTTCGCGCTGTTGCAGGAGAAGCACTTAATAGCGGTGCATGAAAGAGATAGAGTAACCTTTTAAGTCCTCAGAGGGATTCAATTTCCACGATAATATATTCCTGATCGAATTTTCCTATCTCTACGGAGATTAGCCAAGTACGCAGTAGCATAAGCATAAGCGTATGCGCAAACATAGGTTCACTACCTCTTCCTTCACTCTTATAGTCCGATGGGACAGCCATCTGACACATCCGAAGAGAGATCAGGCGCAGAACCGACGACTTTACGTGCTCTCCGAAGCATGTAGGTGTCACACTATCAACTTCCTAACTCCGGGCTCCTACTGAAAATGTCCTAACAGAAAAACCCACTGCCCGACCCGAGATCGAACCAAGGACCTCACGCTCAGCAGCTGCTCTTGTGACCACTAGAGAAATGAGGTAGTTTTTCAAAATAATTCTTTGTTAAAACTATACAGGTTCAGGAAGCGTTTTGTACCAGATTTTCTAATTTTTTTCAATAACTTTTTGGTCAGTTAATCGCAACTTCAAAGGCCTTAGAATTTGCTCCCTTCAGATTCTATCTGGTGTACCCACTACAATGTGGCAAGTCAATTTTGGATGTTCTACTCGCATTGCACTTGTGTTGATTCGGTCAAAAGAAAAATTTAATTGCTTCATAAAGTTAAAAAATCACTTTCAGAAATGTCTGCAAGCTTAGTCATCACAATAATCCGTATAAAATGTATATTTAGTCAATAGATTGTTACGGGAAAAAAATTTAGTTTTCGAATTCAAGACTATTACCATTGGCAAGCCATTGTATGAACTATGTGGTACAATGCAGGTCATTGAACTTGTCGCATTAACATTAAATGATTATATTGAAATTTGTACTTACATGTGTTTGAAAACATCACCGACAGGATAACACTTAAAAAGACGTTATTAATTTGATTTTGACTCATTCCGTATCCCATATTAAAATTTATTATTTAATGTAGCGCCTACTAAAATTGTGATCGCAACAAGTTTTAATCCACACTAATTCATGAACACTTTCTCGAGGCGTTTGATATTATTCATTCAAATTACTTTTGGTTATTTAATATATATTTATTTTTCTTTTAATAAAAAATACTATTTTTTATATAATATTCGTTCTGCTTCAACTGGGATCTCTTACAAACTGTCTTCCCGCTCGTTTAACTTGAGTTTATAAGTCGGTCAGCGAATGTGACGGGATGACACACAAAGGGTTCAACTGGATATGTTCGGATCTAATCCTCGAGGTAGGTGCTCAGGGTTGTAAGAAAACACTAATAAAAATAACGACGTTGTGTGGTGGTAAATTCTTGAATAAACTGATTTTACTCGAGACATTTTTATGATGAATTGGTGTAAGTATCTATTGATAACGGATAAATGTATTTAGAATAGATCTATTACTAGCTCTGCCTCCCAAACGCTGTTCAGTCATCTACATTTTCTGGATAGGGCCACCCTTATCACCTAACAAATATACACAAAAAAAAAACATAAAAGTCGGTCAATCCGTTTCGGAGGTGTTCGATAACAAATACTATGACACGAGATTTTTATATATTAGATATATCTATTGCCCCTGAATGGTGAATAAAGGGAAGAACCCCCCCCCCCCCTAAATCATTTCTGGCTCCGGCATGGATGCATTGGGTCTCTAGACCGATAATTCTTATGTACTTAGAATTCAGAAACAGTGATAGAGGTAAGAACTTAGGCCTGGCAAGTCAAATGTCGCGGTTTTAGCAGATTATTCGAAATCATGTGCGTATTATAAATTAATCATCACTTGCTTAAAACAGTAAGGACACAGGAGATGTTCTTGATGAAGTGTACAGGTATGTAAGATACTTAAGGGTGATTAATTTCATTAACTAGTAGTTGTTCATCAACCATACGATAAGATTAAGAACAAGAATTAATATAATACATGGATCCGACTGCCTATCTGACCTCCACCATCCAGTTACTGTTTAACACGATATCTCGTGGTAAGAATAGTTGTCAGACCTGCATACATCTGACTACCCGCAACGGCTGTCAAAGACCTTAATTTGACTACCGGGACTGACGGTCTAACGTGCTCTCCTGAAATGATCGTCACCCATCCACAGACCGACTGCGGAAAGCACAGCTTAACCTCTATCGATCGGTCTGTGCGGTATTTAGCCAGGAGACCCTCTCAAGAAAAATACAAATACTATTTACCATAAAAAAAATATTCTCATCGTGGTTAACTGAATCGAAAAGAGAGTTACGAATAATGGCGGACGACATAGAGGAAGTATCAAGTGGCGTACCTACGAGTACTCCCGGTCGTGTGAATAATGACTGTCTCCGTCTGCGTTTATTCATACATGTATTTACATGAGTAATACAAGCAAGCTTTGTGGGCGTAAGCAGTACATAATTGGCACCATCCAGTCTATCGTCGTACACATTTCGACATCAGAATATTTATTTATATGATAACTTATACTAGTTATTAAAGTTTTAAGCAAAGGTCACCAGCAGGTACCTTACATTTTTTCAAAGATCTCCTGCGCCGCCTTTAGCTAGGTTAGGGAAAGCAGGATCCACGTATCGAAGAGTTTCCACAAGTCTTAAGGGAGATTGGCAGATATTGCTGGGGTGGCAGTGACATAAAAACTACCTAAATGCATATTTAAAAATAACGTATTGCAAAACCCTAGTATTTTCTGGAAGAGTTTTTTGAAGACACGGCGTGAGTGATGCCAATTTACCGAAGAATTACATGATCGTACAATAATTAAATAATAATTATTAAAATGTGTAATCATAAAAAACTTGTTATTCCTAGGTTAAGAGAATATATTTAGCACGTAAAGCTGTCGGTCCTGCGCCTGATCGCTCTCCGGTCGTGTTCCTCCGGGTTTGCCGTCCCATCGGAATATGAGAGTGAAGGAAGTGGAAGTGCACCAGTGTTTGCGCATACACTTAATATACGTGGAGATAGGCCACGGTGACCGAAATACGGCCGGGAGTGTTGTTTAAAGGTTTTATTTAGATTTGATTTAAGTGTCATTTTTATGAATAAAGCTGTTGTCATCTGAACTCTCTTGTTTCATTACACAACATGGTGACAGCGGAAAAAATATTTTCCATTTAAATATTTTTTAACCAGTTATCGTGGAAAATATAAAATAAATTTGTTATGGAACACGCACGGCCACCGGGAGAATTAAGTTTAGAGGGCAGCTCCGTCGGCCGGGCCGACGCATGGAAGAGGTGGAAGCGGCAGTTTCTACTATTTTTGAAAGCATCGGGGGTGCACAAAGAAGAATGTGATGTATAGGCCAGTCTTCTTATTAATTTAATTGGACCAGAAGGTTTTGATGTTTATGAGACTTTTACATTTGATGCGGATGCAAAAAAGGATGATATTACATTGTTATTGAAGAAATTTGATGAGTATTTCGGCATCAAACAAAATATTACTATAGCCAGGTACAATTTCTTTACTAGAAATCAAGATCTTGGAGAATCCATCGATCAGTATGTAACTGCGTTAAAATTATCAGCCAGGATTTGTCAATTTAAGGATTTGGAAGAAGAATTCATCCGAGACCGTATTGTGTGCGGTATAAAAAGTACGGTCTTCTCTTATTCGATCTTTGGAAAAAGCGATAAAAATTTGCCAGATTGATGAAATCTCGGTCGATAGTAAACGTTTATTGAAAACGTGTGATGCAGCAGGTACATCGACGCAGGTTCAGGTTGATGCGGTAGGCCTGCGTGGCGGCGGCGGTCGTGGCGGCTGGCGTGGTCGCAGGCCAGGTCGTCGCTTGGGGCGAGGAGCGGGCGGCTCTGCTACTGTTTCCAATGCGGTGCGAAGGCTGGCAGATTCAAGTGAAATAGGACATTGTTTGAGATGTGGAAGGCAATGCACTGAGCCTAGCTCATGTGCTAGGCTATTTTAGTACAATGTTATATATGCGGAAATCATGGGCATTTCGCTAGAATGTGTAAGATAAAACGAGATGTTAAGAAAATGTATGACATAGGAACATGTGAAGAAAGTGATAACAAAGGTTATGATTGTGAGTCATTTTTTATATCAGTTTTATATAATGTTTCTGAGATTAACTCGTCATCTGAGGAGTGGTCTGAAATACTCCGCGGGGAGTTCGGTTATGAGAAATTTAAATTAGATACAGGAGCTGACATCAATGTTTTATCATACAAACGTTTTTTGTCACTGGGATATGACGTTACGTTAATTAATAGTAATCAACGGGTTAAACTACAGGCTTACAATGGTGATTGTATTCCAATTAAGGGTATCTGTATTTTAAAATGGTGGTATAAGAACATTCCGTATGATTTAAGGTTTGCAATTGCAGCTATGGATTGTCAAAGTGTGCTAGGATTGCAAGCTTGTCTAAATTTAGGATTACTTAAAAGAGTTCATAATATAAATATCTCTTATTATGATGATTTATTTAATGGTTTAGGTTGTTTGCCTGGAGAATATCATATTGTTGTGGATAAAACGGTGATGCCTATGATTTGCCCGCCTCGTAAAGTACCGTTAGGATTACGTGACAGGTTGCAAGAGGAATTGAATAGGATGGTTGAATTAGGGGTCATTAGAAAAGTGACCCATCCAACTCTATGGGTGAATTCATTAGTCATTGTAGCTAAGAAAAATGGGCAGTTACGAATATGTTTAGACCCTAGGCCGCTTAATAAAGCTATACGTCGTGCACATTTTCAATTGCCAACAATAAATGAATTAGCTTCTAAGTTACATGGTGCTAACTATTTTTCAGTCTTAGATGCAAGTTCAGGATTTTGGTCGGTAAAATTAGATAATGCAAGCACAGACCTGTGTACGTTTAATACACCATTTGGGCGATACCAGTATTTACGATTGCCATTTGGATTAAGTTGTGCGCCTGAAGTATTTCATGCAAAAATCAAGCAGCTTCTTGAAGGATTAGAAGGAGTAGATTCTTTTATCGACGACATAATTTGTTGGGGTAAAGATAAAAAGGAACATGATGAACGCTTACAGGCACTGTTAAATAGGGCCCGGGAAATTAATTTAAAATTCAATAAAGCTAAATGTAGAATATGCGTCGAAGAGGTTATATATTTAGGTCATATATTTAATAAATCTGGCATGAAAATGGATCCGGAAAAAATAAGGGCTATTAATGCCATGCCTGAACCAACAGATAGAAAGAGCTTAGAACGTTTTTTGGGGGCTATAAATTATCTTTCCAAGTTCATTAAAAATTATTCTCAAATAATATTTCCACTCACTCGATTATTAAAAAAAGATATTTTATGGAGTTGGGAGGATGGACACAGAAATGCATTTAACAAACTAAAAAGACTAATTTGTAATGCACCAGTTCTGGCATTGTATAATGTTGGTGATCCCGTTGTGTTGTCAGTGGACGCGAGCAGTGTTGCGTAAGGCGCTGTGCTCATGCAGGGGGGGCGTCCAGTAGAATATACATCTCGTACGCTCACAGATACTCAACAGAGGTACGCTCAAATTGAGAGGGAGATGATAGCCATTGTATTTGCATGCGAGAAATTCCACCAATATATTTATGGAAAAAATGGTATAATAATTGAAAGAAACAAATTTACATGTTGTGTAATGAAACAAGAGAGTTCAGATGACAACTGCTTTATTCATAAAAATGACACTTAAATCAAATCTAAATAAAACCTTTATACAACCTATAATAAAATAAGTAAACTATAAACTAAACAAACAATATACTCTGTGACAAACTAAAGAAACAAACCAATACAAGAACATCTTCCTTTCTATTTAAACTTGCTTCGGGTATGAGGAGGTGAAGAACGCCCGCCTACACTAACATTAGCTCCAGGTTCATAATCCTCATCCTCCTCGTCGTTTCCCGAAATGTAAATGTCATCATCATCAGACAATTCATTTGCGGACGTAGTTCTAATCAAATGTCGGCGATTACGTCGAAAAAGTCCTTTTTTATTTTTTACTAAATATGAGCGTGGCAGCAATGCCTTTTCTATCACCCGACCACGAATTCGGTTATTTTTATTTTCTAACATTATAACATCATCACCAATATTCAGCTCAGGTAGTGGCTTACAATGTTGATCATAATATGATTTACTTTTAACTTGTCTCTTTAATAAATTTGAATATTGTAGTTCATCGTTAAAATTTTCTCGCTTTAGCAAATCATGGATGGATGGATTGGAAGTTTACAATTTAGTCTCCTACCCATCATAAGCTGCGCAGGAGATTTTAGATTTTCCCGCGGTGTATTTCTATAATTTAACAAACTTAAATGAAAATCAGATTTACTATTGATAGACTTCTTTAACATTTTCTTTATAGTTTGCACTGCCCTTTCGCTTTTTCCATTAGATTGAGCATAATACGGAGATGAAGTGATATGATTAAAACCCCATTCAGAAGCAAATCTTTTAAAATCTCTTCCTGAATACTGTGGACCATTGTCACTGATAATAGTATCAGGTATCCCATATCGTGCAAAATTTTCTTTCATAATATTTATTACTGAATTTGATGAAATATCTCTCAAGTATGCAATCTCCATAAAACCGGAATAATAATCTATTAAAATTAAATATTTTTTCTTTCCATACTCAAAAATATCGGTACCTATCTTATTCCAAGGCAATTCCGGTATATCTATAGGGATCATAGGTTCTCGACTTGGCTTATTAGAATTTTCTTGACAAACACTACATTTTTTTATAAAATTTTCTATGTCGTTTGTTATACCTGGCCAAAATAAAACTTCGCGGGCCCGTTTCTTACAACGGTCAATACCTAAGTGTCCTTCGTGAATAAGTTTTAACATATCATACCGCATAGAAGTTGGTATATCTACACAATACAGATCCTCTCTAAAAGACCAAAAATATCTTAAATCATGACAAACCTTAAATTTGCTAGGCCAGCCCTGACCAATGTATTGTAATAACCTCTATAAAGTTTGAGTATTTTTTAAGAGAATATTAATATGATAAATATTATGTCGTTTATTCATTAAATTACATATAAATTATATTTTAACTATATATCAATTACAAAAAAATAATTATACATTTAAAAATATAAAATATAGCAAACCACCGGCATCGGGAACAGAGTCCAAGCTACCGGTGGTTAGGGACCCAGACGGCACGCATTGTGAGGAGGTTCCTCCTCCTCACAATGCGTGCCGTGTCGAGGACCACTTCTGTATCAGGCGCTTGACCCAGCCATCTAACGAGAGTCTCTTAAGGTGTTGGTCAAGACTCTTCCCTATCAGTCCTTTGGTCGTCACGACTATCGGCACAACGATTGCCGAATCCACGTCTCACATGTCGACAACCTCGTGAGCTAAATCGTGATAAATATTATTATTATGTTTAAATATGTTTGATAAGCAAACCCTAGCAGGGTTTCATGTCGAGCTTCAATCAATTATGTTACACATATTTATGTACACATGAAAGCAATAAACAATTTAACTTTAAATGCAGCTACGATCTCGAGACCCCAGTAAAGGTTAGCGAAGGACCGTGGTTTTTGGTCGGTAAGATAAGAAAAAAGTTAAAAATTGGCAGATCTTCCTTCATTTGTGTCTTTATGGGCCAGTAGGTTTTCCAGACGTTTTCTATCCCGGGAACTTGATAGGTACAGAATACTTGGGTAAATGTACTCCTGCGCATCTACCTCGAGCATGGTTCAGTCGAGTCTCTAAAGTTCAGTCACCTGTATAGGGACTGAATAGACAGCGATGACGTCACTATAAGTCGTATTAAAATGTGGAAGAATTAGGAGTAGTTCGGGTCCAGATGGCTTAGTTTCGAATGCTGCTCACGATCGCCGCATTTGTCTTTTAAAATTTTAACTTTAGAGCTTGCTTCGCATGCGATAATGTGTTTGAAAGATTTAATCTGTACTCGGTCAATATTTTATGATCTGTTATGGAAACCCTACATTATCAGTACATTTATTACGTTTTCTACTTAACACCGTAGCACCTAGCAAGGACGCTTAATATTAGAATTTCTTACACAACAGTATAAAGTATGTACTACCCAATCTTATGTAGTACTCAATACACCTATTTATCCTACTACAAAATTTGTAGGTGTGTAAATCTGCCGTCACGCACAGAAACATTAATTCAAATGAAACCTCAGTGGTACATATTTCCTGCCGGGGCGCGGTGAATACTGCAACGAAGCTAGGACCTCGGTAAAGGTAAAGGACCTCGGTAGGACCGTGCGATTTTTAGTTGGCAGGAGTCGACAGCAACCATGATGAATATTCCACACGAGAAAGACAACAAGATGAAATTAATTAGAAAATTTAAAAGCACGCCTTCAATTTTTTTACGATATTGGATTCTAACGATACCCTATACATCGAAATCAGTTTAGGCGTTTAGAATTTACGGTGGAATAACGAAATTCACAAACATACTTACATACATACATACATGAACCCTAAAAACATAACACTCCTTTTTGGGCTATAGTGTAAAAATGGGTAAATCGATTAGTATGGCGAAAGAGGAGAGTCAGAATCTTAACAAGTGGGAAACAGGCGTGGTTGTATGTATGTAATATGTTTTTTTATAGAGCCTGTCTCTACATATTTATCATAGTTTCGATTTGGACTCTATCTTCAACAATGTATCAATTAGTTTCATGTTTTGCTGCCCTAACCTTATATCTGCTACCCTACTCTCAAATAAATATCACTTTTTCTTTTGGAGTTTGGAAAATCCATCGTGAACGGCAGGGGCGCCGACTCTGTGGGTGCTCGTGGGCTTTACCTCGTCCCGGGATAGCTTATGGTACATCGAAGGTAATGAAAGAATCCGTCATTAATGCAGGCCGGCCGCATATGTCTTGCACAGATACTCCAGAGAGTTGCGCTCAGAAAGGCTGCCGTCTAGGGTCTGTTGCTGGTCAAGCGACGAACTACTCAAATCCGTAACCCGCAGGCCATGGCTAACGGTGGCCAGAGATCGTTTAGTGCCCTTTGACGCCTGGATTCACCTCGCTCTCCCTTCCGCCACCTCGTCAATTTACCCTGATGACTAAACTTTTTGAAGTCACGAAGACAACTTTTATATGAGCATAACTAGTTGTAATTTATGTCTTTATGAAAAACTAAGGCAATAACCCACTACCCCAGTCGCAAAGCGAAGCTCAGAATCGGTACCAAACCGTGCCAGTTACCAGAACACCGCAGTTTCCCTCACCTTGAACCGACATGTACCTAATACCTTGGTTCATACAGCATGCTTATATAACTCTACGCCTCGTCACTCAGCGGGAACTGGACTAATATTTATAGAATTTATGATTTATTAACTTTACTAGCTCGCGGGAAATGTTTGGAGCATGCCAATATTTGGTGCCGATGGATTTTTGTTATGTTTCTGGAAGGTGTTTCTGAACGGTATACTTCAAATGGCGTTTCTTTTTTCTTTTTCTTTTAAACTGCATCTACTTTCCTTTTGTTTCTTTACCGACTTAGGATTGACTGGTAGAGAATTTATAAGGCATTAAGTCTGCCTTTGTACTGAGCACGAACAGCCTCATTGGTCTAGTGGCTGCTGAGCATGAGGTCCTGGGTTCGAAGCAGAGCAAAGTGTTAGTTGCTAGTGGAGTTTCCTGTAAGGAAATTCTCAGTAGCAGCCCGGATTTGGAATGTTGGCGGTGTTATTCCCGTAGGTACTTTGAAGAGCACGTAAAGCAGTCAATTCTACGCCTGTTGTCTCTTCCGGTCATGTCGGATTGCAGTCCCATCGGACAAATGAGAGTGAAGCAAGAGGGAGTGCACCTGCGTTGGCTAATCTTCGTGATAAGCCGTGAATATTCGGTCGGGGGAGTATATTATTATTACTAAAATTCATGTATTGAGTAACTGATCGAAATTATTAAGCGAATAGATATTTGAAAATTTACGCAGTAAGTATATACTGTTTGTAACCGAATCCTCCTCTGCAATCACGTATTCAATTGTTAGGTGTACAAAGACCAGTGGTGTCATTAAATCTGTGCCAGTGTACCTCTGTATACTAAAGTTATCAAGAGACATCACTAGCTGCATTGTTATGCTTTTTTTTCCTGTATTTATTTTGTCAAAATACTTCACAATCACTCACCATATTTTGACGAAATAATCCAACTTAATACCGTTGACTTCCTACGTCAGACCAATGGAAAATCTCAGGGAAAATGTCCACATGCCATTGCTCTTAAGTTGTTGTGTTGTGAGATTGTTATCTACACACACAAAATTGTAATTACCCAAAAAGCTTTCAGGGCTTTTAAAGAAAGAACCTACACATTTATATATCTGCCTAGCCTTTTCCCAATTACATTGGGGTCGGCTTCCAGTCAAACCGGATGCAGCTTAATACCAGTATTTTACATGGAGCGTCTGCCTATCTGACCTCCACAACCCAGTTACTGGGTAACACGATATCTCGTGGTATGACTGGTTGTCAGACTTTCAGGCCTCTGACTACCCGTAACGGCTATCATAGATCTTAATGCCGATAACTGGGACCGACGGCTTAACGTGCTCTCCGTAGCACGGAGGGGACTCGGTATGAAACGATGGTCACCCACCATCCACAGACCGACCGTGGCGGCGGTTACTTAACCACGAGCCCCTCAAAGAACCTACACATTTATTCACCAAATAATATGTAAAAAAGCGTGTTAAAAACAGACATTAAAGTTGAAGGAAGGTTCGCTTTGAATTCTTTGATAAATTCAATAAATATGGACATAACACGAAATGTACAAGTTTGTCATAATGACAACTACCACTGCTGCACAAATTAATATTTTCATAGATCGTACAAATATTTGCTCCGTGCAGGAATCGAACCTGCGACACGCAGCGCAGCAGTCGATCTCTCGACCACTGCGCCAACCGCGCTGTCAGTATGTAATATTGGATATGTACTCGTATTCTATTTTTCAAAGAAACATTGAAAAAATAATAGACAAGAACGGGGCTTGAACCCGCGACCTTTGACGTTCCGTGTCATCACTCTACCAACTGAGCTACCTTGTCGTGTTCAAACCTATTGAATTTTCAATCCTCTTTGTATACGTCTTAAGGAGACGCCTGGTGATATTTATCTAGTAAGTGTTCCCGCCAAGCCATACTTTATACAGGACTGGCCAAAAAAGGAGTGTCATGTTTTTAGGGTTTTGTTTTTGTTATGTAACATAGTTTATTTTTATTTTAAATGACTAATTTATTTTGCTATAATATATTTTTAAATGCTATTTTATAAGTTTGATTTAATTAAAATTGCATGCCAATCTATTTGACTAACATGATAAAAGTAGAATTAGTTTTTGAAAATTGTATGCAATAATTCAATATAAGCAATAAGCAATATTTGTGTGCTGGCAGGCAGAATGTATACAGATTCACCAACAACTTGAACACCTTATTTTTATAGTACCTACATGTTATACAAATAAATATATTCTATTCTATTCATGTATGTATGTAAGTAAGTATGTATGTATGTATGTTTGTGAGTTTCTTTATTACACCATAACTTCTAATTTTGATTTGCTATTTCGATGTATGGGCTATAGATAGAATCCTTACATTGTCTAGGGTAACATAAGCTAGTGAGATAAAACAAATGGAAGGCGTGCTTTTTAATTAATTTTATCTTGTTATCCAAAATGTGGAGTTTGTAGACTCGGGCTTGTAGGTAGAGTTATTTGTTATTTTTGTTTCTCTTTTATCTCGGGATTAAACCCGGTCCTTTGGAGGGCTTGCCTGGAAACACAGGTCTAATACACAGAGGCCCCTGTGAGAATTTAAACACATTGGCTCACCCACGTACAAATACGTACTTCATAACAATACAAATCTATTGTGTCACAGTAACCTGTTGGCTCGCTCATTAGCAGACACAATAGATTTAATTGAGTTGGGACACCAACCAGAGACACTCCATGATTGTACTATAGAAATACAGCCATGGAGAGTTCCCGATAGGTGCAGAACTATGAAGATAGGAAAAATTATTATTTTTTAAAAATGGTCTGTTGCTGTGTTGTGCTACTTGGACTATTTAATTATTAAATAATATCAAAATTGTTTATTTATTTGTTATTTATTATTATAAATGTAGTACAGTCAAGAGTACGAAGAACTTTATATACTTTGGATTTTGGACAGGCCCCGCGGACTATAACGCTCAGTACACAAAAGTACAGTAGCTAGGGATTTGGCTCTACTAGGGATCTTATAACTTGATAAAAGTGAGAGCATTTTATTATTATTATTAATTAATTTTCACATCACAATGATCCATGTGTTTTAGTTAAATCTATGTTAGTACTAGTATTAATAAAAAATCACTCAAGGTGTTAACCACACCAGGCGTCCAAGCACGGGTCTTTGCGACAAATTTAACGACTCAATAAAGGTTTGTATGTATTGAATTTTATCGTTTTATGAATTTATCAACAACTTATATCAAATTTGACGTTTAAAATCGACTAACTTGTCCTTGTCAAAAAGAACCATGCTCTCACCGTAGTTACAACAAACTTCATTCCTGCCTAACTAGCACTTGTATTAAATGATTTATAATTGGCGAAACTTTATCCACCAACATCTTCAGTATCCAATTAAGACTGGACCGTGTTCTTTCCACTAGAGACGCCATCTTTTTCCTGACCATGACATAAAAGTCATGAACACGCGCCTGAGCGGACATGTCAGAGGGACTACAAAAGCGACCGCGCTTTTGTAGTCCCTCTGACATGTCCGTCTTGACTACCGAGTCAAGCATTTTGAAGCGCTGGTATTATGTTGGACACAAAGGGCGTCCAGTGCTTTCCGTGTATAGCTAGCTCGCCCACAAGCTGCTTGTGTAGAAGGTTTGGCAAAAGGCCTTAAACAAAATTATAACCTCCGTTGTTACCTCCTATGATATTATGAAGTTCAAGATAAATAATATCTTAATATCTTAGGTTTGCGCGATCACTACACATTATAATAAAACAACTTTTAACCGTATTAATCGCGTGTATTTTTGGTTTTTTGTTTTTCCTGACGTTTCGAACACTTTGCAGCGTCCTCCTGCGACCACGAACGCTTAACGAAAAACCAATAATACACGCGATTAATCCGGTTAAAAGTTATTTCAAGATAAATCTTTGAAAAGCATTAACGCATGCTTAGCGAACTCTATATTTATTCACTACATACATGTCTTTTGGCGACGTAATTGCTATCAATTCGGTCATCTGTATAGAGACTGAATTGATAGCAATAACGTCGCCAAAAGACGTGTTAGATATGGAAGAAGAATTCGCTGTGGTGAGCAGAGGTCGAGATGGCTTAGTGGTCAGAGCGCCTGGAGTATTTATCCGGGAGGCCCAGGTTCGAATCCTGTTCGCGACCGTATTCTCTTTTCCATTTAATATAATAACTTTATTATGAAGTTGTCAGACTTGGCAACCAATTTTACATAAAATGTTTTTGGTGAGAATGTTTTGTCTAGTTATTTTATTAAAAAACGGTGATGTATAAATCAGCGGACAGGTTGGTCACTCCTTTATTTTACAAACTCGTACAACGGTGCCACTCAGATTTGCGTGACTACATTACTCCTTCATTCAGTTCATTCCCATCTCGTTAATCACGAAGAATAAGGAGCTGCACTGATATTATCTTTTCTTCAAACGGGTGGGTGTTTCTCGTGTCTGTTTGATTGCAACAATTTCGACATCAATTGACTACTTAAAGGGGGTTGGAAACCTGTAAACGTAGAATATTTGCAGGAAACTTTAGTAAATACAGTCAATAAAATTAAACATGGAATTTGTTTTTCTTACCTCTCTGGTACTTTTACTTGGTAATACGCTTTCCCGGGCTAAGTGTTATTGGGTTTTCTGTAAGGAAATTCTCAGCAACAGTCCGAAGTTACCATAAGTTATTATATGGGACTTCATGACTGCAGTAGTGAAACTTACACCAGTGTATACTTGCGCTCCATCTAGAATTACAGGTGTGATGCTGCATATATTATATAGCACGAAGTTAAATGGGGCCCTCGCCTTGTCACATAATTAAAAGTCAAAAGTTTTTATTTCACATTGCTTATAAAGAGATTTACAGGCACTTATGAAAAGTCGAAATTTTGTTGCACAGTTCACAAATAGTTGAAAAACTCAATGGTTACTCTTTTAAAAGTTTTTGTAGGTACTTAAATGTTTATTTAAGAGAGGAATGCGAGAACAGTGTGTGTAATTTTCGATACAAATTAATTTATAATAAAAATGTTTAGTTAGTTACGTTGTATCGAATACAACGGATGAGACGAATTTACTAAATTCTCACAATTACAAAATATTGAAGATAAAAAAGCTATATTCAACAAAGCGAACTTTAGTTTCGTTTTATTTAATTTGTTTAACTATTACTGTTTCAGGAATAGCGGATACTAACTAGCGTGAGACAATATCTAAGTACTATTCGTGCAACAAGTAAATGAGTTACGGATATTAGATAATACCCGTATGTTCTTAGACCATTGTCTGCATCGTACTATCTTGTATCTCCCGTCAGTCACACTCATACATAATGAATACTTGTACTTAATTTGTAATACCCCCGATACTCGGAGATCGGGATGAATTTATTCCCACAGTATGATCTCTTCAGAATATTAAATAATCATGTATATTTACTAACTGCCTTCTTGGCCTCAAGGTGAGGTCCTGGATTCGGGAATGTTATTGGATTTTTCTGTTGGGAAATTCTCAGAAGCAGCCTGGCATTGTGTCCAGATTCACACATTTGCCTGGATTTTAAATGATGTAAGGCGACCGTACCGGACTACCTGTTAAAATCCGCAGGGTGGAGGAATTAGAAGTACTTTTGTTATTTGTTTTAATGTTAAGTCGCATTAGACGTTAAAAAGTTTATGCATGTAATGTACAATATAATATGTAATGTTTTGGTATATGTGTATTGTTTAACTAATTGTACACTGCCTCGCTGGTCTAGTGGTCCCAAGCGCGAATGCTGAGCATGTCGTCTCGAGTTCGATTCCCGGATTAGGCAAAGCAATGTTTTTCTGTTAGTAAATTCTCAGTAGCAGCCCCGGAGTTTGGAATTTTGCCCGGTAGATGTAGGTGTACAAATGTGTAAACCTTTGCCTTCTCCTTCGGGGAATACGGGCGTGACGCTATGTTATGTTATGTACCTTTGTGTATTTTATAAATATATTCAGTCTGCATAGAGTGGTAAAAATAATGTTAGTAATAAAACAAATTAGCCAATTTACTTAAGATTAGGACAAGGTTAAGGCAACCTACTCTCTCCATATAGCTGTAAAAGTCGTGATGATATACCAGCAAACACGCGAGGTGTTGTGTAACCAAAGGTATGAGCTGGCGGATGCGGCGCGTCCGCACAATTGTGTCTGTGCTCCCGTGTGAGGGTACTATATGTGACAGTGTACACGCGCAGGACCTACACGACACGGAGATTACAAGAATTCAATTACGAAGAGAAAAAAAAAAAGACTAGAAATCCAATTCCAGGCTTGATATTCTTCTTAAACACAGAAATATTAGCATTTTTGTACAATAACTTTTGTGAGACATATTCATATCAATTATTGTTCACCGTTTACTACTCACGTGCATTTTTCGGGATTGTGCAACTAGTTTCGAACTCGAACAGAGCCCTTAGTCATGAGCTTAGGCCGCGGCAATGTCGCTGTTTGACTCCCGACACCGCGGCGGGCTCAGCTCATGGCTAAGGACTCCGTTAGAAATATAACCATTTGTATTTTTTTAACTTACGCGATTGAAACACTTCAATATTGAATTCTAATGATTCTAACGATTATAATAAAACAACTTTTACCTGCTGACGTTCCGAACACTTTGCAGCGTCCAGAAACCTCAGGAAAAACAAAATCCAATAAAACACGTGATTAATCCGGTCAAAACTTGTTTTATTATACTGTGTAGTGATCGCAAAAACCTAAGATATTACTATGATTCAAACGATGTCTTCTCGTGGCCACGGTCAATACAACTTGATAAATAAATGTTCTGTTTCTAGCGCGAAAAAGTCCCGTTAAAATTCAATAATTAAATCACCATTCGTCGTTGTTACGCAAACAAATATCACATACGCTGATAAAACTTCAAAAGTATCAACGTTTTTTGTCTTACATAACTAACAAGGGTGAAACATAGTACTTCTGTGCACGTAAGAATATCGCTCATAACTTTCGACATAACGAGGCGACTGTTTGTAGGTTAATAAGGGTGACAGGCCGAGTGTGGGCGTATGGTGTAACGTTTCATGCTACCCTAAGATGACGTAGAAACAATACAATTTGTTTATGAAGCTTATACATGGCATACTCTTTCTTTTTGTAAAAGTTCATGTGCGCATGTTCATTAATCACTTGTTTCAAACGGTGAAGGAAAACATCGTGGGAAACCAGCACACCTGAGAGATATTCTTGATGGTGTGTTAAACCATGTCAGAGATCTACGGGTGGTTGTAACTCTGACACTAGTTTGTTCATAAACCGCACGATAAGAAGAAGAAGTCTGTTTAAGTTATAAATTGTGTAAAGAAAAATACGGTTGGGAGCAGGCTTAAACCTGCGCCTCTCGGATAAACACTCCAAGCGCTCTGCCAACTAAGCCATCTTGACCTCCACTCACTATTTCGAAGTCTTCTTCTACTTTTTTTAATACATCTTATGGGACGTCATCGCTATAGATTCAGTCCTTACAGGTGACTGAACCGACACGACTAACTTTTTCAGTTAATTCAATGTCATACAGTTGCAATTATCTTAACAAATACAGAAAATCTTTCAAACGCATTAACGCATGCATAGCAAACTCTAAAGTTATAATTTGTTTTGGAAAGAAAAATAGAATAAAATGTTGTGAACATTAGTATACAATCAATAATTAAAAAGGCGGTACAACTGTACTATCTATATCAATTAATGTTCACCAGTTACTACTCACGTACAAACTGAACTGAAAGTTTGACTCGCGACATAGCCGCGGGCTCAGCTCATGACTAAGGGCTCCGTTTGAGTTCGAAACTAGTCGGGCAAACCCGAAAAATGCACGTGAGTAGTAACCGGTGAACATTAATTGATATGAATATGTCTCACTATCTATATCGTTGCCGTGTGCAAGCCAAATCACTGTGAACTATGAAAGTTATGCCACAAATAACAATAATACGATCACAAACAGTAGGCACCTAAATAGTGACGATACTGTTTGATTCAGTTCAGTTAACGGTCTGTGTGGGCTTGATGAAAACATGTATCAACTTACACTACTCACGTATTTATAGCCCTGCGGCTATGATTAACTGCTGTTGGTTTAGCGATTTTAATATAGGCGTTGGTCTAGTGCTCGCCTCTGACATAGCCTTACTACACTTTACCGATTGACCATAACACCGCATCACCGTTACTGATAAACTAAATGTCGTACTTCATTACAGAATACTATGTATAGTCGACCACGAAATTGCTTTACCATTTTTGTCAAAAACTTCCAGTAAATTAAAATGACAATAAGGTTGACAGTAGCTGACTGACACTTTGATCTAGTAAGCGAAATTTGACCTTGTCATATTATGATGTGCAAACCAAATTCAGCATTAGGGTGGTATAGCAATTGTATGGTCTGATATAAAGAGATATAACGTTAAAAACATGTACATATTGCAGTTATTTATAAAGGGAACTGCATTATTGGTCTTGTAGACGCAAGCGTGGCTGCTGAGCTTGAGGTTCTGAATTCGATTCACGGGTGGGGTTGTGTTATTAGGATTTTCTGTAACGACATTTTCAGTAGCAGCTTGGAGTTTAAAATTATTCCCGGTTGATGAGAATAAGCTCACCATATATAACATGAGACATAATAACGGCATTGATGAAGTGTGGGTATGTTACACACACCTACATCTTTGTCTATCTATATATTATTAAAGAGAAGTTGAAATATTCTATGATGACTCTATGATCTATTACTAGCTGGTGCCCGTGACTACGTCTGCGCAATAAAAGGTAGCCTATGTACTTCTCGAAGGCCTAGTCTATCTTTATACCAAAATTTACTCATTAAACAGTACGTTCAATGGTTTAGGTGTGAAAACGTAATAAACATTCAGACAGAAAAAGTAATTTCGCATTGACAACATTTTAGTAAGTTTCCCAATCTTAAATAGTAAATGTGAGACAAAGCGTATATGGAAAACGAATAAATATAACGTATTCATTTAGCCAAAATAAAATGTCACTGTAAGCACCAAAGTGACGCTCACATTTGACTAAAAGCCATAGATAAGCTACGATATATATATATACGAGTATGTGCCTATAAAGTCAAGTAAATTAGTGCCCTATATTCTTTTCGCTACTCCAATTACATTTTGCATGGCTTCATGGAAACAGCTATTTGTAAAGACTAGTTTGTGGGAATCTGGGTGTTCACTGTTCATGCGTACTCTATAGAACTTATTGCGTCAACACATAGGTTTCTATAAACTAAACTAAAGTGGTATTTATGTATAGTGAACTTAAAAAAATTCTTTTACTCGTTTAATCCTAAAATACCATTTAAAAATTAAAACGTTTTTATTTAAAAAATTATTTTTTTGTTATAGAAATAAAAATTAACTTCAAGACTACATGTACAAATGTCTTAATTAACAAACGTAAACTGTGTATATATTTCTCGTTTAAGTTGATGTTTCCAAGAAGTGCTGAATCAATTTCGATAAAATTTATATACGACCCCCAGAAGTATCATCAGAATCAATTCATAATTGACGGAATAATCGCGTAACAAACATACAAAAAACATACAAAACCATATAGTCTAATAGAGAACCTCCTCCTTTTTGAAGTCGGTTAAAAAAATGATGAGTCTATGGGGGGTCCCACAGACTCATTAGCATCATAAGACAGTGTCTTCTATAAAAGCCAAAACTTTCTCCAGCACGTGGGATAGAACATAATCTTGCGGCCAGTATGTCTTGTGCCTGTGCGCAGGATACGATCAACGCTAAGTGAGGCGCGCGGGCGATGCGGGGGAGGATACTAATGGATGAGACACATATAGGTACCGGATTTGTATAGTATTCTAACACCAAAGGGTAAAACATTAAAGGGTATCAGTGGATACCCTTTATGGAGTAGCGATTGGGAAATTTGCCTAACCTATCGGTCACCGCAATTAGAGGTTACAAGTGCAGCTGCTTAGCGTGAGGTCCTGGGTTCGATTCCCGGGTTGAACAAAGAGTTAGGTTAGGTTAGTCAGGAAATTCTCAGCAGCAGCACCAATTACTTCAGGTCCTGGAATCATATCATCATCCCCCTGCCCTTATCCCAATTTATTTCGGGTCGGCAGCATACCTATATCTGGCATACTGCTAAAGTTTTGGCTATGTTTTATGACCGGCCACCTGCCTGACGTCAATCCTCTTTGGGAATGTTGTTAATGGTGGTAGCTGCCACCGATACGGTCTCCTTCTATCTATGTCATACAAAATGTTATCCATGCGCCAGGTTCTGATGTCATCCTACGGCCACCTCTGCATATATGAAGCGAAGTATTAGGAACCCCCTCCTGTATATCCCTATACCTTATATCTTTGGCAGGTCCGGGGAAAACAGAATAATTTCCCTCAGCTAGTTTCCCCATCATGCTTGGCGTTTTGTGTCTTTCTGATATGCATCACAGTTTTATCAAGCAACTCGTAGGGTACATGCTCCTGGGTGGCCCTTTGTACGTAGAATGAATACTTAGTTACTTGCCTATTATTGCATTGCGACCAGAATAATTACAGATGTAGTCTTCATCCCCTACGAACAACGGCGCTGTTTGCGCCAGAAAATAGTTGGTAGTTCTCATCCGGCGAGCTATTACAAAAAGATGCTGATAATCACCTAAAGATCTTCTTAAAGAATTTCTGAAATAAAATTGAGAATAAGGAAGCATCTAGATAAGGGAGCAAGCGATCAAGAACCCTGGTGATAGGAAACCAAAGTCTATACCCAGCAGTGGGCGATACTGACCAAAAATGATGATGATAATAGAAACTTTCCAAGCCGTTGGTGTCGGTAGGATCTCTGCTCAGCCATTAAAAGATATGCTAAACGATGATAGATTAGTCTATAACCTAGCTGACGCTCCCAGTGGCGGCCTCGGGTCATTGTGTTATCAAACGGTTCAGAATACAGTCACAATGCATAATGTATCGGTGTCACCGTGGTATGCCGTAAGTGAGCAGGTTCACTCAACATTGTTATGACATGAAGGATTTTTTTAACTAGGTGTAAAAATGAATTTGAAAGTGTTGTATTTATGATAGTGGCGGATTTACACATATGCCGCGAGGAGGCTATTCATATTTTGCCGCCCTACTAACCTCTGCAATTAGATAACCTATTTACAATCATATTAATTCCATGTTTTTTGTCAATGGAATTGCAACTTTATGATTAGTGCACTATCGTCCTCATTACATCAGCTTTTTCCTATTAATGGTGTAATTATAAATTAAGGGATCGAAGTGTCAGTTCCGAGACTATTTTTACAACCCACGATTTAGTGTACAAGAACAAGAAATAAGTAGTTTTTGGGTATATTTCAGAGTTAAGAAAAGCTCAATCATGTACTACTTAAAAGGTAGAGTAAGCCAAATTTACCGCCCCGTAAAATCCGCCGCCCTAGTCTCCAGCCTACTCAGCCCGCTGGTAAATCCGCCACTGATTTATGATGAGCTGCATAGTCAATAGCATTAAAATTCATTTTGTAGTTCGATGACAACATTTTGTGGAGTGCCTAAAATGTCAACTTACAAGAAAACATATTTTTACTTCCACACGGTATAGTGTCATAGTGTACAAAAAAGCTTGCCAGTAAAATCAAGCAAAACACTGAAATCATTGATTCTAAACTAGCATAAACAATATTGTCCTAATCGAAGCTAAGCTCAACTTAAAAAACCTTCATATGCTTTCGCTGAAAAGACTTTAGATACTAGCGATCGAATTCCTTACATAATATACACATGCTTCAGGTAATAAATGATAAAAGTACAGGCAGTCACGCGATATTTATCTACCACAGGTACATCTAAAGCCAACTCTAAAAAAACGTCATGTAGATAGAAAAACTAGTAAAATCTCGTTGCTACATCGACATTTCAGCCCCTAACCGCTCATAATCTGTTCTAAACGAGGAATAGCCGATACTGAACAATATATAGCAGTCAATTTATAAAGGTATTAGACCAATTGAATAAGCGGTGCACATTTACGTAGATATGTAGATATAGCTTCTAACGTAGTGTGGATAGTCAGTGGGGCGGCGATCGCAAGCGCGTGCGGTACGCAGCGACTAGAACCGGCAGACACCTGTACCAAGTTATCAAAATGGCGCTCGTTTTCATTTGCTTTTTGGCGGTAATATGCAGTTTGCTACAACAAGGTCTGTACTTGATTAAATTAAGCCATTGTCCTCACGTGTTCATGTTTGCCGGCCATTTTAAGCGGACTTCCGTGGTCCTTCGAGCTTTTCATATTTCTGTAACTTTCCGAAACAAACCTAACACTTTTCTCACACCCATTATATGCCAGAATTCTTACACTGTTAACATTCAAAATCATATTTAGTTCTGATACTTAATAGTCCGTATTGTGTCATACGTTCAACGTCAATCAGTCAATTCATTCGCAGGAAGTCTAACAAAACGGATAATCTATCAATGCATTTTAAAGTGTGTGTGTATAGGTGGTTCATGTGAACGAATTTACGAAAAATGTGAGGATGTGTTATGGACTTGGAAATCTATAGAAGATAAATTATTTAGAATTTCACAACCTTTATGCCTACGTGCGTAAATTAAACCTGCTAAATATCAAATTAAGGATAAAAACCGAAGCTTTGAGTATCATATTCTTAGACTGCGGTGTTTAAAATACTATACATAAAAAATAAATAAAAATATAAAATACTTTATTTCACCGATAATACACATAGAACTTGCGTAGGCGACAATCAGCTGATTCGGGAAATAATTACTTAGTCAAACAAGTATTCTTTATATAAATTTCATGGTAAAATATTATATGACCTGGAGCAAATTTACCTTTCTTAAAAATAGGTATTATTAGATTCTTATAATTATGGAATTTTCTATGAAGGTTAACAATTGTGCACGCTCAAGATTTTCATTTTATGTGTGGCCCGTCCATTGAGCTTTCATGTTTAAAACCCAGCCCAGATTTTATATTTATATATGATCCATTTATGTGTATGCGTACATAAATCTCTGATATTCAATATGGAATGTTTATATAAAAATGTTTAGATTTATGATATCATACGCTTCTGTGAACTGTAGATTTTACGTTTTTCATGTTGATACTATTCATAAGCGTGAAGCTGAGAATAACGTTATCGTTTTTTCCTTTGATCTACCAGAATATTGAAGCCGACATAAATCATGATGCTTTGAATAACCGAGATGCAATCGATTGTCAACGTAACCCCATTTTTGGTATGCCAAATAAATTGCAACTTATCATAACGAAGTTTTATATGAAAAGCATTTATATGAAAAGCAGTTATACGAAAAGCAGTTATATGAAAGTCCATTATACGTTTTTTATTTATTTACGTAGGATACGAACTTTTTGTCTCTAACTAGTAGAAGTATATATAAGAAGTATATCATAAGGAAACGTTATATCAGATCTACTAGATTCTAATGGTGGTTTTGAAAAGAGATTTATAATTAAATCCAATGGCCAATTAAGGCCTGAATGGTAGGTCTAACGAAATGATATTGGCAGCATCGACTAATACTTTCCTAACTTTAAACATTTATAATGAATTCATATATTCTTCTTTAGATCGTGTTTAATTAAGATTTGTGCCAAATGTCGTTTAAATTGATTTTGTAATGTGACTGCGTCATTGGACATTTCTGATAGAAAATTTATAGTACCAGTCTGGAGTATAGAATTTTACCCAGTCAAGGGCACAGGGAACTTTAACTGCATCAGTTAAAGGTGGATGCACAAAAGTACATCGCTGCCTAGCACATGAGGGATGCAGGCGTAAAGATAATAATATAATTTATTTTCAGACATTACATCCATATATGTACATATTTTAACATAAGGCTGTCCATTATATTTGTAATGAACTTTGTATTTATTGTTCTGTAGTTAATACAACAAGCAGTATAAACAAACAGACATGTTCTCGGTTTTCGTGCTAAGTCTGACCTAGGTATATCTAGGGTCCACTTATTACTCTTAGACATCATTGTCTTCAATGATAAAGTTATACATTTTTGTAAAACGAGACATACGAGTCGCAAAATCGTGAGCAGGATTTGAACCTGTGCTAAGTTATTCCGGCGTCCACCGACTTTTCCGAATTCTTCGTATGGTGATGTCATCGCCATCTTTTCAGTCTCTATACAATGACTGAGCCAGCACAAGCAACTTTGCAGTTAACTCAATGTCGTATATGCGATTAACATAACAAAAATATATCTGTCTTCGTGACCCATAACAGCTCTAATTGTCAGTGTTGCCCAAGCGTATATCATTCATCTATAATATCTCACACTATCTACACCAGCACTCAGATACTTTGTAACCGAATGAGCTCTGTTTCATTTAATAATCGATAGGAAAAGTGGGACGATGGAAAACATGGGCGCGTTTGATCTGCAGGTGGTAGATTGACAATTTGTACACATGTGATGTGAAAATGGGATGCCTTGCCTAATAAATTGAAGAATCTATGAAAACCTGAGCTTGGTACTACTTCTATGTAAATGATAAATGATTTTATTTCTGTAAATAGATCTGTTGAAGACACTTTTACAAGTCATTTTTATAAACTAGATGGCGCCGGCGTTTCCTATATGACTGTCTCTGAGAACGTACGTACGTACTAATAGTTTTCGAAGGCGTAGGGGTAGGCCTCTGCCTACCTACCCAATTGTATACTCACATCTCACCAATGCTGTTCTTAAGTCCCATGAAACAGGTGGTGAGCTTATTGCCATTTACCGGGCACAATTCCAAATCCCCGCCGCTACCGAAAATTTCGTAACAGAAAAATCCAGTGACACTTTGCCCGACCTAAAAATCGAACCCAAGACTCAAGACTCAGTAGTTGCGCTTGGGACCACTACACCAACAAATCGGTTTGAAAATTTAAGAAGGGCGCAGGCAGGGTTTTTTGTAGAACAACCGACTTGATTTTTTGAGGGATGGGGGTGATCTTTGGGTAGGTATTGCCTAGGGACACTATGTCCCAACTGTCACGGTAATGAAGACATGTTTTTATGTAATTATGTACCAAAAATTTTGACTTTACGTCACCATTTTTTTATTGTTAAAGCACAATATAATTTAAGTTTACTTTATAACGTTTTCTGGTTTATATCCTTTCAAACGGTATGTTAGTCATGTATGTACGTCATAAAAATCATTCAATACGTAGTCATAAAATCTCCATTGGTACTCATCCCGACCGTATTTCGGTCACCGCGGCTTATCCACGGAGATGAGGCAAGTACGCAGGAGATTATAGAGCACAAATGTATGCGCAAACACAGGTGCACTCCCTCTTCCTTCACTCTCATAGTCCGATGAGACGGCAATCCGACACGACTGCAGAGAAATCAGGCGCAGGACCGACGGCTTAACGTGCTCTCCGAAACACGGGGGTGTCACCAACAACGTTCTAACTCCGGGCTGCTATTGAAATCTGCATTACCGTGACACTTAGGTATAGAGTCTATGGGTATTAACCAGTAGTACACTGCAAACTACATAGCATCACGCCTGTATTCCCCGAAGGGGTAGGCAGAGGTGTACACACTTGTACACCCACATTTCACCAATGCTGTTATTAAGTCCCATGTAACTACCGGGCACAATTCCAAACTCCGGGCTGCTACTGAGAATTTCCTAACAGAAAAACCCAATAACACTTTGCCCGACCTGGGAATCGAACCCAAGACCTCATGCTCAGCAGTCGCGCTTGTGACCACTAGACCAACGAGGCAGTTAAAGCAAACTACCCTCTACAAATTAGTAATATGTCTTAGTTATTCTTTCCATCTTATGATTGGCTGGAAGAAACAGTCTTGTTTGTATTCATTTTGTCATAATTATTTTCTGTTCAGTGTCATTATAGTATAATTTATCTATCTATCTAAGCAATGACTACCCCAATTCCTCAAAATCGGTTATTCTACAAACACCTGTATATCCGCCATCCATGCTCACTGAATGTACTTACTTTAATCGAATGAACCGCAATGATATTAATAGTGAGATCGTAGATATAATTTAAAATCACATGGACTATGTTGAACTCGGTAACCATTCATTTCTTGATCCTTAATTCTATTTTCTATCTTTATCTTTTAGTCATCTATAGCTTTGTTATGCCTAATTACGTACTCGTAGATTAATTTGGGTCTCGTACGTTTTTATTCCCATGTTTTTACCATTTACATTATTATGAATTTTAAATAAGTTTCATCAGTTGTTATTTTAATCACTTAGATATCAATTAATGATGTCGTTTTGTCACATTTAAGTCTCTGTAGGGCACACAAGAAAATTGCAATTGGCAGTTAATTGTTGGACCATGTTTTCATCCAAAAAGGTCGAGTTGACGCCCGTAGACACCACGCATGGCAAGCGACAGAGAGACCGCAAAGTCAGTCCATATCACATAACTATAGTAATTTTCATATTGGGTGCGTCTTGGGACAAAAGTGCTTAACGAAGATAACAATTACTCTGAAAAAACAGGACCTACTTAATAGGAAAAGCTAGCTCCAGCATGATCAAGTGAACAATTTCAACCGGCTTAACTGCATCTGAATTCTGAGATAAACCACGATAACCTTGAAACATACAAAGCTATAAAATTTTGTGGAAAGTAAAATACGGTCGTGAAAAGGATTCGAACCTGCTCCTCCGGGATAAATACTCCTAGCGCTCTGCCCAACTGAGCCATCTCGACCTCTACTCACTACTCCGAATATACGACGCAACACTTGCTTTCCACAAAAAATTATAACTTGACAGCAAAATGTCCCAACTTTTGTGATAATTAATATTCTTTATACGTTTACGCTTTAATCAAACTCTCCAGGACGCACCCTAATTAATACTAAAATGCTTGCTTACTGTAAGGTTAATAATTTTGACAAACTAACCGTTTTACTTCTTCCATTCCCAGGTTTAGCAATTACATGTTACCAATGCAACAGTCACAACGACTCTCGGTGTCTGATGACGAAACTGCCAGACTCGCTGCGTCAGCCGTGCGGGCCGAAGGACACGATGTGCAGGAAGATCTCGCAGGTGGTAGAGTTCGAGATGAATGGCATGCCCCCTGACAGCAGGGTCATCAGAGGATGCGGCTGGGATGACAGCAGTTATAAGGTGAGACAGTTTTGTGTAACCCAAAAAATGGTCCTCACTTTTATTCCTTTTTGCATATAAAGACCATGCTATAAGTTGAACAATATATCGTAGAAAACAAAACTAACTTTAAAATTCGGCTGCTCAAAATAGATATATATAACTGTCGGATATTGTTCGAAATAAAACCACTGGATTACTATAATGTCTTCGTTTAATAAAATATTAATTATTGTTCAACGGTTATTACTCACTTGCATTTTTCGGGATTGCCCTGAAACTGAGAGTTTGACTCGCGACATCGCCGCGGCCTCAGCTCATGACTAAGGGCTCCGTTCGAGTTCGAAACTAGTCGGGCAATCCCGAAAAATGCAAGTGAGTAATAACCGTTGAACAATAATTAATATGAATGTGTCTCACGAAAGTTATTATACAATAATAAAATATTCTCCTTCGTTCGTCGTGTCCTGTCTTCCGTTCGTCCTTTCGTCGTTCTCTCCGCCATATCTATTCCCTTTCCCTCTCACACCTATCTTCATCCCGCTCACACACTCAACATTCCTTTCCATGCATCACGCTAACGTTCCATTCCCACATAACTATTGATATATCAAACGTGTACCAAAATTCTGGATTCTTTATCTGGATAAGGTGCATATAAAAACATTAATATTGTAATGCATACAGATAAACGTATAAACTATTGATTGTTATTTATTATTAGATGCATAGTAGAATCCGCTGTTTTACAAAACTGCCAGCTTTTTTACAAAACAGATCCCGTTTATAAAACAACTGAACAACGTTCAGCTTGATTATCATTGCGATACGTTTCTCAAAACTGCTACCCACGTTTAGACGTAATGCAGAATGACATAACTAAAGTCAGATAGATTTATTTATTGTATAGGTATATTAAATGGACAGTCACCACTCAAGTAAAAGAAAGAAAGAAAGAAGAAAGAAAGAAAGATATATTTATTCCCACACAGTGCGACATTAGTACAGAAAAACAGAATAAACAGTGAAACTTAATCTAAACTGTAACTAAAACACATGGTTGTAATATTTTTTTTGTTAAACGTAAAAGATTCTGTATTCTGAATTGTGTTTCCGTGGCTGGGTCGTAGGACTTGTGTCTTTAAGCTCTGAAAAAACCTAAACAGGAAGGGTCATCCTCTTCGAACCATAAGTTATTGTTGATAAGACACACAGAGCTATGAGCGACAAAATTAAGAACTAAAATCTGATGTTTCATTTCACGTTGTTTTACATAACCTCTGATCGTTGACCCGTTGCATTGATAAACGCAAAACGTTTATACAATTCACGGTTTTGTAAATCAATTAGCAGTTTTGTAAAACAGCTGATTCTACAATCCATCTGCGACATATCCATTGCTTTCAAAAGGTATATAGGTAATCGTACATTACTACATTGTCTTTCAATGTTGAAGGAAGATTTTGTGTTGTACGAATTATTTATATTATGGAAAATCATCATACCTACTCTTAAAGTCCACATTTTGACTCATAAAATTTTGTGGCTGAAAGTATACTATTTCAATACTTCAAAAAAAAATATAAATATGTATGCCAAACGTTTTTGATTGAGCTTAATTTTATTATTTTGAGGCCAAATATTTACGAGCACATACACATAAGTAATTTAATTTCGTTTGTTCACTCTAACGACATGCAAATTACATATATTAACATACTTATAGTAGTTTTGCGTAGCACAAATGAGATTAACAATCGCTCGCTAAATTTGTAAAGTTACAACGTCACACCAATGTGCAATGTTTAACAATTGAACAAATCATAGATTTTCTACACAAGTAAAAAATATGCTAAGCTTGTTACCAGTAAGAAGCTAAAAATGAATGCGAAGAGTAAGGCTGGAAATATTTGAGTGTGTAATTTTGTCTTCTTTCCCTCCAGGGCCGCTGCTACCAGCGTTCAGGCTTTGGTGGCAGACAAGAAGTATGCTCGTGCCTCGAAGACGGCTGCAATGCCGCGTCCATCCCAGTCGGGGCCACCTTCCTCATGCTCATAACCTTCACACTACTTAGGTTCTAGTTGACGCAACGTCGCCAACTGCCTATTAGCATCATCTACACTAAGTAGGTCCACTTTGAAGGAGAACATATCAAGGAGTTAGAAATAAGACCATAAGAAGCAAAGCAAGCACAACTAGATTTCTGAAAAGCTTGTCTTGAATACACACTGCCAAAATATGAATTTTTGTAACAAATGTTTCCATTAGAACTTTAAAAATTACTTCAAAAAGTACTTTTGCCTTAATGGTGTTAGAATTGAAATACTCGTATGTACCAAAGAAACTATTGTTGATTCGTAAACTGTTGAGGCTTACTATTTCGAGAGCGCTAACATAGTTGGTGAAATCAATGAGCTGATAGATTTTAGATGTTAAAATAGATATAGCAAGTACATGTATAGATGTTTGTAATTTATTTGTATGAATACGTGTTGCTATAGATGAATATGTGTGATGTTAACACGTTAATGAATTCAGCAAATCTATGTAAATAGACGATAATCACATACTATTCACACTTGGAGGCATACGTACGATTGTGTACTTTATGTATAGGGGAACAGAGTTTATAGTGCGTGCAATATAGATAGCATTAATGAAGTTACCAAAGCTACAATCATTGAACATTTTGTTTAGCGACGCTTCATTGTTGTGTTTGTAATTTGCGAATGTATTTATTAAAAGTTTTTCATGATCTTGATTTTAATTTGCATCTACATCCTTTCCAATAGGTTCGACATGATTTAAATCAAATTCAAAATACATTCTGTGAGCTGAATATCTACAATGATCAATTCCATCAGATTTATCATGACAATTGACTGAATTTGTTTTCGTAATCTAGTGTGACCTAATAAAATACCCTAACAATCTAAATTGTCGTGTTCCGCTGTTGTGTTCAATGAGGTCCATCCTGTTTCAAAAGTGAGGCGGGTTGCACTGGATCCAACCTTGTGCCTTTGGTACGCACTCTCAAAGTCAGAAGTGGCGTGAACCTGATAGAAAGCTGAGGCTGAGGAGTAGTCATGGCGTGTTTTTACTTCGGTATTATAGTTCTTTGTGGACTATTTCAATACGGTTAGTTTGATTTTTATTGCTTCCTGTTTTTTATTATTTAATTTTCTAAAATTGATGTTATAAATCTGTCAACAATTGTATCTGTTTTAGGGGATTATCTTCAAATATTTGCCAAAAGTTACTCAATTTTGGTGAACTTCGTAATTAGGTTTTATTTTTCATTTGCCCGGAGAAAAGTCGAAAGTGGTAACCTCTACAAAATGGATGATGTTGGTGTTTCTATCCAGTCGGTAAAAATAGGTATGGATACAGTCAAGTATTTTCCACGAAACAACGCAAATACATTTTATCGGTATCGGTTATTGTACCCTTTTCGGCTTTTCCCTTGAACTCTGAACGGTGAAACGTGGTCCAATTTATGTTGCTAGGTAGGTATTATGCGTACTTATGTTTTGTAAAAATATACCAGGTTTTATCTTAGTTCTGATATTATTTTGACAAAGGTACGAGAACTATAGGCTGTTAACGGTTTTCTTCGAATTAATTGTCAGTTTATTATGATTTCCTTTAACTATTTATTACTTTTAAATGTTCCTATTAAGAATGTGGTCGCCCGTGTTATGTGACTTCCGTAAAAGCTTTGGATAGAGTTTTTTTAGATGACTATAATAACAAATTTTATGTTATTTAAGCGTCTTACTGACTGTTGGTTTGACGGGATTCAACTAAGAACTTCTGACGAATGGCTTAAACATATCTATTGTAATACTAACTTTTAAACTATCGCGTTGCATGATATTATTAAATGTATAACTAACAGGTTGTTATTAAGGCCGCGACACACTACACTCACTGTGTCCGTATTTTTAACCGACTTATAATAGCGAGGTTTAGATATTTTAATCACTGGATTCCACGTTGCTGATAATTTAAAACCGTCCTCCCGATTGAAAGTCTTGTGTTTTTGGATTTCAATAGCTTCACGCTCTTGAATAAAAGTGGCGATCAGTTGAGAGGACTTTTGTGTGCTGGAATTCAATCCAGTGATTACTGCCTGATTGAAGTATGTGTTCGGCAATCGCTGAATTGCTAGTCTGACGGTTTTTTACAGCAGCGATATGTTCTTTGACCCTTTCTGCGATGGTCCGCTTCGTTTGGCCTATGTAAGAACTACCGCAGCTGCAATCTATTTTGTAGACACCTGGTGTTTGCAGCGGTATGACATCCTTAGGTGTGCCCACTATGTTGTTTACCTTAGCCCCCTGTGTGTAGATTGTGCGAATGGAGTACCCTTTCAACACCGTTCCGATTTTATCCGTCACTCCTTTGACGTAGGGCATGTAGGCTGGTTGTCTGCTTACTTCAGGATGTCTGCATCTTATCGCAGTCCGCTTTTGTCGACAACCCACTCGATATCTGTTACTTTTGAGGACCTCCTGAATATGGTCTAGCTCTCGCTGTAAATGTTCAGGGTCAGACAGGTCATAAGCTCTGTTTTTGAGTGACGTCATAACGGACTGCAAATGGCGAGGATGGTGGTGTGATATTGCATGCAGGTATCTATCGGTGTGTGTAGGCTTGCGGTACACACAGCGTGACAGGGTCCTATCTGACCTCACGGTTACCTTCACATCTAGGAACGACAACGATCTGTCCGTCTCCATTTCAAAGGTAAACCTCATATTCGGGTGGATGGAGTTCAGATGCTGATTATATTCTTCCACTTTTACGTTTTAAATTAATTCCTGTTAGTTATACATATAATAATATCTATTGTACTTCTCTTTGATACTACGAACGAATATTGGTCGTGTCAATATAGAACCATTTTTTCCAAAACTATCACCACTTTCAGAATATCTGTCATAGAATGGAAACTTCCTAGTTTTCATATTAATTTCAAGTCCAACCACAAATTGGTTTACAATTGTGGTAATTTTATTACGCGGCAGTAGCACGAACGCGAATGGTTTATTTTTAAATTACTCTGTATACTTTAGGCAATTCCTGGAATAGGTATCTAGGGCGTCTAGCAGATAAAACTCAGCTTCATGTTTCATGGTCATGACGTCGATATATTTAGTTATTGTATTGATTTTATCCATACTTGATCTTGAATCTATTTTTATACTTTTAGTACCTTCATAGTAACATGAAATGCCGTATCTATCTGTTCAAAGGGTTAATTAATTAATTAAATCTTGATGTCTACTTGTAGACCGCAACCGGCTGCTTAGGTTCCGTGTTCGATTTTCGGATCAGGCAAAGTTTTATTGGATTTTTCTGGTAAGAAATCTTCAGTAGCTGCCCAAAGTTTGGAATTGTGTCCGATTGATGGCAAGAGTAAATAAATTGTTAAGTGTAACGAAATTGATAGTATTACAGCATAGTTAAGAAATTGCCACCCTAATGAGTTATGAAGGTCAATATGAACCCGTTCAGGTTATAGGTACGTCATATACATAAGTGGTTAAAGATTTGCTTCAAGTTAGTGACAGAATTATGTTTCCTTATTTTTTCACTTCCAATGTGATTTGATAAAGATGAATCACCGGTACGTGACACCGATATCCATACGCGTCACTACCAAAGAAAATATTATTGGCTTACAGGAGTTTTAAAAAAAAACCGTTATAAATAAAGTCAAAAAGTGATTTGTCAGAGACCGAACTTGGTCGGTTTGAGAATAATTGTGCTATGTAGCTCGTTTATTGTGGCCCGGTTAGTGGATAGTAGGATAACATCAGAACCTGGCGCATGGATAACATTTGGTGTGACATAGCTAGATAGAAGGAGACCGTATCGGTGGCGGCTACCACCAACAACAGCATTCCCAATGAGTGTTGACGTCAGGCAGGCAGCCCGTCATAAAACATTGCCAAACCTTTTGTAGCATTCCAGTACAAGTAGAGAGTATGTATAGAAGAAGAATAAATGCTGCGGCAACCCCAAATAAAATGGGATAAGGGCAGGGGTTGATATAGCAGGCGGATAAAAATAAAATGTTGGTCCTTCGATACCATAACTATATGCAAATATTATTTGTTATTTGAAAACAAGGTGTCCTGTAAATAGTAATACATACTGTGGGGGGAGGGTGATAGTTCGGGTCAATATCTACTAAAATAGTACATTAGATGTTCGGTACAAAGTTATGGTTTTCAAGTTATACCTACTGAATTTACAAATAGATGGAAGTTTAAGATTTTTTATGAAGTACCCAGACAAAAAGACTTCTCAATGAGTAAGGTTCTTCTTCTCATTAACTAACGAATAATCTGATAAAAAATAATACTTACTCCGTTGGCTCAGTAACTCAAAATTAGTCTTGGAAAATCTGATGCTAGGACGATATTTCGATACTTTGGACAAATTCAGTATAACTTGAAAACCGTTTGGTACTTAAATATATACCTACAATCAAAACAATTATGCATGAATTGTTTGCAAGAACAATATCTTCAACCAAGTTTAGTTAAATCCACAGGCTCCCCAATCATGTGCTACGAATGCAACAGTGCTACAAACTCGCTGTGCCTGGAAGCTAAGCTGCCTGACAGCCTGAAAAGGAACTGCTCCGATCATGACCGAGGAGTGACGCACACCCTGTGCCGCAAGATCGTGCAACAAGTAGACTACGGAGTCAACGGCATGCTGCCTGAGAGCAGGGTCATCAGGAGCTGCGGCTGGGATGAGACCAAATATAAGGTAGTGCTACAAAAAGGACTCTTTCTCTCATACTAGTATAAATCGATTAGGGTTTGAAGTATTGGACTATAGTAGAAGAGGAATAAGTGACTCATTGCGCCTGATCTCCCGCGGTCGTGTCGGATTGCCGTCCTAACGGACTATGAGAGTGAAGGAAGAGTGAGTGCATCTGTGTTTGCGCATACACTTGTGCACTATAATTTCTACTGCGTATTTCGCTAATATCTGGTGGATAGTAGAGATAGGTCGCCCTGACCGAAAATTCGGTCGGAATGTATTATAGTAGTATTATTTCAATAAAGGAAGGATATTCAAATAGTAGTACCTATATTGATACTTGATAGATCTGTTAATAAATTAATTTGGAATCGGACGCTACATTAGGACGGAGTTACTGCATTTTTTAACTTTGTCAATCGAGTTAAACAACGACAATTCGCACCAATTAGAACTATGTCACGGATTTGGACATTAGCAATGAAAGGACCATTTTTTGTCAGAATGATACAACTTTCATCTTTATCGTCTCACAAAGAGCTACATTATCTGACGAAGTATTTAAATAATCTCCTTTTTACATTCACCAGGGCCAATGCTACCACCGTGCCGGCTACGGGGGTAGGCAGGAAGTATGTTCCTGTATCACGGACTTCTGCAATAGTGCCCAAGAAACCACAGTCACAGCCGCCCTTCTCACCACCACTGCCTTTATGTTTGCCGGAAGAATCATCTGTCAGTGATTTACACAAGAAATGCAGTGAAGCTTAGAAATAAATAAATAAATTGAAAAACATGTGGATAAAAGTTTTGTTCATATACTAATATGTTGATGGGACCTAATCTTGCCTTTTGTGCCCTAATTTTAATGTCTTGTCTTGCGATTGGAGCCAGAATCTCTCAAAAAGCTGTATAATTTTTTTTTGTTAATAATATCTTTCCATATTTTCTGCTTGTGACTTTTTTATCGCAGAAAAAGATAAGAATGATTCTTTCTTACACCCGATACAATTACAAGTATTTACAAGTAAATAATCATGTACCAAAACCTTCGTAAGTACAAAAATATCCGGATATCGTAGCTAACGTTATGAATGTCGCAACGGATTTTGGTGAACCAGTTAATTAGTGTCTTGAACCCTTAACAGGAAAATCCAGGATGACCATCCGCGCTGGTGACCATAAGCATTATTATGATGTAAGTAACCTACATGCGCAAAGGAAATTGTATACAGATGGTAATTTAGATTTCTTCGCGAACAGCACATTAGCTAGTGTTACACAGTGATAGTATAATTTTAATTACGAAATCACTTACATTGTTACGTCACCTTTTTCTAACAGTAAGAAGGATTCGTAATTACACGGAGTTTCCACTCATGCATATGGCCGCTAGTTCCCGCTTCTGAAAAGCAAAAATGGAAAACGTCAAGAAACAAATGAACGAAATCATATGGTTGGTTTCAATTATTTGGCAAGTCATACATTATCCAACTCACATCGAAGGTAGTGAATAAAATATCATGATTTTAAATGTTCTATACTGAAAAATCTAGAAAATAAGCAATAGTTATTAAACCTGGAATCATCCAAATCGTGTTAAATCATATTGGTTAATACGTAAGAATAAAAAATAATTTTGTTGTAAAACATAGACACGGATACTTTGACAATCACATATAGGTATTATTTATTGTAATATGTATTGAGAATATTGAAGAACTCCTGGGCAGGACACGGGTGCAAACAAATCGGTGAGTCCAATAAAAATATTTTTTTCGAATAATTCTTAATTATTTTACGTAAAACGTATCATCAGACGTAAGATTCATAGCAACCGCAAAGTAGTATAGTATTTTTGCAATAAACACCATGGTAGAGGGAGCAAAGTGCAAAAAGATGTATTTTTTCAAGAAATGTTTCATTTGATGATTTTGGCGACAGACACCAACTAGATCCAGTTGAGAATGATCTCATTACGTCATACTCGATTAAGATTTTTAACGTCTAAAATCGATAGAGCTTCCTTTTTGAAAAAATACGAATACTTCTATTATTATTATTTGCTATTGATGGAAGAACAAGGATTTTGTGCGGTGACTTTTAAACGGAACAAGACCAATCGCGTCGGCAGTTTTAGGATTTAATTATGCTTAATTTTCATTCGATTCAAATTATTGAAATTATTGGAGATTGACGAATATCGAATCAATATATTTATACATAATTCGATTGCCATGAAGCTATACGAACTGCGACTTGAACTCCTGATTGTCAACGAGTATGCGTTGAAGGAGCAATCATAAATGTATGTTAAACCAAATATTTATATCAGAATGAAGATCCGAATGAAATAATGGCTAAAACAGTAGCTCAGCAATAAACACGGCTGTGTATTTGATAATACCAATAATAAATAAGAAATTTATGCGTCTTCTAAGTCCTGACCAGATCTTGATTGAATGAGGCGATGATACTTCATCAATATTATTTATATTTATTTATTTCCACACGTACTAATTTCACTATAGGTTAAGCCCAAGGCATACTACGTCAAAGTTATGTTTTATTTTCCAAAACTCGGAATTGATTTTCTTAATTGCCTTTGCTGTCTAATTTTTTTCTGGTGTCATTTCGTCTTTGTTCATTAGTATGGTCAAAGTAACATTGTCTATTGACCTTTCTCTTTTCTCGACTGTAATCCCATATGGTGGTGGAGCCAGCCTTCTTTATTTCACTCCTCCACTTCGCCCTATTTTGACATCTGTGTTGAAAATTGCCTACCGACTTTAAATGTTAATTACTCTCACAGTAACTATTTTTGGCCATTTTTATATTCTTATCAAGTTTAGCGAGAGCTCCCTCAAAATATAAGAATACATTTTTCTTACAGATTATTTAATTTAATAAAAAGAAATTGCCTTACATAGCATATACGTTGAACTCTGCTGTTATGAAAATTTTTAGACATTTGCGAGCCCAATGCAAGAGTATGGGGGCGTGTCGAGCAAGACGGGGGAGTATCGGGACAATGGCCCCGATGGAGGGCGAGAGAGGGGCATGCCTCACCAGGCTGATGGGTACCAGCCCCAGCATCAGTACGCTGTGATGCAGCAGAAGAACTATGGTACGTACATGAATAATTATTTGATAGTGTTGAAGCATCAAATTGTTTCTTCTACTTGGCTCATTTTTATAGCTATCAACAAGATGAGTACATTCATGTGATTGCAGTATTAGATATTCTTCCACACCAGCATTAGTAACTCGAATAATTTTGATTACAAAGTAAAGAAATAATAAAGTATCGTGGTTACACTCAAAATTCTGTTGAATTTAAGGATTTTAATTTTTTTTATTTCTTAAGTATACTGTATTTATTTCTTCAGTAAGTAGGAATCAGTTATACTGGCAATACGATCATTAAAATCGTACTATCGATCCAAATGAGGAGTATACATCCCAATACAGATACCAACTTCGAGTGATTGCAAACATTTTCAAAACATGTTTCATTCTTTTCACGCCAGGATGTTCCAGCAAAGATTTGTCTGACCAAAACATGGCGACTTACTGCCGCGTCGCGACCGGCATTTACGAAGCCACTGCTTCCAGCCAGCAGTATCAGAACCCAAGGTATAAGCGTCCAGGCTACGGAATCTTATTCACATAAAATATATATTGAATCCCACCATTATTTCCAGATATAACAATCCATCGGCCCCGACTTTTAGTTCACCGCCTAATTCCCCTCTCGTTGGCCTTGTTTTTGATCCATCTTCACCCAACTACAGCGGCCCTGGGATGATAGGAGACCGAACCGTCAACGCTGACAGGCGAACCCAAAGCTCCTGGTCCATGTCCAATCAAGAACCGATCGGCACTGGTGCGAAGAAGAAAATAGTGAAAAGTCAAGATAAACGTAACGCCTACAATGCTGACCCTAGGTATCATGAAAGATACAAGGACAACAGCACTGAAGTTGACCGACAACGGAAGGAAAGGAACTTGACTTCGGAATCTACTTCGAGCCTCGATTTCTTTGTCGAAGGAGAGAGAATGGTGTCGGAACTATGCAACATATCTGACTCACGAGCTGATTCTAATAATCAAAAACAAAATCAAAATCAGAAACCAACCAATCAGGATGAAGACAAGAATAAGCCCTCCGTCTCTTCGGAGGTTTTGCTCACTGCGCTAGATAAGATTGTTATACATGATCAAATTCCGAATCAAATTGTTCAACTAGCTGTGGAGGCTTGCACTGATGCTGAAAATATAGCAATTGCTCACCACAACAGGCCTTGTTTTAAGAATATACACTCAATCTGTGCTAAAACTAGATCCAATGTTCAAAAACCTGACAGTGCCGTAGCTAACCTGCACTCTCAAGGTATACCGTGGGTAATTAAGAATTTCATTTTCTCTTTTGTAAGAATTTTAGATGGTTGGAAAGGTGTCAAAGAGCTGCTCAGTGAGAAACATGACACGTTTTCGAGAATCGAAAATAAATACTACAGTCCCAACATAAGAGAATGCTTTGTGCAATGGCAGGCTGTTACCAAAGAAATGTTGACTCACATTTATAAAACATTTAAATGTCTTGATCATGGCTTTACCATGGAACAAAAAAGCTTTACACACAATTACTATGCCACCAATTCGGCTGCTCCGAGGAATCAAAATCAAAATAAATTTCAACCAGCTAAACCTCACGCTAGTACTCCGCGACCCGTTAATGCTTCTCCACAACCGTTTAACGCTGTTCAACCTCCATGGGTGCAGAATCAAACTCAAGCGGCATCCCAAAGCTTTAATGAAGGTCCATGGCCTGCTCGATCAGGAGCCGCATATAAAAAGTATCCCGTGGTGCCACCGCCAAACTCGCATAATTTCTACCCTTTGAGCGATCAAACTGAAATCGATAGCTACCAGAAGGCACAGTATAAATGTGATCCATGCAGCGTACGCGAAGCAAAACCTCGACAATCTTGGACAATCACCAACGTTCCAGACTTTCGCGCTCTTGAAGGTATGTGCCACGCTGATCAACGAGAATTGTATACTCAACTAAAACATAAAATGGACGCGGAACTCGGTAAAGCACCGGGACAACCGCTCCTAGGAAATATGCCTTGCGATTTATTGCAACGCAGAGACATGGAATTGAAAGCCAAAATGATTCCTTTAAGCCATGTGGAAAAGACGTTGATACCGAGCATGGCAGCGGCCGCTGAGATGAGAGGCTGCTATGTACAGAAGAACAACAGCTGTGGCGACACAAAGGAAGAGGCTGATTTTTTTGCGGCATGGGGTCAGATGGTCCAAAAAGAACCTAGCGATTTTATAACTCATCACACTCACAACATTCAAATCCCATCAAATGTTGTGACGATTTCCAACAATATCTCTGGCCCCGTACAATTCATCGATCCAGAAAATGATGAGTTTCACGAAATGTCGAAAGTTTATATGAAGCCTGGAAGCTACAAAGTGCCTATAAAGCCTGCAGATCCAATTTCTCCGTTTGTTCAAGGCGCATCTCAGGATGTGGTGTATGACAGCGCTGTGGGAGACGATATAGCTCTTAAAATGAAGGTGCCATTTCCGCCTGTTACATTAGCACCACAGCCTAAGTACAATCTTGAATCATGGCCCTGTTTGATGTCTAGACGTACAGACGATATATTTGGAGAAGACCAAAAAATTATCCCTCGACATGGCATACCTTGCTTAGATATGAGAGCGGCGGACTCGCTTGATCTCTTGAGTTCGATGACTTCGGACCGCGCCTGGGAAGCAGCTAAACAGTCCGCACCGAAACTGATGGATTTCATACATGAAGGATCCAAGTCTGACACAGCCCGGTTATATGACGCGTTGGGTCTGAGTGCAGCTGACGAGTTCTCTGAAGATTTGAAACAAGTCAAGCTCAGTATGGAGCAGAATGACGCTTGGTCTACTGGACTGGCTAACCATTTTATGTCTAAGGATCTTACTAGCGTCTGGAATCAACAATCAGCAAAAACTGACTATGTACTAACCAAGAATCAAGATCAATCTATTTTTACCGAAGATACAGCTAAACTTCTTGATTCTGATTCAAAATCAGTTGAACCTGATGATCCGTTGGAAGTTCCTGATTGTAGATATGACGAGGACAAAAAGGAAAATACTCGTTGTCCCAACTTTGACCAATCCGGAAATTATGTACGAGATGATAATCAGAAGAAGTCTAGTGGCAAACCGAAAGTTGCTGTATCGGGAATGTGGTATCACCCTAAGAAGAAGAAGCCTTTACCATCCAACACTGTAAAGAAGTTTGAGGCAATAGTTTCAAATCTGTCTCAAATTAACGAAGCAGGTTTTATTCAACACGATATGGACATAAAAGTGGTTAGTGTGATTTGTATTTTTTGAGGTTTACTTAGTTTTGACGTGTCAAGTCTTAAAAGTAAATTTTATTTACAGGCTCCTAGATTCTACGAAGTAGTAAAATATCCAATGTGTCTCCATGATATTTCGACTAAGCTTAAGAATTCTTCTTATAATGAATATGATCAAGTTGTACAAGATTTTAGACGAATTTTCAACAATGTGCGACTTTATCTAAAGGTAACATCTTAAAATTAATATTAATTATCACATAAATGCTGTATGCAAGATGCTATAGGTACGATTAGTGCTATAAGTTAACAATAATGTATTTTTCAGAGCTATCCAGATCCGACAATGAAAAAGAACGTGAATAAAATCTCGAATGATTTTGAGAAAATGTTGAATGAAGAATTTCAAAATAAATGGGAATCAAAGTCCAAGTCCCAGGATGTCGTTGAATCACAAGATAACACAAACAAGAAGGACGAAAGAGAGGCTGAAACCAACAATTCTGAAGCCAAAACTGAGGACATTAAGAAAAATGATCCTAAAACGAGTGGGGATGACAAAAAGTGAAACGGCACAATGTTAAACATATCTTTTGATGAGGCTCTGATAAAAATCTTCCCGTCACGAGGAACAATTTCGCCACTTAAATTTTTCGAGTATTATTTTTTTGTTTAAACTTTTTTATTTATATATTTATTTGTTTCAACGACGAGGTCGTCCGAAAGATGGTTACTCACGTAAAATCTGCGATCATCAGTCTAGTGCGGTCCTGAAACTGGTCGATACTATGAATAGGTTTAAAATAAGCAACCTCTAGTCAAATAGAAAATTATTTTATAAACAAATGTCAGTGACGTTATCAGAACTTATAATACATAAGATTATCAATTTAATATGTAAGTGCTTGCCAGTTTTTCGAATGGACTTTATTAGCTTCCGAACGACGGGGCAACTTGATTCGTTCTCTATTGTTTTTTAACCGACTTCAAAAAAGGAGGAGGTTTTCTTGTCTTCTTTCCTTTCACGAATAGTTTGTAATTTCGTTTTGTATATTTCGATTTTCTTATTTCTTCCAATGATTCATTATATAATAATAATCCGAATTGATTTTATGTGCAGAAAAACAAATTTATGTTTTGATGCGACGTCAGTTGTAATTTAGTTTTCTTTGTCCCACGATGCCCAGACACGCGAAAATATTGATGTCCATATCTGATGCAACCAACACGTCGAATAGATATTAGTTCTTTTTTATATCTCTATCTGTGATGTATGTTTAGGTAAAAGTTGATAATTTGAATCGTTTTTCACGCTTAATTACTAGTTGTACGATTCTCTTGAAACATGTAAATAGAAAGGAGTAGATGTGTAAAAATTTGAACTTAAAAGTTTAAGTTGTCTTGGAAACCCTGCGCCATGTCATTAAATAATAATTGTACATTAATTTTTACAAAAAAATGCGAAAAATTATAACCGAAAATATGTCGTGTCGAATCGTAAGAAGTTCGATACGCAAATAAATAATGAATAATTAAACTATGTTATTTGAAAAGTTAGAATGGGACTTCTTATTGTTCGGTCGTTTGTTTCAAAACTTAGTACTGTCTTTATATATATGTACGTGCAACATTTTTTTATCTAATTTGTTCGTTTGGTGTTCCACATTGGTATTTAAATATTTTTTTAAATAATTTTTGAGTCCATTTTACCTGCCATAGAAATAAGTGAATTGCTTACGACGTCAACGTTCGATGGTATATTTTGGTAACAAATACAGATTGTTGATTGTGATCAAATTCAAAATTTCAAATTTGACGACGTTCGAGTTAATTTTAAGTATTCATTAAGTTGTGATTTTATTATTTAACTTATTTACCTAAAATTATGGCAAGGAACTCCTATGATAATAAAAGAGTTATTTTTAATCTGTTGTTTATATTTGTTTAGTCCATATCTACACATCTTTTCATTTTAAAACATATTTAAATTACACGATTTTCATTGTGCATACATAGGCATAGGTTAGACGAAAATCCATGGGTACCTTGTTAATAAAGGGCCACTTTCTCTACTATAAAAGAAAACAAATGTTTAGTACACGGCTATTATAGAAACTTCGCGCTCTCCCATAATATAATTAAAAAGAAAATACCATAAAGCTGCGATGCCCACCAAAAGTAAAACTTAAATAACAATATTTTCTTGTTTTTTTATGGTGTAATGTTTTTATTTTTGATAGATTCAAATACCCTGTTACGGTGTTCATAGATACAAGTATTTTATTATTCTTACTATTATAGTGGAATTGAATTACTCACAAAATTTGTATTCAAATTGTAACGTAATGTTTCTTTTAATCTGAGTCACTTAAATTTCCGATGTCTAGGCAAAAGATCCGCCGAATTTTTATTCGTCTAATCGTATAAATTCTGAATCACATGCTAAACACAGGAACTGGAAAGTGTTTCCGGGTATATTCGTACGTGAACTACTTTGACTACCTATTCTTCAAGTGATATCACTCCATCACTATTAATCACCCCCCTGCCCTTATCCCAATTTCGTTAGTTAATCCTTGCCCCAGTCGTTTCATTCGTCACTTTTGCGGGCCAACATTCTCGAGCTATACAAGACAAAAGCGGCGCGGCGATAGCACGGTTCTTTTTCTTGACACAGGATTTTAAACGTTGAGAAAAAGGCTAAAAGGTTAAAATCTAATACCTATGCCTGTAAAAGACAACGCCTGTATGTGTTTCACCAGGGCCCCCTTTGGGATTTGATATTCATCGCGTCGATCTACATTTTTGGAATCTTTGCTTACAGAACAATGTAAAAGAATTGCTTTAATCATCGTGGCACAAGACACTGTACCATATCTTAGCTATTCTTTAAGTTCGGATGTTCTGTAGGATTACCTACTCTTGAAAAGAATTCCGCTCGATTGACATTGGAAATATGTCAGTTCGTACTTTAAAACTCAATTAAAAAAAAAAAAAGAATAGGGATACTATAAGAAGATAAGACAATATGCTTTAAAATCGAGGCAACTGTAATGTAGGTAAATTTATTTTTATATTACGTATTGTTTTAAGGCGTCTATTTAATATTGGAACTAGTATTAATTCAAACTCAAAAGTCAAAGTTTTTTATTTCATATACACCACATAAAAAGGCAGTCATGAAAAGTTAGAATTTAGGTGCTCGGTTCCAAAAAGGCGTTTCCTATGGAGAAGAACCGGCAAGAAACTCCATGGTTACTCTTTTAAACTTTATATTTTTTACAATGTCTGTAAATTCATAATAATTTCAAGACTACTGTTGAGAGAGAATGCCCAATACGGATCTATTTCTTAGAACATTATAACCCCTAATGATGTCATCGTGGAGGGTCACATAAATTCAATTGTTACTCAAATAGCTACGTGGAAATATTTATGGCGCGGGTTTTCATTTTGCCGGGTTGTTGAATCTTGAACAATGACTAGTCAACATGCGTCATGCCATTTCTCTGCAGTTTGGGCGTGTCCCATGCAGTCCCATGCTGCGTCATAGCTTTTCCACCAAAAATGTTTTGCGCAAGACACTTGTGGGTCCTTAGATAAATGTAATAATACAACACTTTGATTTGCATGTATTCGTGTAATGTTTGCACTCTAGATTACATTGTGCCTTTTTTATGAAAAATTAGCTTCCTGACTTTATCATAGCATCATAGCATCACGCCTGTATTCCCCAAAGGGGTATGAAGAGGTGTACCTACACAGTTGTACACACATATTTCATCAATGCTGTTATTAAGTCCCATGTAATGTGAGCCTATTGCCATCTACCGGGCACATTTCCAAACTCCGAGCTGGTACTGAGAATTTCCTAACCCAATAACACTTGCCCGACCCGGGAATCGAACCCGAGACAGCAGAGACTGCTCAACTTTCGCGCTTGGGACCACTAGACCAAAGAGGTTCCTGAATTTGATCACATAAATGTAAGTATTATTAAATTTAATTATGGTTCATTCGCTTTAATTAGGCCTGCTTTTTGGCCAAAAGTGCTTTTAACGTAAAATTATGGAATACGAGAGATTTACCTATGAGCTCATTTTGCATGTCGCCACATTAACTAAGTATTAGACATAACCATTATTAGAATCCCGTGAACAAAACCTGGTGATAGCCCACTAACCGGTAACTTCTTCTACTTCCCGGGAACACTTGGCTTCATCAAGATCATCTTTCCGAACAATATTCTCGGCTCAAATGGTGTTCTATCAATGTTTATTGTAGGAGTTGTGGTGAATACAGAAGCGATCCAAGGACGCGGTAAAGTTTAAGGAAGGACCGAATAGTTTTAAGTCTAAAAGAGACCGGTACAGCGTCCATGATACCATTCCGAACTTGAAATAAAAAAGTAGTTCTTTGTAGGTACTCTTCGCACCACCACGGGTTTTTTTATTACAGACTTTCCTCTTGTTCTTTCAATATCATTAAATCAACGTAGTATTCAATCCCCGGACGAATTCTTAAACACAGAGTTCTACTACAAATACTAATATTATCAATAGTCCTAATAAGTATTCGATCTCTGGTATCGGTCAGTAAACCGTACGTTAGGCGTTCGCGGGCATGCAACGGATCACTTTCAATCATTTCAACTAGAAAATCACGAGCAGGGTTGAAGTACCAACTCTTGTCAAGAATTAAACTTATTTTAGTAATATTTTAGGTTTTCGCGATCAGTCCCCCTGCGACCAAGAACGCTGCAAAGTGTTCGAAACGTCAGGAAAAACAAAAACCAATAATACACGCGATTAATCCGGTTAAAAGTTGTTTTATAATAAACTTATTTTTGTGAGTTCTGAATTCAAATCATTCCCAGTTCCGGATCTGGACGTGTGTGCATGTCAGATTATGTGTCCGTATACTGTACATATTCACGATACAGGAGTAATTTCTATAGTGGGGCAAAAAAAGTAACGAAAATGTCCATTTTAACTAACGCTACTTAACTTTTTAACTTTAAGTTAACTGAACATTAGCTGTATTCTATGGTGGTCGAAATTTCTTGGCTATAATAAATTTACTTATATTTCGGAAGAGAATTTACGAAAATATTTTAACCACTATTAGATTAACATACGTAACTAGTCACTGTACGTGCTAATATAATTTAATAGTACATCTATTAAATTATATTAGCATAGGATAGGCTATAGCTATAGGATTTTTTTAATATCCGATTGTTGGGGCAGCCGCCTTGTTATGGACATCGTAACTGTTTTCTAGCCGCTTCTCCTCAGCATACAAACAAGTTAAGCGCGGATTGTTCGCGGACTCAATAATATATTTACCATAGATATTTAAATAACTGAGCTTACCTACTTACTTGAAGTGTTGACATAATCTGATTTCCCTAAAGGTCGCACAGTTCGGTACGGTTGCTTCAGTTATTATAAAAAAAATTAAGTTGTGATGACTTGTCGGTGCGATTGGAGCAGTGATCGACAAACTGGCTGTTGCACCGCGTGACGCGGGTTCGATTCCCGCATAACACAAATACTTAATCTACAGATAACTAATCCGGAACAGTGATCTCTAGATCCTAGATATATATATATGGATATTTGTTACCTACTCTACTAACAAAAACGGCTGATCGGATTTGAATGAAATTTGGCATACAGATAGCTTATAGCCTAGATTAACACATAGGCTACTTTTTTCACGCAGACGGATTCGCGAGCACCAGTTACTACCAAAAATTGCAATACTTTATTTTATACAAAGGAAATAGGTATAACATCGGACAAAACATAATAAAATGACTCACCGGGACACAAAATGACAAAGACCTTTTATCAATTTAAACACACGAATGACTAACTCAGAAAACCACAAGCCCTTTTTATTTTAAAACAAAAGATACACATTTCCCGCCATAACTGTGACATTTCCACAATTAATAATGTCAATTTATAACGCACTGTCGTCCTACGGTACCGGCCATTTTAGGAGAAAGTAAAAGCAAATCTATTTGATTCGGAAGAGCGTTAAAAATTGTGGGCATTTTACTTCAGTTTCGCGCGGACGACGTCGAACGCGCCCATTAGTTTAAATTATTCGAATTACAATAATATTATTTTTTAATTTAAATAATCTCCGTTTGAAAATAGAAAATGTATTTGCGTTTGTGGTTCGCATGGATAAGTTTTTAAATTGTAATTTTTTATGGATATACTTTATAATTAAACACTTATTATAATGTTTCTGTGTAAAAAATAAAAACGAAGTAATATAAGAAGGGAAATTATAAAGTGAATTGATTTTGTTTTTTTGAAAACGTGTTTTGTGTTTATTTGATATACTGGCCACAAGTTGAAATCGTAAGTAAAAAAATGTATAGTTAAGTGTTATTTATTAAGACATTCTAGCACCCATAGATATCGTGGTTAAAAATGGAGCAGAACAGAACAGAACCTTTCCAATATATTTTTCATGCGGGAATCGAACCTCCGATACCATACACCAAGCAAATCACAATAGATCCATTGGCATTAGATTTTAAATCGCACTTTATAATTTCATAATGACATCTCTCTAACTATTCTAATCTCTTTATAATACATAAGTACTTTATTACTAGGGCCGACTTATTAGGCACAATATTATAAATAATTTTGATTCTCTAAAAGACCTTTTAAAATAGTAGATAGATAAAAAAACTTATTAATAATTATACTCACTACATATATTTTCACCTGGAACCCGCGAAACAATACTACACCTACGATTAAGTAAGATATAGGATAAGAAGAAAGAAAGAAAGATATATTTATTCCCACACAGTGCGACATTAGTACAGAATAAATTAATTTTAAACAAAAAATGAAAACCGCCTTCAAAAATCTACTACACTAAAAAGTTCAAAATAATATCAAAATTTGCTTATAATAAAATAATTTTAAAATAACAATATATAATAATAATCTGTTAATTTTGCAGTCGGTGCCTGTACTGAGAGAGGGTTACTGTTTTCCTCTTGTTAGTCACTTATGTTCGTTGTGCTGTGTTTGTGCTATGTTACCGGCATTTGTATCTGGTTGTAAACCCCACATACATCAGGCACCGACTCCAAAATTAACAGATTATTATTATATATTGTTATTTTAAAATTATTTTATTATAAGCAAATTTTGATATTATTTTGAACTTTTTAGTGTAGTAGCTTTTTGAAGGCGGTTTTCATTTTTTGTTTAAAATTAATTTATTTTAGTCTTTTTAGTTTTAAGTGTAATATATATATATATATTGTATAGGTCATATATAAGTTAGTATACTTCATAAATTAATTAATTTAGTAATTTAATAATATGGGTAGGCTTTCGAAAGCCGCTAGGACTTAATTACTGCATCGGTGAAATGTTTGTGTACAACATTGAAAACTTCTGCCTACCCCATCGGGCAATACAGGCATGATGCTATGCATGTATTGAGTGGCATGAACTATACATGAACATGCGATTACAGCAATTGAGAGTGATTTGCTGTAATTCATTGAAGAGTTCCATTGTCTATCTTCGAAGGTCTTCATCAGATCTTTACTAAATTTAAATGGGACCACCTCTGGGGACTACTCTTTCAAACGAAGATATCGATGGACATTCATAACAATACATCAGACCCCTAATGACAGTCACAACCCATCTAGGTGTAAAGTTCTCATCAATACAAATTAATCAAGCCCAAACACCAGGTAGTTGCTGTAAATCTTTAGAGTTCCCTCGACTGTCTTTCAGCTCCATCATCAGATCGACTCCAGACCTTTATTAAATAGTAGTGCTTTAAAATACTTAATGAAAAAATTAACAAATGCACTAGTCGCCCCTACAATTTTCGAAGGTTTCCCTCAATTTCTCGGGGATCCATCATCAGATCCTGGTTTCCTTATCATGGTACCACCGTTGAGATATCTTCTTTCCAACAAAAAAAGAATTATCAAAATCGGTTCATAAACGACGAAGTTATCGCCGAACACACATAAAAAAAAAAAAAAAAAAAATATACGGTCGAATTGAGAAACCTCCTCCTTTTTTGAAGTCGGTTAAAAACACAGTAAACAGTGAAACCTAATCTAAACTAAAAGTACTAAAACACATGGTTGACAATATAACGGCTATAACATTACAGGTGTCTTAAGGATGGCGTAATGATAAAGGCGATCTATTTTATTTCGGAAGTAGGTACCTACTAACTTCTACCGACGGCTTTGTCCGTGTAATTTAGGTTACCAAATTGATATTACTGCGTTCTTAAAGTGATTTTCCTCATTAACTTGGATTTCGGAAAAGTAAGCATTTTTTTTTCAGGGTAAAAGTTTCATATCTGTTGCTCCGGGTCGTGTTTATGCTCTGTGCCAAATTTCGTTGAAATCGATTCAATAGTTAAGACCTCAAGAAGTAAAAACAAAAAGACAGACACTTTTTCGGATGTATAATATTATAAACTACCTCTTAAAATACAGGTTTACCCTAGCTTAAGAGGTAGAGTATTATTTCTTGTACAGAACTTTTGTAACAAATCTATAATGTCACGTCAAAATGTACCTATATCAATTTTCTGTATGTTCTTAGTCAAATAAATTTTTATTATTATTAGGTATTTGTATCTCTATAAATTCTCGGCATTTCCTTCATTGGAAAGAAACCCCGGTCCTTTGGAGGGCTTGTCTGGAGACACAGGTCAAACACACAGAGGCCCCTGTGAGAATTTTAATCTAAATTGAGTTGGGACACCAACCGGAGACTCTCCATGATTACACTATAGGAATGCAGCCATGGAGAGTTCCCGACAGATGTAGAACTATTGAGATTGGAAAAATTACATAAAAAAATGGTCTATTGCTGTGTTGTGCTATATGGAATAGATTTAAAATTCGGTTGCAGGAATTAAAAACGGCGTCTGCCTTTCAATGCTGAAACATTAAAATGTGTTGGCAGACGGTGACTCGCCAACTCACTACATGGGCCCCTGAAACGCCGCCTTGATACAGGCCGAAGGAGCAAACATGGGTGTGAGCGGCTAGGGGTGTCAAGAGGAGCGGCCCCGGTTTTACCATCGTGGGTCTTAAAGACCCAGAGCGGGTTTCCCCGTTGTTACGCCATTACTTACATAACACTTCCACCCCCGAGCATATAGCTCTGGCGACCCCTCTCTGGCCGGCCAATTAAGGCAAGACAGAGTTGAGAGTCTTGCGGGCACTCTTGATTTCCACTCTAGCTACCCAATGAGGGCAAACTTGAGACGAGGCACTGACCGACTCTCTGGGGTATTCAGGAAAGCAGTGTCGCCACTCACCAATAGCTCGCCACAAGCTGCCCTGCATTTTGTATACTTCCCGTAGACTTTATGACACATATTTTTTGTTTTATTAAAAAGCTTGTTTAATGTTCCCTCCGGTTTGGCGTTAGTCTCATGAGAAGAGATAACGTCTGCCGAACTGTCCCAGAGGGGGTTTATTATTATTATAAAGGAATTGGAATTTTCAGGTTTCGATTCTGAGATTCGATAATGAGATCGACAATGTATAGTCGATCTGAAAATTGCTTTACAATTTTTGACAATCACTTTTTTGACTGGACGGTGTCTAACTCACGGGTCACTAGCGGGTACGGGTAGCTGTCACTTCGAAAACAGACTGTCCACCAAAGGCCTTGAAAATAAATCCACTCGATTCACATTGGAAAAATGTCAATTCGTGCTTTTAAATCGGGATACGCCAACATGCTTTTTAATTTAGTTATCTGTAATATCGAATAACTAAAAACACGTGAACAAAGTGACTTCGCCTTAATAGCCGCTAAGAAAGTGCTAATGGACACATTCTTAGAAATAATATTATTAAAAGTTTAAGTTAATATAAAATTACTAATTAGTCTTATACGCCAGATTATAATTATCATTAGGTACTAATGAAATTAGAACATTATTGAACAAAAAAAAATTATGATTAAGCAACACTAAAGTCAGTGCGTGTTAATGCAGTTTTGTAGCTAATTGTACAAGGGAAAAAGCGCTTGACTAAAAATTTTAAAAAACGAATAGTTACCTACTACTTCAATACCGAGGAAGTAGTATGAGAATGAAGAAAAAAATTTATGCTGCTGCAAATCTTTCCGCAAAGCGATTTATTAAGATTTATGACGAGGGAAGTAATTCACTTAGCTCAATAAATCGATTGATCGATACTATTCATACTTTAATAGACATATTTCAACATCAATTCGTCACTATCGTAGCATAAAAGCGAATAATATTCCATCTATTGTTGTCAAATGTCATTGATAGACGTAGTTATTTGTTCCGTAATATAATTCTACACTTTGGAACATGGCAACTAGCTTTTGACAATTCAAAACCAAAAGTGCCTGTAAATGGTCTAATTGAAATAAGTTATTTAATTTAGACTTAAAATGGAACTATATACTGTCCAAATAATAAAAAAAATCTATACCACATTACTTGACTCACGACTTGTTCATATTTTGGCGCGACGTCCCGCTTTTTACCCCGCTCAAGACGCGTCCCGCAGGCACCCTGAGCGGGACGCCCTTAAATCCCGCTTTTTATCTAGCCAGCATGTGAACAAAGAAACGCATGAGGAGAACGATCAAAAAATAATTTGTTTATAATGATCATATATTTTAAAGAAATTTTGTTCAAGATAAATCTTTGAAAAGCATTAACGCATGCTTAGCGAACTCTAAAGTTATTATATTAAATGGAAAAAGAATACGGTCGCGAACAGGATTCGAACCTGCGCCTCCCGGATGAATACTCCAGGCGCTCTGACCACTAAGCCATCTCGGAGTATTCATCCGGGAGGCGCAGGTTCGAATCCTGTTCGCGACCGTATTCTTTTTCCATTTAATATAATAACTTTAAATTTTGTTCATTTTAATTTTTTTTATTAATTTATATTTAGTATAAAAAATATATGAATGAAAATTTTTTTGTACTCATTGCATAAGGATAATATGTAATAATCAACAAGATTACTTAGAAATAAAAAATTAAGTACGTACATCAATTACTTATAAATCATGTAAGTTATTCATGTAGGTACCTAATTTTTTTCTGCGTCTCGATTTTTCTTGTTAGTCTCGCTTTTTAGCCGCTTAATTCCCGACATTTAGAAAACCAGATCTGGCAACCCTAAGGTAGAGTATACATAGTGCTGGTACACTGTTGTGCACATTTAATTCACGGATGGCGTATAAGTCCCAGATCCCCGAAAATAGCAATAGTCTCACTTATTACAAGTGAGATTATTGCCATTTCCGAAGCACTTTTCCGAACCCCGGACTACCAGTGTTGTTCCTAATACAGCTTAATATTACGGCATTCAGGTGTTCTAAACATAAAAAATACGGTATATGGCAGCAATTTCGTTACCGTATCAAATATACGGCCATTGACTGAAGCAAATTCTAGTTTGGTATATTCACTTTTTTAACAACTTTTTGACAAAAATAGTTCTAACTAATGTGACGAGTTGTCCATGTAGCCACCGAAAAAAATAATAGTTAGAAATTTTTCGTTTTTTTTTTGTTAATTTACCTTAAAATACGGCAATTTTCGATGTTTCTTACAGCAACCCTAAATTTGTCAGGAACAACACTGATTTGAGCCCGTGCCATATAAAAAGCGCAAATGCTAATAAAAAAAATACGGTTATTAATTAGCAAATTTTGCAAATGAAACCCCGAAGAGCTATAAAAAGAGGTTGTTTGCATTGTCATAGAGCGGCGATATTTATCGTATGCCAATTTTTTATGGTTTTACACAATTTTTACACAGATTGTATTTTATCGCGCGCAGCAGCGGAGCGTATTAGTTTAATCTAATAAGAAAAAAAAGGCGTCTTTTGATTCGTGTTCAGTAACAGGGGGTATAGTAACCTCTCCTATATATATATAATCTGAATCGTGGAAACGGCTCCAACGATTTTCATGAAATTTTGTATGCAGGGGGGCGATAAATCGATCTAGCTGGGCTTCATTTTTGAAAACATGGTACTTATTAATAGCCTCCGATACCTACTCATTGTTATTTTATTATTCATCAATCATTAATTCATTACTTTAATCAGTCAACCGATTAGTGTACCCACATAAACAGTTGTAATCTGCCTTCGTTAGTGTTGTAAAGATATCGATCTATATGATATTTATCGGATAACAGTTCATTATCATGTTGAACACTTACGTCATTGTGTTGGCAAATAATTACTGTCATTAAACCTATTAGATCGGTATTTTTGTTAGGTTTGGAATTTGGATGTTCAAAATTAATAAAAAAACTATACGTTTTATCATGACATAGCATCACGCCGGTTTTTCCCGAAGAGTAAGACAGAGCTGAAAGCTCTACTGATGTTCACCCACATTTCACCGATGCCGGTATTGGAGAGCCTATTGCCGTACTGAGAATTTCCTTACAGAAAAACTTAATAACACTTTACCCAACCAAGAAATCGAACCTGGGCTCTCAAGCTCAGCTGCCGCGCTTTTGAACATTAAACCAATGAAGCAATTCTCGTTTTTTAACCGACGAAAAGAGGAGGAGGGGCTCAAGTCTGCGCGTATTGTTGTTTTTCTTTTGGATGACCACTTATAACTTTTAAAAGAGTTGTCCTTGATTTTGATCATTTTATTGAACAGGGAATAATTCAAAATGGACATAAAATACTTGAAAAAAAATGTTACTACCTTGCACCTTGCTAGAGCACAGACACTCCAGAGAGCTGCACGCAGAAAGACGTGGCGCGCTGTGATTTCGGGATACCATACCTCTAAGAATGTCATTGATATTTCAAATCAGATCGCATTTTATCATTTACATTAAACTAGCAATGAGAATAGTACAATGTACTAAATAAACACGCAGTTACAATGACTATGTCAATGAAAAAAGTTTATTGTTGAAAAGATTAGAAATAGGCGCATTTTAAAAGATAATATTTTATGACATTTAACTAATAAACGAAATATTTGTACATGACTATCGAATAAAGGACGAGAACTTTAACAAAAACATTTACTTGACAAATAACATTGACATTAAATATTTTTCAAATTATTTTTTATTATCAAGATAAGAGATACCTTCGAGTCTTTTAAACTAATCATTGTGTAAACAATTGACAACAACACTTAAATAGCTAAAATATATACAAATGACATTGCTATGAATATTTTAAAAATTATTACTTATCTGTATAAAAAAAATCCCTTGAATTGAAACAGGAATAATGGGTCAGCTAATAAACCAAAAAACCCGACTGTAATGAAAATAGGGATACAAGATGAAAATAGAGAAACCAATAGATATCATCATCATCATCATCCCCCTGCCCTTATCCCAATTTATTTGGGGTCGGCGCAACATACCTCTATCTGGCATGCTGCTAAAGTTTTGGCTATGTTTTATGACCGGCCACCTGCCTGACGTCAACCCTCTTTGGGAATGCTGTTGTTGGTGGTAACCGCCACGGATACAGTCTCCTTCTATCTAGCTATGTCACACCAAATGTTATCCATGCGCCAGGTTCTGATGTTATCCTAATATTACACTCGACTAACCGGGCTAACAGATATCTTTTTCCAAAAATTATAACTTGCAGTCGGGGACTTCTAGGATGTAACGAACATCGGCTGTGAAATATGCCATATTTAAATATTGTGTTTATCTTATAGGCTATGTCACTCCTGCAATTAAGACAAATCTATTGACACCTCATATGTTAAAAGCCATCAAGCAGTTAAGGCTGCAGAGCGTGCCAAAGAAATAGACATACATAGACATACAGTTCAAATATATTCTATAAATACATCTAATGATAATAGTATCTCAGCGTTAGTTCACTAGTGATGATTGAACAGTCTATATATTATATCAAAACAGACCAAAGGAAACTAAGTGTCATGTGTCACTTTCTTCAGTCTCTCCAAGGATGTGCCATAACAGGCGGTGCACGGGGGGTTGACGGTTGTTGTGCTGGTTCACCCTTCCGCTCAGCCACGTACAAATACGTACTTCATAACAATAAAAATCTATTGTATCTACTAATTAGCGAGCCAACGGCTTAGGAGGACCCGGAGCTCCCCTCAAAGTGCTGATGGTGACCACTGGGATGGTTTTAGAGAGGTAAAAGTCCCACACACTCCTTTTGAAAGTTTCCCCCCGAAAAATAATAATTTAAGTGTCATGTGTGACGAGATAAACTTCCCCCACCAGCTGGTTTTATTAAACCAGCCGAACAATTACCTCCCGGTAGCTGCAATGGCCAATTTGGTAGTCCAATAACCGCCATGGACATAAGTTGGTCGCTGCAAAGATAACCTCGCTAAATGGGGATTTACTGAACCATGCTGCGACTGCGGAGCTCCGACGCAAACTATGTCCCACTATGCCCAACTCCCTGTTCCCTAATACGAGCATCAGTCAAGAGTGTCCAATGTGCCAATTACTGGTCCAAATGTATTGAAGAATTTAAATATTGAGTAGAAAAGATGAATAAAAATAATTATGACGACTTTAGCAAAGGGTGCTTTGTTGTTTACCAAAGTGTGCCATCATCAGCCCGACTTCACCCACTGTTGGGCATAGCCCTCTCTCTGCTTCTGTCAATCTCCATGTCCACTTTATCAAATCACTAAGCAATAATCATGAAATATACTCTACCGAGCCATGAAGGGTAGTAAAAAAAAATCGACGTAATTTGATTTCTAGTGATCATTCAGGATTTTATTTAACTTCATTTTGTGCCTAATAAAGGATGCTACCTAGCCGCCTACATTTCGAAGTTCGAACCTTCCGATAAAACATAGCCGGAAAATAATTTCCAGGAGAAATATAAGTCTTACCTACACCTATAACTAAACAATATATTTACGGCAGATTCAATAAAAATGCAACATTATCAAAGCATAATATAATTTATGACAGTAATTGTGAATGAAACGGATCCCTTTCTTTACAAGTTTTCATTACATCATCAAACTTTAAGGCAGTGAATGCATTGGACATACGAGTATATTAGGAGAGTTAAATAAAAGGCTTTTTTGAAATTGGATCCTCAAAATTTCAGGTCTTTCTAACAGGGTGGCCCAGGGCATTGCAGAGTTTCCCCTTGTATGTGCGTTTACAGACATAAATTTCAAATGCACACACAGCTAGACTAGGAACAATTAACTGTAACACACACGAAAGTTAACAAAAAAAAAATCGAAACCCATACTTAACGCCAAGCAGCTACGGTTTCAAGCGCAGAGGTCTACGGGCGAATTAAACTCTGACACTAGGTGGTTCATCAACCATAGGATAACAAAAATGTCTAACTTGTTGCGAAAATGTATATTTTTTATTTTATAGTCAAATCCAAATTAAAATCACTAGCAGATAGATTTACACTCTAATACAATAAAACTTATAAATATAAACTAAATCCAGTCACTAAAATAGACCAAAAAAATTCCGTAGAAATTTTAATTTACTTACGTCTACAGTACTGTACGTGGAGTATGTACATACGATCGCAGAAGTGGAATCATGACCCACCTACACAGAGTTTCGTTTGACATTGACAAAGTTCCTCAGTATATTTGATAGCTGTTTATATAAAACTAGGTTATGCCCGCGACTTCGTCTGCCTGGACTTCAGAATTGGGTCCAGCAGGGATAACAGTGGGTACCCTATATTTTAATCCAGGTTATAAGCTATCTGTGTGCGAAATTTCACCCAAATCCGTTCATTAGTTATTGCGTGAAAGAGTAACACACACCCTTCCGACCATCCTCACAAACATTCGCATTTATAATATTAGTAGGATAGGATTAAAGTTACCAATTACCTATTATAAAATCGAGGCGGGACGAGAATTTCGTTTTAGAATTAAGGCACGCCAAGCTTTTCTATACAATTTTATTCTATTGAATTTTCGTACACACACATTCTACATGTTATAAAAGTTAAGTTCCATGTAATAGGTGGTGAGCCTATTGCCATCTACCGGGTAAAATTCCAAACTCCGGGCTGCCACTGATAATTTCCTAACAGGAAAACACAATAACACTTTGCATGACCTAGGAATTGATCCCAAAAGCTTCATGCTCAATAGTCGCGCTTGGGACTAGTTCAAGCCAATTCAACCTATTTAAATTTAGGTGGATCGTGATTCAGTTTCGTCTACTGTACATACCCAAATTTTTTTAGAAAATCTATTCACTAATCTTTATAGCCCGGATTGAGCTTCAAAGTGCCGTCGATTTATTATTTTTATGGTTTATAGTTATTGTAGGTATATAATATATGAGTATTAACTATGTGCACTGGAAACTTCGTATCTGATTGTTTGATAAGACTTTCCTGTGATGACTTAGTTTACCGTATATAATGAAGGTATTGGGTTTGAGTCAGTTAGTGAAGTGACAAGTCTTTGATTGAAACTTTTGAGAACATTTTTTTTTAAATAATTTATATGTAAGTAATATATTATTTTTATGTTTCTCTTTAATATATCTGCCTAGCCTTTTCCCAATTACATTGGGGTCGGCTTCCAGTCAAACCAGATGCAGCTTAATACCAGTATTTTACATGGAGCGACTGCCTATCTGACCTCCACAACCCAGTAAATGGGTAACACGATATCTCGTGGTATGACTGGTTGTCAGACTTTTGGGCCTCTGGCTACCCGTAACGGCTGTCATAGAACTTAATTTGACAACCGGGACCGACGGCTTAACGTGCTCTCCGAGGCACGGGGGGGTCGCGGTATGAAACCTGGAGACACAGCCCAAACACAGAGGCCCCTATGAGAGTTTTAATCTAAAGTTGGGACACCATATTATTATTATGAGCCCGTTGTATCCTACTGCAGGCATAGGCCTCCCTTCCTTCTATCCATGTTTTTCGGTCTATTGCAAACGAGAGGCCAATCCTTCTGGTATGAGTCCAATTCATCCCACCATCTCCTCTTGGGCCTACTGCGTTGCCGTAATAAGTATAATTATTTTTAATTGCTAACGTTATTTTATGGTGTCATTGTTTTTCCCTCGTTGGTCTAAGGGTCCACAGCGCGACTGCTGGGTCCTGGGTTCGATTCCCGTGTCGTGCAGTGTTGTTGAGGTTTTCTGTTAAGAAACTGTCAGTAGTAGCCCAGAGTCTGCAATTATGCCCGGTAGATAGCAATAGGCTCGCTACCTATTACATGGGACTTAATAACAGCATTGGTGAAATGTGGTTGAACTTTTGTACACCACTGCCTACCCCTTAGGAGAATACAGGCGTGATGCCGTCATTGTTTTTTGTAAAGTTTTATAGAAACTGCCTCATTGGTCAATAAACCCGGGTGGTGAAAGTGAGGTCCTGTGTTAGGTTCCCAACGGGTAGTGCTATATTTTTTTTCTGTTAAGAAATTCTTAGCAGCCCGCATGCTGTGAGCAGAGGTCGCGGTACCTTAGTTAGTAGTTACTTAAGAATACCGAACCAAAGTACCCACAGGTTCAAACAGGTTATTTCCTTTATAGGTAACTGCCTCGTTGGTCTGGGGGCCGCAAGCGCGTCTAGTTACTGAGCATTCGATTCCTGGGCCAGGCAGTGTTGTTGGGTTTTTCTCATACGAAAATCTCAGTCGGAGCCCGACGTTTGGGATTATGCCGGGATGATAGCAATCGGCTCACAGGGACTAAATAATTGAATCTACCTAACCTTTTCCCAACTGATTAATTATTATCAACGTTGGGGTCGGCTCCCAGTCTAACAGATTGCAGCTTAATATCAGTATTTGACCTGGGAATCAGACCAACGAAGCATTTGCGTTGACAACCTAGACCAGTAGGTACTAATGTCTCATCTTGTGATTGCAACATACATATTTATATGGCAGGTGATAACAGCTATAAGGGCCTGGGGTAGATATAATTCTTAGTAAGTCAATGTTTATTATTCCATTATTTCAAGATTATAACTGATTCTGTGTAGACGTTTCAGAGTAATGGTGTGATTGTGGAAAATAAAACAGGATTTTGTTTGTTGATAATTAAATATTAATATCAAAGGTAAATTACATATTATTATAAACGTGAAAGTAACTCTAATTTTTTTACGTTTTCACGCCGAAACGACTGAAACAATTTTGGTGAATTTTGGACCTTGGAGCTTATACAACATTTGACGTGCAGAAAAAGACGCAGGAAACGGTTATTATATAATAAATATGATATACATGATCAACACAACCCTATTTGGCTTACTGTTTCCCAGATGTCGTGGAGTGCAGTGGTGACGCTAGCATGCGTGGTAGCGTACGCGCAAGGCCACGGGCGGGTGATGGACCCTCCCAACCGAGCGTCATTGTGGCGCGTTGGATACAACTCGCCTCCCAATTATGATGATGATGGGCTCAACTGCGGCGGATTCCAGCGGCAATGGGAAGTTAATGGTGGAAGGTAAGTTGAGAAAACTGAAGAGATTATAAGCTAAATAATAATAGAATTAAGACTAACAGGGTCGGCAATGCGCGAGTGCCCTAGTGTTGCAAGCGTCTATTAGGTTAAGTAACCGTTTACCATAAGGCCGGCGGCCGGTACGCTAGTTGGCCAATAAGGAAAAAAAAAAGAATATTTTTGTCTAGTGAAAGTATTAAGTTCTCGGGTCCAGCAGTGGGGTTGGTGTTTCTGTTAAAGAATTATCAGTAGTAGCCCGGAGTTCGGAATTGTGCCCAGTACCTACCTACCGCGATTCTTGAAACGTGGACATTACGATATACGGTAGCACACGTCTGCCTAAACCTTTGGGTAATGCAAGTGTGATGTTATTATGTTGATGCTACCTCATTTTAGAAACCTTGGCACTACACATGGTTTTAGGAAAATTGGAGATTATCAGGTGAGGTTACAGTTAAACGATAGCCCATTATGAAAAAAGAATTAAAAGCCCATCCCATTAGTTTTTCTTCTAAAGGGATACGAGAGTAAATAATCCGTTGCTGGATGCCTCCTCGTGGAAGCGCATTACCTATAGATACCTTATTTTTATAATAAATTCTTATTTTAAAGGTGTTTCAGTTTAGATCCCTCAAACATAATCAACAATATCACGTTCTCAATAACACAATCGTTTCCAGATGCGGTATCTGCGGTGATCCCTACGACAGTCCACAGCCCCGAGCCCACGAGCTCGGAGGCACCTACGGACAGGGCTACATCGTCGCCACCTACTCTCCCGGTGACGTCATCACCACCACAGTCTACATCAGCGCCTACCACATGGGCTTCTGGGAGTTCAGGCTATGCCTTGACCCCTACAACACCGAACTAGAATGCTTCGATACCCTTCTAGAGTTAGAAGAAGGTGGCACGAAATACTACCCACTCGAAGGCAGTGGAACTTATGTGGTGAACTACCGGCTGCCTGCGAACCTTGTCTGTGACCATTGTGTACTCCAGTGGAAGTATACAGCTGGTAATAACTGGGGTTTCTGTAGGAACGGTACCCAAGGCCTCGGTTGTGGCAACCAGGAGAACTTCTTCACGTGCTCTGATATAGCTATTGAAGGAGATTTCTCTTATAGTACAGAGGCTCCTGAAGACAATATTCCTGTGGAGGTTCCTATCCACAATTTGAATGGAGGTGAGGATAATTACTTGTAATAACAATTCTATGGTGTTGAAAAGGTTCTGTCAGTACTGGTTTTGGCTTTCAAGTAAAAATTCAGTCAATTATTTAACATTACGCTGAAAGTTGCAACCAGCATTTATAGAAAGGATTTCTCGAGATCTCCAGCGACGTTTGTGATATAGATTTATTTATTACAAGTTGTTATTGAGGCCAATAAAATAATGTTACTTGGAAAGTATCTGGACACCCTACAGACTAATGTGCTACGCAATTTTTGTAAATAATAAAATAAAACTGAATTTATTTATGCGATTTATTATTAAGTTGTTCCGTAGGGAGGACCCGCAAGTTTACATAAAATAATTATTCATAATAAAGTGTTTACATAAAGTTATAATTTTTTGTGGAGATAAAATACGTTCGCGAGAAGGATTCGAACCTGCGCCTCTCGGATAAATACTCCAGGCGCTCTGACTAGTGGTCAGAGCGCCTGGGGTATTTATCCGAGAGCCATCTCGACCTCTGCTCACCACCGTGAATTCTTCTTCGACATTTTAATACGTATTTTGGTGACGGAATTACTATCCATTCAGTCCTTCTATAGGTGACCGAACCGACACGACTAACTTTACAGTTAATACAATGTCGTACAGATGCAATCGCCTTAAAAAATACAGATACCTACCTAAATCTTTGAAAAGCGTTAACGCATGCTTAGATTTCTTTTTCCACAAAAATGAATATCTTTAAAGTTCGCTAAGTATGTGTTAATGCTTTTCAAAGATTTATCTGTAAGTGTTTACATACCTTGTATTATTACATTTGTTTCAATCCTCGAGTGATAAGAGAAGAATTAATACCAAAACGAAATAATATTTGGACTAGGTCTTTGATTCTACCACTATTCACTACTAGCTGTGACCTGCGGTTTCACCCGCGTATAATTAAACCATTTATTATTACCATATTTATTATTACCCGCCAGTAAATTCTTATCAGAATCCGTTGAATAGCAGTGATAGCCTAGGTGTATGACCGTTGGACTGACAAGTAAAACGTCGCAAGTTCGACTCCACTTTATAAATTAATCAACTTATTATAAATTAATTATCACTTGCTTAAAAACGCTGAAGGAAAACATCGTGAGGAAACCAGCAAAACTTAAGAGATATTCTCGATGGCGTATAAAACCATGTCAGAGACCTACGGGTGGTTTAAATTCTGACACTAGGTTATTCATCAACCACACGATAAAAAGAAGAAGAATCGGTTCAGCCGTTTCGAAGATTAGCCGGAACAAACAAACAGACACAAACATTTATAAATCAGATTTTTAGGCATAGGTATCGTGCAAATAACTAAATGAGCTTAAAAACAATCATTTTAACATTACAAAAAGACACTTCAATTTTATTTATTTGTATTGATGATTAGCCTAAGTTACTCCTTATAGAGTCAGCTACCTGCCAATAAAATCTTATCAGATTCGGTCCAGCCGTTTCCAAGATTAGCCGGAACAAACAGACAGACAACAATTTTATAAACTAAGTTTTAGTCATAGTTATCGTAAAAATAACCGTATGACCTTAAAAAAACTATTATTTTGACATTACAAACAGACCCTTCAATTTTATTTATTTGTATTAACTATTGATGATGATGATGGTATTCAAATTCTCTCAATACACAAACACGACATCAGCCTTACAAACCTGATCGCCTGATCAGGGCTTAGCGTAGCTACCGCCGCATCAGCCGTATCAATGATACGGGGCCCCCGAATCATAAGGGCCCCAACGTCGGTACTGTGTAAGCATGAAAAAGGTAAAACGTTACAAGAAGGCCCGAATATAAGTTTTGATACAGGGCCCCGTAAGCATTAGCTACGCCACAGCACCTGATGCATATGCACTAAAGTTGTGAATGAAAATGAATTAGGTATGTTATAAGCACTGTTGTTTAGTTTTCTACGAACCGCCATGAAATGTAAAACTAGCTGCCTCATTGCTCTATTGGTCGCTAGCGCGGCTGCTGAGCGTGAAATTTTGGGTTCAATTCACAGGTCGAGCAAATTAAAATTAAATAGTACATAACCTAGAGTTTGGAATTTTGCCCGATTGGCAATAGGTGGTCATGACATTTGTGAAAAGTATGTAGGTGTACTACAGTAGGTATACTTCTGCTTATACCTTCGAGGCATACAGGCGTGATGCTATGTATTATCGCGGCCTTTTCCGCCTGAACACTTACTGTGTTCGCCTATTAGGAAAGTGAGTACGTAATTAGTTACAACCTGCACTGCGCAGCTTAGTGGCGCATCACGTGTACTCCCTTTTTTGAATTTTAAGGACGATCTAATTTAACCTTGGCGGGACTACAAAGCGCTTCAATTTTTTTAGTACAAGTGAAAATTAACTCAGTGGTGATCAGGCGGGAGTGTCCGTGATAGTACCACTTACATATGCCTGATGACCTTGAGCTAAAAAATTACAGGAACGTTAAAAACTAATACCGTCATATATTTTTAGATATTCTCCGACTACTGATGTTGACGAACGAGATTCAAGATGTCCGATCACATTACAATGACCCATCTCGCAAGAAGTACATGAACAGACACAAACGAAAGAAGACTAGCAAGAAGGCTAAACGAAAAAGATATCTCAAGAAGGTAAGACGACCCAGTCCGCAGCCCGGGGTTTGTAATCATGCCCGGCACGACCGTAGCCAGGAATATATTTGGGGAGGCTTTACCCTCATTGGTCTAATGGTCCGAAGCTCGACTGCTGAGCAGGTCTCAGATTCGATTCCCGGGTCGGGCAAAGTGATATTGAGTTTTTCTGTTAGGAAATTCTCAGTAGCGGCCCGGAGTTTGGAATTGTGCCCGGTTGATGGCAATAGACTCACCACCTATTACATGGGACTTAATAACTGCATCAATGAAATGTGGTTGTATACAGTTCTCTGCCTTATAGTTCGAGAAAAAAGCGTGATGCTATGTTATGTAAGACGACCCAAAAAAATCCCTACTCTAAAAATATAGCGACTTCTTGGCTTCTGAAACAATGAAATCCTGTAGGTTCTCATTCTGCTTCCTGTCGCAATTTGAATTTTTTATTCTATTACGGTGGTTAGTCCTCTAAAGAGTATAAGCTGTGATGTCTGACTTCTGCTACTTTCGTCAGATTTTCCCATGGAATATCGGAACAGGCAACCGAATCCGGATCTTTGTCGACAAACTTGTGGAGTCAAAATCTATAGAAATTAATCGTTTTATTATGTCAAACTTGACGTTTAAAATCGAAAAAATAAAGAGAATTTAAACGATAGGTATAGTCGACCACAAAATTTCTTTACCATATTTGACAAAAACATCCGGTAAATTAAAATCTCAATAAGGTTGACAGTAACTATCTGACTGACACTTTGATCTTGTAAGCGAAAATAGACCATGTCATATTATGATGTGCAAACGAAATTCAGCATTAGGGTGGAAAAGCAATTGTATGGTCGACTATACATGTGTCGACAGTAAGAGCCATGCCCGTACCATCAATATGAGGTATTTTTTCTGGTCCGTACAGCGTACTAAGTGTTCGTTTATTAAATCTCCGAGCTTTATAGCATATCAACAGTTGGTTGTATTTTAGGAAGTAGAGATGCAATGAAACTGGTCGAGCACAGATCTTTGTCGAAAAACTTGTCGAGTCGATTAAAGTTTAAATGTATTGAATTTTATCGTATTATCAACAAGTTATGTCAAACTTGACGTTTAAAATCGACAAATGTGTCGATCAGAAGAACCATGCTCGCACCGCTGTAGCCATACCAATCACTCGTCCAAATTAAGTTGTTATGTATTTACTGTGTTACAGCTGAATTTTTCTTACGCCAAATGCAAAATGTTATGGGAAGAATAAAAAAAATGGTATTTATGAAAAAGTCCCTTTCTTCTGTTTCAGATATTGTATCGCCGATGATGGAGACGATACGTCAAAAAACATATCCACCGAGGGTATGCTTGATAATTTCTTCACTGCCTTATTTATCCGATCTTAAATCTTATCTATACTTAAAAGTTGAAGAATTTGTTTATTTGAATGCGCTAATCTCTGAGATTACCAGTCGGATCTGAAAAAAACTTTTGCATTTGATAGCCCAATTCTTGAGGAAGGTTATAGGGTATTTAACATCACGCTACGACCCTTAGGAGCTGAGCAAAAAGAAAAATGCTGAAAAACCGCGGGATGTGTAAGTGAAGAACATAAAGATCTGAATATTGGCCTAAATTAAATACGCTAGGAACTTAACTTTTAATTTTATGAAACTCTTTTTATATCATAAGGTTAGGTAACGAAATATTGAAAATAAAACAAAGTTTTTCTATTTAATTTATTGCTTTTATTTACACAATAAATATATGTTTAATTAACTAATTCTTCCTTGGCAATAAAAACAACGAAGCTGTTTAGCACTAACAAAAATCATCAAAAATGTTCTAGGTACATTTTAGTGAAGACTTTTTTGATCAAACATATTTGTCAAATATTGGCGACACGTTTAAACATAATCTGAAAGCCAGACACACTTCTGTGACCAGACTTGTGTGTGTGACCGATTCTGCAAAATCTATGTCACATGTTTGTCTTATCACAATAATGAGAATGACTGGAGATATAAAATTATTGAAGTATTTTGGCATTTGAGGATCTGTTATGCCGCCTCCATTTGACAAATACGTCTTAGACGTCACAGGAAACAGTGGTACCTACTTAGATATGATCTAGTCCGAGCCAGGTCCGAGGAGTCCAGCGAGGCATAGATACAAATCAGTACCAACGTTTTTTATGACGCAGTTCATGCGACATCGTGTAACGACCGTGTCCCGTTTACATACATCTCGGACACGGCTCTCTCCAGTATAAATCATCCTTTAATCCTCTAAATGGATGCACGACAAACGTCTTCGACAATATGTTACGGTCTGGAATCATTGTTATAATAAAATTAAGCAGTTATACCGCATTAACAAATAATAACAAGTATATTAAGAAACAAAATGTATCATAAAAAAAACAAAAAAAAACTGCTAATAACGGCGACAAGGAAACTTATTTCTGTATAACCAAAAATAACTTATTATCAATCACGGCTTTTTCATTAAAATTAGTTAAATCACCAGCTTTTATTGCTATATTTCTTGTGCAAAATCTAAAAACTTACAAAATCGTGATTTTGCAACTAACACACTATGAAAGCTCCCCAATAAGATCATACTACCTTATAATATACTCCATTTTGTTCAGTGTTTCTTGTGACTATAGTTTAATAATTGAATAAATCAAACATTTAATGTTCAAATTAAATTATATGTACTTTTGACACCACCAAGGCTTGTAAGCATCAGTTACAAAATCACGTTTTTCCAACAATATAGTATACAAAGCGTTATCGACAACACAACGTACAATAAATCAACAATTTATCGACACAGCCCGAGCCTAACCCTGCTAAAACGCAATACAAAAACTACAAACTATTATAAAAAGCCGAATAAAATGCACACAGTTATGGGCACAGCCGGGGGAATTGGGCACAAAGACTTTACTCGTCACACATTCTTCAATCAAAACTTCTTTTGGGCAAGAACTAACAAACACACTTGACATCAAGTATGCAAAATCGAACAGTCTTAGAACCTAGACGAAGTATATATTCAAATGAAAACGTTTGTTAAACCTGGAAAACCCAATCTCATTTAAGAAGCCCGCCCCTTTCAAAATGGCGCCGGCTCTGAACTTGTCAACTTCATACATTCTAGTATTACAAGTCAATGCTATTTGATTCACACATATGACAACCTCACTTTGGGATTTATTGACTAATATAGTCCTTAGGCGCATATTAAGAAATAAATCTAATTTATGAGGCCCCGCCCCTATCAAAATGGCGCCATAACTAAATTGTAATGTCATGAAAAAAGCATACATTTCATATATTATTTTATTGGCTACTCAAATGATACCAGATAGACACTCAGGAACGAGCTCATAAATGAGATTAGTTTATCGATACGGGCCTTAGACCATAATCCGAATCCTATCTCGATTGCACCCCGTCTACGCCCAACATCACAATACACAAACTACATACATCCTCAGAGATTCGATGCCGATAGATATATCGATATGTAGGGCAGTATTGACGACATCGATGTTTTTAAACCGCTTTTATTTGATAACTTACAAACAAAATCCAATAAATACGTCATAGGTCGACAGCCTCATCAATAGTACAATTTTTACTTGACCTTAATAACATTCAGTACAAGCAACGGTTTGTAATTATTCCTGCCATTAAATCTATCAGCATCGACAACCGTATGTACATTTTTCAACAATCAATAAATATACTTTTAGTTTAATCTGTCAATTGATCCAACTTTACTTTTAAAATTTGAATATTCTAATAAAGATTTTATAGTTGCTCTTTTCGTCTGTCTTCGCCGGCAAAGTAGACATATAATTCCATAAACTATATAATTCCTTAAAACATTTCGAGATCTCTTCGAAGATACTAGCGAACTAGCGCGAGTTAAGATATATCTGTCTCTTTCTAACAAACTATTTTAGATCGAGACAGGTGGTCGTTCGCATTTGGCGTCAACCGTAGGATTTAATCCGTAACGGGTGAGCTATTTTGTAGATCGTATCGGAAAAAGCTGCACACTTATGGGCAGTTAGTCTACACATTACATGCAGATACGATACAATTATAGACGTATTTAGGTCTATCTTGCTTGTCGCAAACTGCCTTAAAAGGTCGTTAGTTCGAAACGGACTCTTTTAACTCCGCTGCCTCAGATCTCTCAATAAGTCCACAGTGTAGAATAAGTACGACAACACTAATCGACCAATGCACTTTCTTTTAACGTAGATCAAATAATCGTAGTTTCATTCCGTATCCATTGCAACTGATTAGTGTTCATTGTCTCAAATGAAGATGTCGTCTATCAAAGATTAATATTTTAAACACCACCCAATATACATATTTTTATTTCGTAAATAAACATTTCTTTTTATATTATTAGGACGAAACTTTATTTGGGGATGTTTTCTTTATTTATATTTGAGTACTTTTCTATACATTGATGTATTATGTTTAATTATGCCTTGTATTTCATATAAATAGCTGATAATATGAAGAGTAGCGTTTTTTAAAATCCTAAGGTATCTACATAACGAGCCTTATAGTTTTATATCCAAACATATCGCTATCTCTTTCACTCTGATTGTGTCAAATACTAAATGACGGAGATGAAAGAGACAGCACCAAACGTTTACGCTCTCATACAGAACATTGTAACAACAATAATGTGCAATCATTTAAAATGTATCAGATTTGGAACTTTATTCCTTCAAACAAACGCCATGAAAGTCAAAGATCTGAGAGAAGACGAGAGAAATTAGGAATTCATTTTAGTACAATTTACGACTTTATTATGAAGAAATTAAAGTTCCGAATCAGTAAATCTTCATAGGACTTTTCACCCTCATACACACTAAATATACCAATTTGTTGAACACTCCCAAACACCATAAGTCACAGGAAATAGTTATCTAACTACACTATGCATACTATAATAAAACATAAATATATTTTGTTTTACAAACATAGTATTAACCCTCAATTATTTATATTGAGAATTCATTTCAATAAGTTGTTTGGTCTCAATACGGTAACATCACAGTTAAAAAACGGGTCAAACGATATGTCTAAAAACAATTACATAATGTTTTAGTCTAAAACCAACTTTATACTAAACAAATAGGATTGATTATCGACTGCATGAGATACACTCGAATATATACAAAATAATTTACAATATCAATGGTAACGGAATTAAACACGCGAGTAACTAAATGGAGTGGGGAGATTACTGAAGATGCAAGAGGCATGATGACAGTATTAAAGAATAAATGGTTTTACAGAAAAATATATGTACACAGGATTCTAAAAAATGTCCTAGTTTTTATAAAAACATTAAGATTAATAAGATTTTCAATAAAATAAAAGTATAAAATACTGCAATCGGCCATGTTGACTGACACGCCAATTACAGCGAATGACGTCACGCCTCAATTGTTTTTTTTTTCAAATGTTAGCGAAGCGTGACGTCACAACCCATCATAAGCGGCGCCATGATACCCATGAGCGTTTTCGCGCTTAATTCAAATTAGATTAAAATGCAATCTGCGTTAAAACAGATTTTATTGCTAAAATAATGTGTTTTTCGGAAATAGTAGACGTGTACCTATATTATAGAAGGAGATTTCAAAATCAGTCATCATGCCTATTATAATGGTTATTGAAAAATGTAACTTGGTAGCTAACGCAAACAAAAATTTATCATTTGTCTGTTAGTCTGCTTACGTGCATTACTTATAAACTACTAGACGGATTTATTTGCAACTTGCCACAGTTTCAATCGATTCAAAAGGACTTCGTTCTTGGACTTCTTAGTCTCTGAAAAGCGTGGAGGGGGCGTCAGAATTTATGTTTTTCTTTTTAAGTACAACTGATGCTGGTCCCATGGTAATGTGCAGCATGAATCAATATTGTTTTTGAAACGATATTTGACAAATTTAATATGTTTTTTAATAACTGACACTGACGATATCAGAGATTCGTTGAATTTTGCGTACGTTTAGTTAGTTAGTACTGTCAACGTCAAAAGCATTATGACATTCAGTGTTTATAATCAAAAAATACTCCTATCTTAGAAATTATTTTTAATCACCTTTACATCAGAGGAATAAATTTGACGTTTAGACAAAACGTTTTGATAAGGCAGTAATCTGAAAGCGATTGTTTATTTAATTCAGTTCAAAGTTATCTGGGGATTGAAAACTGGCCCTTCACAAGATATTTAAATTGTTTAGAAAAGAATATCAGTATCAATACAAATTGTACCTTAATCTGATGAATATAAGGTTGATTATCATTAAACTTTCCGAGTATTTTGAAGCTTTAAATGTCACTACGCATTTAATGCCAACTTCATATTATGTTCCTAACGCGCACGCACGTATGAAAATATTCATGCGCATAGAAAAAAAATTGCATGGATTTCTACGTACTCCGATTATTTATTACATAACGTTATTTTGTTTAATATATTATGTATTTCGTATACCACATTTCATAAATACGTCTTTAATATAAGCACTATATAGTTCAATATTAGTTATTTCCTAATTTATCTCATACTCTATCTAACAACTCCATTTAGTAACTCGGCCTAATCCTTCTTCTTCTTATATAAGACTAGAATCAACCTAGGCACAGCCATAGACCCAGGTAGATCTCATCTAAATACAAACAATGATTTAATACTGTCTAGCGATCTTCGAGTCAATAGATTTTAGAACGTAAGGCGTAGTAATAATGACGAAAATAATTTAATGATAGTCATGTGGATTTTTCGGCGCAAGTTAGAGTTAACTGGAGAAAAAAGACAATTCTAACAAGTTAACGTGGTTACAGCGGTCGCGAAATAGGAGTCTTATAATGAGGTTAAATATATAGACCTCCTCCTCCATATATAAACATTTTACCCAACTTATTGGGAGAAATGCAATTTTACTTCCCAATATAATTTAATGTCACCAACCTTAACATTTTTCCCAATAATGAAAGACCAGCTTTAAGTATCTTAATTGTCGACGACCACGCGAACTGGATCCCGCTGTATTTAAAATCAATACTTAAGAGCCTATTTCACATAACTTCTATCCGAGGAATACATTTGAATTTTGACCGACTTTATTAGCAGTTTGCTTGTGACCATGATCAGTGCAACCTGGTCGAAACGTCAAGCGATTCAAAGGCCCTGTTAGTATATACCACGGATCACCAATTAGTTAAATTGGAGGTCCGTTTTTTCAAATAATATGACTGTCGCGGTCCGTTTGGTAGACATAACATAGCACCACGCCTATATTTCACGATGGGGTGGGGTAGGCAGAGGTCTACATAGTTACCAGTAGTAGTACCACATTTCACCAACCATATAATTAAGTCCCATGTAATAGGTGGTCAGCCTATTGCCAGCTACCGGGCACAATTCTAAACTCCGGGCTGTTATCAAGAATTTCCAATAAAACTTTGCCCGACCTGGGCACCTGAATCGAACCCAGGGCCTCATGCTCAGTAGTCGCGCTTGGGTTCACTAGACCAACAAGGCTGTTTGGTTGATCATTACTAGCAACCAAGGGCCGCACAACTTAGGTCGGCAGTCCGGATCCGGACCGCGGCCCCCTAATTGGTGACCCCTGGTATATACTATATACTAACAGGAATAACATACTATACTAGGATTATATACTATATAGTAATATCACACAACGAGATAGTTTAAAAGTTTGTCAGACTATTTATGACAAAATCTGTCAAAAACTCAAATTTATCACGCGGATAACGTTATCCGATGTTGTTGAGATTTGGTCGGCCTAATTCATTTAATGTCGAACGTTATTATATTATTAATAACTTGTTTACGATAGGATCAGCTGTCTCTGAAGGTAACACATTAATTGGTGTTTTTTTTTTCAATTTTTGCCAATACTGTATCAACTTTAAACCGTATTAATAAAATCAAATTAATATTTATTTGTGAACTAAGGTGTACAAGGTCCTGCGATAAAAATCGTGTGTAGTTTTTATTTTTCCTGACGTTCCGAACACTTTTCAGAGTTCATTTAAAATTATTTCAGTCTATCGTAAATATAATTGATACAAATATTTTTGTCTCTGATACATTTTTATTTTATTGAAAAACAAATACACGTGATTAATCCGGTTAAAAGTTGTTTTGATATTGATATAATAATATCAACTGTATGTACCAAAAATAAATTTGATTTTGTTTCGACGAAATAGCGCAAATGTGTGAACAAATACACCAATTAAAGTGCCACCATAAAACCGAAATTCATGATAACAGGCTAAAACAACTACAGCATTTTCATTGAGGTTTTGTACCTGACCAATAATAAATTAACACATTTATTAAGTATTAATAGATTAATATTGTAATCAAGTTTATCAATAAAATACCCAGCTTTAATACTATCAGCATAACTATGATTTTTTATTATATATTTGAGCTAACTACGCAATCTTGACTCATAAATATAGAGATTTTCAGTATATTTGGGTAAATTATTAAGCGATGATATTGACGATGGAATTCGCTCTCTTTTTAGCACGTAGCTCCATTATATCGTTATCTCACTCTATCATAGTTTACAGCCCGTTTCTGTATTTAATTCAAAAGAAAAACAACTTTTGTTACATTTATACGGTTTATATATGTTTTTTCTTTCTTATGACTATTCAGCGTCATGTCAAGTTACATGTAGACATGATAATAAAGGAAACCGTTAAATAATGACCTAATTATTATTATTAATAATAATAACTAGGACTCTGCTAACTCCAAAGCAATTTCACTGACAATAGCCTTTATGGTACAAAGTCTAATGTTAATATAACACACTTTAGATAGATTGTTGTAGGTACTATGTTACCATGCTTAGAACGCAAACTTTTCTCTACATAATACATCAGAACATTACACACATTTCTTGTATGTGTAGACATTTTTTTTATTATTTACTTAGTTGTGTTTGATTGCCTAAGGCCTTTATCAAGTGCAAACGACCAGTGCAAGTGACCTCTTAGTCTATGTGTTGCCATCCTTAACAAAATAATTCGGCCAACGATTGCCAATTATGTACTCCAATATCATCGCCAAATAATCACCTTATAGCCATTGAAAGTTACTAATAGCATCTCCAAGACCGCTAGACGTGTATACCAACTAGTCAAGTTCTATCCGCATAGAGGGCGCTAGCGTGCCGCACTGTATCTTCGCCTCCTTCAGTTTACTGAGCGACAGACGCAAGTCATCCATCGTGATCGGCCGCACAGCATCCACGTATTCCTCGTCCGATTCTGACCCTGATTTCTGGGTAGTTTTACTCTGCAATAGAAGGTGTTTATGAGCTTTTATTTAACTTCACGTGTGTGGGTCAAATGTTGCGACTGAGTTTTAAGCCAGTTCTAGCGAACCGGTTGAGCTAAAATTTTGTATACGTATGTAAACAGATGACAAAGCAATATGTTGGTGCCGTCGCTGATGATGGATCAGGAAGGTGGTCGTAAGAACTTATATATATTCCTAAATTCAAGCTTGTTTTTTAAAGACTTAGTTTTTGACAACACGATTGACCCAATCATCGGGTGTTCGGCTGCAACGTCGCGTATCGTGGGTCGAATATCGCATGAAATTTATATTTATATGATCCACAGATTATGTGTACATCATGTACAATGCAGGAGAAATACCATTTATAGAAATATATTTTCGTACCCTGGACTAAAATTCAGATACTCAGTAATCTTAAAAGAACTACGAAGTACAAAATTTCTGCTTGCTGTAGGTTTTGACGTACCTCGTTCATTTCCCTTGCCATCTCGTCTCGTGCCAGATCCCGCACGCGGTACACAGCAGCTTGTCGGCACAGCTCGTGAAGGTCCGACCCGGAGAAACCTTCCGTGGAAGCCGCTAGGCGCTTAAAGTCAATCTGTTGATCAAATTAATTACATTTGCTTAAAAAAGGTGAATGAAAACTTCGTAAGGAAACCAGCACATCTGAGATGTTTTTGATGGTGTGTAAAGCCATGTCAGAGGCCTACGGGCGGTATAAATTGATTGTTTATCAACTACATGATTAGAAGAATTATAGAAAGTCTAAATGAATTTCTTTAATAATTTCTAATAATAATGATTGACCCTGGACGTGCGAATAGCCTGTATAAGTAAACAGAAACATACTTTGAGGGACACAATTTTTATGACGTCTATAGACGTCGTGTCTGCAAAGAAACTATGAAAGCTATTTTCGTTTACGGACTTAAAGCAGTATCGTACATGGGCTATATTCTCGTGTCAATGTCTACATATATAGCTAACGCAGTAAGCCTTTTCATGTTATTTTATAATTTAGTAAATGCCACCATTTCTTAATCTACTGTCCAGAAAAGAAAAGTCAAAACAAACTCAGAGGCCTTTTTAAAGTTCAGACATCATTGTATAACGCCTTAGAGGACCAGACGGGAGACTGCTTCTGCCTAAATATCGAACAAATGTGTTCGCCACTTTTTGAGGGGGGTGAGGTAACACACAAGCACAAAAGAACTTGCACTAAAGCAACAATAGCTCTCGACATTACATTAACAGTGTAAAATACAAACAAAATTGTGTCACAGACGATTAAAATCGTGTATTATCATTGTAACCATACAGCTAAAAGGTATAAAGGTTTGATTGGGAATCATATGCCAGTGGCGAGAGGGGAACGCCCGCTAAAAAAACTCCAGTACTAATTCCTTCAAGTATAACGCACCCTATGTACTGTCGCGGACACTCCCGCCTGACCACCACTAAGTTCATTGTCACTTGCACTAAAAAAATAGAAGCACTCTGTAGCCCCGCCAAGGTCAAATTAGAGAGTCCTTAAAATTCACAAAAGGGAGTACAAATGATGCTATGCTATGTCTCTAAGCTGCGCAGTGCAGATTGCAACTAATTACGTTCTCACTTTCCTAATAGACGAACACTTTAAGGGGGCGTGACACGGCGCCGGCGCAGGTTTTACACGAAAAAGAAGTGGGCAGGCGGAAAAGTCCGCGATAGTACGAGTGGCCTTTTGCTGGTCTAATTAATATTTCTTTCTTTCTTTCTAAAAGCCGATATACGGTATAAGTACTTACGTCGGGCGCGACGGGTTCAGATCGCAGTATGAGCTGCAGAATCCTCTCGCGCTGCATCTCACTGGGCATCGGCACGTGGAAGGTGGCCGGCATTCTACGTTGTATGGCCTTATCCAAGTCTTGGGGACGATTCGTGGCACCTAGAACGTGTAACTTTAGTAAAGTCGCACTGTTAAACAGAAGCAAACACTGTACAAATTTGTTGCAAGGATCGTGCAACTGAGGATGTTAAATAGAAACCCTTGCACAGAAATTGGAACACAATTTTTATAGATTACGTTTACCATAATGATATTATGAATATTCAGTGTAAACAGCGACATTGTACAATATAATAACTAGAAATAATAGCAAAATGTCGCACAAGGATATATAACATAAAACATTACAAATCAAACACAAATTCATCGTCTCTCACACTTTTTTAACACGCTTGCTCGTAAAGTGGCTCTTATTGTACCAGTTTTATGTTCATCATGAGTCTTATTGCGCACGCGTCTTTTCACATTACAGCACTAGTGCGGTAAAAAAACGCCTATCATCGCAACATTAATTTCTAAATTTCAGCTAAGTGATTTGGTGTCTCAAAGCTCTTGAATAAACGGACGGTGAATTCAAATCGTGAACAATAGCAAATAAGACAGGTTAAGAACAACCTAAACATAGTTTTTTTTGTGACTTGTTCATTTTGTATACGGCAATCGCATCATGCGTTTACTTAACAGACAATTTATGGAAGTTATACAAAACTAAGTATGTACAATAATTCGGCTTTGCTGAATGTCGGTTAGATAAAGTTGTGCGTTTGCGTAGCTACCGCCGTCCCAGCCGTATCAATTATACTGGGCAAAAAATCGTAAATTGTTATAAAAAGGCCCAAATATAAATTTTTATACAGGGCCCCTTAAGCATTAGCTACGCCACACACGATGAAAACGTCAAAATTCTTCGACTGCAGAATGCAGCAACTGAAATCTTGATTGCAGATCTTCTTAGCCTGATGAAAGTGTCTCCCTAGTACTAGAGTCGTGTGAAAAACGTAATACATAATCCACAGGCTCAAGATACTCGACAGACATGGTCTTCATCTGGTGCGGTAGCTGGTGGTGGTGGAATACCTCAAACATATCCTAATTTAAAGATAAATATTTGAAAAGCATTAACCCTTGCTTCTTAGCGAACTTCAAAGTTACAATATTCAATGGAAAAAGAATATGGTCGGGAGCAGGATTCGAACCTGCGTCTTCCGGATCGAGATGGCTTAGTGGTCAGAGGGCCTGAGTATTTATCCGGGAGGCGCAGGTTCGAATCCTGCTCGAGACCGTATTCTTTTTCCATTTAATATCCTAAGTTATTAGGCAAGTCCCATTTCGAGCCAATATGTAAGTCATAAGGATTCTTTAAAACTGTATTTAAAATTAATATCTTAAATTTCTTCGATTATTATAATAAAAACAACTTATAACCGAATTAATCGCGTGTATTATTGATTTTTGTTTTTCCTGACGTTTCGTACACTTTGCAGCATTTGAAGTCACATGTCTAAAATGAAAAAAAAAATACATTTTTTGATATAGTTATAAGTTGTTTTATTATAACGTATTTAAAATTCTTTTCAAATTCTTTTTTTTTTCTTAATATTTACCGTTAGAGAGACAAATAATTTGTTATCTTCATCTTGGCATTAACTTCTTCAAAGAGAGTTATTAAAATTAATTAAAATTAAAATCTTATATATACATATAGCTATAAGATATTCGAAACACATGCTCTTCTGGTGCGGTGGCTTGGTGATCAAGTATCTCAAGTCGATGTATAATAGTATAATGCTATAATACATCGACAAAAGATACTCGGCAAACATGGTCTTCTAATGGTGCTCTTGAATGCGCTTCAACATGGCTCTTTAATGTTAATTAAAATAATGCTAATAAAACATCTTTTAACCAGATTAATAGCGTGTATTTTACCTGACGTTTTTGTATTTTACCTGACGTTTCGAACAAATTGCACCGTTCATGGTCATAGGATAACTGATAGTACACGCGATTAATCTGATCTGATTTAAATATTTATGAAGATTATTATAAAGAAGAAATAGCTCAATAAGTACTTCTTTTTATGTATTGCATCTCGCAGGTCAACCTAGGAGGTTGTCGACTGCTTAACCGGGCTTTCCTATGGTAGCCTTAATAATTTTAAGCATTCGACTTATAAACAAAGGGATAACACGCTAAGGCCACCCCCTGCGGGGTACGAGCCTCGGCTTAGGGCGTCGCTGGTGGGAGGACAGCAATGGACTGGCTGGATCGGATTCATAAAGAAGTACTACAGAACCTGAACTATTTGTAGCCAATGTCATTGTGGTTGGTGATGTCTCGTTTCGTTACAACCAATAGTGTGCATATAGTCCAAAATATTTAGCTTAAATTTGAATGAAATGCATATATATATGTCGCAGATGGATGGTAGAATCCGCTGTTTTACAAAAGCGCTAGCTGATTTACAAAACAGTACTGTTTTATAAAATAGCTGAACAACGTTCAGCTGGATTGCCATTGCGATACGTTTAATAAAACAGCTACCCACCTTTAGACGTAATGCAGAATTACATAAATCGATGAGACAGGTTTGTTTATTGTATAGGTATATTAAATGGATAGTCACCACTCAAGTAAAAAAAAGATATTGTATTCTGATTTGACTTTCCGTGGCTGGGTCGACGTAGCCCCGCTTCACGGGGCTCCTATTTTTGTGACTGTCCGTGTCGGGATACACGAAACTTCCGAGCTCGCATCGCTCGGTCATGGATCAATTTAGTTTTTTTTTTTCATTATCTAAATATATTGTCGACTACTATAGTGGTTTATTATTTACGTCTTTCAAAATTTTCATCTTTTTTTTGCTATTGACAAGTAAAATAAAGTTATGTTATTATTGTTAAGACATACAGAGCCATATGCGACAAAATTCCGAACTAAAATGAACAATCCGACAGTTTATTTCACACTGTTTTACATAATCTCTGATCGTTGACCCGCTGCATTGATAAACGTAAAACGTTCATACAATTTTGCGCGTTATAGTTCAGTAATTATGTAAAACCGCTAAACGTCGTTCAGCTATTTTTTATAACAGTACTGTTTTGTAAATCAGCTAGCAGTTTTGTAAAACAGCTGATGCTACAATCCATATAAGATACTTACCTTTGTGATATAAAGATAAATAAATAAAATATAATAAAATCTGCGACATATAAACAACTTTTAAAATTAAATAAATATATTTTACGTAGGGACATACCCATAATGATGACAGTGCAGGTGGGTTCTGTAATGAGTCCGTCCCATAACGACATGAACTGTGTCTTCATCATGGCGGTCGCCTCGTGGTCGTGTTGTGTGCGCGTGCGCAGGAACGACTCGATCTCGTCTGGCAATATAAATAAAACTGGTTAAAATATATTATTTAATAACTTTCAATAAATTTCTGATCAACTGCGGTGCATGCATGGTTCTTGTCGACACGTTTGTCGATTTTAAACGTCAAATTTGACAGTGTTGATAAAACGATAAAATCCAATGCATAAAAACTTTTATCGAAAGGACAAGTTTGTCAAAAGGATCCGTGCTTGGACATCAGGTTTGACATGGGAAGTCATAGTCATGAGTTTATATGTTCAGTGACCATTTAAGATTACAATGAGAGCTGGTAAACAGGAATTTAATCTAAATTCGTCAACACAACAAATGGATTGCAGTATTACTAAATATAATGTTGCGCTAAAATATATAATACTGTGAAATGAAAAATACGGTCATGGGCAGGATTTGAACCTGACCTACGTCATAAAGATCGGCCGACGCAGTATACACAAAAAACTGTTTTTTATTCGAAGGTATTTTTTTATTGATTTGTAATCTCAAAGATTTAGAAATTCATCTCCTTCAATTTGGCTACTGCCATAACCCATTGAGGAGACAATAGATTTTTTATTGTTAAAACGTCTATAGGCGTCTACCGCTCCTGAATGGACAAAACCACAGCCTATATAAAGCTAAGGAATAGGGAATTATGTGATAAAACAACGTTGCTGTTTAAAAGATGTAGTGACAAAAAATTTAAATAGTATAGATGGTCAAACCATGTCAAATCAAAACGTTTATTTGTGATACATGGGTTACAAACAGAAGGTTCATTCCATGATCAGCCACTTGGGCATACAAATTATTATTTAAATTGGTTTTGTTAATATATTGAGATAATTAACCTTTCGGCTCAGTAACGTACAGATCTGTACGTTGTAACAATAAAAATCTATTGTGTCTGCTAATGACTGACGCAACAGCTTAATGAAAGACGCCTTGTAGATGTATCTACAAGGCAGGTGTAACTGGAAATTCCGGTAGGGGACGCCCTAGAAGGGCACACACTGACCTAATTAGTGGTATCCTCCAAAAAGATCAGGTGCGTAGTACCCGATGTATGATGATGATGTGATAGTATGACCAGCGTACCTATTCGCTATCTCAGTTGCCAACCGAATCGATGGACACTTTGTAGTACATTGCATCGTAAGTTTTTACTATTGTTGCCATCACAGACAAGCTCTAACACACGACGCAATGTACTACAAAGTGTCCATCAATTCGGTTAGCAACCGAGATAGCGAATAAGTACGCAGATGTATCAACGTGGACGAAGCAAAAGGCATAGTTAAGAGTATCAGGTGGCCATGGGAGAAAGGCGTGAGTGTATGTATGTGTGTATACAGAGCCAACAGCACCATGACTAACATACAATAATGTTATTCCTTAGGTTGTTCCTAGTGTGAATATGAATCTGTCAGTTATAAATGATAAATGATAAATGATTTTATTTCTGTAAATAGATCTGTTGAAGACACTTTTACAAGTCATTTTTATAAACTAGATGACGCCGGCGTTTCCTATCTGACTATCTCTGAGAAGAAACGCCGAAACAAACTCAGAGGTCAATGTCTCTTTTAAAGTCCAGACATAATAGTACATATCTATGTGAGTGTAACCATGCAGGGATCGTCTGGAATGGCCTTTTGAGGAAAGAGCCAAAGCAGCTTTGAGGTGACCTGTCCTGTCTGACGGCACGTATGCATCAGTCATCGTGTAGCTCAACCATAACTAAGGGAGCTCAACAACCCGTCACAAGACGATACCAGATCAGGAGGACATTTGCGTAGGTCACATAAAAACGACTCAAAACCGCCAGACAGGCTATGAGGTTCATGTATGAATTTCTGGCCCACATCGTACTCACATTCACAATGCAAATAGTGCTTAATATCCATAACAATATAAAAAAATGGCAAGAATTAATGTCAAAAAGAATCATAGAAAAATAATCATAATATAATAGATTCATTAAAAATGTCATAAAAATAAATAAGTTAAACATTAAAATGTCAACTGTAGTGTCTAAACATTAGAGCGAGCGGCACAATCCCAAGCATTTTTATCTTCTATGTAGTCTTTGACTTTATAGTAACCCTTTTTGCAAAGAGTCTGCTTAACATATGACTTGAATTTATTGAGGCTTAATTCTTGAATATTGCCTGGGATTTTGTTGTAGAAGCGTACACTTTGACATCTAAACGAATTACTGATTTTTTGGAGCCTAGTCGACGGTAGCACGAGTTTGTTTTTGTTCCTCGTATTGAGACTATGAATGTCGCTGTTTTTACAGTATAGATTAATATGTTTCTTTACGTACATCAAATTCTCATAAACATATTGAGATGCGACCGTCATTATCCCAATTTCTTTGAATTTATCCCTCAGTGAGTGCCTAAAAGTAAGGTTATAAATTGCTCGAATAGCCCTCTTCTGCAACACAAATATAGTTTGAATGTCAGCAGCATTTCCCCACAACAAAATGCCGTATGACATTACACTATGAAAATAACTAAAGTATACTAATCTGGCTGTTTCTATATCAGTTAATTGTCGTATCTTATAGACCGCGTATGCTGCAGAACTGAGTCTGTTCGATAATTTATTAATATGTGGGCCCCATTGAAGCTTCGAGTCTAAAGTAATACCCAAAAACATTGTGGTGTCTACAAGATCCAAATGTTCATCATTTATCAATACACTGGTTTTCATTTGCTTGACATTAGGTAATAAAGTTAGTAGGACATACCTATGAACACGATACAGGGCTGCAGTTTGACAGCGAGGCTGAACACGGCAGCCGCCAACTTCTGCGTCTCCCCGTACCACTTGTCCGTCAGTAAGGAAACGTCCAAGTTTATGAAGCTCATGTTCGCTTCCTTCGCCGTCGCTTTAGCTATCAGGGTTTTACCGCAACCTGAGTAAGAATAAAACAAATGATTTAAGACCAAAAAACCCAACTCTACTGAAAAGGGGGAACACGATGAAAATTGAGACACCAAAAACCTTTTCCAAAAATTATAACATGCAATCGGAGAAATCTAGAATGCAACGAACATCGGCTGTAAAATATGCCTCAGAATACATATTACAATTTATGGAATAATGCCGTCCTGTCTTAGATTTTAGCGAAATTATACATTTAAATTAGTATTAGATATAGATACAACTTTTAACTTTATATTAGTGTAAGTAGATTGTAAACGTTTCTAACTAAAGTATATGAGACAAATCTAATGACACCTCGTATGTTAATATCCATCAAGCAGTTTTGGCTATAGAGCCCAAAGTAAATAGATAGACATACACATGTACTACCTACACTCAAAAACCATAACCCTTCCGGGGCAGTCGACTAAAAACCATAATATAATATATCATAACGCCAGTATTTCCCAACTTGCACAGCATCATTATAATAACAGCCGACAGACGTCCACTACTGGACATAGACCTTCCCCATAGGTTTCCAAAGCGGACGGTCTTGCGCTCACTCTATCCACCTGCCTGCTATCTGCCTGCGACCTTTATGATATCATCGGTCCATTTTATCCTACTCTGCGTCTGATTCGAGAACCTCAATTCCATCGGTTATCGGTCCTACAAGCTATTTGATTTGCCCACTGCCACATTAACTAGCTATGTCGAAGACCTTGGGTCTTCTACGGATCTCGTTATCTTAAATTCTATCACGTAGTGAAACTCCGTACATAGCTCTCTCCATAGCTCGCTGAGCGAGTTTGCGCTTAGTACGAGGCCAATAGATAGCGACCGACCCAAATTGCACAAATGCCGTTATTCATTCCAATAAGAGTTATTGTCACAAACCGGACACAATACCAAGGCAGTTACGAAAATGTCGTAACAGAAAAATCTTGTAACACTACCCGACCCCAGTGGCGAACCCAGGGCCTTACGTTCAGCAGACGCACTTGCGTCGATTACACCAATGAGACATAAGAGATACGACTCCTAAAACTGCTTTTATGGGCAGCCATGTAATAAACAATAGCTTCACTCTCCATCTGTGCTCCAGCAATACATCGGTTCCCATCGTCAAAATAAAAATCTATGATTGCCGTTACGTGTAGTCAGAACCCTGAAAATCTGGCAACCAGACTTGATATTTAAATGAGAATAGACTAAAGAGTTTTCCTGTAAATACAAAAGAGGTTTTTGTTTGTTGAAATATTTCTGCTAAAACAGGTCTTAACTAGTATTTACCTGGAGGTCCATGCAACAGAACACCTTTAGGTGGCTGCGTGAGCCTGCTGTCAGCGAACAGCTCGCGTTTCTGAATGGGCAGGATTACGGTCTCGCGCAGCTCCTGGATAAGGTGGTCCAAACCTGCTATGTCCTTCCAGTTCACCTATACAAAGAAGTGAATAATATGAGAAAACTACGCAAGATTTTAAGTAGGCCTAAAATTTCATGCCCACTTTGTCACTTCAAACGTAGCGACAGTGATAGCAAACGATTTGAGGACTACCAAAAGGACTACATATGAACTTAAAATAGCACTTATTTATTTTGTCAAAAGAGCAGAATTAACAAAAAGAATATTATACTAAAACAGTAGAGTTACAAAATACATGTGAAGGCAAATTACGCAGTTACCTAATGGAGAATTTGGTTTAATACACATGGCGTCTTCTCGCTGCAATACGACGCACGATCGAGAGGGCATTTCAAATTAATTGTCAAAAAGTAAACGTTCCTTTGGTAAGATATCAAAATGTAAGAGAACTGTTTATAACTCACGCGGAATTCAATCAAGTAACTTCGTGGTTGACAGGTTCAAAGAGCAGGTTCAAAGAGGGCAGCATCAAGGCTCGGTATCGAGATAAATCTAGGTGTGCATAGAAGGCTATCGGATCGATATTAAATGGGAAAGTTTGTTGCACAGGCGTGCAGTGACAACGTATGCACCGCGTCTGCGTAGCGACCTACTTACAGTATCGATGTATCCCGAATATTACAGGGACATGAAAAGATCTATAACTTTAGGTTCCTAATATTCTAGATATGTAGATATACGACACCCTTTTTTCTAGGAGGTTAGGTAGATATCAGTCATCTTTTACTGTAGAGGATTCAAAAGTCGTTTCACTGAAAACTGTACAATGTAACTTTATACTTTTTGCCTGCACTCCTCGCCAAGAGGAATCTTTTCCACATTAATACGTCTTATAGTGACGTCATGAATGTGAAAGAAGAATATGGAAAAGAAAGCAATTGGCATAGCTTCGTTCGAGTATTTATCCGGGGGACGCAGGTTCAAATCCTGCTTACGACCGTTTATTCCACAAAACTTAACTTAATGACTTTAGAGTTCACGTCGAAACTTATAAAAACAACGAAGATATCACAGACTCGGAATATTTGCGTCGTAAAAATTATGTGAAGACCTCTGCCCTTCCAACTAGAATAACTACCCGTCTGCATTGCGACTGCCAAAATAAACATTGTTATATTAATATGAAACATTAATTATTATATTAATATGAAACATTGTTATATGTAATATAAATTAATAAACATTATTGTATTTAGGATGTATGTAAGTATGTATGTATGTTTGAGAGTTTCTTTATTCCACCTTAACTTCTAAACGCCTGAACCGATTTAGATGTATGAGGTATCGTTAGAATCCTTACATTTTCCCGAGTAACATAGTCAGATCGTTGGCGTGCTTGTTATTTTTTTAATTAATTTCATCTTGTTTTTATTTAATTTCATTATTAGTTATCCTTGTAGACCGATCTCGTCGTATTGATACCGAATATGCACTTAACTCATAACAGGGCAGATCAATAGCCCTTTAAAAAATGACATGGAATTTTAATAAATCATTAGATTAATTAGTCTATGTATAATTTGAAACGCTAAAGATACTTTTATTTTTAAATAAACGTTTTTAGTATTATAATTAGGAATGTTTCCGACTTTCCTGACCTTAGTGACCTTACAGTGTATTTGAGAGCCGGTTTAATAACATACGTAGCATGATACGCGGTAATTTTTTAATTTATTTGTTAATGTTTATGTCAATGTTAGAAGTCGCGTGATTATATGTCATTAATCATTAAGATTTATTGTAGCAGTCATAAAAAATAATATTAAATATGAATCGTCGAAAAAATTAGTTTCTACTGTTTAGTATGTCATCATCCTGCCCTTATCCTAATTTATTTGGGGTCGACTCAGCATGTATTCTTCCATAAATACTCTCTACTTGTACTGGAATGCTGCTAAAGTTTTGGCTATGAATTATGACCGGCCGCCTGCCTGACGTCAACCCTCGACTGTTTAATATGTATTTAAAAAAATAGGATAATTGGTGTGCAATTCTTGCCTCATCCTCTTCCAACAGTACTTGGCATGCTAGTACTTTTCAACAAAATGTGTCACTTATTCAACTCTTAATACTTCTTATATACTTGACCTAATTTCGGTTAAAAAAGTTGGCAGTTGGCTACACTTCCCACTTTCCTCCCACTCACTATGCTTTGGTAAAATGTTCTTTTATTTCTCTCATAGCTTGGCTACAAACAATTATTTATCAAAACGGCAAAGTTAACATAACATACCATCACGCTTATATTGTCCGAGGAGATATGCAAAGGTATACCTACACAGTATTATACACCCACATTTCACTAATGCTGTTATTAAGTCCCATGTAAGATATTGTGAGCCTATTGTCATCAATTGTATACAATTCCCAACTCCGGGCTGCTAGTCTGAATTTTGGTACAGTTAAACCCAATTACACGTTGCCGACCCGGGAATCCAATCAAAATCATATATTTCAAATAAACCATTTACATTTGAATTGTCAGAAGTTAGTAGCCACGTTCCAAAATGTAGATTCTTATGGAGAAGAACGGGCAAGAAACTCCACAGTAACTCTTTTTCATCAAATAGGTTTTTACAATAGTAGATATTAGTAACACTGTCTTTGTTGCAAAATAAATCGACCCCAGTACCTCACGCTCAGCAGCCCCACTTAAGCCCACTACATCAATAAGACAGTCATATATAAAAAAGTGCAATCAATATTTACTACTCACACTTATTTCATCAGGCACAACCAACTGTGAAGCGATGATCATCTCATGGTCGGTGAGCTTGTCCAGCGCGATGGAGTGCTTGTTGCCCAGCCCCGCTCTGCAAGACATCCTTAACACATGCATGGTCTATACAGTGGCCGTTCATTGTAACACAGATAATGTGGACATCACACACATGCAACTACTAAGCGTAATATTTACGTAAACTGCAGATGTGCAACCAAATGTGGTTGTATTATTTTAATTATGCTTCCCTAGGATACTAGAAAATTTTTAAGAATGTAAAGTAATACATTTTTGTGACAAGAAAAATATTTAATAAGGCAATCTCTACGAGAGGTAAAAATGATTTTGTTGGTACAGCACTTGGAATATTTATCTAGGAGGTGCAGGTTTGAATCCTGTTTATGATTTTTTATTCTTTAGAATTTGAAATAGAAAACCATTGAAGATTTGTATATCATCTTGAGAACCAAACAGACACTAAGTAGAGTTAAGCAGGACGAAGAATAACAATACATTTCTGTTTGTAACAAACTGAATTAGTTACATTTGCATGACAGGTTAATACATTGCTTTTTGGTAAAAAAATATAATAAGGCAGCATATGTTTTTTTGGGACTCTCATAACTTAATGTTTAATGTTTAAAGTACATGAATTGAAGTCAGTTTGAGTTGAATGCAATATTGGTTTTCATTTCATTATATTGTATAAACAATCAATTCAAATGACAAAACACAAAAAATAAATTGTTATGTCCACAGACAATACAAGCTTCAAAAGCACAATTATTTGGGGAACATAACATCTGCATAGTAATATCTTAGGTTTGCGCGATCACTACACATTTGCAGCGTTCGTGTTCGCAGGAGGACTGGACGCACGCTGCAAAGTGTTCGAAACATCAGGAAAACCAATAATACACTTGATTAATAAAAAAGTTGTTTTATTATAATAACATCTGCAGTTCAACAGGTTAAAGCCACATTTTATTCAATAACAGCCACATGTAGAGAACAAACATAAAGTAATGATACCCCATCATTCATATAATCTAGACAGCCAGAATTCTTAGATATGTTTTCCAGTTGATGACTTATACATAGAATCTTGTGGAGAATTGTAGTATTTTGCTTTAAATTAATTAATTTTGACTTCTATATGAATAAGGGGGCTATTTGTTGAAAAAAAATCTACATGTCAATATGTTTTGACTTCTAATATTAGATAATAATGATTGATTAGTTATGAATTAAATAAAAGACAATTGTATTAGTATAGTAATTAAAGTATCTGTAAAATGTAACAGATAAGCCATGTAGTTGATACCCAATTTGAATGTTATAATAATAAAAAAATGTTTTGATAAGTAACATTCCCAATATAAATATTTTTAAATATAATACCAAGCCATTTAAATATTAATTACAACCCAAAGTGAAACATTAATTGGTAAACAAAAGAATCTGTCTTTGAATATAATTAATTTAATTACTAAAGGTTTTAAATACTTTTTGACAGTAACCATGATCTCTTGCACAGATAAACATACTCCTCTTGTTTCTCTACAACTTCCATTCAAATTTATTCAGAATTAGAAGCTGCATTTAGTATTTATCAAAATGTGTATTGAAAGCAAAGTATAATACATTTTTCGAACAAATAACCTCTTCTGCCTCTAAGAAGTAATTAGTATTCATTGAGCAGTTTAACCTGGCTCCATGATGTTGAAGGCTATGCTATGATTTTCCAATAAACATAGAGTAAAATCGAATGTATTACTTTTATTTTAAGTGGATGATGAGGACTTTCATTAGCATATTAAAAACAACTTCAAAAGAAAATGTTGACAGACATGAGTTCTATACATGGTGAATTTGATTATCATGCTAAACTGACTTAATCAGTTAAGAAAAAAAACATTGCAATGATAAAAAATTTAGGTTAGCTATCACCGGGACATCAGAATTACAGACTAATTAGCAAATAAATCGTCTGATACGCATTCCTAGCGGATTCTAAGAGCAAAATAGAGAAGAATGCGTTTATAATCTTGTGTTATGACGTCAAAGAATCGATCGATACTTACTTGCGTAACTGTTCACGAGCTCGTTCCTCCGCCTTCTTCCGACTCTTGGATGTTGGATCTATCTGGTTCACGAGCCATTTTATTGAGAAATAAGTCACCGCAGACACAAAAGCAACGCGTATAGCCATTTGGAACACATCGTTCCGCGTAAACGCAGACCCTTCCACCATCATGCCGTAAGTAAAATGAGTAACTAATCACAAATAAAGTAAGAAGTAGATATTAAAATCCGTGTGCTCTTCGATTTATTAATAAAATATTAATTTTAGAATTTCTTCACAAATAGGTAACAGCCGTCATGCTTTTGTGAATTTTTATCATAGACAATTTGATAGAATGATGTCGTTCCATTCCTATCAAAAACCTCTAACATAAGAGCATTGACCTGTTTAAATAGATGCAAAGCAAAAAACTGATTAACGATTATATCAATTCAATAAATTCAAACATGTTATATATTCTAATTTGTTTAAAAGCCTTATCGTTTTTGGCCTTATCTAACCTCTTTATTGTATAAAATTATCTATTAATCTATTTACAAACTTTTAGAATGCCGAGAACGATCGAGAAGTAATTCGTCAAAAGAAATGTATTTAAAAAATAAAATACGATTTTGATTGATGGTAATCATTCTGAAGTCTGAAATGAACCATTCTGAAACTCGTTTGGTAACTTTATGGTTATGTATTTTATGATATTGCTTGTGACGTTTTTCATTTAAATCTTACTAGTTTAATACTAAGAAGAAAAAAACTATTATCTAAATTAACTATTATTAAAACTAAAGCTATTTTAATAGAAAGAAAAAAAACTGTTATCTAAATTATAACTTTATGAGAGCATCGAAAAATTCATCCGCGTCGCTGTCAACTGGGAGGCCTGGGAGCGTACCCAAAAGGCTGGCAGCATTGCCACGTTAAACAGCAATACCAATTCTTCGTGCACAATGCAAACAAGCCCTTGGGTCACGTGAAGTGTCGACCAATCGCCATGCGATCTCTTTATAGAGAATGCGAGCGCTCGGACCCCACGACCCGATGTTTCAACCCCAAACGGTTCAAAAATATAGTTACTAATAAAATTTGTGCAGGACGCCCGCGCACAGCTGCCGATAACAGTAGCTGTTAATATTTAGTGTTATTATATCAATGTCTGTAATTAATATCTGGAAATAATTAGTTATAAATAGTATTAGATCATGTATTTTGTTATTCGGAACACAGAACAAGAGAGTTGTGATTGGTGGATGGGAACTTTTGAACATGGTTGCCCCTGCCACTACTTGCGACCATACAAAATTGTATATAATCGGAGCAGTTCAGTTCAGTTCAGTTCAGTTCATTATTGTAAGTCAAGATTGTTATAATGTTAGATCAAGAATAAATAATTTTCAAGCGAACCAGGAGTTTAATTGAAATCGTGAATATCCTCCAACCCAGTGAATAGTGTGGGGTCGGCAGAGCACTCCGTACATTGGTCCTTCGAGCCGGATACGAGGAAGATCACTATTGAGAAGACTCCAACGAACTTTTTGAAGATTATTTAGAAGAATTATACTAAGAACAATGCCAGTTACGAGGTCTACAGGGAAAAGAGGCGGCCAGGCGTCGACTACAGTCACAGAACAAACTGAAACCGCCACGGAAACCACTACAGAAGCTACTACAGAGACTACGACTGAAACATGCACTACGGAAGCGACGGGAACGACAGCTAATATCACAGAAACACCCGCCGCGACTACGTCTACAGAAAAACGCACCACGCCGCAACAAGACGATGCAAATAAGAACAAGGAAAGTGGTCGCCGCAGCAAACCTGTGTCACAGAAGAGTGACAGAACTTCAAAAGCGCGCCGCATAGCCAAAGCCAAGGCAGAGCTAGCACAACTAAAGATCGAGTTAGCAGCCGCGCGCCTCGCTGAAATCGAAGCTGAATCTACAGACGAAGACTTATCCTCTGTTGCCTCGGAAGCCGGAAATGAACATCGAGTGACTACTTGGCTAGAATCAAGTCAGCTGCTCGCCATTGCTGACAGACCGCATCAAACTGAATTGAAGACGTCGATCGAACCTGCAGCCCCAGTGACCGCCGCCGTGTCCTGGGTCATCCCGCATCTTTACCGGCGGGAGTTGCCGCTATGCACCCGCCGCCTGAAAACTTGAACACTGAACCTGAACCTAGGAATACCGCTCACCTACAAGCGGGAGTTCCAGTGAACGACACGCTGCCGGTGAGCATCGCCGCCTCCTGGCAGCCGAACTTTGCGACTGAACAGCCGCACTTGAACCCACCGCCAGTGATCGCCGCCGCAGCCTGGCAACAGATCCCCGCGTCTACGCAGACACACCTGAACCCTCCGCCAGTGATCACCGCCGCATTCTGGCAACCGAACTTCGTGCCTGCACAACCGCGACCAATGCCAGCGCCAGTGGATCCCGTCGTATCCTGGCCACAGAACTCGACGCACGTGGAAACGAACACATCATGGCATCCGATCTACACTACGGCACCGTATCATAGCTACACTCCGGGGCCTACTGCCGCGCCCTGGGTGCCGCCGTCCATGCCATCAGCCCGCGTCGTGCAACAACCTGCAACATTGGCCGTCCAAGAACCAAGGACGGACTTGAAAGAACTCGCTGCTGCGATCACACAAGCTGTGCAAGCCGCACAGTACCAGCAGCCCATGAAACACAGTGAACTACCCTGCTTCAACGGAGCTCATCAAGATTGGCTCACGTTCCGCGCCGCCTACTGTGAGACAGCGCACCGATTAACAGCAGTGGAGAACATGTCGAGACTGAGAAGAAGCCTACGAGGAATAGCCAAAGAGGCTGTACAAGGTCTACTAATAGTAAACGCAGACCCGAACGAAGTCATGAAGACACTCGAGCTACGCTTCGGACGCCCAGACTCAATTGCAATGGCAGAGATAGAGCGTCTACGAACTTTACCACGCCTCACCGAATCTCCTCGTGAAGTCTGCACTTTCGCCACTAAAGTGGAAAACATAGTTGGGACTCTACAAGCACTCAACTGCGGACATTATCTCTTCAATCCAGAAGTCACGAAGGCTATTGTCGAGAAACTCACGCCAACCTTGAAGAGACAGTGGTACCAATTCTCAGCAACACAGCCAAGAACAGAACCTGATCTTCTGAAATTTACCCGATTCATCAAGATCGAAGCAGAGATATGCAGCCCATATGCACTACCTGAAAACATCGCTGCAACAACACAATCTCCTCAGAACACGCAGCGACGTCAGCAACGGGTACATGCCGCACAAGAAGCGAACAAACCAAAGTGTGGTCTGTGCGATCGTCAGGGGCACAGCATCATAGACTGCGATCAGTTCCAGAAAGCAACTACTGATACAAGATGGGACATCGCGAAGAAGCATCGCCTGTGTTTTCGTTGCCTCAGATTCCGAACGAAGCAACACAGCTGTAAACCCAAGAAGTGCGAGATAAACGACTGTGTGCATCTACATCACAAGATGCTACACGCCACTAGTACAGCTACCAAGAAGAAAGAAGAAATCGACCGCTCCGGAGAAGAACAAGAAAAGGTTCACTCAGCATGGACACCGAAGGTGTCATTTCTTAAAATAATACCAGTGCAACTCTCTGGACCGGCGGGAGCTGTAAACACTTACGCACTCCTTGATGACGGCTCTACAGTGACACTGATAGACGAGAGCCTAGCCAATCAAATCGGAGCAGAAGGATCTTGTGAACCACTACGAATAGCATCCTTCGACGGCGAGCCCACGGTCGACATATCATCTCGACGAGTGAACTTCTTCATTAAAGGACTTCACACATCAGAACGTAAGCTGCGTGCAAGAACAGTCAAGCAGCTAGAATTGGCTGCACAGAGGATCCCTGGAGAAGCAGTACGGGATTGTGAACATCTTCAAGACATCGCTAATGACATTGTGACCGAAGATGCCAGACCTAGACTCCTGATCGGCCAAGATAACTGGGATCTCCTCATCACAACGGAGACCAGAACAGGGAGGAAGAACCAACCAGTGGCCTCACTAACACCACTCGGTTGGGTTCTACACGGCAGTCACACGCGAGCACTTGGCCACAGAGTGAACTTCATCAGACATGCTAACACAGAAGATGACCTACATGAACTGGTGAAGGAATACATCACAATAGACAACTTGCAAATCAATCCGAAGAAGCCCATTAACGATCCCGAAGAAAAAGCACTTCGCATTCTTCAAAAATATACTAAGAGAACTCCAGAAGGAAGATATCAAATTGCTCTATTGTGGCGAGATGAAAACATCAAAATGCCAGACAATTACGATAGCGCTCTGAACAGACTCATCAGCGTAGAGAAAAAGGTTGACAAAGATCCTGAACTAAAGAAGAGGTACTCTGAACAAATGGAAGCACTAGTATCAAAAGGATACGCCGAACCAGCTCCATCCGCAATCTCGAAGCATCGAACCTGGTACCTACCACACTTCGCGGTTTTCAACCCTATGAAACCGGAGAAGTTGAGGATTGTTTGTGACGCTGCAGCCAAGACCAGAGGAGTCTCTTTGAACGACCAACTACTCACAGGTCCAGACTTACTACAATCGCTGTTAGGAGTGATCATGCGATTCCGTCAGCACTCAATCGCCGTGACCGCTGACATCACCGAAATGTTCCTGCAAATAGAACTACGACCAGAAGACCGGGACACTCTCCGTTACCTGTGGAGAGGAGATCGGAGAGATAACCAGCCGCCGGAACAATATCGCATGAAGTCACTGATCTTCGGAGCTTCTTGCTCACCTGCAACGGCAATTTATGTAAAAAACACGAACGCTGAGAGATATCAGCAAGAACATCCAGAAGCAGTCGAAGCTATCAAAAGAAAGCATTACATGGATGACTATTTGAACAGTTTCGACAACCTAGAAGAAGCTATAGAAGTCTCGAAAGCAGTAAGCGACATCCACAAGGAGGCACATTTCGAACTCAAGAAATGGTCATCCAACTCCACCGCCCTGCTTGAAGCGCTAGGGGAAGTCACTAAGACCGAAGATACTATCAAGCTGGAAAACAGTATCGAAACAGAACGAGTTCTCGGTCTGATATGGAAGCCGAAAGAAGATTCGCTTGCCTTCAATTTGAATCTGGCACGCATACCTCAGAACATCCTACAGAATGACACGCCTACTAAGAGAGAAGCACTCAGAATAGTAATGTCCTTGTTCGACCCATTGGGACTTGTATCGCCGGTGACCATCAGAGCCAAACAGATTCTTCAGGAAGTTTGGCGTCGCGGAACAGCATGGGACGAAGCCCTAGACGGTGACCTAGCAGAAAGCTGGAGGAAATGGCTCACTCACCTGAGAGAAGTTGAACACATCGCCATTCCACGAACGTACCCAGGCTTCAGTGCTACGTATTCGCTGCAGTTGCATGTGTTCACAGACGCTAGTGAATCTGCATACGCAGCAACAATATACTGGCGAACAGTCACCAAGGACGGAAGAGTCTACGTCTGCCTGGTTACAGCCAAAGCCAAGGTGGCACCACTAAAGCTAATGTCGATACCACGATTGGAGCTACAAGCGGCTGTACTTGGCGCTCGCATGGCATCAGCAGTCAAAGAAGAACACGAGCGAACGCCAGAGTCAACCACATTCTGGACCGACAGCAGAACCACGCTGTCATGGATCAGAACCGGCTCCAGATCCTACAAACCATATGTCGCTCATCGCATAGCGGCAATCGAAGAACATAGCTCCACCAACGAATGGCGCTGGCTCCCGACCAAATTGAATCCAGCAGACGATGCAACAAGAGATGTGCCACAGAACTACGGACAAGATCATCGCTGGTTCAATGGTCCAGAATTCCTTCTGGGTCCTCCGGAGACATGGCCAGCTGACGTGAAGAATCATATCATAATCACAGGAGAAGAAAAAACCTGTAGCTTGATCGCCAACGAACCAAAGAACGTACAGATCAGCGAAGCTATACCAGATATCAAAAGGTTCTCTCGCTGGGAGAGGTACCTTCGAGCCTCAGCACGAGTTCTGCAGTTTCTGCAACTCTGCCGGCAATCAGGGCAGAGCATCCATTACAAAAGAACCAAACAGAACAACAGGACAGACCCTGATTGGAGAAAGAACAAACAGACATTGCCAGCTAAAGCGAGAGAAAGGCCAGACATCACGAACAATTACCTGCCTCTCACCGCTGAACTTTTACGTAGCGCTGAGAATCTGATCTTGCGAGCTTCACAAGAACAAGCCTTCCAGGAAGAGATAGAAGCTCTGAAGAACGAGAGATCCATACCTCGGAATAGTCGCCTGCGCGCACTGTGCATAGAACTCACAGAGGGAGAGATTCGCCTGAAGAGCAGAATAATCGCCATGACGGACGTCACAGAACGCTTGAAGAAACCGATGGTACTAGACGGAGACCACCTCGCGACACGACTGTGGATCGAACATGTCCACCGCCAATTACATCATGCGGGCGTTGAAACGACAGTCAATGAATGCCGTCAGCAACATTGGGTGCTCCGTCTACGACCGACCGTCAAGAACATCGTCAGCAAGTGTCTACGATGCCGTATAAAGGCAGCCTCTCCACCACAGCCGATGACAGGGAATCTCCCTTCCTGTCGCTTGGCACACCATCAGCGACCATTCACTTTCGTCGGGTTGGACTACTTTGGACCGCTGACCATAACAGTGGGACGGGGCCATCAAAAGAGATACGTCGCCTTATTCACGTGCCTCACGACGCGAGCCATCCATCTTGAACTTGTGGCATCGCTCAACACAGATTCGGCAATCATGGCATTACGACGTATGATAGCGCGCCGGGGATGCCCAGCGCAGTTGTGGTCAGATAACGGGACCAATTTTCACGGCGCAGAGAAAGAGTTACGAACCGCCATCTTCGCAGCTACAGAAGAAGAAGCTTCGAAAAAGATGATCGACTGGCGATTCATCCCACCTGGTGCACCTTTCATGGGAGGAGCATGGGAGCGCATGGTGAGATCCGTAAAGACAGCACTCGCCACCACTCTGAACGAGCGTTTCCCAAGCGAGGAAGTGCTTCACACGCTGCTCATAGAAGCCGAACACACCGTGAACAGCCGACCGCTTACCCATGTGTCAGTGAACCCCGAAGATCCTGAAGCCTTGACACCCAATCACTTCATCTTGGGTGGTCCAGGTCGCATTGCTGCACCTGGGGAATTTGATGACAGTGACTTGCGTCTAAGAGCCAGTTGGCGAGCAGCTCAGAGACTCGCCGATATATTCTGGGCCAGATGGCTCAAAGAATATCTCCCAGAACTACGCAACCGCAGAGAACCGCACAACAAAGGCACGATTCCCAAGATTGGCGATCTGGTGCTCATCGTGGACAGCAATCTTCCACGGAACATGTGGATACGAGGACGTATCTGCGCTACATTCCCCGGACCAGATGGAGTTGTTCGCACGGTGGATGTGACCACCAAAGGCGGCACCCTGCGACGTCCAGTGAAGAAGATAGTCGTGCTACCGATCGGGAACGGCGATCCTGCACCATCTTCTACGGCTGCGACGTCAGCGGCGGACGACGCACGGTGGGAGGAATGTGCAGGACGCCCGCGCACAGCTGCCGATAACAGTAGCTGTTAATATTTAGTGTTATTATATCAATGTCTGTAATTAATATCTGGAAATAATTAGTTATAAATAGTATTAGATCATGTATTTTGTTATTCGGAACACAGAACAAGAGAGTTGTGATTGGTGGATGGGAACTTTTGAACATGGTTGCCCCTGCCACTACTTGCGACCATACAAAATTGTATATAATCGGAGCAGTTCAGTTCAGTTCAGTTCAGTTCATTATTGTAAGTCAAGATTGTTATAATGTTAGATCAAGAATAAATAATTTTCAAGCGAACCAGGAGTTTAATTGAAATCGTGAATATCCTCCAACCCAGTGAATAGTGTGCGGTCGGCAGAGCACTCCGTACAAAATTATTATATTTTCGCCGTTTAAGGGTCTCCGCAGCTGCAACAGCAGCGCCAGCACAGCCCGCCGAGCTGGAAACATGGGGTGGTGCAAGGGTATCGACGCATGTTGCGTCCCATACCAGAGGCCTACCCATCTTCCACGTCAGTAACAACATGCCGTCTGGTCTCTTATCATCGTCACGTGCCAAGCCATTTGGTTCTAATATGGCTAGAACGCCGGCGGTAGTAAGAGCACGACGAATAGTGTCATTAACATTGGCGTGCCGTGGTATGCATCCTGCACTCCTGCTGCAGGACAGGCCGTGGTGTCCGAGGCTGTCGACAGCTTCACCGCAGTGACAGCGATGCGGAGCACAGCACGGAGCTCCCAAACGTAGGCACGTAGCGACGCGGAAAGTAGTGTCATCTAACATAGTGCCTATGGTAGACGACGGAACTGTATGAAGCCACAAGCCCGGCTCCCATTCACCCACAGCCAGTAAGCTTGCGCGCTCAGCAGTAGTGATTGACGTATTGATAAGTTCATACCGTGTCACTCTGCAGAGCGGCTCATCCCACTGTCTTTGAGAGAATAGGTTGACGGGCAGGTCCATATTTGGGCAGGCGATTTTCTAGGCATTCATAGCCTCAGCCATACAAGGTAGGTACCTCAAAATTAACTAGTGTATATGCAAGTATATTCCTAGTTAATTTTTCAGTACTGTGGACCGAGGATAGGAATGCTGGTAAGCTTATACTTGAAATTTTGCGGGCGACGAGACCACCCAGACGTATGGGAAGGGTAGCCTGTACCCAGGCTCGGTCGTCCAAAGCCACATTTAGAATAGAAGTTAAAGTATTTCTGATAATTTTGTTTAATTTTTCCAGAACGTGAGCTTGCTTCCATATAGGTGAGGAGCGGAGTACATACATTAATTTCAGCCGAAACAGCAGTAACGAATTACGGTCATAGCCGAATGCATATTAATTTTGAGGAGTCTGTCCGACATGTCACAAAATATTTGATTTTTTCATCAATGAAAGTTGAAAACAAATCTTCTTAAATGGGTGACTCTAAGAGGCGTAGGGAATTTCTATCAATTAAATTAATTTGTGGGACTATGGAGTTGAAATTTTCAAAGATTGTCTGTCTGTCGGTGCTGTCAGGTATGTAAATTTCACATTTAGACGGGTTGAGTTCTAGACCAATACGTTTAAATTGTGATTTTAAAAAGTTAAAATCTATTAGAACTGCAACTATATTGCTTCCTAGGGTTCCGTCATCCAAATACCAAACGTTAAATTTAGTATTTAATTGTTTAATTCAAAGGGGTCACCTTGTTGACAGCCAACGGCGGATTCCAACAAGTTGATTTTATAGAGTAATTTTGACGGATATCTATAACATTGCATAAACTGTAAATTTTGGGTACTTCTTTTTGAGCCTCTGTCAACAAGGTATACCGGTTTACGGAATTAAAAGCATTCTTAATGTCAACCTTCAAGATAACTTGACCTTTTCCAGAATTTAGATACGTGGATAGGGCGTGTACGGCAGCTTCACAGCCCCCTTTTGATCCAAAACCTAGCTGGAGGGGCTGGAATTTTTCCGAAATAGTGTCGTTGTAGTACTTACTCTTGCGCAGGGCACATAGATTGGCCCCGTACAAGATATCAATGACGGCTTCGTTCACATTGCCGGAGAGCATTAAATTGGTCAGTGCCGTAAGCTCCTTCAAAAGTGTCTCTCCAGGTTCACCGGCGCTTGGAGCTGTGAGGTCCTTTAGATGTTGTGCTGTTAAGCCGTCAAGGCCACTTGCAGAACCGCTTGGGAAGGAGCATATGACAGCGACCAACTGCCGAGCTGTAATAAAAAGGGTGTTAGATTTCGGGTCGGGGGGATCAGGAAAGGAAAGGTTATTCGCTGGTACAGGATGTTTGCTCTCCAGGGCTGAGTGTCTCTGGAGAACATGCTGCTATAACATCGCTACTAAAAAGAATCCTGGCCGCACCTCTTATATCACCTTCACAGAACTTTGACTATATATAGTGAGATACACCTTTGGAAGAAGAGTATATCTGTTCTGGGAATTTTGAATCAATACATTGGGTCGAAATGTTACAGTTTTCTTTAATTTGGGTAGTTAGTGTCTATTTGGTAGCCAAATTCTTATTCACATGTAGAATCCTGTAAGGGAAGGTGAGTCCCCAAGCACGTTGCGAGTTCTCCCGGGTGGCAAGGCGAACGCATTGCGCTAGGTGTTGTGCAATTAAATGCCTAGCGCCCCGGGGAACCCGTTTGAAAACTAGAACAGATGTTTTCAATTTGGATATCGTTTGCCAAAACCGAAATGAAGCGTTTATGATAATGTTTTTCGTTACTGGTTTCATAAAAATGTAACTCAAATAATTAATTGTTTAGTTTTATTCATTTAAGTCAAAAAAAAAATATGTAGTTTTTGTAAAAAGTTTTAATTATTACAACCTGTTTCTGAACGGTACATAAAATGTAGCTCAGTTACACAAATCAAATATCGAATTTAAAAAAGTGAGCTGTCATAAGATTTATTTTCGTGGACTATGAATTTATAATATAACCTCAAAATGACATGTTTTATTTCGATATAAATATTTTCGAATAAATCTCGTCAATAAAAGTGCCTTTATAATAACAATAAAATGAAAAAACCTAAACCCGGTGCACGTCCTAAGTTTGTGAATACGCGTAAAGTATTACGAAAACAAAAACGGCAGCAAAAGAAGGCCCATCGTCAGGAACACTACCTGAAAAAGAAAGATCTGAAGCAGCAACCAGTATATACAGCAGGCCGGTTCGTCAAACGATCTGCCGACTCACCTGAACCGAAGGTTGAGGTGAAGGTACCTATGGAAACTTGAAATTTCATACCTGTATATTTTATTAATACTTATTGAGATCATTGGTCAAAATTGTTCCAAACAATGCATTCTTTGATACAATTTCTGATTGAAGTAACCTAAACCCTGTGAGAGTCAAGATGAATGGTGTGTGTTGTTATAACAGAGACCAAACTTGTTTGTTTTGGGATAAGATTTAAGAAGAAATAATTATTTTCAATGTTGTTTTTGAGTTATTTATGTCTCCTGGATCTCCTTAATCCAATGAGGATTTGATATACATACATACTTTATACTATAGAGTAGGTAGTTTAGTATGTAGGAGGGTACAGGGATATCACAGATTAATAATGAAATTATTGATTATTCAGAATCATCAGATCAGTAATTTTATTTATATCATCAATATTGCAGAAAAAGAAACCAAAACTTGAAACACTGCTAGACATCCTCAACAAAGAACGTCAGAAAGAGAAGAATGTAGAGAATAAACTCAAAAACCAGATTGAGGAACAGAGAAAAAAAATGTTGGTGATGGCCAATGAGGATGAGGATAAGATTATCAAGAAGTTGGAGAAGCAACTTGGGCTTAACAAAACTAAGAACAAGAATAACTTCTTTGCTGATGATGGACTTGACTGTATCCTTTTTAACCAACATAACATAGCATCACACCTGTTTTCCTCGAAGGGGTAAGCAGGGTTATACAGAGTGGACCATCCATTAATCATGTGATGATGTTTTTAGTATTTTTTAACCCCCCCCCTGGTCATAGGTGGTGAGGTTTAAGACTAACCCCCACCCCCACCATAAATCACGTATTTTTAGGACCTAACAAGAATCTTAAAATTTTTAGAATATTATCTTTAAGTACAGGAAATAAATACACGTGATATCTTACTACACACCACTCCCCCCTTGTGATTATTCGTGATTTTTGCCAAACCCCCTCGCCCCTTTCGAGCCTCATATAATTAATGGATGGCCTTTCACTTACTGTTATTAAGACCCAAGTAATATGTGGTGAGCCTATTGTCACCACACATACATAGTCTCCACCGGGCACTATTCCAAAGGCTGCTACTGAAAATTTCCTAACAGAAAAACCTAATGACTCTGGCTTACCTGGGAATCAAAGCAGTTGTGACTATTACAACATAGTCTCTAAAAAATTTACTCTTAACACAAGTCCAGTACACCATATGCGGTACATACACATTTTTTAAATAATGTGTCTGCATCACGGTCTGCAAACACAACATCTACAGACATAATAGTAATATAACTTTTATTGTCTTGTCATTTGTCATCCAAAGTGTATTCAACAAACTCAAATTAGAAATTAGCATGGTGATCAACCCTTGCATGGTTTGCTGTTCATCTGCATTTAAGGGGTGGTTCTGTTACAATCTAAAATAATTGGTGTCAAGCCAGACATCTGATAGCCCAGATTGTTAATGGAATGGGATTGTACCCTTTTTTTCATGTACCAAACAAGTGTAATCATAATTTCAGTTCTTGTCTGGAGTTTAACCGCCCCCCTCCATCCCTCCCGGCAACAGGCTTGGTTTTAAGTAATGGGATTTGTGGAGACTTTTCTTTTAAGTAACTATTTTTTATACCTGTGTTTTAAAATTGAAACCTGACACACACAGACAACAGACAAACAGATTCTTAACTTCAACCACAGATCTCCTAGAAATATGTGACAAATCAACCACAGAGCAAATAGTGGCAGCTGAGAAGCATCTAGCTGAAGTAGAAGGTGATTCTGATTTTGAATCTGACCTTGCAGCAGTTACTGGAAAAGAAATTAAAGATAAGAAGAAAAAAGACAACAAAAGCAAAGGAAAACGAGCTAACAATGAAAGTGATGATGAAGATGCGTCTGATGATGACATTAGTGATAGTGATAATGATGAGGAAATAGGAAGTGAAGAAGAATTGGATGGGGATATCAGTGAAGGTGAAGATGAAGATGGGGGTGAAGGAGACAGTGCTATGAGTGATAGAGATAGTAATGTGAGTGATGGAGATGAGAATGGTGACTTTACTGATGAAGATCTTTCTGATGATGCACCTGAAGGTTTTTATTTATTTGCCTTTATTTGTTTGTCTGATTTTATTAGTCTATCAAAAATTGTATCTTAATATATATAAATCTCGTGTCACAATGTTTGTCCTCAATGGACTCCTAAACCACTTAACCGATTATAATAAAATTCGCACACCATGTGCAGTTCGATCCAACTTGAGAGATAGGATAGTTTAAATCTCAAATTATAGTCGCGTGCGAAGCCGGGACGGACCGCTAGTTGTATTATAAATAACATGCAGTAAAAAACTTGAAGAGATAAAGAATAGGTCTGCTGCCTATTGTAACATAGTTCAATATTCTAAAATAAAACTAACTAAACTAAAGTTCATATTAATCATAATGTTTCAGAAAAACCAACAAAGACCTTAAAATCGAAAGCCAAACAGAAAATAAATAAACAAGAAACTCCCAATAATAACAAAACAAATACAAAATCAGAACCAAAATCTAACAAAAAGGAGAAAATCATATCTGAAAATGATTTGAGTAAAGTTTTCAGTGATGATGAAGTTTCTCATCTGTCTAGTGACGATGATGATAATGATGATGATGATGATGAAGGTGATGAACCAAAAGTTGAAGAGAAAAAAGAAAAACCTGATGTTTGGGAAGATATTTATGGAAGGAAGAGAGATAAGGAGGGAAATATTATTAAGGTAGTGTTGTAATTAATACTATATTTTTAAATAATCATAATTTTTTTACCCTATAGCCCAAAAAAAAGCAATATTATGTTTTTGGGTTCATGTATGTATGTAAGTATGTATGTTTGTGAGTTTCTTTATTTCACCATAACTTTTAAATGCCTGAATCGATTTCGATGTATGTGGTATCGCTAGAATCCTTAAATTGTCCTGGGTAACAAAGTGTAGTAAGATTTTGAATAATGGCAGGCGGAATTTTTAGTTTTTTAATTAATTCGATCCTGTTTTCTATTTAAATTGTTATAGATATTTTATTTTGTAATAGTTGTACACTTTAAAGGTATTGTTATTTAAATTTGCAGGAGGTTAAAGGCGTATACATTCCACCACATCTTAGGAACAAAGATTCTAGTTCAGATAAGCAGTTAATGCAGTTAAAACGACAAATTAAAAGTAAGTAATAATAATAAGTTACTGTGTTTAAAGTCAGTCTGCCTAGCCTTTTCCTAATTACAATAGGGTCGGCTTCCAGTCAAACCAGTATTTTACATGGAGCGACTGCCTATCTGACCTCCACAACCCAGTTACTGGGTAATACGATATCTCGTGGTATGACTGGTTGTCAGACTTTTAGGACTCTGACTACCCGTAGCAGCTGTCAGAGTTCTAAATTTGATAACCGGAACCGACGGTTTAACGTTCTCTCCGAGGCACGGAGGTGTCTCGGTATGGAATGATAGTCCACAGACCGACCGCGGCAAGCGCAGCTTAACCTCTATCGATCGATCTGTGCGGCTGTTACTTAGCCACGAGCCCATCTTACTGTGTTTAAAGTAAAAAGCAATAAATATTTGACCTCTAGTCCATTTGTCCTTGTCTCGTTTCCGTTTACGAATAGAAAAAGACTTTGACAAAATAAAACTTTCTTCATTCAAATTAGATTGCTTAATTAGAGGTTCAACTTTCAGACAGGATTTAAAAAAGCCAGCCGTTACTTCCTATTGGTGTGGTTGGGAAGAAGAAACGGTGCAACAAACTTCCCAGCTTTGTCTAGTATAGTGTCCAATGTGTTAGGGTTTAACAACGTGCCACTCGTATCTAAGACATAAGGAGTCTTAGATACGAGCGGCATCCTTAAATGCATAACGTATCGGAAGCGATAAAATTCGTTCACAGCCATTTTCTAGGTTGTTTTTTTGATCGAAATTTTTCGTTGGATGTACTGACATACCTTTGCCTATTTTTTTTACCAACAAGTAGAGGTTTGACAGTTCTGACATATTGGATTGAATTCGTCTTCTCTCTATAGGAGTTTAGGCGGGAAAATGTAAAGTGCACGTTGTCGATTTTATATTGTTTTCCAAAACTTGTGTTTCTCCGAAGTATAATGTGTAATTATGGTGGATAATTAACCATTATGTGTTCATGAAGGTGTACGAGTGTGGGCAAATTGTATAAAATTGAAAATCATGACTTTTTGTGTTCACTCCTAAACTCCATCGAAGACTCAGTAAAATTTCCACCGTTTTACTGGGGCAATAACTGCAATAACTTTTTATACTTGATTAAAAAAAGAAGGAAGTAACTGAAGACGAGGCTTTGGCCTTACTTTTATTCAAGAACACTGAAGACGAGGCGGTATGGTCTAAGACCTTAGCCTGCCCGATTAGGGCGAAGGAAATAAAAAAAAAAAAAAAATTCTCTCTATAGTAGAGATGGAAATGATTGGTATTTAGAAATCATGATCATATGATCATATGATTTTTTTAATCACAGTGAAATCACCTGCTATTTTTCCCTATGAATGATTTTCTGCTATTTATCATTGAAAATAACGAAATGAAATGACATAGTAATTGAATAATGAATATGATGTAACAGGACACGTTTGTTGTTACATTAAACTGGTGTAAAATCAACTTGTGTATTAATAGTCAATGAAATTCCCTTCATACTTTAACAGGCTTAGGACTGACAATACAGGTGAAATGTCATTTTATTTCGTTTGTTCCTTCCGCTAAAAATCATATGAAAGGTCAAATAAAATTGAAATTCAATCACGACCTTATAATAATCGACTTAATGTATAATTTAGAATGTAAACATTGATTGCGACGCGGGTCGCAGGTCAATCGGACGCACTACTCGCACGCAGGGATAATGCGTCGGGCGTCCCGCTCACTCCTCGTTGCTCGCGCTCGTAGATTGTCGTGCATCATCGGTGCGCCGCGATCGCTCCGCGCGATTTCATTCGCATATTGGTGACAAATCATTATCGCTGTGATTTCAAATGACAATAGCAGTGATGACATATGAAAACTAAATCATATGATTTTTCACTGCTACCAATGATTTGTTCCATCTCTACTCTATAGACCACTTTTCGGGTTCGATCGGGTAAAGTGTTAGTACTTATTAGGTGTGTGAGATCTGATGATGATGATGATGAGATGGGATTGTGTGTGATCTTAGTAGCCCGGAGTTAAGAAGTGGGCGGTGTAACACCCCCGTGCTTCAGAGAACGTAGAACGTAGAAGTTTCCGGTCGCGTTAGATTACTATCCAATCGGACTATGAGAGTGATGGAAGATGGATTTGCGCTTACACTTGTGCATTATAATAAATCCTACGTACTTGGCTAATTGTCGTAGAGATAGGCTGCCTTTTTTTGTGTAGGGCGTGTAGCAGGTCAGCCTAGGACTCCAAGGAGGTTGTCGACTACTTAACCGGGCTTTGATCTTAGGTTTTCGCGATCACTACACATTATAATAAAACAACTTTTAACCAGAGTCCTCCTGCGACCACGAACGCTGCAAAGTGTTCGAAACGTCAGGAAAAACAAAAACCAAGAATACACGCGATTAATCCGGGCTTTGATGTTTAAGAAAATTAAGACCACCAGCTAGGGCATTCAACTTATAAACTAAGCGACAACACGCTAAGGGCACCCCTTGCGGGGTAAGAGCCTCTGCTTATGGCATCGCTAGTGGGAGGACAGCAAGAGACTGAATGGATCCCATACAGATTATTATTATTTAGGGATGGGTTTAAAGCGCGGACTGGCACGAGCAAGAGTTGAGGTGGAAAATAGGTCGCCGTGACCGAAAATTCGGTCAGGAGCTCTGAACAACTGCTTGATTTCTTCTTTTCTCTTTCCAGGTGTCCTCAACAAGTTAGCCGGCACAAACATGCACTGGGCATGCACCTCAATAGAGAATCTATACCAATCTAACAGCAGGAACTCCGTGAACACTGCGTTAACAGAACTGTGGTTAGATGCGACGGTGTCTCCATCTAGTACTCCTGATAGAATGGTGGCGGAGCACGCAGCTCTAGTATCAGTACTACACGCCAATGTTGGCTCGGAGATTGGTAAGTTATAACAATAGTATTCCTTAGTGTGTTTAGAAGCAGGGATAGAAATTGGTATTTCAAAATAGTCTTTTAGCCCTTTTTATACGACTGTACAAAGGAAAAGAGTTATCTTTTTGGGTTCATGTATGTATGTAAGTACATATGTATGTATGTATGTTTGTGAGTTTCTTTATTCCTCCATAACTTCTAAATGCCTAAACCGATTTCTATGAATGGGGAATCTTAGAATCCGTACATTGTCGGGTAACATTGTTTACTAAGATTTTATAAAATTGCAGCCGTGCTTATCACATTTTTTAATTCATTTCATCTTGTTGTAATTTGATTAGCGAGATTTTCGTTATAATACTATATTAGAGTTAGAATTTAATGATTCCGTTCCGCCGTCTGCACTTTTTGACCAAATGTTATAATAATCCAAATTAATATTATAAATGCCAAAAAACACTGTCTAGTTGTTTATTTGTTATGTTTTAAAATTATATTATAAATGCGTAACTAACAGTCTGTTTGTTTGTTTCTAACGTTTTCACGCCTAAACCACTAAACCAATTTTAATGAATTTTAGTAAAGACATATATTGGAGCTTGGAGAAGGACATAGGCTACTTTCGTAGCCAGTTTACTATAATAGTGTTTTTGGGTGTTGACCCTTTTCCCGTATTCATATGTTTGCATTATCAATCTGTACTATTCCAGGTGCACACTTCCTGCAGGAGCTCTCCAAAAGGTTCGATGACATGATGCAAACACCTCAACCGGTCGCAGACAAAACACTAGACAACTTAGTGTCGTGCTTGGCACATTTGTACAGCTTTAAGGTATTTTATCACTGTTACTATAGATCTTTTAAATAAGTATTGAATAGATTCAGGCGTTACTTGGCGGAAGTCCATTACAATGGATGCAAATAAATACAATATCTAGCTACTTCCACAATATTGAGGGTAGTCATGCATTACCTGTGCACCGTCCGCCTGCAAATATATGCACATACGCAAGCGGTGAAAAATTTTAACTACCACCAACTACTCTACACATACGGGGTGTACGTGTAGAGTAGTTGGTGATAGTTGCATTTTTTTACGGGGCATCTTCAGGAACTGTTCTGTTAGACCCTGCAATGTCCTCAACCGAGTCACTTTCGTTTCAGATCTACCACGCCTCTTTACTCTACGACATCTTAACCCGTCTCCTAGACACGATATCGGAGAAGAACATCGAATGCGTATTAGTTGCATTGCGTAGTGTTGGCGGAGTGTTGCGCAAGGAAGAACCGCTAGCGCTGAAGAACTTCATACACGACACGCAGGGAAGAGTCGCCAAGCTGAGCGAGGCTTCGGCTGCTGGGTAAGAGAGAATCTTTCTTTCGAGTACTTATTATAATCAGAAGTTTGACTGCCTCGATGGTCTAGTGGTCGCAAGCGCGGCTGCTGAGCGAGAGGTCTTGGGTTCGATTCCCAAGTCGGGCAAAGTGTTATTGAATTTTTCTGTTAGGAACTTTTCAGTAGCAGCCCGGAGTCAGGAAGTTGGTGGTGTGACACGCCCGTGCTTCGGAGAGCACGTAAAGCCGTCGGTCCTGCGCCTGATCTCTCTACGATTGTGTCGGATTGCCGTCCTATCGGTATATGACAGTGAAGGAAGAGGGAGTGCACCTGTGTTTGCGCATACACTGGTGCACTATAATATCTCCTGCGTACTTGGCTAATCTCAGTGGAGATAGGCCGCCGTGACCGAAATACGGTCGGAAGGAGGAGTATAATCAGAAGTTACAACTGTAGGGATTTCAATCTGGAATAGGTGGTCCAGTGATCCGATCGAATAGAACGGTATTCGACGGGATCTGACCGGATTGAAATTGGTGTCGGCTACTGCGTATTGTCAGACTTGTCCGCGCTCCCCGGAAGATGCCTTAAATTTGGCCTAAAAACTATATATAGCATAGCATCATAGCATCACGCCTGTATTCCCCGAAGGGGTAGGCAGAGGTGTACACAATTGTACACCCACATCTCACCAATGCTGTTATTAAGTCCCATGTAATAGGTGGTGAGCCTATTGCCATCAACCGGGCACATTTCCAAACTCCGGGCTGCTACTGAGAATTTCCAACAGAAAAACTCAATAACACTTTGCCCGACCCGGGAATCGAACCCGAAACCTCCTGCTCAGCAGTCGTACTATATATATATATATATATTTATTATAGATTATAGATATTTTTTTAACAATATTTTAATTTTACATCTGTTAGTATTAGTACCTATTCTGCACTGAGACTAGAATAAATAATTTATTTCTTTCTTTCTGATAATATCAACGGGTAAATAGATTTAACTTGCCCTATTAAATAGGACTGTCTCGTTGGTCTAGTGGTCGCAAGCGCGTCTGCTGAGCGAGAGGACCTAGGTTCGATTCCCAGGTCGGGCAAAGTGTTATTGGGTTTTTCAATTAGGAAATTCTCGATAGCAGCCCGGAGTTTGGAATTGTGCCCGGTAGATGGCAATAGGCTCACCACCTATTACATGGGACTTAATAACAGCATTGGTGATAAATGATAAATGATTTTATTTCTGTAAATAGATCTGTTGAAGACACTTTTACAAGTCATTTTTTAAACTAGATGGCGCCGGCGTTTCCTATCTGACTGTCTCTGAGAAGAAACGCCGAAACAAACTCAGAGGTCTACGTCTCTTTTAAAGTCCAGACATAATACTATATCTATGTGAGTGTAACGATGCAGGGATCGTCTGGAATGGCCTTTTGAGGAAAGAGCCATAGCAGCTTCGAGGTGACCTGTCCTGTCTGACGGCACGTATGCATCAGTCATCGTGTAGCTCAACCATAACTAAGGGAGCTCAACGACCCGTCACAAGACGATACCAGATCAGGAGGACATTTGCGTAGATCACATAAAACGACTCAAAACCGCCAGACAGTCTATGAGGTTCATGTATGAATGAATTTCTGGCCCACATCGTACTCACATTCACATTGCAAATAGTGTCTAATAGAATAACAATATTATCAAAAAATGACAAGAATCAATGTCTAAAAGAATAATCTTAATATAATAAATTCATTAAAATATCATAAAATAAATTAATTAAACATTACAATGTCAACAGTAGTAAAAAAAATACAAAAAATACAGCAATTATTAATGAGTGTCTAAACATTAGAGCGAGCGGCACAATCCCAAGCATTTTTATCTTCTACGTAGTCTTTGATTTTATAGTAACCCTTTTTGCAAAGAGTCTGCTTCACATATGACTTAAATTAGTTGAGACTCAATTCTTGAATATTGCTTGGGATTTTGTTGTAGAAGCGTACACTTTGACATCTATATGAATTACTAATTTTTTGGAGCCTAGTTGATGGTAGCACGAGTTTATTTTTGTTCCTCGTATTGAGACTATGACCATCGCTGTTTTTACAGAATAGATTAATGTGTTTCTTAACATAGATCAAATTGTCATAGACATATTGAGATGCGACCGTCATTATCCCAATTTCTTTGAATTTATCCCTCAGTGAGTGCCTATAACTAAGGTTATAAATTGCTCGAATAGCCCTCTTCTGCAGCACAAATATAGTTTGAATGTCAGCAGCATTTCCCCACAACAAAATGCCGTACGACATTACACTATGAAAATAACTAAAGTATACTAATCTGGCTGTTTCTATATCAGTTAATTGACGTATTTTATAGACCGCGTATGCTGCAGAACTGAGTCTGTTCGACAACTTATTAATATGTGGGCCCCATTGCAGCTTTGAATCTAAAGTAATACCCAAAAACATTGTAGTGTCTACAAGATCTAAATGTTCATCATTTATCAATACACTGGTTTTTATTTGCTTAACGTTAGGCAATAAAAATCTGATGCATTTAGTCTTCTTCTCGTTTAAAAGTAAATTATTAACATTGAACCAGTGTATTACTTTAGAAAGAGTGTTATTTACATCGTCAGTAACTGGCTGTTGCCGTTTAAGTTTAAATAGGAGTGATGTATCATCAGCAAATAACACAATATTTTGATCATTTTTTACCATAAAAGGTAAATCATTAATGTAAACGAGAAATAGGAATGGGCCCAAAATTGAGCCCTGCGGAACTCCCATAGTAACCAACGACCCTTGGGATCGCTTTCCATTGACATCCACTCTTTGGATCCTATTACTCAAATAAGATATAAGAAGATCCAGAGCAGTATCCTTTATTCCATAATGTTGTAACTTCCTGATTAATGTTTCATGAAATACGCAATCAAACGCCTTAGACAAATCACAAAAAATTCCTAAGGCATCATGTGAATTCTCCCAGGCATTATAAATATTATCTAAAAGCTCAACACCGGCATCGGTTGTTGAGCGACCCCTTGTGAAACCAAATTGTTTATTGTGTAACAGATTGTGAAATGGGGGTGTATAACTATGTACACTTCTGCCAACCCCTTCGGGGAATACAGGCATGCTATATTATCATATGTCCTTCTAGGACATACGCTACCTTTTATCACGCAGACGACGTCTCAGGCACCAGCTAGTATACAATAAAATTCCTGTTCAACGGTTATTACTCACTTGCATTCTTCGGGATTTCCCGACTAGTTTCGAACTCGAACGGAGCCTTTAGTCATGAGCTGAGGCCGCGGCGATGTCGCGAGTCAAACTGGTTTGACTGGCAACTCAGTTCGACGCGGCCTCAGCTCATGACTAAGGAGTTCGAAACTAGTCGGGCAATCCCGAAGAATGCAAGTGAGTAATAACCGTTGAACAGGAATTAATAAAATTCCTGATATAATTTAGGAATTATAGCTCAAACTGAAAATAATAGAAGAGAAACCAGTTCCATCCATTGCATTAATGGATAAAATATTTCCACAGATCTCGTATAAAGTTCTTGCTGGAAGTTCTAATGGCAGTTAAGAACAACAATTTGACTAAAATACCCAACTACGACCCGTCGTACACGGAGGAGCTGAAGAAGATGAGCCGGAGTATCGTCAGGAAAGGAAACTATATCACACCACTTAATATCAGGCTTGAAGATTTGTTAAAAGGTAAGTGTACTCTGTAGCGTCACATAAAATTAGGGTTGCCATCCGTCCGGGTTTCCCCGGTTTTATCCTAGTTTTGAGGGCGTCCGGGGAAAGTCCGGGTGGGGTTTCATTTGTAGTCCGGGTTTGAGGCTGCTGACACGTCTACCGAAAATACGCGTCCGAAATTGTCTCAAATGCAAGACTAAGCTATTTGTTTGTTACAAATTTATTACTAAATTTAGTTTATAATTGTAAGAAAATAAATAAAAAAGTATATTATAACAATTAAAATAATTATTTATATTTATGAGCAACTTTAAACAAATAAAGTGTTGATATGCCCGGGTATAAAACTCCAAAATCCGGGTTTTGACACCTCTTTTCCGGGTCAGCTGATTTTAGAGATGGCAACCCTACATAAAATGGTTCTTTGCGTTAGGTAGACTGTTAGCAACTTTAATTACATCTTTCAACAAATCTCGGTTCGGGTTGAACTACAAGGGGTTTGTCATTTGATTCGGTAATGAGATAAACTTAATTCGCTTAAAGCGTTGATACTTCCGAACATTAAAGGCAGCCGTAAATAAACGATGTTGCCACCGAATTACATTTCCTAGAAATATTGTCATGTTAACCTTTTTATAATTATTAGAAACACATGTTGTTATTTTTGGACAGTGCTAGTCATAAAGAATTGTTAATGTAATTAGTCATAGAAATTATTTTTCAATAGTTATTTCGGACTTTTTTTTGTGGGGATTGCCCGACTTACTTTACTTTACTTGGAGCTCGAACAGAGCCCTTGGTCATGGACAAAAACTGTGACGTTATGGCGAGACGTACTTTAATATGAAAGTCTATCACGAAACTTCTTATACAAAAAAATTACGTAATCTATATTCTCGCGAAAGTACAAAATCGTACTTCATAACAATAATATTTCTGTTTTATGTAGTAATTAGTGAGTCAAAAGGTTTTTTTGTTTTTTATATTAATTAATAATAATAAAATGCCATTTAATATTGTAACTTTAGAGTTCGCTAAGCATGCTTTAATGCTTTTCAAAGATTTATCTTGAATTATTAAGGTAATTGCATTCTTTACGAGATTGTATTAGCTGGAAAGTTGGTCGTGTCGGATCGGTCACCTGTATAGGTACTGAATTGATTGCAATGACGTCGTCATAAGACGTGTTAAAATATGCAAGAAGAATTCGCGGTGGTGAGCAGAGGTCGAGATGGCTTAGTGGTCAGAGCGCCTGAAGTATTTATCCGGGAGGCTCAGGTTCGAATCTTGTTCGCGACCGTATTCTTTTTTCCATTTGATATTGTAACTTTAGAATTCGCTAAGCATGCGTTAATGCTTTTCAAAGATTTATCTTGAATAATAAAATGCTTTATATTTTTATGCCAACTCTCATTGCTCGACATATTTGCAAGCTCCATAATTTGAGCGGATAGGGCATCGACTGTACCTAAAAAAACATTAAATTGAGAGTGAATCGGTTTCTTCTAGGCAAGCGTGCTCCATCGTAGACCGCATCGTCGCTTAACATCAGGCGAGATGCTGAGCATGATGTCTCGGGTTCGATTCCCGGGTCGGGCTAAAGTGTTATTGAATTTTTCTGTTAAGAAATTCTTAGTAGTAGCCCGGAGTTTAGAATTGTGCCCGGTTGATGGCAATAGGCTCACCACCTATTACATGGGACCTAATAACAGCATTGGTGAAATGTGGGTGTACAATTGTGTACACCTCTGCCTATCCCTTCGGGGAATACAGGCGTGATGCTATGTGATGTTATGATGATGAGATGGCGGTCAAAAGCAAGCCTATAAGCTAATAAAAAAATTAAAAAACTGTCATTCCTTATAAATTAACTTAAATCCATCAACTGCTTCAGCGGACGAGCGTGGTAAGTGGTGGGTGGTAGGTTCAGCTTGGGAAGGCAACATGCCGCGACCAGAAGAGAAGCAAGCCGCCGCCCCACTACCTACCACTGACCAGAAGCTTCTGGAACTAGCGCGGAAGCAGAGGATGAACACGGATGTCAGGAGAAGCATCTTCTGTGTTATTATGTCAGCTGAGGTGAGAAATGATTTTGCTTTATTTTTACACGACTGCCCAAAACAAGTAGTATTATGTTTTAGGGTTCGTGTATGTATGTTTGTCAGTTTCGTTATTCTACCAAAACTTATAAACGTCTGAACCGATTTAGATGTATGCGGTAGCATTCGAATCCTTACATTGTCCCGGCTAAAATGGGCTAGTAAGATTTCTAAGTAAAAAAAGGTAAAAAATAAATAAAAAAATATCACACATGCGTGCTTTAATTTTTTTCAATTAATTTAAGGTGTGTTGTACGAAGTTAGAACCATAAGCTATATTTGATTAGGAGTATGAATTTGGTTTTATTGGCCTCTAGCTGTGCACGTGAGCCGTCCGCGTGCATGTCGTGTATGAATACAAATCTATACTACTAGCTATGCCCTGCGGTTTCACCCGCGTTAATTTGAGGAAAAAACCACCTACTAAAATATATTCCACCAGTGCTCTCCCCCCTCATGACCGCGCCTTGCACATCATAAATGCGCCTGCCTCATTGGTCTAGTGTTCCCAAGCGCGACAGCTGAGCATGATGTCTCGGGTTCGATTCCCAGGCCGGGCAAAGTATTATTGAGTTTCCTGTAAGAAAATTCGCAGTAGCATTTTCACCGTGGGAGAGCCACGCTTCGGCACGAATGGGCCGGCTCGACCGGATTGATACCACGGCCTCACAGAAAATCGGCGTGAAACAACACTTGCGTTGTGTTTCGCCGAGTGAGTGAGGGTACCGGAGGCCCAAAACCTTTAAAAGGCCGGCAACGCACTCGCGACTCCTCTGGTGTTGCGGGTGTCCATGGGCGGCGGTAATCGCTTACCATTAGGCGAGCCGTCTGCTCGGTTGCCCACTATTCCATAAAAAAAAAAAAAACCGGAGTTTGGAATTGTGCCCGGTAGATGGCAATAGGCTCACCACCTATTACATGGGACTTAATAACAGTATTGGTGAAATGTGAGTGTACAGCTGTGTACACCTGTGCCTACCCCTACGGGGAATACAGGCGTGATGCTATGCTATGCTTTATGTTGTTTCTTTATCTATGTTATGCTTTATGTTGTTTCTTTATCTCTTTGCAGGATTATATGGATGCCTTCGAAAAGCTCCAACATTTAGGACTAAAAGGGCAACAGGAGAGAGAAATCATTCACGTGTTGTTAGCATGCTGTCTGCAAGAGAAGACGTACAACCCTTACTATGCAGTGTTAGGACAGAAGCTATGTGATACTGACCGCAAATACCAGGTGCGTAGAGTTTAAAGTTGATTGGCAGGTCAACGCTAAATGAAACTTCTAATAATATGTTTTTATCATAACATAGCATCACGCCTGTATTCCCTGAAGAGGTAGGCAGAGATGTACACACACATTTCACTAATTTTGTTATTAAGTGGTGAGCCAATTGCTATCTACTGAGCACGATTCCAAACTCCGGGTTACTGCTGAAAATTCTTAATAGAAAACCCAATAACACTGACCAACCTGGGAACTGAACCTAGGATCTTATAATCTGGACTCGCGCTTGGGATCGCTAGACCAACGAGGCTGTCTATAGTTATAATATATGTATGGATTCCTTTTGCCTACCAAAATCAATATGAATGTCAGGAGTCTTAACTCGTCTAAAAATTTTTGGTGAGCAAGAAAAGTACAACCGATAATAGGAATCGAACCCGGAGACTTCTGGTTTAGTAACTACACATAATTTATAAAATTTCTATACTCTTCGGGTCATCACTGTTTGATCTATCATGGGTGAACTTATTATAATAGGCATGATGACAGTATTACAGAAACCAAATATCCATAATTTTAGAGAAAAAAAAATAACCTAGTTTTATTAAAAACATTAATATTAATAAGATTGTTAATAAAACACTGCAATCGTCCATGTTAACCGAAACATCAATCACAGCCAATGACGTCACGGCTCAGTAAATCAATCACCGCCGTAAGTGTTGCTTGAACTTTTGTCAAATACTTACGTAGGCGTGACGTCAAAACGGCGCTACGACACCCATGAGCGTTTTCGCACTTAATTCAAATTAGATAGATTAAAATGCAATAATTTGCGTAAAAACTTAGTTTATTGCTGTAATGATGTGGTAAAATAGGAGATGTGTATCTAAACTATAAAAGGACATTTCAAAATCTTGTGTATTGATTTTTTACTTTCAGCTTTCAATACAATACTCTATATGGGACAAGATAAAGGAGCTGGACAGTATACCTAAACAATGCATGACGAACTTAGCGCAGTTCCTCATACACCTCATCATGGAGAAGGGACTGCCTCTCTCGGTGCTGAAGGTAATTTTAATTTTAAATAAAGGTGCATTTGTATTGAATTAATTTAAACATTCTCTATGTCCTTACGTTCCTACAACACGTACGGCCCGAGTTGCCATTATGTAGCTCGGGACGTAAATGCTCTCATTTGACACATCACTTGAGAACAAAAATGCACACAAGACTGACAAATCTTACCTACATAATCATAAAAATCGCATCTAAATCCGTCTAGTACATTAAGATGTTACGCATCATCAAAACTACACTTGCTTCTAATTATTGTTCAACGGTTATTACTCATCTTCGGGATTGCTCGACTAGTTTCGATTTCGGAGTCAAAAGTTTTGACTCGCATCATCGCCGCGGGCTCAGCTCATGAATAAGGGCTCTGTTTGAGTTCAAAACCAGATGGGCAATTCCGAAGAATGCGCGTGATTAATACCCGTTGAACAATAATTAATATGAATGCGTCTCACGAAAGTTATTACTACGTACTTACTACGTACGTTCGCAATCTGGTCAGCTTTTACGCCTATTTATCATAGGTGCCTTGCATCTATTATTTACGTGGGTTCTGGAGCCCCTGAGCACCCCCATAGTTGGCGACCCTGTTCACAGTCATATTTATATAGGATCAAAATATGAACTTGATACTTAAAGGCGAGTATTGCTAAAAACTGAGTTTTCTTTCAGGAAATAAATGTATAAAATACTTTCGTGGGACATATTCATATTAATTATTATTCAACGGTTATTACTCACGCGCATTTTTCGGGATTGCCCAAAAAATGCACGTGAGTGACCGGTGAACATTAATTGATATAAATAAATATATGATCATTTTAATTTAATATTTTCTCCCTAGGTAATCCAATTCTCCGAGCTGAACAAGTACTCCGTCCGCTTCATGCGCCAAATCCTGCTCTCCATCATCATGAACGCAGATCTCCAGTCCTCTCTCGAAGTCTTCCACCGGATCTCCAAGCCTCCCAAACTCCACATGTTCAGGGAGAGTATCCGACTGTTTATACAACACTTTCTCATCAAGAATGCGGGCAAGAAGAGTGATGTGCTGAACGAAGAGGAAATGATGACGTTGAAGGAGAGGGCGCTGGAAGTTGACAAGATATTGACTGCGCACGAGTCTAAACTTAGGTTTTAAATAAATAATATTTTTATATTGTTTAATGTTGTTTTATTATGGCAAGGAGGCTATCCCTAGAAGGTACGCTCTGTAGGGAAAGTTAAGTTAGATTATGAATGTTTTCATCTTTTTATGGTTTGTTCCTGCAAATATAACTTTGAATTAAATCTCCTCAAGTAGGTCTCCCAAGGTTCATGTTCTGGGAGGGTAATAAATAATATAGTCCCGATCGAATTTTCGGCCACGGCGGCCTATCTCCACGGAGATTAGCCAAGTACGCAGGAGATATTATAGTGCACAAGTCTATGCGTAAACACAGGTGCACACCTTGCCCTCTTCCTTCACTCTCATAGTCCCAAGGGACGGCAATCCGACACGACGGAGGGAGATCAGAGACCGACGATTCACGTGCTCTCCGAAGCACGAGGGAATCACACCGTTAACTTCCTAACTCCGGGCTACTACTGAGAATTTTGTAACAGAAAAACCTGGGATTCGGACCTGTGAAATGAAAGCACTTACCGTAATGAGGGAGACCAATCTGGGAGAGTGTCAGGGTGGGCAAGAGGAGCGATGGATGGGGTAATCTCCTCAGGAAGAAAATTTCAACTGAAGGGGACGTTATCAATCATTAGGGGATAGAAATTTATCGTTTGAAAAAAAATACGGATGTAACCTTGCCTTGTCATAAGCGAAGCATAGATTACGCACACACACGCAGCGTACTGGCGCCGAGTGGACGAGTTTTAAGTATTTGTATGCGTTTAGCTCGTGTATGACAAGCGAAATTGGATGACTCCTGATGTCCTTATTTTTTTAAGGTTCGTGGTTTGAAGTAAGAGCGAAATCTCAAGAGGTCAAAATGATCTTGGCAGAATTCTCTCAATAGTCGACAGGCTTGCCATATTGTTGAAAAATAATAAACCGTCTGGGAGCTTTCAATGAAAACGCTGCCTAAACTCATTGAGATATATAACAAAACGATGTATGGTGGAATTGTGTATCTTCTATAGGTCTACAGAAAAACTCTTAAGGATAACATACTATATCTATTTTAATACTTTAAAAAATGGGATATTATAAAGCGGTAATTGGAAATCGGGAACGGGATCAAAATTTCATGATTAATTTTGGTCATCAGCTAGTACTATATAAATGCACAAAAAACCGTCCTTCACCTTAACCTATTGCAAGACATAGTGCCTTACGGGGGTATATCTTTTAGAACTCTAAACCTATATTTTTGTGGATTGGAAAAATAACCCGCTCCTTCTAGATCGGTACTCAACGGTTTACGAACTAAACTTACGCGACCATGTCCAAAAGGTACTGGTTAAATTCAAACGCGTCTCGAATTATATCTGTGCACAAAAATATGAATGTCTTATTTTCCACTGGAACATCGCCACACGCGTCCTTCAAAAATATAGGTATAGTTGACCATACAATTGCTTTACCACCCTAATGCTGAATTTCGTTTGCACATCATAATATGACAAGGTCTATTTTCGCTTACAAGATCAAAGTGTCAGTCAGATACTGTCAACCTTATTGATATTTTAATTTACTGGAAGTTTTGTCAAATATGGTAAAGCAATTTCGTAGTCGACTATACAATTATACAATGGCTTACTCACTCGAAGATCATACGATAGAGAAGAATAATAATAAGGTACCTACCTCATGCTGCAATAGGTATTTACATATCGAGGAAACTGATAAAATGTACACATGGAATGGCTGACACGTGTAAGATAATTCTTTTATTGGCACAGGAGTATCATTGTATACACAGATGAAATATTTACGAAAATAAATGCGATAATGCCAAAAATATTTTTAATGCGAATTTTGGTGTGAAAGTTGTTATTTCGACTTATGTTGGTCTCTGTCGACTTAAAAATGGGGGTTCAGGTACCATGTACTTGCCTTTAGTGTTTGCGGCAATCCAGAGCAGTATAATGTCGCACATGCTGATGTGTCCTTTGTGCCTGAATCATAGAATAGATAATAGTACAGACCCGAACACCTTTTTTTTAAATTGCCGCGTGAACGCGGTGCCGCCGCCGGACTCATACAGTATACAGCGGAACAGGGACGTATGAACCCTTCCCTGTCCAGTAGCTTACATTTGACACGTGGTGATTATCTGCCTGCTTTGTAGACTGGGAACAAAGACTAACAAACACGATAAAATCACTGCACGCTGACAGGAAACCTATTAATCTGTTGGCTCATTAATTAGGTATTAGACACAATAGATTATTATTATTATTAGGTACTATTTTGTATTTCTCCGATTAAAGAGTATACTTTAACAGGTAAGGTTTGTAACTAATCTGCCTATTCCCAATAAAATCTGCATGAGCACAATAATTTTAAGTTAATGTAGTTGTTAGGTTACAAAGAGATTTAAAGACTAAAGTTTTAATATCTAAATCAGTGTATCTTTCATGAAAGGTTAAAATCTTCAGAGATAAAGTTTTATTATAGCGGTAAGTACTCCTAAATATGAAGTTATTACCTTAGTACATAAAGGAAACTAACATATAGTGTAGGTTGGCATCGCGGGCAGATTATTGTTCTGCGGTTTTCAGATAAAAGGTTATTGCCCTCCTCGCTGATTGCAACTTTTATCAGAGGTGCATTATCGAACCTTCAGCGAACCAGCTGCGCCATTTGATTAACTGTAAAGCGGAAAAAATCAATAACACTTTACCTGATACCAAAACGTTCACAATACTTTAGAAGTGGTTGGACCGCACTCGCAGAAATGCTGGTCGTTTTCATCAGACGAAAAACGGAGGAAGATCTCTAGTCGACACGTAGGTATCTTTTTTGCCTGATGGTAAGATTACCGCCACCCATGGACACCCGCAACCCCAGAGGAGTCGCAAGTGCGTTGCCGGCCTTTTAAAGGGTTTGGGCCTTCAGTACCCTCACTCACTCAGCGAAACACAACGCAAGCGTTGTTTCACGCCAGTTTTCTATGAGGCCATGGTATCACTCCGGTCGAGCCGGCCCATTCCTGCCGAAGCATGGCTCTCCCACAGTGAGAAAACCATGTTGCATTTGATGATTAACTACTTTATTATGTTGTTTGGCGCTGTCTCAAAATTAGTTACCTACCCAAATTCATTTAAACATAAAATTTTATTTCTCACATTTCAGTTTCCTTTATCGGTTCAATGTTTTGTGAAAATCTTTTTATGAATAAATTCTTTTTTTTAGGAGTCCCGTACTCCTAAAAAAAGGATTTTAGTACTTATTGTAATCTCTTAGGTTTTCGTGATTACTACACATTAAGTTGCTATACTTAGTTAGTCATCCTGTGACCGAGATTAGAATTGTTAGCAAAAACGAAACTAAAATCAATAAGTATGATCTAAAAAGAAAAGTATTAACGCATGCTTAGCGAACTCTAAAGTTACAATACTTCATCCTAGGTACTGAATAGATAGCAATGACGACGCCAAAAAAACGTGTTAAAAATATGGATGAAGAATTCGCAGTGGTGAGCAGAGGTCGAGATGGTTTAGTGGTCAGAGTGCCTGGAGTATTTATCCGGGAGGCGCAGGTTCGAATCCTGTTCGCGGTATTCTTTTTCCATTTAATATGTTGATGTAATCCCGTTTGAATTGTTTTATTATACCTTCAGAAGTCCAAACGAAAACAGGTTGGTTATGTCATACCTAATATCGTTAATAATAACTTTTAAATTAAACTTTACCTTCTCCATCAACCTATGGTGCGGACCCCAAGAGGCAGGGCAAGGACAGAACCCTGAAATCGCATATCGAAAAGTATATTTTTCTTTGAGGCGTAATATTCTAATCTTACCCTGGGCACTAATGTTCCTAGCTACGACACTGAAAATCATAGAATCCTTCCTCCATGCAAATATATTTATTGAATTAGGTAGTACTACGTAGATAGTTATTAAACCGATACTTAAAGTGTAAGATGTTATTTAAACTGAGTGCAATGACACTTAACTACAGTAGGAAACGAATTAATAAAATTTACGTCCTCAAGCAAATTAATGATTGTTATAATAATAAATAAAAACCTAAGTTGTTATATCTAAAAGTGGACATTATAGGAAATAATAAGCATGTCGCGATTAAAGAACTTTTTCTTAATTAAATCCTGTTTCAAAGCGGTGATGTATTTCAACTGACTTTAGTATTGTGGTCCAAGTAATGAGATGTAGCGTGAATTTATAGCTACGACTAAAATAATAAAGTCGCTCTAAAGACATCATGCATGAATATTATAAATACCTTAAACTATAACTTATAGCTGATTAAATTGCAAAGGTCTAAACAAAAACTAAAAAAATGTACGACGTTACCTCTATTATTTAGGACTCTTCATTATCGTTTTACATCAATACATATAATAAAAATGTAACGGATCGCTGTCTGTACATGGAAGATATATGAGAAAAAATATTATTGGGACCTTTATCAACGCAAATAGCACCCAAAACAATTATTGTTAGGATTTTTGTTTGTTTATCTGTGCGTTTACGCACGCTAATCTCAGATACAGCTTATCTGATTTCGATGTGGTTTTCACTAATATATTGTGGTAAGCTTCACTTAATATTTAGTGTTTGTTTCATCAATCGGTCATTAATAAAAAAGAGTTATGCCAATTTAAAGAATCACGTCGAACATTTGTTAATTATGAATTTGTGTTCATACACGACACGGTGGTATTTTACGGCAGAGTCGTCTATACTATATTATAACATATTATATATAATTACTAATATTGTAAAGAGGAAAAGTTTTTTTAAACGCGCTGATCTCTGAAACTACCAGTCGCATTTGATAAATATTTGTTGTGTAAGATATTTAAGTAAGGTTCATGAAGAATAGTATAGGATAACATTCGCCTTAAATATAGATTTTTGTTATGTAGGTCGGAAGAAAAAGCGCTGCCAAATGCAAAAAAGCATTATTTGTTTGGCTGCCTCGTTTGTCTAGTGGTTGCAAGCGCGATTGCTGAGCGTGAGGTCCTAGGTTCGATTCCCAGGTCTTGCAAAGTATTTTTGGATTTTTCTGTTGGAAAATTCTCAGTAGCAGCCCGGAGTCAGGAAGTTGGTGGTGTGACACCCCCGTGCCGAGCCGTCGGTTCTGCGCCTGATCTCTCTCCGGTCGTGTTGGATTGCCGTCCCATCGGTATATGAGAGTAAGGAAGAGGGAGTGCACCTGTGTTTGCGCATACACTTGTGCACTGTAATATCTCCTGCGTACTTGGCTAATCTCCGTGGAGATAGGCCGCCGTGACCGAACTACGGGGAGGAGTATATATACAGTAATAGTTTAGTAGTACCTAGTGCCTTCAGCTGTGCCTCTAATATACCACCTAGGTTATTTTATGTCATCGATGTTTTAATGAGTACTATAGCCAGTTAGTAATTGCCGCATTGTTCTAAGGGCGACAATGCGGCATTTTTGGGTTTTTCTGTAAGGAAAGTCTCAGTAGCAACTCGGAGTTTGGAATTGTGCCCGGTTGATGGTAATAAGCTCTCCACCAATTACATGAGACTAAATAACAGTATTGGTGAAATGTTGGTGCACAACTGTGTTTGTATACCTCTGTCTGCCCCCTCGAGGAATACAGGCGTGATACTATGTTATGTAGGTATAGCCAGGTAGTCCAAGATGCTTGACTTTCAATACCCCCCCCCCCCCCGTCGATAATAGTGTACTCTATGCTCTCCGCTTATCGCTCCTAACTTATGAAACACTGCCTCAGATACACAAAAGCGTTGGCAACATAACTAGACTAGATTATAAGGAAACATAAATTCATTGTGCTACACATAATCGGGGTTTTAATTTCTTATTTGTTCGGCGTCGATAAAAATTACTTGTTTCAACTTACAAGTCGTTTATCAAGTAGTCTGCGATCTTAGGTCTAGTGGAAAAACGTGCTAATTGGTATCCCTACAAAATGTTAAGATTTTGACATTTTAGCGCATTTACAAAATGGGCTAGTCATCACGGTCGTAAAATTTTTTTAGGTCCGTGCTCCTCAGCTTACTATAAATTTGGACTAACAAGAAGGCCTTATTTAATTGCTCTTATAACTTAGATACTCTACATTTATATTAATTTAAATAAAGGCCAAGACAATATCTTATTATTTACTTAAAATATTGTATAAGTATTTTTTCTATCTCACGAAGGCGTTTGGTTTTGATATGTAGAAGGTAACTTACTGTCCGAAAAAATTACCAAACCATAATATTAATATAATATCTGTCTGCCTATCTGCATAATGTCTGTCTGCCAGTATTCTAAGTATAAATCTAAACCATTATAAGCAGCGAACATGTTACACTCAATCATTGAATGGTGGTAATTTTTTTTAATGCTATTTCTTTCTTAAGTACAATATTATTGGCTCAAAGTACGGTTACGACGATCTCCTTTCGGTTAGGTACTCCTATCGCATATAGACTAATTAATTAATTAGATACTGAGTTTTCGATAAATATATCTAAAAGGTAGGATACATTAGTCATCACTACTGACCGTGTAAAGGGCTCAAACTTGATGATATTAACCAATTAGCTTTGACATTCACCGTGGATTGCCCCTGTGACTGAAGCTTTGTAACACCGACTGTGATTAAAAGATCTGCTCACTGTCCCGCATAAGTTATACTTAAGCATGATCTGTCATAAACTTTAATAAATCTATCTGTAATCACATACCTTCGCTTAGTACACCAGTCGACATGACGGAAGTTGATGCAGTACATATTGTGCCAATAGTCGTCTCAGTCAATGGGTTAATACTTCCTCCTAATGTCTTTGGTTAATACCCAAGAGCCTTGACAAACACCTTAGGAGGCTCTCGTTAGGCAGCTGGGTTAAGGGCTTGTTGCAGAAAGCAGTACTTACACTTCGGCACGGCGCGAATTTTCTGGAAGTTTCTCTCCCTAACCACCGGTGGTTTCGACCCTTCGAAGCCGGTGGTCTACTATTTTTTATAATTTAAATTGTGATGACCGTTGAACTGACATGTCAGGTCGCAAGTTGGAATCCAAGGCACGCACCACTGTCCACTGTCTTTTCGAAGTCATGTGCGTATTATAAAATAATTATCGCTTGCTTAAAACGGTGAATGATAACATCTTGAGGAAACACTTGAGAGATGTTCTCGATGGTGTGTCTAAAAAAGCTATGTCGGAGACCTACGGGCGGGTTAAACTCTGACACTAGGTTGTTCATCAACCACACGATAAGAAGAAGAATATAAATTGTTCTTTTTTTATTTAATATGTATGTTTAGAACGACTAAAGAGAAATAATAATGTATCTGTTAAACCAAAGTGCCAATATTTTTTTTTGTGTTAAATATCCGTCATGACGCTGTACCGGACTCCTAACACTTAAAAACCACACGGTCCTACTCAAACCTTTATCAAGGTTCGCAGCATTCACCGCGACAACTGTGTGCCAACCTACATCGGATGTGTTTATGAGCTAATAACATACGTATACAAACTTATGCAGTGATTTAATGGCTGCATAATTAAGTATTGCTATGAATTTCTTGCTTTACAAACACCTTGCGTTGTGCTTGAGTTAGAACAGTCTCAATGTTGTAGATCAACGTTAATAGCAACGCCTGACCGTCATGCTAATCGATAATATTAAGTGAATACTTAAGTTACAATATTAAATGGAAAAAGAATACGGTCGCGAACAGGATTCGAACCTGCGCCTCCCGGATGAATACTCCAGGCGCTCTAACCACTAAGCCATCTCGACCTCTGCTCACCACCGCGAATTCTTCATCCATATTTTAACACGTCTTTTTGGCGACGTCATTGCTATCAACTCAGTACCTATACAGGTGACCGAACCGACACGACTAACTTTGCAGTTAATACAATGTCGTAAAGAATGCAATTACATTAATAATTCAAGATTAATCTTTGAAAAGCATTAACGCATTCACTAATTAATGCATTCACTTGTGAGAAGTTCCTGAAATACGTCCCAACTGTATCGTATTGAGATGAAGACCGCAAAGGAGACACCAATTTCGGTAGGTACCAGATTTTAAATTTTTAGTGATGTGTCTGCTATAAAACTACATCCAGGTATGAAAAACCCTAATTTAGCTTTATCTACACCAGAGATGTTACGGAGGTTCGATTCCGATTCCGAAAGTTCGGAAGTTCCGATTGATTTTGCACATTCGATTCCGATTTCGGTTCCGATAAATTTTAATCGGAAGTTATACCGGAGGTCGATGCACAGCGGCGATCAGCGTGTACATACCACTTTATACTTGTCGCGCGGGGAACCTCTTTCCTCCCGTGCCTTCTGTCGATTCCTTTTTCACTTTTTTTTTACTATAAAGTACCATGACGAATAGGTAATTTATTTTATTTACAATCTAGCCTAGGCTCAGCTAATGAGTAATTTAATATTCACCTAAATTCCTTTGGTATTAAAATTCTAAGAGAACGTCCAATAATTACATGGTCTTATAACATGAATAAAAAATCATTTGAAAATAATGTCCAATAACTTTTCTTAGTTTCTAGATAATATAGGGAGACACTATTTTCACGTCTTCTTACTAGGCAGCACTTATCAATACATTTTGTCTGTATGTCACTATTCACTAAACTAATTCGAATGGTTTTGTCCGATTTAGTCTTCGCACTAATTCTGTGTTATCGAGAAGCTGGATTGTCTCGACATTCACGTGATGGAGAAGTCTCTGCTCATGAGCTTCTGCATAATTCTTAATTACTGTGGCTACGACGTCCATGTTGAAATCCCGGTGGACGTCGCTATTCCTGGTTTACCAAGGTTCTTTGTCGAGGTACCTGACTACTTTATTTTAAAATCGCTGGATGATTTCTCTATTGCTTTTTTTGGAATGAATTATTTAGGTCCATACGCATTAGGACTTGTTTGTATAAAAGCAATTTGTATTGACATGGGCGACGATCCGTCTATCAGCCAATACATATTTTTATAACGCAAGTCTAGTTCCTCTCGCTTTTTCTTGACGTGTGCTTTCCAGCGACGAAGCTTCGCAAGTTTTCAAGTTTCATTCCCAGATATTTGACGGTGTTTGCATATGGTACTGCCTGGTTATTTATAAATACCGGAAAATAATGCAGTTTCTTGTTAGTAAAGTCAATATGCACCGACTTTGCTTCATTTAACTTGATTCTCAATTTTTTGGTCCAATTCAAGACATGATTGATGGTCACTTGCACCTTTTCGACAGCTTCCTTGTGAGTGTTTCCTATCACCATAATAGCTGTGTCATCAGCAAAGGTTGCTATGGAATTACTTTCGGGCTCTAGAATATCACACGTGTATAAGAGGTATAGAACCGGACCTAACACACTTGCCTGTGGTACACCGGATCTTATTAGTACAAGTTTAGAATAAGCTTCATGTCGTATCCGAAACCCTCTATTGGATATATAGGGTTATAAGATATCCGGAAACTCTTTAGGTAACATCAGTTTCAATTTATGCACTAGGCCCTCGTGCCAGACTTTATCAAAACCTTGTGCTACATCGATAAAACTTTTTGAACTGATAATAAGAATATAAATGATATTCTATAAAGTCTAGAATGTAAATGTGTTAAGGGTAGGTCTAGAATCTAGACCTGCCCTTAACACATCTCCCTTCTGCCTCCACCTCCGATTTCGGTTCCGATTCCGGTTCCGGTTCCGATAAACCAAATTAAAAAACTCCGATTCCGAATTCGGTTCCGATATAACCACTTCCGTAACATCCCTAATCTATACCAATATCAGTGCCGACTACCAGGAACACAGAACAGTGACGCATCTTTTCATCGCTGCAAGTCCACAGACTATTTTCATTCGCTACATACATTTCCCACTGCACCGCCAGTCACAAAGACGCCGTATCTTATCTGGGCACCCGTCTACCTAAGGACTGGTGCTTATCAGTCGACAGTGTGGCCCTCCTGATAACACGTGATAATATGCACACGGCAAATGCTTACCGATTGTGGGGCAATAAGGCTTCTATGTGTAGGTAGGCTGGGTAAATATGTGTCGAGACTTCTCTCAAGTAAAACCCAGACTATAGACAAGTCTTTGTCAGTTGAGGTATTGCGTTTGCTCTGCTGTGGGACGGGGACCACAGAACAGTGGGGTTACTCTTGAAACCAATACCAATCCAAATCCAATTCCAATATTAAATAGACGCCTTAAAACAAAGCGTAATTTTAAAATAAATTTACCTACATTACAGTTGACTGAATATTAAAGCATGTTGTCTTCTTATTATCCCGAATCCAATTTTAAAACTACGCGTTATTTTAAGGCGTCTATTCAATATTGGAATTGGATTGGAATTGGTGTTAGTTTCAAGAGTAACCCCACTGATATTTAAAAGAGGTGTGACAGTTATGGGCTGGGCTGGTTATGTTATGTAGGACCAAATTAAATGACCCAATTTATTTTTTTAATTTATGTAAGTAATTGGTGTTTATAGTGGTTCAGTTGTGTTAACTATATGTTATTATGTCAATACTTTTTTGGTGAATAAGGGTGTTAACTCGCGGAGAAAGCCCACGAAGTGGCCTTAAGCCTTATCATTTATTTGATAAGGTAAAATTCTCTTTGATATGCGCGTCAAATAAATGTTTCATAGAATATCGAAAATGAAAATTTTGCATTGTCTCTCCTGGACAAATGTAAGCATAATTAATGTGTAAAGCAAACCCAATTTTGAAGTAAATCTTGTTAAGGTGCTTCCAGCGATTATAGGTAGAGTAAAATGGGGTTCGCAACACCGAGAGAAACGATCAAAAAAAAATATTGTTTAAATTTTTCGCTTCTATCGCCAGTCCTCAGACAGCATTTTTTTTTCTTCCAGGATTAATATCACAACAATCATGATACATTTATGGATTTTCACTAATAAAACACAAAAAAAATGAGAAATACATTTAGTATTTTTGTATGAGAAATATATTTAGTGTTTCCAGTGGCCAGTTTACCTTCAACGAAGGTAAATATAGGCACACAAGCAAATGGCACATTTATCACGTTACTGTGTGCCTACATCGAAGTATACTGAATGTATAGCTGTTGATGAACTGTTCCCAGGCCTGATAAACTTCCATTTGACAATATTATATAGGTATTTAATGCGATATGTAATATATATATGTATAGCTAAGTACATTTGTACTTAAGTATTTCCGCGTGTAAAAGATTATGATTATAGGTACCTAAACGTATTGAATATAAATTGTATATAGCATAAAGAATAGGGAAACTATGCAAGTATTATGTAAAAGGTGATATGTCTAGAACTCTTTCTAAGGTTAACGAGACGACGGTTGATAGAGTTATGAAAGAAAAAGATTGTAAGATTAGACCAACTTTGATGATGCTTAATAAAATCCAACAGATAATCCATGTCTCAGAAGGACCCGAGAGATGCAGTGGTAGTTCGAGGTTCACAGGTCAAGGTTTGTAGGAGTACTCGCATTTTATTTATGTTTATGACTAATAATTTAAAACCTAAATGAATATTTGTTTAGGTAGGTAGTTACTAGCTCTTTATCAAACTGAACGTAATTAATTATTACTGCAATAGATTCCGACATTGCGAAATGGCAATAAGTAGGTACCTATTTGAAATGATTGTGAAATCATTTTTCCGAAGTCTGTTCCCGTACCTCTGCACCCTACCCTGTAGCTACTGTAAATGTTGAAGAGCACTTTTACTATCGATTATTATCACAATATCCAGTTTTAGAACATATGCATAAGGCTTTTGAAATCTATTCTTGTATATACCTATATATAATCTGAATCCCGGAATCGGCTCCAACGATTTTCATGAAATTTAGTATGCACGGGCGTGGTTTCGGGGGCGATAAATCGATCTAGCTAGGTTTCATTTTTAGAAAACGTCGTTTTACCAAAAAAAATCCGAGCTAAGGTCGGTCGTCAAAGTCAAAGACAAAGTCAAAGCATTTATTTCAATTAGACCGTATACAGGCACTTTTGAATTGTAAAAAAAATAAACTAGTTGCCACGTTCCAAAGTGTAGATTCTTGTGGAGAAGTTCCGTCCAGGTACTGATATTTAAGAGATCCCCTAAGAGAAACCCTGCTTCTATTTGGGACCCTTAAGGCATGGTGAAGGGTTACCGGATACTTGCAACTCTACGAGTATAACTCGCTCATTATCGACCGACCCTCTAAGAGAAAGCTGCGCTAGCAATATAGGAAATAGACACTTTTTACCTACACAACGCCTTCTCTGTTCTCAAGGAACACGACCTTGACCTTTAAGAACATAACACTAGAAAAGAGCAGTATTATTATCAACCATTGTCTGCAAGGTGGAGGTACCTCCCCAGTAGCATTATCAAAAGTCCAGATATTCAGCCCCTAACGCACAACATTTCTCTTTTTCATCGAGCCAGCTTCTGAACAAAAAAAAGCATGAGGCAAGCGAGCGAAAATAATTAGTTTTTTTTTTACATTTTTTATAACTTCCCAATCGAACCTTTATAATTTTACCTGTATGGTAAGAATGATAGTACACGATTTTAATCGTGTGTGACACAATTTTAAGTTTGTGTTTAGTTTTTTTATATGTGTTTTACTGATAATGTAATGACGAGAGCTATTGTTGCTTTAGTTCAAGTTCTTTTGTGCTTGCGTGTTACCTCACCCCCCGCCAAAAGTGGCGAGCAAATTTGTTCGATATTTTAAGTCAGAAACCGTCTCCCGTCTGGTCCTCTTAAGGCGGTATCTTATTATAAGCCCAATACATTCTAGAACTACTAGTTAGTTACTAGGGTTTTTACTACTTACGTCAAATGTTTTTCCCTAAACGGAAGTCACGTAGAGCTTGCAATTAATTGCAATGATTGCTACAATTAATCGGCGTCGACTATCATTCATACTTTCTCATCATTTCTAAACAGTCTCTTGAATGGAATCTAGATATTGATAACGGGTTTTCACCATAAGTGTCTCGGGGTCTAGACATCCTCTATCTATGATTGATACTGTAGCATTATAAGTACTTACACGACCACTTGTACTGTCTCACTGCTTGGCAAGGGCCTCTTGTCATACGGAGACGGCACGAGCATTGATCACCACGCTAGCTCACTGCGGGTTGGCGATTTCAGACCATCAAGTCCAGGTTTCCTCACGATGTTTTCCTTCACTGTCTGTGATGCTTTAGAAGTACACCGAATATCTGTGATGACTTAGAGTTTGACTGCCTCTCTGGTCTTGTGGTTGCAAACGCGGCTGCTGAGCATCCTCATGCTGAGCATCCTGGGTTCGATTCCCTAGTCGAGTTGAGTTTTTCTATTAGTAAATTTGCAATATAAAAAACATGGGTCATAGGACAAAAATATATATATTTCCCATACAAAAATCTTACTAACTACAGACCAGTTAGGAATTGTATGGGGGAGCAATATCTTTCTTTTTTTAAGACCTGTTTCTTAGTTTTAGTTGTTCAGTTACATTGGTACAATCAACTTAACATATTTTGGATTATTTTATACTGAATAAAAAAAACATACCTATAGTGAACGTATTAAACATTTATTTAATTTTATCACACCCTATATTGTCACCCTAGGACGTTGGGTTACCTACCTAACATCCGCTGCAGCTGCAACCGATGCCGATGTCGCTATAGTTTTTCAAGAGCCAGCCTCTTGGACAATAATTCATACGCCACTAAATAATGTAAACCCTTTCCCAGTGTCCCACATAATGATACACGGCGCTTGTTTAGTTATTGCATCTGCTTCGTGAAAAAGGCACCTATTCACTTCCTTCAAAACGCATCCTAGGTCCTCTGAAACTACCCTAGTGGCCTCCGACCAAGCGAACTTTTTCACGAGAGAGATATTTTGCCCAACTGCCGTAATGGCCGAAATACCAGATGTACAATTAAACCCAAATCTGTTTAAATACTTGCCTTTTAGTTTCGTCTGGAGCGTTTACACAGCTGCTATTGAAATTCAGTCGTCGTCTAGGTTGGTTGGACAAAGATAAGAGGTCATCGTCTCAGAATAGAGTGACTTAATTTTTCAGGGTTTATTTGTTGCAATCTTTAGTTAGTAAGATAGCAGTTGATAAGCGAAGTGAGGCCCCCGGGAGTCCGGCCACGGTGTCTTGAGCAACTATGACACCGCATAACATTACACCTGTATTCACCGAAGTTGTAGGCAGAAGTAGACTGTTGAATAATGTTCTAGAGTTTACTAAAATTGTAGCTTCAGATGAAGCTAGTGTTGCCAGATCCCGATTTGCGCGGGACGCCCCGGTTTTCAGGGGTGCGTCCCGATTTGGCCTTGATCGGGACGCCCAATGTCCCGACTTTAAAGTAATTTCTACTGTTACTGTAAACCTGTATCACCCCATGCTGTACAAAAGCTTCCCAAAGCACCCACGTTTCACCAATACTGTTATTAAGTTACATGTGACTACATGAGACTTAATAACAAACAGCATTGGTGAAATGTGAGTGTACAATTTTGTACACCTCTACCTTCCCCTTCGGAGAATACAGTCGTGATGCTATATTATGTTATGTAAAACCAATCTGAGAATAGGAGCCAAGTTCAGTACAAAGGAATCGCAGAGTCGATTGTGTATTCCGGATAAAACTAGGTATTGATTTTTACCCTTGCTTTTACCTAAATGGATGCAAAGTTCTTCTTTGGATGTTTTATATCATAGCCGTAACTGCTGCAAACGGCAAGACGAATGTACAAAGTACGGTAGGATGCACGTCAATTGTAACAAAAGTATAAGCTGGCCTCGCATACCATTAAAATTCCCTACTACGATAGGCCAGCTCAAGGTCAAAGTGTTGCCACTGACTTGCAGTAGGGTACTGTACTAGATTCACTTCTATTCAAAGAAAGCATATTAAGTTATTTGCTACACGGACACACCGCTAACTCACAACAACTGCTTAGCGTGGGGTCCTTGCTTTTCAATCCCTGGGTCGCGTAAGTTGGGAAATTCTCAGATGCGGAATGGGGCCCGGTAGATAGCAATAGGCTCACCAACAATTAAAAAAGTATATAACAGACCAACACGTAGAATAGCACAGAAATGTCAACAACACAAACAATATCTAGTCTTAAACTTGTTTAGACCAGTAAGTCGCAAATTCAACGGCCCTTGAAATTGGCAGAAGATCTGTGTTTCTTTTAGGTATAATGTAAAACATCTTAGAAAGAATAAAAAAAAAACATGAGCATGGTGAATGTGGGTGGGATTGAGTGAAAGTTGATATGAGTAGAAAAGGAATGATCACAGATGACGGCACACAGAAATTTATGAAAGAAAAAGACATACTGCGCTGACTAAGGGTATGGGATGATGATGATGAAATGTCACCCACATATAACTGTACCCCTGTGTCTACTCCTCCGGGAATTAAAAGCCTGATGCTATGAGTGATATTTTGGCAACTAAAAGAAAACCAATATAACTAGTGTGTTACATCATTCGCTGAAGCAAAATTGGTAGGTATCTACATAGTAACAAGTAACGTTGCCAGGCGTCCGGATAAAGCCGGACACAGTCAGGCTTTTTGGTTGCATCTCCGGCTGTCGTCTTATACTAAGACTAAAAAAATAATATGTCTGGCCTTTTTACACAAATGTCCGGCTTAACCGGCTGGTCTGTCCCGCTTTTCGATTTTAAAACCTGGCAACACTAGTTACAAGCATCAAGGGTTACAGTTTATGTCATCATTTCATAGTTAAACGCTGTAAACTGTAATACCTACGGCGGCGAATGATGAATTATTCCACTCCGTTACTCACAAGGTCATCATTAATTGCTTAGGCATATGAATCATCTGTCACTGGCTATATTTATTATCTGTACATTGATATCGACAAGGTGCGACCCAACTGAGTATTAGGGTTGGGACTTATCGGTAATCTTGATACGATAAAAGGTGGTAAGTTGAAAAAGGTACATAACCATTGAAAAAGGGTATTAAAATTAACTATTATTGTGCATTATTTAACGTTATGACCTTACAACGCAGGTTAACTAACGCAGGTTGCCGTGCCCGACAGTGTCCACATATTACTAGTGAAATACAATAAACGTATTGAGTATTGTGGTTGACAGGCGAATAGCGTCATTTTTTTCTTAATTAATACAATTTTTTATTTCCTAAAACGATAGTAGATACTAATTAATGTTAACTGTATCATTTTATTAGTTATAAAGCAATCTGCATTTCATATGGCTTCGGAATTTGTTGAAAAATTATGATTATGGTATGTACTTAATAAAGTTATATTTTTTTGTGGAAAGAAAAATATGGTCGTGAGCAGGATTCGAACCAGCGCCTCCTAGATAAATACTCCAGGCGCTCTGACCATTAAAACCATTTCGACCTCTGCTCACTACTGCGAATTCTTCTTTCTCATTTTAATACGTTTTTTGGTATATTTTAATTAAGGTATTACCTACAAAATTTCGATCTGATTTATCATAGCCAAGTCTAACTAGCCAGCAGTAAAAAAAAATTAACATTAAACAAAAAACTGTAGAAGTAGATATGAAATCTTTATTTCTAACTGCACAGTCATCAATAGTAGTTCTTAGAATCTGATAAGTCCTAGGCAGGGCTGTACCCGCAGCATACGATACGTGTATTAGCTTTCATGTTTCGTTGCAAAATACATATAAAATAAATTTATATAACGTAACGTAACTGCCTCGTTGGAATAGTGGTCCTAAGCACGACTGCTGAGTATGAGGTCCTGTGTTCGATTTCCGGGAAAAGTGTTATTGGGTTTTTCTACTAGGAAATTCTCGATAGCAGCCCGGAGTTTGGAATTGTGTCCGGCAGATGGCAATAGGCTCACCACCTACTACATGGGACTTAATTAGAGCATTGGTGAAGTGTGGGTGTATAACTATGTATACCTCTGCATACCCTCGGAGAGTACAGGCGTGATGATATGTTTTATGTTATGTTTTATATCGATATAAGCTAAGAAGAAAAAGTTACAATAATAAATTACAATATAAGGTATATATAAATAAATAAAATTCAATTGCCCCACGGATGAAAGATTGAGAACTGACAGAGAGACTGAAAAGACTGAGAGCTTGAGAACGGTTCGACCGATTGGGCAGAATTTTATTTCTGTTGTGTTCGTAAATGTTAAGATAAATAGGTAGTATAAGACAATTTGTATATTTTTTTTTTAATTCCATCCAGATAGACGGTTTTTTTTAATATTTGTGGAAATGTCAGCCGTGCGACGCTGAAGCGGGAAAACGCTACTTAGTAGGAAATAATGAGAAAAGCGTTACTCAGAAATTGAGAAACCAATAAAAGTTTCTTCATTCAATTCTCATTACATTTCCTTAACTCATTTTTCTAATTGCTCATGAAAATTACTGTCTCAAACATAGAGAAATCTACTATAACTCAAAATCTTTATTAGATGCCGATAAAATTGTAATTCACCAAGTGTTGTGTATTATATGTTGTTAAAAACTTTTCACAGGCCTCCATTTGTATGACAATGAGTCCGCGAACGTGTGCCAACCCTAAAAGTATCGTCAAACATCGTGCGCTGCGTGTGCTCAGGCCGGGTGGCAACAAGCTGTCTACTCGCAACCAATTATCTATGCCACTATAATAGATACAGTAAATTCATACTATATTATTATGTGGGTGTGGGTAATATAGCAATAAATATTTGAAATTAGGTAATACGTCAATGCCTTCAAAGTTGATTAGCAAATATCCTTTTTTTATGCACATATCTGGTGCAAGACGGTTGAAGTACGACCAGGAGCCCTCGATTTGTGTGTGAGTTCTTAGTAATATATCCTAAACTAACATTGTAACATTGCGTCACACGTCACGTATCCCAGAGTTACCTGCTTACACCGCTTGCACAGAGTTGTGGAATTCTCGTCAGCCACAGAGAAAAAAATCTATAAATAAATATATTGGTGTTAACGGAAGCTGGATACCCAATTAGCAAAGCATTTATCTATGCATCTGTCCATCTAAATTCTAAATGGGATACTTAAAACTGCTGAGCCGTGATGCGTTTAAAAGATGAGATATACTGTATTTTATAGTGTTGCGTCCAATTAGAATAGACATAAAATATTATTTGGACTAAAATATTAGAGAATTTAAATAATTTTGTGAACTCAGTGACTATTGCAAGATATCAAACAATTATTGAAGTGGGCTGCATGTAGGTAATTCATAGTGCTTCTATGCATAGTTAATCGTTAATAATGTATTATTGCAAAAACTCACATTAAATCAGAAAATAAATACATAGGTAACTAGGCGAGGAGTTTTTTTATATTATTTGCATAGCTGCACAATGAATAAATAGTTACTTATGTAAATTAGTAACACAAGTCGCAAGAATTATTAACCTCGCCTCTTGATGCATTTTATATCACGTTCTAAGAATGCGGCTTCTTTTCTATTTAATTATTTTTATTTTCACCTACGCTATCTAGTTTTCCATTAAATTGATACGCAAGGATCAGTAGTCACTGTGCTTGTGTAAATAAACTATAGTAATTTAAGTTTTATTGTGGGTTTCGTGAGGCTTATATAAAACTTCGTAATATAAATATGTGTTATTATTATTTGTAATGCTAATTTTCTTCTACTAGGTAAATATAGAACAATCTGTTTAAGAGAATAAGAAACATTTTAATAATGATACAGAGATATGTGAAACCTTATTGGATTGAATCCGCAATTTCTCATAAAAACTATTTAAAAGTTACCGCGCTGTCTATGATTGTACTCTATACGTTAACATTGCCATCTTTGGAGAAAATGATAAACTAGTGAATAAAAAATCCTATAGTAACCTACAAATTAATATTTCAAGTGTGTATTATCATGTTTATAATGTATTATTTAAAAAAATGAGGTATTATTGAGTAAAACACTTTTCAACATTTAGTTAAATAGTTTGATAAGATATTTAGATTTAAAAAGTGGCGGTAATTTGTGCACCTACAGCGACACCTTGCAACACAAAGTGGAACTAAAATGAACAAAGAGAGCTAGCTAGCCACCACTAGAAATTAAGGTTGTGTTTTATCTTTATCTTTCGAGCGTGGACTGCGGTAGTGTGAAAGAGACACGTAGTACACTTTCGGCCATCATAACCATCTTTCTTTCTTGTGCAACTGTTTCTCTTCGGCCGTGTACTAGTGCAAACGCAGGATGGACGCCATTCGCTCGAGATAATTTTTTCATCGCTCGTGAAGCGAGATTTGAACGCGTTCGGTGCCGGGCGTGGAGCTATGATATAGTGTATCAAGTGTACGGTGCTTTCGGTCTGGCGGTGCGGTGTGGAAGTGCTTGGTGCTGGTCAGAGCCGAGGCTCGGCTGGAGGCAAGGCAGCGAGACGAGGCGCGTGCAGCGCGAGGCATGGCGGGCGCGAGCTGAGCGCCGGTCACGGCCTCCGGTGTCAGGCCGCTCGCGCTCCGCCGCCGGCCCGATGAACGGGGCACGTTCTGCGCGGCGGAGGTTATTTTATGGGTATTTGCGTGAGTTGCCGGCGCCGCGAGCGGAAGGCACCAGAGAAGCGGTCGGTGCCGGGAGCGGGCGGGCCCGCTAAGGGCACAGCGGCGGCAGAGCTGCTGCCGCGCCGCGTCGACCAACTGACAGCCATGGCCAACTCCATGTCCAACATCAAGATGACAAACCCTATCAAGGGCATTGTTAGCAGGCGCCGGAAGCGCTACATCAAGGATGGATTCAACCTGGACTTAGCCTGTATCCTTTTATGTGCGTTAGTGTTGTTCCAGTGTGCCGCGATTAGCTATTGCGGCCCGAGATCGATGTTGTGTGGCGGTGAGTCCTTTATGTGATCAATCCCGTGCTGCCGGCCTTGAGATTTCATTACACTGATGTTCCCAACACGGTATCGTTTACTCTCATAAAATTGCCTTGGAATTAGTGTGATAACCTGGCTTGACCATCCTTTAAAGTTTGTCAAGGGCACTCTATAACCTATAAATTACATTCATAAAACTGTGCTGATAAAATTTATGGTATTTTCAGAGTATAAGCTAGATAGGTATTGAAAACAGGTAATGTTATCCAGAATTTCGAGTCTTAAATGTATCAAAACGTCGTTTGACAGGTATTTTAGGAGTTACAAGGTCTCGTACATGTACGTATGCACAAAACGCATATTTTACTACGAATTAGGCAATGTAAATATGTCGATTAAGCATAAATATATCGGAAATCGGATTATAATTGCAACTACGAGTTAATTTTCGTTTGCAACACGACAATTAACTAGCGAGAGAGCAACGAAATCTCGCATGGCAACAAGATATATAACCTATAACGTTGTATATATAGGCTTATAGTACATGCCTATTATGTCTGTGTATATAGAAACTATCTGATAATCATTGTAGAGTGGTGTTGAGTGTTAGGAATTCCAATATCTATGGTTTTTAATCTGATTACATTAATTTTGTGAATATATATATATAACTGTTGCTGTACTTGGTTATATTTTTTCTGGTGATGTTCAGCGGGTATGATCAGTTACTCATTGTTTAAAAAAATGGCATCTATTATAATTTTAATGCATAAATAGTAACATTTGTACATTTATAAATTTATTAAATGGAGATTTAATGCATTTTTTTGTTACTTTAAATGATTTTGTAACTAGTACTGTGTTTAGCGGAGTACACAATGAAGTTAAGGAAACTGCAATGTTTTGGTATAGACAAATAAAATAATTATTACACTTTCTATTACCACAACTTGTAATAATCGAATTTTCAGGGTTTATAATAAATAATAACAGTATATAAAACAATCATAATTTTTTTTAGTATCCATGTATAGGTTTTATCGAGTTTGACACTAACTACTATAATATATACATAACTTTAGGACATTAAACTGAGTTTGTTATACAGAGACAACCGTAAAATATATTCAATTATAATGATTACATTGTAATGCAACTTGAACATAGTCTATCTATCGTACAACATAGTCTATCTTTAAACTGATACCAATCCGTAAAGTTACAGGCTTATTTCATGTATGTTTGTAATGAACCACATTAAATATGAATAGATTGAGAGTTAGTATAGACATTATTATAATAAAAATGTTTCAGTTAACTTCTTACTTAACCTTTCCGCTCAACCACGTACAAATACATACTACATAATAATCAATTGTGTCTGCTAATTAGCGAGCCAACGGCTTAATAAACATAATTTAGGAGGAGGCTGTAACCTGTATATTTGGAGTTGCAGTAATAAAATCAGACATTCTGGATATTTTTTTAAATTATACCTGTCACTATCATATTAAAAGACATTTTAGCTAAAATAACTTTAAATTTAATGCCTGATTATGTATAGGTTGGGCTCCAGCAGGTGTTTAGTACTGATGTTCCAATAATAGCAATTAATTTAAGTTATAGTGTTATCATTAATACATTTTAAAGGCTGAAACAAAGTAGGTTTTATAATATAAAGTATCCATTATGCATAATTATTTACTTGGCATTATCTTCCCTTATTGGTAAAGATCCACAAACCTATAACAACAGTAAAGGTAGTCATGTTAAAAACGTATGAGTGTATCAGATGCAATTTTGGTGATAAATCTTTGAAAAGCATTAATGCATGCTTAGTAAATTCTAAAGTTATTATATTAAATGGAAAAATAATATGGTTGTCAGCAGGATTCGAACCAGTGCCTGGAGTATCTATCCGGGAGGTGCAGGTTCGAATTCTGCTCACAACCATATTCTTTTTCCATTTAATTTAATTACTTTGCAATTTTGGTGTTATTGAACTCTTAAAAAATTGCACATATTTAGGTATAGTTACTTATTAAGATGCATTTATGTTTACATATATTACATGTCTCTTGTAAATGGCATGTTTCCATATATCTTCTGTTTACTGATCAGAGTCAATCTGGCTGTGAGATTTTGATACTGATGAGCTTTTTGGAACATAATTATGTATTACTAGTTGTGCCTGTGACTCCGTCCGCGTGGATGTCGTAAATTAACAAATGTTCGACGTGATTATTTAAATTGGCATAACTTTTTTATTTGTGAACCGATTGACATGAAACAAACACTAAATGTTAAATGAAGCTTACCAAAATATATGAGTAAAAACATCTAAATCGGATAAGCCGTTTCTGAGATTTTAGCGTGCACAAACACACAGACAAACAGATAAAAATTCTAACAATAATTGTTTTGGGTGTTATTTGCGTTGATAAAGGTGGTAATTATAGCTTTTTGTCAGTGCATTAACTTGTTACCACCTGCTTCTGGGTGTGGGCCTTCAATTTGTGATGTTTCTTTGGTATAAAGGATCTATAATAAAATTTGCATGTTTTCTGCATCATATTGTTGGTAAGATTGATTCTAAGCACCCTTTGAAAATCTATTCTTATGCTTTTAACTATTGACATCCCATTTCAAGTTGGCATATCAACTTGAAATATAGAGCATTTTATCCTATTTAATATTATAAATGCAATAATTTGTGAGGATACATGGATGTTTGTTACTCTTTCACGCAATAATTACTGAAAGGATTTAGATTGGCACAGATACACATATATAGCTTATGACCTGGATTAACACATAGGTTACTTTTTATCCTGGCTAGACCTAATTCTGAAGGTTATGCAGATGAAGCCGCTGGCAGAACCTAGTAATTTATACAGTGTTGCTAAACTTGCCCCACTCTCGCATTTCTTCTGTATTGTAGATGAGTTTATAAGTGTAAATCTCATATACATCTACATTAAGACCAGAAGAACTAACTATATATATAAGCTACATTTTTGTAGTCTGAGAATGCATGTACCATAGGATCCAATTGCTTAACTTGCAAATATTAGCCTTCTCTTTATATCCAAACATCAGCAATATCACCAATAATGGATGAAGCTCTGCTTCTATAATCTTCTGAACCAAATAAGTCAATTACTTTATGATTATATTATTATGTACAATGACTTAGAAGTAATATACACACAAAACATTTGAAAGCAACTGCATTCACCTACCTATGTTCTGTATCAAGTGTAATATTAATTTTCACATTATGTTCTGCTAATATCAATGCTCTGTGAGGTCGTTCACCCACTTACGTAGCTAAAATAGGTTTCATATCAGCCTGCCTATCAGTGTGATTTGCATTTTTTTTTTTATAATAATGCCTATACATGCGTGCTTTTGTAATGCAGGTGTAACTGATAAGGTTTTGTTATTTTATTGCATACATTTTTTAAATTGATATTTGTAAATACATGTCTATCTAATCGGTATAAAATACCATTAAATGAAGTTAGGTATTTGTTCCTCATACTCATTATTATGGGACCAATGTTTTGGTATTAGATCTAGTTGTATAAAAAATTTTATACACCTTAGCTGATTAATTTTAATTATATATTATACTACGCCGAACTGAAGTGGAATTAGGCTGGACATATCGGGCGCATGTGAGACGAGTTGTGAGCCAAACTCACAATCGAGTGGGTACCACAAAACGATACGCGCCGTGGCGGTAGGCCCAGATTGACCTGGCGGGACGAACCTGACACTTACTGTTCAAATCGGCTCAATAAATCCCTAAACCGTGAGGAATGGAAAGAGGGTAGAGAGGCCTTTGCCCTGCAGTTGGACAAACCGGGCTGCAAATAATAATAATAAATATATTATGCATGTTCAAAGTTAGAGCAATTATTTCAATTAGGCCATTTCCAGGCACCATTGAACTGTCGAAAAATAGTTGCCACAGTCAAAAGTGTTGTTTCATATGGCTAAGAATGGGCGAAACTCCATGCTTCATATTTCATATACATCTTTATTTATTCCAACTTCAGCCAGTAAAGGCATATTTATGGAAGTATATTTTAGTACATTATTGATGAATCAGGAAAACTCCTAGTAAGTACCTATTGTAAAGTCGAATATCATGATGACTCTTGCGCTATTTCACAATTCCCTTAAAAAGTTTCACATATTTTTCAATTTTTACGTCATTTCTTACTACATCAGAGGTATAATATGATTGTACCACCTATCATAAATTGTTACTTCATAACATGGTGACATACTCAATGCCTATTAAATTGTCTGTAAATTACAGTTAATAAAACTATGATTTATATTCTAAATGAAATAGTGAAAATATCAAATGAATAAATTAAAAATATGTTCTAAACATTTTTCACTGAATATATACATGATAAAACAACTTTTTTTATTATTAATGTATATTTTTTATGGTCCGTTTTGTGCTGTGGAGCCTGTACAATTTACATATTTATTAATTCATATGATCACAAGTTTACATTGTTTTTTTTTTTTATCGAATCTGTGCAATCTAGGTACTTTTAATACGCTTTTTGAGGCTCGTTGCCCAGCTCTGCTGAATCTAATAAGACGCTATTAGAAGATATTGTAATCACTCCTCCCTACCCTCTTTTAGTGGGTGTGTTTATGACAAGAGTTATCAAGTATTGTGATTAGCGCAATACCGTCTGACGACAGTTCATTGGAGCGGTTTATGTATAAGAAGGCCCACGTTTAACGATCTACATACATACAGATAATTATAACGATCAAGTAAAACACACGGTTTGTCTGAATTAAATTATCTCAATAGTAGTCCGGAGGCTCATGAAGTCATGACCTATCACATAGGGACTTGGGATTTACAGAATTGAAATGTTAATTGTAGGTAGAATAATATCTCTACTTGACCCTTCAGATATTACAAGCTTGATGCTATTTAAATGATCACGAACACAAAATCCATACATTTGTGTTGAGTTTATCTTGAAGTTTACCTACAGCATTCATATCATTAGATTCATTGATAGTATTTAGGCTATTTGCGTTATTATTATGTTATTTGATAATATTTTTATCGGCCATTCGGCAGGCTCGGTATCTGAATAGCGTCGTCCTGATTCCCGACGACATGTGCATGTTTTCTTTTGCCATTACATTGCTCTAGTTTAGAAAACGTATTAACTACGAAAATAACCCATAAATTGAGTTTGTGAATCTTTAATTCATTACAGTTGACGTATTCATACTTCATGAATGTTCTTCGCTTTATCTCGAAAGTTGAAGAACAGTTTTCTAGAAGAAAATATGCTTTCGTTCAGAAACCATTGGTAAATCAATTAACTAGCGATCTTTTAAGATAAATATGAAAACAAAATTTCATTACAGACAATACAGGATACGTCCCGTGAACTACGAAAGTACAAAAAAAAACGATAAAAGAAATGTTAATCTACGCACATCAAAAATCATCCATAATATTATGTGCACGCTAATACTTAAAATAAAGAGCCACAGTGTTAAATAAAAAATCTCCGGCCGCAGAGTTATAGCAACTTCATAAATGACCTTCGGTCGCCACTTCGCTTGGCAACAGCATAATACTCAATTGATTCCAAAAGGTATCATTAAACCGTTCTTAATTTAGAAGTTACCTTGTGAGCTGAGCTTTATAAAAAAACTTGACAAGCATCTATGCTCATAATAATGTGGGTTCTGTATAAAAAAATGTAGGTGTAGTATCTATGAAGTGGATGGGTTGGTTTCTTAGCTTTTCGTGAATGCATTTTTTGATATCAGGTTATTTAACAGGATTGTAGATTAAAAATAAACAGGTGTCTTTAATAGTTACAAGAAACAGAAGTCGTATTCGAGTTTATTGTATAATTATGTATGTATTACAATTATACTTAATAGCATATTTTATAACGATCTTGACAATTAAGATGCGACAGCAACAAACACTATTAGACATGAACCCTACATACATTAATTAACCCAACAATGATTATCAAGGAATCCTAAAAAATGAAGTAGTGAAACCAAGGCTGAACACATAATTATCTACAATTAAAAACAAATTACAACAAAATAGCTAGCTAAGTAACCGCTTACTAATTTAGCTGTATCAGATCTGAAACAAGTGCTTCATTATGTCTGATTTTATGGCCAAGTTTTTAGGACGTATTAAGCACGTGTAGCAGAGAGCGTAGTTTCGCTTTCTGATATGATTTTTATAAAAAAAAAATATGCTGTACTGTACTGTGCTACGATAGCGAAGCGATGTCAAGCTATTTATCGAGATAAATTTCATAACATCTTCAATTCATCGATAATACAGAAATTGACAGTTAGGAATCGATATTCCATTACACACGTTACATAAACGCATATACAAGATATAACCACTTAAAATTTGTAAATAATTGAAATAATATTTGTTCTGTACGATTATTTCTGCCGTTGTCCATCTACACAAATAAAATAATAGCACCTACTATATAAAAAAGCTCGTATATTGTTAACGATAAGTATACTTATAGATTGCGATAACGCGATCCGTGCTTACATCTCTGTATAAACACCTACCATTGATTTATTATCAATTGTGCTTTGCATGTGGCTACTTGTCTTCATAATTACTAATTACGTTCACAGATATCTGCAACATCATGTGACTGCACAAGCCCGTGTTTCTTGCGACGACGTTTCTTTACAATGTATGTAATTAATGTTGTCACAAAACACTCGTTACAATAAACGTTCTTATTATTTTATCCATAGATTTTATCTCTATTTTATTAACTTTATGACTAGCTAACCTGCCATCGCACGACGTGTTTTGAAACTATCTCTGTATAATGTTACTAACTAAATAGTTGCTGAATCCGTGAATCAACATATTTAACTCTACAAATAAGATAACAAACCTCCCTCATATAATTCTTTATTCGTTGGTGAAATCCCAAACAATATCCGTTCAATAGTTATGGAGAAAATCGGGTAAAGACAAACACGACAGGTGACTTTACGTTATAAGGACCATATATTAAAACGCCGATTTGTAAATAAAAAAATGCGTATAACATGCAAAATGTGGGCCATGCAATTATTTACTATTTGTCTATCTTGAAGTAGACAACGGCTAAGTGTTTTATTTTACAGCATCGCATCGCTTCGCGAGTACAGTTGCTTGGGAACAATTATTAAATCTCCAAAAAAAAAAGAATGCGGCTGACGACTATCACGTAAGGAGACGACAGTCATATTCAACGTCATGAATATTAATACTAATTAAAATATTCAGCTTTCATAATTAGTCAAAGACACTAATGGTCACTGAGGCAGATATTGAAGTTACAAAAAAGTCTGCGGCTTACGTCTGGTGGGGTCATTGACTTTAATATGCAATTGTAAAAAATCAATGTAACTACCTAATCCTAAAGCGTTGCTATACAACAAAGGCCTGCATTATTAACAATGGCTGTTAACAATAAAAAAAAGGTTTTTAACCGCTCGATTGTTTCAACAGCGTTTCGTACTTGACATTATAAGTAATAGCACGTCGTAAAAATGATATTGCACGTGATTTGATGCACTAAAATTGGCCCACCATCACTATTCTGTGTTCTGTATTAAATATTATAAGTTAATTCATTTGATCGACGCTTGCGACAGTTGTGAGATATGAATACGTTGGGGTTCATCCGCACTCAAGATCTGTCCATGTAATAAAATCATAATTATGTACAACAAATGTTTTTAAATTGTATTTTGTTAAGCTGTTAATCCAAAATGCAGATTCTTGAACTATTTACTTTGGAGAGTAGCGAAAGGTCTGTTTGGTGACAGCCCTTTTGTCACGTGTCTTGAATTTTTTAGGGTTAAACTTAGCTTCTCCAATTTACGTTAAAAAAAACATAGCACATTGGCCCGGTTAGCAGAGTGTGATTGTAGGATAACATCAGAACCTGGCACATGGATAATATTTGGTGTGACATAGCTAGATAGAAGGAGACCGTATTGGTGGCGGTTACCACCAACAACAGCATTCCCAATGAGGGTTGACGTCGTTGACGACGGCGGCAGGTCATAAAACATAGCCAAAACTTTAGCAGCATTCCAGTACAATTAGAGAGTATGTATGGAAGAAGAATAGATGCTGCGCCAACCCCAAATAAATTAGGATAAGGGCAGGGGGATGATGATGATTATTAACTCATAGTACGTTACGGCAATAACCTCATAAAAATAAAGAAAAACTGCAGTAGACTTAAGGTAATAAAAGAGAAATGCTAACTATGGAAGATCGTAGAAAAATAAAAGATTCCAATACTCTTCTTATTTTATTGTCTTGTACCTATATTATTAATGTTTATAATAGGTACCATAATGATTAAATGCATAAATCTTACTAATATTATAAACGCGAAAGTTTGTAAGTATGGATGGATGGATGTTTGTTACTCTTTCACGTAAAAACTATTGAATGGATTTTAATGAAACTTTACAATAATATAGCTTATACATCAGAATAACACATAGGCTACAATTTATAAAGATATTGTGTGAATAATAAAAAAATAAAAAATCTACCATCTGCGAGCTATTCTGGCGTGTGCTGCCTAAACCCTTTGAGATATAACAAAATGATGTATGGTGGAATTGTGTATCTTATATAGGTCTACAGAAAAGAACCCGATGACATATGTCTATCTCTTAAGGATAACATACTACATCCATTTTAATACTTAAAAAAATGGGCAATTATGAAGCGGTAATTGGAAAGCGGGACCGGGATCAAAATTTCATGATTACTTTTGGTCGCGATATCCGACATCCACGCGGGCGAAGACGCGGGCATCAGCTAGTATTACACATAAATGACCCAACAATCGAAGAATAACTTAAAAAATTGAGTGGTTTTATAAAAGGGTTCAGAGCGAATTGAAAATCTCCCAAAATTCTTGACAGCTAAAGAGTTATGAAAACGGTAAATAAAGCTCTGAAGTTATTTGTAATCAGATAAAATTTTTGAATATCTAAAATTCTCGCTTAAGAACGGCGCTAGCAATTTGAGCCCAGTTTTGTGAATAGGCTCAAACAACAAATTATAACTGTTCTTTATATCCTACACGTGTAAACGTGGTCTAAAAAAGATATAGGAATAAAAATAACAGGTATTGTTTGTATATTAGTCTGATAACCATCTGATCACTAGGCGTTATAGTTAAGATTTCACATTTAGATCGGATCGCCGTTTTTACGAGAGACGTTATTTAGAGAGCTTGGTTTGGGGTAATATGCGTCTACAGACCACACATTGATAGTCACACATGACACACGCGTTCATAAAAATATTAAGTTTTTGATGAAATATTGAACACCTTTATTAACCTGAAATCAGAAATCTTAGATTTTCGCGATAATTTACACATTGTAATAAAATACTTCTCCGTAGATAGAAATACAAAGATGAACGCTGCAAACTGTTCGAAATTCGAAACGCCAGGAAAAAAAAGCACTTGATTAATCCGGTTAAAAGTATTTTATTAATCAAACTCTTAACTTCGTTACAATAATAAAATAGCCGTTGTTATTCTAAAGGCGTTAACAGGGCTTATACCGACGCTCATTCTCCCAGAAAAATGTAAAAAAATGCAATTCTTCCGGTACGTTTCCATATAAACCATCATTTAAGTTGTTAAGCCCAAGGTCGTCCCTCAAAAGATGTGGCAGTGAAATTATATTAAGAGTTAAACGTGCATAGCAACAATGCTTCATTTCCATAACTGGGCCCTGAACCTCTTTTTAATTAACTTTTGGGGCCATAGAATGCGTTTTGCTTTATTTTTGACACAACGTGATTTTAAAACACAATTATTTAGAGGCATTATATAACTGTTGTTGAAGTTTTTTATTTTTATTCGGAATGGATCTACGTTTGCCCACCAATTCGCCTGATGTTAAGCGACGGTGTGGCCGAGGATAGAGCACGTAGATCCAGAATAAATCTATTCACTCTAAGTAGAGTAAATAGATTTGGGGAGATCGACAGTTGGGGAGGTGATGCAACTGCCCAGACCCGTCTCCCACAAAGACTCTACATCTCTAAACACGACTAGGTTGTTTCGTCCGCTGGGTGGTAACCAGCCGCGGCAGAAGCCTCCCACCAGAGTTGTGTTGCCTGTTTTGCACAACTCCTACGGACGCGGGCAACTCAGCCCCCAAAGCTGCTTGGTCTCCAAGGAGACTGCCAATTATTTCTGTCGCTCCCTTTACATCAGCATCTATGACAGTTTCCTACCAAGATAGGGATTCTCATAAGTTTTTTTTTTTCATTTCAAAATGAGATAACGATGTCACGCATAGACTTCCCATGGCCTTATAGTGTTGATAAAGATCTATAGGTCTGTAATGATGGTTACTCTAAACATTGTAAGAAACATCTTACACTGTTACTAATAACCATTTGTTTTTGGTTGATGTTGTCTTATTGTTTGTGTGTAAATCTAAGATATCTATTTTGTATTATTCATTTACATTATCATCCCTGCATTTAATATAACATACAACATGTATATTTGTATAAAGACACAGTCATATCCTAGTCTTTATGAATAGGGCCTATGTGCGTATCTCATGGTATAAATTGTTTGTCAAATAAGTTAATACGTTCTCAATATAACTATAATTATTGAATCGATTTCCTTTAATTGTATTAACACTATCTGTTCGTTTGTAATAAACTAATAAATATAGTTAAACAGTTCCTTAAATAAGGATGTTTGATACCTTATACTGTATTGTTGCCATGTTTTCCTTCAACTAAGTAATAAAATAACTATAGGATCACTAAATTTAAAACGTGTTTAATAACGGCCATCTGAAATATGTACTTATATCAAACATCATTGCCTGCATGCAATGACGATAATTGCTTCTAACAAGATTATCTACTCGGCAGAAACGTGTGCTGATTTACGTAATTGAAGTCAAGAATTGAGATGATTGTGGGTTTAAGATGATAAGGCTAAATTCTAAAACGAAAATGGTTTATTCCCAAACCAAATCTAACGGAAATATGCCAAATGCAGACTCTCTGCCTAGCAACAAGTTAAAGTGATTAAATAACTACCCACCCACCTACTTATACTGAAGAGCTTACGTAAAAAACTCGCTTAGCAACAGGCAAAGGTGAAACAATAAATAACAGAAGTTATACAGGTCGTACAGGATACGTAATCTGGTCTGACAGTCGAAAATTTTACTAAATTCGCCGGCCGGGGTCTTGTAATGGATTACATTGTTAATGAAAATCGGCCGGAAGGCTACTCGAATATTTAACTAACTAGTTCACTTTGATTTTCGGACTCTATTCAGCGCCGCTTCTAAATTCGTTCTTATTTAATTCAATGCCATTTTTCGAGACGAATTTCCCTTTCTGGATATTTGTAAAATTGTATCCCCTTCATTAGATGGGATGACTGTTTTGATTCCAAAAATAGAACCAAATGTGAACGTAACTTTAACCTTTTATGGTAATAATATCGCGTGATCAATTTAATTATATTGTTTAGAAATCATAACCAATAATAATTAGTATTTCGTCGACTGCGGTTTTTTTTTTAGGTTTAGGAACATCAATTAATTTCGTATTAATTACTAATAATATACCTTGTAACGAAACGTAACATTCTCGCGCGATATATGAAACCATAACATTAAACAAAACCATCGCAAGTTGAACAAAGTTCATTTAGCTTTGGAATTTTTATGCTATCGAAGTCTCTAAAAAGAACAATTGCCTCTTTGTTAATAACAAAATTACCTTCTTTAGTAATTTTAATATTATATTGTGATAGACCAAAAACCGATCTGTGAATTGGAATACCGAGGAAAAAGTAAGTAAGTAAACATAAATTACTTCGATGAACTTGAAATCAGTCTGTAATAATGCATAACGTTTATTAAACCTATACTTTTGCCTGAAATCTTCATCGGATAATTACATGAAGGGAATTTGAATTCGAACACGATTTTTGTTGTGTCGCCGTGGTGTTTCCAACAACTCAGCGGCTTTAAAATCCTCAATATCAATTAATTCAACCATATTAATATCTATTTTCGGGTAAAAACAACACAACATAATGAAAAAAATGCTATTACTTAAAAGAGAAACTCACAAATATGATTTAGACCATCGTTAAACTAGGGGGTGCCGAGGTTTAGCGTTAGACCACGATATGGTCTATGGTTTATCGCAAAACCACGATTTGTAATATCATTTTTGTTTAAACCATGCTTTATAGAGATTTAAACCTGGGTTTTTAGTTAAACCACTTTCTGTAATAAGACGGAATTTGTCATGTTTGTCACTTTATTTAACCTTATTTTATAATTCTGTGGTCTCACCCGTAGGGTCTCGAGTCATGATCTAATGACTTAATTAAAATCTCATCTTGACTTTTGGTCGCTTCATTTTCGTGTTAGGGTCGCCAATGGTGTTTTAGCCATGATTTTACAACGAGGAAATTCTCCGTAGCTCCCGGAGGACCGGTTCGTGTTTCGACTAACTAATGACTGTAAATGAAACTGATTATAGATGAAGTTGTTGGAGCGAACGTTTCGATTCGACTGGTGTTGAATGAGTTTTTGAGACCATTTGTTCCGTCACACAATTAGTCCCAGGAAGTGTTTTTCCTTTTATTTAAACTGAGTTCTGAGTTAATCCTCAGCTCAATAATCAGTGCCTTTATTGTTTCTGAAACGTGAACATGAAGTATATTATCTTGAAAGGGAATATTAAACAGTTTACAATTTTGCTATGAATATAGCTTAAATAATTTGCAAGACAAAGGCTTCCAAAACAATTGTGTTGCGGACAGACGATCGATTGAAATTTCCGCATTTGTCGATAAACCCGTCTTCAATTGCATTATTTAAACACTTATTGAGCTGTCTATATCTAGGTCACCTGGGGTGATTCATATGCACGCTATGGTACCTAGTTGCATGCATAATTCAGTCTGCAGTCTGCAAATGGTTGATAATCTTTTTTCACATGTGTCAGCGTTGAGCTCCTTTGTGTAATTGGATTTCTTTAGGTCATTGCTCCCTAAGCCGGTTCAATAGTAGAACTTTATTCGTAAAGGGGGATTTATTGTTAAAGACTAAACCGTGCGTGTACATGTAATGCGCGTATTCCGTACAAATGTGACGCTGCGTTAGATCAAATGTTTGTACTCATTTGCATTGTACACTGCCATAGCAACAAGCAATTACGTAAATGATTCTCGTTTTTTTGTTCGTCGACCATATCGCTTCGTTCGTTTTCACTCGTCGTGTGTGTTCTTTTATTTTGCATATTCCTGTTTTTCATAACGATCATCTTCAGTGACTGTAACAATGTATGCAATTATTGCTATCAGTGTATATTATTACGGCAATTAATATAACTGTTGGCAGTGTCTGTTTTATAACGACGCGACGTGCACAACGTCATTCCCGGAGATCTTACGTTGAGATAAGTTTAGCAACAAAAATTATAATTACATCCTTTACTCCGCCTTAGGCATGTCCACCTGCGTAATTTACTGTCTAAATGAATCATTAGGTTGTTTTGGCGCGAAATTGCATTACTCGCATTTTACTCGTTTGTTCAAGTCCTGAGATCATAAACTGGAAGATGGTTTATTTTTCTTTTCATTGGGGAATAAGGAAATCTATGTAATGGATGTACCGTAATGGCTTACGATAGATACAATTTTAGCTTTTTCTGCAAGTGATGGCTTTATAGTAGATTTAAGAAATGGATTATATAAGTTGTTACTACATAGTGTTCAAAGGCTCTCGTTTGAAAAGTCAGTGCGGAAGCTTCGGGCGATTGAGGCAGTCCGATATTTGACGTGCCCTATTTATACCATATTAGTATAGATTTGTTAGATAATTTATGTTTCAGTCCTCAACTTCTCCTATAAACCGAATATTATCGTTTCCACATGAACAATACATGACTGCACAATTCGTAATAAACCTCGAATTTTCTGGCAAGAAATTTGCTTTACATTCAAAATTTTATGGGAGCTATGCCATTCTTTGGCCTCCACATTATATGTAATATGATACAAATTCAGGTTTTCATATAATCCAAAATTTTAAGGTTGATCCTTCTTATGGATTGTATGGTTTAAACAACCCGTAGGTCTCCGACACGGCTTTACACATAATCAAAGACATATCTCAAGTGTGCTGGTTTTCAAGCAATGTTTTCCTTCACACTTCCATCTTGGATTCGTAGATCTCATCTTTGATTTATTAGTCCAATAGTAGTAGTCCTATACTGAAACACTGCCTATATTGCTATGTAACCTAGACTCCCAGACAGATGCAAGCCCCCAAGGTCCATTTAGTACTTCTGTGCAGTTAATAGTTGCATAGTTACACAGTTTATACGTGAACAGTAACCATGAAAAAGGTGATTTAATATTTCTACCGCGTACAACAAATGTTGTTTTGCAATCGCCGCGCGCTTATAAGTTAACCCGTCAGTGACCATTACGCCTAGCATTATCTAAGTGTTGTAATCTGATAGTATGTGAGTTTAGCGGTGTCTTGTCGTTTTTGAACAGTCACTAAGAGCATTTATTAATGTTACTTCTATATGTTACTAACGTATTCGTCTCTTAGATTTTTTTATAACGGCAAATAAAACAAATTGATTTCGTGTGTATAGTAAGTTATCTAATTACTTTGGACTGCTCACGAAAGACATTGAGATGTTGAACTCTGAGCCACTTATTTTTTCTGTCTTAGCTTAGTTTAATATTCGATTACCTTAACTCGTTCCTGGAAAGTTTTGCTTTGAAACACTGCGTAGAGATTAATTGCTTATCTCAAAATTTTCGCTCAAAGGAGGGATGACCTTAAAGTGGACTCTATAGAAACTCTTCTGAAATTGAGTTATATTTCTCCTTATTTTTTTGTATTTTATCCATCGTAGTTCGTATTACTCATTTACGTTTGTGAGTTATTTGTCAGATATCCGTTTACGTCTATGTATCTCGGAGGAGTCGGTCAGCGAACAGTCAAGGCCCCTCACATCTCATCTGAACGATCTCGAGGTTGAAAGTTGAAACCACTTGCTCCGTCGACTTGCTACCTCATTTGAATGTACTCTATATTAGTAGTAATGGTATCTTCTCACTTAAATTACCAATTTAAATAAACAATAAACCAATTTTGTTTCTATTGTTGTTCTAAAGTTATTATATTAAATGGAAAAAGAATACGGTCGCGAACAGGATTCGAACCTGCGCCTCCCGGATGAATACTCCAGGCGCTCTGACCACTAAGCCATCTCGACCTCTGCTCACCACCGCGAATTCTTCTTCCATATTTTAACACGTCTTATGGCGACGTCATTGCTATCAATTCAGTCCTTATACAAGCGACCGAACCGACACGACTAACTTTGCAGTTAATACAATGTCGTAAAGAATGCAATTACCTTAATAATTCAAGATAAATCTTTGAAAAGCATTAACGCATGCTTAGCGAACTCTAAAGTTATTATATTAAATGGAAAAAACGACCGTATTCATTTCCATTTAATATAATAACTTTAGAGTTCGCTAAGCATGCGTTAATGCTTTTCAAAGATTTATCTTGAACAATTTTGTTCTCCTTGTACAAATTTCTTAAAAAGATGCACACAAATCTCGCTCAAATAGTTGCGGTTGGTCGTCCATTTCGACGTCATGTAATGCTCTCTCTTACTGAATAGTAAACCTTAATGGTGCCCAAGAATTAAGGTCTAAATTCAAGTGACACGCATGAAATTCTTCGTCCGTTCCAACAGTTCCAACACTGGCATTGAGCTCGGGACATTGCATTCTGCCCTTGCTTCATTTACACTGTCTGCATTAATATAGTTAATACTTAGCAATTAACTCGCACCTGCTTTATTTGACCTTTGCCTTCAGTCACGATATTCTCATTTTCTCTTTTAAATATTATATTATGGCTTATTGATCTGTAAAGGCATAAAAATATTTTTATTCCTAGGTAGGTATTCAGTGGTTCGCGCATACTATACTCATAATTAAAATGGATTATTTTCCGTTTATTATTAAAATTAAATTTTTATTATGTGTCGTGCCTCGCGATTAAGTCCGTTACAGAGGGGTTGGAGGTATAAATAAATGGGTCAAGAACCTTGATGTTGGGTTTATTATAATTTATTCATATCAATAGATATAATTATGTCGCTTGCAGCCTGATAAATACCTATTTAGCTTTCAACGTAGTACGGAGAGGGATTTTTACCGTAGCTAGGTACATTTTGCGGTCACCATACTATACACGGTCCATCGGCCGTGGCTTCGCCCACTATTGATATCAGAAAAACCTTTCTATATTTGTTCATGATCAGTGACGTCACACGTTGACGTTTCAACCATGGTTTTGGTCAATTCATTGCGTCGTTATAATTGTCGCTAATGGTTATTGAATTTATGACGTAATGTAGAGGGATTAACTGTAAAGGAAACACATATTATATACACCTAATATTATATCAAACGTACAGAAATGGTAGCTGTCTACAAATAAAAGGGTTAGAAATGTAATAGCTTTAAATACTTCGAAAACTCTTTTATGTAAAAGAAACTCTTAAAGTATACTTTCTACGTATTTTTATTCCTCGGTACATCCAAAGATGCTTGCTTATAGTCTAAGGAGAAATGTCAGCTCGTAAGTATGTTATTGTATTACCATAGTACGTTGGCCCTATCACCCGTTGCCATGGTAACGATACCGTTAGGCTAACGCGCGCGGCCATCGCCGAATAAGTTCGTCTAGTGAAGTGACGCAACTCCTGCGATACAATCTCTTTAATTATAAATCTATTAAAGGAGTATTCTATAAAGGCGGGTGTTTGGTCCAATCATGGGGATTTAATTAAGTTTTATGTATGTAGGGCAATCTAAATATTTGAAGTTATAAAAAAAGCCGCTGGAGAAGTGTTTCCAAGTTTTATGGGGTATGCTCTCATTTCTGCTTATACCAGATGCAACGTATTTTCCGGGACAAATCATAGGATTTATCTTATTTAGGAGTGCCGATTTATTATAGAATAGGCAGAGAAATCTCTCTCTTCATCTTTGGAAGTCAAGACAATGAAACCTAAAATAAATAAAAATCTTATTTCAGCCATTTAGGGACTGAACTTGAGTGGGTTTCACATATAAATTTGACACACACTTAGTTAATAATATAGTGCGGCTTGCAGTGGTAAAAATTAAACGAATAAAATTGGGTCAAGCGTGATTTTGAGTAGCCTCAAGTATTATCGGTTTAAATATTTATAATCGGAATCACAGAGCACCTAACTTTTAGATATGGTCGTAACAATTATTATTAAATCTCAGCTTACGAAAACGCCACAATAAAACAATTGATACCACTGGCACATCTAAAAATATTTTCATGAAAACCAAATTCCCGCATTTAGTAGGTTAATGTCCCTTTGTGTTCTATGTTAGATCCTGAAAATAACAGACGAGGAAAACGATTGCATTTGCACTTTTTGCTTATAGTATACAGATTATTCCTTTGCGATCTGGTTGTATTCCAATTGTTATTCTACCTACCATACATTTTGTTGGTTTCTCGAAAAAAACTAGCAAATATAATCAAATATATAAAAATCTCGTGACACAGTGTTTGTTATCGAACTCCTCCAAAACGGCTTGACCGATTTTTATGATTTTTTTTGTGTATATTTGGTAGTTCTGATGATAGATCGTAGGCTTTTATACCCCTAGGTGATAAGGGTAGCCCTATCCTGATAATTCATATGGCTGAACAACGTTTGCAGTAAATCATAATCATAATGCACAGCTAGTAAATCTATAAAAATAATAGTCTGTGACATCCACGAGGGCGCGTTCCACTCCGTCTGGGTCGGAGTGAATGGTCAATCCAGGTATACGCGTATTTTTGTGGGGAAGTTAGTCTGCTGGAGTCGAACCCCAACATCGGTCAGAATATCAGCTAGAACAGCGTATTCTTGAATTGAGGTGTTTGCGGCGATTTAAATGGGGGGGGGGGGGGGGGCACGTCTTCACAGATTGATGACTTGTAAAAACTGTCAATTTTGATTTTGAGTGGCGAGATCCAGATTTATTATAATCACAGTTATAAATATATTTTTGATAATGACAAAAACTTTTTTTTTTAATTAACTTTCATTCGAATTAAACACTTTAACTGACTATCCGTATAAGTATCACCTGAATTTCTGTAAAACCCGCCACATTCACACATAAATTCCGTAATTAACACATTCATGTTACCTAATTATAGATTTATGTACTTTACACAATAATCACATGCACAATTGCATATTGATTTGTATATAACCTTGTTATGCCTTTGTTTATTATGTACGCAAATATCTGACACGCTAAATATTTTATACACGTCAATGTTAAGCTGGGTGCAATGACTGTTGCATTACTGTTACTACATGACAAACGTGGATAGCGAAAGAATACTGATCCGATGCGGCGCACGCGTGATGGGAAAGCGGATTTTGAAGTGGTGAACCTCGTTTCTTTGTTTTGAAGGGACAGATGGACACAAAAGACTGGTATTGGAAAAGGCAACTTATGTCTTCGGATGTTGAGAGACTATTCCACCGTAAACATAAACTTCATATTTTATACTTCTATAGAGGACTATCATACCGCACACAATATCGATCATACGTTAATGAAGCTAAAATGACATAGTGACAAGATAATTGTTTTGGAAAAGTAATCTTCTACGGACGTGACGTGTGTAACGTCAGTGGTAATGGTAAACTTGAAATACGAAAATTGTCCTTACTACTACGACATAAAGACGCTATTAATGTCAAAATGTTACCATGGACGCGCGGTTGTCTGTAACAAATTAATAATCATATATAATGTTTTTTTTTTTATACATGTTGAGGCCATGTAATGCCTATATTAATTACTAATTATTTAATTTTAATAGGTTTGAACACGACAAGGTAGCTCAGTGGTAGAGTGATGACACGGAATGTCAAGGGTCGCGGGTTCAAGCCCCGTTCAAGTCTATTATTTTTTCAATGTTTCCACGAAAAATAGTAATTAAATTAATAATCATAAATATATTATGCCTACATCTTTTCCTTTGAACAGGAATTCATGATACCATATCGTAATAATCATCTTAATTATGTCCAATATTTCCTTAACACCATTATGTACAGATATCACAGACAGGCTGATAGCGATGGGGTTCCCCGCCGAGAAGTTAGAAGGAGTATACAGGAATCACATAGACGAGGTGTACAGGTTTCTAGAGAAGATGCACAAGGACCACTATAAGATATACAACCTCTGCTCGGAGAGGTCTTATGATTCGAGCAAATTCCACGAAAGGGTGAGTAATTATTTCTTTTATGTGTATTTTCTCTATTAGATATTATGTATTTTCGATAGGTTCACTATAGTTCCCGATAGGGCACTTCCTCACACGCCTCCACGTGGCTTCGGCCACTAAGAATTCGACATACCCGACCCGTCTTCCTTAGGCGGGAAATCCATGAAGACTTCCACATAAAAAAGGTTAAAACGTCTTAAGAAATACGTCTGTTATGGATTTTTGGTCTTAGACTTGAAAATTGTTGATACTCAAAAAGCTGTTCGCAACCAATTCTAAGTTGGTGTCTCGAAAATAAGGCACTAACTTTAACCGTAACCAACATGTTAACTGTGTCATTTTGACATACTATACATAGAAAAGCTGTCAAAATAATGAAATAACACGTCGGTTATGATTAAATTTAGGATGGGGCAACCGAGCTTAAGTCCATAATAGGTTATAAATAAATACAATATCTAGCTACTTCCACAATATTGCGGGTAGTCATGCAAATACCTGTGCACCGCCCGACTGCGCCCTAAATTATGCACATACGCAAGCGGTGAAAATTGCAACTACCACCAACTACTCTACACGTGTTTCGGCCCCCCACGGGGCATCATCAGGAGCTGTTAGACCGTGCAATGTCCGCCTCGGTAGTGGTGGCAATTGCAATTTTTTTTATATATTTGCGGGCGGACGGGCGTTGCACAGGTAAATTTGCATGACTACCCTCAATATTGTGGAAGTTGCTAGATATTGTATTTATTTGCATCCATTGTAATGGACTTTCGCAAAGTTACGCCTGTAACTATTCAATACCATAATAGGTTGACCTGACAAAATCATTCCATTCTATTTTGACTCTGGTGTTCGGAATTCAATAGTATTTCGTCTCCAAGGCAAATAATATAACTTGGTCCCCTATCAAAAATGTTTGAATTCAGGTTGAATGATTTTTATAAATGTAACCCAACTCAACATCTGGATTTGACCAACGAGAGCTTTAAAACAAACTTGATTTCATGGAGTGTTCGCATCACAAAATAAATCGAGCTTAAATTCTACCAATTCGTTACAAAACGGTGCTGACTGACATTTTAGGTAGGATTTCCTGAATACTGAAGACCACGTCAACTTTATTAGATAACCAGAGGTTTTACCCGCTTAATGATTCAAGGAATCATTGACTTGATTCGTCATCCTACCGCCTTTCCTTATTCATTCCTATTCCGTACTGTAATGCCAGAATTATTTATTTATACAAGAAGGGTTTGGTAATTGGATTACAGTCTTGCATGCAATTACGTAAATCTTGGAGCAGTGATTTGAGGCGTTTACAAGTAATTTGTTATTTGTATTCTTGTGTTGCTGTATTATTATAAATTAATGACATTTTGCTACAGAGGGTCTTGAACTGATTTATTTGTTTTGTGGTGACGTAGCGGGTTCCCTTCAAGGTTTTGGAAATGAAACTAAGTCATCGTGAATTGATTTCGGGATGTTTTAGCAAAATATATGATAGACTAGCTATGCCCCGCGGTTACAACTGCTTTTTTCTTTTCGCTCAGTTCCTGAAGGTTGTAGCATGATGTTAAATAGCCTATAAACTTCAAGAATTGGGCTACCGAATGTAAGAAAGTTTATTCAAATCTGACTGGCAGTTCCAGTGATTAGCGCGTTCCAACAAACATCTCCTCAGATTTATTGTATTCGTATAGATATGCATGATGGCACAAGTATTTTCATCATTTTGGTGAAGTTTGGTTCTTTGCTGAATATGGTCATGTTAGTATTGGCAGAAATATATCTCTTTGAATACAGATAAATCTTTCAAACCCATAATGAACGCATGCGTAACTTTAGAGCACAAGTTATATATTTCTGTGGAAAGAAAAAAACGCTCGTGAACAGGACGAGATGGCTTAGTGGCCAGAGCGCCTGAAGTATTTATCCGGGAGACGCATGTTCGAATCCTGCTCACTACCATTTTTTTTCCACAAAAGTGATATCTCTTCGAGTTTACTGATTGTTCTCAATTAAAGTATTGTGTGAATTCAAATCAGTCAATATCAAAGCAATTATTTTTAACGACCAAACTTACACTTTCGTTATGTTAACAAACCTTAACGTGAAACAATGTTAACCTCTGGAAATATTTAAATTGAACCTTTTTATTATTTGTTTATCCTTTTTGGGTCGTCAAAAATCTTCCCTAATTTTAATTATTATACATTTTACAGTTCTTTTTGTAAATTCATTTTTTGTCTCTTTGCTAACGTATCTATCTAAACTTAGTAAATTTGTCTTTTTAATGGGAAAAATAACATCCCCCAATTGTGAAATTTGTGGGGTAATAGATGACGTACAACATTTGTTAATGCAATGTGTTCGGTTTTGGACAGAAAGAGATAATTTGTTTAAAGAATTAATTTTGAACAAGACAACAACATGCGGAAGTGTTTAATGATATATTGTCAAAACCTTATAGTGAAGAAACATGGGTCTTCTTCAGATTCGTACCCTTACACTTGTAATGATGATAAATGTAGTTAAATCCTACTTATATTATCAACGCGAAAGTTTGTTAGTATGGATGGATGGATGTTTGTTACTCTTTCACGTAAAAACTACTGAATGGATTTTAATGAAAATTGTACAACACAAAGGCTACAATTTATAAAGATATTGTGTGAATTGTCCAAAATATGACGATAAGTGTCAAGTAAGTAGGAAAAAATCTATCATCTCCGAGCTATTCTGGCGTGCGCTGTCTAAACCCTTTGAGATATAACAAAATGATGTATGCTACCATACCAATTGTGTATCTTATATAGGTCTACAGAAAAGTCCGCGTTGGCATATGTTTACCTCTTAACCTTTCGGCTCAGTAACGTACAGATCTGTACGTTGTAACAATTTAAATCTATTGTGTCTGCTAATGACTGACGCAACAGCTTAAGGATAATATACTACATCTATCTTAATATTTAAAAAAATGGGCAATTATGAAGCGGTAATTGGAAAGCGGGACCGGGATCAAATTTCCATGATTACTTTTGGTCGCGATATCCGTCACCCACGCTGGCGAAGACGCGGGCATCAGCTAGTCCTACTAATTATCAACGATAATTTTTTTATGTATGGATGTTTGTTACTCTTTCACGCAATAACTATTGTACGGATTTGGATGAAATTTGGCACACAGATATTATGACCTGGATTAACACATAGGGTACTTTTTATCCCAGCTTGACCTAATTCTGAAGTCCACGCAGACCAAGTCGCGGGCAGAAGCTAGTTAGGATATAATCGGACTGTCATGTACAATATAGTATAAAACTCCATAAATAACGATTCAAACTAGTACAGATAAATCTTTGAAAAGCATTAACGCATGCTTTAGCGAACTCTAAAGTTATAATTTTTTGTGGAAAAGTATACGGTCGTGCGCAGGATTCGAACCTGCGCCTCCCGGATATATACTCCAGGCGCTCTGACAGCTAAGGCATCTCGAACTCTGCTCACTGCCGCGAATTGTTCATCCACGTTTTGATACGTCTCCTGGTGACGTCATTGCCATCTATTCAGTCCCTTTATAGGAAACTGAATAGTGTCCGAGTTTAAACCATTCGCAGGCTTCTTTCTCGTCACCTCTTAACACATAATAAAGAACATCTCGGATGTCCTGGTTTTCTCACGATGTTTTCCTTCACTTATTTGAGCAAGTGATACTTCATTTATATCTGACTAGAATCCCGCCCCGCCTTCTCACGAGTATAAACTAGAAAAAAAAAGAGTGAAGTCACGTTTACTCTACGTCATGTAAATTTTTTTTTCGGTGACTTGGTTGCAATTTTTTTTTCCCACTTACTATGAAACTGAATTAGGTTTAGTATATATGTCGCAGACGGATTGTAGAATCCGCTGTTTTACAAAACTGCTAGCTGATTTAAAAAAACAGCACTGTTATGAAAAACAGCTGAACGACGTTTAGCGGTTTTACATAATTACTGAACTATAACACGCAAAATTGTATGAACGTTTTGCGCGGGTCAACGATCAGAGATTATGTAAAACAGCGTGAAATGAACTGTCAGATTGTTGATTTTAGTTCGAAATTTTGTCGCATATGGCTCTGTGTGTCTTTTAACAACAATAACCTAACTTTATTTTACTTTTAAGTAAGTAGCATAAAAAGAATTGAAAATTTAGAATGACGTTAATACTAAACCACTATAAGTCTACAATATATCGGGATTATAAAAGAAAATAAATTTAATTGATCCATGAGCGAGCGAAGCGAGCTCGGGACTTGCGTGTACCCCGACACGGACAGGTGAGGTTCGAAGAGGATGACGGGGGCCAGTGAGCGAGCGTAGCGAGCAAACTACCCCCGTCATTCTCTTCGTGTTTCGGTTTTTTCTGACCTTACAGACAAAAATAGGAGCCACGGAAAGACAAATCAGAATATCAGGTGACCATCCACTTAATATAACTTTACAATAAACAAATCTGTCCCACTGTAGATATGTCATTCTGCATTACGTCTAAACGTGGGTAGCAGTTTTGTTAAACGTATCGCAATGGCAATCCAGCTGAACGTTGTTTAGCTGTTTCATAAAACATTACTGTTTTGTAAATCAACTAGCCGTTTTGTAAAACAGTGGATTGTACTATCCATCTGAGATTGTACTACATATATATAAACCATCTGTGAAAATCAATCCAGACCATAGTGAAAACATGACCTATCTATGGTTTAAAAAAAAAGAATAACTTAATGAGGAATTTGTTAATATATCGACAGAAGTCAAAATTAACCATAAATGTTATAAAATGTTGTCAGATCATACTTACATCACATGTGATTTATTTCTATTAGAAGAAAATCAAATCCCCAGTGTTCGCACTCTTATATCTACGTTATCAAGAACGCGGCGTGGCTGTTATTTCTGCTATATAATCCTTTATGTATTACATAATGTAGTTATAATAGGAGCATGTAAAAGATGCTTTATATTTTTGTTGACGGAACACGGTTAGGATAGGTTTATCAACTCTTTCCTTGAAAAATATTTCCATATGATTTTTTTTAATAAGACAACAAATTGGAAAGTGTTGTAGTGATTTTCACAGTTTTAATTGTCCAAGCAGTAGATGAAGAAATCGGAGAAATCATAGTATTATAAAAATTATAAAATTATAAAAATCTTTATTATCCAAAAAATGTGATGCAATAGCTTATCTATCATAAAAGTATAGCTTTAGATGCCTTCTTCATAAATGTACAGTTGAGTGGTTAAGGAACTTCATTGACAAAAGGAATTACCACCATCAATCAGGACTGAATACACATTTTTACACGGCTGCCCAAAAAAGTTGTGTAATGTTTTTTAGGGTTGATGTATGTATGTATGTTTGTGAGTTTCTTTATTCCGCCATAACTTCTAAATGCCTTCACCGACACAGATGTATGGGAATCCTTACATTGTCCCGGTTAACATAGGCTAGTAAAATGTTATACATGGAATAGTACACAAAATTCACACATGGCAGACGTAGTTTTTAATTTTTGAATAAATTTAATTAAATAACGCCATACGGATTTCAGTCAGTTTATCGTGTACCTAAATCTTTGAGCTACATCTATAACAAGTTTACAGATATGCAACACTATTGCATACATTCTCATTTCCCACCCATCGAACCGTCCCCTTCTCCATAATAACCGTTCCCTCTCCGATGACCCTCGCAATATAACTAACAAAAGTGCCCGCGGATCAAGAGACCACAGCACATATCAGGAATAAAGTAATATATATTATGGTTTCTCGATAGTCAACGTCAAGCCGCAGAAAGGGCTCAGCAAAAAAAAAGAATTTGTACGAACTGAATTTAGTAGTCTAACGCGACTCGCGGGGGAGTCATTTTTACAATTTGTTGAATTATTTCTACTCAAAACTAGGGAGACATTGTTACAGGCCTTCCTTCTCACTTTCCACTTTTCTTGGTCTATGGCAGGCCAGTCCTTTAGCGAGAGTCGAGCTAATCACACTATCTCCTTCTGTCTGGAAGAAACGTTGATATTTTAATATTATTTCTGAATAATATATTCCAGTGGGGTTACTCTTGAAACTAATATCAATTCAAATATTAAATAGACGCCTTAAAACAAGGCGTAATTTTAAAAGAAATTTATCTACGTTACAGTTTTATCTATTTTAAAGCATGTTGCCTTCACATTATCCCGAATCTATAATTATTTTTTAGACATTTTGGCATTTAAAAGTACGAACTGATATATTTCCAATGTCGATCGAGTGGAATTATTTTCAAGAGTAAGCCCACGGGTCTCATAGTGATAAGTAAGCAATAATTGTACTAAATGTTATCGTCAGTTTAGCGTGAAAATATTTAGCACTTAGTATAGCGTAACTAATTATATGCACTAAAGTTTAGATTTATTAGATTCCCGGAATGCAAGTATGCAAATATGTGATACGGATTTGGTTATCACGCTTATGTTACCTTCATATTAACATGATTTTTAAGGTTTAGAATGTTTTTTTTTAGGAAGTCACAATTTAAATACCCGGTGGCTCCCCATAAAATGTTCAAGTGAGTGCATTTGCCTCGGCGCTGTCAAGATAACGTCCTCACGATTGCCTTTAGGTGTTGTACTTGCGACGCTGTGCAAACATTTCAAGTTTTAGTACACCCAATGTCACCACTCACCAGTGTGGGGTTAACACTTACATAATTGTTGGTCGAGGCGTTATCTGCTGCAAGCTGTGACAACACAAATATGATTATGAATAGGTGGCGTGTTCGAAGTCACGCTTCTGACTCACACCTTGCGTACGTGTGCACTTACACGAATCATGCATCAAATTCTCTCAAAACATTCATACAATTTCACCCCCTATTCTGCAAAAAATTAAGACTACTATTCCGTACGCAATTGATCGCATACTCTCTGATCTCTGTCTGTACAACAAAAGCCACCACCAAATGTTAATTTTTATTTTAACAGTTTGGTCACCGAATAGTTTAACACTTGTATCAGCTGTTTTAATACATATGGTTTTCTTGAAATACTGGTATAGTTTGCGAATAATTATATCTAACAATTTACGGAAGATTAGGTTGAGAATTGTTTAATGGTTCGCAATTATAAAGGGGTATTGTAATTAAATAAGGCCGTGTTTGATCAATTTTGGCACACGATTCATTCAACCACGTTCTGGATACTGTGGGTGTATAGCATGTTTTCTCACTCCACGCCACCATAACATACAAAGCTGGCAATTCTAATTTCTTGTAATCTGAATTGAATTACTCTATCTACTAAATCTTTAATCGTAACTGAGTTAACATTATGCCAGTCCAAAATGACATCTATGAAATAATACCACTTCCGACCGTATTTCGGTCATGGCCGCCTATCTCCACGGAGATTAGCCAAGTACGCAGGAGATATTATAGTGCACAAGTGTATGCGCAAACACAGGTGCATTCCCTCTTCCTTCACTCTCATATTCCGATGGATTCCGATCAGGCGTAGGAACGACGGTTTTTCGTGCTTTCCGAAGCACGGGGGTGTCACACCACCATCTTCCAGACTCCGGGCTGCTACTGAGAATTTCATAACAGAAAAACCCAATAACACTTTGTCCGACCCGGGAATCGATCCCAGGACCTCACGCTCAGCAGCTACGCTTGCGACCAACGAGTCAGTCTCATCATCTATGAAATACCAAATACCGGAACGAAGGAGTCACATTTGAGTGGTAATATCCAACCAGCCGCGCTTGCGACCACTAGACTAACGAGGCAGTCTCATCATCTATGGAAATAAATATTTTGCATTTTGATATTCTGGGAAACATGGACGTTTTCCGGGGAAAGACAAAAGCTTTTTCCATTTAATGTAATAACAAAAGCTTAGTTTATATTTTATGGTGACCGGTAATGTGTGAGTCGACATTGACGATGCGTTCTGCCAATTTCTGATGTGGGAGTAGCACGAGGGTACCAAAATAAACATGCAATGTATTCCTTTACGTTATCGTAATTAATTTTAATATTAAAATATCGAATACCATCATCACGGTATTTAACTATTAGCAAAATTTGAGGACGGGCTCGTGTAATAGACTAACGAGCCTTAGGTAACTTCTATGTATGGTACGACACTTTGCATTGACATTTTGCTGCACTCTGCGTCCTGCACGGTCATTTTATAAACCCAAACAAGGGTAGGCTTTGGGTAGGCCTCTGGTGTGGGACGCAACCTGCGTCGATACCCTTGCGCCATCTCATCTTTCTAGTTCGGCGTCCTGTGCTGGTGCTGCTGCCTCAGCTGCGGAGACCCACAAGCGGCGAAAATATGACAGTCTTACCAATAATTATATTTTCGAGCCGTTTGGGGTTGAAACACTCGGGTCGTGGGGTCCGAGCGCTCGACTTCTATTTAAAGCGATTGCAAGGCGATTGGTCGACAGTTCACGTGACCTGAAGGCTGGTCTATTCTTCGCACAGAGAATCAGCATTGCCATTCAACGTGGCAATGCTGCCAGCCTTTTGGGCACGTTACCAGTTGATAGTGATGCGGATGAATTTTTCGACGCTCTATAGTATATATAATTATTATTATTGTTTTTAGGTATATTGTATATATTATATTGATTACTTAAATTTAATGTTGAGCAATAAACTTATATCTACTTTTTAACAAAATAAAAAATGTGCTGTTTATTAAGATTAAACCCAAAAACAAAAAACATCTCTACTTTTACAAGAAACCATATAAATAAATGATTACCACTGAATATTTAGAGGATGACATATTTTACAAATCTATGTTACCCGGAATAATGTGAGGATGCTAACGATACCCCATACATCGAAATCGGTTCAGGCAGTTAGAAGTTATGATGGAATAAAGAAACTCACAAACATACATACATACATGAAACCTAAAAACATAACTTCTTTTTTTTTTTTTACAGTCGTATAAAAAGGAAGCAAACATCAAATATCGTACAAATACTATCTACAATATCATAAGGTCTTTCACAGCTGACTGCTAAGATTCTCGATACGGTGACCTCCAGAAACACCTGTGCATAACTCCTAGCCGGTTCTTAAGGCTACTTTGTCGTCAATCGGCGCACAACTAGTCAATACTCGGTATTGTTAGACATAGTGGTACGATGCTATTGAACAATTCAATAGAAATAAATACTGACGGCCTATTTTGTACGTTTATGTAGTTTTGAGACTCTTTATGTCTCAAGTTTGGCGAGTTGAAAGGTGGACGCAATATTGGACTAGCCAATGGTCGGCAACCTTGTCAACCAAAAGAGCCAAATATAGACAATGCACAATTGAAATTTATTCAAAGAGCAATTTTTTTGCGTTTCCACAATGTTTACTCGTCTCTTACAAGACAAGATAGTAAGTAATATTCCGTGCCTGCACTAAACATTTCGTGGAAGAGCCGCAGCCGAGTCGCGGGTTGCCGACCACTGGACTACACTATACTTTGGTAGATAACCTTCCCTAGCAACAGAGCAAACAATTTTATTTTAAACAGTTTTGGTCATTTTGTGCCATTATAAAATAACTTTGTGCTAAATAATTCAGCTAGTTATAAATGTTTTTGTTATAACTGCAAAATTAACTGATAGACTTATTAAAATATGAAAGAAGGATTCGGGCTAGTGAGCAGATGTTGAGATGGCTTAGCAATCAGAGCGCCTGGAGTAGGATTTGAACCTATGCCTCCCGGATAAATATTCCTATCCCAAATTCTTCCACATTTTTATACGTTTTTGGTACGTCATGGCTATATATCCCTATACATGTGACTGAACCACAAAAATGTATAACTTTAGAGTTCGCTCTACATGCGTTAATGCCTTTGAAAGATTTATCTGTCTTCATGAAACTGTTCTTATAAACAATGCTAGTTCATAGAAGAGCTTACAGCAAAAACGTGTCAGAGACGTATTCTTATTCACAATTCATTCTCTCGTGTTTTATTTCTTCTATTTATTTTATTTAATACTCGCGGGTTTACGAGCACTATAGGGCTACAAACATTTAAACAAAGATTAGGCAATAAACTGAATCATCCATAAAGTTGATTTTATTCCAACATTTTATCAACGTCTTCAATTCCGCGTAACAAATGCTAGGGTACCTTATGCACGGGGGATTTGGCAGCTATACGGGTCACGGTGACGTCATCCTACCAACACACGCATTTTATGTATACAGTCTAAAAATGTCACAGACAGTGTTAACGTGCTAGTAAGTTTAAATACGTTATTTAATAAAGAACAATGTGTGCCAACCATAGATGTGTTAAATGTAAGATGCGTCATTCGCGCATATTTATGTTGGTTGCGTCAAGTTTTTGGTAATTTATGTCTTAAGTAACATACTATATGTAGGTTTAACAACGGGTTAAGGTAAATAGGTCACCCATATTTACGTGTTGATGTTTGGATTCGAAGTAATCTAATTTCGTGTTGCTTAGTTTAGTAATCGTTTTAGTACTTGTACAGCATATCGATTCCGGAATCGGATTGCGGAGTCAAATATTCGTGTGCTTCGTTACTTCAAACAAGCCACTCTATTTCTATAAATGAGTGTGTATTACGATGCTAAGTGGTTTATGGTTACATTATGATATGAGAGCGTTATATTGAAATTATTACCTCAAGGATAGTTTATTTGTACTGATCTCAAAAGTGATAACTATTCTAATGGGATTTGCCCCATATACAAGCCATTTGATATTTATTTATCATTGCTTTTACATAATGTATTATTCGGTGTCAAATATGTATAATAAATCTCCCATAACTTACAGAATCGGCAGCATTTATCGTCAAACCTAGCGAGCAATGACGACCTGGCAATTAGACTCAAGACATCTGAACTTAGAAATAGCTATTCCCAACTTCCTAAATAGCTTCTACATTGCCATTGCAATACAAGCCAAGTTCATAAGGAAATTCTCCGCGTAATGATTAAAAGCATTATTTTAATTGAGACCGTAATTAATTTGAAATACAACACTAATGAGGGGCGACGACCCCGCCTGGTGGTGTAAGATAACAAATAAATTTGTACCCCTGTACAAGATCTGATTATGTTTCTTAGTTGAAATGCTGGATGTAAGAGAGAGTACCATTAACTTGAACGATGGGGAATAGACAAACGAAGTATCGTTTAATTAATATTTTAGCAATTACTTAATGTTGGCTATTAGCCGGTAAATTGATACTATTTATGCCAGTGGTAGTATACCAGCGCCTTTTCTGACCTTTTATGTGTGGCCTGATAACCTTTACTCGAAGTAAGGACAAATGAATATTAAAGTATAATTAGTCTGAATAATCAGGACGAGCGAAGGGCAGAGTGATAGGGTAGATACACAATATACATTATAATGATGATGTCTTGATTACATTGTTGGTCGTACTCCACAGCCCGAGTAATGAAGTTTAATGGCAAAGAAAGACAAACGTTGACTTGCTTGTTTAAGAGATCTTTGACCTTGGATTTATTGCCATCACTGATACCTACCGTATACTGGATGGGTGGGCTTCAGATAGGGAAGCCGGCACAGGGAATCTGCTCATTTGTTTGGGAAATCTAGGATGAAAACATAAAAAGAATAGTATCGAAATGTTCGAAATTTATAAAAGCATCCGTTAGGAAAAGAAAATTTATGGTGTCAAAGTAAATTAAATAAGAAGTCTGAACCCACATTTCTGGATAACAGTATATCGCAAACATCTTGTGTATCATGTGATGATGCAGAACTGTGAAGAAGGTAATAGGAAGAAATGCTTTGTTTATTCTGTCAAAGTAGGATATAATAATTATGGTATGATAATCACTAGGATGTGACAAATTAGGGTAGCCTTGCGTAGAAAAAATTACAATTATTTTGGTGTGCTTAGTCCTATCTGCGTGCGCCTGAAGGAAGCCAGAAGTATAATCTTGATTTATTGTACGTAATTAGGGCCAAGCAACGATGGTGTCTTTGACATTTCCATGCTTATGAAAATTCTTAGTTATTAACGTGAAAACGACGCTTATAATATACTTGCTAAGTGTGGCGGAACAATCAAATATCATTTTTGTTCCTTCAAAACTAGAAGTCAATAGTCATGGACGTATGGACTGTAAAAATGCTATTCCTGGATAGATACCCATTATAGGAGAGGAAAGACTTGAAAACAGGGTGTAATATAGTGAAACTTCAGATTCAAATAATTGCTCATCATCATCATACAGACACGACCCCAGTTAAGAGGCCCAGTTCAGTTCAATAGGGTTATTTTAATATTTTTATTAGCAGCATATAAAAACTCTATCAAAAACGCTTTCAACGGGTAATCAAAATGGTCCCTACTCACGACATCAGGGATAAAATTAAAAAAAATATCACTAGTCCAAAATATACATGCAATCAAAATTAGTAACACCTCAAACGGAACATTCCATTAGTATATTACTTTCTATATTTGGACCATGCGATCATTATCGTCGCGCGTTGTGATTGTGTCAATCAGAGCCAGATAAACGACCGCGTAGGCAGAATAAGTTTGACGTGTCTATCGGTTGTTCTTTGACGCATCGTGTGTCGCAGTGTTAGACTAGATGTCGCCACTGACGCCCTGCCTACACTCACTATCACTTGTTCACTGATAACGCGTATCACAGAATGGATCGCGCAGTTTCCACTAAAAACGTTAAGTTTTCAAGGAAATTGAAATGTTTATTTATCGTATCATAAAATCTATTCTAGTTTTTATCAGATTGTGTTGCTTGATTTTTTTATTTGGATTTTATGTTGTTGCTATGCCGGGGAAAGGTATAAATGAAGTCATTATTCCGTTATGAGAGCATGTAAAGTGTAAACGTTTATCGTGTAGTACGTTTAATCTTTACATACTGTATGCGTATCTATATCTATACATGCTGAATAGAATATATGTTATCATACAATCTAGGTATAATGTTTCAGTATGTATTAAAACTTAAGTTTGTAGTTCTAATGTCGTGAAGCTCTACTAACTAATTAATACCCACGTAATGAACATAATAGTCATCATCATCATCATCATCCCCCTGCTGCCCTTATCCCAATTTATTTGCGGTCGGCGCAGCATACCTATATCTAGCATACTGCTAAAGTTTTGGCTATGTTTTATGACCAGCTGCCTGCCTGACGTCAACCCTCTTTGGGAATGCTGTTGTTGGTGGTAACCGCCACCGATACGGTCTCCTTCTATCTAGCTATGTCATACAAAATGTTATCCATGCGCCAGGTTCTGATGTTATCCCACTCCACGTAATGACCATAAAAGGTATATGAAAATATAACCGAATATTTGTATTAATAATCCGTTAATATAACTCAGGATTTACGTCAAGATAACTATTGTTTGACGCATAGCACTGGCTTTATACGACACTAATATATCTAAATTAGAATTTCAGGAAAATCATGATTGTATCCCTTTAAAGTTTGACAGTACCTACATACGTCAAAAACAAATAATGGCGCACATGTTATATGCTGCCTTAATAATCTCTTTAAATGTAATATCCTGCGGCTCTTGTCAAACAGACATTATGTACCTACTAGCTTGTATATATCTTAAGTTTGATAACGAATCGCATCGGAGCATTGACATTTTAGTGTCGACACATTGATAAAAGAAAGGATATGATGATTAGCGCATTTCACGGATTGATACAGTATCAAGTTCCACGTGAAAGTTTAGGGTGGGTACTCATGAAGATTTTAAAAAAAATATTGTTTTCATGTCTATGTTGGCCATGATTATTTTTCATATCCATGTCCGATGACATGAGAACTTAACTGTGAAAAAAGCCTCACAATAATTATAAATAATAATTTAAGAACTGATTTCAATGTTATTTTATACGGCTTTGATCATTCAAGTTATAAAAATAACTAAATAATTTGATGCTCTTGTAACGTAATCGTAAACGTCCTAAATATCATTACTAAGTCAGTTCCGTCAATGCGTCATTAATGATAATCCATTCCATATTCCTAAGTCCGGGGTTAAACTGTCCGTCGATGAGTGATTCGGGATATTAGATTAATAAATAAATTGACACTTGATTGACATTATTTGTCACTCAATATAAAAGTAATATTATAACGATCGATAGAAGCGACGAACAGTCAGCGGTGTGAAACTGGATTATATGAAATAAAATTATGTTAACAAAATGTCTGGACGAATGATGGTATTGTGTGTGCGTAATTTGTGTTAACCTTTAAAGATGTCATATTTTACCTTCTTATTTTAACAAAACAAGTCTGATCCTAGGATGTGTGAACATAATATTCGCTATAATTACATATAACGCTGTGTGTCTGCGTATGTCCTCCACTTATTTGTTATAATGACTTTTAGATAAATGTCATTGTGATTTTTTGTGCTGCCGCGTTATAATTGGTACTTGGTACAATTTTTGTTGTATAGGTAGGTTGCAATTGACGTTTTTGTGGCGGACGATGTAATTCAACTGATGTTTTACAACTAAATGGTCGATGTCTCGTCTAGATTAGACTGCAATTTGTTTGATGACGCTTATTTAGGTATATTATGTATAGTATTGTTTTCTTTAAATTGTGTCGTGATATCTACAAAATTTGCCTTCGTGTTTTAGTGTATAAAGTCTATTATGATTTAACTGAATATTGAAAAATGACATGGTCTGAAATACACGGTGTCTGAAAACTTTTTTAAATAATGGTACATGGTAACACTTGTAAAATTTGTGTCTTCCGTTTATGTTTATCTGCCTTCCATATATTTTATATTTATTTTAAAGCTCCTATATATTTCTGGTTGATATTTTATGTCTATCCGGGCATATTATTGGCTGCCCGATTTTAATTAATTAACATATGAAGCTGCTTTCCATTTTTAATACTTTTATAATTGATTGGAGAATCTATTCCACATTAATTATTTAGTACTATAATTTTATGTAATAGATACAAATATTAAATAGTTTTTAAGCCTAATATAATGACACTTTTATCGAATTTATTATATTAATAAAGCGAATTTAGGACATCGGCCTCGCTTAAATGGAATAACTTTAATATTTACAAGTCTATTCCATGTTTTTTTTTATTCTTTGGGCTGGATTACCTAACCGTTGATTGCGTGCTTAAAATAAAATTATCATAATTTATATATAATGACACTGTAATTTTGCATCTTTATAGTTCCGATAATGCGATGCGCCGATATTATAACAGTTATTTCTATACAGAATTAATCTATATTGTCAATTTCTTTGAAAACAATATAAAAATCATTTATTAAGTTATTATAACGCTATCAATAGAGGAGTTTTTCTTTTTGCTAAATTTTAGTCCGTTTATAAAGTAAAACACTGTTGCTAACAGCAAACCAATATTTTAAACGTGTAGTTTTATTTACATTCGTTCAGTGACATCGTATAAGGTCTTCTAAGACTACTTAGCACACGCTTAAAGGATTACATAAAGGCTATGCACACCGTGGATCGTGCCATGTTTAGTTCTTATACGGTTATCACCACAGTATGTGTGACGTCACACTCAGTCGCGCTACTCCAACGAAACCTTCTCGAAGCCACCTTAATAATTTATTATCATAATTTGCATAGCGCTAGAACATCAATTACATCCATTATATTATATAATTACATCATTATAAGTATCTTATGTAACGCATCCAATTTCACTGATAAAGTAACATGATAATAGCCTCTTTGGTCTCACTTAATACTTGATAATTTATATTGAAGTTTGAATGTGTCCTATCCTCACGCCATTAGTGTGAGTGGGTGTGGCTGTGCAATCAGTATGATTGTGATAAGTATTTCCTTCTTCACTTTATTCTCTGCGTATGTTGCGCGTGTTATATTAGCAAGGACGTAGCTGCTAACGGGTTATGGTAATTTTAGTGTTGCCAGTTTCAGTTTATATTAAATAAATAATAGATTTCACACTTAATCCTTCTTTATTGGTTCTGAAATTATTGAGGGGCTCATGGCTAAGTAATAACTACAGATTTATAAATGTTAAGCTGTGTTTGCTGCGGTAGGTCTGTGGACTGTGGATTACCATCATTTTCATATCGAAATTTCTCCGTGCAGAGAGCACGATAATTGTCGGTTCCAGTAGTCAAACGAAGATCTATGACGGCCGTTACGGGTAGTTAGGTGCCTGAAAGTCTGGCAACCAGTCTCACCAGGAGATATCGTGTTACTCGGTAACTGAGTTGTGGAGGTTAGATGGCAGTCGCCCCATGTAAAATACTGGTATTAAGCTGCATCTGGTGAGACTGGAAGCAGACCGCAATGAAGTTGAAAAAGGATAGATAAGTAGGTATAGTCGACCATACAGTTGCTTTACCACCCTTACGCTGAATTTCGTTAGCGCATCATATGACAAGGTCTCTTATAAGATCAAAGTGTCAGTCAGATACTGTCAACCATATTGACATTTTAATTTACTGGAAGTTTTTGACGAATATGGTTAAGCAACTTTGTGGTCGACAGGTCGACTACATGCCTCTGACATGGCTTTACACACCAACGAGAATATCTCTGTTGTGATGGTTTCCTTACGATGTTTTCTTTCACCGTTTCAAGCTTTAGTTATAATTAGATTTTAATACTCGAAAAGTCAGTGGTGCGTACGTTAGGTTCCAAGCTGCCACATTAGACTTGCTAATACCATATAGTCACCATACCATAGTTAGTAACCACGCCACTAGGCTATCATTACTACTATAACGGTTACCAAGTCTCTTATATTTGTCAGTTGAGAGATCACCAAAAACATTGGGTTGAGAAAGTTAGGTTATCTATCACATGTATGTATTCCAACTACGTTGTCATGTATGTATTCCGATTAGAGAACCATCTAGTCTTTCAAGAATATCTCTCGTCGAACCAAAATGTGACTTACAAATTGAATTTCATATTCACTAACACTTTTCCCTTGGAGAGCAGAATTATAATGGAATAAAGTACATATATAAGTATCTGTATTGTATAATATTGGCAAAATATCGCGTGCAACACATATCTGACGTCATAAGCGACCCATTTTCCTCGTTACATTTATCAATTGTCAGTATTTCCATAATGATTTAGGTATGGAAGGAAAACATAGAACGTAGTTACTTATCTAATCATGTCATGCTTGTGTATAGCGTCATGTGGTGGGGTCCTGACGCTACTGACGCTCTGGGATATGACAATTGACTCACTGATAATTTTGAATCCAAAAACCGCCCAATATTAATGCCTACAGTTCTTAAAATTGACTGCTATTTTGATGATGATGGAGAAGAAAATTCAAAATCGTCTTCAAGATAAGTATAGATAAAATTTGTTTGAACCGATTTACATGTAGGGGTAGGTTTAATTAGTCATTTTTAATATATTTTTTGTGTTAGTGTTAGTTTAACATAATTTTTATTTACTTTAATAAATATTGTGAGAGATACAAGTGTGAGATCATCCAAATTGCATACACGATGGTTCCAGCTCCTCCAATCAATATTTTAGCCTACCACCACGTAGCAATCAATTTGACTGCTTTCAAACCCACGGTTGGACCAGTTAGTCTATTCGAATAAGCATATTACATTTTCAGTTCATTAACCTCGAGCTTTACATAGTTTATCCTTATTACATAAGAAGGTGAAACTTCAAAATAAAAAGTAATTACTGGCAAGGTCCCTCCGAACTCCGTCAATGAAGCCATATGTAAAGAAATTAATTGCCATATACTACCATTACCATTATTACTTATAGTTTGGAATAAAATTACATTTCTGAAGGCTTCATCTAATTGGAAACCATACAATAATTTTGCTTCTTCTGAAGTCGGTTTAGCCAAAATACCATGGAACACTCCAACATCCATTGCTGACAGATTCAATGAATTAATTAAGGCATTTATTTTGCTAGTATAACGAACGCATTCCACTAAAACATGTTGTACATCCTCTGCTGTACCGCAGACTTCACAATTAGGGGAATCCGATTTCCGCATAAGGTAAGCAAACGTGTTCCGTGGAATATGTCCTGATTATATGACCAAATTCCTTTACTTTTAGATCTCTCGTTAAATACCGTGTCTTGTATTTCTGTAAATTATGCCAAATACTAAACACGCGACAATCTAAGAAGTTCGATTTGACGTTTTCATTTTACCTTTATATGAACGTCTACGTAAGAAATTTAAAAATCCAATTCATAATCCTAATTAATTTCTATGTTACCCATACACTATAACAACGGTATCATTCGTTAACCTCAAGTTTAAACTTTATATTGATAAAATGCACTCGTAAAAGAAACGTCAAATCGGACTTCTTAGATAGAAATTTTTGGACCAACATTTTTGTTAGTCACATGAGTGAATTACGAAGACTTGCAAACTATTTGTGTTACGGAAAGCATACTTTAGAAATGAGCCTGTCAGATACTAGGTCATGTAAAAAATACTGAAATTAAACGTATATTGATGACAATTTTGTTTGATAATGTAAACAAAATACATTTCCAGAACGAAAAATTATTACTTTACAGTTCGTTATGCATGCTATAATGCTTTTGGAAGATTAATCCGTAATTGTTAAGTTAATTGCATCTGTACGACATTGTATTAACTGCAAAGTTAGTTGTGTCGGTTCAGTATCCTTGAAAGGGACTGACTAGATGGCAATGACGTCACCAAAAGACGTTTAAAATGTGGAAGAAAAAATCGTGGTGGTGAGCAGAGGTCGAGTTGGTTTAGTGGACCAGAGCGCCTGGAATATTTATCCAGGAGGCGCAGGTTCGAATCCTGCTCACGATCATATTTTTCTGTCCACAAAAAATTATATCTTTCGAGTTCGCTATGCATGCGTTAATGCTTTTTGACGATTTATCTACATTTTCAGAGCCGGTAACTGTTTACTTTTTCGGCGTCGTGTACAAACACTAATATAGTTGCAGCAATGAATTAATTTATAAATACGTACCTCTGCCCTTCCTCAAAATTATATCAGTGCGGGGTTACTCCGACAATAAATACAAAATCTTTGCATGCAGATTATTTCAAATTTTGGAGGCGTTCCAAGCATGCTTCCGATATGACAAGCAAAGCACCACAACATTAATAAAGTGTCCAAAGTTCAGAAATATTTCAAATTCCTTGCAGCAAAAAAGAGGCAGTAGAACACTTTGAAATTATGTAGTCAGAAGCAAATGGTATCTAGCATGTACTGAATCGCTTTAGAAAGCTTTCCAATTGTTGCCATGGAATCAGTATTTGGATGTTCTTACACCGTAAAATAGAAAAACAGAATTTGCAAAAAAAGTTAGACACATTTCAAGAGTTTACAGACCAGCATTATTAGATTAGAGGCAAAAGCTGCTCGAATAACACGACACAATATCGAAATTTAAAAATCATTGAATATAACAGAATCACGCCTGTTTATCCCGAAGGGGTAGGCAGAGGAGTACAAATTTGTACACCCATATTTTACCAATGCTATAATTAAGTCCCATGTAATAGATGTTGAGCCTATTGCCATCAACTGGGCACAACTACACCTTTTTAAGAAACAGAAAACCACCATAACACTGTGCCCGACCAGGGAATCGAACCCAAGACATCATGATATGCTCAGCTCTCGCGCTTGGGACCACTAGACTAACGAGCAGGCACAAATATTTACACTGAATATTTGGTAGAAGTCTTAAAAGTTAAATACTGTTAAGCAGCGTCGGTTTAACACCTACATATTTCAGTCAACTTTCCCTTCAGAGTTCATAAGCATTGGCTACATAAACGTTTTTCTTTTACTCCTAGACCAGCTTTGGCGCAGCCTATCCAGTCCATCACTTACATAGGCCTCACCCAAGTTGTCAAAAAACAAGTTAACATCCGGTTCTTCGCATTCCGCAACCAGCCTTAAGCCTGTCAAGTATTCAAACTTTGTGATAGCTGAAGAACATTCAACGCTGGATCAGCGACATATCCATGGAACATCCATCGGCTTTTCAACAAACCGCTTTAATCAACAGCCGTGAGAAAACATTATCATTCGTCACTCTTAGCAAATACATAGATTTGTGATTGCGGCATGTTGTTATGATGCTGCAGAATTTTTGATACAACCCATGGGTCAACTTTTACTATCGCCTCGGGTAGAATAGAGGCGAACAGTTATTTTTATAAGACTAATCACTATTTCTACCAAACAGTTCTAAGGGTGACTTGTAATTGTAATAAAATAAATTAATCCAAATCGCAGTATTAAATATCCTCCTTCAAATTCCAGGTGGCGCGATACGCGTTAGAAGACCACACGCCACCCAATATCGAACTAATCCAACCTTTCTGTGAAGACGTCCACAACTGGCTCTCTGCTGACTCCAAGAATGTAGCGGCAGTTCATTGTAAAGCTGGCAAGGGGCGGACGGGTAAGGCTTTATATTCTACATAGATAAGGCAGAAAACTTTTTAATAAGCTAAACTTTTCCTTTTAAAGTTAAATTATCATAATAATGGACAAATATTAACAAAGCAAGGAAAGTTTAAGGACCAGGTGGCTTTCCCTAATGGTTGCATTTGACTTGAAAAGGTAATGTGCTTTGTGCAAGTCTTAAGTTATATCCTGTGTTCAGCACCGACAAAGGAAGCCTGCTGTGTATTCCAACATAAAGTGACACTTTCTCCAGTCCTGGTAATAAACTCCCAAGCAAATAACTCCAAACGGGTTGATGTCCAATTTTAGCATAACAACGCACCATTATTCGTCGACAAACGTGACCTTTTTTTGCGTGCACTCCATTTGTTAATGGGTATCGCTACATCGCACATTAAAATATCAAAAGAATAAATTACTACGTACTAATATCATTCCAGACAGATAAAAGTTATTAAAGCATAATAGGTCCCAGAACGTTTTCGGTAACAAAGGTTAAAGCAACAAATTACACGTGCCACGTTATTGCCTATAGAAACGGATGGTCGACCCAGCATTGTTGCACGAACAAAAATGAGACGAAACCTCAAAGGCGTAATTGCGAAATTTCTTTACACGCCATAATTGGTCGTATTACCACCGTACCGGCTTTCACGCTAAAGTCGTAAATTAAAAAAAAGGTCCTGTTCAAACCGCCTCCTTTTTTGTGGGCAGGCCCTAAGGGATATAAAAAGTGTAGGATTGCTGTGTGGACGTGAAATGAGCAGACTTGCGCCACAATCCTCAGTTATTTGGACCAATTCGATTTTCCACGACTTATTATTTATTGTAAATGTTATTGTTCACGAAATCTTTTGTACAATTTGAGCGAGGTTCCAATGTTACCCAGCTCTGCTCAGACATAACTAATACAACATTTCCATATGAAGACGGCAGTTGAATTTATTTATTGTAGAAATACTCAATTCTGGTCCATTGAAATCTAAGTTCCACATAACGATGAAGCCGTAAAGTAGACTATTGTTCGAGTAAAAGTTAACGGTTCTAAAGGCCCTTAGCACCGCCCACATCACGATCAAAACGAAAGAAAGTTCCTGGTTGATTCAAAAGATTTTTTTGTAAAAAAGTTTGGTGTAGTAAAATATATTTTTTGTATGGTTTGTGTTACAGGCACAATGGTGTGCTGTTACCTACTGTACAGCCGCCAGAAGGCGTCCGCGGACGAAGCCCTCAAGTTCTACGGGACGAAGAGAACCCACGACGAGAAAGGTATTTTGTAACAACTGTATTTTCTCCTTTGTATTCGAGCGCACAGGAGGACACAAGAATGCATTTTTAAAACGTTTTATGTAAAGTCATTTTACAATAGTGTCAAGCTGTGCCGAGTACTTGCTTCTGTTTTTTTAATGAAAGGAAGAAATGGAAACACAAAAATTTTTACTTTAACGTTTTTTGACAGACAACAAATCAATTGTTTCAATTATGCAGTAAACAATATCACTAAAGAGAGTTGTGCTCAAAACAGAGATGTTTGTATGGAAGAAAAAGACATGCAATCCCAATTAAATTGGTATAAGGGCAGGGAGGTGATGAGAGTAATGTCAAAAACGATGATCGGACCTATTATTTTATGCAGGGAAAAAAGCTTTTCCATCTAAAACCTAGTCTCATCTCATACAGTCGATTACTCGTCACTGCCCACACGAATTAAGTTCGATAACTTTCATAAAACCACATGTGTCACTCTTCAATAACTTTAACATAATGGAAGCACTCGGCGTACATACTCCATGCAAATGACACTTTATTATTTGTGTAATTTTTATACGCATAGCATAGATATCGATTGACGTCCGTCTGGCGTTTCTATCTTATTTATAGTACAGGTGCATTTTAGTTTCTCAGAATTATTGAAGGGGCGTTTTTGGGATATAGGGCGACGTAGTGTTGTTGATATTTCGCCTTTAGATGCATATATATGCATATGCATAGTGATGTAGAGTCTTTTGGGGAAGGTTGAACATTTAACTACATGAATAGCTTTAAGTCGCAGATCAAACAACAAATGGGATGGAGGAAGAAGAGATAATTAAGTTGAATTTGAAACATCCAAATAGTTTAAGATGATACCTCTTAGTGAGTGATAATATTTAAAATTAATTATTTTTGTAGATTATTGTAGTACTGGTTGATGGCAATAGGCTCGTCAACTTATTATATGAGCGTTACTAACGTAGTCGGTGAAATGTAGGTATAAAATAATAGTACACGTCTACCTAGCCCTGTTTAAAGAAACTTGTAATTTGTAAATATTTACGTTAAAGTTTAATATATGATGTAGGGTTCATGTATGTTTGTGGATTTCTTTATTCCGCCATAACTTCTAAACGCCTGAACTGATTTAGATGTATGGGGAATTGTTAGAATCATTACATAGTCCCGGGTAACATAAGCTGTTTAAAAAAAGTGTCTATGGTACTCAAAAAGGTGTAAAAAAATAATAACACATCGCAGGCGTGCTTTTTAATTAATGTTATCTTGTGTTTATCAATAAACCATACCAATATTTTCAGTCAAAATCTAATCCGATTTATCACTAGCAACATCTCTCAAATGAAATGTACATATTTTATCAAAAGAGTTCAGATAGGATCTCGTTTTCGTGTGCAGTGATCATATCACACATAAAACCTTGCAATGACAAATCGCCTGATGATATTCTAGAAAGATAACTCAACGATATCTTCTTGATAACGTTGTCCAAGTTGGGTCGGCTCCTGATGCACTAAAGCATGATCGTTCTAGATTTAAAGCCAATGAAAGTCGGGAAATACCCGATTGCTGTAGCAAGCCTCAGTCATTAGACAAAAACCTCTTTCAATAGATATTGCTGTCAAAGTACTGTTAGTTCTAGCAAGCTGACACTTTTGATTGCCTCGTTGGTCTAGCGGTCGCAAGCGCGGCTGCAGAGCGTGAGGTCCTGGGTTCGATTCCCAGGTCGGGCAGTGTTATTGGGTTTTTCAGTTAGGAAATTCTCAGTAGCAGCCCGGAGTCAGGAAGTTGGTAGTGTGACACCCCTGTGCCTCGGAGAGTACCGTCGGTCCTGCGTTTGATCCCTCCGGTCGTGTCGGATTGCCGTCCCATCGGAATATGAGAGTGAAGGAAAAGGGAGTGCACCTGTGTTTGCGCATACACTTGTGCACTATAATATCTCCTGCGTACTTGGCTAATCTCCGTGGAGATAGACTGCCGTGGCCGGAATACGGCCGGGAGGAGTACTATTATTTTTAGCAAGGGCCTAGATGCGAAAAAAACTTGTCTTTATTACTAACTGCTTCCTTAAGAGGGCAGCAAGGCCTTGGCTAGGAATTGTTGGGGGGGGGGGGGTTACCTTCGGGAATTTAGTTTGGGAAAGAGGTGTACACAGTTGTACAATCACGTTTCACCAATGCTGTTAATAAGTCCCATGTAACAGGTGGTGAGCCTATTGCCATCTCCCATTTTTAACCATACATTTCTAACAGAAAACCCCAATAACACTTTGCCCGACCTGGGAATCGAACCTAGTACCAGCATGTCCAGGTCCAGTCATGCTCAGCAGTCGCGTATGGGACCACTACACCAACGAGGCGATTAACTTTATTTAGGTGAGTTTCTGACGTCCCCCTGTTACGATTGCAGGCGTGACGATACCGTCGCAGCGGCGCTACGTGGAGTACTACGCGGCGCTGATCACGTCGGGGCTGCAGTACTCGGCCACGCGCGTGCACATCCGCGAACTGGTCATGTCCCCGCCGCCCATGCTCAACGGCGGACAGTGCTCGCCTGAACTCACCGTGTCACAGGCTCAGCCCTCATTCAAGGTAAACTATCAACTTCTGTGAAGCGAACACCTAGCATGTTACATACAAATAATCGTTATACAGAATATATCACTCTCTCGTTGTGTGGTTGAAGAACAACCTAGTGTCATAGTTAAAACCGCCCGTAGGCCTCTGACATGGCTTTACACACCATCGAGAACATCTCTCAGCTGTGCTGTTTTTTAGCATTCCTTCAGCGTTTTTTAGCAAGTCACGATTTCAAATACGCACATTACTCGAAAAGTCAGTGATGCCTTGGATTGGAACTTGCGACCTTTGACTTGGCAGTTCATCAATATCATCTGGCTATCACTGCTCATAATAAATAGATTTTTAAAACATTGGTACAGAGAATATCTTCTTTGGTGGGGAGGCTTCGGCCGCGGCTGGTTACCCCCCGACGGACGAATCCATGCCGTGAAGTGACCTACTCGTGTTTCGGGATGTAGTCCGGTGCAACCGTTGTGGGAGACGGGTCTGGGCAGTTGCATCACCTCCCCAGCTGTCGATCTCCCCAAATCTATTTACTCTACTTAGAGTGAATAGATTTATTCTGGATCTACGTGCTCTATCCTGGGCCACACCGTCGCTTAACATCAGGCGAATTAGTGGCCAAACGTAGATCCATTCCGGATAAAAAAAAACTTCAACAACAGATATATATTAAGCCTCTAAATAATTGTGTTTTAAAATCACGTTCTGTCAAAAATAAAGCTAACGCATTCTATGGCCCCGAAAGTTAATTAAAAAGAGGTTCAGGGCCCAGTTATGGAAATGACCGGTCTGGGCAGTTGCATCAACTCCTCAACTATCGTTCTCCCCAAATCTATCCTCTCTACTTAAAGTGAATAAATTCCTTCTGGATCTACGTGCCATCTTCAGCCACACCAGCCATTACCATCACGTAATTCTATTTTTGATAAAAATCTATCGCAAAGTAAATATTTGAACTCAATTTAGAGGCGATGAGTATGTTGAGCGTATAGTTAACCCGTACACTGTCGCAGACCCCGTCGGGCTGCCACGAGGTGCGGCGCGACAGCGGCTGCGTGCGCGTGCACCTGACGCACTGCACGCCGCTGTACGGGGACGTGCGGGTCGACGTCTACAACAAGCCCAAGATGAAGATGCGCAAGGAGAAGCTCTTCCACTTCTGGTTCAACACCTTCTTCGTGGCCGCCGGCGTTGGTGCGGAGAGGGTGCCCGCCTTAGATGACAGTCAGTATTCTTTTTCTTTCTTAAACTTTAATATTTTTACTTTAGTCGACACCGAGACGGGACACGTGTTTAATATTTTCATTTATAGAACCTGTATAATTTTTTTTTTAATTTGTCTTATAAACCTCACAAAATTTTATTATAATTACATGCACGTGTACCTGGAAGTCGCTTACTGTCTCTAGCTTATCCTGCAAGCTAAACACCGCAACTTCCACAAATTACAAATATATATTATATAATTATAACATGGTGTAAAAGTGTTTCCAATCGATTTTTTTTATGATTCCGAAGTTATACTTTCAGATTTTAGTATATTATATTAAAAATAATGTTGTTTACAAAATCAGCTAGTCCGTTAAAAAAGTGTTATAGGACAAAATGTATTGAAAAATAGATTATTTCGTGATTTGATTTTAATATTTTATCGTTATATTTTGGAAATTGCTCACTGCGATCAACAACTTTCGCTGTAATACTTTTTTCTGTATGGCCTATCACAAGTCAATAATTTAGTTACGGAATATTCAAAAAATTCATTCCTTTAAAATGTTAAAGTAATTATATCAATTTAATAATTTCAGGTCCGAACCTGGAGGCGTTTAAATTGACGCTGAACAAGTGGCAGTTGGACGAGGCGCATAAGGATAAACAACATAAACATTACAGCCCTGACTTCAAGGTAAACATACTACATCATATTTTGAGATGATCAAGATGAGTTGAACTATCTATAACATTAATATTTTGTGGAAAAAGAATACGGTCGCGAGTGGGATTCGAACCGGCGCCTCCCGGATAAATTCTCCAGGCGCTCTGACCGCTAACCGAATCTCGTCCTCTGCTCACCACCGCGAATTCTTCTTCCAAATTTTAATACGTCTTTTGACGACGTCATTGCTATCTATTCAGTCCCTATACTGTATATAAACTAAATTGAAACTGTATACAATTTATAACTTAAAGTTCACTAAGCATGCGTTAAGGCTTTCAAAAAGATTGATCGGTATCTATAACACTGTTTTATATGACGTGCAGGTGGAGCTAATAGTGCAGAAGATGCCGTCGACGTCCACGTTCAGCGGGCACGCGGCGCGCGGCTCGCCCGGCGCCTCGTCCTCGTCCTCGTGCTGCTCCGAGCCCGACGACACCGACCTGCACGAGCACTGGGACTCCGGTGAGCCGCCGCTACCGCTCTAGTGCCACCTACTGCCCGCTACTGGCCCCACACTGGCCCCACACTGGCCCCCAGTGGCCCGCACTAGCCTCCAGTGGCCCGCAGTGGCTACTACAGTGATATGCGTCTGAAACGACCAGTCTTGTATGTACGGTCGAGGAAAGGGAATCAATCAACCCGCTTTCACAATAGGTTTTTACATTTTTAAATTTCAGTAAAATCTTTTAAAGGCATCAGCATCAGTGTATACGTAGTGCATTCTAAAGGTTAAAATTTCTTAGCAAACTTTGACAAAGTCAAAAGGAAGGGCTGTGATTTTAGCAGTCTATGGTCTATGTGTGTTTTTAATTATTGCTGATAACAAAATACGGTCGTAATGGGGCGCAGATCCCTTCGCACCGCGATGATACACAAACTTCCTACTGTATTCAGTATCTATCGGAATATATCAAGTTTATTTCAATCTAAAAAGACTAGAATGCCAATTTTAAAATTAAAAGTCATGGTTCCTTTTCCTCGGTTATACATGCAGCGTGACGCTTGTCAAAAACGCGTTACAAACCGCTCAATGTGTACATAATGTTACTTTGTCACACGAGCGTACAACAATTATGACATTAGTAGGGAGTGAATCGGAACTTTTTAGTGTTGTGTTTACGCTATCGATTTTCTCTCGGGATTCTAGTGTATAGTCTTTAATAAGACCTTCTGGACCGGTAGCGTTGATTTCGCTGATAATACCGTTAACAAAACATACAGTGTAGTCACAGTTTTCTCTAGAGACATTTAAATTACGGTTAAACCGTAATCTCGTTGATAATGTCGGATTTTTATCATGTGCTAAAATAAAAGTTAGGTTGAACTCAAAAGCGTTTTGCTGTTGAAAAGTTTTGTATGAGAGGAGTGATAAGGATGTGTGGATCACTACGCTATTTTGTTGATAATAGGCTGCGTGGATGCTATGCGTTCACTGCAATTTGCAGAGATGTTCGTGCAATATGAATGATTAGTTGTTCAAGAAGTAGTTAAAATTGAAATGGTTTTGTGAATCAAAACAGTTATTTCTTCTATCTTTACTTGTTTCTCAAACATCTGATTTGTTTATCTACAGATTGAATTTAAACTTTGAAATTTTTGTATGGTGTGGGTAATAAAATTCAAAGATTCCCCGTATAATAAATTAAAAACATCTTAAATTGAATTTCAAAATAACATTAGTAATTGACTGATCAGCCTGACGGCAAAATATAATAAAGATTATAATTTATCCTAAAATAAGTACACATTATTATGCTAAAGATATTTCCATTTTTATGTATTTATATATTATTATATTAGGGTGGAACTCCCAATACTTATTGCACGAATACACCCTGTTAGTGATAAATGGTTTAATAGTATGTTATAATTAATGTGTTACTAAACAAATATAGTTTACCTGTAAATGGGGAGGCGAGTAGTTGTCTCTTGGCGCGTTGATCTCTTAAACCGATAACGAATTTCTGTGTCATTAAGAGCTGGTACATTGATATATGGTTAATTTTAATAAAATGATGTAGTTATGTTATTTGTCACGACTAAGAAATATGTAAAAAACTACATACATTGCCATTTCATTGAGAATTATTCCACAAAAATAAAATAAGTACACAAAATTCTCAAATATGTGACTATGATTTCACTATAAAAGTTTACCCTGAAATTGTAATTATATATATGTATTTATTACATTGATGTCAAAAGAATTTAAGTGTTATGTTGCTGTATTCTACTATAGCTGCATTATAACATCTCTTCAATGCGAGAAATAATTACGAGACCTCATATCAACTATGTTTTCGTTAAAATTGACCATAACTCCTCAGTAACGGTTTTAGTGACACATTTTAGTTGTAAAATATATATAATATGTTCTTCTAAGTAGAGTGACGTTTAGATCTGTGCGGAGGGATCTTACGTTGGTACGATCTCCGTAGCTAGCTGGTGCTTCTAGCCAAACCTAAGAAATGGCGTCAATTTTGATCTAGACCAACTAATCCAAGATAAGAGAATATGGCAAGCAATGCAAAGCTAAAACAGATGTCAGCACCTACGCTTCTGCTAACTACAACCAATCAAAACTTGTTAAATGGATGTATAGTCTTTCTATCTCACGAAGGTGAGTGATGTGACTTTTATTGCCTTTGATATAAAGTTCAAATTGTAACGATTCAAAGACTAAGTGTTACGTCAAAAAAGTTTCGGCCAATGAGATTGCATTGGCACAAGCGTTAGTGGCGCCATTTTTTCAGTTCTCAAACCTTATTGAAAAATTAAAAGACCTTAGTCTAAAACCTTCGTACATTTTCAGTTTGTTATCTTTAATTTTGAAGAATGTTATGGAATTTTGGTTTAATGTCTCATAACTAGATCCATCTCAATTTCAAAAATAATTAGATCGTGGAAGTAGTTTACATGCTGCGCCGACCCCAAATATATTGGGATAAGAGCAGAGGGATGATGATGATGATGATGATGATGAACTCGTTCTGTCTCGCTCTTACAGTAACTTATTAGTAAAAGATATTGATTCTCAAATTTTTGTATAGTTGGTCTACATCGGTATTGAGCCAATTCTCTTTTTGACTGTACATAGCGGAATTTAGTGAGGAAAGGTCGCCATTACTGTGTTCTGTTTGATGTTGGTGATGGCTAACATTATAGTGTTATTGATGTTGATAGATATTTACTATAAAATTTAAATTAATTTGACTATAAAAGTCACATTTGGGGCTTAAATGGATGTTAAAGGTCGTCCTTTATTTGCAATTGTATTTTCTCAATGATCTGGGAAGAAGATATTTTATTTGAATGTGTATAAAAACCACTACAGACCAATCAAAATAATATGTTTGTCTTAGGATCTTTGAGAAAAATACAACGAGAAAGCACGACATGTAGCACCGAATACATAGAATGTTTATCTATTGGTATTCAGTCGATCTTGAAACTAATTACAGATTTAAAACTAGTATATATGTTCATAATTTTTGCCGTTCCAAATATTATTATAACTTCTAATATTTAACACTTTATTATTTGCCCCTGCCCCTTGACTCACAATATGATGCCCAGCGATAGTTTAATTGTTGTTTCTACTTCGTGGGCAGGGAACCCGTTAAAGTACATTTAAAATTATTAGTATTTAATGCGTTGGCATAAAATTAAATTAACAATCAACCTTCAAATCTAGATCTAAAAAAAAATCGCGCAGAAATAATAATTACATCGATCAACAATCGTACCTCATTATGTATCTATAATTAATTATGCCCAATCACGTTACTGAGCCAGTTGGTTATTTAGATTTTAGATAATCGACTAATGGGTGGTGATATAAAGATATCTATCAACACCGATAATTCATTTCCTGTGTATAACATGGATGGTCCAATGTTAGGATAGGGATCTGACATGGTAACAGTTGAAATTAATAAAATAATAAAAATAAGTTCATTGAAAGGTAACTAAGGCCCGAAATAATAAAATCAATCCAAACTTATAATTTATTAACTTTGTCTGTTCGTTTGTTACGTTCATATACCTAAACCGCGGAACCAATTTTGATTGATCTTGCTATTAGAGATATTGTCGTGCAGACGAAGTTGTGAGCACTATTAATCTTAGCATGTGAGCTTCAGTGTCCATCCAAATTGAGATATTAAAATGTCGTTGGCAAGTCTAGATCCGGCGCCATTTTGAAAGGGGCGGAGCTACTGAAATGAGAGTGGTTTTATATAACGGGCCTAAGATTTATGATTTTGATTTGATAAGTTCCATGAGAAGGTTTCAATAGGGCATTTAAGGATTGCTTTTCACGACATCACAGAAACATAATCACAGTCATACAACAAAATTGGGTATTAACTTATTCGGATCAGTTGATTCAAATGATTCGCTTTAGTGCTACAAAAATATGTTTCAAAATGATTTAATTTAAATAAAATAAATACTGATATTTAGGAAGCACTTTGATGAAATTGAACCAATTTTATGGATCAATTTTTTTATGATTTTCAAATCTCATTCCGTAGCATATTTAAAAAAAAAATGACGTTAATATCATCACTAACATGTTATAACACATTGAGATCTGTCTACTTTCATTCTAAATGCCTATTCAAAACATAAAATTGGTTAAATTCCCTCCCCCCTGTCGGCAGTAGGGTGACATGGTGGTGATTAACGTATGGTATGGTGGCAGGGCCGGTCCGCGAGCGCGTCGGCCGCTACCGCCCGCTGTCGCCGCACCACGCGCCGCACACGTAACTATCCACGTCACGTCACGTCACGTCACGTCACACGTCACACATGACGCAGCTTGTGTATCTCACCCTAACATGACCCGCCACACATGCTCTAATTACCCGTCATTATATGTATAAAGTCCTTATTAGATAACTTCCTTTGGCTCGCGAAAAACTATGGGCGATGAAGCCGGAGTCGATTTTGAGATGGTGGTAACATTAGGAAAAGAATTTTAAAATACCGTTTAATTGAATAATTATCATTTAGACATAAATATCTTAAAAGGAACTTATCCAATAAATTAGGACCCTGTATATTATGCTTCATATATGACGGAAATATTCACTGATCTATTCGTCGTGCAACGTATATATCAGTTGGACCCGCGACGTGTATAGACGTCATTTTAGCGATGTAAACATACGTCAAATCGTAGCTCTCACTTAAGATGCAAATTTACACTGATAACGTCGTCATTTAACGAATATATCAGTCGTAATAATGACGTCTATAGACGTCATAATAGCGACGTATGTAGACTTGATATTCCGACGTCTATTCACGTTGCATTACCGTGTGACGCATTATATTTTTACTTTACCGACAGACCGACGCGAAGCTTAGGTATAAGTAAAATATTTTATTTTAATAGTGCACTTTATTTTATAAGAAAGGTGCTATATTATTTGTATGACTGAAAAATACTGTGCATACTTAAAATAATCGTTTATACTTGTTCAATATTGTCCCTAGTTCTTAACATTTGTTGCCACGGGCAGATAAAACCTAAAGCTCCTTGCCCTATAATAATAAGTTAAAAATAACTACATAATTAAATTTCAACTATCCTTTCTTGTTTTTACTATAATGATTTGAATGAAACACCTTTTAATTACATCATTTCCTGATCATAAACTGCGTCATATTATTATTTTGCTCTTTAGCACGTTTTGTCACTGACCTCTCGGCTTACACGATTGATACCTGCGCTTGAATATTTTTTTTATTCATTTCGTTCATTGCTTGTATCACCGCATCGCCATTTTTACTGTCTAGGTTCGTTCGCTGATGTGTGTTAATATCATTTGTGCATATGTTTCTTGTATAATAATCTTTTATATGTTCCCCCTTATGTGATTGTCTGATTAATACTTTTTGGCATTTTGAACGCTTATACCTATGTATTTACATAAATCAGGATCATATTCGAACTTTTATAGAACTTTTGCAAGTGCTGGTAAATAGAATATTTTATCAATCAATATTGATATTTATTTTATCTATAACAAGTAATTATTTATAGAAAATAAATATTTTCTTTTAACATTCTGATCGGTTTTGCAAACTAAGACATTGTCAATTAAATAGTAAGATAAATAAATACTTTTCTCTAGTCAATATTCGTTCAAAATGTTACTAATTGTGCTTTAAATTCATGTGCATGCCTCAAATGTATTATAATGCTGTTTTGTTTGTCTCTAATCTATCTATTTTTGAATTCCAATGTTATGTTCTACTTGCCAAAAGGCATTTAGAGCAAACATGCAGCATTAGGCGATCAAAATGACACATACCCACTATTTCTGACCTTGGAATTAAAAAAATATATTTTATTTTTGTGAATTTCTGATCGTCTATTTACCCTCTGTGTGGATTGTGTTATGTGTACATATTATCGCGAACGAATTCACAACATCTTATATAAAACCATTCATGTACGACCTGGTGGTAATAATTGTGAATCGTATGGTTATGACGACCATTCAGAAGTTCTGATGGCATGCAAGATACATATAGGGAAGTGATGAAATGATGAAGCCAAGGTTCACAAATATTCCGTCAGGTAGTATCACTTAACATTTCATTCGCTGTACATTGCTTCGCACAGTTTGAACGCATCACACACGCCACATACGGATTTTTTTAAGCGCCTCATTTTTATATTTTGTTATTTTTTTCCTAAGTCTCTTATAAGGCGTTTAAAAATATGTTTAATAATTTGTTTTAATTTTTGGGCTTTTAGTTGTGAATAGATATTTGGACAGTTTCAGTAATAAAATGTTCACTATGCTTATTTTACATGCCGTATAGAAATCTTGCTTTAAATATAAATATTCTGTAACTAAAAGCCTGACTATATAAACAAATAATAAATCTGTCCGTGGCATATGTTATCGTTCGAAGGCTTATATGGGTTTCTTACATTTTCAGGTGAATCGACATACTTGTGAGGTTGGGTCGTGGCCTCGGTGACCTCTCCACACTTCTATAAATAAACCCCGCTTTACCCCCCACCCTACTGGCAAAGGCTTGAACTCTAACCTGGTGCCGAAAACACTTATAATCCTGAATCCTAGTGATGTTTACTGAACAAGTAGTGCTCTATGTGTGTCTAAAATGTGTAGATATTTAACAAAAATGAGCGGGTTGTGCCATTGCCGCGTACCGAAGGACTAAACGTACGGTTTGAATAAAAACAAGATTTTGTGATAAAAATAGTGTGCTGAATGGACTTATACGTCGACGTATCGACGTAGTGGAGATATCGTTTAATTTCACCCGTTTACAAGCCGTCGAAGATATCGACTTTAAATTCTATGGTCACAAGGTATGTTTCTCGTTATAACTTATGACTGATAAGTACATTTCTCGGTATCTTTTTTTTTAATTGTAAGCTTTGGCCATTGTCATAGATGTGTTTCGGTGAATAAACATTTGTACTTTTTAAATGTCAAAGACTAAATTACAAGGAGGTTAGTAGTGTATTCTGCCGAATTTTTGAAATTAACAGACTCAATTTATTACCGGTGACTCAGATGGTTAGATTTGATGTTTAGATCAGTTCAGTTGAAGATTGATAATTTTGATGATGGAAAAGCAATGTGACTCGCTTGAATAGTTTGAAAAATAATAATGTCTGTTGAATTTATGTATTTAGAATTCAGTATCAATGAGAAGTAAAATGGTGACGATTATTTATATTAATAAATTTAAATGTGAAATAAGTAGAGACCTATTAATTACTTCTTTTATTATACCATACATTTGAATTATAACTGAGTCAGTGTTATACAGGAGTGAAAATTTCAATTGAATCTTTGTTTCCTCAATAAACGTCACCACTTCACTATAATATAATTTCTAGACGTGCCTAGTCAATGTTTTCGAAATGACTTGTAAATGTAAAAAAAAATATTAATAAGGAACCAATTTCTAGGTGCTCTTATTTTTTTTTTAATTTGAACTTCGAATCATCTTGGTTAACCGGCTTCAAAGTTAACCGAAATTATTTAAAAGAAGAATCGTCTGGGTTTTCATACATTGTACCTTAATGTCAGTTTCACATATTTATAAGTATTTTTATTGATAAAGAACTACAATATGCCGTGAGTGCGAGGCAGATTTTCCCACCATTTCGACTAAGTCCACTGACGGACAGATTTTTTTTAAATGTTTTTTTGTATACTTTCGAAAGATCTCACTAACTGCCGTCATAAATGTAAAAATTTGTTAGGCTTCCTGTGACCGCTGTGGGGTTTTTATGGGTAAAAGGACCATTACTTTGGATAAAAAAAATACAAATTGGATCTATGGAAAATATATTGAGGTTATGAAAAAAAAAAGTATTGATAACTTGGGCTATGTATTGAATCATTGCAATAGTAGCTATGTCCCCATAAAAGTTTCTCTACAGTAAAAATCCCACAGGAGACACATTGTTAGTAGAAAAAAAAAAACTTCCAAAAAACGAGTTTGATACTTGACACAATTTTATGAAAGGAACCGAAGGCCTAGTAATCTTAATATTTTGACCCTTGGCTAGTCCATTACCTGAACATAGCATATTATTATACTATAAAACATATAAGTAATTGCTGTACATACGATTTTTCATATTCACATCACAATACTACAATTATTTCAATAGTATGATTAATAATAATTGCAATTGGATTGGTCCTTATTCACTATGACACAAAAACGCGCAGACGCAACTTCGTTACGACTACATTGTTTCAGTGCTAATACCATAGCGTCAAATTCAGAACATTTCGAGTATCTTGTTTCCCTGATTACAGTTTCAGGAGGTCGCATTTTATGTCACACTGAATATGGATAAGCGTAGCAAATGGAATTTAAATATTACCATACTCATCGCTGCAATTCGTCAAAGCTAGTGTGGTCACTTGAGTAGAAGTACAAATGGTTGTAAGTACTAGGTCTTCATAGAGAATGGTTCTCAACGCTGCGTGCGAGAGAGACAACAAAAATTGTTTGTGTTCGTATGATTTGATATGCCTTTTCAATGCCTACAAATATTGTTAAGAATTTCAGGCCTTTTTTTTGGTCAGGCAATATTTAATTTGAGTAGAGGACAGTACCTCTGTAAAATCTACTAAATTAGAACGAGATCTATTTGAACGTAATATTTTCTAACGCCTTTTACCAACAACGTGTTTTGTATGTATAGATACTCTAATTTTAAATTCCCAAGAGTAAGGGTTGCCAGGTGATTTTTATGTTAAAGGTCATTAAAAATAGACCTAGTCCCCTTTTTTGAAATCAAGAATAGAGGACTACATTTAATCCTATAGTGACGGAAGTTACAAAACGAGCTAGTGTTTTGACTTACCTCCATTTTACATTTTGTGCAACATAACGAAATATATCGTATTTTTGGTCCTATATTTCTTCGCAACAAATCCTCTTAAACACAAAACAGGAGCTGGCTATCCTAGTGAGGCACCCATTTTTAAATTAGACGATCTATACAATAGTAATGTCCTGGCTTGAAATTGCCTGCACTAAAGTTTTGTGATATCAGGTAACAACAACATATTGAAATAGTACCAAGAAACATTTTATAGGCTTTGAAAAGGCTGGATAGCGCCTGGAATATTCGAACTGAGATGCTGATATGCAATATGTGTTTTTTGTGTTTTTGCAATTGAAGTATGTTTACTAATAACAACAAATGATTGGACCTATGAATGAAGAGTTTAACTTTATAGATTAGAATGATATTGTTAAAAAGAGAGTGTATGCAGTCACAAACAAAATGTGCAAAAATCTAATGTGACAGTCGCCTATGAATATAATTATTAATAATTCTGATATAGTTAAATCGTTAACATAGAGTTAACTCTTCATTCCTAGAGAAAGTTACAGACGGTATCTGTACCTTAGAAAGTTGGATGAAAAGCCGATTTTTTTTATTTAATTGTAAATATTATTGTTACGATACATTAGTGGTTAATCGAGATCTGTTTTTAAATAAGTAGGTTGTCTTACAACCTAATGCCTTTAAAAAGTTTTATCAATTTGACAAAAGCATATTGAGCGTTGTCTATGGCTGGTCCATTTGCAATGGAGAGGAATTAATAATGTCTAATCAACTTGTTACTTTCATTCTCTTATTTTAATTAATTGCGCTTGTTTACGGTCGTATGATCGGATTTCAAAATAATTTATTGTTTCAAGTTAAATATATTCCTGTTTATTTTTTGAGAGAGATTAAATACATAAGCCATCACTTTTGACGATGCTTTCATTAAAACTGAGTGTGGACAAAATCTAGGTTTAATAAATAGTTTTACATTAAAAAATAAAAGAATGGAAATAACAAACAATTTCTCGTTTAAGTTTCTATGACGTTTAGGAGAGTTCACGGTTATTGTGATATAGAGCTTGGTAGGCGGAAGGTGACTCGAACCTTTTGTATAGAGAGGGAGATTCCACGGAGAAACCGCAGTTGATAATACAATATAAATTGTTTTGTTACGTCCAAAGGTAATGCTAAAGGTTTGAGCCATCCCGGTATTGTTATGACTACGGGTTTATCGTAAATGCCAGTGCATGGAATGAGGAGACTATTGTATGAGGTTGATTTGATGTAGTGACTTATCGTGGCGATGCGAAAAATGAAAATGTATTACCTAGTTTAGGTTTTATATTGCTCGGAGTATACTTGACGTATGGTTCATTGCGATTGCGCGTATTGAGTGGGAATTGATCACGTGTTGGGTGGTATCTCGTCGTAGTTATGGACTGTGAGGGTATTCGGAGGAGTGAAAGCGAATTTGAGACACGGTTGGCATTTTGGACAAACTCGCTGGAGTTTTAATGTAGTACGTAAGCAATGGTTACTGTAGTTAGGTTAGATCGTGTCTAGATAGGTTTAAATAACGTCATAGAAACGAACAGAGCTCCAGAAGTTCGAAAATGACAAAAAAAAATTTTTGTTTCTTTTAGGCATTACGATTTTAATTTCTTAATACGGCTAAGACGGAGTCACATGAAGCTTCCAGTTTAAAAATGTTTTTTTTATTAAGTGTCATGATTTGTTTTTTTTTTTTCATTAATTAGTATGTAATTTTTTAATTGTATCGCTTCAGATTTCTAGTTATCTGTTAAGTATATGTTTTTGGCTCAGTAATTATTTTTTATTCTAAAATTTCTATGCGTCATTTTAACTTCCGATTTGTAAATAAGGATGGTGAAATTCTAAATTACTGTTTATTACAATATTTTTTGTGCTAAATTTTATATAAGCAGCGAATTACAATCTATTTGGCGTCCGGAGGTTAATATACGCGTATATATCAGCAAGTACAAATTTAGGAGTTGTTAGTTTGACCCGTTTTAGATAGACGGAGTGGACTAAGTCATTAACTTATTCTCCAGAAAATATTTTTCAATGGAAATATTTGAATAAACAGCCACCTCTAGTATTAAAATAACCCCCATTCCAGGAAAGTGGTAGACGTTCGAATTGTTTTTATTCTATTCGCACGAAAATTCGTTATCGGTTAACTGCTCGACCTCCCCTCTCCCTTCATCAAAGGTTTAGCTTTAAAGATTGTTGTTTGCCTTATAAAAAAATGTGATCTTATGAGGATTATACTTAAAGGATATCGCTGTACGTTGCGGCCGTAGGCATCGGGGTTTTGATAGAAAAGATGACATATTTGAAAAGTTTTTACCTTCTTAACGATATCGTGATACGATGCGGCTCGAAGGACCAACTTAAAACGCGCAATAAAATCACAAACACTGAATTAAATTCGAATAATTTTGGTTTAATATAAACTCAGGCATAATTCACACTTTTATTTGACACCCTGTTATATTTTAAACAGAAATGTATCAAGTGTGAATTATGACTGATTGGAACTCAAACGCGCCTGCGTCCGCAACAAGTATGAAAGAATAATGCCTTGTTTGTATAATGAATATGGTAACATATAAAAAGAATAATGAATTATCTAATATAATAAGACTTTGACAATGTTCGATAGGCTCAGTAAAGATGACTGTCAATTGGATACAGAAGCGAAAAGGGCTTTATTGGTGAGAAAGTTGATTGAACACCATTCACGTTGTGACTAAACTTAAAATCATCAAAAGTTTATTATAAGAGCTGCCAGAATAGGCATGATGACAGTATTAAAGAACCAAAGGTTTTAGAAAAAATATATGCACAAATGATTCTAAAAATTACCTAGTATAAAATTAAATTTTAAAATACTGCAACGCCAATCCCATCACGCCTAATTAAATATCAATCACCGCCGTACGTGTTGCGTGAACTTTTGTCAAATTAAACATTTGACAAAAGTTCACGCAACACGTACGTCACTAGGCGTGACGTCACAAGCGGCGCCATGACATCCAGATTTTGCGTTAAAACTTAGATGGAAAAAGTAAATGTTTACCTACATTATAAAAGGCCATTTCAAATTCTGTCATCATACCTATTCAACCAAGTTTTTTTCTTTTAATGCATGATCATGATCACGATCACACTTGTCACAATTTCAAATGTTGAACTTTTCCGTTAATTTGGAGTTGCAACGTGAATGGGGTCTTTAGTTTGAAAGTTAGTTAGCAAGAGACATGTTCTTCGCATGATTATGATAACGAATGTCACAGATAAATGTCTAGTATTCTAAAATAATGTAATCAAATCTATGTTCACGAGTGTACTACATTTTTTGGGGGCTTTTTGTGATGGATTCTTACTTTCACAGATACTAGTAAAGCCCTCTCCGCATATAAGAAACTAAAAAGAATATAATTTTTTTATAAATCTTAAGGAATTCTTAGTTTCACAGTAAATTAATACACTGTAAATTATTTCTTATCTTAGTAAAAAGATCTCATCACCTTATTTTTTTTTGTTTTGTCTTTTTATAATTATTTTGAGAAGCAGATTAGTTGATTTAAAGACAATCAATGTAAAATAAAACTTATGGATGTATATAATTGGACCTTTTTATTTACTTACTTCTAAACAAACTAGTCGACGCAAGCACGGTTGCTGTATTTTTTATTAAAAATGGATCTACGTTTGGCCACCAACTCCCCTGATGGTAAGCGACGGAGTGACCGAGGATGGCACGTAGATCCAGAATAAATCTATTCACTCTTAAGAAGAGTGGATAGATTTGGGGAGAATGATAGTTGGGGAGTTGATGCAACTACCCAGACCCGACTCCCACAACGGTTGCACCGGACTACATCCCGAAACACGACTAGGTTGCTTCACGGCATGGCTCCGTCCGGTGGGTGGTAACCAGCCGCGGCCGAAGTCTCCCACCAGTTGTGATGCCTGTTTTGCACCACCCAAGGGCCACGTGTAGGTGCTTAGCGTAAGTGCCCAGTTTCGTCTAAAAGCCAGCCTGTAGTTTGAAATTTCGCCCGATAGTAGGCTCATTACCTATTGTTTGGGAACTTGAAGACATTATTACTGGAGTAGTTTTAGCGGGCGTACCCCTCTCGCCACTGGCATATGATTCCCAATCATATAAAGGTACTGTAGGGGTATGATGAAATGAAGGTCCATTTGGGATATATAATAACTTTACTGGTACCAGTTAAATGTACAGATATAAAATATAGAATATACTAAACTACGACCTAACTCAGTGGTTGCGGGGAGACGACTGCTGCGCCGCGCTAATGCAATGCGCATCGGTATATAAAACTAATGCGTCAGCAGTGTCCCTACAATACTCCCCCCTTTACAAAAAAAAATGTGTCTAGAACCTGTTAACAAAATTTCTATTTAAAATATAATGATAATATAATTGAATCATACATGATTGAATCACAATGAACTGGTAAGTAGTTACTAATAATAAACATAGCTATCGTGTTACTTGAGCGCCTTAGTGCTAAGTCAACAGAAATTTTATAAACGGTATGTGTACCTGAACAACGAACTAAATTATAATTATGAATAAATACATTCTAATGACTAACACAATAACGAATAATAAAAACAAGATGAGCACACAACAATAAGTTAATACTAAATGAGTACCATCAAGCATATCGTTCAGAAAATGATTTTGCTCTTCATAAGACGCTTTTGAAGCTGAACGTACGAAGCAGCAAATTTGTGTCTGCGACGTCCACCATGCCGTAGCCATGTGATGACAGGTTGCGCCATCCAACACTGGTGCGGTATCAATCCTCGCCCCCAAGTGTGATACGCCAATACGACGCGCGCACTGTGCCGTAGAGTGCCGCCGCCGTGTGCCATGTCATCCATTGTCCTCGGGTATGCTGCGCTATCCTCGTCTTGGCGCGGAATCGGGCCTCGCCGCCAAGGTTGATACGCCTTACGCCTCTCGCCCCGGAAACTCCTGTGCTGTATTTCATGGTGGTCGCTATACTTGGCAATCCGTGTTGTGTGTCCGTGAATTGGTCTGGAGTTAGGTCTGCAGCCCTTTTGCTCCCCCAGCAAAAAGGGCGAGTCGCCTCCCATATTGCGTGTTCAGGTTACCTCCATGCACGTCCTCTGCTGCCACGCTGCACATGCGCGTATTTAGTTGCCACGCTGTCCATGTGCACGTGCGTCGATGCCACGTAGTTTCCGTGCGCGTGCTCCGTTTTCACGACGTCCTCAGCGAAAGTTGCGTGTTCAATCACGTCGGGTCACCAATGTAGGGGTATGATGAAATGAAGGTCCATTTGGGATATATAATAACTTTACTGGTACCAGTTAAATGTACAGATATAAAATATAGAATATACTAAACTACGACCTAACTCAGTGGTTGCGGGGAGACGACTGCTGCGCCGCGCTAATGCAATGCGCATCGGTATATAAAACTAATGCGTCAGCAGTGTCCCTACAGTACCTTTTACCAGTATGGTTATCATGATAATACACGATTTTAATCGTGTGTAACCCAATTTTTTGTTTAGTTTTTTATGTATTTTATTACTGTTAATGTAATGAAGAGAGTTATTTTTGCTTTAGTACAACTACTTTTGTGCTTGTGTGTCACCTCACCACCCGCAAAAGTGGCGAGCAAATTTGTTCGATATTTAGTCAGAAGGCGTCTCCCGTCTGGTCCTCTAAGTTTGGGACGTAATGGATCGATGAAAGAAATGTGGGTGTACACTAATACATCTCTGCCCTACCTTTGGGTGTATAGGCGTGATGTTAATACTAGAGCTCGGTAATCGTAAATCGGAATTACAATATTGTTTTAAATGTCTTCGTTGGTAACTATCTGCATTTCCATCCTTTTGCCAAGAACGACAACAGATTAGAATCGCCGAAGAAGTGGTACTATCATGTTTTTTTTTATTACTAATGCTAAGACGGTATAAAGTGCTCAAATCAACACAAACGCGCCCCATCTTATACAATACAGGACGTGCATTCATGGGAATACTGGGGCGCGTTATAGTGGATTAATCAGACAACAAATTTTAACTATGCGTCACACCAGCGCGACGATTTTGTTATTCAAGCATGAGGGTACGGGTTCGATTCCCGGGTAGGGCTGTTTTTGTCGGGAAATTTTAAGTAGCAGTCCGGAATTTGGAATTGTGCCCGGTATATAGCAATAGGCTCACCACGTATTAAAATTAATAACATAATTAATGTAACTACCCCCTTGGGAATACAAGCGTGATGCTATGTTATCAGTTGTTTATATTTTGTCTTCTTATCGTAATGGTTGATGAACAACCTAGTGTCTGAGTTTAAACCACCCGCAAGTCTCTAACATAGTTTTACACACCATCGTGAACATTGCTCACGTGTGCTGGTTTCCTCACGATGTTTTCCTTCACCGTATTAAAAAACTGATTATGTATAATACGCACGCACGACTTCGAAAGGTCAGTGGTGCGTACAGTGGATTCGATCTTGCGACCTTTGACTTGTCCAATGGACCACTAGGCTATCACTGCTTCAAATTAAGACGGCTTGGGGGCACGAAAATGTCTACAAGTTCGATAAAGATGGGCCCAAAATGCATCTCAATAGTGAATAGGAGCCAGCTCAATGGATGTATTCCTAATTTCTCACAAATGACAAAACACAAAAATAAAAAAAAATCGTTAATTAAAAACGTGTTTATTAAGTCACGATACACAAAATACTCATTGTAATTCTTATAAACTAGATACGTAGTACATTATCATTAGTCAAACACCCTGCCGAATATGTTGGTTCATATCAAAATACATAATGTGTGCAACAAATCTCTTGTGAGAACCGAAAGCTTTGTAAGGCGTGAATATTATTTGCGACTAACTTCATTAACTCTTTCCCTGTCTTCTGTGAACTCAAATAAGATTCACGGCGATTGTTTTTTTTTTCTGTCTACTTCAAGAGCCGGCCCTATGTCGCTTAGGGGACCCTCGGCTTGAAATATTAGTTTTTTATGTGTACAATATTTCTCAGCGTCATATCTTGATGCATTCATTTTACTTTCACCTCTACACTCGATGTTATTTTATTCAAAATGTCAAAAAAATTATAGATTGCAAAATAAATCAAACCAAGTTCATAGAAAAGGACAGAAGGCCCCCAGCCGACTGTTTAGGGTCATGATCCATGACTTAATCCGGCCCTGTTCACTTTTAAGGACAGGGAACCTGAATTAATTGAATTGGAGAACATTTCCTGTAACGTTGATACACAAAATATGCGAGAAGTCGTATATAATAGATTTGTCATATAACGAAATATCAACAAGATTTCGCTCTAGGCTTTGTGCACGCAGTTTGTCTTCAGAAAATCTGTTGGTTTTTAATAAAAACCAAACTATGTGCACTGAATAGCGCCATCTAGTTAGACTTTGCCTTCTATAATAGCTCTCCGAAGGAACTAACTTATAAATTTTTAGGATAGAATATTATTTGTATGTTTCTCCTGCAAAATTTTGTTGAAATTAGTTCATTGGTCCATCAACTAACAAGCAAACGGATAAAAATACACTTTCGGATTTATATTAAACTAGCGACCCGCCCGGGCTTCGCACGGGAGTAGAGGATCAGTGTCGCATCCATTATAATATTTCAACCAATTTACACAAACCCTTACACATAAACCTTCCTCAAGAATCACTCTGTCTATTCGTGAAAGCCGCATAAAAACTCGTTTAGTAGTTTTAGAGTTTGTCACGAACAGACAGACAGACACGCCGGGGGAGTTTGTTTTATAATATGTAGTGATATATTTAACTAAAACTATGGGTATTCATGATCGTAATAACTGCGATTTTATAGTTTCTCTTACTTTTTCTATGCATCCCATTTAGTAGTCGAGTCCAATAATTATTACATTTTTCGGTTAAACGAAAAGACAGTTTTTTTTTGTTGGGCTGCAATGAATGTAGGTACAGTTGTTATATTATAACTATGCCCGTGCGAAATTGTACGCAAGTAAGTTGTGCGGTAGTCAATTTTATAATAAAATCAGCGCATACTCGATTTGGCGAGAGCACAGTTACAGCAGCGTCATATATCACTCCCTTTTTTACATTCTGCCAATACATCTGTCTCGCTCGCTCAAGCGCCGAGGACAGTCGGTGTCAAAAATGTTTCGCGGTCGTGTTCATTTTCTGAACAAATTTAAATATTTTAGCAGGATAACACTTTTGTATACGTCTGTACCTGCACGGCCGTTTGAAATGACTACCTCAGACATGCACAATTATGTATATTACGACAACTGAAAGTAAATGAAGACAAAGTTAATTTAAGTCCCGTCTCTGATAATATCCGGTTAATTTATTCGGCAGATAATTTTATATAAATTCTGTTCCATTGTTAAATTTATCTGACAAATTAACTAAAATGACATTGGGATTTGCATACACTAAAGTGATATTGACGGTGAAAAACTATGTCAAATTAATTTCAAAATCATCAGTGAATACATGCCTTAAATTGATTTAAGTATAAAAATAATATAAATCCGTTCTTACAAGAAAAGTCAATACAAGTTTTGATCATGATGACACATAAACGTCAAAACTTCGGTTGTTATCAAATCAATCGATTCAGTTTAACGTAGGCATGGACAAGGCGCCTTTCCAAATCCTGTTCAACGATATTCTAATAAGACTTTTCTTGACAACATTACCTTAATTTCACATCTCACTTCGAAGTCAGACGCCGTTCTCACCTCTTAACAACAGATATTTCCTTCTCAGCCAGACCAGAAGCCGACCCAAATATTAGGCCAGAGGCTAGAACAATGACGACAACATAACTCGTCAAAAGGCTTCGACCAGCATCTTGCCCACACCAGCAAAGATGCTATATCCACACACCCTCATAAAGGAAAGTATGGATTATATCGCGCCTCGTCCCCTCCCCCGTCCTCTAAAACCCCCTCTACCTCTAGGCCGTGTCCCCTTACTGGTGTTAGGAGGGCTCTTAGGGCGGAGGGCCTCTATCCTCTCGGTACAGCCAGTACTCTCTCGTCCCTCTGTGAAGTAGGACGCGTAGAGTTCTGCGTTGAAGTTGGAGTTGGTTAGCTCGTGGCCTATTGTTACCCAACCGGGACGGATTGTTGAGTCACGTCCGAAGAGGTGGATTCTGGAAGGTTAACCAAGACATAGCATGTTTATTTGTGGATTCTCAGACAGAAAAGATAATGGTATCCAATGGTCACGAATATAGAATTGCCTCAATAAATATTAATCTATACTAAATCCATAATATTACAAAATGCGAAAGTTACTTTGTTTGTTTATTTGTAACCTTTTCACGACTAAACGGCTGAACGGATTGTAATGAAATTTGGCAAGAAGATAGATTTTATCTTGGGCAAGGAAATAGGCTATCTTTAGTCGCGCAGACGAAGTCGCGGGCATCAACTAGTAAGTACTAAATAAAAACAAAGAAATTGATGATACATGACTACCACTAGAAAAAATATTATAGTCTTTGAAGAATAAAGAAAGAAAGTTAAATATCACCTTCTTCTCCCCAAACAGAAGTGCTCCATAATATGAAATATCTCAATGGGCTTCTCACTGCTTCCAAACTCGGGGTCTTCAGAAATGATCAAGTCTATATCCACATTAGCATGGATGAAGTCTCCGTCCACAGACCTTCGGACTGTGCCCTTGATGCCCATAAGACAATGTTCCTTAGTTCGCTGGAAGACAGCGTTATGCTCAAGGTTCTTCGAGTGCCCAGGGTTCTTGATGTTGGTTTTGATCCAGCATATATCCTCACAGCGCCGGAAGCCCCATTTTTTTAGGCATTCCCGGCCCATGTCTAAACCTGGGAATAAAGTGAGTTTGTAAAAGGAATTTCGATTTTCATATTATTTTTTTTGCCCTACTCTATTTAAGCTAAAGATATAAAGAAAAATATGGTCGTGAGCAGGATTCGAACCTGTGCCTCCCGGATAAATACTCCAGGCGTTCTGAATGCTAAGCCATCTCGACTATGGCCCGCGCAACTATATTTTTCTTTGCACAAAAATTTATAACTTTAGAGTTCGCTATGCATGCGTTAATGCTTTTCAAAGATAGTACTCAGTAGTAAATCTAAAGTTATAGTAAATAAATCCGCTCTATTGATATTGGAAATATGTCAATTCGTACATGTAAATGCCAAAAAGTCTTGAATATAAATAAAGAATCGGGATACTAATAAGCCAAAATGCTTTAATATTTAGATAACTGTAATGTAGGTAAATTTATTTAGCATTACATATTGTTTTAGGCGTTGATTTAACATTTGAATTGGATTGGAATTGGTATTTATTTCAAGACTAACCCCACAGTTAAAGCAATAGTCAAGAAATCGGTTGCTGCGCCACTTGTCGCGAAAGGCGAATATTTGTATGAACCGGAAGTGAAATTATTGTTCCGTTTCTAGGCGTGTGTGCAACTGTGCATGTGAGATGTTTTATTATTATTGAATGGCACCTCTGTTGACCTCAATTTTGCCTGATGAAAAGCAATGGACGTGGTCTTATGGAACAAGCATACTCAGAGGATGAATTAAGAATGCGAAAATTCATAAAGATTGGAGATTCACATATATGTTAGAAAACATTGTGTTCTAACACTATTCCATAGGGCTTTCCCTGTAAGAGTTGATGTGGTCATAAAATAAATAAAAAATACGCCTAAAAACACTCACTTTATTAAATTTTCGATTCAGGTGTATAGTGCAGGGAAAAGTTGTAAAGTAAGTTCAAAATGATCTCGGTTTTTCCCCTACCTTCTGAACTGCCACACCACAGGAAGATGAAGGAGCGAGCTTGTGCGATCTGCTGCAGGTCGAGCGCCAGCACGTCCTGCCAGCGCCAGCCGGAGCCCAGCGGCGGCTCCACTAGCATCACGTCGAACTTGTTACCCATCTGCTTTAGGTCAAACGTCTGAAAATAAAGATAGAAATATTATTTGGCGCAAAACACACAGAAATATTTTCATTAAAATAGTATTAATATCTGACACAACAATTAAAAACAGACCCACAAATCTTACAAAACAGGAGAAAGAATGTTCAAGTGAACCATCAATCAAAATAAATTGTGATTAATAATTTTATGTATTTATGTAAATAGATGTTTTGAAGACGCTTCTGTAAGTTATTTTTATATCTCGGAAAAGAAATACAGAAACAAAATCATAGGTCAAAATCTCTTTTAAAGTCCACACAAAAGTACTTATAGTGAGTAACAGTGCAGGGATTGTCTGGAATGGCCTTTTGAGGAAAGAGCCACTGCAGCTTTGAGATGACCTGTCCTATCTGATGGCATGTATGCATCAGTCATCAGGTAGGTCAACCATAACTAAGGGAGCTCAACAATCCGTCTCAAGACAATACCAGATCAGGAGGATATTTATGTAGATCACATGAAAGGAGTCGAAACTGCATATAGTCTATATAACTATATTTTTAAATCTTATTTACCTATGTTACTCAGGAAAATGCAACGATTCTAACAATAAATTGGTTCAAGCATTCGTAAGTTAAGTAGTAGAATAAATAAATTTACAAACATACATTAATGAAAACATAACACCCTTTTTTTGGGCAGTCATGTAAAAACACACAGCACTCACCTTCAAATCACACTTCAAATACATAGGTGGAGTGGCTGTCTGTGCAATCAAATCATCCTTCAGTTTAATCAGTTCCCTCAGCTTGGGGTATTCCTCAAACCGGTCAGCCAGTCCAACGTCACGGATGAAGTTCTGCGGCCTCTGGCCCGTGTCCACGAAGTGCTGGCAGTAGTCATTGTGTGGGTTTGATGATTGGGTACCCTAAAGATATTTTTAAATATAAATATTGAATATAATATTATAATTTGACGGTGCAGTTGGCGCGTTGGTCGAGAGACCGACTGCTGCGCCACGTTTCGCTGGTTCCACGTTCCTGGATGGAGCAAATATTTGTATGATCTACAAATAATTTTTCCAGGTCTGGGTATGTGAGATTATGTGGTTCTAAACGCACCCACAATACAGGAAGAAATTCCTAGCGTGGGGCAAAGTTAAAAAATTAATATTAATTAAATGATTATGCTTAGAATTTTGATGTTACACATTATTTGCAAGGTTTCATAGAGTTAAAACCATCTCAAGCTTGGCATTGACAGAATCATCAATAACATGATGGGAGCCATAATACAATTGGATCTAATATTGGAACTGTAAGTGGACTATGAGGTCACATACTCTGACAACCATAGAACCCATCCCTTTATGAATTGCATCGAAACCGTATGAATCAATTGATTATTTTTGGCCTTTTTTTGTTTAAACATTGATCAAAGACCAAAACCTGTGTTGGACATTTTTACTTTTACTTTACATGGGTAGTCATCGCCAATGTTAAGCTGTTGCCTCGCTCATTAGCAGACACAATAGATTTTTATTGTTACAACATATAATTCTGTACGTGGCTGAGCCAAAAGGTTAAGTACAAGGACAGACAAGTGAAACAGCTGCTTGCTAATAACGCATTGACTTTATTTCGTTAAGTACTTATCGGTGTGTAGGCACACGCACACATACACAACAATAAGTTTTCTTGTAACTCATATAGTACTAACTTGAGTTGTCAAGACCCTAATGTTTTATACTTTATGCTAGATATGTATATGAAATTATCTACCAGATAACTGAAACTTTTCAGGAGGTGAAATAAGCCTTATAAAACTATACTTTGCAGTGAATGCAGCTGCGGTACAGGACCTTGTTAGCAGTGACACCGTGTCCATGATAATTTTGCATACATCTATACTTTATAATACAGAATTACATACTGTGGAAATTTGACTCAGTTCATCAGAACCTTGTTCGACTCAGTTCAAGAACTTCTTGAATAATTTAAATATAGGTAATGATAGTATTCTGTGATTTTTACAATAATTATTTCATAAAAGTGAATTTATACATACAGACAAATTTTTCTTACTCGCTTACACGTAAATATGAACGAACACAACATACCTTCAAGAAAGTAGAGGAATCTGTGTAAACCAGTTCATCAGGTTGATCCTTGGTAGTAGGCTTATCATTTCCTTCGATACCAGCGCCGGGAACAGCCTGTTTCTTCGGTGGCACGTCTAATGTCGCGCCTAACGCATGCCTAAGCTCACTAACACTTGAAACGCCAAGCTAAAATAAAAAAAATAACATGTATCTAAATTCTAAGTGACCTATAACATTTTAGGTTATGTCACAAATAATCTTCAATACTAACAGTTTGCGCAATCAACTTCTTTCTTTTTTGTGATCGTTCACGTAATTCTTTCAGTGTTTCACTCATTGTTTTATCGTATTACAATTTATTTTCAAAGACAAGCGTAGAAATTATAAACAACTTGGTGGTGACAAGTAAGTTTTCGTGCAGAAATATTTATCATAAGTAGCTCAATAGAATACTCATTTCATTTGAAATTTATGATAACTAAATAGATTAAGACCGATTATTAGAAAAATTAAACAAATTTCAAATAATACAATACTGACCCTATCAATACTAAATATGTAATATAAATTCAATAGTTTAATAACTAATTCCAACAACATTATTTCAGAACGAAGTTAAAATATGTCAGTGCAAATATGTATTAATTCATTATTTCGCCTCCAAAGTCACAATCTTCGGTAGTATAGTGGTAAGTATCCCCGCCTGTCACGCGGGAGACCGGGGTTCGATTCCCCGCCGGAGAGAATCTTTTTGTATTTTTTTTTATGAAAGCATAAATTACTATTCCAAATCTCCCGTAAGTTTTTCCTAATAGTTTTAAACTGTGCCGTCACAAAACATTCGTATCTAATATTGCATTTTATTGTAGATAACTATTTTAATTTTACATCGAATACATTTAAAAAGGATTATAACGTACGTAGTTAAGTCGATAGATCGCATTATTTTTGTATAAAAACTTTCATGAGACATATTCATATCAATATTAATTAATGTTCACCGGTTGAGTTTGACTCGCAATATAGCCGCGGGTTCAGCGCCTGACTAAGGGATCCGTTCGATTTCGAAACTAGTCGGGCAATCCCGAAAAATGCACGTGAGTAGTGGCCGATGAACATTAATTGAGTTCGCATTATATTACTAGGTATTTTCTATTGTACAATCCTCCTACTATACTATCCTACTAATATTATAAGTTTGTCAAGGTGGATGGATGGATGTTTGTTACTCTTTCACGCAATAACTACTTCTCGGATTTTGATGAAATTTCGCACACAGATAGCTTATAACCTGGATTAACACATAAGATGCCTACTGTTTTCCCGACTGGACCGAATTCTGAGTCCACGCAAACGAAGTCGAGGGCAGAAGCTAGTGTATTATAATGTCGTGGTGGTCGAGTGGGGGACTCGCCTTTTGAGCCAAAGGCTGTGGGTATATCTGGCATTAATGTGACCTTTTCAGTCTTATATAGCTTTACTTTCCTAATAATTCCAAGACACCACAGACATTACAATACGGTGAAGGAAAATATCGTGAGGGAACCTGGACCTGGCGGTCTGAAATCGCCAACACGCAGTGAGCTAGCGTGGTGATCAAGGCTCGTACCTTCTGTGTATGAGAAGAGGTCAATGCCTTGCAGTGGGACAGTTATGGGCTGGTTATGTTAAGTACAAAATTATTAAAAACACAAGAAATATATTTGTATAGAAGCTTCTACACAAAACTATTTATTGTTTGTTGCGATTTCTGTAACTCGAGGTTTTATTAAAGAAAGAAAGAGACGGAAATTATTAATTTAATATCTTTATGTTCATGTTTAATTATATTAAGGAAGTACCTAACAGTAATTACAATGGCTTACATATTAGTTAGACTATAATAATAACTATTTATGTATATAAAAGTCAATTGCCGTACGTTAGTCTCGCAAAATCTCGAAAACGGCTTGCCCGATTTCAATAAGATTTTTATTACCTACTATAAAACTGAAAGTAACAGGAATTATCGCGAAATACCTTTGAATAGGGTTACTCTTGAAACTAATACCAATTACCAATCCAATTCCAATATTATACAGACGCCTTAAAACAACGCGTAACTTTAAAATAAATTTACCTACATTACAGTTGCCTCAGTTTTAAAGCATGCTGTCTTCATATTATCCCGAATCTATAATAATTTTTAGATATTTTGGCATTTAAAAGTACGAACTGATATATTTCCCTGGTAGCAAAAAAACTTGTCAGTCTACTTGTGACCTGACAATGTTTTTTGTTTTATTCGCCTGAATGGTTGTTCAGATTCACAATTGGACCCGATAGATGGCGCTGCAATCGGTTTCGATGCAGGACGTCTGCCGGGTTCACCAGTTTATTTATAAAAATACTTAGGTATAATTTGTTTGTTAACTAAGTAACTACTTGCATAGGTACTTACATTATATTTACACCGTGTAACAGAAGTACGTAAAGCAAATTTTGTTTCTAGCTAGCCATTTCTACACTTTTATAAAAATACCTTTAAAAAGTGGTTTTAAGACAATTCCATAGGACTCGGGACAATATAGGAGTGGTATCTGAGGTGGGAATTGAACCCAGGGTTTCTCGTGCGTCATCACCTTATGGCTACCGGGCTACCAGCAAAATATTATTACAGGTACGGTTTACAGTAAAAGTCACACCTTCAAGTAGACTATTATTTTTGAATTGTTAGAAGATAGTTGCCACGTTCCAAAGTGTAGATTCCTATGGAGAAGAACGCAAAAAAAATACACTTCATGGTGACTCTTTTTATCATGTAGTTACAATATTATTCGATAAATTGTATTAACATAAAAATAGAATTTGAGAACTATGTAATAATAAATAATAGTAGGTACCCATAGGCACTTTATTACTAAGACAAACATATATTTTAACAAAAAATATCCATTTATACGCACAATTTAATTGAATAACTACAATTAACTTCATAATAATACTTACAATTACAATAATAACTACAACTAACTTCATAATAATAATACTTATAAATATAATTGTCTATTTATATATGTCTAGGCCTGTCCTTACTTTTCTCAAGTGTTTAAGACAGTGTCCTATACAGTTAAGAAAAGTTTTCAGGTATATATAGGTATACGTATTTCAGTACCTACATAAATAACTAAACTCTTATTTCTCACATTACTCTTTAGGTAATCAACTTGGCTTTAACAAAAAAAAAACTGAATTATTTCGTTTAATTCGTAAGTAAAACTACAATCGTTAGTAATTTATTGGATCTTATCGCCGTCACAAAACAGTATCTGAGAATATTTGGACAGACTTAGACAGGAACTCCGTCAAGAAGGACAAGTGGGACTATGAATTATATTTTCTTAAGCATAGCAAATTGCCAGGGTGGGCCTATGCTATGCCTAGAACCCTTCTCGCCCACCCTAGAACATTTTTTACGAAGAATCAACAACTAAAACAATAAAAAAATTGCCCCCCCACCCCCAGGAAAAAATCATATGATGGAGGATACAAGGAATGTATATTTGGGATAACGAACGAAACCAGAATTTTGCAAAATTTAAAAAAATATGATGACTTAATTAGCTTATTCTTAACTAACACTCCTTTCTTTCCACAAAAGGCTCTAACTTAGACACATGTCATCCTGATTTTAGCTTGGTGTTACACTTAAATAAAACGCACCCGTAACGGCGATGCCGACCTACGCCATTATTCTATTCAAAATATTACAAAACCGCTTGCTTTTCCTGAGTGCCATACCATTGCTCTAACGATCCTTTTCTATAATCTATGTAATTATTCCCAGACGTGAACGAAAATTTGCCATCAGCATGTTCTCATCAATGTTTCAGGTCAGAAGCTATATCATTAACGTCGGTGCTATTGGAGCAGTGGTCCCTGGTGACACAGAGGCCCGTGGCGGAGTCCCGCAGGAGTCCGAGCCGGCAGTGGCACCCGAGCAGGCAGCGCCGGGGGCGTTCGCAAGCACGCGTTTCGCAGAAGCGTTCACACCCGTAGCGGCAGACATACTCCTCGTTGGGGTCCTTGCATTTTTCTGTAACATACTTTATGAATAATATTACAGGTCAACATCCAATGCGATAGTACTTTCATGTGTGCTTTTTCCCCGTTTTTATCAGTGGTTTGGGCTTGAGAGTGATTAGCAAAGCTAGAACTGGTTGACAAAAAGGCCCATAATCTAAGATTTTGTAATCAATCAATGTTTGGCAGCACATAAAATCAAAATCAAAATCAAAAATAACTTTATTCAAATTAGACCATTAGAAATGGTACTTTTTGAACGTCATACATAACAATAAGACAGTCCCCCAAAACGCCCACCCTTCACCGCTTCCTAGTGCTTCACTGGAGAGAAGAAGCGGCGGATAGGTAAAGTTATATAGCTAATATCGATGTTGTGAATGACATGAAGGTCTGGTCACTACGCAATTCGGACAAATGATTACGCAGACGTCTACACTCAAAAATAACAATCGCAAATGGCAATGGATCATTAAGAACCACTACTAGAAGCCTTTGCTTTCCTTTCAAATTGAGACCCTCATAAACTTTGTGAGCAAGTGTCGAGGCTTTAGAGTAACAGAAAAATAGCGACAAGATGAGACGTGTTTTAATTTGAACGACGGCGAGGTATCTTTTCACAAAAGTCAGAGAGCATCCTACGTTGACATTCAAAAGATTTCAGAATAGGAGATCCTTGTCTTGTTAATGCATGCGCCAGGTTTTTGGGTCATACTTTTAAAAGCCTCTTTTCTTGTTACACATTTTTTTTCTCCTTACAAATTTTGTCGTCCACGTTGAAGTTAAAACCTAAAAGAGCTCCAGTTTCATTGTATTTTCAAATAATAAAAATATTTGTTCTCAGATTTTGTTTGCTGTATTTTTGTCATTGAGAGCGTTTAGAGCCGGCAATATTTTCAGGTTTATGCCAATCTCTATCATTACCAAAGGCAATCCTCACAAAATTGATCTTTCGCGAGGTATTGAGTTAGTAAATACTACAAAATTTCGATATAAATATGTAAATGGCTGCATTTTTTTAAGTTCACCTAAGCAATCAAAACTGAAGAATCATATTCAATACGGTTTAAAATGAGTTTAAGCCAAAAGTGCAGAGAATTTGGGAAACAAAGCCCCAATTTTCGGATTTGGTTTTCAACAAAATATATAAGTGTATAAAAATTTACGAGTGCCACCGAACATGGGTTGGCTCTCAGGCCGCTTATTAACAATTTTACGAGGTAACTGTCGCTGACTTTCCAAATCCGTTTATCCCTAAAACAATTGAGGCATAAAATGTGGGAGTCGGCCTTGAATCACCGTCGCTTGTGCCGGTCGATTGTGCCGTTTATAGTGTTTTCTGCATAACTAACCTATCTAGATATACGAGGTCTTAGTTGTACATGTTTCAAAGACTATAAAATATCCAATCAGCTTTCAAAAGAGATTCTTAAATTGGCAACCTGGATTCTTTAATATAATATGTGTCAACGGGTATAAGAAAGTTTTTTTTTATCAGTATGGGGATTATGAATGTGGATGGCTGCGTGAGTAGAGGAAGACGGAAGAAACGATGGTTAGAATGTGTAAGATGGTATGGCTAGATAGATACTCCCTTGTAACGAATTACTAATGAGATGACGGGTGATTGAGGTTTATGGAAGGAAAAGACATGCTGCCCAAAACCCAATTAAATTAGTTTAATGGGTCTAATGATGAAAGACCCAGAATGTAGGACCCATTTAGGTTTTCATTGAGAATTAATTAAAAAATTAAAAAGAGTTATTTTTTTTTTTTTCACACCTTTTTGTTCACCACAGCCACTATCTTACTAGCCTATGTTTCCCGGGACAATGTAAGGATTAGGCGTATAGGAGATATGGTGGGTAAATAAATTCTTAAACATACATACATACATGCATACATACATACTTACATGAACAAACAAAAAACATACGGATTGTACATGTCTATGGGAAAACGTGTAAAAAAAAATGCATCTATCGACGCAGTTAGTAATATGAGCGCATACCTTCAATATTATAAAATTATAATATTAATGTGCACAAAAGAAATGTAAATTATAATTTTTTCATAATAATTAAGGTTGTTTTATCAGATGAGAGGTTACTATTATACCTACCTACCTTGAAAGATAAACGTTATCACATAGAAGTTGTAAATAAAACCTAAGTTCAAGAACAGGGGTGGCCAGCCATAAGGGCATGATGGATGGGTGTATGGAGAACGGAGCCAAGTTCACTGATGTCACATAAATATCGCACCCACATGATAGCACAGAGAAACACAATGTTACTGCCTGATCTATGGCGGGACGGTGACAGCAGAAATTATGGATGGGGTGCTCTAATAGCATTGAGATATTTGACGATAAGCGATGGTGTGAGGATTTGGTTCTACGTGAATTAAAATTCTAATATGACTGCCTCGTTGGTCTAGCAGTCGCAAGCGTGACTGCCGATCCTGAGGGTTCGATTCCCAAGTCGGGCAAAGTGTTATTGGATTTTTCTGTTAGAAAATTCGCAGTAGCAGCCCGGAGTCAGGAAGTTGGTGGTGTGACACCCCCGTGCTTCGGAGAGCACGTAAAGCCGTCGGTCCTGCGCCTGATCTCTCTACGATTGTGTCGGATTGCCGTCCTATCGGAATATGAGAGTGAAGGAAGAGGGAGTGCACCTGTGTTTGCGCATACACTTGTGCACTACTGTACTGTAATATCTCCTGCGTACTTGGCTAATCTCCGTGGAGATAGGCCGCCGTGACCGAAATACGGTCAGAGAGGTATTATTATTATTATTAAAATTCTAAATTCGAATAATACATGCGAAAGGAACTATACTCCGTTTAAAATAAGATTAGATTAGACATATGTACAAACCTTTTTCACTGTCCGTTCAACTGATTTTAACTTCTATTCCGTAGGCATAAGGATAGCATTAAAAGCAAAAAAGTGGTTGCAATCCAACTGTTTACTGCAGCTGCATTTGTTATGCCACCAACGCAATAGAAGTCAAAATCAGTTGAACGGACAGTAAAAAAGGTTTGTATATATGTCTAATATTATTTCAAATGGAGTATACTGAAATATATGTATATGGTGAAAGAGAATCAAAAATCCTCACAAACTTTCGTATTTATAATAATTATTAATAAGTGGAATACCTACATTCTACTTATTAATAATTATTATAAATACGAAAGTTTGTGAGGATGTTTGATTCTCTTTCACGCTAAACTACTGAACGGGTTTGGATGAAATTTCGTCATACAGATAGTTTATAACCTGTTTTTATCCTGCCGACTTGATCCAATTGTGAAGTTCACGCAGCAAGCAAAAGCATATCATCACAAAACAAATAAATAAAATTTGTGTTTTTTTGTAATGTAAAAATAATAGTTTCTTTTAACTCATAAAGTTATTTGCATGATACCTATGCCAAAAGCAAAACATCAATTATTTTTTTCTGTCTGTCTGTTTGTTCCGGCTAATCTTCGAAACGGCTAGACCGAGTTTGATAAGATTTTACTGTCAGGTAGCTGGCTATGTAAGGAAGAAATTATGCTAATTATATTATAATTATACGAGGGTGAAACCGCGTGGCACAGCTAGTTATATTTATAAAGTAAGTTGATGGTTTTAATATTAATAAACATGATCTAAAACAATTCCTTACGCGGGAAGCAGTCCTTCTCCTCCACACAGTGTCCACTATGATGCCTCAACAGCGGGGGTCGGCAGAGACATCCCCTGGTGCAGACCTTGATGGGGCAGGAGGGGGACGGGTTGGAGCAGCTGGGCTCGCACCACCCGCAGGAGAAGTACTCCTCGTCGGGGGCGCAGTCCTCTACTGATGGCTCTTGTGAGAAATGAGACATTGGGCCGACCACCACTTCAGCTGTAAGATAAGTATATTTTATATAACGATATTTTTTATATATATTAAGCCCATGTTATGCCTATATTAATTATTATTTTTCAAGGAAACATTGAAAAGCTATAGACACGAACGGGGCTTGAACCCGCGACCCTTGACATTCCGTGTCATACTTCCAACTGAGCTACCGTGTCGTTGTTCGAGTCTATTAAATTTCAAACTTCCTTGTATTCGTCTTATGGAGACTCCTGGCGATATTTATTAGCATTCTCTTACAGATTTACTAAATAAGTATATTATAACATATTCGCATATTCTATATGTGATTTTGTACTGGTCTAATATATATTTATTTATTTCATATGTTTTTTTTATTAGCTCATAGGCTTGCGTTTGACCACCACGCGCCATCTCGTCTGATGTTAAGCGATCGTGCGGTCTACGATAGAGCACGCTTGCCTAGAAGAAACCGATTCACTCGCGTCTTGAAGACACCCAGATTGAAACTATCAGGGAAGACGAAGCAGTGCGCGGTGTGGTCACAGTTCTAACCTAACCTACTTGACACAATTTTTCTGACCAAATAGTGAACAAAAACAATATACTCAATATTGTTGAAAATGTCTGCCCTAAAATCCGTGAACAGCCATTGTCACACTCCGGCCAACCCCAACCTGATGATAGGATCACTGTAGCTCAAGAGTCTAACAGACACACCAGTATACTCCGACGCGCTCGACCGCCTCGTTATAGATATACCCGGCGAAGGGATACGCGTCCGTCGCGAAAAATCTCATCATGTCCGCCCCAACATTGTTCGAGCCGGCCTAGCCGAGCCAGTTCCATAATAAGGAAACCGATGTAAGTAATCCAGCTGGTCCCTAGTTGTCCTCCACGCAACGTCCTAAGCCGAGGTTCGTGTCTCGCAGCGGACGCCCTTAGGCTGCCTGTCCACCGGAGCGGGGCGGAGCGAGGGAGTAATGCGGAGCGGGGCGGAGCGAGGGAGTAATGCGGAGCGGAGTTGCGGACTGTGTCTGTCCATAGACGCGGAGTTAGGTAGCGGAGCGGAGCAAGAAAGTAATGTGGAGCAGAGTTACGGACTGTGTTTTTCCATACGCGGAGCTTGGCCACGAGCACACGACGAGTTATGTGAGCTGCCGGTGGCGGCGGGCGATTGGTGTAGTTGGCGCGCCCGCGCTTATTTCTCCTCTCCGCTTATTCGCTCCTCTTCCTGGCTCCGCGTCCAAGCTCCGCTTCCCAGTTTTGTAAGAATTTTTCTTCGATCACTAATAATAAATTTTTTATAAGTGATCGAAGGAATTTTTGAACTAGTTTGCAACTCCCTGTCCACTGAAGAGGAGCGGAGATTTTATGCAATTCTATTGGTGGATATTTACCTCGCTCACCGTTCCGCCACCTCTCTCCGCTCCAGTGGACAGGCAGCCTTAGTGCTATGTTGCTTAGTTTTTAGTTTTAAAAATATGCTCTGGCTGGAGGTATCAAATTGTCTCGCCTTAGCTATTGTCCGGTTACTCAGATCAAACCCCTACGAGGTAATTCTAAGAAGCCGTGTCCGAAAAATATCCAACCAACCTACACTTGGAACAAAACATAACCATAAGTATAGTAATATCTTAGGTTTTCGCGATCACTACACATTATAATAAAACAACTTTTAACCGGATTAATCGCGTGTATTATTGGTTTCGTTTTTCCTGACGTTTCGAATACTTTGCAGCGTTCGTGATCGCAGGAGGACTGATAATAGTACACGCGATTAATCCGATTACAAGCTGTTTTATTATAATTATATTTCACGTTTTCGATTTTGGTCTCATAGTTAAAGTTGGTCGTATATCTGCTTACATTGACGCCTTAAAGTATGACTGCGACTTCTGTTACCTACACGTTGTACACATTGTCTATCGGGCCACAAGCACATTTTCCATTTAATTTGATTCAAGCAGTTAAAAGTTGTTTTATTATAATAACCATAATCGTTGCATCTTCTTCCGCTATTACCTTCACGCACGACATATCAAGTTATTATCATGTTTTGTTGATTTGCAAACATTATTCAACATTATTAATTAAGTAAGTTGCAAGTATTGACTTAAAGTCGTAATTTCCACCGTCGTGGAACGGAATTATGAAGCACGTGGTTGTGTGTAGTGTATTTCAATTACTAATTGATCTATATAATTACTGAATATAATGATTATACCTGTTAAGGTCATGTGATAACATAACATAGCATTTGTATAATAACTTTCGTGAGGCATATCTATATTAATTATTGTTCACCGGTTACTACTCACGTGTATTCTTCGGGTTTGCCCGACTAGTTTCGAACTCGAACGGAGCCCTTAGTCATGAGCTGAGTCCTCAGCTGAGTCCTGAGTCAGTCTGACTCGCGACATTGCCGCGGACTCAGCTCATGACTAAGGGCTCCGTTCGAGTTCGAAACTAGTCGGGCAAACCCGAAGAATACACGTGAGTAGTAACCGGTGAACAATAGTTAATAACATAGCATGACGCCTGTATTCCCCGAAGGGGTAGGCAGACGTGTACACTCACATTTCACCAATGCTATGTAATAGGTGGTGAGCTTATTGGCATCAACCGGGCATAACTCCAAACTCCAGGCTGCTACTGAGAATATCGTAACAGAAAAACTCGATATTAGCCCGACCCGGGAATCGAACCCGAGACCTCCTGCTCAGCAGTCGCGCTTGGGATTATTGGACCAACGAGGCAGGTCATGTAAAGCCTATATTAATAATTATTTTGAATGATTGCTAAATTGAATATCTGCTTAAGACAAAAAGAAGAGAACTTGAAATTTAATAGATGTGAAAATGCGACACGGTAGCTCAGTTGGGAGTGCGATGACACGGATTGTCAAGGGTCGCGGGTTTGAGTCCCGTTTGGGTCTATTATTTTTCTGTTTCACACACTAGGAATTTCTTTCTGAATCGTGGGTGCGTTTACTGACATAATCTCACATGCACACACACACAGACCCGGAGCAATTATCTGTAGATCATACAAATATTTGCTCCGTGTAGGAATCGAACCTGTGACACGCGACGCAGCAGCCGGTCTCAAGACCACTGCGCCACCTAGCGCCGAAATTCTCCAAACTGTCATGGCGTCGGCAAACAACACATTTGATGGTGTTTTCCAAAGTTTAATGAAAATAGTACAATGGTAGAGTGTAGTGACAATAATAATGTGAATTTAGCTGTGACTGACTCGAGCAATTTAATTTTTAAAGCGAGAAAAACAGCATTAGTTTTGTTTTTTCGTAATTATTCTTTATTTTGTAAATGCTATAATAAGTTTTGATGGTGACTTTTGCATGCGTGTCGTTAGTTAGGACAGCATAACATGAAACTGCTGTGGGTCTTTCTTTATATGAGCCATTATAAATGCCCTGCGTGTAACGCTAAAAAATGGTCATGTACAATTATATCTGGACTGTAAAACAGATCTCGACTTCTGAGTTAGTTTCGGTATTTTTTCACAAAGCTAAGGCGCGCCTTCTAGAAAAAAACACTTAGGTACGCATCAAGTGATCATCGTATCGCTTTAACTTTTTTTTTAAGTTATTTGTGCATAAAAAAGTAAGGATAGGCGAAGGAAAAGAAAGAAGAAACAAGAAAATGATTTGCTTAATAATTTATTTAAAATCTTATAACTTATAGTATATCTTAGCACTATGAATAAATACTAAATTAGAAACAGCCCAAAATATATTTAAGACAAACTAGCGATGCGAGCATGGTTCTTTTGTCAACACGTTTGTCGATTTTAAACGTCAAATTTGACATAAAGTGTTGATACAACGATAAAATTCAATACAAACAAACTTTTATCGATTCGACAAGTGTCGAAAAGATCCGTGCTCGGACGTCTGTTTACGAGAACCTCGATGAAGAAACAAATCTATATTTCGTTTCAATGATTATGGTAACATTGTAGAAGTGTAGAAAAATTAAATGAAAGAAAATAGTAAAGAAACATGCAATCATTCCTACGTTGATATATAATGACATATTTATAAACTTTTGTACCATTCGCTACTTTACACAAACTACTAGTCGAGAATACCGTTATAATAAAACAAATTTTAACCGGATTAATCGCGTGTATAATTGGAAAAACAAGAACCAATTATACACGCGATTAATCCGGTTAATATGTGTAGTTTTTATTATAATGTGTAGTGATCACGAAAACCTAAGATATTGCTATACAGTTATAACATTATTTCTCAAACTTCTGACCTGTCTCTATGTCTCAATAAGCTACTTCTGATTATTTAAAATAATTAATTACAGTAGATTTCAAAGTCAGTCATATCACGAGATATCGTGTTACCCAGTCACTGAGTTATGGAGGTCAGATAGGCAGTCGCTCCATGTAAAATACTGGTAGTAAGCAAAAAATATAAAATTGGGAAAAAGCTAGCCAGATTGAATTACACTTAGAGATTTCCAAGACAAAATTACGAGAAATCAAGAAAATCATGAACATCAACTGTGAACAGAATGTTGAAGTAATTGGACAGGTTCACATTCACTTCCAGTGTATTACGAATTTGACCAGATAGTGTTAGTATGTTATAAGCCATTATAATAGCAATCACAGTACCTACATATGTCGCAGATGGATTGTAGAATCCGCTGTTTTACAAAACTGCTAGCTGATTTACAAAACAGTACTGTTTTATAAAACAGCTGAACGACGTTCAGCTGGATTGCCATTGCGATACGTTTAACAAAACTGCTACCCACCTTTAGACGTAATGCAGAATGACATATCTACTGTGGAACAGGTTTATTTATTGTATAGGTATATTAAATTAATGGATAGTCACCACTCAAGAAAAAGAAAGATTCTGTATTCTGGTTTGACTTTCCGTGGCTGGGTCGACGGAGCCCCCCTGCGCGGGGCTCCTATTTTTGTGTCTGTAAGGTTAGAAAAAAACTAAACACGAAGAGGATGACGGGGGTAGTTCGCTCGCTACGCTCGCTCACTGGCCCCCGTCATCCTCTTCGAACCAAACCTGTCCGTGTCGGATACACGAAACTCCCGAGCTCGCTTCGCTCGCTCATGGATCACTTTCGTTTATTTTCTTTCATAATCCCGATATATTGTCGACTATTATAGTGGTTTAGTATTAACGTCATTAAAAATTTTCATTTTTTTTGCTATTGACAAGTTAAATAAAGTTAGGTTATTATTGTTAAGACATACAGAGCCATATGCGACAAAATTTCGAACTAAAATCAACAATCTGACCGTTGACCCGCTGCATTGATAAACGCAAAACGTTCATTCAATTCTGCGTGTTATAGTTCAGTAATTATGTAAAACCGCTAAACGTCGTTCAGCTGTTTTTCATAACGGTTCTGTTTTGTAAATCAGCTAACAGTTTTGTAAAACAGCTGATTCTACAATCCATCTGCGACACATATATAAGGTCCTAATTTATTAGGTTATTTCCTTTTAAGGGGTTAATGTGTATGTGATAAGGATTCATATAAGCCATAATTCGAATTTTAACAAAACATTTTTTTTTCTTAATATTCACCCATCAAGGACCAGTTTTCTACTTGCTAGTACTACGTTAATTATAAATAATTTGTTATATCCATTTAATTCTTAGCTTACGTTAATGTATTTGACTTCTATATGTATTATCTTTCAAAGGAAATTACCTAATAAATTAGGACCTTAAATAACAATATAAAGATTAACTCATGATCAAATAATAGCTATGGCAAGACCAAAACAACACTACTAAAGATATTGAGATGAATCCCTTTCTGTTTATAATAATTACGTTTTTAAAACACTTGCTCGTGGCTCTTATTGCACCGCTCTTAGGTTTACAATACAGCTAATAAGCTATATAGTGTAGTAATGTAAATTAAAAAACACGCGTGTGCAGCTATTTAGTACGAGTTTGTGCGGGCTCCGACTTTATTACGTTCTCCCTTTCGGCTCGAGCTGCAATCCAGCCTTAAGAGCAATTACCAAGTTCGCTTAAGTACTCATTCTCGCTTTAGTACTTGAATCATAATCATTCTAACTCAATTTCTGACATCAACACTAGGTACATAGTAATATCTTAAAAATACCGTATTTTTAAGAAATTTTAGTTAACAAACGTTTTTTAAACGTTTCGTTACATCTGTTCTTGTCACTTGAAATGTGAATAGAAAGAGACAACTACAGACTTCAGAGTAATAAAAATCAAGATGCACGAGAGAATTGAAGTTTTATAATTTCTTTTCATCGCAAGTGTTTTGAAAATTTTGTATGAAACATCTGAGCTTCCCACGCCTTCGGCTCGGGCAGCAGTACAGCCACTCTCACTTCACTTTAGATTTACGTGTATCGGTAAGTTTACGTGTACCAGTTACCTTTAGGACATTCCTCCAGTTTGACGCACTGTCCATTGGGTGATTGCACGAACCCCTCCTCACAGAAGCAGCCCATCCGGCACGGAGTGGGGCAACTGGGATTTGGGTTACTGCAAGTCTTCTCGCAAGTCTCACACGTCTTGTAGACTTGGTGTTCGCTACACGTCATCTGGTATTGTATTGGTTTTGGTACTGGAAGATCACATGGTATTTATACAAATTCTGAACATCATGATGTCAATTTGGAATACCTACGCAGCGTCCTAGGCACGCCTAATGTGGGGACCATAACAAATGAGTTAAGTATGTAATTTGTTTTACAGGTAACTCTTTCAAACGTCAACGCATGCGTAGCGAACTATAAAGTTATATTTTTTTGTGGGTAGTAAAATACGGTTGTGAGCAGGATTCGAACCTGCGCCTCCCGGATAAATACTCCAGGCGCTCTGACCGCTAAGCCTTCCGATCTCTGATTACTCCGAAGTCATCTTCCACATTTTAATAACTCTTTTGGTGCCGTCATCGCTATCTATTCAGTCCAGTCCAGGTGTCTGAACTGACACGGCTAACTTTGCTTTGCTTTAGTGCTCAGAGCGCCTGGAGTTCGAATTCCACTCACGACCGTATTTTTAATTCCTCAAAAATTTGTAATTTGTTTTGTTAATAGATATTATCATTGTTATCAGTAAATGGAGAAGTAAATCAGTTGACATTTTGATGATAACAATTACTATATACTTGTCTAAACACAAGAAGACAAATTCAGATCAAGATAGTTAAAGTATGTAAGAGTAACATTATAGTGTAGTTTAAAGTACGACATTCTTCTTCGTTGAAAGGTAAGGAAGTGAAGAAACAGCAGAGCAGAACAGACGGCAGAAGTTGGCGAGGAGAAACGGCAGAAGATCGCCTCAGTAGACTAACTTGTTTTTGGTTTCTGTAAGAAAACATAAGAAGTTGTAGAGAATAATATTAATGAAAAGAGGAATCGAGAAACAAGAAGATAAATAAGAGAGCAAAACAAGTATATAAAGCACGGGTTCTCCAAATTATTCTTAACGAATACCCTATCAATACATACATACAATATACTAGGGGATACTGGGGACTAAGGGACACCGGAACGAAAACTGATACCATAAAGTCAGAACATGATTCTGGACTCCTGGGCGTTAGAATTATGCGCCGCAAGCAAGTCTTAAAATATATTCAAATATCTTTAACACATGCCATGGCCAGTACAGCATAAAAAAAAAATCATATATAGATTTACGTTTGGCCACCAACTCGCCTGATGGTAAGCGACGGTGTGGCCGAGGATGGAGCACGTATATCCAGAATAAATCTTCTCACTCTTAAGTAGAGTGGATCGATTTGGGGAGATCGATAGTTGGGGAGTTGATGCAACTGCCTAGACCCGTCTCTCTCCGACATTTTTTGGCATTTAATGTAACGGAAAAAAATACCGGGTACAACGGGTCATTAGGTTTCAGAAGAAACCTAATGAGAATTTCCTAACAGAAAAATCAATAACACTGCCCGACCCGGGAATCAAACCCGAGACCTTCTACTCAGTAGTCACGCTTGATACCACTAGACCAACGAGGCAGTTATGTAAAGGGAAACTGACAATAATTTAAATTTATCTCACGGGTAACGTTTTTCTGACGTTATTATAAATCCGGCCTCTAAGATTTAATAGAACTTACTTTTAGAGCATTCATCCGGCTTAACGCATGTGCCATCCTTATCTCTTCGCAAGGGCTCCTTACAGAAGCAGCCCCGGGCGCACTGAGCCGGGCATATGGGGTTAGGGTTGTCACATGTCTTCTGGCAGGGCTCGCAGAACCGGTACTCCTCGTTCTGTGGGCAGTGGCCGCCGTTGGGCCGTGGTTCCGACGTGTCTTGCGTGAAAGCTGACACTGTGAGTGTAGAAGGTAGCTGTTATAATAAACATATTCAGATTTCAGTTGTATGTGGTTGCGTTGGAGAAGCCTGATACTCCGTTGCAACCTGTGGTTAGTAAACGTTTGTTGAAGTTAATCAACACTTAGTAGGAGCAACGGTATACGTATTGACTATCTCGGTTACATCTAATTGTAGTTCATTGCGTCGTTTATTACAATTTGTCTATGATGAGCAATAATATTAGAAACATACGGTGCAATGTATTACGAAATTGAGTTACTTCGGGGAATACAAGCAATTTAATGTTATCATGTAAGTAGAGCACAGGATACAGTATTTTTGGGGCTGAGTTGTCCGCGTCCGTAGGAGTGCACCATTAAAATAGAATCCCTACACGTGACCCCTGGGAGGTTCAAAACAGGCCACACTACTCTGGTGTGAGGCCGCGGCTGGTTACCACCCACCGGACGAAGCATGCCATGAAGCAACCTAGTTGTGTTTCGGGATGTAGTCCGGAGCAACCGTTGTGGGAGATAGGTCTGGGCAGTTGTATCAACTCCCAAACTATCGTTCTCCTAAAATCTATCCACTCTACTGATAGCGAATAGATTTCTTTTGGATCTACGTGCTCAATCCTCGGCCACACCGTTGCTTACCATCAGGCGAGTTGGTAGCCAACATTTTGATAAAAAAAAGTTACTATGAATTTATTGGTAACCAAGGTAGCCGATAGGTACGCTGGTAGGAGCATTTTCATTTGAGCGTGTTCATGCTTTAGACCGTCAGTTTTGGCTGTTTTAAGCCAAGCCGAGGGCTTGAATAAATCGGACACTAGAATGGCTCTTATTCAGACAGAAAACGAAGCGATGAAAAAATAATTTATGTTCTCCGTATTTTGTCATATTCTGAATAGCGACTCAAAATTAAATAACGGCCCGAATGGGGTTAGGAGTAAAGGTGAAGCCTTCGTGGCCTATTTTTGACGTGAATACGTTTTTAAAATTGCCTTCCATAGTGGGAGGCAATTTAGAATACTGATGATAGATAACAAAATCATCTACATCAATATTTTAATTAAATCACTCAGTAGGTTACGTTAATTTGGGACTATGACACACCGTGGACGGGGAAGCAGCCATTTTGAGGTCGTTTCGCTGCTAAAAGTCTTCAAATATTACCCCTTACGTGCACGTATTCACGTAAAACACACGGCCGTGTTCAAAACAGAGCCTTACCTCCATTTTTATTCTGCGATGCGTTTAAAATCCTGTGCGAGGCCTCGCCGCTTATAAAAATTGTGGATAACACAACCGCTATCCAAAAATAGCCTCCGTTTGACGTAGATTGTCATCTTTTTACTTTGCGTAAGTATCAGGCTAACTAGAGGATTGATTACGTTTACAACTCTTTAAAATTGTTTAATTGATAGCCTAGTGGTAAGACCGTTATACTGGTAACTCAAAGTTCGCAAGTTTGGACCTAAGGTACGCACCACAAATTTTTCTTAATAAAGTGCAATATTATCAAAAAAAAAAAAAAACTTAATACGGTAATGGAAAACATCGCGAGGAAACAAACAAGCACACTTCAAACATCTCGATGGTGCATATGAAAGCCATGTCAGAGACCAAGGGTGTTTTATACTCTGAGACTAGGTTGTTCATCAACCCCATGATAAAAATAATTTAATTGCTTCAGATAGTTACACCAGCCTTGAAAGAATTAGTTCCGGTAGTTGTACCCGTCTCGCTATTGGCATATGATTATGATTCCCAATTATATACCTTATACCTGTACGGTTACAATGATAGTACACTGTTTCGTGTGTGACACAATATGTGTGTTTTTAGTTTTTTATGTGTTATTGTTATTACGAGAGCTATTGTTGCTTTAGTGCAAGTTCTTTTGTGCTTGTGTGTTACCTCATCCCCCGCCACAAGTGGCGAGCAAATTTGTTCGATATTTAGTCAGAAATCGTCTCCCGTCTGGTCCTTTAAGACACCAGCATATAATTACATTAAGTAGTCTAGTAACTAATTACATTAGCATGCTGACTATAATTGTCAGATATGTTTTTTAAATGTCGGGACTTAAGTGGAAAAAAAGCGGGACTGTGATGAAATAAACGGGACCCAGAAAAAAAATGCTCGTCAATAAATTTACAAATCAGTATCTATAAATCAATTATAATCATAATACAATGAGATCAACAAATTTCATTTTATCTTATTATTTTTTCGCTCGCTCGCCTCGGCTAGATGAAAAAGCCGGATTTTGGGCGACCCGCTCGGGGTGTTGGCAGGACGCGTCCCGGGACGCATGAAAACCGGGATGTTCCGCTAAAAGCAGGACATCTGACAACACTAATGCGAACGCTATTTTCTATTGACAGACAGGTAATTGGATAATTTCTACAACAATTTCCTGGGTATTCCGAGCATCGTCCGAGAGTAAATATTCTTTTAATGACGTGGAAATTGCAAGGTATTGGGTCACTATGCCATCCGTAATTACGTCATAAACATGTTCATGTTATTATTTTTTTAATCTGTGTATGATAATAGAAATATCTGTTCACCGTGTTTATATATATTTACCATTGAATCATGCGTCATAGAAAATAACAAAGGGATTATTTAAAAAGTAGACAGATTCATTCATTATATAATAGAAAAACTTAATTTCAAGAGGAAAACTCATTATGGTATGGTAGCATAATGAGTATTGCGATGTAGGATTATTAAGCATTTATATGGATGAAAATATCTGGACTGGTCTCACAGAAAGCCCTTTAGTTGTACTCGAAGCACGGAATAAAACAAAATGGCTTAATTCCATTATCATATTGCAATGAATGCAAACCCCAAATATCACACAAAAACTAAACGTTGTCGCGTTGAATTCTGGAATTAGAATCTGTGTAGTACTCGGTTGATTGCTGGGGTCCGCGGCACTTACGAAATTGGTCCTTTACTCATTAGGAAATGCACAAGGTAATCTTTTATTTATTTGATGGAATTACTAGTCCTAATTGTACAAACCTTCAACTATAATTATATCAATTCTTAACAAAACAATCAGGTATATAATAGTATAGTGGCTACCATAAAGTGACATTTTAATTCATAACAATGCTTAAAATAAAATATGAAAATGCTCGAAGGAATATAAAATAAAATATTGCGAATCATACTTTTTTAAATTCGTGTTAATATAAATCAAACGGTGTAAATATGGACACAAAGATTACTTATTCAAAGTTATGACCATTCATATTGCTATGTCGATTTCAAGAATTTTATTTTGTTTTGTTGAATGTGCAATTAGTAAATACGGGTAAAATAAAAATTATCCGTCAAATTTGTTTTATTCGAAGGGTCAGGCCAAGATGAACTGTTCTTATACCTACATGCTTATTTAAGTTACATCACGGTGACTGCATACTGGTTTAAAGTCATACATTTTTGTGGAAAAAGAATACGGTCGCGAGCAGGATTCAGGCGCTGACCACTAAGCCATCTCGACCGAGATGAGATCTTGGTGATGAGGGCAAAAATTTAGAACTTTAAGGTTCGCTTTAATAATGCTTTTCAAAAGATTTATCTGTTTTTGCATGCTGATTTGTCGACATAATTCCGCGAGGTAAACCTCAATAAAATAGTTGCAGGGACAGGTGTTAAGTTGGTAAGAGTTTTTACCCTTGAAATTAATATTAATAATATTAATACTCCTCCCGACTGAATTTTCGGTCACAGGGGCCTATCTCTACGGAAATTAGCCAAGTACGCAGGAGATATTATAGTGAACAAGTGTATTCTCTAACGCAGGTGTACTCCCTTTTCGTTCACTGTCATAGTCCGATGGGACGGCAATCCGACATGACCGGAGAGAGATCAGGCACAGGATCGACGGCTTTACGTGCTCTCCGAAGCAAGGGAATATCACACCACCAACTTCCTACTCCGGGCTGCTACTGAGAATTTCCTTACAGAAAAACCCAATAACACTTTGCCCAACCTGGGAATCGAACCCAGGACCCCACGCTCAGAGACAGTTGACCCTTCAAATTACCTTAAAGACAATTTTTTCTCACAAACTTACAGATAGGTGGACAATCCGCTAGCTTGACGCAGATGCCATCATCATCCCGGACCTGGTCCTCCTCGCAGAAACAGCCGGTCCGGCAGACGGCTTTGCAATCCGGCACCGGATCCCGGCATGTTCGCGGACAGCCGCACAACAGGAGCCGTTCATTAGGACGACAGAGTGAGCCTACTTGACCTAGAATTTAATATAAACAATTACAGGTAAACTTTCTTGGTCATCCGACTCTTTATATATAAGTAATGGGTCAATTATCCTAGCTAGTTTACGACTACCTACTATTTCTTGGTATCTTGTGGTTGATGAACAACTTAGTGTCAGAGTTTAAACCACATAGTCCCTACTGCATAAGTCACACACACACCTTATTGTTATTGCCGATCTGACACTATAGTGAAGTATTTTTAAACTATCGCGTTGCATGATATTACTATAAAACTACCAGGAATCTATCAGTCTGCTTTTGACCACGATCAGTGCAACCTGGTTGAAGTGTCAAGGGATTCGAAGGTATTTATTGCGCGTAAATCCTGTTATTTTTATAGTAATAGTGAACAGTTAGTTTTATAATTATAGTAATAGCGAATAACTGGTTACAAGCAGTGATAGCCTAGTGGTATGACCGTTGGACTGACAAGTCTAAGGTCGCGAGTTCAAAATCCAAGGCACGCAACACTGTCTTTTCGAGGTCATTTGCGTAAATAAAATTAATTATCACTTGCTTAAAACGGTGAAGTCAAACATCGTGACGAAACCAGCACACCTGAGAGATATGCTCGATGGTGTGTAAAGCCATGTCAGAGACCTACGCGTGGTTTAAACTCTGACACTAGGTTTTTCATCAGCCACACGATAAGAAGAAGAAGAAGAAGGAAACTGGTTACGTACTTTAAAGGAGCCTATAAAAAAATAAAAAGGAAAGTATATAGCTAGGTTTAATTAAGTGCATACATTTTATTAAGTCTATCACTAACCTATACTTTTTTTTTATTTAACCCGATTATGGATCATCAATTTTAAAGCCATTGACAATTTAATTAATAAACTTTGTGTGACGTGGCCTGCATCGGCCCAAAGCCAATCAATCCAATTTAATTGAGCCGTGTAATCGCCCCACTGTTTTTAAGGCCAGATCTTTATTTAGATACGACAAATTTATCGTGTATGTAAGCTACTTATATGACTTTCTTTATTAATTAATTAAGACATTTTTGTGTTTGGATGAGCAGAGATTACTTAGTACTTAAGGTTGTTTTTGCTATAATTCTTATGTTATATCTAGATATTGTAAAAAATCTTCTTAATAATATGATTCCTCATCAACACTATACGCATGCTTATTTTAGCAAGAATGCAAAATATCGATATTTACTAACAAATTACATTATACACACCTTTATTGAACCTGTATTAATAATTCATAAGATACTGAAGACTACCATTCTATCTAATGTATAAGAACACACGGCTGCATCGGTAAGGTACCCCCCACAACATACATAGACTTTATAGACATAGATTATATTTTTAGACATAGGATGCAATTGATGCAGCTGTCTGTACATTAGTTTGGCAAATAAACAAAATAATATTATTTTCCAAAAATACACGTGTGCTTAATAATATCATTATGTCTTAATTGCTGGCCATAAGCCTCGACGGAAATCGAATTAAACACAACATAGTATCACGGCTGTATTCCGCGAAGGGGAAGGCAGAGAATGCAATTATGAAGTCCCATGTAATAGAACGTGAGCTTTTGCCATAAAACAGGCACAATCCCAATCTCCAGGCTGCGACTGAAATCTTCCAACAGAACAAATTAGTACTCAATAACACTTTACCCGATCCGGGAATCGAACCCAAGACCTCACATTCAGAAGCCGCACCTACGCCCTCTAGACAAATGAGGCCATCATAACATTTTTAAGTCAGTAATATGGTAACACATATTTAATGACGATCAAAGATGGCTTCCTAACACTTCAAATTTCTCCACACGCATGCATGAATGAAATGCAATCAATTCGGGTTGGTAATCTGCAATCACAGAGCTCATCAATCATTAAAGTTTCACTTGATCTACCGGTCACACGAGTTTACTAAACAGAATGCTGTCTGTCCGTCTGTCGTGTGATTGACACCCATTGGTTTTAAACAATGACTTGTTATTCTACTCAGAATTGTTCTTTTTCAAGTTAGTTTGTGAATGCGATAGCTTAGTGGTATGACTGTTGGATTGACAAGATCGCAAGTTCGAATCCAAGGCACGCACCACTGTCTTTGTAAATAGATTAATTATCACTTGCTTAAAACGGTGAAGGGAAACATCGTAAGGAAACCAGAACACCTGAGAGATATTCTCGATGGTTTGTAAAACCATGTCAGAGAGCTACGGGTGGTTTAAACTCTGACACTAGGTACGTTAAGAAAAAGAGTGAATGGGTTTTTTTTATAGTTTCGCTTTAAGCAAGTCAAATGCAATGTAACAATCGACCTGTGTTTACCTCCATGACTGAAGATTAGCAATGGCGTTGGAGTTTTGTAACCAAATATTATTTGAACTATAGCTACCATAAGCAGTAAGTTAAGTAAAGAAAATTCTACATAAATAAATAACCAATTTAATACAAGTCTTGATTTTTATTGGATATCTCCCACCGGCAGATTAAAAGCTCTAATATCTACGCTCACTAGCTTCCAGGTAATGATTTTTCTTTATTTGTTACTCCAGGCGCCCGAGACATTTAAACTTTATACCTTTTTATAGTTTGTTTTTAGGAGTTCACTCAAATTCTTAGTAAAACAACTTTCAGGACAGGAGTCGTCCTGCGACCACGAACGCTGCAAAGTGTTCGAAACGTCAGGGAAAACACAAAAAACCAATAATACACGCCATTAATCCGGTTAAAAGTTGTTTTATTATAATGTGTAGTGATCGCGCAAACCGAAGATATTACTATTCTTAGTAAAAAATACAAATACATGTGTTTTTTTGTTATTACAATCGGGGCATAAAGCCGCAAGTCTAAAGTGGAACTGGGCTGCACATACACACATCAGCCGCATGTCGGTCGAGCTGTGGGCAAAACTCGCCACTGAGTGGAGCCCACATAAGGTTCAACGACGTCGTGGCAGGCCCAGAAGGAGATAGCGGGACAAGGTTGCCTCCCATTGGAAGGATTGGACGCAGAAAGCCTTAAATCGAGAGGAATGAAAGGATGGTAGGGACACGCCTTTGCCCTGCAGTGGGAAGATCTTGGCGGATAATAATAAAAAGTGGTATGACTGTAGGACTGACAAGGCAAAGGTCGCAATTTCGAATTTAAGGCACGCACCACTGTCTTTTCCAATTCTTATGCCTATGATCACTTGCATAAAACGGGTGGTGTAAAACAACGTGAGGAAACCGGAACGCTCGAGAGATGTTTTCTATGGTATGTAAAGCCATGTCAGACATTTACGGGCGGTTTAAACTGTGACACTAGGTTGTTCATCAAACGCACGATGAGAGATTTTAACTACTTACTCAAATGCTACACGAATTTAAGACAAATCTTTCTGGTTAATTTAAATTGCAACTCAACACGCCGCGCCAGTCAGCGGGTGATGCATATTTTGTATTAATTTAAATAAATTAGCATTTAATTAAGTTATCTAATAACCTAATTTCGTATAATAAAACGCACATAAAGACTATAAACTTACAAAAGACCGTAATTGTTCGCACTTAAAACACGTTTTATTATTATCAGTTTACTCGGTCTCAAGGAAATGACAGTAATATGTTGATACATAAAGATATAAATATCCTGTCGACAGTACTAAGGTATGTATTCGGTTTATTGAGGTTGCCATGCTAACGATACCGTATTGGTTTTAACACATTTTTATTACATAACATTTTCACGGAACTCGGCGAATTGCTGAGATCCGAATTGCTTTGAGAAAATGGTCCTTCGTTCCAATCAATTTATAGTGGCTGAGTGACATGAACTAATTAATTTAAAAATAACTTAACATAGCATCACGCCTGTATTTCCCGAAGGGGTAGGCAGAGGTGTATACAGTCGTAAACCCACACTTCACCAATGCTGACATAACATTAATTTAATTTAGTTTTCTATCTCGACATCTGTACTATTTTATTAATAAATTTTTATGACATGTAATTTATTTTGACATTATCATAAATACAAATTGCCATTCCGTTTAAAAATTATATTTATAATTTATATAATTACAATATGTTATAAGATGTTTAATTTAAAGTTGAAAATAGTTTCAAACGCCTTTTCAGGCAGATTTTGATGAAATTGTATAATTAAAACATGTGACCCTATCGTACTCAAAATGTATTGATTAATAAATGATTTGATATTGTATAAAGCCATGTCAGAGACTTACGGGCGGTTTAAACTCTGGTTGTTCGTCAACTACACGATGAGAAAGACGGAGCGACCCAATTAAGATCAGATTTTAAGATGACTTTTTATTGAATAACGCAGTAATTACCTACATTCGTTTAATGCTTCCAACGTGCACATAATAAATAACTGATACTGTTCTTAACAACATAAAAATAAAATAACAGCTTAATTGGTGGTCATCGTTCTAGAGGCATTTTGTTGAATACAGCATTTTTATTAAATTAAAACATCTTTATGTCTCTTAAATTGCGGGCATTTACGCGGTCCTTCGGTCCGGAATATGGCGAGTTTAATTAATCTCTTTTTATTATTGTAATGCTATGTTAAGTAACTAAATTATCATGAACATATCGCCTAGACGTTTCCCAAGAATAGGGGGAACAGCTTCCAGAATTTCTAGTCTAGCTTTTACGATGGTGAAGTATCAGCAGTAAAGCTGATAGATCTTAATATATTTTAGACCTTGAACGGATTTTTTAATTATAGACTTCCACTAACTGTCATATGCACTACCGTAAGCTCATCGTATCAGGTAACTGGTCTTCTTCTTATCGTGTGGTTGATGAGCAACCTAGTGTCAGAGTTTAAGCCACCCGTAGGTCTGTCAGAGTCTAAACCACCTGTAGGTCTATTGGTAGGGTATGTCTATGTATGCCACTTTCCCATATGTCTGTTTAGCCACCGAAACGTTTTCCTTCCGACACTACGTCATATTTTGTGTGTTCAAAGGCCAATCAATTGAACTATTACAAGAAAGGATAATCAGCAATGACGAAGTGGACCTCATGATACCGATATTTCTAAATGTCGGTCACCACCTTGAAGATCGGCTGAATCCCCACTACAGTTATGAATCATACTTCTTGGGATTTCTCTCATTAATAAATACATTTTAAGTTTTCAAAAATCATAATGTTACATCGGTTGAATCATCAACGGTCAAGAAATCTTTATCATCAACATTTTTACGAGAAATCAGGGAAAATCCGGTATGATGGCAACGATATGGCGTCATAATGTTGCCGCATAAGGGAAATATGTTGAGACAATTGATATTTTATGATCTATGCGAATGCTGTCATTATATTAATTATTCAAGGCGTCTATGTAGCTAAGATTTAATCTTTATTAATTATATTTATGTGCGTATATGCATTGTTATTGCCCAAGCTAATATTATTATAAATTTAACAATCAATCCGTCTGTTTGCTTTGTTTTTACGCCGTACCTATGATACCATACGCCTGTTTCCCATTGGGGTAGGCAGAAGGCTTTGGGGTACGATTCTAACACACCTCTTTCACTTCATCTGTGTTCATTAACCTCTTAATGCATGTTCGTCAGTTTAGGTTGCTAATTAGCTATACCAATATTAATGTAGATATTTTTTTATATAAAAAAGGGCATGCAGGCATTAGTGTCATTAATTGTTTCATTATTATTATCAGCGGGTTTATTATGCTAGTAGATATTTTTGAAACCGCAACATATTGATATTATATTTTTTTAAGAATATAGTTTATTGTTAATTAATGCTGACAATCACGTTTCTTTCCTGTTCTGTGTTTTGTATATTGAAAATAACATGGTCCTGAATGGACAATACATTCAATCATTCATTCATCATATTTAAGTACGAGAAAAATAAAAATATGATTTAATCGTTTCGTTTCATCGTTTTATTATATTAAAACCAAATTTTTTTTTGTGCATGGCAATCTCTGGTTATAAAAGAAATGTTGGAGTCAATCTGAGGTGACCACTAGAAGCATCATTGAATTTGATATGTCGTCTTACTTTGGAAGACAGAATCTGGTCCTTCGACCCTACCACGTCTTGAACATTTACTTCTCCAGGCTGCCTTCTACACTACGCGAAATTAAACTGTTATTTTCAAAAACGTACTTTCTGTACTTCTTTATACACAACAGACCTAAGACTCCGATAATACATTACAAGGGGGCTATACAAAATCTTTATTGCCAAAGGTTAAAGGCAATAAGATTGCCCCTGTCGGGGTAGTGGTGAAAATGCCGGTGATCCCAGAATACGAAGTACTTTTTGAGGGGAGGACGGATTTGATGACACTTCTGCATAAACTGTTTTTTCCAACATGGCTCCACACTAGGAATTTCTTCCTGTATCGTGGGTGCCTTTACAGACATATAATCTCGCATGCACTCACACCCAGACCCGGAACAATTATCTGTAGATCACACAAATATTTTCTCCGTGCAGGTATCGAACCTGCGACACGCGACGCAGCACCCGGTCTCTCGACCACTGCGCCAACTGCGCCGTCAATTATATTTTTTTATTATACGCCTGCCAGATGTGTATTATACTTTATTTTTGTCACGTTTTTGTGTAAGTACCATAGCCTCTACATCACCATTTTTTTAATCTTACTAGCCGAAGGTAGGAATTCTAATAATACCTCGACTAAATCGGTTCAGGCGTTTAGAAGTTATGGTGGAATAAAGAAACCCACAAAAATACATACATAACACTCCTATTTTTGGGCAGTAGTGTAAAAATAAAAATAAACTATATTCAAGTTATGCTAAAAATGACCTCCGTTTGAACGTCAACTATAAGACAGCCCCCAAAAAAAGTCCTCCCTTCACCGCTTCTGTATCATGATTATTTATATAAAGACTATACAAATCAAACATACATAGCATCACGCCTGTATTTCCCGAAGGGGTAGGCAGAGGTGTACACAATTGTAAACCACACTTCACCAATGCAGTTATTAAGTCCCATGTAATAGCTGGTGAGCCTATTGCCATCAATCGGGCACAGTTCCAAACTCCAGGCTGCTACTGAGAATTTCCTAATAGAAAAACCCAATAACACTTTGCCCGACCTGGGAATCGAACTCAAGACCTCATGTTCAGCAATCGTGCTTGGGACCACTAGACCATCGATGCAGGTTTTCCACAAATCAAAAATATATGTTAACTATTATTTTTATGATAAAATGTCCGAGGCACATGTTAGCTAGCACGCGCCTATGTACTCCATTGCAAATGACATATTATAGCAAAAAAAAATTATCATTATTGTTTTTATTAATTTATAAAAAAAAAGAAATAATATTCTTGGACCTCGGTATTAATTATACCTGATCGTATAATTTATAAAAATATCTATGTAAATATTATAATAACAGATAACTTAATAGAATTACCTATAACTAAAATCCGTGTATACCACGATTCTGAATGAAGGGGTTTTCCTTCAATACCATTATTATAAAAATTAATTTGGAATTTGAGAATTCAACGAGACTTATTATGAGAAATATATCCATTGTACTCTGTCACACAAAGATCTGCTTTTTAGGTTACACGGTGTAAAAGTTGGTATAGGTTGACCAGCTGATGCCCACGGCTTCGCCCGCGTGGATGTCGGTTATCGCGACCAAAAGTAATCATGAAATTTTGATCCCGTTCCCGCTTTCCAATTACCGCTTTATAATTGCCCATTTTTTTAAGTATTAAAATGGTATCGTATGTTCTCCTTATGAGATAGACATATGCCATTGTAGACTTTTCTGTAGACCTATATAAGATACACAATTCCACCATACATCATTTTGTTATATCTCAAAGGGTTTAGGCAGCGCTTTCGTTGAAAGGCGTTGAAACGGCTTATTTTTTTCCGATATCTCCAACTAATATAATTATATTTTAGCCAATGTATACAAAAACTTGACAAATTATATACTAAAACCTTTCTCTTGAATCACCCTATCTATTAAAAAAACCGCATCAAAATCCGTTGCGTAGTTTTAAAGATCTAACCATACATTGGGACAGACAGACAGCGGGAAGCGACTTTGTTTTATACTATGTAGTGATAATAATGGTACGAGGAGATTACAATTTAAAAATAGTACTAAACAATTCATTTTAAATTGACCGATTGTCCTGTGTATAAAATAACTTACCCAGCAATATACATACGCAAAGTATATTTTACATAATACTTGTGAAAGCCCTTAACTAAGAAACGTCAAAATTTTGTTGCACATTTCTATAAAAATTATTTGCTATGGAGAAGAACCGACAAGAAGCTCCATGAGAACTCTTATAAACAAACTCTCATTAAAGTTAACATCTAAATAAATGTGAACATAAACACAATAATTAAGAATCTTATGGGTTTTTATTCACAAATTTTAAATGCTCTTACTTTAAATAATAAGTACAAAAAATCTGTTTACAATTTTAATAATGGTGGCAGAGTCTTTAAGTAATAAAGTTATATTTTAAATTCACTTACCTTGCACTCCGCAAATAATCGTACTCAAAAACAGAAAGGCAACAATCACTCTCGCCTCCATGCTGTCGGACAGTCGCGGAACCACTGAGTCGCCTCTCGCGGAAAATGCATATATGTTACAGATAGATAACCTGCGCACGCGACTGTGGGATTAGCAAGACAATAACTATCACTACATCATATAAAACAAAGTCCTCCGCCGCGTCTGTCCGTCTGTTCGCGATAAACTCAAAAAGTACTGCACCTATTTTCATGCTGTTTTCACCAATGGATAGAGTGGTTCTTGAGGAAGGTTTTAATTTGTCAAGTTTTTGTATACATTGGCTAAAATATAATGATATTTGTTGCAGGTGTCGGAAAAACATAAGCCGTCTGGGAGCTTTAAACGTAAACGCTGCTTAAACCCTTTGAGGTGATGAAAATGATGTATGGTGGAATTGTGTATCTTATATAGGTCTACAGAAAAGTCCGCAATGGCATATATCTATCTCTTAAGGATACCATACTAAATCCATTTTAATACTTATAAAAATGGGCAATTATAAAGCGGTAATTGGAAAGCGGGAACGTGATCAAAATTTCATTATTACTTTTGGTAGTGATAACCGACATCCACGCGGGCGAATCCGTGGGCATCTGCTAGTATAATATAAGGTTAGTATTTACTTACTCCACTTTCGGGTAGGCCTTCGGAGAGAAATAATCTCTCAGTCTCCAAAACGTTTCTGTAGCCTAAATTAAGTGATTGAAAAGGCTAAAATTATAATCGCTGTTAAAAGGACGAGTTGACGATGTATGATTTACTTTTATTTGATAGTTAAAGCAAAACTGTTTTGTTTTTTATCAATAATCGATCTACGTTTGGCCACCAACTCGCCTGATGGTAAGCGACGGTGTGGCCGAGGATGGAGCACGTATATCCAGAAGAAATCTATTAATTTTAAGTAGAGTGGATAGATTTGGGGAGAACTATAGTTGGGGAGTTGATGCAACAGCCCAGACCCGTCTCTCACCACGTTTGCACCGGACTACATCCCGAAACACGACTAAGTCGCTTCACGGTATGGCTTCGTCCGGTGGGTGGTAACCAGCCGCGGCCGAAGCCCAGTATTGTGTCGCCTTTTTTGCACCACCCAGGGGCCACGTGTAACGAATCCATTTAAAGGGTGCACTCCTACGGACGCGAGCAACTCAGCAGCCCCCAAAATACTGTATCCTGTGCTCTACTTATATAATAACATTCAATTGCTTGTACTCCCCGGAGGTTTTGGTGGAGATTACTTTTTTAAACCACTAAGATGGCAAACAAGCATAGGTATTTGTCACGTTGCACGGTGTCACTGTCTTAGAAAATTACTCATGATAATTAAATATATATAATTATATATATATTAATAATTTCATACATCCTGGGCTTCGAACTCACCACCCTGTACTCAAAAAGTGTTAAAGCTATCTGTTTGCCATATTTCATCCAAATCCATTCAGTAGTTTACGCGTGATTGAGTAACAAACATCTAAACATCTTCACAAACTTTCACATTTATAATATTAGTGGGATAGGATAGGATAGGATGAAATCCGGACATTTTACACGACTGCCCAAAAAAGAGTGTAATGTTTTTAAGGTTCATGTATGTATGTATGTACCGTATGTTTGTGAGTTTTTTCATGCTACCATAAACTACTCAGTGCCTGAATCGATTTAGATATACGGGGTATCGTTAGAATCCTTACATTGTCCCGGGTAACATAGATTCATTATCTCAACATTTCTAATACCACGACATTTTCAGTTTAGGGACCATCCATAAAGTACGTCACACATTAAGGGGGGGAGGGGGTCGACGAAGTGTGACATTATGTGTGACAAGGGGTGAGAGGGGTCCTAAGTTTCGTGACGACACATTTCAAAATCTAATACATATAAGTTTGATTTGATGTTGATTATACTAAAAAATATTTTTAATGGAAATAATACCAATTTCGGACCTGATGTTTTAATTTAATAATTTCTAGGTGTAAAATTGCAAAATATGTGACGTCACACTAGGGAGGGGGGGTCTCACAAGTGTGATCAATTGTGACAAGGACGGGGGAGGGGACAAAAAATGACGAAATTAGTGTGACGTACGAGTACTTTATGGATGACCCCTTTCGTAAAGATGTCTAAATTATAAAGCAAGGCTGACTTCCTGGGTCGCAGCTTGATGTTCGGAGAAATTTGTTATGAAAATAATACAGGTAAATCTATCAACCGTATTAGCACATACGTGGCGAACTCTAAAGTTATAAATTTTAGTGGACCGAAAAATGCGGTCGTATGCAGGATTCGAATGAAATACTCCAGTCGCTCTGACCACTAAGCTGGTCTGTTACCTCAGAGGTCGAGATAGCTTAGTGGTCAGAGCGCCGGTTCGAATCCTGCTCACAACCGTAATTTCCATTCCACAAAATATTATAGATTTATGATATTTATTCTTGATACCAATCAAATTGCGAAGCATGGCGGTAGAATTTACAGTTTCATAACAATTCATTGGTGCAAGATAAATCTTTGTAAAGCATTAACGCATGCTTAACGAACTCTAAAGTTACAATATTAAAAAAAAAAACGGTCGCCATCTCGACCTCTGCTCACCACCGCTTAGTGGTCAGAGCGCTTGGAGTATTTATCCGGGGGGCGCAGGTTCGACTCCTGTTCGCGGCCGTATTCTTTTTCCATTGAATATTGTAATTCATTGGTAGTTTGTTGATATACGAAGGTTGTGTCCATTACTAGCAAGGTACATCCCCGGCTTTAACAGTAATTTGACCTGACTTTAATACGTAGGTACTATAATCAATACTTATCGATAATGCCGTCCGCATTATATTTTTCTGACAAATGCTGTTCTCATGAATTAATATTTTGTCCTTTTTCTATTGCTACAGCCTTCTATAATGTTTGTATATAGGTAGTCTCGTAAATTTGTAGTTTATAAAACTTAAATTATACAGAACGGGAGATAAAAGTGTCGACTTTAGGGCTCCGTACTTCAAAAGGAAAAACGGAACCTTTTTAGGATCACTTTGTTGTCCGTCTGTCTGTCTGTGTGTGTGTTTGTCAAGACCCTGTATCTCGGGAATGCGTGGAGAAATTAAAATCAAATACTCAAGTCTACCATCCCTTGAAGTTACGGGTCGGGGTGAGTTTTGATTTAATACACAGCATCATTCATTTCTGCAAATTGGTGGTTATGAGAACCTACACTGTACAAAATAAAAATAAGACGAAATTAATAAAAAAAAACCGCACGCCTGCCATTTTTTAAATCTTACTAGCCTTTATTACCCGATACGACACCACATACATGGAAATTGGTGCAGGCATTTAGAAGTTATGGCGGAATAAAGAAACTCACAAACATACATACATACATGTGCGATCACATCTTTCTAATGGAATGTTGCCAGTGTTAAAAAAAAAAAAAAAAAAAATGTATTAAAAGTCAGTTCTCTCTGTGCACATATTAATATTTACATATTATTATATTTATTTATGTTATATTTATTTGCATCGCCGGTGTGACGTCATCACGTCAGTTTTCGGCTATCGCTGAAAATCAGCGCTGGGGCTTTGTCTGGCATAGGGTCGCAGCATTAAGCTGAGCGAGGGCCGTATTGCGTGTTTGTGACGCATACTACCCCCTTATGTCTCAAAAGTTTTTGTAATTTTTTTCATTTGTTGTTTATGCCTTAATTTTTTGGTCCTTTGGAACACCTGTCACTGTGACAGATTGCCTAATTCGCCACGAAGGACCAATTACTAATACATTTGGAAGCATGTCTGTTTATTCGGTAATTATTGAAGGTGTAAATGTAAAAAAGATTTCAACGTTCAGCACACATTTCATCCCGAATAATTTCGTTTGTAGTTTTTTTTTGTGTATGGCTTCTCGCATGTCAACCTAGGAGGTTCTCGACTGCTTAACTGGGCTTTCCTGTGGTAGCCTTAATTATTTTAAGGCCCCCAGCCAGGGCATTCAACTTATAAGGTATATATCTATGGGCCAGAGTAGCCTGAAAATAAAGAGATTATTATATATAAACTAAGCGACAACACGCTTAGGGCACCCCCTGCGGGGTACTAGCCTAGGGCGTCGGTGGTGGGAGCTAGGGACTGGCTGGATCGGATTCAATCGTTTGTAGTAACGATAATTTAGCAGTCGGGTTTATGAAAGACATGAACCACGCAGACGGAGCGTGTACCTACTGGGAAATAGTACTCTATACGTTACGTAAGTAGCCTACATCCAATACTGACCGATAGATTCAAATCATTCCCGCTATGTTTATGCAATCGCATACCAGTGAGTGTCGTTCACATATCAATGTATTCCACGAAGGATTTGTCATAATTATCTCATTGTATCTCAGGTAACCTCGGTTTTTACAAATATTATACATAATAATTGTTTCGAAGAAATTGCAAGGATAGTTTTTAGAAGTCTGTGGGTGACTCTGAGATAAATAATCAAAATACCGGTCCTGATTACGACTAGACATAGAACATTTTAGAGTTACCTATATATTTTTGTAGAAAGAAAAATACGGTCGTGAGCAAGATTCGAACCCGCGTCTCCCGGATAAATACTCCAGGCGCTCTGACCTATAACTCATCTCGACCTTTGCTCACTTCCCCGAATTCTTTTTCCAATTTTTTAAGAACCTTTTCGTGACGTCATTGCATCTATTCAATCCCTTATCAGGTGAAGTATTTATCCGTACGTATGTAGGATAAATTAAATTTTTATAAGTTATAAGTATTTAGGATGCAGCTAGGACTACACTACACTAGGTTATTACAGGGGTCGGCTCAGAAGATCCTGAAGACTTAAACTTCCTGACACCTTCTCACTTTTTATCCGGCTCGAAGGACCATAAATGTACGAGCTCTTGTTAGTTAATCCATTTGTTGAGTTCCGATGGAAGAAAAAATATTAATAGTCTTGCTGACTTCTCAATAAATCTTGATAATTTAAGTGTGTCTACATTAAGACAGACAAAAAGGTACTCAATAATATTTAATAATATAACGTTTTATATAAGGTAAAAATGCGTAAGGTAGCTAAATGAATAAATGTGCGATGTAATCGTACACTATGTTTAACTTAGTTCTAAATAAATTTAATAAAAAATATTTAATTCAAACTTTTTTTATGGGATAGTGGGCAATCGAGCAGACGGACCGCCTGTTGGTAAGCGATTACCACCGTCCATGGACACCCGCAACCCTAGAGGAGTCGCAAGAGCGTTGACGGCCTTTTAAAGGGTTTGCGCCTCCGGTACCCTCACTCACTCGGCGAAACACAACGCAAGCGTTGTTTCACGCATGTGTTCTGTGAGGCCGTGGTATCACTCCGGTCGAGCCGGCTCATTCGTGCCGAAGCATGGCTCTCCCACGGTATGAGATTCTACGCCGTGCAACTGCTAGGGATGTTTAATGATGTCTGGACTTTAAAAGAGACCTTGACCTTTGAGTTTGTTTCGGCGTTTCTTCTCAGAGGTAGTAAGATAGGAAACGCAGGCGCCATCTAGATCATAGTGACATGTAAAAGAGTTTTTAAAATACCTATAATTGAATAAACGATTTCATTTCATTTAATTTCGTGATCGACCGGTTTCCCCTTAAGTAGGTTATCTAGTTGTAATTCTAAATGGACAATTTTCACAGCAGTACTCTTCCCCTTCAGGACACCTGAGTATCCCTTAATCTTCAGGATTTGCAGAAAGTGCGTTGTCGGACAACTAGCGTGTAAAAACAGTGTTGGTAATGTGTTGTGTTGTCCCTCGCCCTTAGATTTGTTGTGAAAAGGGTCCATTTTACTTCCCTTATCTTTTAACTTAATGCGTTTACTGTGACATACGGCAGAAGAGAACGACCAACTGCTTTTGTAAGATAGATATTGGCAAATTCTGATGTAGCCGATCTAAACTAAAATTACAACATTAAGTACTATTTATCTTTTATTAAAAGTTACCAAAAAAGCGAGACCAAGTGAAATAAATACAAAAATACAAATACAACACAATACAAAATCGTTATTTCTGTACCAAAAAGTTTTACATTAGTTGGTGATTGGAGACTCCTTTTAAGCAAGTAATGCCTGTGTTAGGAGACTCCGAAACTCCTTTCCTACGAAATTCCTCCGAAAAAATAAGAGATATTAAATTCGATTAACATGTCAAACTACCTACAATCTCCGATATTTTTTTAGTAGGCACACTTACGCATTTAAAAAGTTATTCCGTCCCGCTCTTAGAGTAACTGTTAGTGAAAGACAGCAATGTACTAATTTTAGTTTCATTACACGACTGCCCAAAAAAAGAGTGTTATGTTTTTTAGGGTTCATGTAAGTAAGTATGTATTATCTATGTTTGTGAGTTTCTTTATTCCAACATAACTTCTAAACCCCTAACCGATTTAGATGTATGGGGTATCGTAAGAATCCTTAAATTATCCCGGGTAACATAGGCTAGTAAGATTTACATTTAATTAAACTCTACGTACAGTGCAAGTAAATTTCTTAATGCTTCATTGACTATAATCCTACGCGTTAGTGTATTTAATCTGTTGACTCGCTAATTAGCAGCCATAATATATTTTTATTCTTATAAAATCCGTAATTGTTACGTATTTGTACGTGGCTGAGCCACAGAGTAATTAAGTATAACATTAAAAAACTATTAATTAATTAAGTGTATATAGCGACATCTATCGATCGTTATAATTACAATAGTAAAGTAGCTCATCATCCTGTGTAATATCCCTTTGTACCGCTAGATGGCGTTAAATCCAATTACAGGTCTAATTCAATCCAGTGCCATTTCAATCCAATCCAGATTTCACTAGCCGTACCGTACGTAAGTCCCCTTAACTAAATCCTTGTTTTGTCCGGATGTTTTGGGGTCCAGATTAAATCATCCCCCGGGACTGGCTTAGAGGGGACGGTATTGCATTTACACAGTTCAATTGCTTTCACTAATCAGTTAATATCGGTAATGTGTATCGATGGTCCGAGGATTGACCCGTTTAGAAAGTTTAGGATATATTTCTAACTTTTTTGGTGTATGGGTAAGTAATCTTCCCAAATTGTAGCGTACCTATATATTTCTAGAAAGGTTGATAATTTTTAACTACCTACGTCCTACCGAAAGTATCTGAACTAGGAATTATATGTTGGAATTATAATTGAAATAAAAATGAAAAAAAAATATTAATGATAATTAAAAAAATGTTATGCTAAGAAAATAATTATCAATACCATAAAAAAAATGCAAAAATTATCTCTCCGGCGGGGAATCGAACCCCGGTCTCCCGCGTGACAGGCGGGGATACTTACCACTATACTACCGAAGATTATGATTTGTATAACGAAATATCGGTACTATTTCTTCAACTTATTATCAATGCTGACGTCAGTGAACTAAATGCACGAATGTTGGACTGCGATTTTAAAATAAATCAGAAATGGGATATTACTCGATTCCTTGTTTATTGACAATAACCGTTCGAGATTTGGTGAACTCTTCCGTGACTAGTTAAGTTGTTATTCAGTTTCAATTAAAATTATGAATTTTAATCAACTGAGGTTGAACTTCATGGGATTTGGATAATTTTGTGACCACTGACCAATGGGGGAAACGCTTTTAAGTAGTCACACTCATGTATTCTTTTATCTTTTGAATTACATTTTTTGCTACTAACCATCCCGTGGGTTCCATTGAGAATATTTTGTGTAATAATGCAGTGTCTGTAGCGACCTAGGATTCTACAACCTGTTGATCCTTATGTACTATATAAATAGCGCAAATGACAAAAAATATGCTTAAATCATCTAACATTAATAGATTTTGTGAGACGTTCATATCATTGTTCACCGTTTACCCGGAGCCCTTAACCTTTCGGCTCAGTAACGTACAGATCTGTACGTTGTAACAATAAAAATCTATTGTGTCTGCAAATGACTGACGCAACAGCTTATCATGACTCGCGACATCGCCGCGGGCTCAGCTCATTACTAAGGGCTCCGTTCGAGTTTGAAACTATTCGGGCAATCCCAAAGAATGCACGTGAGTAACCACTTTCTTGGCACCGTCTCAGCAATTTTGTGAACATATTTTTTTATAAAAAATACCTTTAAACCTGACAAATTACGAACATAACAAAAAAAAATTATTCAAATCGGTCGAACTAGATATTTTCCATTTTTTGCGAGACTTACGCACGTCAATTAGTTTTTACACGACTGCCCATAAAAACGAGTGTTTTTAGATTTCATGTATGTCTATATATGTGAGTTTCTTTATTCCACAATAACTTCTAAATGCCTGAACTGATTTCGATATGTATGATATATAATCGTATGGGGTATCGTTAGAATCCTTACATCACTGTCCCGAGTAACATATTGTTATAAGATAGTTAAGGAACTTTATATTTACGCAGGTATTTCAAATCCAGTGACTACTTAACAAATAAAAATACGTATTTCATTCAAAATGCACTATATTTTATATTTTCAGTTGCTATATAATATTACAAAACATTTTTATAATGTAATACAGTTCGCAACATAAAACCTTGTTAAGAAAATATGATATTTTTACACAAAATTAACTATAGTACTTAAGTAGATATACAATAATGTATATTGTGCTGTTTAACATTCCATTCCGTGCAAAAATAATGATCTAAAAATGACCACGATGACTGGCTTGGTCGTGCACACAGTGGCGTTTATTGGCCCAACCTTAAGTACCTACCGTCAATCCAGGATAAAACCTTTACTGCCTACCGTTTCTTAGCAGATAATGCCAATACTGAATTAATGAAAAACCACACTCGTGCGTTGCAAATTCTAGTTAAAATTTTGTTGGTAAGAAAATTACGGTCGCAGCAAGGGAAACAGTCGAGATACATAGTTTAGGTGGAGTTCCTGGAGTAGGTGTACATCCTTAGATAATATAATATTATCTAAGTATTCCAACCATAGTTTTCTTACCACGTAAATATACCTATCTATCTAATTCGAATCAATACATATAATAAAAATGCGGATCGCTGTCTGTACATGGAAGATATATGAGAAAAAATATTATATTGGGACCTTTATCACCGCAAATAGCACCCAAAACAATGATAGTTAGAATTTTTGTCTGTTAATCTGTTTGTCTGTGCGTTTGTGCACGCTAATCTCAGAAACGGCTTATCCGATTTAGATTTAGTTTTCACTAATATATTGTGGTAAGCTTCGCTCAACATTTAGTGTTTGTTTCATGTGAATCGGTTCATAAATAAAAAAGTTATGCCAATTTAAACAATCACACAAACTAAATCAACAAATTAACACCATGTCGTGTACGACATGGTGTTAATTTACGACATCCACGCGGACGGAGTCGCTGGCACAGCTAGTTTATAATGAATTTTTTCTACTCTCTCTGTCCCGTTTTTCAATAACAATTTATCAACTAATACAATTGACCGACTTCCAAGTTATGAAGCATAATTAAATACTTTACTATTAGCTACTTCGTAAATGCCCCAATTTAGACGTTACACGATTTAATTCAGTATTGAAATATCTAGCAAAGTTAGGAGCTATTTCAAACGACAAATCAACTCTCGTCTATTCAACGAACCTTTTCAAGGATTAAATAAACCTAATTCGTAGTGTAACTTTACCATTAGGATATTCGAACTAGCTTAAAAAAAGATTAAAATATCTTTTATAACAATCATGCTGAAATTTGATATACTCGTACATTTTGGCAGAGGCCTGTGTCGTATTTGGTGTCATCTTTCATTTGTGCCGGGGGCAAAACTAGAATTTTGCGGCCCTATACAATAACTGTAGAGAATTAAATGGTGTCGGTTTGCGCTCCCTTGGGGCGTGCCACTCTGACGCAAGTCTCTGGCAATGGCACTAGCAATAGCGTTCTCCTATTTAGTGATAACAATATCAATTGGACCAGTTTTCCAAGCGTTGCGACTATAATTGTTCTCCTTGTCCGTTTATTGTTGCGATCATTCAAAGATCCATATTCGCCAACAGGCATTCACTAACTGATAACATTATGTTTAAGATGGATGCAAATAAATACAATATCTAGCTACATCCACAAAATTGAGGGTAGTCATGCATTACCTGTGCACCACCCGCCCACCCGCAAATATATGCACATACGCAAGCGGTGAAAATTCCGACTACCACCACTACTCTACACGAGGTGCGAAACACGTGTTTTTTTTTTGTGGAAGTAGCTAGATATTGTATTTATTTGCACCCATTGTAATGGACTTCCGCAAAGTAACGCCTGAATCTATTCAATAATTATGTTTAAGACTCGAATCTCCTCTGACTGCGTCCAAGAACGGATCTTTTCGGCAAACTTGTCGACTCGATAAAAGTTTTTATGTTCTTATCGTGTGGTTGATTAACAACCTAGTGTCAGAGTTTGAACCACCCGTAGGTCTCTGACATGGCTTTACACACCACCGAGAATATCTCTCAGTTGTGCTGGTTTCCTCACGATGTTTTCCTTCACCGTTATAAACAAGTGATAATTAATTTATAATACGCACATGTTTTCAACAAGTTAGTGGTGCGTGCCTTGGATTGGAACCTTTGATTTGTCAGTCCAACGGTCGTACTACTATAGTAATATCTTAGGTTTGCGCGATCACTACACATTATAATAAAACAACTTTTAACCGGATTAATCGCGTGTATTATTGGTTTTTTGTTTTTCCTGACGTTTCGAACACTTTGTAGCGTTCGTGGTCGCAGGATGACTACGAGGTCGTACTACTGCTACAAGTTAAAGTTTTTATGTATATAATTTTATCGTTTTATCAACACTATGTCAAATTTGACGTTTAAAATCGACAAACGTGTCGACAAAGACAACCGTTACCGCTGCTACGAATATATAATTCTTTCTTCTGTCGCTCAAACATATTGTTTGTAAGACCGAGAGCCGGCTGATCAGTTGGTGGTCATCTATCCTAAGATACAATATTCTTTTTGTTTATCATTTCTTTTTATGGATAGCGAGTCATCGTGGTCACTCCTCATCCGCTGACTAGACTAATTTAACGAAACATCCGCGGTATTCAGAGACAAAGCTTTTACAAATAACTCTTAAAATTTATATAATACAAGTAGTTAGGAAACCTGGTGCATGGATAACATTTGGTATGACGTAGCTAGATAGAACGAGACCGTATCGGTGGCGGTTACCACCAACAACAGCATTCCCAATGAGGGTTGACGTCAGGCACTTTCGCACCATTTCAGTACAAGTAGAGAGTATGTATGGAAGAAGAATACATGCTGTGCAGACCCCAAATAAATTGGGATAAGGGGGGATGATGACAAGTAGTTAGGAAATAAAACTTTATAAAATCAGGTAGGTAATTACAAAAATATAACCCTCTTTCTGGGTCAGTCGGGTAAAAAGTAAGAGTAAGTACCTACAAACATAATTTATCTTGAAAAAGGTTTTGTTTAAATGAAAATATTTAGGTTTTCAGTAGACTTGATTCTTTTGTTTTATTTTAGTTTGGAGTTTGAAAAGTATCTTTTGTTTTCGTTTACAAAGTGTATACGTAGGTGAACAAAATTCTGAATGTAAGTGAAATATTAAATTAAAAAAATAAATCACAAATTGCAAAAGAGAAACGACCGAGATGTCTCAATTGGATGTCAAAGTTTGTTAAACAATAGTCGATCATAAAGTTATCTTAAAGGTGTCTTTGAAATAATTCTAGCTAGTAGTAATTGTTTATACAAAAGTTGTTCAAATATTTTTAAGATGGGTTCACAATTTATGATCCAGTCAGTGGGATTAGTCTTGAAAATAATTCCGCTCGATATACATTGGAAATAAGTCAGTTCGTACTTTTAAATGCCAAAATGTATAAAAAATAATTATAGATTCGGGATAATATGAAGACAACATGCTTTAAAATTGAGGCAACCGTAATGTAGGTAAATTTATTTTAAAATTACGCGTTGTTTTAAGGTGTCTATTTAATATTGGAATTGGATTGGTATTGGTATTAGTTTCAAGAGTAACCCCACTGTTCAGTAATAAATATTAAATTTAGCATTTTGTCTCTGAAGTTTTAACTAAAAGCGTTAAGATATTTTTTTGGCAGGATTCTGTTCGTATATGAATGTAGTTTTTTTATATAAAAAAGTTCTACCAATACTATATGTTTTATTTTTAAATAACCGTTTTAGTGAAAATGTATTTAAAATTAATTACATTAAGTAAAAATTGTATTATAATCTGTATATTTTATCTGTTTATTAGTTAATTTTTTTTTTATTTATTTAATTTATTTAAGTCATACTGTAGAAAAAGGACGTCACAAAAAAGTTATATCAAGATTTCAGGATGTTCGGGGAAACGTCAATTATTATTAATTTAATAAAAAATACAACGCTAGCGCCCTCTACATCACTTTGTACAAAGTGCTAATTTTGACTTTTAGTAATTAATTTTAAATAATCTATTAATTATATTCGTTACGATTCTATTGCTTATAGATTGCGAATAGGCGACTTTAACCAACTGCTACTTAAATGAATATTCACATTTTTATACTGCTTCATAAAACTCCTTAGTAGGTACTAAATCGATACAAGAAAATTATACGCTTTTCAAGTTACATTTAAAGTAAATAATTACAAGGTAACAAAAATAAATGAAAGACAATTATTTTAGCAACATATGTTTAAGTAAAGGCACAAATAATTTAAGTACCTAACACATTAAATGATGTCTACAAACTATATTTAAGACTTACATTTAAAATATACATGGCTACATTTTAAATGAAACACAAAATTCTAATTAAAGTTATATCTAAGTTTATTTTATATGAAACATTATTCTTCATATATCTTAGACTTAAATGAAGTACATTTTATATTTTACAATACCCAAAACCAGTTTATAGCCAGCTACATTATTTTTGGCACGCTACTAAAGAACTAAATTAGTCCATAACTGCTTCAATATACCTTATAAATTATGTACATAGGAACAAACGTATGAACTGTATGTACTTATTATATGTACATTATATTTACAAGTTACATTTTCGATGACTTCATTTCAAATGACTACGTCGTCAAAAATGCTTTTGTTTAAATGAAGTGATGTCTTTTGTTCTTGCTTAAATGAAGTGAGTACCCAATGTAAAATGTTAGCTATTGGTAATCAGTTGGCTCGCTAATTACCAAACACAGTAGATTTTTATTTCTATGAAGTATAATTTTGTACTTCTCCTTAAGTACCTTTTAAGTTTTTAATTACATGCATAAATATACCCTGGCAATAAACCGGGAATTACTCAAAAAACTGCACACTTAGTACATAAAATTATATTTCTGACATAAACGCGTGATTTTTCTTTCTCACAATTACAAGTTTTTTCATTTAACTTTGACATTTAAATATCTTACGTCATAGTATAAAATACGGTAGGTACTACCGTTGTTCAAACTAATAATTTGGATTAATGTTTGGCAAACTCATAAATCGTCGCTGTCATGAGCCAACGTCATTAGCGAAACGGTAATTGTATGATCGCTTTGGTGGCGAATTCATTGTGAGGGTACTTGTAAAATTATTTGGCAAGCGGTTCAAATATTTGGTGGAAAAAGTTAATTTTATTAACTACTGCGTTACAAAAGTAAAACAACCTACTTTCAAGTAGGTATTTGTTTCTAGGATTTAGGGTAATTATAATTAAGAATTATTTATGTATGTGTTCATTAATACAGGCCAGGTTGCCAACACAGTTTAGTAGGTAGGTACAAATTGCTAAAACATAAAATATTTTTATTCATGCATCGCCACCAAACTTGTTACAAACACACCAATACTCCAACATTGGATTACACGCCGCCACCGAACTTTGGGTCCAATATACCAACTAGACTAGTGCTGTTCTATCGATGCTTGCGTACTCCTTGCCCGAGCGCGGCCTAGTGACGTGTCTGTCGGCCGACACGTCGCACGAAGAGAAAGACGAGACGGAGAGCGATTCCATGTAGTCGGACGTGTCGGACGCACCGCTCGATGTTGATTTGGTCGTCATCTGACTGTGACGGGCTGTGATGTCCGTTTCTGTTGGGAATAAAAATATAATATTGAAGAGTAGTTAGATAAAAATATTTTAGGGAAGATACGCAGTATTTTGGGGAAGGTACGCAGTATTTTGGAGAAATTATTAATTTACTTTTAATATGTACAAGGAAAAAAAACAAAAAAAAAAACAGTAAAACAAAATTAATCAGTAAAAAAAATACGTCAGTAAAAATAACATTATCAGTACAAAAAAAAATAGGAAAAATATGTCATGAATTCTTAAGTAGGCTCAAATCATTTTTGTTCGCAAATAACCAATTAAAAGTTTATATCGGGTGTCACAAAATCTACACGTGTAACCTTCAAATCAGAAAATAATTACTAGATAGTACTCTACGAACAAGTAGGTAATAAGTTTAACAAGCGTCCCAATTTTATTTTCAAACGAATTTACCCAGTAAATTCTAGAAACTAATTTTTTTGTTAGCAATTCCAAGAGAAGATTTTATTTAGGTCAGAATATTATTCTATGGTACTCTCCTCCTAGCATTAATAAATTTTCGGAGTCCTTTATTTTGCGTAAAAAATTTATACTTTAAGTTGAGTTCAAAATTCAGATAATTATCATAAGACTTACCCGGTCGCTTCTTCCGCCTAGTCAAAGTATCCACATCGCAAGAGTTGGACTTTGTCAGCGTCGCCACCTCTTCAAACTGAAAGGTCAAGTTCTTCAACGGATCCGAGGAATTGGATTTGGTGAACGCGTGAACAGGAGTCAACGCCTTCCTCATCTGCTTACTGTTCTTCACATGCTTCTTCATTGACTTAGAACTCGTTATGGGCATTTCGAATTCATTGAAATCTCCTTTGTGATGTTTCAAAGACCCCGTCGATACTCCAGAATCGTTTGAACTCGAAGAATCCCTGTTTTTATCTGATTTGCTTGGAACACTTGAAGATCGTCTTATTTTGACAGCGTCTCTAAACTTTGTCACAAGTAAACTCTCGGTTTTTGACTCCGGTACTTTAAATTTGTCCTTTGGTTCAATTATTTCTAGGCTGATTGGCATGGCTTCGTTAATTCTATCACTTTTAATAGCCTTCCGTAGAACTGTTGGTGTGAAACATATTTGGCTGTTGATTCCGTAGTCGTCGTCAAGTCTTCTAGTGAAGTCTGCTGAACTTGAGCGTCGTGTGCTAATAGTGTTGTCTGATTCAGAATGTTGGGTTGGATCTGAGACATGACTGATTCGACTGATGTTATCCGAATAGTTCTTGTTGCTGTTGCTAGAAATGCTGATTTCTAGCGGCTCCATGTGCATATAGTTTAAATGGTCGTTACAGCATTCCGTAGAAGGATGCACAGTATTTGTGGTAGCAGTTGATATATCGTCATCATGTTCTGGTATATCTTCCAGAGCGTCTAGTTCTTCCTGACTGAATCCAGCGCTCCTTAGAATTTGAAGGGAATTTTCGAACTTCTCTAAAGTCGAGAGGTCTATATTTGCGTAATTTGCGAAATCTATTTCTGGGATTGGTTTCTGAGTGACTGGGGTAACGTTGACGTAATTTGAATGTGCTTCGGCATCATTATTGTTAATACTACTAGTATCAGTTGTATTGTTATTGTCTGTTTGTTTGTTCTCTAAGTTTTTGGCTTCGTGTGTGCATGTGCACGGCTGCCCATTAATGAGACATTTCAGTTTCTTTGGTGTATCGTATATACTTGATGGGTCTGTATGTATGTCTACTGGGTGCTCCTGGAATAAATGATTTTATTTAAGTAATTTCTAAATAAAGTTCTAGATATTCCTAATAAATCGAAACGGGTGTTCGTTATTCGTATTCAAGGGAGCGTATAAATTAATTATAGTTAAGTTCAGCTTGACTTTTAATTAAGAATTCGTCTGAAGTATTTTAGTTTGAAAATTTGTCTCCTCAACATTATTTGACCTAGTTGAAAATCTGTTAATCTCACCTGTATTAAGGGCATCGGAGTTTTAGGAACGTCGTAGTTTTCGTACGGCCCGCTGAAAGACTTCTTCCGACAGCTGCACGGTTTCACCTGCTGCCAGCACTGGCAACTGCCTCCAGTCTTCACTGGTACCGTTGGCATACAGCAAGCCACAGGGCTTGCTCGCTTTGACTCGAAACTTTTGTCCAACAGGCACGCACCGCGTGGCACACTGTACTCTGATGCACTACCGCTTGAGCGTGAGTAGATGGACGCTCGGTCAGAATCTGACCGCTTTTCTAGTATGTTGTCCATCGTCCAGACCGGGGACATGATTGAGCCAGGAGTGTTCATTGTTGATGATCTGGAAATGAATGCGGGCGGAGATCAAAAAGTGAAAGAGTCGAATCGATTTGGCAAAACTCGGGAACAAATTAGTATTAACATTGAAACATTATATTAAATAGTAAAGTAAAATATAACTCGCAAACTAGACGGGCCAATTATTAAATTGAATTGCTAAGGCTCGAATTGTTAAATTATTTAAACCGGACCGAATAAGTTAAGCACTGACAAATCTACACTTCAAGCGTAATTATTTCTTACCATATCTTTTCACTTACCTAGTCAAATGACTGATCTTCCCAATGCAGCTGGAACACCTTGGCAATGACGTGGGTCTCCTAAACTTCTCCTCGTTGCTGTCCATACTGGAATCCAGATCTGACAGACAGTGCATTGTTTGGCTGGCAGGCGCCGCCCACGACGGAGACACAGACCTGAGCGACGTGTGGAAACACTCGTCCATGCAGGAACTAGCGTCTGAGAACCGCTTTTCTAACACTGAAAACAGTATGTCAGGATTAGCCGAGTTAAACCCGTACCTAGTGATTTAAAATTCATTGTTTAACTAATAGGACCATTTATTTCTTATTTTTATACTTTGCAAATTGTATATGGTGCAAAAATGATTTTCGCAATGTTGTGTGAGAACTGTCTGCATTTTATCTTTTAAAAAGATTAGATAAGTATGATTATACTGCGGCATGTTGAGAGGTATCGAGATTTGAGGACGAACCACTCCTATTGACATGGGTGACTTGTGTATCTGATTGAGTATACCTGAATATACTCAACGTGATTATATTGATGGTATCAAAGCTGCTTCAATAACTAATATTTGAATAACACCGGTACTTGACATTGTCCTTCTTAAACATACTAGCAAGACAACGTCGATTATAAGAGCCAGATTATTCCAGAAATTCTGTTCTCACCTGAACCACTTCTGGAGGCTATGCTGAGCCTGGATTGCGCCTCATGGCTGTATACGTTAAGCAGTTCGGTCAGCTCCCTGCCCCCCTCTGCCGCGAAGATGAACAGACCCTCACCCTTGCCGCAGCGTGAACCTCCCTCCACACAGAACCTTTTGTCGACCACCCCGTAGCGTCTGTGGAAGAAGGAAAGGAATTAAGATTATTTTGTTCCGAAATATAACAGGCTAAAGGTACATTTCAAACTGACACAACCTTTTGCAGGAAGAAAAATTTGCCAAGTTATATTAGACTGAAAATTTGAAGTAAATATATAACAGCTTCCCATCTGGGAACTTTGGGAAGGCGCGACGTAATATAGTTCTTTAATTGGCTGCGCATTCTACAAACAAGAAAATTTTACAAATCAGCGTACCTATTCGCTATCTCGGTTGCCAACCGTATTGATGGACACTTTGTAGTACATTGCGTCGTGTGTTACAATTTGTCTATGATGAGCAACAATAGTAAAAACATACGACGCAATGTACTACAAAGTGTCCATCAATTCGGTTGGCAACCGAGATAGCGAATAGGTGCGCAGGTCAGCACAACTTTAACTCGGATTTGATAAATATAAGGATTGTACAAAATGGATAGCTTTCTACTTGCCAATTGTCTACACAAAGACACTATAGCTAGAGTGAACAACCCTTTAAATACAAAAGAACCCTTTTGTTAGAACCTCCCTGTACGGAACACATTGCTGATCTACGCAAATTGTACTTAGGGGAAAAAAGGTTGCCAAATCTGCCTCCCGATCAAAAAAGAGGGGGCAAAGTAAACGCGATAAGTGAGTTAAGTAATTACTTAATCCGTTTATCTTCTCGTTTTTTCTTATAAAGTGAAGTAATTAGTCAAAGTTTTAAATTGATTCGAACAGTTTTTATTGCGGTATCGCTGGCTGGGTGGGCCGCATGTTGCAATGAAAATAATTGTAATCACGATTAATTAAGATGATGATGAATTGTGATTGATGACTAGGGATTGTGATGGAGAATTTTATTGATTTGTGTGGGTTTTTAAATAAAGTTATATGATTTCAAGATAAATCTTAACAAGCATTAACGCATGCTTAGCGAACTCTAAAGTTACAATATTAAATGGAAAAAGAATACGGTCGCGATCAGATTACAGAGCTTATATGATTTCGTTTAATGTTCCTTTTCATGTAGGTATTGATAGTTTCAAATCTTCCTAACAGTTTATTTCATAATTCAGTATTCTTTCGAAACTCTGCACAAAAACAACTTCTGTAGCTGCTATATGTTCAAAAACCTATGCAGATGGTAAAACACAAAATCGATAGCAACAAATTATCAAATATGGATATTAAAAATCTATTAAGTTTGCTGTTTCTGTCACTCAGTACATTATCACCGGTTTATGTAAACAAATATTTGCCATAAGATAATAAGATGGTTTATATGAAACTAGCTGGTGCCCGCGACTTCGTCTGCGCGACTACAGGTAGCCTATGTCCTTCCCCAAGATACAATCTATCTCTTTTCCAAATTTCATTACGATCCGTTCAGCCGTTTAGTCGTGAAAAGGTAACAAACAAACAGAGTAAATTTCGCATTTATAATATTATTATGGATATAAATGGATGTCTTTTTTAAGAGCTGAATTTTAAATAAATCCATTAAATATTCATTATTCGGTCAATTTAATTTAAAAATCTCCAATACCACACTGCCTAGCCTTTTCCCAGTTACGTTGGGGTCGACTATCAGTCAAACCGGATGCAGCTTAATACCAGTATTTTAAATGGAGCGACTGCTTATCTGACCTCCACAACCCAGTTACTGGGTAATACGATACCTCGTGGTATGACTGGTTGTCAGATTTTCAGGCTACCCGTAACGGCTGTCATAGATCATAATTTGACAACCGGGACCGACGGCTTAACGTGCTCTCCAAGGCACGGAGGGGTCTCGGTATGAAATGATGGTCCCACATTGTCACATTGCCATTGTGATGCGTCACCCATCCACAGACCGACCGCGGCAAGCGCATCTTAACCTCGATCGATCGATTTGTGCGGCTGTTTCTTAGCCCCGAGCCCCTGTCCTACAATACCACACATGGAACTTTAATGATATCTATAATAATTTTAATATAATTAGTAATTTTTAATATAGTAGACCTTAGCCAATAAGGATTGAAGACAAAGCACAAACGAACGCCCACCAAAATCCCGAAAACCTTTGAAATAATAATGTTTTCACAAGAAAACTTTTAATTTAATCTGGATTTGAAACTCGGCTTTTCTAGCCAAAGTTGATTACGTGTTTGACCGAAGAGGAATTTAATTCTGACTTGAGAGTTCGTTGAAGTAGTCTCGTTTAAGCTTCGTTTGTGAAAGCAGTGTTTTAAGATTTATAAGTAAATTATTATATCTTGTAGGTTGATAAACTATTTGCTATTTCTTGAGATCAACCACCGCGCAGTTTATTAAAAAAAAAAAAATGGATAAAAAGCATCTGATAGCTCAAGTGTAGAAACCAAATTTAATCCGGACGGCTGGGGCGTGATTGTGTTACAAACATTGAAAACTGTATAGGTATTTATTTATTTAAGCACAATTTTTTTCACACTGCAATATCTTCTATTATATAAAAATCTCGTGACACAGTTTTTGTTATCAAACTCCTCCGAAACGACTTAACAGATTTTTATGTTTTTTTTTGTGTATATTCGGTGGGTCTGAGAATATGTCGTAGGCTATTTTTTATACCCCTAGGTGATAAGGGTGGCCCTATCCAGAAAATTTATATGGCAGAACAACGTTTGCGGGGCACAGCTAGTATTTTATAAAAACATTTAAATATCTCGGACATATTGTTATATGTGCTACCAGATCTAATAAAACACAAATTACAAATCACATATTGAGCCTGCATCCATAATTGTACCAAAAACATGGCGTCCCAAGAATAATTGCAACAAAATTTATAGGAACATCTCCATAATATTAAATAAGTTTTCCGTCTAATCCATGATGATTTTGACAGCGAATGCCGATGGGCGGGTGCTAGCGAATGACATGGATGTCTGCCTGGGACTAAGCTTGAGAACAATGCGTTCTAAGACGGTGGGTTTGATCTTTGAAAATCATTAACGCATGCATAGCGAACTCAAGTTATAATTATTTGTTGAAAAATATACGGTCGTGATCGCCTCCCAGGCGCTCTAACCGCTAAGCCATCCAACACAATATTACTTGCCAAATTTCATAGTTCTAGGTCAACGGAAAGTACCATATACATTTTGATTCTCTTGAGAATGTCGATATATATCTACGTTTTTTGCGGCCTAAACGGTCGTATCTTTGTTTTACGTTAACTTAGAAGTTTGATATTTTCACACCTTCAAGGGACTGTATGCTTGAGTATATGGTTTTAATTTCAACTCGATACTTCCACGCGTTCTCCAGATAAAGGGTCTTGACAGTCACACACACAGAGACAGACGGACAACAAAGTGATCTTATAAGGGTTCCGTTTTTTCCGATTTGTATCGAAAAGCGGATATTACTTCCATTTAGTAGAAAAGTATACAGTTACACTGCTAACATTTTGATAGCAGTGATATCCTAGTGGTATGACCGTTGAACTGACAAGTCAAAGGTCGCAAGTTCGAATCCAAGGTACCGCTGTCTTTTCGAAGTCATGTGCGTATTATAAACTAATTATCACTTGCTTAAAGCGGCGAAGGAAAAAATCGTGAGGAAACCAGCACACTTGAGAGATTTTCTTGATGGTGTGTAAAGTCGCATCGGAGATCTACGGGTGGTTTAAACTCCGACACTAGGTTGTTCATCAACCACACGATTACGAGAAGAAGTAGCTCTAATTCTGGAATTTGTAGTATAGGTTTTGTACTGCCTTATTTGATATAAATCCTTTTAAGGGCATGTAATCATATAGATCCTTTCGGCTCAGCAACGTACAGATCTGTACCTTGTAACAATAAAAATCTATTGTGTCTGCTAATGACTGAGGCAACAGCATAAGATTCTGTAATATACCTACACATTAGCACAAATAAAATCGATGTCTTATGTGATGAATTGATAATAATACACTAAAAAGTCCTCTTCAGAAAATAGCTCCTACAACATAACACATAAGGTTCAGATTTTAATATATTCTCTATTTTCAGTTTCTTCAAATAATCTTGGAACCCGGTAACAGTCAGTCAGACCGCAAATGTTCCTGAGGCTGCAACAGACAGATGCCTTTGAATTATTTTGATTCGCCCTTTTTCTTTGTGTTTGTGGAAATTGAACGGCACCGCCACCATTTAATTTCTGATATTGCCATGTCATTTCGTTTGTTGTTTGAAATATCTATGATCGTGAATATTTTAGATTTGTTGTGTGTGATATGGTGGAATTAAAAAGGTTTGTGTGTAAAAAAAATTGCGTGTATACATCGATATACCAGACTAACTATTATATTTTGATGAAATCTTGTAAAAACATATAGTGCACACCGCTACACATCCCTTACCGGTGTTCAGTATAATATATACATTTTTTTTCATCATAAAAAGCTGTATACTTACGTACCCACTACCGACCAAAAACAATAATAAAAATCTCACATTACCACATACAAAAGAATTTCCCAGTTTACAAACTTTTATATCCAAATAAAACTAACATCGTATCCTGGCATAAAGCGACACGTGTCATTGTCAATAAAAAAAGAAGAAATGTCAAATTCGTTTCGCGCCAGAAAATATTCCAATGGAATCCAAGTTCAAAAAGCGTTTGAATTCAAAAATGTATGCGAGTGAATTTAGGAGTTTCTGTTAGAATCGTTTAGTAAATGGCACTGAGGTATTTTCCATTCGGTCGGTTAACGTTATAACATGGAGTTTGAATTTGAGTCACGTAGGTCTTTTACTAGGGAGTTCATCGTATGAATAAGGAAGTCGGCCGAGTGTGTTTTTAAATGGAATTTAAAATTATGCCTTCGATTTAATAGAGACGTTGAGATAAAATTTTATGCTTGGAAGTTTTTTTTGCCTCAGTCTCTGTTTTCGGGAACTTTATAAATTCAAGCAGTTCATACTAATATAATGTTTCATTTTTAAGTCTTCTATGTTTCCTATACAGGCTGAAATTTAGGATTTTAATGGAGATTCCTACCAATGAAACTGAACAACTATGCCTAAGGCCTCTTACATATGACTGTGGATGACTGCCGCCGAACGTCGTCGACAAAGAGCCGCTCGTATGTAAGAGGCCTAAGAAATACAGGACTTCAATACAAAAAAACTTCACGGTTATAACATACGTGCAATTTTGGTATTGCCCGACTAGTGTCGAACTCGATCGGAGCCCTGTGGCCTCTCTGAGCCCGCGGCAATGTTGCGAGTCAAACTGTTTAACTCGCGACATTGCCGCGGACTCAGCTCATGACTAAGAGCTCTGTTAGAGTTCGAAACTAGTCGGGCAATCCCGAAAAATGGCCCGTGAGTAATAACCGCTGAACAATTAAATAATTAATATGAATGTGTCTCACGAAAGTTATTATATCTTGGGCATTGTTGTTTTATCTTATAAACCTACCTAAAAATTACCAATTATAATGAAATACTTCTCCCTAATTAACTGTACTTCTGTAGAAAAGTATATTGTGATCAAATTGATGTGAAAGTTAGTAGTATTAAGTAGTACTTACTATTTTATTATGATGTGGTTTTAACTTTAATAGTGTCCCATAATCGTTTGGAAGGGCATCGGGAAAATAAATTGAAACGATAAAATCTCAAGCAATCCATTACCAGAGTAACTTTCATTTCAATGAATAATATTCGCGCCAGACGTCGGTAAATTTTAAATTACCTTTCTTCGGGTGCATTGAATATATTTTGTACGAAGTTCAGTCACTTTCATATTGAATATGCGAATGCTTGACTTAGATATATTTTTTTTGTATAAATCTCAATTTATAATGAATAAATACATATATATAATGCTTAAATGTTGTCTCGTTTTGTGCATACAAGAAAACGCCTTATTATGACGCTTGTATTCTCCGAAGGGTTCAGCTGAGGTGTTCTTTTGTACAACCATATTTCAATTTCGTTATTAAGTGTAACAAATAGATGGCGAGTCGGCCGGAGTTCAACATTCCGAACTCCGGGCTGCTACCGAGAAACATTGACCCGAGAATCGAACCCAGGATCTCAAACTCAGCAGCCGGGCTTGACTACTGGACCAACGAAGCAGACAATATTCAGTCACTTATTTTTCATCACGGTTTTATTTTTTAGATTGCTGGCTTGCGGCGCTTGTACCGGATTCGACTCTTACACCGAACAATTTTCATCAATGATCTACATTACACTTTGGACAATCCATTAGGGTCTGGATTGTGATCCATTAGGATCCATTGTGGTCTGCGCCTCCCGGATAAATACTCCAGGCGCTTTGACCACTAAGCCATCTCCACATTCTTTTTCCATTTAATATTAAAATTGATACCGTGTAAGAATTAAAATAGCTACCAAAGTTACAAATTATTAAATGGAAAAAGAATACGGTCGCGAACAGGATTCGTACCTGATGAATACTCCAGGCGCTCTGACCACCTCCCACACAGACCCGACACCAGGTCGAGACGGCTTAGTTTTTAGAGTTCGCTAAGCATGCGTTAATGCTTTTCAAAGATTTATCTTAAAATAGCTACCTATTACATATTATGTTTTGTTGGTGTTGCCAACAGAAGCCAGTACGTTGTTTTTTTTTTTTTCTTTTAAAAAAAACTTTGTCCCACACTAGGAATTTCTTCCTGTATCGTGGGTGCGTTTACAGACATATAATCTCACAAGCACACTAACACCCAGACCCGGAGCAATTCTATAGATCGTACAAATATTTGCTCCGTGCAGGAATCGAACCTGCGACACGCAGCGCAGCAGTCGGTCTCTCGACCACTGCGCCAACCGCGCAGTCATGTCATATATATGTCGCAGGGATATGATGAAAACAGGGAATTGATCAAATCTCTAAGCGATTTCATCAAATCACGGAGGATGTTAAAATTACAACACGTTTTTATCATTTCCCTAAGCAAATCTGGTGATTTGAACAAACCCCTAAATTGATTCAGTGAAAAGATAATAAAACATGTCCAGTTCTTGTTTACGTCGCGCTCGCGCTTGCTTGTCAGTTACCGCGCCCCCTGCTCCACCCCGCGCTCACCCGCGGCCGCCCGCACGTGGTCTTAGTTGGTTCTAAACACTATGGGAGACGGACGCACGCACTTTTGAGTATAATTTTACGAAAATTATAGAGAATGGCTTTGAATACGGAACAAAATCAGCCTCGTACTGAGTTTGTGTGTGAGGAACAGTTTAACGAAGCTATTAAGACGATTGTAGAGGGGCGGCATGATAAGGAAAAACCGTTATGGACTCAAGAGAGGGTAGAAGAAGCGATTACAGCGATTGAACAATTTAAATCAGCTCCAGTACTGAATCTTAAGAGAACAAACAAGCAATATTATTACGGTAACAAATATGATGTAATGGAGGTAGGTACAACCAAGTTTTTGATATTAAAAAGAAAGTTTGCTTCTGACTCAGTGGTTAAGATAGTGACTCCAAATGAATTTTATGCCATACTTTGTGAAACCCATCAAGCGACGGGCCACGGTGGCAGAGATAAAATGCTGTACTATTTGAAATCCAGATATTTAATTCCCACTTCTGTTGTATTAGAATTTTTGAAACTCTGTACGGTATGTCAATCTAAAAAGAAATTCCCAAGAAAAGGTATTGTTGTTTGCCCGATTGTGTCTAATGATTTTAACCATCGCGGCCAGGTTGATTTGATTGACCTACAGTCAACCCCCGACAGGAATTATAAATGGCTATTACATTATCAAGATCACGCAACAAAATTCAGTTTTTTGCGACCATTGATTTCAAAAAGAGCAGCTGAAGTAGCAATGGAACTGTTAAAAATTTTCCTGGAAGTCGGTTGTCCCCATATACTACAAAGTGACAATGGCCGTGAGTTTACTGCTGCAATCATTCAAGAATTAACTGCCATGTGGCCAACATGCAAAATTATTAATGGTAGGCCTAGACATCCAGCGAGTCAAGGGTCAGTTGAGCGTGCAAACCAAGATGTCGAAGCGATGTTACGGGCTTGGTTAATTGACAATGACAGTAAAAATTGGGCAATCGGCTGTTATTTTGTTCAATTTCAAAAGAATTCCTCCTTTCATCGTACCATTAAGCGTTCACCTTACAAGGCGTTATTTGGAACAGAACCAAAAACAGGACTCCGATCTACTCATATTTCAACAGAATTACTTGACAAGTTAGTTACTGAAGAGGATCTGGATCAGCTTCTTAAACAGCAAAACGTATTAGCCACAGAATCAATTGATAACAACGCCACAACTTCTGAGGAACAACTAACTATTGCATCAAATGAAGATAACACTTCGACTTCACCTATTTTAACACATGAATTATTAGCTGAACCACCTGTTGTATCAGAAAGTGAATCGGTTGTGAGAGTACAGGAAATGATTTGTATTGTTTGTGGACAAGAATCTACAGGAGCTCATTCATGTGACATTTGCGGAAATTCCGTGCATGCAATATGTGGCATTACGACAAGCGAAGAAGGATATGGGTCGGGAGTTTTATGCTTATTATGCCAAAAAGAAGAGAACATTAAAAAGCAAAGGGAAGATGCTTCACAAAATTTAAAAAGATCTGCTGATAAAATGAAAGAAACTTGTTCGAAAAAATTCAAGGATGTATTAGTTGGTTCCACCGTTTTGGTTGATGTACCAAAAGTAGACAGAGGTCCACTAGATGCAAATAGTATTACAGGGATTGTATTAGATACGAAAAACAATTTATTTCAAATCGGTACTTCAGTTGGTATCATAAGAGATTGGCTTCCAAGAAACGCTCTCCAATTATCTACAGTTACATTAACCGATTCGGTTCCATCCACAACGCTGAGTTTGCGTGAAATTGCAGGAAAATTATCTTTATTTGGAGGACAAGGATTCAAGCAGTGTTCTTGTCAAGAGTCCAAAGTACGATGCAAAACGAACAAATGTGCCTGTAAGAAAAATAATGTTCTGTGTAATTCACGTTGCCACAAATCTGCTACGTGTTTTAATAAGTGAATATTACAAATAGGCATATCATACGTTACGTTTTTCTATTTTTTAATACATTTTTGTTTCTCTTTTTCAAATAATTATGTTCTAGTTGTGATTTTTGAGATCTATATTACATTTTGTGTGCGAAGCCGGGGTGGGTTACAAAATAAAGTACAAAATAAACCTTTAAATTACTACAGAAAAGTTATTTTTGTCATTTCACTGAACCAATTTTGAGATTTGTTCAAATCACTAGATTTCTTTATTGGGATTTGTCAAATCACCAGATTTGTTTAGGGAAATGATAAAAACGTGTTATTATTTTAACATCCTCCGTGATTTGATGAAATCGCTTAGAGATTTGATCAATTCCCTGTTTTCATCATATCCCTGCGACATATACATATAATAGACAAGATCAAGCTAACATATGCATTGATCGATCCCTTATCCTCAATACCAGCTTCTAACATCCCTTTTATTAACCAACAGGGGTGTAAATACCGCATTATTTATACCGTTTCCTTCAGGCAATATACCTAATGCTAGTTTCGGATAACGACAAATACAGAGGAGATAATCTCCGGCCCCTTTGCCGTTAAAATGATGGGGTGGACCGAGCGTCGGCATGCCAAGAATGGAAAATACGATCTTGGTTGAGAAATATTGGGTGGGATTTAGTTTTGGTTGATTTGTTTACTGATCTGACTACCTACCTCGTTGGTCTAGTGGTCCCAAGTATGACTGTTGAGCACGAGGTCCCGAGTTCAATTCCCAGGACGAGCAAAGTAAAATTTAATTTTTCTGTTACAAAGTTCTCAGTAGAAGCCCGGGGTTTGGAATTATGGCCGGTAGATGTTCACTACCTATTATATGGGACTTAATATCAGCATTGGCGAAATGTGGGTGTACAACCACTGTACCTGTACATCTCTCTGCCTACTTGCTATTGTTTTGTACTACATAATCCCTTAATTCATATTAAAACACCTAAAGAAAACCAAAAAAAAACAACAGTTTTTATTCTGTTGATACCACAATATGGCCGAAAGTCATTTCTATTTTGATTTTGATCGCATTGTACAAACAGCAGCGTTTTGCAGATACCTTATTTGGCCCTAACTTGACTATGGATTATATTTTTCCTCAAGTGCCTCAATAATTATAAATTTCTCAATTTTCATAATTATTTTACCAATTATAAGATAATTAATATTGTTAGTTATAACTAATGATCATTAGTTCAGACTTATTAGTCGCAATTTTCTTGTATAGCAACAATCACGAACAAGTTCTAGAAAAATCTGAAAGAAAAATACTTTAGCAAATCCCACTATAGTTAGTACTGCAAAATCATTAAAAAAAATGATATGACAGTAAAAATATTCTATACTGGTTTTACGGAATAATATAACTTTGTTTTACATTTTATATGTTGTATATTTTCTGTGATCAATTGGGCTAGTGAAGATTAATATTTAGCTGATTTAATACAAAATCAAGCTGAAAGTATTAAATCAATCGATACCATTCTGTCTACCACCGCGCTGCAAACCCTGAAGGTCGTTATTGAATAAAACATCAGGTATTTGTTAACTAAGCCTGTCCTTTGTACTGAGCTACTTATTTATGTAAGGGAACCCATTCAATAAGTTGGAGTAACTATAGGCAAAGAGATGACGACAACAAACTCACCATTATCTGATAAAAGGCACGCCACACAGGCGCGATTGATGCGCGACTCGGCGCGGCGCGACTTCGGTGCGGACATCTTATGTCAAATTTGACGTTAAAAATCGACAAATGGTTCGACAAATATAACCGTACTTGCACCCCTGGTCATGAAGCATGGGTGCCAGAACGGTTCGTTTTGTCGGCACATTTGTCGATTTTCAATGTCAAATTGAACATTAGATGATAATAAAACGATAAAATTCAATACATTTCAACTTTTATCGAATCGACAACTTTGTCGACAAAGATCCATTTTCGGACGCCAGATGCGATAATAGAATTAGTTGGCAAAATACTGTTATTTAAAAAAAAAAATAACTCATGTGAAGCAAACACATTTAGAGGTATTAAGTGAACAGACATTGTACGACCACAAATGATTCTCATCTAATGGATCAGTACTCAAAGTGGAATAGGTTCAAACCCCTGTCTATTCTAAAACTTAAATCAGAATACTATATAGGATAACGCGTGACTTCGTGTAAAACGGTACTATCGTATCGCGCCTGTCTTAGAAGAGCCTAAATTAAATTTCCAATGCCGACGCCTTTTAAATTGCATTACGACATTGTTCGACGCAATTTTCCCAAGTATTTGAATGTTTCAATTTAGATTATAATGAGATGTTAATGCTGGCTGTTTATGTCGTATTTCGAACTCTGACGTTATTTTGTTTAGACATATTTACGAGGTTTTTAAACAAATCTTTTTATTAATTAATATTGTATCTTTTACATGTAATTTAACATTATCTTTTTTGTGTTAAGATTAGTGGTACAAAATTTATTAAATCTCAGATAATGTACTTATTGATTAGCCTAATTTAAATTAACCGAAATAAAAACAAAAAAGAAATGATACAAAACTTTTTACTATCTCCCTGCCTACATTCAACCTATGCATAACTTTACTAAGTTAAGTAATCCGTTAATCTTTGTTTAGTCAACTATTAGCGACGAGGGTTCAGTTTAACTGTTTGTTAAATCTTTATTGTGACTACTGTGCACCCATTAAGTAATTGAATGTGTAGCCATTAAATACAATTTGTAACTACACTGTTGGGAGTTTATGAAGGAAAATAGGTTTTGTGTGTAAGTGAGAAGGTGAAATTAATTGATATAGAAAGTAATAATAATTGTAGAATTAAAACTGCAATTGGCATTTCTTCTTGTGTGTAAGTGAGAAGGTGAAATTAATTGATAATAGGTAATAATAATTGTAGAATTAAAACTGCAATTGGCATTTCTTCAAAAAGCCTCTTCAGACGTTCTACATGGTGACGCTCACATAGCCTTATGTATATACATATATGCCTTAATATGTGTACTCTGATGACTAGACTTTAAAAACATTTGCACACATACTTACACGCGCATTCATACACACCATACTCACACTTTACAAACACACTTTCAAACTACACTTTATACAACTTTTTATTTTCTTAGTATTTATTTTTATTTGGAACAACTTACCTTCCTACCAGGAGAGGGGCGTTGGTAGCTGCGCCACAGTTTTTCGTTTGAATGTTTCTTGTTTTTAATAAAAACGTTTTTACTTTATTTTTACTTCTGAGTTTGTTTTGGTGTTTATTTGCAGTGGTAATCATAGAAACTGCCGGAGCCTTCTAGTTACACGTGTACTCTCCGGTACCCAACAGGAGTTAAGCTGATGGTAATAATGAATATGTTCGCGTTAGCTCCAAAATTTCCAAAACCAGGGTTTTCACACTTTTTATTCTGGTTGGCAGTTTTCAGAGATGGCCAACCTTTGGGCTTACTCTTGAAAATAATTCCGCTCGATTGACATTGGAAATATGTCAGTTCGTACTTTTGATTGCCAACATGTCTATAATATAATTATAGATTCGGGATAATATCGACTGTCCTGTTGGTCTAGTGGTTAGTAGCCCTGACTGCTAGGCCGGAGGTCGTGGGTTCGATTCCCACCCAGGACAAATGTTTGTGTGATGAGCACGATCATTTGTTCTGTGTCTGGGTGTAATTTATCTATAATATGTATGCATTTAGAAATATATAAGTATGTTTATCAGTTGTCTAGTACTCATAACACAAGCTCTGCTTAGCTTGAGACTAGACGGCGTTGTGTGATAGTTAAAAAAAAAAAAAAAAAAAAAAAAAAAAAAAATATGAAGACAACATGCTTTAAAATTGAGGCAACTGTAATGTAGGTAAATTTATTTTAAAATTACGCGTTGTTATAAGGCGTCTGTTTAATATTGAAATTGGATTGGAATTTGTATTAGTTTCAAGAGTAACCACACTTATACGAGTGATACAATGTCGAAAAATCAAGGTGGAATATGTTTACATAGTGTACCTACATAACTGCATTTCTTTATATATGTGCAAAGATGCACCTACATTTTGAAGACCCAACTATAGTTTATTGTAAAATAGTGAAAAATGAAACGTCATCAATACTTAAGCACCACGGAAATTGGGAGCTCGGTGACAGACAATGCGACATCCTGCTGTTAATCGAACCATTAATATGTGATATCATGTGCTGTCTGATGCCTGATTGATTGGGTATTTTGGTCTATAGATAGGTAATATTGTTGAGGGATTTGCCTTCAAAGAGAGGGACAGTCAAAGGAGAGATGTACAATTAATGTTCACCGGTTAATACTCACGTGAATTTTTCGGTGAACATTAATTGATATGAATATGTCTCACGAAAGTTTTTATACAAAAAAAAGAGAGATGTACAGTTAGCCTTCGAAGGCTTTTTCTTCTTCTCGGGACGCGTCCCACCAGCATCCAGAACGGGACGCACAAAATCCCGCTTTTTCATCTAGCCGCTCTCTGGACAAAGAAACGCAAGAAAGAGCGAGCGAAAAAAATATTAGGTAAAGTGAAATTTGTTGATCTCACTGTATGATTAGAATTGGTTTAGAACTAAAGATTTGTAAGTTTCTTGATGTGCATTTTTTTGGTCCCGTTTTAGTCCACTTAAGTCCCGACATTTATAAAAACAGATTTAGCAACGGTATCTATGAACCATGCAATTATTCTGGTAGATTTATTCCTGCAACCTGTAGGCAAAAAGGTCAATTCTCAGTAACCGGTGAACAGATAAATCTATCGAGGTTAACCTGTTCCTATCGTAGTTGGTCTGTGGATGGGTAAGTTTATTTTATATGTGTATTATTTTTTAATTTGCCTTTATTACACAAATGATGCACTCACGCCTTTTTCCCATAGGGGTAGGCAGAAACACTAGCAAGCTGCGATCCTACCATACTCCTTTTGCTTGGTCCACGTTCACACATCAGGTCATACACGCACATATATCTGGGTTATTAACTTAAAATCTGTTGCTGAAAAACGGATACGTAAGGAAACCCCTATACCGTGACGTCACACAGATCAGTAATTAATTATAAAACGACGTTATAATTACACTTGGCAAATAAAGGCGTCGCCACATCAAAGCGTAACCATCGCAACGAATGTAGCTTGTATTATTTCGCATTGGCAAGCTCATTAGAGCGCTGTTTGTTCTGTTAAGGAATATCGCTTCAGGCTGTAGTATTGTGGTGTGGTACAAGCATAAGCTTGTAGCGGAATCGTGTTAATGGGTTTGATTTTTCATAGACATTTAATTTGATCGGTTGGAATTGTTTTGATTTATTATTATTTCATTTAGAACGTGGTTTAAAAAAATAAATTAAAAGTTTTTATTGGTCGCAAGAGCTGCTAAGCATGAGCTCCTGGGTTCGATTCCCAAGTGTTATTTGGTTTTTCTATTGCGAAATTCTCACACGCAATAGGCTCACCTACTATTACATGGAACTTAACAGCATTAGTGAAATGTGTACCCCCTCGGGGAATACAGGCGTGATGCTATGTAAGTTATTTCTGTGAATTATATAAGTTAATTTAATTTATTCCCTAGCTTCCTACCGGCTGCAACCGGTCCTCTTAATCCTATGACAGAAAAGATGCGTGAAGCCAACACTATGTTCCGACCACTTTCTATTTTCTTAAAACAAAATCCTCTCATGACTTGTTCGGCTTGCAACAAAACCGCGGTATAATCCACAAGGAATTGTTATAGGCACGCGTGTGTACATGCCTTAATAATGAAATTAGCTACCGGTAGCGTTACATCCAGCTGTTGGTCCAATATTGGCCAAATGTTGGCCAAACCTTTACGGCCACGGGGTATTGTTTAATTGAAGATGAAATGAAAGTTAGGTGTTTAAATTTTATGTGGTAAACGTTGCATGGGGTCTGCTGGTATAAGCTCATGGGTATTTAATGAAACGAAAGCATGGTGTACTGGTTTTTAATTATGGGAGTAAATATTTTTTATTAGTTATTATTATCGTTGTGTCTTTTCATTGTTATACTAGCTCAGTGATGCCTAGGGGTTCTCGGAATCGTTCTGAGTACTAGTAACCATGATTCAAAATGTTTTAAATAGTAGATATATATATTATGTGATTTTTTTAACCTACTTGCTTTTCTAACATTACATGAGAAATTGCTAACTTACAGTAAAGATAAACATTAAGAATTAACGTGGAGCAAAGTTTGTCTCTCACAGATGTGACGTGTTTGCGAAACGACTGCCATATTAATTCAATAAAAAAAACATGGCGTATTATAGACGTATATCACATATATAGGTTCTATTATACCGATTAAATCGGTCCAGACATTTAGTAGATATGGTGGAAAAAAGAAACACACAAACGTACATACCTACTACATAGATATACATACGTAAATTAACCCTCAAAACATTGCACTCCTTTTAAGGGCAGTCTTGAAATAAAAATCTTCTAAGCGAAAAAAATAACTGACTTGTTCCATGAACCAGAAACTGGAAGGAATAACACAAAAGGGCTCTCTTGTATTGTAAGACGAAATATATCGCAATACGAAATAAATATCTCCAACTAAGAAAAGAAAATACGACACAGAAAAATGAGACCTAAATAAGTCTGGTACCAACGTGTGTAATTCTATGTTATTTCTCCCAGTAGTAATTTCATAAAAGAAAATAACATTTTCTTTTATTTACTACAACAACAGAACTATTAATTGAAAAAGGAACACGTTCTTTTCCATTCCTTCCATTTAATTTCTCATTCGCTCACCACTGCAATTTTATTTGAAGAACTCATTTTCTGTAAACGGTTTCGTTCAAAAATAGTGTAGAGTTTTATGGATCAATATTGATAAGTGCCGAGTTCTGGTTCCTTTATATCATGTGAACGTAACGAAAAGCAATTTATTTTTCGCCTCTTGACAACAATATTATGTGACGTCACACGCACACTAATGCAGGTTATTAATTCCCTGTTATTAGTGGTGACGTCACGTTATTATCCGCCATGATTTGTTACGGCTGGGGAGAAGTACCACCTTAACGTTGCGCGGGAAGCCTTTAGTGTGGAAAGGCCTTTTGTGATCGAAAGTGGGAGACTTCTAATAGAAATTAATAACTATTTTGGAGTCTGTCTCGCAGTCTTTCGAAATCTGAAATGAACTGATGTTTACATAAATATTTTTTATTGTTTAATCGTTGAAATCATTCCTCAAATTAGTTTTGTACACAGAGACAAAATTAAGATTACTTGATGAAATGTCTATATCAAAGATGTTGTATTTTACCATACCAAATAAAAAAAAAAAAAAACTCATTATTCATTTTGGTCCAGATTTTACAGTAGGGTACAATATGCACAGGTTATACGGATAAGTCTGGTAGGTGGATGAAGTACTGATCTCCCAGGTATTATAATAATTATTATTTAGATTTTGCGTAACTACGTAACATATTGCATGGTATTGTATTGAGTATGCATAAGGATTTGTGTTAAATATAAGATCATAATAGTGATGTAAACAAATGTTGGTCTCTAATTTTTTTTTTCTATACAATCAAAAGTATACGTAATCTGTACAAAGTATTGTCAGTTAATCTCATGCGTGTTCTCTACACATATTTTAGGGAAAATGGTAAATTTCTTGACGTTGCGTAGCTACCCGAAATGGGTTTTCAGTAACACAGTGCCCCATTTTCTTTTAGTTTATCACTGATTGTGTGATTGCCGAATTCAAAATCTTACTGTAGTAATATCTTAGGTTTTCGCGATCACCACACAAACACATTATAATAAAACATCTTTTAACCGTATTAATCGCGTGTATTATTGGTTTATGTTTTTCCTGACGTTTCGAATACTTTTCAGCTCCGGTTAAATGTTGTTTTATTATTATTAGCACTCACTGTTTCCACGTTATCACCAGCCAGTATAAAGTCTACCATAAAATACGTTGGAGATGTATGCGATGTATGCGATCGTCAATTTCTCATTACGTTCAAAATGTCAAAACCGATACCTACTTCCCAGATAATGTCTGGAAACATTAAGCTCTCATAATATTATATTTCTCCTCAAAAAAGGCAAGAAAACACGGGAATAATAAAACATTCAAACTCTTTTATAATTCAGTTCCACAATCCGTAGATTTGAAATCTCGGCCAAAAGTTTCTTAAGTCGTTAAAAACCCAGGGAAGAAAGGGAAGGGAAGCGAAGGAAGGGAATATCCGTAAAAATACAAGGAAACGGTTCCTCGGCTCGGTTATAATTGTTGGAATTGTTCAGTTAAATACGAGTTTTAATGACTTTTAATAGCTGATCATAATGTTCAGTTACTTTTTTGTTGGTCTTTTGTTTCAGGGTTATGTCGGTTAAGCAGGGTTTGGGGATTTTGGACTGAGCGTTTTGGGATTTGAATAAATATGGAACTTGAAAATCGTTTGTAATTATAATCTTCGAAGTTCAAATGTTTTTCTTTTTTCGAATGCTTTTTTTTCTTGTTTCTATTTTATGTATATAAGCATTCTGTGACGTGACCAGCGCTTGTAAAAGAAAATTTTATATTTTTTAAGCAATATATCAAATTCAGAAAATACGAAAAATGAACTAAAGACGCTTCTCAAGATTTATTGAACTCTGTGATTCTTTCTGATTGAACATTATATTTTCTGATATAATGTTATAGATCTTTGTGATTGAACATTATATTTTCTTTCTATGTATTCAAATTATTGAATATGTGTGAGTATTTGAACGCATATTTTAATATTTTTTTATGAAGAAAGAGCCAAACTTACGTAGCATCGCACCTTTATTCCACCAAAGGCTAGGCAGAGATATACTCTGTTATACAACTACATTTCACCAATTCTATTATTAACTCCCATAGATGGTTATTCGATTGTATTCTACCGTTCAAAATTTTAACTCCGGTTTGCTTCTGGCTATTTCCAACAGAACACTTTACCGATCAAACCCAGGACCTCACGCTCACCAGACGTGTTGACGATCACAAGACCAACGAGGCATATATCGCTGAATTCAATACATTAATATTTTTTCTTTTGCCACTATTGAATTCAGCCAGCGATATTTTATGTCATATAATAAATACTTTAAATTTTCACAAAATGTTATTGGGGGTTGAGTTACCCTTGCGGCCCCCGGGTGGTGCAAAACAGGCAACACAACTCTGGTGGCATGCTTTGGCCGCGGCTGGTTACCACCCACCGCATGAAGCCATGCCGTGAAGCGACCTAGTCGTGTTTCGGGATGTAGTCCCGTGCAACCGTTGTGGGAGACGGGTCTGGCCAGTTGGATCAACTCCCAAACTATCGTTTTCCCCAAATCTATCTTCTCTACTTGGAGTGTATAGAATTCTTCTGGATCTACCTGCCTATCCTTGGCCACAACATTGCTTACCATCAGGCGAGTTGGTGGCCAAAGGTAGATCTATTCTTCATAAAAAAATTAAAAGAAACCTAATGATGAAATAAAATCACAACTGAATTTTAAACTACTCGATCACATTCATAAATGTAATTCTCCAATTAAATCATGTGGACAGCTCCATGCTGTTCATTTAATTCATTCATGAACGAATGAAATGAATGTATTTTTAATGATTGTCTGTTAGGGTGAACTGTAGGGAGGGATCTTCGGCACGATCATGGGTAGGGCAGAGGGGAAATGTACAATATTTTATTTATGTCCATGTGAGAGGACAACAGCTGTCAGCGTTATTACTTACGAATTGACGATTAATCTGATTAATAGGTTTGTTGACGAATTTAATCTTTACTTAGGGTCGGTTGCAACATAATTAACATAACATAACATTAACACTTTGCCGTACTCGGTAATCGAACCCGAGACCCAGTGGTCCCTAGCACAACTACTAAGCATGAGGTCCTGGGTTCGATTCCCGGTTCGGGCCTGGTGTGGGTAGGATTTTCTAATAGGAAATTCTCTATAGCAGGCCACTGGTAGATGGCATATATAATATATAATATAATGAAGCATTGGTGAAATGTCGGTGTTCAACTGTGTAGACCCCTGTCGACTCCTTCGGGGAATACAGGCGTGATGCTATAATCTATATTATGTGCTGAACATGCAGCAAATGTCCGAATCAATCATCATTATTAAGCATGCCATCAATATGGCCTCTCGTGCATCCGATTAGTGATCGCTTTGTCCTATAATTAGTTTACAGAGAATGCTTCTGACATACAGCCCATAGCCCTTCACTTAAGTGGGGTTATGACAATAGAAGTCATACACAGCATCACGCCTGTATTCCCTGAAGGGGTAGACTGGGGTGTAGGTTACAGTTTGTACTCCCACATTTCACCGGTAGTAAAATAAGTGGTGAGACTATTTCTACCTACCGGGCACAATTCCAAACTCCGGACTGCTGCTGAGAGTTTCTAACAGAAAAACCCAATAACACTTTGCTCGACCTGGGAATCAAACCCAGGACCCCAGGTTTCGCAGTCGCGTTTAAGAACCCCAGACCAACGAAGCAGTCGTTTCACTAGTGTATAGTATTCACTAGTGAATATAAATATAATTATAATAAATGTACACTTAGCCAAATCGAAATATAATTTTCTTATAAGCGATTTTAGTAAAATATAAGATTTTTTACGTTTTTATATACAATGTGAAAGAATATTACAATTGAAAACAAATAAAGAAAGAAATAGGAGCGCAGGCTATTTAATGTAAAATAATATTTAAAAAAATTAGGTTTATGATAAAAACGTATCATCATCCCCCTGCCCTCATCCCAATTTATTTGGGGTTGGCGCAGCATACCTATATCTGGCATGCTGCTAAAGTTTTGGCTATGTTTTATGACCGGCCGCCTGCCTGACGCCAACCCTTTTTGGGAATGCTGTTGTTGGTGGTAACCGCCACCGATACGGTCTCCTTCTATCTAACTATGTCACACCAAATGTTATCCATGCGCCAGGTTCTGATGTTATCCTAATATCACACTCCACTAATCGGGCTATGATAAAAACCTATACGTTTTGAAATTTGCATTTATACCAGATGGTTCGATATGATCCCGTTTTCACTGAAATTTTTGCATTACACGAAAGCTAGAGTTTTAGGTTCACATCTTCGTACAATTAATCTTCAACGACGTAAACACGTTAAAAGTTTCAGAAGTAGTATTAATCAGAACTTTCCAATGTTATCTTTTCTCGTGGCAATACCGAAGAATTGGATGAACAAAATATTTTTGTCAAGTTATAAATTTTTGTGGAAAAAGAATACGGTCGCGAGCAGGATTCGAACCTGCGCCTCCCGTATAAATACTCCAGGCGCTCTGACCACTAAGTCATGGCGAACTATGCTCACCACCGCGAATTCTTCGTCCACATTTTAATACGTCTTTTGACAACGTCATTGCTATCTGTTCTGTCCCACGAATCCTGCTCGCGGTAACTTTAAGGACCGCTAAGCATACGTTAATGCTTTTCAAAAATTTATATATTTATGTCTTTAAAATCTGCGATATTAATCACGTACAGTGAACACCTTTCTTTGCATTACAAAACAGCCCTATAAATATGCTCCCTACATTCCACACAATCAATTCGCACGTCGAAAACATTTCAACCACCATCACCAACTCCTGAACTGGGTCAAACTTCCACGCACATTTCCAACCGACGCGAAACTGGCGAAACTGACGTAGCCAGGTAAATTATTGGGGACATTTTTCAAGGGAACGTGCAAAAAGATTAGCGGCTCCCAAAGTTTTAAGGTGTACCTGTTAAACGCTGTTCCAGTTACGGATAATATTTAACTGAGGAAAAGTTTTTTTTATCTGAATTTTTTGCGGGCTTTCATGGTTCTTTTTTTCTGTTGGTGTTACGCACTTGAGTTAATTAGAGTTAAGTTTCTATCTCTAAAATTATTCTTTATGATCAACGCTATTCGTGGGCCGCATTTAGCTTAAAAGGTCTATAGCTTATGAGTTGAGTCACTTCAGGCGGTTGTCGGGCCTAACCCACGTTAAAGCTAATTACGCCTTACATGATGAGTTTGATGTCCCACTCCGCTAACACTTGAGACAGACGTGAGCAAATAAAAATTTTGAGTTTGAGTTTGAGTTTGAGTGATGCGCACAACGCTACTTCCAGGCTGCATGCGGTAGCCTGATGGGCCTAAACCGCGTCAAAACTACACTTACATCACAAACTCAGCAGTCTATAGTATACAATGCCTACAGAAGCATCTGGCTGGTCAATCAAGTATAACTAAAGCAACTTACCTGAGAAGTTTGACGTCCCACAGCGCTAACACTTCAGGCGGTCGTGATGCGCACAGCGCTAGCCGCGGGCCGCATGCATGTAGCCTTACGGGTCCGGCCCGGATGTTGGCGGCTGTAGGGGCTGATATAATAACGGCTGCGAACTCCTTGCTGCCGCCGAGGTTATGTTGTACCTGGAGAGGAAATAATTAATTTTATATAAAAAAAAAAAAGAAATTTAATGAGAGTAACATAATCTTCATTCTTGCTAAAGTTCACTTCATGATGTCTTCCTTATTTTTTTGTATTATAACTTTCGTGAGACACCTTCATATTAATTTATTTTTCAACGGTTATTTCTCACGTTTAGTTTTTCGGGATTGGTTTGGAACTTGAACAGAGCCCTAAGTCATCTGAGGTCATCAGATTCCTAACTATTAAAATTAAACGGGGAATGCAGAAAAATATTTTTGTATTCTGCGGAGATCGAATCTAAAGAAAGCAAGCCTTCTTTATTGTCATGTATGGAAATCAATAACGGACGCTGTACCGCCCTACCCCTTAACCTAAACGTTACAATATTGTGCAACTTTAAAAATGGAAGGTCCAACATGCAAATGATCGGCTATTTTTTTTATTATTATTATTAATTCACACAATATAAAAAAGTACGTGCAGCTATCGAAATAAGCCGTCACCCGAATTTCAACAGAGACAGTGGTTGGACGTTACCTCCTGCTTGGAAACCAGCTCTGAAGTCCGCATCATATAAAAGTGAGTTATGCTTGGAGTGGGACACAGTTAGCGTGGTATGCACGACATACATTATAAAAACAACATCTCGGACACGACAAGTGGCGGAAATGCACGAATACTTCCGACACCGAGCACATCATTGGCGCGAGCGCAACGCTACGCGGCGCAATGCAGCTCCAGTTTGACTCGCGACATCGCCGCGGGCTTAGCTCATGACTAAGGGCTCCGTTCGAGTTCGAAACTAGTCGGGCAATTCTCAAAAAATGCACGTGAGTAGTAACCGGTGAACAATAATAGCAACAATATAAAAAATTAAGATTACAAAGATACAGTTTTAGCTGTGTTTTTAGTGTTATAGTAACTTAACGGATCGCAACTAGTATCTCAGCTAGATTACAAAGTAATCTGTGTTTAAGATACCAGTCTCTTTCCCAATATGGACACAATGATCAACATTCACTTTTACCATATTGTTGTTGAATCAATTGTGGTAATTAAAGATAAATCTTTGAAAAACATTAACGCATGCTTACCGAACTCTAAAGTTATAATATTAAATGGAAAAGAATACGGTCGCGAACCTGTGCCTCCCGGATAAATACTCCAGGCACTCTCACCACTAAGCCATCTCGAACTCTGCTCACTACCGTGAATACTTCTTCCACATTTTAACACGTCTTTTGGCGATGTCATTGCTATCTATTCAGTCCCTATACAGGTCCGACACCGACACGACTAACTTTGCAGTTAATACAATGTCGTAAAGATGCAATTATTAAGATAAATCTTTGAAAAGCATTAACGCATGCTTAGCGCCTGGAGTATTTATCCGGGAGGCGCAGGTTCGAAACCTGCTCGCGACCGTGTTATTTTTCCATTTAATATTATAACAATTGTGGTAAGTTTACAAAATACTCACTTTAACTCTCCACTGTATCAGAATCTCTCTGGTATCGAAAGCGAGTACCGGCACGACGTCCTCGCACAGAATGGCCAGGGTATTAGACTCTTTGTCTAGCGTGAACCCTGACTCGATGCCCAGGTACTGCTGCAGGGAGAGCGAGGCTTTCGTCTGCCCGTTTTTCTGACGCTCCTTCAGGTCTTTGTAGAGTTGCAGGTGGACGCAGTCTGCGGAATAAGAAAAAAAGTATAAGATTTTTGAATATTTACTAAATTCTGTCAGATAAATGAATGGAAATGGAATTTGTAATAAAATGCTTTGGTTGAAGTTAATAAGCTTAATATTAAAGTTAAGCCATCTCGACCTCCTCTTATTGGTCAGAGCGCCTGGACTATTTATCAGGGAGGCGCAGCTCAGGTTCGAATCCTGTTCGCGACTGTATTCTTTTTCCATTTAATATAATAACTTTAGAGTTCGCTAAGCATGCGTTAATGCTTTTCAAAGATTTAGCTTGAAGCTTAGTTTTGCCCTAGTTTATATGTCTTCTCTTCTGTCAGTAAAGCTAAAGGGAAATAGGATGGCGTAGGTAGTCCTCGTTGCTTTATAGAATAAAAACAACAAGAATAATTTTTTTATTGGACAGATTTTATTAGTTGGCTGACAAATTAACGTATTTTTTTATGTGGCAACTCTTTATGTTCTTGGAAGTGTTGTAATTCCATAATAATAACCATATGACACAACTGCACATTCCCGCCAATATGTTCAAAATAAGAACACAGAACAACAAGAAAATAGCACAAAAAAGTAACAGAAAAAAAAAGAAAAGTATTTTCCCCACTCCAACGAGAGAATTCTTGTCAGAAATTGGACGCTCGAGTACAGTAATCAAGAAAATGAGTGTAGCAGCCAGTACTGGTACCAACAAAAATTCCTTTGCCCCGAGAAATGTCGCTACCGAGCTACCGCCTAATGAACGTGACTGTACCTGCTTTGTTCCCCTTGATACGCTTTAATGAGGCGACCTAATGACGTCAAGTTTGGCACGACTTACAAGATAAAGTACCAAGACGCTTGTGTATGCATTTTGATACTTTTTTGCACTAACATAACATAGAATCACGCCTGTATTCCCCGAAGAGGTAAGCAGAGGTGTACCCAGTTGTATTGTTGTAATACGGTTATTAAGTTCCATGTAAAAGTTGATGAGCCCATTGCCATCTACCGGGTTATCGTAAATATCATTATAGTGTAGGTATGGTTCAGAAAATTGTTAGTTCACATTATTTTCTATTTCAAGGTGTTAATTTTCCATCTACCCTGCATAATTCCAAACCCAGGGTTGCTACTGAGAATTTCCTAACAGAAAATCTCAATAACGTTTTGCCTAACCTGGGCATCGAACCCAAGACCTCATGCTCAGAAATCACTCTTGTGACCACTAGACCGACGAGGCACTAACATATATGTAACTTTGTTGAAGGAATTATCTCTAAGTTTATTGTTTGTAAGACGTATTTTACCTTCGGAACTAATGTAGCGAAAATGATAAAAATTATAAAAATTATAGACCAACTAAAACTAAAGACTAGGAGAGAAATTAAAACGATAGTACATACTACCCATTAATTTCTTGCTACATGGAAACTCGACGACACGGAGCTAGAGCAGATTTATTGCTGATAGCTTCCCTTAGTGATTTATATATTATGTACCTACTTATAGACTATAAGTTAGGAAACAAGGTAAAAATTGTTATTACATTGTGTCCCTACATTTTTTCCTTCCTTCAGCAATATTCTTCGAACATTGCCACGAAGTCTACTCATGAAAATAATAAATAAAACGAAATTACATTTAAGGACGTTTTATAAATTGCTTATTAGAACAAGATATCACACAAATTGGTCCCAAGAAGAACACATTTACTAATTACGTAACACGGTTTACGATGTAATGTCAACCTTATGTTAGTAATCTAAGGCACAGATTTAATTAACATAAAAGCTGTGAATGACATTCAGTCTTTCACCTATTATCTCATGAGTTTGTACTAATTTCTCAACAATCCAAATTAGACTCTAACAACTTAGGGCAAAGCTTTAATTTGTTTGTGGGCGGAAAACAAAGCCAAACGACAGATTCCACTACATCAAAATCGAGTGTTCCATTTTCAAATTAATTCGGGACCGTTTTCTAATTGGCGCGACGTGACTCGGCTCTGTTCGGTTCTAATCAGTGTGTGTTTGAATTCGGAATGTAATTTGTGTATAGTGCTTTTGTGATTGTTCTCGCGCTTTTGTGTAAAGTTACGATAGTTTGAATTTACGTGACGTACACAATGATTGTTATAATGGAACCAAATTTTGTGTTTGAAACTGTATGTTTGAGTTCGATTTGATTGTAGGTAAATGTATTATCTGAATAATTTTGTGGGAACATAAATTAGGGAAGACGGAAAGAAGACAAAAGATTAAAATGTAAGAATTATTTACGACCAATCGGAACGACATTCACACAAAAGTCTTCTCTTAACATTCTAGCATAAAAAAACTAAACTTGTTCCAATTTAAAAATATATCTATTTACCTTCATTCATTAGACAGTTCGAAATTCGAACACCATATTTTATGTTCGGCCATTTCTAAAAACAACACACATCTGTACATACAACGATACAACAGTTGATTCAAAAAGCCGATACGTCCACACGAAAGTACGGATGTACCGGTTACCGGTCGTAAATAACTGGAATTCGAGATTCGTACTTGTAAATTTCGGGAGAGATGTTTTTTCCGAAGTTAGAGTGTTGACGTGTAGTTGAAAAACATTTTGGAGCTCTTTCCTTTTTACCTCGCACCTAATTCCTATTGTTGTACGTTGACATTTTTATGAGAAAACTAGTGTTATGTGGCTTTTAACCAGACCTTTGAACACGTTTCAAAAAGTTTTACAGTTTTATTTTCTTATCTACTGTTTTAATATTCGATGTAAGCAAGTCGTGTAATTGGGAAAACGCTAGGCAGATTTGCCTAGCGTTTTCCCAATTACATTGGGGTCGGCGTCTAGGCACCGGTCGGCCGGTAAACTAACCGGTTTTTACTTTAGAAACATTATTCAGACCCCCATTTTTTCTTATACAAGCTGTGGTTCTAGACAGTGGCCAAATTGAAGGAGGTGGATCTATAGGTGTAACTGATTACAAAACAATTAAAAAAAGTATACCTTAGAAAATCGAATTAATTTTGCAGTTATACTGTTTTTTGCATATACGTCGCGTCATAGCCATCGCCGCGTCGCGCGCAGTTGGTAAAAGGACTGCACCGCGCGCCGACAAAGGCCGTATACGAAAATTTCAAGAAGCGTTAGCTGTTACGAGACGAATACGACGTTGACCTCTTGGCTATTATTGTTTTAATTATTTTTATACAACATATAACTTGTTGCTGTATATGTTCCTACAATATGGCCACTGTTCAAAACCACAGCCTGTATATTAAATTACTTCGACATTTTGGTACGAATATACTTCTAGTACTATATCCTAATACTAATACGTACTTACACAACTTAGGTAAGTATTTTTATCTATTGTCCCTCCCAATATCGTGAACCTACCTTTCCCTCCGCAGGGCAATCGTGATCACTACAAATCCCGCTGACCTCAGCGACCTCTTCTCATACATTTGTCATAGACATGGCGATTTCACTTTTTAAATTCGTGACAAGCTTATCTATAATAGTTAGCGTGTCTTGAATATTTGGGTCATTGTTGTTCTAGCAGAGGGGCTCGTGGCTAAGTAACAACCACACAGATCGATTGAGGTTAAGTTGCGTTTGCCGCGGTCGGTCTATGGATGGGTGACTATCATTTCATACCGAGATCGCTCCGTAGCTCGGAGAGCACGTTAAGCCGCCGGCCCTGGTTGTCAAATTAAGATATATTACAGCCGTTACGGGTAGTCTGACAACCAGTTTTACCAGGAAATATCGTATAACCTAGTAACTGGGTTGTAGAGGTCAGATAGGCAGTCGCTCCATGTAAAATACTGGTCATTAAGCTGCACCCGGTTCGACTGGAAGCCGACCCCAATGTAATTGGGAAAAGGCTAGGCGGATTAATTATTAGTTGATGGATTTATATACAATAATTTAGTTTAATTTCAGTAACTGCCTTGTTAGTCTTGTAGTCCCAAGCGCGACTGCTAGGAAGTCTCAAGTTCGATTTCCGGATCGGGCAAAGTGCACTGCTTCACCCGGGAATCAACAGGACCCGGGCAGTAGCTCTTGCAACCACTAAATAAAGTCGTATCATCTGTCTAACACGAATTTTTGTATGATTAATGAGCCCTTTTCATATTATTTATTGTTGGTTTAAGTAACACGATGATAAATTTCAGTACTTTTTTCCTCACCGTAAACCGCTCAAAAAAATCTCTGTCTACCCTAAAAATCGGGACACCAAACTCGTGTATTAAAACCTGATTACGTTGTAAGCAGCTGATTTGGTGGCGTTTTGCGTACGAAACACGTTCCTCCCCGTAATATACAATAAGTTCCCGAGCTCGTGTCAATTTACGTAAATCTTTTGCTGACATTGCACCCCGAATCCCTTGGCAGGCGTGGACGCGAATATACGGAGAGGAATTCGGAGCGGGCACGGTGGAAAGAGTCCGAATGAGCGGCGTTTAGTTAGAAGCGGTTTGGCATTTATTTAATTCAGAGGCGTATGATTTTATGAAGTTTAAGGGTTACAATTGCAGCCCTATCCTCCCTTTATAATAAAAAAAGACACGTTGAATTCTCCCATGACAAATTCCGCGCGTAATTTAACTGATGTTTTATTTAGTCATAATTTTTTTTTTATGGCATAGTCGGCAACCGAGCAGGCGGCTCGCCTGATGGTAAGCGATTACCGCCGCCCATGGACACCCGCAACCCCAGAGGAGTCGCGAGTGCGTTGCCGGCCTTTTAAAGGGTTTGGGCCTCTGGTACCCTCACTCACTAACGTTGTTTCACGCCGGTTTTCTGTGAGGCCATGGTATCAATCCGGTTGAGCCGGCCCATTCGTGCCGAAGCGTGGCTCTCCCACGGTGAAGATTTATAAGTACTACTCTCTCTTGACTCGGGCTTGTGGTGAATGCAGCTGCGATTCTTGGATCCCAGTAAAGGTTAATTTAGGACAATATGGTTTTAGTAAGCAGAAATCTGGCACAGCGGCCATCATGGATTTTTCACACATCAATCTTACTGATACAAGATAAAATACACAAGAAGATCAACTACTTCGATTTTTTAGAAAGCGAAGGCAATAGGCCAGCCATGACAACAAAGAAAGTAGGGCCGCAGAATTTCATGAGAACAACAAATAAAATCGTCACTTCAGAATCAGAAACACGCAGCGTGTGCAAACACAACACACTCCCGTATGTACTTAAATTCTGTTATCGAGGAAAAGCGCTTCAACAAGACGCCGAATTCTATTTACCCAAGGGACCTTTATGTACGAGAATATGTAATATTATGTACACTATATGTACATGTATAGGTTTAATATCTTGGGTCTTAACCCGACCAGGAATAGCCATCTTTTCCTATGAAATGCGTAGGAGATTAAGGGTTGCCTTATATCATATAGATGAATGATTGAATAAACTTCGCTAGGGCAATATATTTCAAGTTGGAATATTAAGGGAAGTATTGACAGATGTGTTTTTTCCTAATATTGCTTGTATTGTGTAAACAATTTTTTTTCACAAATCTTATAATCATTATAATTTTTTGTAAAATGTGCGTTCAAACACGTTCTTCACATTCTAAAAAAATATTTACTATTCCATAATAAATTAACATCTATGACATCCGTTATGGGTAGCCAGATACCTGAAATTCTGACAACCAGTCTTACCACGAGATATGGTATAACCCAGTAACTGGGTTGTTCTTGTACGATATCTCGTGGTAAGACGGCAGATAGGCAGTCGCTCCAAGTTGAATACTGGAATTAAGCTGTATCTGATTAGACTGGAAGGCGGCCTCAACGCAACTGGAAAAGAGCTGGAAAAGTTAGGCTAGGAGCTAAGTTTTATTATATATTATATATATATATTTGTTATATATGTAGTTATTAGTGTTTAAGTTTATGTAGGTATCCACTTTTATTTGCAACGCACGCAATCCCGTATCTGATCATTTAATACAATTAATCTATCCCAAGGTTGCCTGGTAGAAATCGCAGATCGCGATAAGGCCGCCCATTGTATAATTTAAATATTGACTATTTTCTGTCAGTGTATGTCCATTTGGTGTACAATCATCATCAATACATATATTAAAAATGTAACGGGTCGCTGTCTGTACATGGAAGATATATGAGAAAAAATATTATCAACACAAATAGCACCCAAAACAATAATTGTTAGAATTTTTGTCTGTTTGTCTGTGCGTTTGTGCACACTAATCTCAGAAACGGCTTATCCGATTTAGATGTTGTTTTCACTAATATATTTTGGTAAGCTTCACTTAACATTTAGTGTTTGTTTCGTGTCAATCGGAACATAAATAAAAAACTTATGCGAATTTAACGAATCACGTCGAACATTTGTATGAATTTGTGTTCATACACATCCACGCGGACGGAGTCGCTGGCACAGCTAGTAAAGTATATATAAATAATAAATCTTTACTTGCACCAGTAGCTATACCGACTTTGTTATATATAAGTACCTCACAAACAAAATAAAACACTCACAGTCCCATATATTAGTTTTGTATAACTTGGCAACTTTTTTCATATCCGCTGTAGTGGCAATATTTTGCCTACATACTATATGTACGTATATGTTTGATACGGAATAATCAATCATTCGCGTGACTACCAAACTTTGGAAGGAGAGGCAACCATTGCGTGTGAATTCTTTGAAGATATAGGCAGAGCTATTGCATTTTAGGGCAGATCTGTGTTATCTGTTTTTTAAATATTATGTTGTTGTTTGTTTTGGTTAGATTGTGCAACCTCTAATAACTTTAAACTTTACAAAGTTACGTAAATCTGCACCTTTATTCATGTATGTCTGGGTAAAGTAGTCAAAATAACAAAAATCTATATATACATATATAAAAACCTTATTTCCCTTTGTCACGCCATAACTTGAGAACGACTGCACCAAATTTGATAATTATTTTTTTGATGTGTTCGTCATTGTCAGAACAAGGTTTTCAAACACGATTTTTTGTTTATAGTACGGAAAGTTTTAACGGGACGGGTGAAATCGCGGGGCACTACTAGTTACAAATAAATAAAACCTTTATAAAATTAGCCATGATTTTCTGCTCAGCAGAATTTTGAACAAATACAAACAAATATGAAATTGATACAAAAGAAATACTGGGACATGAAATTGAATAAATTCACCCCTGCAATCGTTTCGGGGTAAATTGTCTTTGTTATTCCAACCCTACATTGTTTTGAATGAGATATTGAAAACCTTTGAAGATGATTTTGAATAGCTCGTACCCCTGTTTTTAGGAGGGGTGAAGAAAATTTTCGTGATACTACCGAATAAATAGCAGATTATAATAATGTTTCAGGTTTTTCTTAAACTAAATAATGGTTTTTGTAATATTGTACAAATTCTTGTTAGTCTAGTGGTCCTAAGCGCGACTGCTCACCATGAGGTCCCGGGTCGAGCAAAGTGTTATTTGAGTTGTTCTGTTAGGTAATTATCAGTAGCAGCCCGATAGATGGCAATAGGCTCACCACCTATTACTTAATAAGCAGTGATAGCCTAGTGGTATGACCGTTGGACTGACAAGTCAAAGGTCGCAAGTTCGAATCCAACGACCAATGACTTTTCGAGTCATGTGCGTATTAGAAATTAATTATCACTTGCTTATGAGCGTGAGGAAACCAGCACATCTGAGAGATGTTCTCGATGGTGTGTAAAGCTATGTCAGCCTTCGGAGAATACAAAGGTGATGCTATGTTAATTTAGTTATGTATCAAATATGTAGCAAATATTAATTACTAAAACAAGTCCTCCACCACATCTGTCCGTCTGTCTATGAACCATTTTCTCGGTAACTACTAAATAAGTTTTATTCGAGTTTTCAATAGATCTTCAGGCCGAAAAGGAAGGTTTACGTACTTATATAATTTAATGTTACTAATCCTACTTTAATAATATTAAAAAAACTAAAACAAACTTTGTGAAGAATGGATGCTTGTTAATCTTTCACGCAATAACTACTGAACGGATTTGTCGGACAGACAGTTTATAACCTGGATTAACATACTCGTATAAGATACTTTTTATTCCTGCCTCGTTGGTTTAGTGGTCCGTAGCGCGACTGCTGAGCAGGAGGTCTCGGGTTCGATTCCCGGGTCGGGCAAAGTGTTATTGAGTTTTTCTGTTAGGAAATTCTCAGTAGCAGCCCGGAGTTTGGAAATGTGCCAGGTTGATGGCAATAGGCTCACCACGTATTACATGGGACTTAATAACAGCATTGGTGAAATATGGGTGTACAATTGTGTACACCTCTGCCTACCCCTTCGGGGAATACAGGCGTGATGCTATGTTATGTTATGTTTATTCCTGCCTTGACCCAATTCTGAGTCCACGCAGACGAAGTCGCGAGCAGAATTTAGTATTTAATAAAACAATAATAATAAATAATAGAATATACAACTTCTTATCAAAATACAAAATTCTGCGACAAGAACAAAACGGCTTTCAGAAAGAAAAATCAACTACACTTGCAGTCTTTTCCCTGATACATAAAGTAACACAGTACATTAATAGGAAAACCCCAGTAGTTACCATATTTTTTGACATGTCAAAAGCTTTTGACTGTGTAGATCACAGCATACTATTGGATAAATGTGAAAGGTATGGAATTCGAGGTCCTACTTGAGTAACCGTCAGCAGTACGTAGAAATGTCACGAGTTGACGAGAACGCAATCTTGACTCCATTTAGATCGCAGCTTCTAAAAAACAAATATGGGGTGCCTCAGGGCAGTATTCTCGGACCTCTCCTTATCATCATTTATATAAACGATCTCCCAACGGTAACACCGTACCCTTCGATATTATTTGCAGATGACATCGCAATAATAATAGCTAAAAATGACTTATCCAGCGATTTCAATCTAACAGTTAATAATGCAATCAAACCAATAATGACATGGATGGAATCAAATAACCTTTGCGCAAATATTTCAAAAACTAAATACATTCAATTTTCCAATTATAAAACTATACACGAAACTTAAGCATAATTTATGATAACGAACACTTAAATAAAGTAGCAGATATAAAGTTCTTGGGGATACATGTAGATCAATTCTGCAACTGGAAAGTACATGTCAAAAATGTCTCCACTAAACTAAATAAATTTGTGTATGCTCTTCGTAACTTACAACGTATTGCCGGTAAGTCTGCTGCGCTAACTGCTTACTATGGTTATGTCGAATCTATACTTAGATATGGGTTATTACTTTGGGGCAATTCGACTGATGTAAGTAAGGCTTTTATCAGTCAGAAAAAATGTGTACGGGCTTTGTGCAATGTCGGACCACTGGAGTCATGTAGACCCCTTTTTAAACAAAACCGATTACTCACACTCGTAGAATTGTATATTTTCGAAATCTGTGTCCATGTAAAAAAGTTTTCATATCAGTTTATAAATGCTCGTGACAATTCCATTATTGGCAAAAGAGATCCTACTAGATTACTCATGCCTACCTGTAAGTCATCACTATTCCGAAATAATTGTTATGTGATGTGTATTAAAGTATTTAATAAAGTGCCTAAATGTATCCGAGAGTTACCACGACGTAGAAAGAAAAGAGTACTAAAATTATGGCTAACAGAACGCACGTTCTATAGTATTAGAGAATTTTTTGAATTGTAATCCTTTAGAAAGCCGTGTATTGGTATTTCTCTCCTTTTGCCATGTATAAATTCGGCATAGTATTTAAGTTACTGCATGTGTACATTTAAATTAATTTTATTATCATTTACTGTATTTTGCATACCGGAATGGTGAAATGTGCTGCGCTAAAATTATATTTGTAACACCTTATTTTATCCACATTTCTCGCAAATAAACGTTTCTTACTTTCTTTCTTCTTTCTTTCTTAAAAATTGTTTATTTCTCACCACAAGCCAAAAAATACAAAAAATTATTTATACAAGAAATAGTTAATGATTTTTGGTTGTGGATCGCTGGTGCCTGTGGCTACGTACCACAGGCACCAGGACCTGGTAACCTGGTGACCTGTGATACAAGTTACTAGGACCCGCCTGTTCATAGCAGTCGTCTATCTACAAAGATGATAACTTCTTCTAACTTCTTCGAAGTAATGATATTTTACGGAATATTATTACAAGATTAGATGCAAGATGTAGGCCACGTCTGGTTTTTGTCGCCTAAGGGCACTTGTGAACTCAGCTTTGTTATAATTATTGAAATAAAATGTTTCTAGATGTAAAGGATCTATTGTAAAGGTCATGTATACTTTGGAAATTGAGAACTTTATTAATATCATACTTACAATTATTGTGTTAGGGCCAAAACACAGTTATTAAACACGACGTGATCCGACATGATCAGTTATATCACACTATTCGCAAGATGACAGTGTTTATTATAATAAAACAACTTTTAACCGGATTTATAGCGTGTTTTATTGGTTTTTGTTTTTCCTGACGTTTCGAACACTTAGCAGCGTTCGTGGTCGCAGGAGGACTTAGGTGACATGAAAAATATAAAATTATTTTAGTCTACCGTTTTATATAATTTATAAAATTCATAAAATTATATTGTCTCTGACACATTTATAAAACTAAATCGCGTCGGTTTTTCCAATTATCCCTGTGAAGAAATACCGAAACAAACGCAGAGGTGGCGGCAGTATGTAATTTTCTGAGGAATAAGGTTTATGCCTGATAAATATATTTCTTATACAATGAACTTTACATTATCTAAAAATAACATATTTATGTAATTTACTTAGAGACATAATTGGGTTTACCCAATTAAATGCTTTTTTCGCATTAATTCGATTTGGAAAAATTCACAACGGGCAGTATTGACATCTAGTGTCGTGTTACGTCTGATGTCCATTGTGTGATTTTGGTCATAGGATATAATACGATTTGATTTTACTGAACACGCGTCAATTAGAGAATTCGTGAGGCGTCGCGTTTTAAAATTGTGTTTTCGTATTAAATGTGGTTAGGATTTTTGTTTTAGAAAGGTACAAAATGTATCCTTGTAATATAAATAGCCTGCGAGGAGCCCAGGACGCGCAACTACTTTCTCCATTCCCCAAAAAACACAACAAAAGAATAACAAATAAGAAACAAATAAGAAAACTAAAAAGTTCATAACTAAGTTTACAATACAACTACATACAAGTGTTTACAAAAGTAATAATTTAGTTTACAAAAACACGTCACCGGTCCCCGTTGGGATTTACACGAGGTCCTAAGAAAAAGTTTTTATTATTTTTGCAAGATATTTCCGACGTGAATATGTGAGAAAAAAACGTAATTTTTGTAATAAGTAAACAGAATCGTGTCACGTCACTATGCTCTATAATCTTGTTACAGTATTTTTGTGAATCTACTAGTATTCCTAAGTGGCAAACATTTTTTTATCAAATAAAGTCGCCTTTCAATTGTTTCCAAGATATTCCCGCCGTTTTGAAGGCGTCCCGAATTTAAATTTGTGTTTAAAGTTGAAAATATTCTTTTGTTTCCACATTTTGTGCCAGTAGTTATTAGATTATATTATTATTCTGGTTTTGTACTCGTAAATTATTTAAAAAAATATCTAGGGGCATAAAAAAAGACAAGACGCCTTTTCGTTATTGTCTAGATATTTTTCTTTTACTTTTGGAAGGTTAAATATGTCAATTATTTTGTGAATTTTAAATTCTCGTTTACATTACTTACGCAAGAAAATATTTAAGTATTAGCTGCTTTCTTTCGAGAGCCTTCTAGCTTAAATTAAAAAAATATATTCAAAAACAAAAAAGGAATGTCGTGGTAGCCGACTGGTTTCGAGCCCGCATCTTAGGCCACTAGTTGTGGGTTCAAATCTGACATATACAAATGTGAGTTTATCAATGTTTAAACACATACAGTGAAGGAAAACGTCGTGAGAAATCCTTGGTCTGAAGTCGTCAACCCGCAGTGAGCGAGCGTGGTGATCAATGCTCGCGCTATATCTGTCTGTATGGGAGGAGACCTTGCAGTGGGACATTAATGATATGATAAAAAAAAAATAGATATAATCCTTCAATATGCAACAGAATTACTAGATATATGCTTCGTTAAAATGTGGAATAAATACATAGTACATTAACATGTCCCAGATAATTGGTTCCACGAGAACATTTAAATAGGTAGGCAGATTAGGTACTCGTGTGACTAAACAATACATAAATATTGTTAAGTAAAACTGAACAACGGATAAAATTAACGACTTTATGTGCTTGTGGAATACCGTTTAATTATGGACTAGGTGTTGGTTGTCACATAACAGGAGAAGGACAGTAGTAAAAGAAAATGCAGAATACTGTAAACACTTCCTCGTGTGTTTACATAGTTCTAAATTTTTTTAAATCACTTTTTGGCACTACTTTAGAACTAAATATAGATTGATATATTAAATTGGTTTTTCGCGATAATTATCACCTTATTCAGGGGTTTTTCTCATTTCTATTATTTCTAACTAGGATCAAAAATAATAAATAAAAAAAATTCAAAGGGTTTTTGTTATCAGTTAAACGCTATGTGAGCTGTCTTCTAGGATTTATGTATGGTATTAAAGGCTCATACTATCTTAACCTCTATATTTATTAAATCATGAACCAAACATATTGTTGCTAAAGTTTGTTTGCATTTCTTTCCAGTGTCAAATAAGGTAAAATCTATGAAGCATTTTTAAGCTATATATTCTTGTTGTCTAACTAAAAGTATTTTTTTTAATTGTTTCGTCATTTTAAGACTGTGAAACAAGTAAACCTGCCTGGGTTGTGGTGAATGCAACTGAGATCCCCGGACCTCTTTGAAGGTTTGAGAAGAAAAGAGTGGTTTGTAGTCATAATATTAAATGGAAAAAGAATACGGTCGTGAGCAGGATTCGAACCTGCGCCTCCCGGATAAATACTCCAGGCGCTATCTCGACTGCAGGCGCTCTGACCACTAAGCCATCTCGACTCGGTCAGAGCGCCTGGAGTATTTATTCGGGATGCGCAGGTCCGAATCATGCTCATGACCGGATTCTTTTTCCATCTAATATTATAACTTTAGAGTTTCGGCTCAGCCACGTACAGAATTATACGTTGTAAAATAAAAATCTATTGTGTCTGCTAATGAGCGAAGCAACAGCTTATGCATGCGTTCATGCTTTTCAAAATCTTTAATTGGTTTGTAGTCATTAGGAATCCGGCAAGGCGTCCATAATGGAATTTCCACATGAGAAAAAAAGAGCAACTTATTGTTTTAACTAAGACTTCTGCAACACATCTACATACCCAGCGACTCGTAACAAAATTACCAAACGCGTTATCACGCGCGGTCGACAATCGCAATATGTCAGGGCTGCGTTTACGAGTATATTCGTGAACAGTACGCTCCGTCATTGCGTTCGTGCCGATAATACTCGGTTGCGTAACCCGATAGCCATACACTGTGCGATTAATTAGTCGCAATTACGATTGTACGAGTATCAGGTACTGAGTTTGTGGAAATCCTAAATTGGTAAATGTAAACTTGGGTTTGAATTGTAAACTGGGTTTTTCTTGGAATATCGTTGGTACATATTCGGTTTCTTTTGTGTTATTGTAATTGTGTGTAAATGTTACCTAAATCAATTTAATGTTGTAATAATTATTATTTTTCAAGGAAACATTGAAACAATAATAGACAAGAACGGGGCTTGAACCCGCGACCCTTGACATTCCGTGTCATCACTCTACCAACTGAGCTACCTTGTCGTGTTCAAATCTATTGAATTTCCAATTCTCCTTGTATTCGTCTTAAGGAGACGCCTGGTGATATTTATCTAGCAATCATTTACAGATCTACTAAACTCAGCGTTACTACTTTGCAGTTGTGAATCGCCGAATAACATCTCAATCTTAATTAATATAGTCAAACAGCGCCATTTATTGTTCCTTTTTTATTTTAATAGCTTTCCGGGTAATCAAGCTTTTTTTTTATCAAAAATGTATCTACGTTTGGCCACCAACTCGCCTGATGGTAAGCGACGGTGTGGTCGAGGATGGAGCACGTAGATCCAGAATAAATATATTCACTCTTTAGTAGTGTAGATAGATTTGGGGAGAACGATAGTTGGGGAGTTGATGCAACTGCCCAGACCCGTCTCCCACAACGGGTGCACCAGACTACATCCTGAAACTTGACTAGGTTGCTTTACGGCATGGCTTCGTTTGGTGGGTGGTAACCAGCCGCCATCTGGTATCCCACCAGAGTAGTGTTTTGTTGTGCATTTTTTTAACATAGATAGTATCCTATTGTTTTTCATAGTCGGGTTGAAATCAGTTCAGTACTTTATGCATCAGGAAGGCACAAATAAATATAGAGATCCTTTGGATGCCCCTGTATCCTAAATATTCTAGAAGAAAATTATGTTTCCGAACAAGTACGATGCCGATAGCCCGGACCTTACAAAAATACGGACAGAGCGTTGCATACGACATGTGAGAAGCATACCTAGTCATCCAATTCCGCTTGTAGTATACGAGCTAAACGCATACAAATACTTAAAATCATCCACTAGGCGCCAGTACGCTGCGTGTGTCTCTATGGAATGTGTCTAATGTGAATCTATGGTTCGCTTATGACAAGGCAAGGTTACATCCGTATTTTTTTCAGATCCGTGTCTGGTGGTTGGAATTTTTTCTATTATTCTTATTTTTGCTGTTTTCCATCATTATCCGGACAGAGACCTTTCCTAACCCTTGCGTCATCGGATAAGGTTGGTCGGACATAGAATCGGTTCCCTTTTCGATCGTACCGGATGTCCGATTCATCGGATAAAAAGAGAAGATAGGAGGCCTACGGCGGATTACTTTGAAACGTTGGTCAGCAGTTATCAGTAGGTTTTTTAGATACCTACCGTTTCTAGCCCGACTCACTCATCCTAAAATGTGTTAAATACTACGTAGCATCACGCCTGTATTCCCCGATAGGGGTAGACAGAAGTGTCACAATTCTGCACCCACATTTCACTAATTCTATTATTAAGTCCTATGTAATATGAGCCTAGTGCCATCAACCGGGCACAATTCCAAACTCCGGGTGCTATTGAGAATTTTCTAAAAACCCAATTTCACTTTGTCATCCCGCGAATCGAACCCAGAACTTCATGCTTAGCAGTCAGTGGACCACTAGACCAAAGAAAAAAAAAAGTTATGCTTAATGTAGTTGATTTGAAAAAAGAGCAAATACATCACCCTTTACGTCTATAATTATGTTGTTGAGATATGTTTTGACAGCGCGGTTGGCGCAGTGGTCGAGAGACCGACTGTTGCGCTGCGTGTCGCAGGTTCGATTCCTGCACGGAGCAAATATTTGTACGATCTATAGATAATTGCTCCGGGTCTGGGTGTGTGTGCATGTGAGATTAAATGTCTGTAAACGTACCCACGATACAGGAAGAAATTCCTAGTGTGGGGCAGTGTTTAAAAAAAAAACGGAAAAAATACCGGTCCAAATGGTGATATTACTTCACAATGTTATTATGATTTGACAACGCATCATGTTCTCATGTATGTACCTACCTAACGCATTTGAGACAAGTCAGGGTTCTGTTATCTTGGGTAAATTTATTTGATTCTGAAGACGAATAAGAAATGGAAATCATGACCTCATACCATCACGCTTGTATCCCCGAAGAGTTGTGCAGGGATATAATTTTGCAAAATTTCTAAATCAATATTTAGAAATAATGATTATCTTATTATTTTTTCGTTCTCATCATGTGTTTCTTTGTTCATAGGCTGGCTAGAAGGTAAAGCGGGATTTTGGGCGTCCCGCTTAGGGTAGGCCGGCGGGACGAGTCCCGAGAGGCTGGAAAAACGGGACATCTGGCAACGCTACATTTAATAAGTTAGCCTATTGTCACTGCCACTCAGAATTTCCTAACAGATAAACCCAATATCACTTAAAAGTAATTATATTAAATGGAAAAAGAATACGGTCGTGAGCAGGATTCGAACTTGCGCCTCCCGGATAAATACTCCAGGCGCTCTGACCACTAAGCCATCTCGACCTCTGCTCACCACCGCGAATTTTTCATCCATATTTTAACACGTCTTTTGTGCGACGTCATTGCTATCTATTCAGTCCCTATACAGGTGACCGAACCGACGCGACTAACTTTGCAGTTAATACAATGTCGTAAAGATGCAATTACCTTAACAATTCATTCATCATCTCTCCATAGACATCACCAACATTTTATCACCACTGACCTACAGCTCCCGATAGTTTGTCGGCGTCATTATTTTTATCGTCAAAATCTGCTATCCACCTTCACTTATCAACACCTGTCGGTAATCGTCAACCGTCTCGTTAAGTTGACATTTCACGATTTCCGTTAACGAAAGCATTTCTTTATATTGACATCGTTATTGTCAGTTTTCATCGTTAAAACTGAAGTGTAATAATGATTGAAAGTGTTTTGTTGTTTAGTGACAAATAAGGTGCAGACAGTAGACAGATCGGTATCTTCATAATGGCGCCGATTGTATCGCGTACCGATCAAATGCAATTGTTTTATTTTGCTTTTTTAACATGTGATGTGTAAACGAACACGTGCATTTGTGAGCTGTCAGTGTATTTTATTTATAGGTTTAGCTTTGGTATGTTTTATGCAGCATATTCGTTGGTCACCTGAAATATACATAGGGGCTGATTTTACCAATGATCTGTCAGCACTAACCGAGGGATAAGTTTGAATTTTTCACAGCTATAGAAATTAAGTCATATAGAAATCGAGTCTAAAATATATATTTAACTGTCGAATAGCATTATCTGAAGTTCGTTGGTGAAGTTTTAGTTTTAATTTGACAGCTGCCAATTATTGTGTCAAACTCTTTATGTAAAATATGTGCCTACATCAGTTATGATTGTTATTTTTAGTAAAAAGATAAACATGTAAATCAAACATGATATTTTTATATTTATTTGATTATCTCTCAAAGTAGCGGTAGGGATAATATGTTAGTATCAATCGTTCAAGATTATGTTAACTTAATTATGATTTAAGGTGTTTAGCATGGTACAAATAAAAACGTTGTACCTAAACGTAGTGAAATACAAAACTAGACTTTGCGATTACACTTTATAGGCAACACGGACGATCGTTCTGCCGAGGGAACTCAAATATTAATTTAGTCCATAATTACGGATAAATACTACTAATCTACATCTTAAACTTCATCTAAATCTTAATGAATCATAATATTTAGCAAACGAGCTGCGCCAAACGACGCTTAATACCAGTTCCAACGAATAAATCTCATCGTGGCGCGTATTTCTAAAATAAATACGCCCCAAGTTTGGGATGAGCATCCGAAGTAGGAGTTAATCTGCAAAGTTTGCGATTTATGGACACCCTACTGATGTACCGAGTGAGATGCGTCGTTATCGTCATGAGTACTTCACTGTGGGTGAGTAGCTACTAAATAATTCTGTAGAAAGTGATTTGGATACCAGAATTTGTTAAAATATACAACTTTAATGGTTCACGTTTGAGCCGCTTGCACGTTTTTTCGAGAATTAAGGTAGTCGGTACGGTACCTACATTTCCGAGCCTGACCCGTATGTAACCAGCCTTATTTTTACCTCTAGTCGGTACTTATGTTAAAATCCGAACTTTATACGTGTGTGTAATAGGCATTAGGTGCCTACATGTAACAGTCATTTATGTTCAAGGCAACGAATAAATAAAAAATTAAAGATGAAAAAATACCTAAATACAGATAAATCTTTCGGACACACGCCTAGGGAAAGGGAAAAATCCTGTTATATTTTGTTCGAATAATATTTTATATCATTAAAAAAAAGACTGAATGTGATTGAAGCACATGGTAATAACATATTAGGCACTAATAAACATATTTGTATTTTTTTCTCTAAGACACCGTTCATGACAATCAAAAGCTATTAAAACAAAAAATAAAAAAAACACACCTTATCGAATTCCTTAACACATTTTATGGGTTTATAACAGCAGCCGCATTACCACTAGTTATAGACAGAAGACAGATAGAACAGAAGGCTTACTTTTAGATAACAATTGCGATGGCGCACTTGAGCCACGTACGTATCCGCGCACGTCAGAGTCCATATATTTTATATGGCGAGTAGTAGTTTAGAGCTACTTTAAATCCACGCGTGACGCCACGCAATGCATGCGTCGCTGAATCAGTTCTAGCCAGTTCTAACCGTATTCTCTCGCAGAGAGTATAATGTTCTTGCACGTCATAGATCTGTGTCGGTCTCATGCAGCTCCGACTTTGCATGGGATACGGAGTATATTATTTCGGTTCTATCGGCACCTATAGATTACTTAACGGCATAGTCACTACTTAAGCTAAACAGTTTCTCCATAGTATAATATTTTTTGAATTATTGGTTACATAACCAACTATATCATTTTCGGTCCTTATCCCACTTTATTTGCGGTCGGTGCAGGATGCCTTTCTGCGCCATAGATCTCTGTAACCCTCCATTCTTAGCCACGATATCAGTTGTTTAACCAACTGCATGAAATTAATAAAAAAAATCTACATTTTTATATTACTTTATTGGACACATTTTACGTAGCAGACCTTCTGTTAATTATTTTATTTTGTCAGTAACCCCGTAGATAATCGATGAATATAATCGACATGTTCATAACTGTACGAATGTTCATCAATCGTTGGAGTCGTGACCATTGTTGTGAGAAAGAGATACCTCAATGACAGCAGGATTTATAGTGTTAAGTCGTTGAAGACAAGGTCAAGGTAAGGCCAAAGTACCTACTTAGTTTAATTAATTAATCGACCAAGTAGATTACGATTATAGTCTGAAGAAGGGTTGAAATGAATTCAGCTTAATTATTCGCATTTGGATTAGTTTCGTGTTCACATGCTCAAAACGGTCAAGTAAAACATCGTGAGGAAACTATCTTCACACCGAGCGATATTCTTGATGGTGCGTGAAGCTATGACAGTAGTGACCTAGTTAAACAATGACACTGGGTTGTTCGTCAACCATACGATAAGATTTCGTCATCATTAAACCAAACATAACTAAACCAAAAAAAACACAATACAATAACATATGCTGACAAAACAGTCAACACAGACAACCCACTTTACATTTCACAGTTTTAACCTATTCTACTTTAAAAACATAACTTCAAGGTGTATATTTACATAAAGTAGCATTAAGTGCATTGCATGGGAATTAACCTTAGACCTTGACCGTAGCATTTGCATACAATGGGCGAAGGAGCAACTAGTGTTGCACGCTAAGTATAGAAAATTTATCGATACCATCGCGACTTTAAAATGAGTAACAATATTGATATATGAGTTTTAGTAATAGTATTTATAGTATAATAAATGTATTCAGAACTTCAAGGGAAAATATTAGCTATTAATCTGATTAAAAGTTGCTTTAGTTTATGACTTTTATGAGTAATATTCATATTTAGGATTACTGATGGCTGTATATACTTGTATTAGTTAGATTTGTATAGAGTTTTTTGGCAGTAGGTACCCTTAATCTGGTGCTGGCTATGCGATGAACTCGCGAGAAAACTTAGAGCTCCGGTTGAGTTTAGTTTTACTCAGGCATTCCCTATAAAATGCACTGAGTACAGCCGTATATAATCTATAAAACGTATCGATAGTAGCTAATGAGCATGCGATAGAGTTGAATTTGAATTCTATATAGACAGATTAAGCAAAACCATCTCAACCATCTCAATATTCAGTTTCCCAAATAAAAATAAATAAATATCAAGACATTTTTTTTTTATAAAAAATCGATATCTATCCATTATTGTTCTTCGGTTACTCACTTGCATTCTTCGGGATTGCCCGAGTAGTTTCGAACTGGTACGGAGCCCTTAGTTATGGGCTCAGCCCGCGGCGATGTCGCGAGTCAAACTCTCGAGTTCGAAACTAGTCGGGCAATCCCGAGAATGCAAGTGAGTAATAACTGTTGAACAAGAATTAATATGAATGTGTCTCACTAAAGTTATTATACAAAAATCGATATCTAAACCATCGATAGTTGCCCAGCACTAGGATCAACACTTTATGTGTTGACGGATGAACAATGAGAAATTGAAAGCAGTGTTAATATGTATAGGGTTTATGTATGAGTATTAATACGTACGGGGTTTATGTATAGGTGTAAAAGTATTAAATATTACAGGTTCTGTATGAGAAGAAATGCACAGAATTAGAAATAAACAACAATTTTAATTTAAGAGAAATTTTTGAATAAGCATTAATGTTATAATATTAAATGGAAAAAGCATACGGTCGCGAGCAGGATTCGAACCTGCGCCTCCCGGATAAATACTCCAGGCGCTCTGACCACTAAGCCAACTCGACCTCTGCTCACTAACGCGAATTCTTCTTCCACATTTGAACACGTCTTTTGGCGACGTCATTGCTATCTATTCAGTCCCTAAACAACAATAATTTCAAATTGATCAACGAAATTTAAAGTAAGGGTTAATTTTAAATATTGCTCGGACTATTTTAAATAATAGATAGCAAAATTTACTGTGGATGAAAAAAAAATTAAAAAAAATTTATTGCAGACTTGTGTTGACTTCCGTTTAGATTAGACACAACACTACTGCAGTGGTTATATTGGTCCAGTGGTGAGAAACACAGTTGCTAACTGTTGCCCTATATTCGATTCCCGGGTCAAGTGTTACTGTTTTTGATGTTTTCTGTTAGTAAATTTTCAATATATCTGCCTGCCTAGCCTTTTCCCAATTACATTGTGGTCGGCTTCCAGTCAAACCGGTTGCAGCTTAATACCAGTATTTTACATGGAGCGACTGCATCTGACCTCCTCAACCCAGTAACTGGGTAACACGATATCTCGTGGTATGACTGGTTGTCAGGCTTTCAGGCCTCTGACTATCCGTAACGGCTGTCATAAATCTTAATTTGACAACCGGGACCGACGGCTTAACGTGTTCTTCGAGGTACGGAGGGGTATCGGTATGAAATGATGGTCACCCATCCACAGACCGACCGCGGCAAGCGCAGCTTAACCTCGATCGATCGATCTGTGCGGCTGTTACTTAGCCACGAGCCCACCAGTAAATTTTCAATAGTAGCCCGGATAAGGATATTGAGATAATAATAAGGGCATCGGTCTTCTTATCGTGTGGTTAATGAACCGTCCAGTGTCACAGTTTAAACCACCCGTAGGTCTCTGACATGGCTTTCAACACCATCGAGAACATCTCTTAGGTGTGCTGGTTTACTCACGATGTTTCCCTGCACTGTTTTAAGCAAGTGATCATTAATTTCTAATACGCACATAACTTGAAAGTCGGTGATGCTTGCCTTGGATTCGAACTTGCGACCTTTGACTTGTTAGTCCAACAGTCATACCAGTAGGCATCGGTGAAATATTTAGACCTATTCCTATTTTTACTTTCATGCAGGAATAGAGTCCCGAACCCACGAACGGTGAATCTAATCGCTTAGTCACTGAGCTACTCAATATAAAAATACCAACTAGTATAAATATAAAGGCTTTTACAAGTCCTGAGTAAAACCAAGAGTTTATTCTAGTTGAGAACAATTCTCATATATTTAGATTTTGGAGGTCGCCTCGAATGGTCCTTTTGGGAACTTTTCTAAAAGGTCTTGAGCCATAAGTTACAATATACTACAATTGAATAAAACCTTTCCTTTGAATACAAAAAGGGACAATAGTTCTTTTTATTAGGAGAAGAAGTTTAAATTAAGTCAATTTCTTCTATTTGGAAAGATTATTTGTTCTAATTTTTTGAAATATCTTTTTCAATGATTTAAAGTCGGCGTATTATGATTCGGCGTTATAACAAATATATAAAAACAAAATAAGTGTAAAGGCGACAAAAATTTATATGTCTATAACTAACGTCGTGTTTATGATGTCGCGCAGAAACAGTTGTTTTTCTAACTGTTATTCTAATTACTAATGAGTACTTGTTAATAATAATAATAATATCAGAGATTTTCGCGATCACTCCACATTATAATAAAACAACTTTTAACTGGGTTATTCGCGTCTATTACTGTTTTAGTCAAGAAAAAAAAAACAATAATACTCGGTGGTTAAATAATTCTCACTGTTTACCAAAAGATCTTGCAAATGTATTGTAAAAATGATTACTGATGCCTGTTGTAAGTCATTAACATAGCTTATCACAGAACCATTGAACCCATCAACACAAATGGTCCCTCCTCTTCACGGCTCCCTTACTATCCAATATTAAGGAATGACGCAGCACATCAGATTTCGTATTACGCTGCGATTTTTCCCGAATCATGCCGCCCTTACCTTTTAGTCAAGACTAGTAAAGACTTATTTATGAGATTACCGTGACATATGTTGGGATTTTCAGTGCTTAATGTAAAGCGATTTTGTCAGATGCGGGGTTAGTTTCAAATTGTGAATTTGATTTTGTTTTGGGTGTAAGAATTTCTTACTCAATTCACCGTATTTTTATCATTACTGAAAATGTAATGAGTACATAATTTTGAGATTTTTTGAGGTTGATGCAATATCGTTTTCTTTATAATAAAAACTCCGTAGTGATAGTGATTGTGATGAGTTTCTTAATAGTTGCCTTTTCTGGTAAGAGGTGATGAGAATGTCATATACTATCGTCAGTAATTACTTTAAGTTAATTTGTACAACTGTAGAAGTTGACAGAATTTTAACAATACAGGTTTTTTTTTTATTTACACGATATCTCTTTCGTAGAATGGTGATTTTTAGGTTTTATTTGTATATATGTATTTTCAGAAGAGGTAGGCAGAGGTGTACGGAGTTGTTGATACATTGGTACCAATCACCATTGTTTTTTGGCATACTAGTAATTTCAAACACTAAACAATTTGCGCCTCCTGGATACGTATTTAATCCATTTTGGTTTCCAACAAAACTTATTACTTTAGTGTTCGCTACGCATGCGTTTATGGGTTTGTAAAATTTATCTGTATTAACTTAATAATAACAATGCCTGAACTGTCACTCGAACCCAAACATCACGATCAGCAGCCGCGCATGCGATGCACCCGAGCACCAGACCAATAAGGCAGACATTTTCACAATAAACAGAAAACTGTATATGTTGCAGTAATCTATGAATACTAATTTCGGAGTAACCAAACTTCGCGACTGAATAAACCCCGGTATACATGTAAACGAGAACTATAAACTTTGTCAAACGAAGTGACGCATCCCGGAATATTTAGCGGGATTTGCAAAATTTTGCAATTCTAATAACTAGCTAGTTGATGATTCAAATCCTGTGTGTATTATGCAATAGTTAGTGATGTGCGTATCCTGGTTTGCGATTCCGATATCCCGGGATTTTATGGTAGAATTTGGGTCGGGTCGTAAAAGTTGAATAAACATTTGGTGTTTTTTTTTGCAAATGATCTTACGTGACAGTGATTCTGATCGCGGTTAAACAGTTTTTGTTTATAATACGGGGTACCACAACCTTCTGTTTCTGTTTGTGACATTTTGTTGCTTAGGTAGTTCCGATTGCTACAGCATGTATTTTGTTACTACCTTGTTGATGTAGTAGTCTCAAGCGCGACTGTTGAGCCACGAAGTCTTGGGTTCGATTCCTAGGTCAGGCAAAGTGTAAGTTCAGGGTTTTTTGTTAAGAAGTTCTCGGTAGCAGCCCGGAGTTTGGATCTGTGATGATGGATAGCAATAAGCTCACCAGCAATAGGACATACAGCATTGGTGAAATGTGTTTATAAAACTGTGTACACCTCTTCGGGAAATACAGGCGTGATGCTGTATGTATATTTTGTATTGATATTTTACGGTCTATTTGTTCTGTTAAGATATAGCATGCAGTCGTTACTTCTCACGGATAAAAACATAAATTAATTAGATTGATTTAGTTACATAAAAACTTTATTTCGATACGACGATTAAAATTCACATATTGCTAAAGCTGAAACGTATCGAAATTAACCAAATTTATATCAAATACTAACGAGTAGTCTGCCAATGTCATTCAGACAGACACGGTTGTTAACTTTTGACAGCGAATTGTCCGTTCATCTAGAAATAATCCCGCGATTCTGTGAATTTTGTTCCCGCGTTTCATTTTGAGTATTCCAGCACTATTTAGTATTTATGTTACAGATTCGTTTTGGTTGCGTCATTCCTTTGCTCTTTTGATTTTAAATGACTTTTTGACGTAGAATATGTCATAAATATGCTAGTGTGTACGGGGTCTACATATTGTTGGAAATGGCGGCGCATTTTAATGTTTTTTTATTTGTAATAACGTGAGTCTATGCTAATGTGTTGTAGAGAGTAGCTTATGTAAATGGAGCTTCCGATAACTTTTGTATTTTTTTCTAGCAGATACTTAATTGGGGTTTAGGCTATCTTTGTGTATTTTTATACACAAAGATAGCCTCACATTTGTATTTCTCAATTCGAACTCCACCTTAACTATTTTGAGGCAATTTCTACATTTAATTTAGACTTTTATTTAATTTGTTTTGCTTTAATACCAACGGTTTGAAACTAATGACAGTAATTAACGTATTATTTTTAAAATCACTTCGCTATCGTTTTATATCTGTTTCAAATCTTGATATATTTTAATAATTATCTGGTCGACTGAACATATCTGTCGTTCTAACTAATATTCGCGTAATTAAATTGTTATTATTTAAAGTTCTAATTCTCGTAAATAAATTATTATTCTAAGATCTTTTTATATTCAGGATACTTCTGCCCACCCCTTTCTAACAAGAGTACGATACTCGCCATAAGGTGTTACTGGAAGGGCCGTTGCCCCGGCACGTGACAAGTGCTTATTTTGCGCCAGTGACTCATGCGCATGTTAAGGGCGTCACACACGACGATCGGAAGTCGTAATGTTTGTTATGTTCCACTAGTTAGATTAAACGTTTATGGGTTACTTTGGGTTCATTTGGTGGAGTGGTTGATTTGAATAGATATAGATTTGGTCGATAGACATATATAGATTTGGTCTATAGACAGAAATAGATTTGGTCGATAAACAGAAATAGATTTGGTCGATAGATAGAAATAGATTTGGTCGATAGACACAAATAGATTTTGTCGATAGATAGAAATAGATTTGGTGGATAGACAGAAATAGATTTGGTCGATAGATAGAAATAGATTTGGTGGATAGACAGAAATAGATTTGGTCGATGGACAGAAATAGATTTGGTCGTTAGATAGAAATAGATTTGGTGGATGGACTGAAATAGATTTGGTCGATTGATAGGTATACATTTGATAAATATACAAGCCGCCTTTAGGCCTCTGACATGGCTTTACACACTTTCGAGATCATCTCTCAGGTGTGTTGATTTCCTCAAGATGTTTTCCTTCACCTTGTTTGTAATGTTTTGTGTTCATAAGTATAATTATCAACTGTGTGTGCTACCATTATTTTATGTGTGTGTGCATGCTTGTGAGATTGCAAATAATTGGACGATTATTTAGAACTAGCTGTTCCCCGCGTATAATTATAATTTAATTATCCCAAGTTACTCCTTATATAGTCATATAGTAGTTATATAGTAATCTTATCAGAATCGGTCCAGTCGTTTCGAAGATTAGCCGGAATAAGCAGACAGACAGACAAAAATGTTAAAAACTGATTTTTAAGCATGGTTGCAAATAACTGTATGAACTTAAGAAAAAGCTATTATTTTAACTTTAGAAGCAGAAACTTCAATTTTATTTATTTGTATTGTTAATATTTGCATGAAAAATCAGACCGCAGTAATTAAGTATACTTATTTGCTAGAAGACGATCAAGGGCTGGACATATCTATTTCAGGCATATTTCAAACGGAAGCACCTGACTTATTTAAATAAAATCCTTCCTCATATTTAACAACGCCTTTGTATTTATGCAAAACTATTTCGCTACACATGTGTAATATCCCTTACAAAGCAACCCTCTGAACAAACGTCAACCTTCCTCCACGTAACTAAGGCTCAAAATTGTGCATATTTAGATTAAACATAAGCTTTTTTAACCATGACTAGTTAACAATTGTTTTAGGCACGTACCAGAATACTAATTACTTTTAATATAGTGTTTTATGAGATAAATAACTATCATTTGGGTAATTGGAAACAGGATGCAGTTATTTGTGTAAAATATTACGTAATGCGGCCTGAATAATATTTTGGTAGAATTTACAATGAAAGGATAAAGGGCTTCATTGGCCTACTAGTCGCAGGGTCGACTGCCGAGCGTGTGTGTCATGTGTTCGATTCTTGGGTCGGGTAGTGTTATAATGTGTTTAAGGAAATCGCATATAAGGAGTCGCCGCTCGGAGTTCGGGATTGTGCCCGATTGATGGAAATAGGCTCACCACGTCTAACATGGGACTAAATAACAGCATTGGTGAAATGTGGGTGTACAACTGTGTATATCTCTGCCTACCCCGTCGGGGAATACAGGCGTGATGCTATGTTACAATTAATGAATATTTTCGTGTTGCTATTTTACTGTAGTTTCGCAGCGTATCAAATGATGTATTATTTATATACATCACGCCTATATTCCCAGGAGGCGTCAGCAGAGGTGTAGATCATTGTAAATCTACACTTACTTTCGCCAGTTAATTTTACTCGCGACTTTGCCGAGCTCCGTTTCGAGTTCGAAACTAGGCGGGTAATCCCGAAAATTGCATGTGCATACTAACCGCTGAACAATAATAATTAATATGAATATTATACAAAACGAGTAATTATACAAAAATTTAATTGTAGCATTGACGATCTGATGATGAAGATACCTTCACGCCTGTTGCATAAAGCATGACAGCAGATAAGCATCTACACAATTTGCAAATCAGCTTCTAGGTAAGGAAACCAGTGGCCACAGCTGATAACATATTCTGTGCACGAGGTTGGTTAACGATGGTAGCGCCCCGTAGCACGTTGGACATCTTTACCGGTACACCATACGAGTAATAAGTACTTTATAGTAGGCAGTCGGTTCCCGGCAAAAAATAAGAGTTATAATCCCTGTGGTTTTGCTAGATAAATATAAAAAATGCATATTAATATGCAATTAAAGATAAATCTTTGAAACGCATTAACGCATGCTTAGCTTTCAAAGATTTATCTTTAATTGTTAAGGTAATTGCATTACGATATTGTATTAATTGCAAAGTTAGTCGTGTCCGTTCGGTCACCTGTATAGGGACTGAATAGATAGCAATGACGTCGCCATAAGACGTGCTATAATATGTATGAAGAATTCACGGTGGTGAGCAGATGTCGAGATGGCTTAGTGGTCAGAGCGCCTGGAGTATTTATCCGGGAGGCGCAGGTTCAAATCCTGCTCGCGACAGTATTCTTTTTCCATTTAATATTATAACTTTAAATGCAATTAAAATACTGTTATTTTAATTGTATGGCGTCAATTCTAATGTAGCGAACACAACAAAATTTGGAGCATTGTTAATTAACCGTTTCCATAAGAGCTAGACGGCATGACGTCAAATTCAAATTTAATCATGTCAACATAAAATTTCCATACGATTTTCATTTGACGTCTCTAATTTTAATGGCTACCTAATACTGAGCCTACTAAAAAAGCTCGGAGCGTTTAATTTGACGTGCCTAAATTCGAATTTGACACCTCTTATTTCGTCCTGTCTTGCTCGTATAGTAACAGTTAGTATATGGTTTTTTAGACCCTAGTTGGTCTCAGAACACCTGACGGCCAGAACTTGGCACTAAGGAAGAGGTAATTTGAAGGTGGTACGATTTAAAGTTTTTAGACCTTTCCTCTCGACTCCGACCACATCTTCATTAGAGCCACTCATCTAATCACTATTTAGACACTCGTTTATCCAAGCTACCAGTAACATAATAATCAATACTAATATTATTACTACGAAAGTAGCTCTTCAAGATATGTCTTTGAAAAAGTATTAACGCATGCTTAGCGAACTTTAAAGTTACAATATTAAATGGAAAAAGAATACGGTCGCGAACAGGATTCGAACCTGCGCCTCCCGGATAGATACTCCAGGCGCTCTGACCACTAAGCATGCTAGAGGTCGAGATGGCTTAGTGGTCAGAGCGCCTGGAGTATCTATCCGGGAGGCGCAGGTTCGAATCCTGTTCGCGACCGTATTCTTTTTCCATTTAATATTGTAACTTTAGAGTTCGCTAAGCATGCGTTAATGCTTTTTCAAAGACATATCTTGAATTATTAAGGTAATTGCATTCTTTACGACATTGTATTAACTGCAAAGTTAGTCGTGTCGGTTCGGTCACTTGTAAGTACTGAATTGATTGCAATGACGTCGCCATAAGACGTGTTAAAATATGGAAGAAGAATTCGCGGTGGTGAGCAGAGGTCGAGATGGCTTAGTTGGTCAGAGCGCCTGGAGTATCTATCCGGGAGGCGCAGGTTCGAATCCTGTTCGCGACCGTATTCTTTTTCCATTTAATATTGTAACTTTAGAGTTCGCTAAGCATGCGTTAATGCTTTTTCAAAGACATATCTTGAATTATTAAGGTAATTGCATTCTTTACGACATTGTATTAACTGCAAAGTTAGTCGTGTCGGTTCGGTCACTTGTAAGTACTGAATTGATTGCAATGACGTCGCCATAAGACGTGTTAAAATATGGAAGAAGAATTCGCGGTGGTGAGCAGAGGTCGAGATGGCTTAGTTGGTCAGAGCGCCTGGAGTATCTATCCGGGAGGCGCAGGTTCGAATCCTGTTCGCGACCGTATTCTTTTTCCATTTAATATCTTAATACTATAATCAAGAAAAAACACTTACCAAAGATTTTAAACTTCAGTCACAATAAACTAAATCGATTGTGTAATAATTAAATACCGTAAATGGACAAAAGACTGTGAATTAAAGTATTTCTCAAATCACAAAAATATTACCAACATGTCTGACCTACTACATCTCACTACAGGAACTGAGTAATACATACAAATGATTCATTTACAACAAATATAATAAATTAAATTAGTTGTCTGAAATTTATTAAAAGTTAGTACAGTCAGCGACAACATGTTTAAAAATATATAGAGTCCGGATCAGGCCGTTGTATAATATATTTTTAAATATCAGGTCCTAATTTATTATGTAATTTCCTTTTAAGGGGTCAATATGTAAGTGATAAGGATTCATTTAAGCCATAACTCAAATTTTTACAACAATTTTATTTTTTCTTAATGGTCACCGTTCAAGGAGCAGTTTTCGTCTTGCTAGTACTATTTTAATTACAAATAATTTGTTATATCCATTTAATTCTTAGCTTATGTGAATGTATTTGACTTATATATTACCCCTTTCAAAAGAAATTACCTAATAAATAAGGGCCTTATACATAAATAAACAAATATAAAACAGTATTTAGTTTATAAACTATTTCCTTAAAATTGCTTAGTTGGGTTTGACGAAACAATAATTTAAACTAAGAATTGCAAAGATTAATCATGACATGACAATGAGCAGAGGTCGGTATGGCTTAGTTGGTAGAACGCCTGGAGTATTTTTCCGGGAGGCGCGGTTTTTACCAGTGGGCCATGCTTCGGCACGAATGGGCCGGCTCGACCGGAGTGATACCACGGCCTCACAGAAAACCGGCGTGAAACAACGCTTGCGTTGTTTCGCCGAGTGAGTAACGGAGGCCCAAACCCTGTAAAAGGCCGGCAATGCACTTGCGACTCCTCTGAGGTTGCAGGTGTCTATGGGCGACGGTAATCGCTTACCAGGCGAACCGTCTGCTCGGTTGCCCACTATCCCACAAAAAAATGCTTTTTCTTCCGACAAAAATTTCATAACTTTAAAGTTCGCTATGCATGCGATAATATGTTTGAAAGATTTATAGGTAACATTCATGACGTCACGCACGTCACGCACGGTCCTTCGCCTAACCCTTTGGGTATACAGGCGTGATGGTACGTTCATTTGTTCATGTTCCAATAATCAACACTACAGTCGGTGAAGTTTTTGTACCAGCTTGTTGATCGACCTCTGTCGCCGATTGTACCTGCTGCATCCCACCACGACTGCGCCTGGTGATAAGACACCGTGATGTAAAATGCAAATGTTCCACGTTAAGTCCCGGGTTCAAAGTTTGAGTGTTTGTAATCCTGAATTTTGTTCATGAAAATTTTGTGACGTATTTTCGCTCGACATTATAGTTCGTATTCTTTTCCTTTGAACCTATATTTGAGTGTATATATAATGCACATAACATAGCATCACGCATGTGTTAACCAAAGGGATAGACAGAGCAGTAATGTATCCCAACATTTCATCGATGTCGTTAGTAAGTCCAAGTTAGCTAGTGAGCTTATTTCTATAAACCGGGAACAATTAAAAACTTTGGGAAGAAACTGATATTATTTTTACAGAAAAAAAAGATGACACTATACTTGACCCGGGAATCGAACCCAGGATTTGGGTCCCACCATCAGGATCTTGTTCTTTTTTTGTTTTCAGTGGGAAACTTTCAAAAGGCGCCCGGCCTTTGGGGATAAGACCGGGGAGTGTGGGATTTTTACCTCACTAAAACCAACCCGGTGGTCACCATCTGCACATCAAGGGGGCACTGGATCCTCTTAAGAGACCAGCTCCAGAATCCCACTATGCAACGCCTATTATGGGTCTCCCCTGAGCCTCGCTGTGCACGGCAGCACGTCACCACTATGCCACCGTGTTCTCTGGGGTAACTTAATGGGCGCACAAAGCCCCGCAAAGGCGAAAAATACACATTAACACTTTTTTAGTTTTTTCTGTTAAGAAATTCTCAGTACAGTTGGGACATGTTCCCGGTAGTTATCAATAGGTTCACCAGCATGCGACTTAAGCATCGGTAAAATGTAGGTGTAAAAAAGTAGATCTCTGCTTAAACCTTCAAGCAATACAGGAGTGATGTTACGATATAATATCTACACGTCCGACCAAAAAAAACTAATACACATTCCTTCAAACGGCCTTCTATATTTCCTTTTATTCATACATGAATTAATTGTAACGTTGCATGAAAACATCACGCGATACCATTTTTTCCTTAGATGGCCAATCACTGTTGCGCGTCGGGCCACAAAAAATGGCCCAGCAGCGGTTGAACGCCCTCGTTCGCGAATATTGTTGTATCTTGGTTATTACCACTTTTATAGCAATGCGTACTAAATTGTTGATCTTAGATTATGTTTTTGTATCTGGGAAGACGTTTTGTTGTGGATTTCGTGATGTGAATGTTATAGTGGGGCATAGAAATAAAATAGGTTTGTAAGGAATGTTTTTATGTCTGTGTTATGTGCTGTGTAAGTAAAATATGGAAGATGTTTATTTTATTGTATGGGTTCAATATTTTGGCATTAACAAATTCATGACATCAATATTTGATGGCGGAGTTGGCGGACTAGTCGAGAGACCGACTGACTGCTGGGCGGCCGTCAGGATTCGGTTCCCGCAAGGAGCAAATATTGGTTTCATCTACAGATTTAGATGATGTACAGTGTGTATTTGTGAGATTATGTGCATGTAAACGCGCCTACTATACAAGAAAAAAATCTAGTGAGTGTCTAAAATTTTATTAATTATAAGGTCTAGAAATATTCACGTAAGTTTAAGACATTCTTGAGTTTAATCCAGTTTTAACATAATCGTGACTATAATTTATCCTGCGCTGAACCGCTCAGAATCGTCGACATTTTAACGCCTCTAAAACATGTTTTAGTCATTTAGACTGTCTAAGTACCTCATTTATCCACATCAGCTCAACCACGTAATAAATCTATTTCAAAACAAATTCTTAGTAGAAAACGAACGTGATATAAATAAAAATTGTCTTTTCAACAAGCTGTGAACCGCCATATTGGACGCTGCTCTTATTAAGTTAACAAATAGCTGTTCTTCTTATCTGACCGAACTCTATAACTTAATATGGCCCGCAGTGCACCACTAACACCGATCCGTCAAAAAAGAAAGATTCCCCAACAGCTCTCGTCCACTGTAGAGCATTTCATCAGTTTACGTCAATACAGTTTTTTGCACTCCAGTGTACGTAGTATTTATTCCTTTTGTTGCTGCCAGTGTTACAATTTTTTGGCCCGACTTTTATGGTTGGGTCGGTAACGTAAATACTGGGTTTTTTATATGGTAGGCTTTGTTTTTATTCTTTTTGTTTTGTTTTTTGTACACTGCTGGACATATCAAACTTGCGGTTGGCTAGTGAAAAATATTTCCTGTGTTGCGTTCAATGGTCAATAAATATTGAGCCGGGCTTGTAGTGATAGGCAAACTGTTTGCCATTGCGTAGAACTTGTGTGTATACTTTTATTTGCTATGTAGTGTATTGCATTCGGGAGCTTGTGTGTACTTTATATGAACATACAATCATTTGTTCACGCCTGCCCAAAATAAAGGAGTGTAATGTTTTTATACATGTTACGGTCATAATAATTGTTTTAATATTTCTATTCTGCCTGTCCTTCACTTTTAATGATATTTAATATAAACAAAATATTTAATATATGAAACAAAAATTTAAAATGACACTGAATTGATTATTTTTGTATAATAACTTTCGTGAGACACATTCGTATTAATTATTTAGAGTGCGACTAGCGACATCGTTGCGGGCTCAGCTCATAACTAAGGGCTCCGTTCGAGTTCGAAACTAGTCGGGCAATCCGAAGCAAGCACGTGGGTAGTTACCGGTTAACAATAATTAATATTTATGCTTTCACATTACTCTTTCCATTTATAGTAGTAATTATAAGATTTTTACAACCTTATCTCTCATAATAGAGACTAACTTTAACGAAAGATATATATTATAATGACTCATTTAGATGGGCCTATAGATATACTAAATTTTTATTATATTTTCAATTAAGTCTATCGAAGTCCACTGCCGCCTCTGAGGCAGGCAAAGGTTGCCTGGTAGAAATCGCCGGGTGCTATTTTTTAAGTATTATTTTATTTTAAATTTTCTTTTAGTTTGTTATATCGGTGTACAATAAAGATTTTAATAAATAAATATTATGTCTATTGTGAGGAACCAGTACCCCCCTCATATGCTGATTGTGACCGCCGGGGTGGTTTTAGTGAGGTAAGAATCCCACACTCCCCGGTCTTAGCCCCAAAGACCGGGCGTATTTTTGGAGCTTTTGCCCTGAAAGAAAATTAAGGAAATGATATGTGGAATGGCCTTTTGAGGAAAGAACCATAGCAGTTTCGAATTGACTTGTCCTAACTGACGGCACACATGCATCAGTCATCGTGTAGCTCAACCATGTTATAGGGACCTCAACAACCTTATTATCTCACAAATTAGACCACAACAAACAACTTACAATCAAGTGTATGGTGTAAATAAAATCAGTTATAGAACGATATAATTTAATTACACGGACTACGTTGGTCTCTGTCGGTTCCCACGAGACGACGTGTTTGGAGCCGTCTACTTTGATGGTGCGCCTTCAGTATACGATGGTATGCGAGAGAGAGGCAGGCATTAAATATTGTTTTGGGTTATGGATTTTTGTTTTAGTTTTCATCTCCTTTTTGACAGCGCGGTTGGCGCAGTGGTCGAGAGACCGACTGCTGCGCTGCGTGTCGCAGGTTCGATTCTTGCACGGATCAAATATTTGTACGATCTATAGATAATTGCGCCGGGTCTGGGTGTGTGTGTACTTGTGAGATTATATGTCTGTAAACGCACCCACGATACAGGGAGAAATTCCTAGTGCGAGGCAAAGTTTAAAAAAAAACTGTGCTTCTGTCTCCTCTTTATGAGAAGGCCCTTGCCCCTGCAGCCGGACATTTATAGACTAGTTATGTTAAGTATTTTCCAATACACTTGCTCGTGAAGTGGCTCTTATAACATCGAGTTTTAGGTTCATAATAAGGCTTATTACGCACGCGTGCTTTTTACTTTAAATTTATACACTGTTGCGGCAGTAAAAAAAAAAACTCGTATCATATATATATTCATTTTTTAACTTTAGGTTTCGATAGATGAAATAGTTAAGGAAAAAGGTATTCATATTGTAAGTTGAATATAATTTTATAATAAAACAACTTTTAACCGGATTAATCGCGTGTATTATTGATTTTGTTTTTCCTGACGTTTCTGTTGAGACACCTGATACCTTAGTCCTCCTGCGACCACGAACGCTGCAAAGTGTTCGAAACGTCAGGAAAAACAAAAACCAATAATACACGCGATTAATCCGGTTAAAAGTTGTTTTATTATAAAATTATATTTTATTATAATATAATGTGCAGTGATCGCGCAAACCTAAGATATTACTATTGAATATAATTTTACTGACATACTTATCGCTTTCTTGGTTATTTCTTTAAAATTCGTTACACGAGATAATTAATCAGCTGTTGCATATATTACACTTTCAAAACCAAAATACAGCTGTTAGAATGTTACTATGACGATAACGCCTAGTATTAAAACATAGGTACTTTCCGCATGAAATATACAACCTGAAAATATAATAACATAAATAAAACGAGTATCAATTCCCTCAAACCAATCCAGGTACACATCCAATTCTCTATAAACAACTTCAATAAACCACCAAGTTTACTTTTCATTACGAGTTGGAACGTACGTAATCAAAACAAATCATGGTTCCCTCCAACATGAGCCGTCCGACTGCCACTCGTTGTTCAATTGACTTTAATGGAGACGCTTCGCTCACAACCACAGTTTACACAGCCAGACTAAGGGTGGATGCACACGGGCCACTCGCGACAGGCATCAATGGTCAAACAAGTTGCGGATTACATTTTGTGTACTACGTAAAATATTGTATGTTGAAAAACGCAACTGTAAAGAAAGTTTTTTTTTGCATCTGAGGCTTTTTGGAATTGTATTTTTTTAACGATAAACATTAAATTAGACTGTCAGAAAGAAGCTGCACATAATATCGACATGATAAAAATCTATAAAGCAGTAATTTTAATATTAAATTATTAAAACTGAATAAATAAAATATCAAACGGCTCTTAGACATACTATCAACTTAATCTTAGTTGCATATACATCCGCCGCAATTTTCGAACGACGGATCGACTGCACAAAATCAATTGAGCAAGCAACAAAGCGAGCAACTCTTTAGTTGCAGCCGCTAGTCGCAATCATGTACAAAGCCAGTACAAAATTGAATCAAGTAACTATGTAGTTGCTTAAATGATAGTAGCCAATGTGTGGCCAGCCTAGTGGTAGCTATCGGATTTACAAAACGACTCTGGCCAGTAAAACTAACACCTCATTTAATCAGTATATTTTTAAAACTATGATGATACTGAATTCTAATAGGGTTATTGAATTTAGTTATTCTGCAACCACGTTCGTTGGAAAGTGTTCGAAACCGAAAACCAATAAAACAAGCTTATTACGGCAAGTCTCGGCCACCGACCCGTGTCGATTGCGGCCACTAGTGGCTCTCGCGAATCGCTCGTGTACACACTAAGTACAGTGTGCAAAAAGACAGGCGTGCTTGCCTCGTCTGATGTGGGCTCATAAGATATGTATGTAAGTGTCTGTAGCTTGACTTATATGCGGACTCAGTGTAAGTTAAGTTGGTAAGTTACGCTGTTACTGCGTTTACGTAATATTCATGATCAAACTGCTTCGTTGGTCTAGTGGTCGCAAGCGCGGCTGCTGAGCGTGAGGTCCTGGGTTCGATTCCTAGGTCGGGCAGTATTATTGAATTTTTCTGTTAGGAAATTCTCAGTAGCAGCCCGGAGTCAGGAAGTTGGTGGTGTGACACCCCCGTGCTGTGCCTGTTCTCTCTCTGGTAGGGTCGGATTTCCGTCCCATCGGAATATGAGAGTGAAGGAAGAAGGAGTGCACCTGTGTTTGCGCTTACACTTGTGCACTATAATATTTCCTGCGTAGTTGGCTAATCTCCATGGAGATAGGCCGCCGTGACCGAAATACGGTCGGAAGGAGTATATTCATGAACAATAGATAAACTTGGACGCAGTAGTGGCGTAAATTGTCTACTAAACTAAGACTTCTGTTGTTCAAGTTACGAATCTGTTAAAATATGTCACGGGTTTTTGAAATATATAATGTTATAATTACAAGTAGAACTCGTCAAAATGATGTATGTCGGTAAAATTTGTGGAACGCCGAAAGCAACGAAAGAAGCGAGGGTACAAAGGTAAAGCATGTAGAATCGAATACATATATAAGGCTTAGATAATGGACGCTCTAAGATAAATTAATTTCTATTCATTATTAACGCTGCAAACATTTATTGGAATTACATTATTGAGTGGGCTTTTGTTATACTGTTGAATCACAAGATCCTCTTTGAATCATATTTAAAATTCTTTAGGTATTGATGCTAATGCTAAGTATGCTAAAACTTCCTTGTTGATGTAGTGGCTCTAAGCGCGACTGCTGAGGATGAGGTCTTGGATTCGATTCCCAGGTCAGGCAAAGTGTTATTGAGTTTTTCTGTTAGGAAATTCTCAGTAGCCTGGAGTCTGGAATTTTGCAAGGTGGATGGCAATAGGCTGACCACCAATTACATGGTGTACAACCGTGTACACTCCTGCCTACCCCTTCGGGGAATACAGGCGTGATGCTATGTTGTTCATATATATGTATGTTATGTTGTTCATTGATGCTAACATTGATACCGTAATCCTATCAGAAAAACTCAATAACACTGTCCGACCCGAGAATCGAACCCGGGACCTCATGTTCAGCAGTCGCGCTTGGGATCACTAGACCCACGAGACAGTTATCGATGTTTCTATATTCTAATAAAACTTTTCCTCCATCAACAATTGAACCCGCAGTCGTATACACCGAAGGCGGTCCGCTCGAAACTCTTTTAGGTTAGATATCAAATAAAATAGATTGGTCGACCTACCGGATATATTTAATATCACTTCCCTTGATTGACACCATGACACGCGTGGGAATGTAAACACTGCACACTGCACCCTGCCTTACTTTCGTTTTTAAAATAGATTAAAAAAATTGTGTTTAAAAGTGAAGTTGCATAGTCGAGCATAGCATTGCTTTCTGATAAATGTTTTTTTTTTTTTTTTACATATATCATATTTATTTACGCTTGGCCACCAACTCGCCCGATGGAGCACGTATATCCAGAATAAATCTATTCTCTCTTAAGTAAGTGGATAGATTTTGGGAAAACGATAGTTGGGGAGTTGATGCAACTGTCCAGAACCGTCTCCCACAACGGTTGCACCGGACTACAGACCCAGAACCCACGTGTAGGGATTACATTTTAAGGGTGCACTCCTAGGGACGCGGGCAACTCAGCCCCCTTCTTAAATAAATCTTTGAATCCAAAATAAACCCAGCTTTTGTAGTAGTGTAACAAGAAGCATGATTTTGATAAATTTAGAGCAGTCTTTCCCAACGTGGGCGATAACGCCCCCTTGTGGGCGCTGCAGGCCTAAAGGGGGGTGGTAAGAGACCCAGAAAAAAAAGGGGGCATTGTGTAGGGCTTAGAGGTAAGCTGATACTCAAATATCAGAAAATAGTTTTTATATTGCACGATTTTGAGGATAGGATCAAATGATGCCGTTTTGGACGACTTTAACAAGAGTGCTTGGTGAAAATCGAACAGTTTGCTGACTGTACTCTATGTTACAGTGGCGTGCCAAAAAATTAAGCCACTCTCGTAATAAAAAAAAGATTGCGAGTACACTGAAGTTCAGAACATTTTGGCAACGAGGATTGTTACGTAATGCTTTTTATGAAACTTAATGTTTTTCGTTTTAATTCAATTTCGAGGACTTTGTAAGAGGGATGTAAGTGAAACGAACGAAAGTTGCAGGAAATTATTTAAGAAATTTTTATTTCATTTGGTAAATACTGAGAAGACAGACAGACAGACTACAAACATTTCGTGAAATAAAAAATGAATTTTCTTATAAGGCTGAAAAGCCGATTCGAATCATCAACATCAGCCTATAGCAGTTCACTGCTGGACATAGGCCTCACCAAGGTGGAGTGATGATGTGCGCAAGGTGGCTGGCAGGGGCTGGATGGAAAAAGCCGAAGGCCGAGCTCAATAGCGATTCACAGTTTAGGTTTTTTACAATTTTTTTCAATATTAATTTTTAAATATTATTAGAATCCCGAGAAGCCGATTCATATTTTAGATAGAACGCAGTGGCAATTTCAATAACTTAAAGGGATTTCGCACTTTGAACCATATAAACGTCACTTTCACTAATACATAAATACTTACAAGTTAATATTTTGAAATTATTAAACAACAGTTTAAAATTAGTAACAAAATAAAAGGGTTACAAGATTAATGCGTGAGCGCTTGTTAGTCGCTTCAAAGGAGAACTATTTAGGATTATCATTATAGCATCTTGTGTCAAAAATAACTCTAATGTGCTATGTGATTTATTGAAAGTTAGATATGACAAATTCATGGGTGTATTTCAACATAAATTTGTACATAAACCCATATGTTTCATATATAATTTTTTTTTTTAATACATGTTGAGGCCATGTAATGCCTATATTAATTACTATTTTTCAAAGAAACATTGAAAAAATAATAGACAAGAACGGGGTTTTCTTTGAAAAATAGTAATTAATATAGGCATTACATGGCCTCAACATTTATTAAAAAATATAATTATATATGATTTATAAAGGATTGGGATGTTGTTCGGCGATTTACAACTGTAAAGTGGTAACGCTGAGTTTAGTAGATCTGAAAATGATTGCTAGATAAATATCGCCAGGCGTCTCCTTAAGACGAATACAAAGAAGGTTGAAAATTTTAATGGGTAATAACGAGACAAGGTACCTCAGTTGGTAGAGTGATGACCCGGAACGTCAAAGGTCGCGGGTTCAAACCCCGTTCTTGTCCATTATTTTTTCAATGTTTCTTTGAAAAATAGTAATCCATATGTTTCAGTGTCACTCATACCACAGTCTAAGACTCGAGTGGTTATACTAAGACACTATGACATTATACTGTCAGTGTTGTGTGTCAGAATTTAACCACTTGAGCCAGTCTGACATGGATTAACACACTACCGAGAAGATCTCTCATGTGTGCTGGTTTATTCACTGTTTTTCTGCACCGATTTAGGCAAGCGATCACAAATTTCTAATACGCACATGTCTTTTAAAAGTCAGTTGTTCGTGCCCTGGGTTCGAACTTGCGAATTTTTACTTACCAACTGTTGCAATTTGATAGGGTATAAGGATTTGTTTCGTCTACAAATAATAATTATGTAAACTAAAAGGTGGTTTTTAAATCAACAAGAAAAGAATGCAGGGTGTGTTTAAGTTTTGCTGTGTTATACGATACGGTAAAGGGCATGTATGTACAAATTATACATAAGACGAAACATAACGCCTTCACTTCTGAAAGGGTTAAGCAGAGACGTATTGTTGAATTAAGATAATAAATAAGTTATAAAGTTTGTAGAAAAAGAAAGAGGTCGAGTGGCTTAGCGGTCAGAGCGCCAGGAGTATTTATTCGGGAGGCGGAGGTTCGAATCCTGCTCACGACCGTATTCTTTTTCTACAAATCTTTATAACTTTAGCGTTCGCTAAGCATACGTTAATGCTTTTCAAAGATTTATCTGTATTTAATAAATAAGTCCCATGTAATAAGTAGCGAGTGCACCTATTGCAGTCGGGCACAATTCTAAACTTCGAGCTGTTAGTACAGAAAATCCCAATATCAGTATACCCGATACGGAATCATACCTAGTACCTCACGCTCAGCAGCCGCACTTGCGTCCACTAGAGCAATGAGGCAGTTAATAATAACAACCTATTAATTACATAACCGAATAAAAGGAAATAAATTTGAACTTTACCAGTCATTCCAAATAAAACAGGACAACATAAAAGATAGCCTAAACTACAATTATTTCAAAATACAGATCTGATAAATAAAGCTATATATTATTCCTCGTGTCCGCCCTAATAATTTCATCCCGACCTATTAATAAAACCATATTTTTATGGTGTGACATATTTTATTACACCATCATTCAAATACACGTGCGGCCGAAAAAAGTACACCATTTTTTTTTGTGATCAATTTTAATTTGTGTGACGCTGATGTCGCGTCGTTTTAAAAAGTGTATTTTTATATATTTTTTTGGACGCACATAAACGTGTTTGGTTTATTTTTGGGTTAAACCTTGAACTAAATTGGAACGACGACGCGACGTTCTTAAACTATTTACATTAAATTATAATTAAGGTGTGTTATCGTTGAATTGTTTGTAAACATTGAGATGTATTTATAATTAATGTCTCTTTTAAGATATTTTCAAAATGAAAACAAATTTTGTTCTGTTTTGTTTATACTAATACGAGTCTTTAATTTATTTGACAAATTTCTAGATGTCAAACAGTATAATATATATTAATTTTACTTATTTAAACGTTATAGCTTGGTTTAACGAATACATGAATCGTAAGAGAAACAAAGACTTGTGTTTTCTATTAATTATCTTTGGAAAAGTTATGAGTAAATCCTTAAACTAAAATATTAATTAATAGTTTTAAGTAAAAATATATACAGACATCAACCCTCAACATGATTAAATTAAAATAATCCCAACTAATTATGTCCGCCACTGCACTAACCCTCCCGTTACGTGTGCTCCAATTAGTCCAAAAAAAATATTAACTGCACGAGTAAATGTCCTATCGTGGAACAAAATATGAAATATAACCACGTGTAATTTTCTAAATGAATTGAATGAATAATGTGTTTTTGGTCCTTTGTTTTTATGCATCCAGAGCACGCCTTTACGGGCTTTTCATACGTATGTCCCAATTCCCAAATGTGAGTGGCGGATATCATGGTATGTGTGTGTGTGTGTGATCATAAGCAGATACAAAAACACAAGCAGTTTTAAAATATTGTTTGACATTATCAAGTTCAATGTCATAAAGGGTGAGCCTGTCGGTACAAACTTTTACGTTTAGCGCTTTAAAAAACAGCTATTAGTTTTTCTTTTATTACTTAACACCTTTTTTGAATGTAGAAATCCTTTATGGATGTTGTGACGGACTCCAACCGACTAAAACCACACATTCCTGCAATTAAATCCAGATTTTAGTGCATGTGAAAATATATTATTTCATCTTTTATTAAGCTAGCATTAAGCCTACGCAAATTTCTGAGACGTGTCATACGTGCAAGGAAAAATATGCTCTATGACAGAAACACCCGATTGAAACTCTTTCGTTTCGACGTCCATGAGTACCTTGTACCGCGTCGCATGGCCGGGATGTAATGTAGTTCTAACCATTACTCCCCATACATAACTGCCTCACTAGTCTAGTGGCCGCAAGGAGGTCCTGGGTTCATTTTCCAGGTCGGGCAAAGTATTATTGGGTTTTTCTGCTAGGAAATTCTCAGTAACAGGTTAGGAAGTTGACGGTGTGATACCCTCATGCTTTGGAGAGCACGTAAAGCCATCGGCCCTGCGTCTGATCTCTCTTCGGTGTCAGATTGCCGTCCCAATCATCGGACTATGAGAGTGAAGGAAGAGGGAGTGCACCTCTGTTTGAGCATACACTTGTGTACTATAATATCTTCTGCGTATTTGGCTAATCTCCGTAGAAATAGGCCGCCGAGGTCGAAAATTCGGTCGGGAGTATATTATTAAGTATTCTCCATACGCCACGCTTTATGATAAAAATTTGCCAAATAACATTTATTAACCTTCAATAATTCGTTTTATAACGTGTTACCTTAACACTTAATAAACTATCACTGTCTCCAAAGTGTAAAGTCCGCAATCAATACATAACCCTCTACAGCGAGGTACAAATTCGATAACTTATGGTCCGGCTAGACGGTCCAAAATTGATAGTCTGTGGGCGGATGTGGACGTTAGCGCCGATCCAACGGCCATGATTTATGGCCGGGTTTGTCCTACTGAGTTGTTGATGAAGAGGACATCTATGGCCTGTCGTGAACTGAGGGTTATGAATGCGTTTGGCATTCGTTGATGCGAGTATTGAAGTGGGTCTCAAATTCTGTTTACTCTGATTCTTCGGGTCATTTATTATTTCGTTTAAAAAAGACTCTCTTTCAAAACATTGTCTAATAAATAGTGTAGTTAAAACTTGTTTTCCTTTGTAAGTAGTCTAGCAAGTTGTCTAAGGCACGCAGGTGCGCAATTAGTAACTGGTTTTGTAATTTGCTTACAATGCAAAGGTATGTTGTCGCATAACATTTAATCTACTACCTTTCTTGCTTCTAATGTTACACTTGCTTAGTACATTAACTTTGTCTTACCTACAGCAATTGGTCTCTTTAAACACACTCGACAAACCCTTAGTCCTATAAAATTGGGTCTTTTTTAGGTCAACTCCTACCTACACATCCTCCTACTTCGTCAGTTCTGAGAAAACAATGTTTGTCTTCAACCAAAACACTACTACATACAGAGTCATGATTAGCCAATACACACCATATAGATCTATTGTAGCATAATACGACAGTACTCCGATACCCTACACCACATTTCTCGAACACGAGTCGGGTCATTGTATCATTAAATATTGACACACCGAGTTACTTGCGCCTTAGTTCCAAAGATACTATCGAAAGTTGCATAATCAAGGAATAAATGGCCATTCATATACTTTAATGGTAATTGGAAGAAAGTCGTAATTGACCATTTAAGAGGGAAATCGATCAACTGTTGTTAAGTAACAGATATGGTGATTTTAATATTGAAATGATTGTGCCGAATGGTTTATGTATTCATTATCAAGATGTAGATATGAAAAGGGATTCTCTTTAGGAATACTGTTTCAAATGCTTCAAAATTTATTACCAAAATCTTACAAAATAATTAGAACAAATACATAGTTGCATCAAAAGACACAAGTCCTCAAATATACGTTTAAAGTTGTTTATTTCTCTGCTTTCCATTCCAGAAACATATTTAACAGAAGCAAAATGTGGTCAAAATATAGCCAAATCTCAAGAAAACATCACACAATTGCATTCCTTTAGTGGTGACTGACCTCAGTGAGGAAGTCAGCATAACTTGGAGTCATATGTTGAGTTCAAGATTGCATCATCGCATAACCGCTTCCTGCGAGACCCAGTAACCTATATATTCTGCAGCTATCTCTTAATGTACATACATTTGCATTTTTACTTCTTCTCTTGAGCGGCATGAATATTTTACTTCATGGGATGGAGTATTTGAGTCATTATTTATTATCTGTGCTATCTTTATCCCGAGTCAAACCATCTTTATTACATTCCTTAAGATCCTTTACAAATTTCTGGTAGTTTATTAAATTAAAAAAAGAACCTACTTAGTTTTATGATGAAACTGTTTTTCTTTTACCATTTTTATATTGAAAAACGTTACAGCATAAAATTGCTGGACGGGCTCAATTTTTTGATAAAATAGTAATAAAAATACTTTTGAACGCTGCCTAAATTTTACTCCGAAAATATGCGAGTCGAACCCAGATGACACCGGGCCGCTATTTTAAATAAAAAATACAGCTTTCCTCAATCAAAAGTATCAGGAAACAAAAATCTACTTAAAATACTTGTTTTAGAATAGACTCCAGTCTCTTAAAGGTTTTAAAAGTATCTCTTTGGGCTTCCAAGAAGATGACAAGGGGATCTGTCTCAAAAGTTTAGCCTGGAGCAAGTATAGTGCCAAGTTTTGGAATGTGAGGGACAAACTCGCTTCACTAAACCATTCGGGTCTCAATCTATTTACTCATGCGAAAACCTTGATAACGTTGTCGAATTTTATAGTTAACTTGCTTTTGTGTTGAGGCGATTAGGTTAAATAGTGGTTGAGTTTGAATTTTTTATTTTGAATCTAATTATACATTGGATTACACTCTCTTTTTATGTTATGTTTTTAGGTTTCATGTATGTATGTATGTTTGTGAGTTTCTTTATTCCATCATAACTTTTAAACGCTTGAACCGATTTAGATTTATGACATATCTTTAGAATTCATTGTCCCGCGTAAAACAAGTGTAAAATAAAAAATAAATAAAAAAATTGGCCATGGTATACAAAAAGGTGTGAAATAAAAACTTTAATTCACACATGAAAGGCATGCTTTTTTAAATGTTATAATTAATTTCATCTTGTGTACATAGTTTTATGTGGAAATGTCGCTTAAATGAAACTATCTACATAATATTCCGAGAAGCCACAAACTTCAACGTTGAAGGATGATGACGCTGATGCAAACCCGCATTTTCTGACAGATTGATACGGGTTAGAAATGTGTTATTTACAAAGCTTAACATTTCAAAACAATTTTGTCGCTACGAAAACAGTTGTATATATAGATAGCTTACATGAGTTTACGTTACAGAAAGGCTATTAGAAAGACAATCTATAGAAATGGATAAAAGTTAATGAGAATAAAAAAAAATTGCAGAAATAGTTAAATTGCCTTCGATTAGTCTAATTCCCAAAGATAAGCAAAGCGTTATTGAGTTTTTCTGTCAGGAAATTTTGAGTAACAGCCCGGAGTCTAGTAAGCACACCACCCTCATGGGATTTAACAACGGCATAGGTGAAATACGTGTGTATAACTGAGTACACGTCTGCCTACCCGCTCGTGGAATACAAGCGTGTTATGTTATGATAGTAATAGTTAAAGTCAATTAATGTTCACCGGTTACTACTCACGTGCATTTTTCGGGATTGCCCGACTAGTTTCGAACTCGAACGGAGCCCTTAGTCATGAGCTGAACCCGCGGCGATGTCGCGAGTCAAACTGGAGCTGCATCGCGCCGCGTAGCGTTTTGCACGCGCCGATGATGTACTCGGTGTCGGAAGTACTCAAGCAGTAATGTATGCACTCAATGTATCCAGTAGGTAAATTAGCACTCAGTTGCGTTGAAATAATATTTATGACCTCATCCACTGGTACATTGGTAAATAGTGAGGTGATATCAAAGCTGACCATTAACTCTGTGTCCTTTAGCTGCACGTCAGATATCTGATTATCTATCTTACACAGGAAAATAGCTGTCACAGTAGAAGAAGAAAATAATGGGTGTCTGCCATTCTTCTGTCTTCAGGAAACCGACACATACTGACCGGTACCTACGAGCAGACTCTCATCACCATCCTTCACACCTATTTTCCGTACCCAGAACTCTGATAAACCGGGCGTTCAGTTTATGCGATCCTCAGTACGTGGACGCAGAACTTTGTCATTTACAAAAGGTACTGGAGCGCAACGGGTATCAGTGGCGTCGGTGTATCCGTAGTTTGAATACGGTGGACAGGGGTCGTGGACGACGGGCGGGCGCGGAACGTACTCCAGCATTTTTACCGTTCGTTCGAGGAGTTACGGACAAGATAGGCCATATACTCAGACGTAAATATAGTATTAAGACGGTCTACCGCCCACCCGGACAGCTACGACAACTGCTACGTTCACCGAAAGACAAAGATCCATTAGGCGTCCCCGGCGTTTACATAATACCGTGCGACTGTGGCTTGAGTTACATCGGAGAAACTCGTCGCAATATCGCAACCAGGCTGAATGAACACATACGTAGTATGAAGAGTATGGACACCAACAAGTCAGCAGTTGCAGAACACGCTTGCAGCACGGGCGCGGCTCATTTTATACGTTTCGATAAAGCATCCGTACTAGCGAGGGAGAAATACTTTGTACCGCGAAAAGTACGAGAAGCTATCGAAATAAGCCGTCGCCCGAACTTCAACAGAGACAGTGGTTGGACGTTGCCCCCTGCTTGGAAACCAGCTCTGAAGTCCACGTCATATGAAAGTGAGTTAAGCCTGGAGTGTGACACAGTCAGCGCAGTATGCACCGGCATGAATAGTAAAGACAATATCTCGGACACGACGAGTGGCGGAAACACACGAGTACTTCCGACACCGAGTACATCATCGGCGCGTGCAAAACGCTACGCGGCGCGATGCAGCTCCAGTTTGACTCGCGACATCGCCGCGGGTTCAGCTCATGACTAAGGGCTCCGTTCGAGTTCGAAACTAGTCGGGCAATCCCGAAAAATGCACGTGAGTAGTAACCGGTGAACATTAATTGATATGAATATGTCTCACGAAAGTTTTTATACAAAAATAGTTAAAGTATTTATCATACTAAAAGACAAAATATATTTGATTCCAATACAACGTGTATTCACTTTTCATTAGCAAAACAGAAAGACAAAAAAAAGCACTTACCGATAACATTTAATTACACAAGCTTTATCTCATATTTTTCATAATCGTATATCGTTTGCGTTGACCGAATAAGCATATTTGTAAATGTGTTGTGCAAACATTTTTTTCCAATACACTGAGCGATAGTGAGTTCAACAGCCGAGTATAGTAAATATGTAAATAGAGGGCTCCGTGGACCGGCGGCGGCGCGCGAAGGGTTATGCGTGGGCGACATTTTGTTACGAAATAATGTTAACAATGTTATGATTTTTTTGACTAGATCTCATTTTTTTTTGGAAAATAAAATTGCTGTGGGAATTGAGCTTTTGCTTGTTACTGGCAAGGAATGTGCGCGAGTTATTTTTTTTATTAATTTTGTTTGGAACATTCACATAATTTTTATTCTTCTTAGTCTTTCGAGGGTAAATAAACTTAGTGTCATAGTTATTGTATTAAATTGAAAAAGAATACGGTCGTGAGCAGGATTTGAACCTGCGCCTCCCGGATAAATACTCCAACTCTCGACCGTATTCTTTTTTCATTTAATATAATAACTTTAAGAGTTCGCTAAGCATGCGTTAATGCTTTCAAAGATTTATTTTTAATTGTTATGGTAATTGCATCTTTACGACATTGTATTAATTGCAAAGTTAGTCGTATCGGTTCGGTCACCTGTATAGGTACTGAATAGATTGCAATGACGTCGCCGAAAAAGACGTGTCGAGATGGCTTAGTGGTCAGAGCGCCTGGAGTATCTATTCGGGAGGCGTAGGTTAGAATCCTGCTCACGACCGTATTCTTATTCCCTTTAATATAATAACTTTATAGTTCGCTAAGCATGCGTTAATACTTTCAAAGATTTATCTTTAGTGTCATGGTTTAAGCCACTTAAATTTGGAGTAGGACGTTTCAGGCCACAACGAAAGTCTGAACAGCAAAAAGGTATAAAGACATGTTCAAGTGCTGTTGCATGCATGTTGACGTCACCTTGTAGACATGGAAACGCAACATTTATTCATATCACTACAATAATATGTACTGAGCCTTATGTACTGAGGGCTATTAAGGGTGTGTTAGGGTTCGCACCCTCACCCTTACCTGTGGGGTATGGTATAAGTGAGAGGATGTAGCGGGTGTGGTAAAGATCGAAATGGTAAGGGTGTTTTATTTAAAGGGAAATAATAATTCAAGATAAACCTTTGAAAAGCATTAACGCATGCTTAGCGAACTCTAAAGTTACAATATTAAATGGAAAAAGGGAAAGAATAAATTACTTTTAATCGGATTAATCGGATGTATTATTGGTTTTTGTTTTGTTTGACGTTCCGAACAATTTGTAGCGTTCGTAGTCCCAGAATGACAGATGGACTGGAAAACCAGTCAATAATAAACGCGATTAATCCGGTTAAAAGTTGGATTACCAAAATGTGTAGATCCCGAAAATTATTTCTAAGTATTAAATATTTACGAACACCGAAATTCGAAGAGGAACTAAAGTCCAGGTCATATAAATAAGAATGGGTCCAGGTCATCGGTGATGACGTAATAAAACTCAAATGGAGTTGAAGGGGACTCCTAGCTAGACGAGGTGACGCATGGTTTGTTTGACAGAATGGTGGCAAAGATCTGGAAAGCGTTGGGCGTGCAGTGGCAAGATAGGTCGACGACATCGCTAGCGTGGACTGCACCTGGATGAGGCTGGCACACGACAGAGGAAAATGGTACAAGACAAAGAGAGGCTTAAAAACAGCAGTGTGTGAAGTCAGGCTGTGGATGATGATGATTTTTTTCATGCGGGGTAGCCGTAATGGCCGTTGTACTCAACCTCTCTACCGATTAAAACTATATAGTCCGCCCTTAACGTTGATTTAATGTTCCGGGATTCAAGTAAAATTCGTCCGCACTTCTCTGCTCACACCTAAATAATACTCCTCCAGACCGTATTTCGGTCACGGCGGCCTATCTGAGGAGATTAGCCAAGTATGCAGGAGACATTAGGTATAGTGCACAAGTGTATGCGCAAACACAGGTGCTCTTCCTTCACTCTCATAGTCCGATGGGACGGCAAATGACGCCAATCCGACACGACCGGAGAGAGATTAGGCGTTGGACCGACGGCTTTAGGTGCACTCCGAAGCACGGGGGTCACACCACCAACTTCCTAACTTCGGGCTGCTACTGAGAATTTACTCACAGAAAAAACCCAATAACGCTTTACCCGACCTGGGCATTGAACCCAGGACCTCCCGCTCAGCAGCCGCGCTTGCGAACACTAGACCAACGAGGCAGTCACACCTAAATTATTACTTATAGGTCGATATACGATGAACATACTCAATAAAAATATTAAAACGTATGGTATTTGGAAAATTAAACGCGCAAATTGCAACCGGTGGGTCACGTAATAAGTAAATTGACTGCCAACGTGCGCGCACAAGCTGTAGCGGCCTAATTCATAAGCGTTAGCGGTTATTGAAATAATCATTTGTTTTTAATCCAAAATAGATCTACCATTGGCCACCGACTCCCCTGATGTTAAGCGACGATTTGGCCGAGGATGGAACACATAGATACAGAAGAAATCAATTTACTCTAAGTAGAGGATGGATTTGAGGAGAACGACAGTAGGGGAGTTCATGCAACTGCCCAGACCCGTCTCCCACAAAGGTTGCACCGGACTACATTCCGAAATACGACTAGGTCGTTTCACAGCATGGCTTCATCCGGTGGGTGGTAACCAGCCGCGGCCGAAGCCTCCCGGAGTTGTGTTGCCTGTTTTGAATCACCTAGGGGCCACGTATAGGGATTCCATTCCAAAAATCGTTTAGGGTTATAGCGTAAAAGCTTGTTGCTAAGTTGTCTGTGTTCTGTTACAGGGCTTGAGCACCCTTGTGTGTGGGAAGTGGTGCGAGGTATAAGCGATAGCTATTTATAAAAACGTTTTATTTCTTGAAAGGAACTGGGCTAACAAGTACAGGCAACAATAGGTAGGTAAATACATTTCAAAAAGTTTCGGAGAGGTTTATCAATGCAAACTTAGCAATAATATATATATTTTTTTAACCTTTTGTTTCCCATTGCTGGGCAAAGGTCTCCCCCATATTATTCCACGCCTTTCTCTGTGTGGCAATAGCAGGCCAGGTCTCGACAAATGTATCTAGGTCTTCATGCCAGCGTTTTCTAGGCCTACCACGGCGACGCCCATAAATATGAATAGAACAATAATATAATATATATTTCGAATAATAATAATCTCTTGTTATATTTTAATTTGAAAATTGTGCAATGTTTATAATTGCTTTACTGACTATATCACAATTTGGGCCCAATTGGGGTTTTTAACACGCTTTTTTATAGTCAAAGTCAGTGAAATCTGTCTATCGCAGTGATTATGAAGTCTCAGCTTCTTCAGTCTGTTTCACCAATACAGAAGTCACTGTTGACAAGGATAATGCTACGCCAATATGTACATATTAAGTAATGTTTATTCATGTTGGCCCAAGTGTCAAAAAATCCTACCCATTTTGAATTAACACTCTCAAATCGAACGATACCTGGCTTTGTAAGGATACTGATACATATTGTTCAATAGAAAAGCAAAGTCTTACAGCATAAATAAAGGCAAAACTCCAAAAAATAAAAGAGGTTGAAAATTACGGTAATTTTTTTTATATCTTATTATCTTGTTGACTCAGTACCTTGATTTTTATACACCTAATAGGGACTATAGACCACAGTATCTGGTATAAATTTCAACTTGCTAGGTTCACCCGTTCCTGGGAAAATCGGTGGTGACACACGAACAGACGGTATAATGGGTAGGTTAGAGTTCCGTAACTCTCGGCGCACGAGTTCGACTCACACTTGACGGGTTTCTTTTAAGAATCACGTAAAAAATTCGATTGGTAAGCTATACGATTTTGAACACAGATATCGGATAATCGCTCGAATCGTTTCCCTTGGACCACACGGTCAGGTGTATCGGGCCTAAAATGAAATGCACAGTGCATTAAACTTGAATTTTCCTGCGGCACCTGTTTTTGGGAGATATTTTCTCAATTTACGCCCAAAGGCCTATATCTATAATTTTTTCATAGAAGTACCTTGAAACTTTGCTAAACAAATACGTACATACATACAATCGCGCCTGTTTCCCATTAGGGTAGGTAGAGACTATAGATTTACATCTGCTACTTTCGAGAAATATTTTCTATTTAATATAAAAGTTGATTATTTATTCTCAAAATAAAATATATAAAACAACATCAACATCAAAATTTTACAACATCAGTTTATGTTGCGACTATGACTTAACTTATGACTTTAGCTCACTCAGAACATTCCAGTAAAGAAATCTTTCACTAAAACTTTCGTAAATATAACAGCTTTAATAGGTTACAAAATTTAACAATAACTACAATATATATACAATGATTTTATATATATATATATGTCGGCCATCATATTACCACGGTTCGACACGTGTCGCGGGTTCAAAAGCTCCGCCCATATCTTACCCAAAAAACAATTCATACAATACCTATTTCTCTATCGTTAATCAATCCACCTGATGAACCTTAAGTTCCTTCCAAAGACACCCATAGAAATAGGTGTTGTCCTATTCTAAGCTACGAAGTTTTAAGGGCTCTCCTGTAATCCTCCGATCATGCAAATTAATGTACACCTTGATCCTTGCTTAACCTCTAAGGCTTGATTTATTTAAACCAAAACAGATGGACGTTTTAAGGCGTCTAACAGCATTTGACGAGAGCGTTGTAATCTGGCACTCAGTCACAGGAGATACTTTGCTTTGATAGATTCAGTGTGCTTACCAAATTCCTTGAGATTTGGGAGGCTAATAATAATGGAGTCTTTCTTAGGTTAGGTACTATCAGCGTCAGCGTTACATTTTTCTGTGCACCAAGAATGTATCCATGTTGTGACTGATCTGTTATAGAATTTGTAAAGACATAAAAACAAAATAATGTTTACAAAGAAGAAGAAAGAAAGTTTTTTTTATTTAGCACAGACACAAGACACACAAAAAATAACAAACAAAAACTTAACTTAAAACATAAAATAATATAAAAACATAAATTAATCCTAATTATAATTAGGGCAACACCGACCACATCTGATTCGGATATGTATTCTGGCGTTTTGTATATCCTGTGTAGGCGCAATTAGTGCCCAGAAAGTAATAATTTTAAATCTATACAAATTTTAACGTTTGTACTAAAAAGGGAAATTGTGTGTTCCACCTGTGCCAAACCCGGACATTACTCAGTAAACGCTGTGATAAAGGTATCACAGCACTGATATTACGTAATACCCGTTAAAACAGGGACTCAAACAAAGGCAATATTTGGAAGCGGAGCTAGTTCAAAATCAACTACAGAACAACTGCAAACGGTAAAATGTTTAAATGTTCCTACGATCCCTGTTCTTACTATCTCCTTATGTATTTACTCTATGTTGTTAGAATGCTAAAAAGGTTCTTAGGGACACCTCTAAAGGAAAAACGGAATCAATTTGTTGTCCGTCTGTCTGTCAAGACCCTTTTTGTCAGGAAAGCATGGAGGTATCAGGTTGATATTTATATCAAATTCTTAGTTCTATGATCACTTGGAGCTCTAAAAACCAACACAAGAAAGAATATGGCCAAAGCATACTTTGACAATTGTAAATATAAGCCAGATTTATCTTAAAAACATCTCTCTCACCTTAAGGGTCCTTAAAGAGTAGTCCCTAAGATTATAAACGACTTAAACTGTTGAAATATTCAATTAAATTCATCATAAGGTTGTGCGTAATCACGTTTCGGTGCAGAGGGGAGACTGGGGGATTTAAAATTAATATCTAATTTAGGGGAGGTACGCCCCCAATCTCCGTTAGTTCGGAGGTACGATACGGCTAATTGACATCTTCTTGTTTGGCGTTTTATAAGCGATTTGACATATTTTTCGTGTTATGAAATACATGTTTGTGCCTGCGGCTTCGTCTGCATGGACTTCAGAATTGGGTTCAACCAGGACAAGAAGGTCTTAATTCAGATTATTAACTATGTGTGTGCCAAATTTCATACAAATCTGCTCGGTAGTTATTGCGTGAAAGATCAACAAATATCCATCCATCCTCACAAACGTTCTCATTATAATATTAGTAAGATAGTAGGATATTTAGTAGATTTGTCGTGTTATTAAATGGTCCCCAAGTCACAGGCTATAAACCTAGTTTGGGAGCCAGAAGATAATATTTTCGTAAGACACATTCATATTAGTTATAGTTTAACGGTTATTACTCACGCGCATACTTCGGGATTGCCCTTTCAAACAGTTTGACTCGCGACATCGCCGCGGGCTCAGCTCATGAATAAGAGCTCCGTTCGAGTTCGAAACTAGTCGGGCAATCCCGAAGTATGCGCGTGAGTAATAACCGTTAAACTATAACCAGAAGATAATACTTTAAACTCATTATATTGTATCATATTCCTGTACTTGTAACCTTTGTTAACAAACTATTGGAAAAAATAATAATTTTAGATTTGTGGCGTTATCAAATATATTTATTAGATTTGACGCTTTATTCATTTAATTGTCAGTCGTGTCATGTTATATAATAGAGGTAATAGTAAAAGATAATTAAAATGATGCATGTTTTAAACTATATGCCTATAATAGACGCTTTTGTTTCTCTTAAGAAGATGACAAAGTAAAAATATAATTCACAATCTTACCTCAATTTAAAGAAGCCCATTATAATTTAATTAGACAGTAGATTATAATTGTAAATTTAATAAAATTCACGAAACGCTTTCGCTCAGTATTTTTTCTGAGAAATGAAAATTGAGATACCGTTTTTCATCACGAAATCGACTCCGGTCCTTACCTGAAACAAGACAAAATAATATTATTAATTAAAACGTTCTTGTTACAATTTAAAATTGGCCCAATGGCCCAATGGCCTAAATTGTCTTCTAATGGCGACGAACAGAAATTAGAAAATATTTAATGTGGAAAGAAAAATGAGTTCATGAGCGGGACTTGAACTTGCGAATCCGGATACTTCAGGCTGTCTTCCAATTAATTTATTCCAGCCTCTAAGTACCCATCGTTCCGAATTCTTCTCTCACGTTAACGTCTTAATTATAAAAATTGTATACATAACAGTACACCTCTACCTAACCCTGTAGGGAATATAGGAGTGATTGTATGTTATTATATAAAATATAGTAATTATACTCAGTGATAATGTAGCTTTCTAATGGTGGAAGAATTTTTGAAATCTATTAGTTTTTTAGTTAATTCTTTATAAAAACAAAAGTATTAAAAAATCTTTTCAGATTATAATATTATTTCTATCCGTAATCGAAATTTACTTCGTCATTTTTATCTTTAAGTTCAAGCACACACCTAACACAATTTGTCAAGAAAGATAAGTACCTAATAAAGTACGCTACTAAAGTTTCCTCCGCTTACGTCAGTCAGCGTCGCGCCTGTCAAAACTCGAGCTGCTCACATAAATCAAGAATTGCACGCAAACAATAACGACAAACAATATTTTGTGCGAACTTTGAATAATGTACCACTGTGCTAAATATATATTTTTTTAAGGGGATTTTCTCGACGCTACCTACGTCATTTTTGTCTTGTTTAGATGTGGCCTTGCGCCATAAGTTGTGGTTTAAAACTTGGATGGACACTGTCACTTTTTCAACGTCATAATTTAATATTTTGACGGCGAAGTTCGGAGAGTCGAGACCTCGGCTTCGGTGCCGCGTATCACGGATTCAATCTATAGATAATAATTATTGTTCTGAAACCAAATAATTCTGTGGCGTGAAGATCACATATGCAAAAAACTATTCATAGCATAACATACCATCACACCTGTATTCTCGGAAGGGGTAGGCAGACATTGTACACTCGCATTTCATCAATACTGTTATTAAGTACTATGTTAATATCCGACATGGGAATCAATGTGAATGTGTGTGGGTGGGCTTTTTTGGGGGCTGTCTTAATGCTTGACGTTCAAAAGCCCTAATTTTTAGCCTAATTTGAATAAATTGTAATTGTAACTTTAGAGTTCGCTAAGCATGCGTTAATGCTTTTTCAAAGACATATCTTGAATAAAGAAATTTTGATTTGATTTTGATTTGATTTGAAATCAAACCCAGGGACCCACGCTCCACAATCGCGCTTGAGACCATTAGGCCAACGAGGTTTTTTTTGTATTTTTGTTTTTAATTAAAACTTGGCCTAGTCTAGGAATTTCTTCCTGTATCGTGGCTGCGTTTACAGACACATAATCTCCCACGCACACACATCTAGGTAGTCAAGATAAAAAGTGTAGTGACATCTACCACGCTACAAAGGTACTACGCGCATAACGCGCAGCAAAGTTTGACGGCGAGTCCGTATATATGTCGCAGATGGATTGTAGAATCAGCTGTTTTACAAAACTGCTAGCTGATTTACAAAACAGTACTGTTATGTAAAACAGTGTGAAATGAACTGTCAGATTGTTGATTTTAGTTCGAAATTTTGTCGCATATGGCTCTGTGTGTCTTTTATCAACAATAACCTAACTTTATTTAACTTTTAAGTCAGTAGCATAAAAAAGATGAAAATTTTGAATGACGTAAATACTAAACCACTATAATAGTCAACAATATATCGGGATTATGAAAGAAAATAAACGAAATTGATCCATGAGCGAGCGAAGCGAGCTCAGGAGTTTCGTGTATCCCGGACATCGTGTATATCGGACAGGTTAGGTTCGAAGAGGATGACGGGGGCCATTGAGCGAGCGTAGCGAGCGAACTACCCCCGTCATGTTTAGGTTTTTTCTAACCTTACAGACATAAAAATAGGAGACTCGCAAAGCGGGGCTCTGTCGACCTAGCCACAGAAAGTCAAATCAGAATACAGTATCTTTTTTTTACTTGAGTGGTGACTATCCATTTAATATACCTATACAAAAAACAAACCTGTCCCACAGTAGATATGTCATTCTGCATTACTTCTAAAGGTGGGTAGCTGTTTTGTTAAACGTATCGCAATGGCAATCCAGCTGAACGTTGTTCAGCTGTTTTATAAAACAGTACTGTTTTGTAAATCAGCTAGCAGTTTTGTAAAACAGCGGATTCTACAATCCATCTGCGACATATATACAACCGCCCGACATTACCGTCGGGCCGTGGCCCGCCAGGCAATATCACACGCCTGGCTGTCCCTTTTCAATGGAGGAACACCACACTTTGTTCCTACATAAAAGTATTCATTTTATCTAATAGGTATATGCAATAAATGTTGTATCATACGATGTATCAATCACTGTACTGTTAAAACCGATCGCCTGCGCGTGACATCATTTGTCAAACAGATAATGATGACAGATCGTTGAAATAAACGCTCCACACTATTTAGAGCTGTGCTTCATGTCAAGGTGATTTAAAAAGTAACGTGATTGTTTATGGTTATTTAATTCACTGTGATTTGTATAAATGTTTTGCATTTCAATGTGAAGGAAGAAAGGAACGCATCACATACAATCACGCCTGTTTCCTATTGGGGTAGGTAGAGACTATCGATTTCAATTTGCTACGATTCTGACACACCGTTTCATTGACCTCTTCGGTATAGGTTACTCCTGATCTGTCCTCTTTTGAGGACGTCCGCAATTTGATTGCGGTACATTCGTCGAGGTCGGTCTGTCCCGACTCTTCCGTACACTTAATATAAACTCGATACGTATAAAATCTATAAAAAAATAACCATGATACAGACAGACGTGTTGCTGGGGAGTTTATTGCCCCGCTTCTTTTTCCCAGTTAAAACAGTAGGAAGCGGTGTAGGGTGGGCTTTTTAGGGGCGTCATAATGTTTGACGCTAAATTGTTACGTTCGACGACGAAATTTTAGCCTAATTTGAATAAGGAAATTTTGATTTTGACACTCGCCTCATTTAGTTAGTTTTGTTAATCGACTTTCATCCATTATTTCTACATGCCCAAACCATCTTAGCATACTTTTCTCAATACGTCCCCTTACTGATCACAATATGATATAAAAAAAAACTCAAATTGCTGGCCAATAAGGTATTGTAGTTAAAAATAAACCAATTCTTAATTCAAAAATTTGCGCAGGCAATGTCACGCGGTAGATTCAATGAATTTAAACATCGAATCGAGTGCACGCTTAGATCAATCAAGTAGAAACCGCAGAGGTCACATTAGATCCCTTATATTGCAATAGATATTACTATTAATAGACTTATTACCTAATGGTATTACTTAGTGACCTCTTATGTAATTGAATTAATATGCCTTTGGATTTTTTATGAAGGTTAATTGAGAGAATGGGTGAGTGATGAATGAGTTATAAGCTTCTTGTTACTTCGTTGGTCGACTCTCGATTATTCAAGTACTAGTAATTAATTAGCAACACCTACAGGTTTAACCTGCCTTCCGAAGCACAGAGACGTCCAGATGAACATAGTCAATAATACTCCTTTTTTGGGTAGTCATGTAAAAAGTTATAATTTACTTATAAAGTCCGAAATATTCATGCTTTTAACAAATGTTCCGGGCTTTTTTTTTATAAAGGAGAGTCATAATTTTAAAACAGGAATATTAGGCCAACTGCGCACCGTACTAAAAGCGCGCACACTGCATCAAAAAACACGGTCCCACATAAATACATTAAAATAAGGAAATTTGAAAATATACTAGTAGTCAATTTAAAACACCACCTACACAGTTACACCTTTTAAATCATTTCACATATATTAAACTGTAAAGAAACTGAATCATTCCACTGTGCCACGTCATTCCCCTTCTGCGGCAAACAAAGTTACAAGCATTACCAACTCAATATTAAATGGAAAAAGAATACGGTCGCGAACAGGATTCGAACCTGCGCCTCCCGGATAGATATTCCAGGCGCTCTGACCAACTAAGCCATCTCGACCTCTGCTCACCACCGCGAATTCTTCTTCCATATTTTAACACGTCTTATGGCGAATAATATGGAAGAAGAATTCGCGGTGGTGAGCAGAGGTCGAGATGGCTTAGTTGGTCAGAGCGCCTGGAGTATCTATCTGGGAGGCGCAGGTTCGAATCCTGTTCGCGACCGTATTCTTTTTCCATTTAATATTCTAACTTTAGAGTTCGCTAAGCATGCGTTAATGCTTTTTCAAAGACATATCTTGAATTACCAACTCACTCTGTTACGCACCTCCAGGGAGTACTACGGATGCTTACAATTTAGATACCGAACGGGAACACGACCAGCCTCCCTAGAGGTAAGTGTTTTAAGATAGGTACTAACAGATATCTCAGTAAATTGATAAAGAATAGCATAACAGATGAGAGAACACGATAATAATTTATTTCCATCGTAGTCGACATAATTTGTTTTTATTTTCTTTCATGATGAGATTTCATGATAATAATGCTAGCAGTGATAGCCTAGTAGTATGACCGTTGGACTGACAAGTCAAAGGTCGCAAGATCGAATCCAAGGCAGGCACCACTGTCTTTTCGAAGTCATGTGCGTATTGTAAATTAATTATTACTTGCTTAAAAACGGTGAAGGAAACCAACGTGCGTTTAAAGCCATGTCAGAGACCTACGGGTAGTTTAAACTCCACACGATAAGAAGCAAGATGATAATAAAAACACATCTTTAGGAAAACTTAAGTTTGGAATTATGCCAGCTATATTTTAATTACGCCATTTTATTAGCAATGTTGAATTGTTAGTAAAAATCGTACACTGAACAGTATACAACAAGAATATATTCTTGTCTGACATTTTTAATTACAAACTATTCAATATTTATCTATACTTACATAATCTATATCTATACTAATATTATAAAGCAGAAAGATTTGATTTTTTGTATGTTTGTTTGTAACGATTTAATTCAAAAACTACTGAACCGATTTTATTTTAGCTGTATTTTATTTCAGTGATAATAACATTTCAGACTAAAAGCCACACGGGGGAAGCCGCGAGAACAGCTAATCATGAAATCTGTAGACAAGTTACATAAAACAATTATTATAATATAGACATGGTGATTTTTAGAGGATAAGCGTGGTCGTATGTCACCTTATCATATTCAGCCTTTATCAGTGAAATGAAAGAAAATGTGATTAACAAAACAAAAATAATCCAAAAACAACATATTATCTACTTGTTATTTCAGAAAGCATTCTCAAGCAAAAGTACAGAAAATGAAAAGATAAATATGATTCCAAAATTGAACGTTATTATAATTCCATAAAATTTCATATTCATACACTTCATAATGTTTAAAACATTATGAAGAATATGATAAACACGGCGTATCATCCTCATAAACACCAGTGTTGCCACAAGAATGACGCGCAATTTTTCGCTCGCCCAACACCCTGGCAACCCCGCCGGTTTCCCGCGTTTCCTGCCACGTCAATCAGCCACTACCCGCCATTTTTCACTGACAGCTAACGGAAGGAGGTAACTTTTTAAAATATAGGAGCGCAAATGTAAATCTCTGCGCAAACAGGTTCGTTTTGATTTTGTATTGGGGAATAAATCAAATGGATTTCCAAATTGTTTTGGTAGGTATTGTTTGTGTTGTAAAGACAGATATAAATTGGTAAAGTTTACGTGCAAATTGATACAGTTTTAGGTTTTGATAGATGTGCGTTGTGCACGTTTTTATAGGATGGTACATTACTTAATTATAGCTAATTTTAACTTTATTGAATTTACAATGAGTAGATTAAAATAACATAAACATAAATCTTTGAAAAGCATGAACGCATGCTTAGCGAACTCTAAAGTTATAATTTTAAATAGAAAAATGTATAAGTATAGTCCCTGGAGTATTTATCCGGGAGCCGCAGGTTCGAATATATGTTTAATTTGAAATAAATGAAAACTTGAAAAATATGAATAGTTTTTCACAAATAGTGGGACTAAATATCAACATATTTATCTCAAAATATTATTAACACGTGGCCATAGACAACATTTACTTGAGTGACACCACCCTTAAAAAGCAGAGTATCAGATTTACCCAAATTGATATCAAACAAAACAAAAATAATATCGGCTTTCACACAGGATGTGGGTGTGTTTTAAATTTATATCGTTTTTATACAGGCTGTTATTGACGTATGGAACGGGACAAGCCTGCGTTTGACGGTGTCATCCGTAATGAAAAACGCATCGGAAGTTTAGTCGTGTCGATTTTTATGCGTAAAATGACTTTGATTTTTTCATGCCCTTTTCCGTATCTAAGTATATAGATAGGGGAAAGCTATGAACCATAATTCGATATTAGGCAGTATTTGAATAGTCTAATGGAAAGCATTGCCAAGTATAAATAATATTAATGGAGGTATTGAATTCCTCATCACTTATGGGACTTAAGAACTGGGTTGGTGATAAATGTGAACAAACAACAGTTATATTCCTCTGCCTACCTCTTCGGGAGTATAGGCGTGATGCTATGTCTAATGGTCTAGTATTGCGAGATGGTTACACTTACAAGCATAGAGATATTAGCGTCAGACTATTACATTTATTCATGGACTGATGACGCAGTACAAAGCAAATGTCGTTTAAAATATTGCAGTGTTAACAAAACATACATATTCGTTAATTACTGTAACTTCATAAAATATTCTCCCCACATCTTAAACAATGCAACGTCCCATTTTTAGGGTAAAAGAACCATTAACCGTCCAACTTACCGGGAAAATCCGTCTCACCGCATTTAAAACAAAAAGACGTCGGAAACGGAAACGCGTTCGTTCGGATTTCGAATCGAGAGTGCTAATTCGTGCGCGGCGAGATCAAAGGCGGACCGGCCAATTACCACACTGCGTGTGCGCAGCGAAACGCACCAGTTTGAATTACGTTCTGTTAAGAAGTTGCGGGTTTAAGTTAAAAGGATGCAGATTATCTCTAAGGTACAATAGTAATGGAATACAAAAAATAATTGACCGGACAGGATCATTTAATCTATATACCTAGTGACAGTTTAAAAAAATATAACGTTCGTTTAAAGGAAAACATTGTGAGGAAACCTGGACTTGATTGTCTGAAATTGCCAACCCGTAGTGAGCTAGCTTAGAGATCAGTGTCTTCTCTGTATGAGAAGAAGCCCTTGCCCTACACTGGGTCAGCTCTGTGCTGGTTATGTTATACCTTGCTAAGACCATCTTATATTGTAATTTGTACCAATACAAACAAATTAAAAGTGATATCAATCCCGACGCTCACGCTTGTGTTTTATACCACAAGAGTTTACTAGTTGGTTAACTTTAATGTTGCAATACTTGCCGTAGAATATTACGTAACGGGAGGTGGAGACGTGGTAGATCAGATATTTACAGCAAAACATGACGTAACACTAAACTGGCGGGCGGACGATAATTGGTCACTTCACCCTACCTCTGACGAACTTCCTTGGTATCATTATATATAATATGGGAAGTAGGAAGGGATTTATTAATTTATAGTAAGCTGTTTTGAGTTGAAAGAAAATTATATCCTACGATGATGGGAATTGTTCAATTGGGAGAGACTCGTTACTCTAGTTTTCGCAAAGGGGACAGCGCAGCGTGAAGTCCAGGGTTCGATGCCCGTAATTTGGAATTATTTCCGGTTGATGCCAAGCATCACGTGGCATACTTACTTAATCATTTATTATTGCTTTAGGTTTCTTTATTTATAATTTGAAATTGTGTCTTTAAGTAGTGTAAGTGGTTATTAACAGCAATGTGAATGTATAACTGTATATTCCTCTGTCTACCCCTACAGGAACTACAGGCTTGATGCTATGTAATGTTGTTTAAAGTCTAGTGGAGTTCGATCCGCCATAGTACGAGTATCCGACGAATAATGTCAAAATATAAGACAATTCTTTTTTTTGGGCCTCCCCATCTTGGGCCCTTGCCTAGAGTTGCCATCCGCCCGGGTTTCCCCGGATTTGTCCTAGTTTAGAGGGCGTCCGGGGAGCGTCCGGGCGGGGTTTTATTTGTAGTCCGGGTTTGAAGCTGCTGACACATCTATCGAAAATAAGCGGCCGAAATTACGTCTAAAATACAAGACTACTAATTGTTTGTTATAACTTTATTTCTAAATTTAGTTTAAAATGGTAATTTATAACAATTAAAACTATTATTTATATTTCTAAGTAACTTTACAACAACAGTGTTGATATGTCCGGGTTTTCTCGCTTCTTGTCCGGGTTAGCGGGTTTAGAGATGGCAACCCTATTCTTGCCCAAGGGCAGTATGCGCTCTAGCCATAAAAATGAAGAAAGCGTCTTCTGAGTTTAAGAGGACACCAAAACTTCTAGGGTGAGGAAGTCTGAGTTAGTCTACTTAGATTAAATAACAGAAAACATTGCCAAATTTTACTTTTTTGTTAAGTTACCTAGACACGTTAGAAAAATAAATAAGATTTGTAATGCAACTCCAGTTTGACTCGCGACATCGCCGCGGGCTCAGCTCATGACTACGGGCTCCGTTCGCGTTCGTAACTATTGGGGCAATCCCGAAAAATGCACGTGAGTAATCAATCAATAATTTATTGCATTCCATAATGTACATAGATGGTCTTAAAAAAAAAAATACAGAAGCATTATGGACCCTGTCCGGCACAGCAAAAACTTAGCGGTGAACAATAATTGTAATGAATATGTCTCACGAAAGTTATTATACAATAGACTAGATGACCCGGTGTACTTCGTATCACGACGAACGTCAAATGTTTGACAGGAAAGTAGGTAGAACAGTTTATATGGACAAATTAAATTGTTGTTTTTACTATCTTCCTCGCAATTTTTCTGCATTTTCTACGTCAAACATTTCAAAACCAAAATCAGGTAAAACGGCCCAGCCGTTCTCGAGTTTTAGCGAGACAAACGAACAGCAATTGATTTATATATATATATATATAGATTTTAAATATCGTGAATACTATTACATAGTAAAACATAGTGCAAAATAAGTATTCAGTGCTTTTAAACAAAGTTACACTTTCCCCTTCTTGGCAGACATTATTTTAAGTTCCGTACTGAAAGACCCGAAAACCCAATAAAAACTACAATATAATACATCATCGTTCCGCATCAGAGCATAACACCATGCGGTGCTTATTGCACCCATGGGGTGTACAGAAATAGCGCTTTCATTGAACGAAGCACCCCATCTCACTAAGCACTGTCTTCACTTATTTATTAGTGTTCGTAAAAAGGTGACAGTTTGAAATACGTACGCGTCAGATAAGATTTAGTGGGGGTAAGCGACGGGTGTCAAGGTGTGGTACTAGATGGGTGGGCGATCGTATACGCTTTGATGTTTGCTGAGGGATTGGTAATGGTTTCGTAAATGTTGCTGGCTGTAATTGATTGAGACGTGTCGTCAACTTTATTACAACACAAAATAAGGATTGTATTATGTACAAGCTGTGCCTGTGACTCCGTCCGCGTGGATGTCGTAAATTAACACCATGTCGTGTATGAACACAAATTCATAATTAACAAATGTTCGACGCGATTCTTTAAATTAGCATAACTTTTTTATTTATGAACCGATTTACATGAAATAAACACTAAATGTTAAGTGCAGCTTACCACAATACATTAATGAAAACCACATCTAAATCGGATAAGCCGTTTCTGAGATTAGCGTGCACAAACGCACAGACAAACAAATAAACAGTTTTTTTTTTAATAATCTATGTTTTGGGTGCTATTTGTGTTGATAAAGGTCCCATTAATATTTTTTCTCATATATCTTCTATGTACAGACAGCGATCCGTTACATTTTTATTATATGTATTGATTGATGGATCTACGATTGGCCACCAACTCGCCTGATGGTATGCGACGGTGTGGCCGAGGAAAGTTACTTATTTACTTCCTAAACCACTTATAATCAAAAAAGTGTAGTAAATATGACGTTAACAACAATGTTGGTAGGTAAGATACAAATTATAATTTTAGCATTCAATCTGTAGTCAGTGACTTATCACAACAGACCGGAGTTAAGGTCAAAGTGACAGGAAATACATTATTGATAACCCGGTAATTAATCAATTACTATTACACTAGTATGCGCATGCGTTTGTTTGCGCGCGGAAATCTAATTTAGAAGACAGAAAAACAATGTAGTTAGTTACTCATATTTCGGAGGACATTCGTGGTTTACTCATAAAGAACGTAATCAATCTAAACGAAATATATTTATAGTAATTAAAAACAAATTTTAACCGGATTAATCGCGTGTATTCAAGGTTGTAGTGTTGTGTGTAGTATTTAAGGTTGGACTTGTCCTCCTGCGACCACGAACGCTGCAAAATTTTTGAAACGTCAGGGAAAACGAAAACCAATAATACACGCGATTAATCCGGTTAAAAGTTAAAACAAAATATATGTTTCAACGCAGTATTTTGGTACAAGTTTGAAGCTGACATATATGCCGAGGTCCTGGGTCCAATTACCGGGTCGGGCAAATTATTACAGAGTTTTTCACACAAAAATTCTCAGTTTTAGCCCGGATTTTGAAAATGTGCCTGAGGGCAATAGGCTCATCACCTACATGGGACTTAATAGCAGCATTTGTGAAATGTGGGTGTACAACTGGGTACACCTGTGCCTATCCCTTCGGGGAATACAGGCGTCATGCTATGTTATATATGTCATAGAATAAATATTTCGCGAAAAAAAAGTCTGCGATGTTACTCTTTATTTTCTTTAATTCTTAAAAATATGAATGAACGTAGACACTTACTACAATACGCTTTACTTTATAAAGCGACGTAACTAAAAATTACTGCAACATTTTATTTTATTGAATTAACTTCCTGTATGATAACTTTTAACTTTAAGTGATATAACGGTTCATTCATGATATCGTGAACATTACGGTGTTCATGAGCGATTTATAACATAATTGCGTAACGTTTGAAACATAAATGGATGTAGTATGTAATATAATAATAATCTTAGGCTTTCGCCATCACTACACATTATAATAAAACAACTTTTCACCGGATAAATCGCGTGTATTATTGGTTTTTGTTTTTCCTGACGTTTCGAACACTGCAGCGTTCGTGGAGTCCTCCTGCGACCACGAACGCTGCAAAGTGTTCGATACGATTGATCCGGTTAAAATTTGTTTTATTATACACAAGATGTTTGTAATAATTCGGGCCTAAAAAGTGTTAGAGTTTTGATATTAACTAATTCCAATAATACTCGCGATTAACCCGGTTAAAAGTTTTATTATAATTCCTTATTGTCATCACGTGTTAAATATTATTTTATTTAATCTTTATAAGAGACATTAACATAATAATTGCTAAGCATGCGTTAATGCTTTTCAAAGAAATATCTTGAGTTAAGTATGTACTCCGTGAAAAACGTAAATATTTAAAATAATTTAAAATGCCAATGAAGCAAATCCGCGTTCCAACTTCAAAACTTGGGGATACCCCCCTCCGTCTAGCAACTCCAGCCTCCATCTGTCTCGAATTAGGATGAAACTGTTTTAACAGAACAAGACAAACGCATTTGCGCGATCAAGTCCTCTGCTGCTATATTAATACTTTGTCTCTGTATTAATAGAAGATTTCGTTACCATAGTAATGTGGAAATTGAAGAAAAACAGTGTTTATGCTCGTGACTATTGGATATTATATAAATTTATTTTAAGAGAGGCGTCTCCGTCTGGCTTTGAGTTTAGAGGGACTTGGTTTTTACTGTCATTGAAGATGGCAATTAATAAATAATATTAAATGTCTGGCCATGGTACGAATACGCTGTCAATTTATTTCCTTTTTTCTGTTCGATTTTTCTAAAGAAAGACTGTCTTAATTCTTTATGTCGCTGGCTTAATACAATAGTGGCACAAAACAAAAGTATACAATTTGAGTAATCGCACATTAATGCGCCAATATTGAATTTAAGCCAGCGATAAAACATCGATAAACCATCTGTATTCAAAATTTCATCCAAATCCGTTCAGTCGTTTTTGCGTGATTGCGTAACAAACATCCAAACATCTTCAAAAACTCTCACATTTATAATATTACTAGCTGATGCCCACGGCTTCGCCCGCGTGGATGTCGGCTATCGCGACCAAAAGTAATCATGAAATGTTGATCCCGTTCCCGCTTTATAACTGCCCATTTTTTAAAGTATTAAAATGGATAGAGTATGTTATCTTCAAGAGATAAACACATGCGATCGCGGACGTTTCTGTAGACCTATATAAGATACACAATTCCACCATACATCATTTAGTTATATCTCAAAGGGTTTACGCAGCCTTTTCGTTGAAAGCTCCTAGATGGCTTATTTTTTTCCGACGCCGAACGCCGAACGACGAAGAAATATCATTATATTTTAGCCAATGTATACAAAAACTTGACAAATTATATACTAAAACATTCCTCTTGAATCACTCTATCTATTAAAAAAACCGCATCAAAATTCAAATAGTAGGGTAGGATTTACAAGTCAGTAACTTTTATAAAATTTAACTTAACTAGTCTCTGACTAAAACTTCCAAACAACACATACTTAACTTACAAAACTGCAGAAACCAAGTACAGTTTATTTAAAGATTACTCGAAAGCGCTACCACACTGCTCTATTTTAGGCAACAAAGAAAACTGTGAGAGCACTTAAGGATTCCGCCAGTGTGGAGCGACGCGACGACTGGATTTAGAAGTAATAAATTCTACAGAGTCGGAGGCTAAAACATGTGCGAATGTTGTGCCGTCTATTTAAATTGTCTTTTTTTATTTGCATTGTTGATTAGTATAGTTTAAGAGGATTATAATGTTAGTTATTTCAGAATAATGTCGTTTGTGTAACTGCTAATGTAATATCTTAGGTTTTCGCGATCACTACACATGATAATAAAACATGTTTTCACCGGATTAATCGCGTGTGCAGCGTTCGTGATCGCAGGAGGACGCTGCAACCAAGACCGGGCAAGACTTGTCTCTGCCAGCCGTAGTGAAGACTATGCTGACGGAGACTGCGAATTGGAGAGAAGTGGCTTCCTTTTGTGAGACCGTTATGGTCCAAAAGGAGGCCGCTGAACGAGATCGTGAGAGGAACGATCCCACCCGGAGAAGGAGGCGTCGAGGAAGCAATCGCCGCGGCGCCTAACATGCCGAAAGCCGGCCTGGATCATCTATAACAGGCAGGCTTTTGAAGTCCCAGGCGATCAGAGTGGGGACTCTGTCTGCCTATAGAGTGACCTCAGGGAAGACGGTGGCTCAGTGGTCACGTGCTGCCGTGTACAGCGAGGCGCAGGGGGGGCTCACAGTCTCTCCAGTGAGGTGCCGTAACAGGCGTTGCACGGGGGTTTCCGGAGCTGGTCTCTTAAGAGGACCCGGAGCTCCCCTTCAAGTGCGGGGTGGTTTTAGTGAGGTAAAAATCCCACACTCCCCGGTTTTATCCCCAAAGACCGGGCGCCTTTTGAAGGTTTCCACCCGAAAACAAAAAAAAAACAAAAGGATAGACGCTGCAAAGTACAAAACAATATTATTTTATTATTTATTACGAGGTCTAGATTTTTATATGGTGTGCTCCTGCAATTATGGGAAGCCACAGCATGCACTAGTTAGGTGAACAATTTTGATTAATGAGCTAATAATCGAATTTATGTAATGTATGACAGTTGATATTTATGTAATATGAATATAATATTTAGTTAATAATTAAAATCTAAAATTACAATATTCAGTTGTAGTGAGCAGAGGCGAGATGGCTTAGTGGTCAGAGCGCCTGGAGTATTTATCCGGGAGGCGCAGGTTCGAATCCAGTTCGCGACCGTAGACTTTTTCCATTTAATATTGTAACTTTAGAGTTCGCTAAGCATGCGTTAATGCTTTTCAAAGATTTATCTTGAACTCTCAAATCTAAATAATATTATTGAAATTATAATTAAAATAGCTATAATATAGAGAGAGAAAAAGTGCGTTATGAAAATAGTGACAGAAGTGAACGAAGTGTTGTTGTGTTCGTGGAACTATTACGTGACATAATATTTAAGTCCTTAAGGAATAGTTTGTGTGCGGCTATGACGAAACGGTCAAGTCGTACTTTTGCTATATGAATGACTGAACAGTCACGAAATCGACGTGTCAAATGTCAATTCAAATTCAAATATTTTTATTTCAAATAAACCATATTACAGGCACTTATGAAAAGTCAAAACTAGGTCGGTTCCATCCGTTGATGTTATGGAGAAGAGCCGGAAGGAACTCCATAGACTGTTTTTAAAATAAATTGGTTTAACAATAAATAAGGTAATGTGAGAATAATGCAGGTTAATGAGCAGACTAAGAAAGGAAAGTAAACTTATATAGCCTTTTAAAATGATTGCCAATACAGTTAGGAGCTGACCAGTCCCGACAGACAGCACCCGTTCACGAGCATGACGCGCACATCAGCCTCGCTTAGCTCAACCATTTTGGTTATTAGGTTCGATACAATGATTCGATGTTCGATGTTCGATGCAATAAATGTGAAATCATAAAAGCTTGATAAGTCTGCTGAGGACATCTTATCCTGAAATTTCAGCTTTCTAGTAGTATTCAGATCGACGCTATGACGGTTCGCAAATACGACGAAGCGCTTCCAGAAAAGGTAGGCAGTGCCCCGCTTCTTCCGGCTCGTCTTGGCGGGGTCACTACCGTGCCCCCAGATTAGCTGTGGGCTTCCAAACATAACATATCATAGCATCACGCCTGTATTTTTGGAGGGTAGTAGCAAGAGGTGCACACAGTGGACTTTCGCTTACATAATTACCAAAAAATACACAGAAAACAAAACACCCGCGAATTCGTCGAGAATTCGGAAGGTTTTATTACAAAACGGTTTGGGTCGTCATAACAGATGACGTCACATGTTATTAAGGGTAGCACACACGCTCATTGTTTCCGTGTGTTATTGTTGTATTGTTATGTTTTATTGTAACATGACACAATTGGGTTTTAGACCCTTCAAATTGTTACGATTGGGGGCATAAATTGCGTGTCTTTTGTTCGAATATGTTTTGTTTTTATTATTGATATGTAAATGTTAAGGAACGCGAAATTAGCATGACCTATTGCGGCGTTCGTTTGTTTATGAATGAGAGATGTTTTAGCAACATTATGAAGAACATATAATGGTTTGGAGGTTTTACTCGATTAGATGTAGTATTTTATTGATGTCTGTGGAATAGAGTTTAAGAACAAAACTAAAACCTGTGGGCTAACTCTTGAAAATAATTCCGCTCGATTGACATTGGAAATATGTCAGTTCGTACTTTTAAATGCCAAAATGTCTAAAAAATAATTATAGATTCGGGATTTTATGAAGAAAACATGCTTTAAAAACGAATCAACTGTAATGTAGATAAATTTATTTTAAAATAACGCGTTTTTTAAGGCGTCTATTTAATATTGGAATTGGTATTAGTGTCATGAGTATCCCCAAAGATAATATTAATAAAAAAAACATGCCGCACGTGTTTTTTTTAATTGATTTCTGATTTTGTGTTCCATAGACACGTATTTTTTTTGTCTTAATATTGAAATAGTAAAATATAGCATTAAGCCTACATTCCTCGAGGGGGTAAGCAGAGGTGTACACAGTTTCACAACCACATTTCAACAATGTTGTAATTAAGTTTCATATATGATGAGCCTATTGCCAGCAACCGGGTATAAATTAAACACGGGTTTCTAACCCAAGACCTCACGCGCACTGCAGCCACTCATACATCGAGGCAGTCGTAGTGTAGCTCAGTGCGACATATAAAGGCTTACTTATAACTGTACCTACATACATCAGTCTAGCGGACGGATTGTAGACATCTCACTTCCGACTCTTTCCAATTCCGGTACCAAAGAGTCTATACTACTCGTACTTTCGCGAAATTACTTTTCGGAAAGAATTCAAGCGCTTCCGTATAGACATACGTTATTATAGACGGCGCGGTTGGCGCAGTGGTCGAGACGTCGAATGCTGCGCCGCTTGTAGCGGGTTCGATTCCAGCACGGCTCAAATATTTGTATGATCTACAGATAATTGTTCCGGGTCTGCGTATGTGTATGCATGTGTTTGTAAACGCAACTACGATGACAAATTACTAGAGAAAAGCAAAAGTCTTAGAAAAAAATTCATGTGTCTGTCAATAGCTATGCTATGTGAACTTTAGGTAATTAAAAACTAAGTTATCTAAATTTGCATATGCCCTCAGAGAAATAAAGAAAACAACAGACCTCAAAACAGCAATAGTAACCTACTATGCGTATGCGTTCGCTTGGCTTGGATATGGAATTATATTATGGGGTAACAGTACAGACGCGCCTGCGCTATTTACAATACAGAAGAAACTAATAAGAATATTGATTAACATCGAAGACACCGACTCATGTAAACCACACTTCAAAGAACTAAACATCTTAACACTACCCTGCCTCTATATATTTGAAATTTGCAAATTTGTAAGGAAATACCCACAATTCTACAGCAAAAGAGAAGACATTCAAACAAAAATCAAACTTAGACATGGAAATAGACTCAATTTACCAACTTCACGATTGAAAATGCACTCCTCTAGTGCGTTTGTTACATCCATTAAAATCTACAATAAATTACCTGAATACATAAAAAACACAGAAACAAATAATATATTTACCAATAAATTAAAACGATTTCTCTTAGATAAAAGTTACTACACAATTGACGAATACCTCAAAGATAAATTCCAACCAGGGTAACAGGGATAACTAGAATAAACAAGCAGTACTTAAATAAATTTATTTACCTTACTTACTATGCATATGCAATATCTTTAACTACTTACTATTTAGTTAATTAAAATTACAGCTAATATATAAATAAATATATAAAATAAATAATAAAAATTAATACATTATCTAGAATAAAACTATTAATAATAAATAAATAAATGAATATTAATAAATAAAATGAAAATAAATCTACACAATAATAATACCTACTTAAATATAAAAATATCAGATTTTCTTCCTATATTTCAATATATTATGATTTAAAAAGCGCTCTTCATCCTCTCCTCTAAAAACTAACTTGCTTTAATTTTTACCCACCAGCCTTTGTATACATTATGGGATGCAATAAAGTTATTGAGTATTGAGTATAGGTTTGGACTATTGCAATGTCGCATTATAAGTGTTAAGTTAAAGTGTCAAATTCTATATTTTTCTTATTTTTTGCTGTTTTTGTCTTGCTGGTACTGTGGTTATTAGTAATTACAAATAATTTTTTCTTATTTAATTCCTAGCTAAAGTGTATGTGACTCATGAATTAAAATCATATACAGGAAATAAAGTATAGTAAAGAATTATTAACTGTAAAGTAATTCCAATTTGGACTACTTACTTATATTTATAAATAGCTGAAGCCCGCGGCTTCGCCCGTGTGGATGTCGGGTATAGCGACCAAAAAATAATGTAATCATGAAATTTTGATCCCTTTCCCGCTTTCCAATGACCGCTTTATAATAGCCCATTTTTTTAAGTATTAAAATGGATGTAGTATGTTATCCTTAAGAGATAGACATATGCCATCGCGGATTTTTCTGTAGACCTATATAAGATACACAATTCCACCATACATCATTTTGTTATATGTCAAAGGGTTTAGGCAGCGTTTTCGTTGAAAGCTCCCAGACGTCTTATTTTTTTTCCGACACCTCCAACAAATGTAATTATATTTTAGCCAATGTATACAAAAACTTGACAAATTATATACTAAAACCTTCTTCGAGAACCACTCTATCCATTGGTGAAAATAACATGAAAATCGGTGCAGTAGTTTTTGAGTTTATCACGAACAGACAAACAGACAGACGCGGCGGAGGACTTTGTTTTATAATATGTAGTGATTTTATGTAGGCCATGCGAGTGACCTATTTAATACCCGTTTAGCCTCAATATAAACAAGATATCTATACAATTGAGAGCATATCACCACATACTTAATTCACTAGTTTACCGATAGAAGTAAAACAGTGATTTCGCAATAGTTCTGCGTTACCGAATGAGGTGAACGCACCAAATGTCGGCTATAAACTATTTCCGCACGATTGGACCGCGGGCTCGTTGGGAATAGGGCTGCGCCTGCTAGTTATCCGGGTTTCCAGGGATTCATACTTGTTTGGCGCCCAGGGGCGTCTGTTCGGATGTTTCAGTGAGAGTTACAAATCTCTAAAACATAGACATTTTGCGATTACACTTTATATTTGCAGGACAAACCTCAGAATTGAGGTTTGATGACGATAATCAATCTATTTAAACCAATTTTGATCCGTTTAATAATTCTTTATTTATTCTTGAAATACAAGTGTAGAGAGGCGGACTAATATCAGGTGTTAATATATAACAATATAATATTCCACAACTATCACACAACGCCGTCCAGTCTCAAGCTAAGCAGAGCTTGTGTTATGAGTAATAATAATAAACTAAATGCATACATATTATAGATAAATTACATCCAGACACAGAACAAATGATCGTGCTCATCACACAAACATTTGTCCTGGGTGGGAAACGAACCCACGACCTCCGGCATAGTAGTCAGGGCTACTAACCACTAGACCAACAGTTCAGTCAATATTATTATTTATGTGGTGAATTTTATTATTTGTGTGGTTTTGGTGGTTTTGTTTTCAAGCAAACGCTTGAATACCTTAATATCCCACGCACATTTAAAATTTTCTATTACAAAAATATATTTTAATGTCCCTCCGAGGGCAAGTCCGATTTTACCCTAACCTCTGAGGCTTTTCGAACTCTTTGTTCAGTAATGACATTTAATTTTAGGTTAATGGCAGCCCTAGTTGTGAAGGGACAATTGTTTTTGTTGCCGATACCGATTTTTGGGTGCCTCACCCTGTTAGTGATGCTGGAATTTAGAAGTATGTTTTTTTTGGTATATAGCAACTTTAAGTGTCAATTTGATGGTGTTTTTAAGTGTGAACGGTGCTTTCGTAGCGTCATCACGCCTGTATTCCCCAAAGGGGTAGGAAGAGGTGTACACAGATGAACACGCACATTATACCAATGCTGCTATTAAGTCCCATAGGTCTATTGCCCTTAACCGGGCACAATTGCAAACTTAGGGCTGCTACTAAGAATTAGGTTATTTAATTTTGGAAACTACTTGGTGTAGTCAAGTACAGTCGGCTGCACGTCCATGGTAACATTTTGAGCTTGCGGTGGCCTATCTTAGTAGGTAGTTTCAATAGTAAACGAGGCTAGCTTATACTGGTTATGTTACAACTGACGAGCGGCGTGAACATGAACTAACAAAAAAAAAAGATTTTTACTGAAGCTGTCCTATCCCTAACCGAAAATCATTAAGTCTCCCTATTTCTATGTCATGGTTACTTTTACGTAGCAATCGGATACTGTCACCTTACATTCTTTATGCCCAACTTGAAGACGATCTTAAACCGTAGTGGGGGTACTAAAACGACCCCAAATGGAAACACCATCACGTTAAAACTACTTCACGGACTTTGGCGGACTTTTTGATGAACCAAGTTCGGGAATGGTGCCACATAGGCAGGTTTAATAGAGTAAGTACGTGAAACTTGCGTTGTGTTTCGCCGAGTGAGTGAGGGTACCGGAGGCCCAAACCCTTTAAAAGGCCGGCAACGCACTCGCGACTCCTCTGGGGTTGCGGGTGCCCATGGGCGGCGGTAATCGCTTACCATCAGGCGAGCCGTCAGCTCGGTTGCCAACTATTACATAAAAAAAAAAAAAAAATTTCAGATAAATCTTTATATGCCAGCGTAACGAACTCTAAACTCTTATCCGGCAGGTTTAAATCCTGCTCACGACCGTATCTCTCATTAATTTTTTTTTTACTTTAGATTTCTATGTACTAAGCCGATTGCTATCAACGGGATACAATTCCAAAATCCGGGCTACTACTGAGAATTCCTAACAAGAAAACCCAATAACACTGCCCGACCCGGGAATTGAACCTAGGTCCTCATTCTCGGCAGTCTTTTTTCGTTCTCGGCCATTAGACCAATGACGATTAGATGGCAGTTATATTATTTACATTAAATATCAATTTTAATACATGATATCATATCTTTAAGTTTAAAGATTAATCTTAATATAATTAAATATAAGTTTCTTTTGTATTGACCTATAACAGGGTTCATAATTGAAAGAAATAAAGAAACAAAGAAACACACACTTATTATATTATACCACCTATTTACACATTATGGAGACGAAAATAAATAAATAAGTAATATTAACCTCCTTGAGGTAACGATCGCGAACATAATTAATTGGTTATAATAATATTTAATTACAATTCCTGTGTTAATTAACCACCAGTTACAAACATACCGTTTTAATTAAAATGTTACTACGGAAACAAATTATAATAAATTGTTTGCTGTGCTTACAGAAGGAGGGGCTCGTGGCTAAGTCACAGCTGCACAGATCGATCGATCGAGGTTAAGCTGCGCTTGCCGCGGTCGGTCTGTGGATGGGTAACCATCCTTTCATACCAAGAACCCTCCGTGCTCCGGAGAGCACGTTAAACCGTCGGTGCCGATTGTGAAATTATGATCTATGACCGCCGTTACGAGTAGTCACAGCTGTCTGACAATCAGTCTTACAACCAGTTATGGTGTTGCCCAGGAACTGGGTTGTGGAGGTCAGATAGGCAGTCACTCCATGTAGAACACCGGTATTAAGCTGCATCCGGTTTGACTGGAAGCCGACCCCAACATAATTGGGAAAAGGTTAGGCAGATTGATTTGGGATTGCCCGACTAGCTTCGAACCGACTTAGCTCATGACTAAGGGCTCCGTTCGAGTTCTAAACTAGTAGAAGAAGAACGCACGTCAATTATATTCACGTACGTTCTTCGGGTTGAACAATAATTAACATGAATGTGTTTCCACACACAAGTTATCTAACCAACAATTTTAGGGATCTATTATTTCCAGTTAGAATTAGACTTTGTGGCAATAGAAAGAGATGGAAGAAGAATAGGGAATTAAAGATAAATCTTTAAAAGCATTAACGCATGCTTAGCGAACTCTAAAGTTATTATATTAAGATAAATCTTTGAAAAGCATTAACGCATGTTTAGCGAACTCTAAAGTTATTATATTAAATGGAAAAAGAATACGGTCGCGAACAGGATTCGAACCTGCGCCTCCCGGATAAATATTCCAGGCGCTCTGACCACTAAGCCATCTCGACCTCTGCTTACCACCGCGAATTCTTCATCCATATTTTAACACGTCTTTTGGCGACGTCATTGCTATCTATTCAGTCTCTATACAGGTGACCGAACCGAAATGACTAACTTTGCAGTTAATACAATGACGTAAAGAATGCAATTATCTGAACAATTAAAGATAAATCTTTGAAAAGCATTAACGCATGCTTAGCGAACTCTAAAGTTATTATATTAAATGGAAAAATAATAGGGAAATCTGTGCCCTGCGGACACTATAGCTTAATTATAAATAAGGAAACAAGATTAGCAAGCTTGTCGCTATGAGGCCTTACTTCCATTCAAAATAACAATGTTCAACAAAACGAAACAATACAGAACGTAATTCACCTTATAGAAAATTTACGCGTCCCTTCGGAAGGCTCGTAAACGCGGGAAACGCTTCGTGCTTTATCGGCTGCTTCCGGATCTATCCGAACGTTGACGAAAGAAGCCATTTTGATGCAATCAGATCTTTTACTGCTGTGATAGAAAATACGGTTGTCGTAAAATACAACAAGGATATTTCGTAATATTATTGAATTGAAACAAGACTTATTACGTAAACTGAGGTTTTTTTTTTCTATAACACTTAGTAAGGTTCGGTCCCATCTGGATTTGTTCCTTTTGAATTCAATTTTAAAGGTGTACTGCAACGGACATATTAACATGAAAGTGCAAATAAATTATATAATAACAAAACAGTGGGGTTACTCTTGAAACTAATACCAATTCTAATCCAATTCCAATATTAAATAGATGCCTCAAAACAACGCGTAATTTTAAAATAAATTAACCTACATTATAGTTGCCTCAATTTTAAAGCATGTTGTCTTCATATTATCCCGAATCTATCATTATTTTTTAGATATTTTGGCATTTAAAAGTACGAACTGACATATTTCCAATGTCAATCGCGCGGAATTATTTTCAAGAGTAAGCCTACAGGTTTGGAACCAGTACTATTGTTTTAGTTAGTTAAGAAGCTTAAAACCTATGGTTCTAATTCCAATTTCTATTTAAAAATAACGCTCAGTAATACTACAGTTAAACCGCTGTTTTCAAACAATTTCAAACTTCGAAGCCAAAATAACCAAGACGCTTGTTCTATATATTATTCAAAATCCCTCTTCAAAATTCCCAAATCAGATAGATAGCTTCGAATTGCCAGCACCCGTTCCAAATTTGAATAACACATTCATTCCACGTTCGAACATGATGAATGAACTGAATAGACGGCTACTGAATGTTTTTTTCTAGGATTTGTCAGTTGATAATGACGTGAGGAAATTTATTCATAGTCCATGCTTCATGGAATAACCTTTTTTGATAGTAAATAGTGTTTGCTAAGGTTGGAGTCGTCGGAAATAGAGTTAGGATCTTGTCGAGCTTTTAGAACCATTTTTATATATTCAAGATTACATACTCCCTTGATCTAGTGATCCCAAGCGGGACTGATGAGCACGAGGTTTTGAGTTCGACCTGTCGGGAAGTGGTCTTGCGTTTTTCTGTTAAGAAATTCTCAGTAGCAGCCCGGAGTTTGAAATTATGCCCGGTAGATGGCAATAGCTCACCACCTTTAACATGGGACATAATAAAAGTATTGGTGAAATGTGGGTGTACACCCACAACTGTCTACATTTCTGCCTGCCCCTTTGGGGAATAAAGGCGTGATGCTATTTATGTTACGTTAAGATTAAATAAGGAGTCCGCTACATACTTAAGGTGTAAAAGATTTCTGAGACAGCTGTTAGAGAGGTGTTAAAAAATAAAATATAGTATAGTATAGTACGATAAAATTTCATAAGGAAGTTTATTTTCAGTAGTGGGATTCTGAATAATTATGATGATCACAGATTCTAATAAGAATGTCAGATTTTGTGAAAATCGCAATAAAATATGTCTATTCACTCGGCTAATTATTTTTTAGATTATAAAATGCGTCGTTCCATAATGCGCATTTGTTTTCATTTTACATGCCTGTCCAAAAAAAGGAGTGTTATGTATGTTTGTGAGTTTCTTTATTCCACCATAACTTCTAAATGCCTGGACTGATTTCGATGTATGGGGTATCGATAAAATCCTTAGATTAGGTAAGAGTTTAAAAAAATGGGGAAAAATGAAATAGGGTCTATGGTACACAAAAAGGCGTGGATCATAAAAAAAACGCAAATGGCGGGCGTGTCTTTTTATTTTTTTATTTATTTCATCTTGTTTCTGATGTCTTACGAGTACTATGGAAATTGTGGATCAAACTGATCTTAGCAGAGTAAAAAAGTTGGTGCTGACGCTTACTTTGGGACTTAATGGCACACAAATTATGTGCACTTTCGGCAGATAGTTCTTCTATATCTGGAATGATGCTGATGATGATTTAAGTAGAAGTAAGTTAGTACTTTTAACGTGTGGACTCTTTCTTACAGACTAAAATCTACCCTTAAATACAGGCCAACTGTAGCCAGTCTGCACTGTGTCTGTGCAGGCCAACTGTACTATAATGTGTAACCTCTTTATGACAGTATTAGACCTAACCGTATTAAAAAGTTTTTTTTTTTGTTTACAAGACATACGAGTGTGCTCCAGAGGGCTTAGTCACTTGACATCGCACAATTTGTGACGTTTCCATACTTTTATAGTCTAAGGGGTCACGTAAATAATGACGGACACCCCGAAAAACACATATTATTTTGTTAAATTCGCAACAATTTTTCGCTAGACATTTAGATACGGCGAAAATGTGTCTAAAACGTAATAATTTGGCCCTTTTGTTCTCGTTCGAAACGACTCGGTCATTGTGTGAATGTTTTTTGGCTCGGAGGACCAACGGGATTTGAAACAATAGGGACAGTAGGAAGGTTTGAGTCGAAGGACGGCTTTACCGAATGAGGTTTTTATCGCGTTCGCTAGATGATAATTGCTTTTTTCGTATCGCCATTATTGATTGGACTATGTACTTTATTGAGGAAAATCTGCTTTTTGTTTTGTCCGTTATCCGTTTTTTTATTCGGTCATTTTGTTTTGCGTTTTTGTTTTGCGTTTTTGTTTTGCTTTTAAGTAAATGGCAATGTTTGCATGCTTATTTGTTTGGGATCATGTTTGTTTGAATTTAATAAGATGGGTAATTTTTTCTTTATTAAATTTTTTATGTTCTTGAACTTATCAGTGGCCGATCCAATCAGTTATTATTGTATCATAATTATTATGTAATCTAGCACGTAATACATTAATATTTGCACAATTCTTAAATATATAGATAAAAAATATGGCAAAGACAAATTTGGGCCATTATCCAAAACGATCATAATGTAATTTAATGGTAATCGAAATCAATTTCGTTTGCCGTTTTTCCGTCATGAATGTCAAATAATGTTTTCGATTTGCATTTAAATGACATAATTATCGTTCTTTTCTTTTATTTACATTTTATTGAGCAAAAAAGGAAATTCTGCACAGTGCACACGGAAGTGCCAATTGTTAGAAATAAATAAGCATGAAAACGCTACAAACAATTATTACATTATTGTCTAAGTTAACTAAATACATAAAAACATATTGTCGGCCTCCAGTAAAATAGCTAACTTTTTTATGATTGAGTAAAAATTACAATACAATAGAATTGAATCGTCCTTTTTGCCGACATTACAATTAGCCTCAACCCAAGGGTAACGATTTACCCGCCAAAAAACGACTTTACAATTTCCCTGAAAGGAAAAAAAGAAGTTTAAGAATATTCAATGGCCCTAATGCCTGTTCGGAATATTAAAACTAATTGTTTGGAATTACGTTTAATGAGCCCATTTTTGTCTACCATTTCAAGCATTTCGAAACACTAGTCGTTGCAGACGACGATGTTGCAAAATATGAGGTGGACATTTTAGTAGTTTTCTGCATTAACGGTAACTTTCGAGACTAAGTAACGTTTGGCTCACTCGGGATACTGCACGGTCTAACAGCTCCTGATGATGCTCCGTGGGGGGGGGGGGGGGGGGCGAAACACGTTTAGAGTTGTTGGTGGTAATTCAAGATAAATCGAAGAAATGATGAAAAGCATTAACGCATGCTTAGCGAACTCTAAAGTTACAATATTAAATGGAAAAAGAATACGGTCGCGAACAGGATTCGAACCTGCGCCTCCCGGATAAATACTCCAGGCGCTCTGACCACTAAGCCATCTCGACCTCTGCTCACCACCGCGAATTCTTCTTCCATACTTTTAACACGTCTTATGGCGACGTCATTGCAATCAATTCAGTACCTATACAGGTGACCGAAACCGTGACAATAGTTGGTGGTACTTGCAATTTTTCACCGCTTGCGTATGTGCATATATTTTTCACCGCTTGCGTATGTGCATATATTTGCGGGCGGACGGTGCAGAGGTAATTGCATGACTATATGACCCTCAATATTGTGGAAGTAGCTAGATATTGTATTTATTTGCATATATTGTAATGGACTTCTGCAAGTTAACGCCTGAATCTATTCAATACTTGAAGTAAAGTTAAGTGTATAGAAAGCTTATTCGCATTTAATCCAAAAACAAAATCTAAGAACTTACTATACAAATTATTGGTTGCATGTTTGCTGACCTGAAGGAGTCATCATGACGAGTTCATCTTGAAAGTCGTCACCATAGCGTACGCCTGTATTCCCCGAAGGGCTAGGCAGAAGCGTACTAATGTCCAGTCATATTTCTCTTAACGTCTCTACTGTCTCGTTGGTCTAGTGGTCCCAAGCGCGACGTGGTGAGTATAAGGTCTCGGGTTCGATTCCCGGGTCGGGCAGTGTTATTGAGTTTTACTGTTAGGAAATTATCAGTAGCAGCCCGGAGTTTGGAATAGTGTCCGTTTGAAGTCAATAGGCTCACCACCTATTACAGCATTGGTGAAATGTGGGTGTACAATTGTGTACACCTCTGCCTACCCCTTCAGGGAATACAGGCGTGATGTTAGCAAAACGATTATTGAAGTTGTTATTCAACGATTGTAATTTAGCTGTAAGCTACGACATCATAAATGCGTGGTCTAGTGGTCCCAAGCGCGACTGCTGAGTTCATAGGTCTCGAGTTCGATTCCGGGGTCGGGCAGTGTTATTGAGTTTTTCTGTTAGGAAATTCTCAGTAGCAGCCCGGATTTTGAATTATACCTGGTAGATGGCAATAGGCTCACCACCAATTACATGGGACTTAATAACAACACTGGTGAAATGTGCGTGTGTACAACTGTGTACACCTCTGCCTACCCCTTGGCGTGATGCTATGTATGCTATATTTTACTCACCATGTTATGGCGTATAATCCATATAAATAAGAATCAATTGCTGCTTGTATGAAAGATTACTTGAAAATGGCTCGACCAATTTGGCTGATTTTTTCTTGTGTTCGTAATTGTCAGGACATGAACTGAATGTACGAAAGAAAATTTTTGGGTAATTCGGATGGTATTTTTGTACAAATTGCACTCGTGCGAAGCTTGCCTACTTTAATTCACACGACCTTGCCTTTAATTTGGTTTACTTAGAAAGCGAATTTCACTGAACTACTAAAATAAAAACATAATTCGTATAACTGTACAGAAACACAATACACAGTGCGCCAAAACACGCCCGGTCGCAGACAAAAGTTTATGACAAAAAATATAAACTTTCAAAACGAAAAATGACCACATTACTCCCGTCGACTACAATAGTGTTTATCTAGGACAAAATTAGCATCACACTAGTTTGTAAAGACAATAATTGCGGGTTCGCCCTGCATGCTTCTCGAAAGATATTTACATATCAATACGATATGAAGACCGTGTTCATTCGCAAGTAGATGCGTTGAGCTGACCTCAAATGCAGGGTTTTGTGGTTAGTTATATCTTGTTCCCTTTGAGTGGTGCAATGTAAGGTACATTTACATGGGCGAGAATCATGTATTGTGAGTTGTGAAGATTCTAGACGATGTGCAGAAATTATTTCTTGTGTGATAAAATTAAGAACGAAAAATTCACTAATACACACTAAAGTATGTAATCTAATCTGATGGCTCATTAATTACTTCTCCAATTCGAAGAGTTCTTTTAATCGGAGAAGTTTCGGAGGCTGACTTGCCCGCCTCCGTAAGAGTGCACGCTGAAAATAGAATGGCCGCACAACTCTGGTGGGAGGCTTCTGCCGCGGCTGGTTACCACCCACCGGACGAAGCCAGGCCCTGAAGCGACCTAGTCGAATTTCGGGATATAGTCCGGTGCAACCGATAAGGGAGTCGGGTCTGCAGTTACATCAACTCCCCAATTATCGGTCTCCGCAAATGTGTCTATCCACTCTACTTAGAGTGAGTATATTTCTTCTGGATCTACGTGCTCAATCCTCGGCCTAACCGTCGCTTACCATCAGGCAAGTTAGTGGCCAAAGGTAGAACAAAGATAAAAAAGGACTAAATTGTACTTCATAACAATAAAAATCTATTGTGTCTGGTGATTAATGAGCCAACAGAATTATTTACGCAAATCGAAAGCTCACAAACTTACGCTGGTTTGGCATAAATGGAAATCTTAAGTTAAAACTAGATGCCATCCATAAAATCCGAATGTGTCTTGTATAAAAAATCTAGAAACTGCTAGAAAAGGTGCTTCTAATTATTTACTTTAATTATCGTATTAATTTTACCTCTTTTCATTAACAATAGGTGTTAACAGTAATTAGTTGTTTAAACACATTTTAATCCTATAAAAATAAATCACTTTCATAAAGTCTGCATAAAACTCAACACTTGAGAACTATTACAAATAAAGTAAGTATTTTTATTGTTTCACCCTCTATTAAAAGACCTACATACCCATCACAATTGTTTTTCTTATTCTCAGCTCCAAATTTCTTCCAAAACAATAAAGTTTATCTGGCACAAACGCGAACATAAAAAGTCGGCAATGTCAGTGCAAATAAAATTCTTCAGATCTGAAGTTGATTGCTAACATAGGTACTTGGATCTTAAGATCCACTTGAACTTCACACCAATCCACTTGGAAATGCTCTTTGATTCTACTTTGATATTTAATACCCTGTTCTACATGTCCTGTCGCAATCGTTTTAGTTTGTAAGATAGTTCAAAGAGGACAAGTTATGTAATATCAACGACTTTTACTAACTACAGAAGACGTGGTGGATATTATTGAAAATATATAGAAAATCGTTCTAATATATTTATGGGCGTCTGTTTTCCCCGAAGGGTTAGATAGAGCTGTCCACACTTCGCCGCTGCAGTTATTAATAGGCGGTGAGTTATTTAAGTATAGAAAAACTTAAAATAGATTTTCTCTATAGTATAGCGTTGTCAGTATAATTAAGTATTTTTTCTTATAATGGTTCATGAACAACTTAGTAAACTGAGAAACAGAGTTTAAACTACCCGTAGGCCAATGACTAAACGTCACATACCATCGAAAAAAAATCGTTCATCGCCTTAAATGGTAATTAATTTATAAGAAATTTGTGACACTTGCATTGGCTTCACCTGCAACCTTTGACTTGCCAGTCTTACAGACATACTACTACGCTATCACTGCTCAATCTACACCTAGAATCTAGTATAACAATTAAATTATAGAAATAATGTCGTTTTCTCATCTTAGCATATTCCCAGTGTATTGGTCTGTTGTTTTGCTTATGGAAACATTGTCGTGCAATCATTAAAAAGTGCAAGGCGGTGCCAAGACACGGAATGAAGTGAGGTGGCCTATTTTAGGTGAGGACCACACAGTGTGACAGTTTACTTGTCGTATCCTTGTGTTCCTAGGTAACCTTGCTTTACTTTAGTATGATCTTCAAGACTGCTTAATTTAAAAAAACGGTTTCTGCCGTGTGAGTACGCTATAATATTAGGTGTATTGTTGCCTATATGAAGCCGAATGTAGCGTAAATTTCGCGACTCATGAAATTACGCACGTATAAAATCACACTTAAATGCTAGCCACCAGTAGCATACATAATAATATTTAAGGTTTCCGCATTCACTTCACATTATAATGAAACAACTTTTAACAGGATTAAACGAGTGTATTATGTTTTTTGTTTTTGTGTTCCAGTCACCTGCAACTGACGAACGATGTAAAGTGATCGAAACGTCAGGAAAAACAAAAACCAGTATTACACGCAATTAATCCGGTTACAAGTTGTTTTATTGTAATGAATAGCATATTTTTAAATAATATAAAAACTGCACATAATTACGCGCGATATCATCCTTAAGCTAGCCAACAATACTTTACATGTAAATATTTAAAATATAGTATAAAATTATGATTTATTTTGTCCAGCCTCAAAAGTTGACGGGCTCACTGTCCACGTATCCCAAAATACATTTTTAACTACAAACAGTTAACTTTTCTTTGATGACTGTTTAAATTCAGTTATGGAGGTGTTAAAATAGTGGTTTGTTTGTTTATCCCGCAAGTTTCGGAGATAAAAAAGTTTTTGTTTGTAGTTGAGGGTACGTCATTATTGTAAGAGGAAGGACTTGCGTGTTTACAGAAGATAATTATGTGTTAAGTGTGTCTGACAGTTTCCTGAACATGTGTTGTTAGGGTTTAACATTGTAGTAGATATAATGAAAGTATCTGTAGTATTATTTTTTAACTCGACTAAACATTTTATCTATCTTAAGGGCTATTTAGTTCTTGATAATGTTTAAAAACAGGATTTGAAGTTATATGTCGGAAAAAGGTTAAAGAATAGGATAGGATCTTTGTCTAGTAGGATTTTGAAGGAAATAGTAAATAACTAGCATTAAGGCTGTTTGCTACTGAGAGCAGTTTTACTTTGGGTTAGTGATCAGTAGTGAGTCAGTTTATATTACAATGTAGGTATTAAAATACCATAAAATCAGGGTGTAGAGGTCCGTCCACTACGGCGGTTCGCAAGGGACTGACATCTACGCTCCACTAATAATATAAAACAATGTAGCCATCTCTGACAAATAAATAAGGTTGTAACTTAAAAATTTGTGAGTGTGTATTGTAATCGCTTGAAAGTATCGGGTCCAAATTAAAAAAAGTAATATAACATAGCATCATGCCTGCATTCCCCGAAGGGGTAGGCAGAAGTACATACCCCCATTTCACCAATGCTGTTATTAAGTCCCATACAATAGGTGGTGAACTTATTAGATAATTTGCTATTAGGTATAATCATAGTGAAAATTTAACCGAACAAAAAAAAAACATCGGGTTATGACTATTGGACGAAACTCAAGGCACGCTTCACTGTCTTTCCGTAGCCATGCGTGTATTATAAATTAATTATCACCTAGAGTTAGTTTTTTTTTTATGGCAACCTATTCTTTTTCCATTTAAAATATTATAACTCAGTAATATCTTAGGTTTGCGCGATCACTACACATTATAATAAAACAACTTTTAACCGGATTAATCGCGTGTATTATTGGTTTTTTGTTTTCTACTCGCAGGAGGAGTCCTCCTGCGACCACGAACGCTGCAGTGTTCGAAACGTCAGGAAAAAAAAAACCAATAATACACGCGATTAATCCGGTTAAAAGTTGTTTTTTTATGGCAACCTATTCTTTTTCCATTTAAAATTTTATAACTTAGTAATATCTCAGGTTTGCGCGATCACTACACATTATAATAAAACAACTTTTAACCGGATTAATCGCGTGTATTATTGTTTTTTTGTTTTCTACTCGCAGGAGGAGTTCTCCTGCGACCACGAACGCTGCAAAGTGTTCGAAACGTCAGGAGAAACAAAAAACCAATAATACACGCGATTAATCCGGTTAAAAGTTGTTTTATTATAATATTATAACTTGCTAAGCATGAGTTAATGCTTTTCAAATTTATCTGTATAATTATCACCTGCTCAAACAGTGAAGATACATTGTGAGGAAACCAGCACACCTAAGAGATGTTCTCGGTGGTGTGTAAAGTAAACTGCTTCGTTGGTCTAGTCTAGTGGTACCAAGCGCGACTGCTGAGCAGGAGGTCCAGGATTCCCGGATCGGGCAAAGTATTATTGAGAAAAAATTATTGATGAAGAGATTATAGAGAAATTCTTAGTAGCAGCTCGGAGTTTGGAATTGTGCCCGGTTGATGGCAATAGGCTCACCACCTATTACATGGGACTTTATAACAGCATTGGTAAAATGTGGGTGTACAACTGTTTACACCTCTGCCTACGCCCTTAGGGAATACAGGCGTGATGCTATGTTATGTTATGTGTAAAGTAATGTCAGAGACCTACGGGCGGTCTCATCAATTTAGCCTCGCAGAACAAAAACAAAGTTAATCTTGAAAAACCGTTGACAAACCTTGACATTTACAAACTTGAATGGACACTTTATTGCAAATCTAAATGAGATAATATTCGTATGACGTCGCCATAAGACGTGTTAAAATATGGAAGAAGAATTCGCGGTGGTGAGCAGAGGTCGAGATGGCTTAGTGGTCAGAGCGCCTGGAGGATCCGGGAGGCGCAGGTTCGAATCCTGTTCGCGACCGTATTCTTTTTCCATTTAATATTATTATATACTTTAGAGTTCGCTAAGCATGCGTTAATGTTTTACAAAGATTTATCTTGAGATAATATTCTTTAAATTTATTGATTTAAATTATAAGAAAATATATCGTATATCGTATATCTAACCAATTAATTACTTAAATTGAACGTATCAATACACTTCGTAGTAAGCTTACGTAATTCCTTTTTAACATACGTCGATATCAATTATCAGTCGATATCGTTTCGGCATCATAAATACCGGCTATGTGCCAGACGGATTCGCGCACTTGGGTTCCGCCAGCGTCATCTTAAGCTACAATACTTGTGGGTAGCTGTTCGGAGGCTGAACAGATGGCGATGACGTCACCATATGACGTATTAAGGGGCTTGTTGGATTTTTATGTCGACCACATTTCCAATCCCCGGGCTGTTACAGAAGAACCCAATAACACTTTGCCCGACTCGGAAATAGAACCCATGACCTTATGCTCAACAGTCGCGCTTGGAATTACTCGGCCAACGAGGCAGACCTTTATTGACATTCTATTTAATGCGATGCATTGATATTAATTTAAAAACTGGTCAAGTGCCATTTGTAGTTTGCGCCATCATAACGAGTAAACTTATTATTTCTTATACCTTCTTGTTCATTGTGTATTTGGTTAGTAGTTTCACAAATATTTGCTTCTGAGATTTTGTTGACAGAAAAACATTATATGAGTACATCTGGAAATGTAACCGAAGACTTCACGCTTCAGCACTGCACCCCGTAAAGCAAAGAGGCAGTTAGTCATATCTGCAATTACTAAATATTTTTGAAATGCATTAAACTATTTTTTTAAGTCGCCGCGGTTTCGGCTCTTGACTACGGGCTCCGTTCGAGTTCTAAACTAGTCGGGCAATTCCGAAAAATGCACGTGAATAGGTCACGAAAGTTATTAAGCAAAAATGCATAAGCATGTTATTTTTTTTTGTTTATTTTTGGATAGGGAAGAGAAATACAGACCACAAGCGGAGCTGTAACCCGCACGACTTTGATTGGTACGGTATGCAATATATACGGATTCAAACTCTGCTCGCTATCTTAATCTCTCTCCACAAAAATGTTCTAGGGGAAATCGATAGTCTCTGCGTGCCCCAATGGGAAACAGTCGTGATTATTCTATGTAAAAATGTTGGAAAAATATCTATGCAGTCTTTATCGAATATCGTGACTAGTCCTAGGTTATCCTAGGCCACAGTAATTACAGTAAATACGGCAACAATGGCGAATGTGACGGTAATTAAATCTGACTTATGTAAGTTAGATACTTAGGTAAGCTGGCACGTTTTATGGTGTATACGTGAGGTGAACGTTAATATTATCTATGGTTATCATGGACTCATGGTGCATATATAGCACAGTAAATACGCTTAGAGATGGGTAGCACTGCGCTGCGCCGCGCAATTGCGCGAACTCATTTCCCTGTGCTGGATGAATTGACACACTTCTAAGAAATGTATTGCGCACAGCGAATAAATGAGATAGATGCTGATGAATCTTTCCAGCCAAGTTAGAACCTACGGGTGGCTTAAAGAATTGTGACCCTGGAGGGTCCACACTACACCAAAATAGAAGTAGATACCGTAAAAGACCGGTGTACCAGATAAGTACTTACTTCCAACTCGCGACTAATCGTAGCCAAGGGCTGAGTTGCCCGCGTCCGTAAGAGTGCACCCTTAAAATACAATCCATACACGCGGCCCATTTTTTTTTTTTATGTGGAGAAATGCCCTCCGGACTCGAACCCACTAAAACTCCACAGTATACCTCCTCAGCTGCTTGAGGGCGGGACGCGGGAACGCTCTCGCACACAACCGCGAACCCGCCCGCAGCCGTCCGTTGCCGGACTCCCTCACGGGGTTTTGGGTATTGCACCCCCCCGCTACGGCACACCAGACTAATGGCGTGCCGCAACCACCTCAGAGACCATGTGCAATGGGCGCCAGACGACCCCGTGTCTGGACGCCCTAGGTCCCCTGCGACGGGTCAGGTCTGTGGCCCCGCCGCCTGCCACTACGGCCGCAGAGGATAGGGAGAGCGGCGCCTCGCAATACCGGCACTCCTCTTCCCCTGCGGCCCCACCGCGTCCGCCATCCAACGGTGGCGGCCCCGTCAAGGCCGCGGTAGGTAGGGAGAGCGGCGCATCGACATAGCGGCACTCCTCTCATACGACGCCGCAGCCCACCTCAGTTGCGACACCCCATAAGGCCCGCAACCTACGCCGGCGCCGCTCCAACATGGGCTTGAAGGTAAAGCCCTGAGGAGCGGCCCTCCTCGGGTTCCGTTAGCTTCACCGTGGGTGACCAAGCCACGGCTACTAGAGCCCCCCCACCACGCCAAGGATACACGCGGCCCCTGGGCCAACCAAAGGCAAAACAAGCAACACAACTCTGGTGGGCTTCGACCGCGGCTGGTTACCACCCACCGGATGAAGCCATGCCGTGAAGCGACCTAGTCGTGTTTCGGGATGTAGTCTGGTGCAACCGTTATGGGAGACGGGTTTGTGCAGTTACATCAACTCCCCAACTATCGTTCTCCCCAAATCTATTCTCTCTACTTAGAGTGAATAGATTTCTTCTGGATCTACGTGCTCCATTCTCTGCCACACCGTCGCCTGTCATCAGGCAAATTGGTGACCAAACGTAGAAACATTGTTGATTTAAAAAAAAAAACAGATAATACTGCTCTTTTATAGTTTTGGTGACCAAGGCCACCAGCGTTCGTGAGGAAGAGTTGTGATGGCAGAAGGTCATGCTACGTCACGAATTGGCGTTCGAAGAAATACCAAGGAACATAGCAATACTGGATATGCTGAAAGTCCAAGACCTCAGACCTCTTTGTGACGCGCTATAGAATTCGAACATATCTTTAGATGATTCCTTAGTAGGATGATTTTAGACACTATGTTACTTATCAATTAATGTTCACCGGTTACTACTCACGTGCATTTTTCGGGATTGCATTAAATGATATGAATATGTCTCACGAAAGATTTTATACTATGTTACTTGATAAAATTTTAGTTCTTCATAATTTAAACATTTTATTTTTCTCATTTATCATTATAACCAGACAAATTAATGACCAAAACATTGTTAGTAAACAAAAAAACAAAAAATACACGATGGCCTTACAAAGATATACTACAACATATATTATGTATGTACATTTAATTAGGCTTACATAACACCTTGTGCATGCTAACAACACGAGGTGCGCATGCGCAGCGAAAGGCAATTACCTGTGAGAACTGCGCTGGTTTGGATAAGTTAGGATTTGCAGGAAATTTTGTGTTTAGCAAGAAATACTAAAGTTATTATATTAAATGGAAAAAGAATACGGTCGCGAACAGGATTCGAACCTGCGCCTCCCGGATAGATACTCCAGGCGCTCTGACCACTAAGCCATCTCGACCTAGAGGTCATTTAATATATTATCTTTAGAGTTCGCTATTATCTTAAGAAATACTGATACGAACTGTCATCTGCCTAATGTATTCCGAACTTTAGTCGGAATGTTATTGGCGTTAGTTCTGATTTAGCAAACTCAACTAAATTTGTAGATATTTTGCTAACAGTGACTATAAAAGCGGAACGGGATAAAATTAAGAGGTGTCTTCAAATTTAACCATGTCAACCTAAAAATTCCATACAATTTAAGTTTGCCGTCTCTCCGAAGTTTTTAATTTGACCTGCTTAAAATTGAATTTGACATATCAGGAAATTTTCAGAGCAGCTCGGTTGATGGCAAAAGGCTCATCTAACGACATCAGTGAAATATTGGTGTTCTGAACATCTCTGCCTACCTCTTTATGCAGACGTGACGCTGTGATCTCTTTATATTTATGTCTGTAACATGCTTGTTGACTTAAAGTTTAATAACCTCACGCCCACTTATTCGGTAATGTCAGCTACCTGTAGGGTTGCCATCCGTCCGGGTTTCCCCGGATTTGTTATAGTTTAATAGAGGGCGTTCGGGGGGCGTCCGGGCGACGTTTCATTTATAGTCCGGGTTTTAGACTGCTAACACATCTACCGAAACACGCATCGGTCGAAATTACATCTAAAATGCGAGGGTGCTATTTGTTTGTTTAAACTTTATTACTATATTTCATTTAAAATTGTATATAAATAAATAAAAAGTTTACCTAGAACAGTTAAAACTATATTTTACTGAGTAACTTTAAAAAAAAACATTGTTCATCCGGGTTTTTCATACTTACTGTCCTGGTTTGCAGATTTTAGAGATGGCAGCCCTAGCTACCTGTCACAGGTGCTACCTCCAAAACGGTGGTGAATGTACTAATTGTTTTTATTGTGTATTTAGCCTTCTGTTTATTTTGGTTTTTTAAAGCCAAGATGACATAAAAGCGAACAAATTTATAGTGTAGTTTCAATGTTTTTGTTTTTAATACTTTTATACAATTAAGTTGATACCTATCTATAGTAATACATATAATAAAGCTGAAGAGGTTTTGTTTGTTTTGTTATAATAGTTTGACTCGCGACATTGCCGCGGGCTCAGCTCATGACTTAGAACTCCATTCGAGTTCGAAAGTAGTCGGGCAATCCCGAAAAAATGCACGTGAGTAGTAACCGGTGAACAATTTGATACGTTTGTTTTGTTTGTCTCTAGAAACTATCAGGTGGTCTCAATTTTTTTTTTTGTATATTTTAGCCAAATTAATGAGGAGTAGTATAGGCTATTCCTAACATCATGCTACGATCCATAGGAGACGAGCAAAAGAAAAAAGCGGGTAAAACCATCGGGTACAGCTACTCTATAATAAAATACATATTATCTGTGACTGACTGACAATTTTCAATTCCGTTTGACAGACGTCACACTTGGTTCTTAGTGATATTTTTTCGAACAGACTTGAATTTTGCAATAACTTGCAAATAGTTGCAATTTTTACCACAAAAACACAACAAAGACTGGCCAGTGGCTTCAGATTACTTAATTTTTATGTGAACCTTTGCAGAAACCTCAAACACATTTAAAGTACCGAACATTGGGGATATTTAACTATAAAAATTTTCGTGAGACATATTCATTATCAATTAATGTTCACCGGTTAAAATGCACGTGAGTACGTGCATTTTTCGGGATTGCCCGACTACTTTCGAACTCGAACAGAGCCCTTAGTCATGAGCTGAGCCCGCGGTGATGTCGCGAGTCAAACTCGCAACTACCTTAAACTTTGACTAGTTTTAATTGATTGGGGATATTTGTCATAGTCATCACATCTACAGACAGATCAACGCTCCAAATTACCTCACCACAAATAAAACTGCCTGACAAAAAACCTTAACCAACCAGCATATCTTAACGCTATTAAAATAAAGGCAAATGAAACAAGTCGCTCGAACAAGTCCGGACGTGAAACAGAACAGGTGCGATCTGGAGGCTGTGAGTGTGGACATCTGCTGGTTTTAGGGTACCGAGTTAAATTGTTGATCGAAACGTTTTAATCAAGAATGCGCTACGAGGGTTTTAGGGGATATTTACTTTTTCTTATCGTGTGGTTGATGAACAACCTAGTGTCGGAGTTTAAACCACCCGTAGGTCTTTCACATGGCTTTACACACCATCGAGAACATCTCTAAGGTGTGCTGGTTTCCTCAAGATGTTTTCCTTCACCGTTTTTAAGCAAGTGATAATTATTTGTATAATAACTTTCGTGAGGCATATTCATATTAGTTATTGTTCACCGGTTACTACTCACGTACATTCTTCGGGTTTGCCCGACTAGTTTCGATCTCGAACGGAGCCCTTAGTCATGAGCTGAGTCCGCGGCTATGTCGCGAGTCAGACTCGAAACTAGTCGGGCAAACCCGAAGAATGTACGTGAGTAGTAACCGGTGAACAATAACTAAAGTGATAATTAATTTATAATACGCACATGACTTATAAAAGACAGTTGTGCGTGCATTCTAACTTGCGACCTTTGACTTGTCAGTCCAGCGGTCATACCACTAGGCTATCATTGCTTCTTACTAAAAACGATAGATTTAGAGAAATATTCATTTTGAATATTGGCTCAGCAGTTGGTAGGATGTTTATGGACTGGCAAGATGCTAAGGTGGATCAAATGCCAGAACAGTTAAGAAAAGTCCAGCACTCAACATTGGATGAGTTGATTGACCGATTGAAGGAGAATGATGATCATGTATCGGGATATTTACACATTGTGATAGTCAACGTTTAAATTAGGTAGTTTAAGAGAAGTGATAAATATCAAACCACGATACAAACCCCGCTAATACAGTAAGCAAATAGTGTCTTAAGACGTCGGAAGAGGAGGGTTCGTGGTTCATTACTAACTGGTCGTTACGTTAAAGCAACGCTTGGCACAATCAGTCTGAAGATGGGTGATCGCTCGGAGAATTTTAATTTGAGCGTCTCCGTGCTTCGAAGACCATGTTGAACCGTCTATCTCCGGCTTTCTTTTTGTAGAAGTTAAGCCAAGTCAGGTCTACGAACGATGGGGAGCCGTCGCTAGTTTTGGGAGGAGGTTATGATTGCGATGAAGGCGAAAGGGTGAGGGAGGCAAACTCCTTAAACCCCTGTTGCAGAAGACGCGCCATGCTCCGAAGGGCGCTTAACGATCTCCGGCCACCGTGAACGGTGGGCTATGGGTGACCGACTTAGGCAGTTCGCCACCCGACCAATGTCAAGGCCGGGACGGCTACGCGCCTTGCTTCGGAACGCGCACCCTTCGAGAGTCGGCCTGCACAAATAGTTATGGTCCATTGATACTTCCGAATAAAAATACGATCATGAACAGGATTCAAACCTGCGCTTCTTGAATAAATACTCCAGGCGCTCTGACCAACTAAGGCACCTCGACCTCTGCTCACCACCGCGAATTCTTCTTCCATATTTTAACACGTCTTATGGCGACGTCATTGCAATCAATTCAGTACTTACAAGTGACCGAACCGACACGACTAAGGCCGAATTCTTTTTCCACATTTTAATACGACTTTCAGTGACGTCATCGCTTTCTATTCTGTTCCTATACAGGTGACTGGTGTATTTATCCGGCTCAGGTTAGAATCCTGGTGACGACCATATTTTTCTTTCCAATAAATGTATAACTTTAACGTTTATTTATCTTTGCTCAACACTAAATTGGCATAACCACAAGAAAGGTCTTAAAGATAAAATTTGGCCTACGGAACCTTTTACACGTAGGCCTTTCAATCTTCCTTAACATATCGTGGCTGTATCAAATTTTATCGATAAAACTGCATACAGAGAACATTCAACCTTTAGTTAAAGTGCTAAGGTTTGATTTACAATAATACACGACATGTTAAAATCGACAGCTGCTGATTGATGCAAATTGATGTGTCGACATGGAATTTTTAACCGACTTGCGAAACATGGGTTATTACTTTGACACGTAAAAGCTATGTTTTATTTATTGAACTGAATTTAAATGTGTTAAAAGAAAACAATGGCGTTAATTCTAATGTAACAAACTAAACCAAATTAAGAATATTCCTGTCTTTTACTAACCGTTACTATATGAGCAAGATGGGATGAATCAAGCGATGTTAAATTTAAATTTAGGCATGTCAAATTAAAATCTCCGAACTTTTTTAGTTGGAACAGTTTTAAGTAGTCACTAAAAATAAGAGACGTCAAATAAAAAAATATTGAAATTTTAGGTTGACATAATTAAGTTTGAATTTGACGTCATCCCGTCCCGCTCTTATAGTAACGATTAGTAAAAGACAGCAGGGCTCTTAATTTACTTTTGTTTCCTACATTAGAATTGACACCTTTTCGAAGATTTTGTGGTTTTAAATTGTATTTTTTTTTTGTATCAAACCTTTTGTGATACATATTCATATCAAATTTTCACCGGTTACTACTCACGTGCATTTTTTGGGATTGTCGTGCACTCGGACCCCGTGTCCCGAGCGTCTCGACCCCAAACGGCTCAAGTCGTAACAGCCCACAAAATTACACGTTATTCCTTATAAATAAATTATAACAAATAAACCTATAATCTAGCCTAGTCTAATCTATAAGTTAGTCCCATTGCAAGGCAAAGGTCTCTCTAACTCCACACACTAATAAATTTTTGTTTTAAATAAATACGACACTTAAAAACCTCTTTCAAACCTTTATTTACAAGCATTTCGAAAACACATACATCTTATATTTCATGTTCTTAACGACCTTGTACTATATTATTACTTTTCGAATATATGGTCTTTCGTTAAATATTTATGACCAATGAACTCGACCACACGCAGGGATTTACGACCAGTTTCCATCTCAAGTAAAAGTGGAGGAATTAGTGGGTCGAAAGGTAATTGAGAGGGTAAGGTGGTTGTCGGTGTTTCTAACCTCCAACATATGCCCTCACCTCTAACGTCTTCGCCAAATAAGTATGTGTCATAAAAAAAAATGGCATCTAATCACTACGCACTGCCAACATTTACATAATCCGACGTCCGAGCACGGATCTTTGTCGACAAATTTGTCGAGTCGATAAAAGTGTAAATGTTTTGAATTTTATCGTTTTATCAACAACTTATGTCTAATTTGACGTTTGTAATCGAAAAATGTGTCGACAAATAGAACCTTCCTCGCGCTACTGTTTACCTACTTTACTATAGGTTCGATAATTAATATATTAATGTATGAGTATGTTACCCATTATAAGTGCTTTTTAAGTAATAAAATACCATTACTTATAAAAAAAAAAACTTGTCAGCGAAATACGAGTTACAGTGATAAGTCTTAATTTATTTCAGACGACAATGAAATGATAGATCATTCATACATTAAATATGCTAACACTGATATTAATATGTTGTCATAGTTTAATATTTAAGGTTTCGCTATTAGTTGCCAACTTAGGTACTTTGTATCGCTTTCATTAAAGTTATACTCGCTTCTGCCCGCGACTTCGTCTGCGTGGACTCAGAATTGGGTCCAGCCGGGATAAAAAGTCTAGTAGATCCTATGTGTTAATCCAGGTTATAAACTATGTCTGTGGCAAATTTCATCCACATCCGTAAAGTAGTTATTGCGTGAAAGAGTAACAAACATCCATACATACAAACTTTCGCGTTTATAATATTAGTAGGATTTTGTTATTAAGTCCAGGTTTACTTACGATGTTTTCCTTCACCGTATCTCTGTGATATCTTTTAACTAAGAAAATACAAATGACATTGAAAAAGTCACATGAGTACATGTCAGATTTAAAACCACAAGTAGTGGCTCAGAAAGTGAGCACGTAACAAATAACGTCGACCTCTTAGTAATTATCAAACGAAGTCCTCCGCCGCGTCTGTCTGTCAGTCTGTTCGTGATAAACTGAACAACTCCTGCACCAATTTTCATGCTGTTTTTACCAACCGATAGAGCGGTTCTCAAGGAAGATTTTAGTATATAATTTGTCAAGTTTTTGAATACATTGGCTAAAATATAATGATATTTGTTGGAGGTGTCGGAAAAAATGGTGGAATTGTGTATCTTATATAGCTCTACAGAAAAGTCTGCGATGGCATGTCTTTATCTTAAGGGTAACATACTATATCCATTTAAATACTTAAAAAAATGGGCAATTATAAAGCGGTAATTGGAAAGCAGGAACGGGATCAAAATTTCATGATTACTTTTGGTCGCGATAACCGACATCCACGCGGGCGAAACAGCAGACATCAGCTAGTTAATATAAATCTAAGCAGAGCTCATTAACTTTAAACCGTTAAATAGTTAATCAAACAGTTTATATAACTTACCAAATTATGTTAATATATTGTAAGGAACCATACCTGTAATAAAAAAAATATTAATTAGTTTCAAATGCATTTGAGAATGGACGAGTATATAATATTAGCATAGAATCATGCCTTTATTCCTGGATAGCATTTATCATTGATAGTATAATGTGTACCCACACATTTCACGAATGCTGTAACAGTAGGCAAGCAAAACAATCATTAAAAAAATTGCCTCACAGGATATCAAATTGAGGATCATATGCTCAGTGACTGCTTAAGTCTACTAGACCAATGAGATGGTTTAATTAATTGATCATCTAGGCCTCTGGAGACCAATTATAATAGGTAATTCATTGTATCTCATTATCGACGCTTGAAAGGTGAAAACAAACAAAATGATCGAAAAAACCCCAAAACTATTCGTAAAGCATACAAAACTATTCTTAAGCCAGTAAATATTTAAAGCATGACAAGAAACACGGTTTCGATTACCGTAACTATAATCGTGTTAGTGTAATGTGCTGGTCGACAGACGATGTCGAAGCATGCTGCGAACACGCCGCCTCGCTTGTCGACAGCTTTGATTTATTTATAATTAAGTAGAGATCGTTACAGACCTGCCTTTATACGAACGCCAGTGAGGTACAAAGAATCACTTTTAACCATTTATCAATAGCATTCTGTTGTATGGGGTTTCAACCATTTATATGGTTGCCTGATCAGAATTCTAATATTATGGGACTGGGATTATTGGTTAAATTCTCATTATACATAAAGTGATATATTGTTAGTAAACTTTTTAGTTGATCCCACAGTCAAACTAATGGTGCAGTTTTGTGGGATATTGCCACAAAACAGCAATACAGCCCATATTGTAATATGATAAAATAAATAAAATGGATTTTTCATGATAGATTGCTTATTGCATTCTTCGGGATTGCTCGACTAGTTTTGAACTCGAACGTAGCTCTAAGTCATGAGATGAGCCCGCAGCGATGTCCCGAGTTAGTCGGGCAATCCATGCATGCATTTTTTAGACTCGGCCTCTTGCGGCGAGGGAGTTTGATGCTTCCAGCCAGAGCATATTTTTATAAACTAGAAACTAAGCAACACAGCACTAAGGGCCTCCCCTACGGGAGACGGGTCTCGGCTTAGGGCGTTACTGGGGGGACAACTCGGGACTAGCTGGGTCATATCGGTTTCCTTGGTATTAAGGGACGAGTTTAAAGCTATTGGCTCGGCGCGGGCCGGCTCGAGCAAGGCTCGGCGCGGGCCGGCTCGAGCAAGGGTCGGGGCGGACAAGATGAGATATCCGCGACGGACACGGACTTCGCCGGCGAGGTCTATACCGAGGCAGTCGAGCGCGTCGGAGTGTGCTTGTGTGTCTGTTAGACTCTTGAGCTACAGTGATCCTATCATCGGGACGGAGGAGAGCGTGACATGGTCGGCGGACGTTATTAATCTGAGACGTAATAGTAGTCGGCGGAAGAGACAACTAAGGGATTCGGATGATTAGGCCCATGCCCTTTTCATGAATTGTCTGATCGTGAGCACTTTGAAATCGAGGCGGAGTTGAGGATTCCTAACGAACCATGGGGCACCTGTAGCTTTGTGAAGGAATCGGTTTTGTCCGTGAGTAATTATCGTTGAACAATAATTAATATGAACGTGTCTCACGATTGTTATTATACAAAAATGTATTATCTAGGTATCTAGATTGCTTTACATCATGATAGGTCCCACAATTGCCGATTGTTCCTAGAGCATTTGTTTTGGCAGTTACTTGTATTACTTTATATTCTACCCCTACACGATGGTTGACGACATCGGCTTTCAACAAAGTCTAAATAATTCAGAGTACTACAAGGAAAAGTGAGCGCACGAGTATGTAAATGGGTCAGTTGACAGGGGCTGTCAACACACGCGTCTGCGCAAGCATCTCGACAACGCAGGGATTGTCAACAAGCTGGCGATCTTACATTGTTAGATATCTGTGATTATTTATGTAACTTTGTTGGAATAATAATTATAACAAAATAAATACCTATAGGATTAAATTTATTTCATTGGCAATATTTTAACCCCGCATTTTACGCATGCTTATGCATAATAAACATTACATTATTATTATTATTATTATAAATTATACGCTAATATATCATTTAGGTCTAAAATATCGAATACCAAAAGTAACAAAATAATATTTAAAATCGTGATAAAGCCTCACATTTATTTCAATAAATACAATCGAAATCAATACAAAAGATAAAGTAATAAATGGTCAAAATTATAATTTAAACATAAAAAAAGACTCAAGCGCATATGATAGAAATTATATTGATTTTCCATTATCTTGCTTCATAAAAGTTACAAGGTGCAAAAGAATACTGCCCACATGTATGGACAAGAAGTAATTCATTATGCGCACGCGCAAGTAAAGCAGGGGTAGACTATCCGATAAAGGTTACAAGAATATTCTCATATCCGTTATTCGAAATGAGAATATGTAGATGGTAATGATAATTATAATTTGTTCAGATAAGAAACTCAAAAACACTCATGCACATGTACAGTGGTTTATAAAGCAGGGGTTGACAATCTGACAATCTTGGATTTACAAGGGAAAAAAACAATTAAAACCCAAACCTGACTTGCTGGCATTGAACCTGGTATGAAAGTATGTGTATAAGAAACACGTTACCATTGTAATGGGTCACTTGACAGGTGGTATTGAGATCGAGTCACGCGCACGCGCATGCCTGAAGCAAGGGTTGGCAGACGTAGGAAGATATATATCTAATGTTAATAAAAAATTTAATGGTTGGTTCGGAACTAATAATGAATGACGAGGTTTTTCTTATGTTTTGTATTAATTCTTCTATTTAATAAATCGGTTAAATACTTTTGACATTTCCTTGTGGATGTTTAACATAGAGAAAAAAAAATACTCAGTAAAGATTTACTGGGATTTCTTTCAGAAAAAACAATATTTCAATGAAAACAATCACAAATCATAAACAATGTCCCACTTCCTAAACTAAAAAACCACCAAACAAACGATATAAAAACACAGTAATTTAAATCAGCACAATATATTTGACGTATGATAACCTTGCATTTATCTAGCTTCGGTTTGTCTATGGCGATGGCAGTCAAAAGGTCAAATATTTGTCCGCCAAAATACTGTAAAGGTGCCAATATTTGCATATAAGATAAGACAAATATAGCGTTTAGATATTTATTGTTGAAGTCAGTATGTCTAGGTAATGCAAAAAATTAAACCATTTTTTATTTGTGTTTGAAGCCTGGTTTGAGTCATTTACTGACAAGAGACAGAAACGACACCAAGGCGGCTTAACACCAACCACCGCAAACTTCTCTTGTCAGACCTGTGGCAGAGTCTGCCGCTCTCGCATATGTTTGTTCAGCCACCGAAAGCGATGTCTCGCAGTCATTGCATCATGAATCGTCTGTGATAGACGCAGGGGCCTATGATGATGATTTTTTAAAGATAAATACGGTCGTGAGCAGGATACGGACCTGCGCCTCCCGGATAAATACTCCAGGCGCTCTGGCCACTAAGCCATCTCGACCTCTCGAGATTCGAAGAGATTATTATTATTGAGACATTCTTCGAGCACGAAAATTGCATAAAAGAGATAGAAACGTCTGGTAGAAAAAATATAAAAAATAAGCGATTAATCTGGTTTTAAAGTTTTTTTATTTCAAAGCTATTATTAATAAATTGTTTTTCTTAAATGTGTAAATTATGACGTTTTTATTGAAGAAATTCCTGACAAAATACCTCTTAATCATTGACAGCTCTGTCTTATACTCGAATGTTATAACAAATTGTCGCCTCCCAGTTTATTTTAACCTGGGTAATCTGTTCGTGACGGTATCTTCACGACTTAGCCTCGAGGGGGATGGAACAACTTTGTTATTCCATTACCATAGACTTAAGGGCGCGCACACATGGGCGACGCACCCGCGAGAGTTCGTTACCGAAAATGGCCGATGGTGGCACCCAATTCTTTTTTTTTTGGAAAATTTGTTACATGTCATTGAAGTATCTGTTTACAATTATAGTCAAGTTCACGACGTAATGTTTTAAGTACCTACTTCTTTTTCATATCGTGTGGTAAGCCGAATAATACTTTATGGGCATATGAGGTGTCTGTATGCAATTCTAGGACATAGCTGTCGGAATGGAATCCCTAACAGAAGTACAGTGATAGCTTCCACCAAAAACTTTCGAACACAGTCCTAAAAATCTGTTCGCAGCGTCTTCTTGTGCGCATGTAATATAATAACTTTAGAGTTCGCTAAGCATGCGTTAATGCTTTTCAAACATTTGTTATTTAATTTTTTCACTTTTCAATACATTCATGTCCTTCAGGATTATTTCGGATTTTGTTACACGTCTAAGCCGAGTCAATTTAAATAACTATCAATTATACTATTCCCTAGTAGTCATATTGACTGTATGACAGTCTCATGGGTAAATAGTTATTTGTGCTCAATTCCCATTGCTTGTCTGAACATTATTGGTAGGTAACAAGACGAAATTAATGTATAATTTTTATTTTAAACCTTTTTGTATACCATAGCCACTATATAACTATTTTTTTAATCTTACTAGCCTATGTTACCCGGGATGGTGTAAGGATTATATCGATACCCCATACATCTACATCGGTTTAGGCATTTAGAAGTTATAAACTCATAAACATGCATACTTTGATATATATATGAATCCTAAAAACAAAACACTCCTTTTTTGGGCAGTCGTGTAATAAATAGGTCATTTCGACCTTGAATGTATTTATTTATAAGCAATGTATATTTCACCCGAGCCGTTTATACGTAGAATCACTTTACAGGACTTAAAACTAAACTAAAAAATTCACGTGAGTAGTAACCGGTAGACAATAATTGATATTTATTTTTTGCATTGTTTTAGACCAAAGAAATTCAAGTATTTCTTTTTAATTCAGACATGATACTTAAAAATATCGTACCAAAATCTGTCCAACAAAAAGGCATAAAACAAAAAGGCATCCATTGTAACATGTTCGGTGCCCAGGCAGCTGGGCGGACAGGTGGTGGGCAACCAGATTGTCGTGTCCACTTTTTTGTCTACACAAATTGGTTGTATTGACAACTTATTGAAATTCCATGGAAAGGCATTCTTATTGTAAAGTTTTTTATGGTGTTTTTGGTTTCGAAAGTAGCGTCAAGGGTTTAAAGTGGTCTACGTGAATAAAGGAAAAAATCATATTTCCTACTGAACTCTTTGGCTCACCCACGTACAAATACGTACTTCATAACAATAAAAATCTATTGTGTCTGCTAATGAGCGAGGCAACAACTTATAGATAAATCTTTGAAAAGCATTAACGCATGCTTAGTGAACTCTAAAGTTATTATATTCGGTTCGGTCGGTTCAGTTAACTGTATAGGGACTGAATAGATAGTAATGACGACGCCAATAGACGTGTTATAATATGGATGAAGAATTCGCGGTGGTGAGTAGAGGTCGAGATGGCTTAGTGGTCAGAGCGCCTGGAGTATTTATCTGGGAGGCGCAGATTCGAATCCTGCTCGTATTCTTTTTCCGTTTAATATAATAACTTTAGATTTCCTACTGAGACAGAGCCAGTTTCATCTTATCTCTTAAAAACACAAAGTCTAATACAGTAGGATGGAATAGACACGAAAAATATTTGCAAATTTTCTCTTTTTTCTATGTCAATAAAGCAATATGCAAATGACAGCGAAAATAATTCAGTGCGACCTCAAAAGCTGTGACAATAAACATGTTTTGAATGGAGTACCGTTGTATACATTGGCTTGTATTTAGACTAATAACATGCGTTTTCGCGAAAACATCGTGTTTACCGCTAGCTGGTATATTTCACGAGGATTTCCAATCTACTGTGTAAAGGGAGCACAAAAATGAACGCTGTTAACAGTTTTCTTCCTTTTTCTGTCTACCCACGAGAAAACGAAGTCTACACGACGGTTTTTTTTTCAAGACTAAAAAGGTTTGTAATTATACAGATTTCGAAATGGTGGGGGGGGGGGCTTCTGGCTATGTATCAGCCGCACAGATCGATCGATGTTAAGCTACACTTGCCGCGGTCGGTCTGTGTATGGGTGACTATAATTTTTCATACCCAGACCCCTCCGCGCATCGCAGAGCATGTTAAGCTGTCGGTCCCGGTTGTCTAATTAAGATCTATTACAGCAGTTTCGGGTAGTCAGAGGCCACCACGAGATATAGTGTGGAGGTCAGATAGGCAGTCGTTCCATGTAAAATACTGGTACATCATGATTCGATCAACGATTCTTAGAAAACGAGGTGAAAGTAAATACCGGGCTTTCTCTGCTTACCCTCCAGCGAAAATGCCCACTATGGAAATCTAGAATTAGTCGACTGTTGAAGGATCGAAAATGCTGTGTTATGCTTGCTCACTGTCATTCGTTTAGTGGACGTAAGCGCGTTTGCTGAGCGAGATGTGCTGGGTTTTGATGCCCGACTCAAGTAAATGATAAATTAATTTATTTTGTGTAAATAGAGCTTTAGAAGACACTGTTACTAGTCATTTTTTTAACTAGGAGGCAATTCCTAACTGAGGACACAGAGATCAAGGTCTTAAGGTCCAGATATAATAGTACATACATATGTGAGTGTCATCATGCAGGTATCGTTTGAGGAAAGAGCCGTACCAGTTTTTAGGTGACTTGTCCTGACGGCATGTATGCGAATCCAAGTGCCGTCGACGTTTCAATTAAGCCAAATACTGTTTAGGGAGTTCTACTCGACTGAGACCCGTCACAAGACGACAGCAAATCAGGAGGACATTAGTGTAGGCCACATAAATAACTGAAAACCTCTATGAGGTTCATGTATGAATTTTCCGCATCGTACTCACATTTGCTTTACAAAACGTGTAAAAGTGGAGAGTGTTTACAGTAGTGTCATAAAATTTAGAAAGTATAATGACATTGCACGACACCCATTGGTGCATGCAGTTTGAAACTCAATACTTTTTTGTATACCTAATAACTTTCGTGAGACAAATTCCTATAAATTATTGTTCGCCGGTTACTACACACGTTTTTTTTTTTTTTTTTTTTTTATGAAATAGTGGGCTATTGAGCAGACGGCTCGCCTGATGGTAAGCGATTACCGCCACCCATGGACACCCGAAACCCCAGAGGAGTCGCGAGTGCGTTGCCGGCCTTTTAAAGGGTTTGGGCCTCCGGTACCCTCACTCACTCGGCGAAACACAACGCAAGCGTTGTTTCACGCCGGTTTTCTGTGAGGCCGTGGTATCAATCCGGTCGAGCCGGCCCATTAAAACGTGCGTTTTTCGGGATTGCCCGACTAGTTTCGAGCACGAACGGAGCCTTAAGACATGAGCTGCGCCCGCAGCGATGTCGAGAGTCAAACTACACGCGAGTAATAACTGAACTTTTTTTTTATAATTTAACATCATGGGCCCTTTGGTCGACATAACATAACATCTTATATTCCCCGACGGAGTAGGCGGAGGTGTACCCAGTTGTACACCTACATTTCACCAATGCTGTTATTAAGTTTATGAGTAATAGGTGAGCCTATTCCCTTGTGGTGAGCCATCTACTGAGCACATTTCCAAACGCCCAGCTGCTACTGAGAATTTCCTAACAAAAAATACTCAATAACACTTTGCCTGACCCTGAATTTGAACCCAAGACATCAGGCTCAGCAGTAGCGCTTGGGATCACTAGACCAACGAGACAGTTTAGTAGATGATTACAAGCAACCAAAGGCCGCACAACATCGGTTGGCGGTCCGGATCCGAGCCGCGGTCCGCCATTTGGTGACCCATGCAATATACTGGTTTTTTGAATTACCCTTCTCCTTGTGTAATTCTAAGTATTGAATAGATACAGGCGTTACTTTGCGGAAGCCCTTCTTCCACACTATGGAGGGCAGTAATTACCTCTGCACCGCCCGCCGGCACATATATTAAACGCACGCAATCAATCTGCCCAGCCTTTTCCCAATTACATTGAGGTCGGCTTCCAGTATAACCGGATGCAGCTTAAAGCTGTTGCCTCGCTCATTAGCAGACACAATATATTTTTATTGTTAGAACGTATAATTCTGTACGTGGCTGAGCCGAAAGCCCGACCCGGAACTCGAGCCCAGGACCTCACTCTAGTCAAATGAGGCAGTTATTGCTATAAACTTCTATAATTTCCAGATATTATCATTATTAGCTCAGTTATTTCCAAGTTTACTAACGTACGACTACAGTAATATGATGATTAACAAACAACAGACATTTACGTATCTCTGCTTACGTAAGAAGCTATCAGACAAACAATACATTGCATATCTTATTATATAAGGCTCTTCATAACACTGCGACTTGACGCGCGACACGATTTACTACCAGCTTACGACTTTAACGTAAAGTAGTTGCAAGTCAAAAGTTCGCAACAACCAAAAACCACTGTCTTTTGGTAATCACTTGCTTAAAATTGTGAAGGAAAAGATCGTTAGATAAACAAGCGCACCTGTTTTAACTTGACACTAGGTTGTTCATCATATCTGCCTACCCTTTTCCCAATTACATTGGGGTCGGCTTCCAGCTTCTTTCCATTGTTTATCCTATCATGTTTAATATGGAGTCCGCTCCCCTATACACCTCCCTATGAAGCTCTCTGTCGCTACTCTTCAGTATCTGTGCAGCCCAACTTAAATCGGCCCACTGGACTAGCGTCCATGATGGATTTTCCACACAAAAAGAAAATAGCAAAAGTGGCCTACATTTTTGATACAATTTTGTATTTATAATTTTGTACAGGCCGCTTTTGCGCAGACGGCCTTGTATGATGTCGTGAAGAAATCGTTCAAAATTTAAGAATACTTAGATGTCCCGTTGTCGTGTAGTAAAGTCGTGTCGCAACTCTGTTGGACAGCCTAAAATTGACATGCATTTCTATACATCGTGTTATCAAGATAAATTCAAAATGCTGGGATTTGATTATCTTGATTGACAGAGGAAAATTTTGCGTTGCAATGAATGCTGCGCAGATTCTGTTGTGTCTTTAGAATAAATAAGATAAAGCATTTCTTTTAATACAACTGCTAATGTTGCGCAATTTGGAGATTTGTGTTAAAAAATATGGTTTTAATTATTGTTCACCGGTTAATACTCACGTGCATTTTTCGGGTTTGTTCGACTAGTTACGAGCTCGAACAGAGCCCTTAGTTAGAGCCCACGGCACTGTCGCGAGTCAGACTGAGAATGACTGAAAAAGCACGTGAGTAGTAACCGGGGTACAATAATTAATATGAATATGCCTCACGAAATTATTTATTCACAAATTATCCTACTAATATTATAAACGCGAAGGTTTGTAAGTATGGATGGATGTTACTCTTTCACGTAAAAATGACTAAATGGATTTTAATGAAACTTTACAATAATATAGCTTATACATCAGAATAGCACATAGGCTACAATTTATAAAGACATTGTGTGAATTGTCCAAAATATGACGATAAGTGTCAAGTAAGTAGGAAAAAATATACCATCTGCGAGCTATTCTGGCGTGCGCTGCCTAAACCCTTTGAGATATAATAAAATGATGTATGGTGGAATTGTGTATCTTATATAGGTTAACAGAAAAGTCCGGGATGGCATATGTCTACCTCTTAAGGATAACATACTACATCCATTTTAATACTTAAAAAAATGGGAATTATGAAGCGGTAATTGGAAAGCGGGACCGGGATCAAAATTTCATGATTACATTTGGTCGCGATATCCGACATCCATGCGGGCGAAGACGTGGGCATCAGCTAGTTACACAAATAAAACACGGTTGTTGTAGGATTTGAACCCCATGAATTAGTACTCCAAATATTTTTCTAAAAATTAACTTTGAAGCGAGTTTTTGAGCGGTTAGTTCTTTAAGTTTTAGAGGTCGAAATGGCTTAGCGGTCAGAGCGCCTCGAGTATTTATCCGGGAGGGCGCAGGTTTGATTCCTGCTCAAGACAGCATAATTTTTCCACAAAAAAAATATAATTTTAGAGTTCGCTAAGCATGCGTTAATGTTTTTCAAAGATTTATCTGTATAAATAAATACAAAATTTTTTAGGGTATGGTTTTCTCACAAAGGCATTGTATACCAACATATGTACTTAAATAATACACACACACAATTCATTATAAGTAGAGTAACAACACTTTCTCGACATCGGATATAATAATTGTACCTTGTAACATAATCTGTAACAATCGGCGCGTGAGTTCGATCCATTAAAAGAAGATAAAAAACCCACTTCCCGAGCGATTCGAGGCGTGACATTTAAAAAACTATTTATAGACGCACCTTATATAGTTCTTAATTGAAGCACGTAAGGTTTATTTTGGCTTATGGTGAAGGTAAAATTAAAGTTGTCAAGTTTTCAATACATAATAAAAAAAAAAAATGTCAAAGTGTTTAGTTACGAAACGACTTTTTTATGCTAGTTACAAATGTCGGGTAAAAGTATTATTTTTGTGACAATGTGACTGCTTAGGGTTTTGTGACCAAGATAATAAATGAGAAAATGAATGTATGACCGTTGGATTGACAAGACAAAGGTCGCAAGTTGGAATCCAAGGCACGCACCACTGTCTTAGCAAATAGATGAATTATTACTTGCTTAAAACTGTGAAGGAAAACATCGTAAGGAAACCAGAACACCTGAGAGATATTCTCGATGTGTGAGTGACCTACGGGTGGTTTAAACTCCGACACAGGTTGTTCATCAACCAAACAATAAGCAGAAGAATTGAGACAAATATAGTCTTTAAAAGTTAAGTAGAATAATACAGTGTCTATATTTAGTTTGTAATGAATGGAAACTTGACGTTACAAAGAAAAAAGCAGATAGAATTTCCGGTTGAAAGCTACTACATTAATCCTACTCTTTGTTTTTCTGGAGTATTTATTCACCGTGGGGGGCTTAAAATTCAACCCTTCCCCTGTCCCTATCGCATATGATACACGGGAATTGTTTAACTATTATGTCTGCTTCGTAGACAGATATAGACTCTACATTCGAAAAGCATACGATTTAAAAAAAAAGAAAAAAAAATTACAATGATTTTTTTTACTTAGTCTTAAAACGTTAACGTTATTCGTAGATCTTCTTTGTTAAACCACCTTACCGGACCCTGGAGGCTTTACCCACGTATCGGATAATCCTTAAAGACACAACAGGCTTACTGACCACCTGACGGTAAATCCGGGACGCATCCGGCACGCATCCGGACCACACACTTGTGCTGTTACAAAATGGGTCATTTTTGTCACAAGTTTTTGTTGAAGGCGTTTATTTTTGCTGTTTTATTTAATACAAATTGACTGATTGATGATTTTGTAGTTCCATTATAAATCAGATTTTGTATTCAGAATTTTACCTCAATTGGATTAAAGTTAAAAATACTAAAACTGTCTCGAAAGAAAAACTGCACTTATTCATAGGCCTTGTACCGTAATAAGATCGTAATACATTTTTAAACCAAGCATTCGTGTCGTCACCAGTACATATCTACATAACGTCCAAAAAATGTACCTAATTTGGCACAGTGCCCGAGTGTCGATAAAGCGGAGCGCAGACACGATAACCCTGTCATTAGGGGTATCACCAGCAATGGTTTGATGCGCCCCAGAACAGACGAGTGCAGCTGGCCTTAACGAATGTATGTTTCATTCAATCAATTTCCGTATTGCCACACAAGTTAGCGGGGAGGGCAATGTTTGTTGTCAGTATCTAATATTAGATACTGATCTACTTTACGTGGGTAGATATTTATTTATGTGTAAGGCTAAGGCCGTACTGCGAAATATTGCCGCAATATTTATATCGCAATTTACTGGAATTCATGGATGAAAATAAATTCGCCTAAGCCATACTAAATGTATATCGGATTAATTATAGTATAACGGTTATCACACTCGCGGCGACATCGCGAGTCAAACTCATGAATAAGGGCTCCGTTCGAGTTCGAAACTAGTCGGGCAATCCCAAAGAATGCGCGTGAGTAATAAATAACCGTTAAACTATAATTAATATATATCGGATTTACAAAATTGTTTTTATTAAAATAAAAAAAAATATACGCACACAATATAAGGGTAATATTTAGAGTAAAGTTGGTATTAAACAGTAATTTTGCAATAATGTTGACTTTTTTTGGATCGCTATAGATTAACATCACAACTGTGTACTCGTATTTATAAAAGCATTGGTACTGTATACTTTCGCCTAAGTATACTTACGTACGTACTCATTCTTTGCAGTAGCTAACCTTAAACGTCCTGTAATAATCCATACTCAGTAAGTAAGAAAGTAAAAACTAGAAAATTTTGGACATATTCATAATCCAGGAAATGTCTTAGTAGGCACACTGTACAGGTTTGCTTTAGCAAAAAAAGGACATGTTGACAAAACATGAACCCCGCCATTTAAACAAAAAAAATAAGTTTTCGTCTGTATGCTTTGCAATACAAAAACTATGTCCTACATGTTTCACCTGTCGACGAGTCAACAACACTATAACGTGTTTATATTGTTATAGTGATGTGACATATCGATGTCGAATATTGATGTTACGAGATATTGTCATTTAAAAATTTGTAACGGTTATTTGATTATGGTCACGCAAAGGCCAATCACGGGCAAGTTAGAAAGTAGTGGCAAATTTATGCTTTCTAAAGGTTTTAAGTTACGTATTTTTTACCTTATTTTGCCTTTAACATTTGTTTAAGTACTCTGGGTAATTTATTAAATACACACAGCACTATATCACCTTAGTAATATAATAAATGAGTGAAGAAATTCTCAGTTGATGCCCCGAGTTTGGAATTGTGTCAGGACCACCTACTTATTATAATAAAACAACTTTTAACCGGATTAAGCGAAATAAATTGATGATAAATTCAATTATATGTACGGTAGACTGAAATAATTTTAAATAAACTGTTGAGACACCTGACACCTTAGTCCTCCTGCGACCACGAACGCTGCAAAGTGTTCGAAACGTCAGGAAAAACAAAAAACCAATAATACACGCGATTAATCCGGTTAAAAGTTATTTTATTATAATAAGTAGGTGGTCCTGACACAATTCCAAACTCGGGGCATCAACTGAGAATTTCTTCACTCATTTATTATATTACTAATTGATAAATTCAATTAAATTTACGGTAGACCGAAATAATTTTAAATAAACTGTTGCTGCTGCGACCACGAACGCTGCAAAGTGTTCGAAACGTCAGGAAAAACAAAACACCAATAATAAACGCGATTAATCCGGTTAAAAGATGTTTTATTATAATGTGTAGTGATCGCGCAAACCTAAGATATTACTACCACCTACTTATTTATTATTTTATAGCACTTAACAACGAAATCGGTGAAATGTGGGTGTAAGTACTACATTGTTACCTAACCCTTCGAAATAAAAACATAATATATAACAAAAAATACGTATGTAGGTAGTATGCTTAATTAAATTTTCTTTCTCAAACTAGATATTTCTCCTAAATTATCTGTAGGAACGTAAAATAAACTTATCGTGACCAACCTAAATAGGAACTGGTTGCCCACATTGAAACAATCTCTAGCACGACTTTACACTTTAGAAGCATTGTTATGCTAAACAGCACGTAGACTACTGTTTATTTCAATCTCAGATTAGCACGAAAAACGTCGGTTAACAAATTACCAAAATAACCTCGGATGTTATCAAGCATCTGCCATTAAACAATCCACTTTATCATAACACTTTCTTTGTAAAAATAACTGAATAAACCAGTATCGATAAAAATCTGTATCGTCCTGTCCCATCACTTGTAAAAGTTGTTATCATTTTAGGTTTCCGTGTGCGAATGTGAAAAAAAAAACCCGTTAAAAATAACAATAAAAATATTACAAACAATATCTTATTTTCTTTAAAATAAAGTTTGTATTGCATTGTTCAGGATAATTTGGCAGAAATTCGCGAATGCCTGGTTTTAAGTGGAATGAGTGTGTTTGGCCTCTAAGTAAGCGAAGGTTATGATGCTAGACGTGCAGCGAATTAAAAAGACTTAAATAGCCGTTGTTTCGGTTGACGGTGGTTTGAACAACTGAAAATGTTGGTGGACTTGATCGAGACTTGTTGTTTTAGCATAGGTGATTAACGGTTTAAGCAAGCTCGATACAGCGATTGAACCCTGGAATGCGCAACCAAATTTAGAGTGACCAAAACACACAATTGATGCAGTCGCCAAATAGCTGATCACCGTGCTAAAAGTAGCAGGCCTTCGGAGGCTCTAAGGGCGGGTTTGTTACATATCAGACACAATTCAAAGATGCATTTCGTGAAAAGACTGCCTCGTTGGTCCAGTGGTCTCAAGCGCGACTGATGAGCATGAGGTCTTGGGCTCGATTCCCAGACGAATTCAATTCAATTCATTTATTGCATTCCATAATGTACAAAAATATAAAACAGGCGGTAGGCCTAAATCTAGGGATCAATTATGGACCCTGTTGGGCACAGCACAGCTTAGTAGGCTATAAAGCAAAGTGTAATTTTGTTTTTTTTTAAGAAATTCTTAGTAGCAGCCCGGAGTTTGGAATCGTGCCCCGCAATAGGCTCACGACATGAGACTTAATAACAACATGCGTGAAATGTGGGTGTACACCTCTGCCTACCTCTTCGGGGAATATAGGCGTGTTGCTATGTTATTATTTCATGAATAAAGAAATCGTCATAGCCTGCCAGGGCGATCCTGGAATCCTAGCAAAGATTTGTGACCGGCATATAATGTATTTCCATACATAGACAAAATAAAGTTCAGCTTCCGACCTACCAAACCAGGTCTTTGTTTTTTTTTTTATGAATATTGATGCTATTTGTTGTGGGATTGCGACAGATTGTTGTTCAAATGACTCGTTCAATGTCATAGCACTTTCTATGCCGATGCGATGCAAACGACTTTTACCGAGATGTCTTAGTGGTCAGAGCGCCTGGAGTATTCATCCGGGAGGCGTAGGTTCGAATCCTGTTCGCGACCGTATTCTTTTTCCATTTAATATAATAACTTTAGAGTTCGCTAAGCATGCGTTAATGCTTTTCAAAGATTTATCTTGGACTTTTACCGATTTAAACCGCACTGTGCTTCTTTGTGCTTCTGGTGACCTTTAGCGGTGACAACAAGAATCCTATACTAACAACACAATCACCCACTGGTGGATATCGGTATTCTTCCTTTTTACACGAATGCCCATAAGAAGGAGTATGATGTTAGGGTTCATGTATGTATGAATAAATGAAGGTCCGTTGAGATATATAACACACTTTACTGGTACCAGATATATAAAATATTGAATAATAATATACTAAACTACGACCTAACTTTGTAGTTGCGGGGTGACGACTCTGCACCGCGCGAATGCAAAACTAATGCGTCAGCAGTGTCCCTACATATGTACCTATGTCTGTGAGTCTCTTTATTCCGCCATAACTTCTAAACGGCTGAACCGATTTAGATGTATGTGGTATCGTTAGAATCCTTGTAATGTTAATCCGGGTAACATACGCTAGTAAGATAACCTTTCGGCTCAGTAACGTACAGATCTGTACGTTGTAACAATAAAAATCTATTGTGTCTGCAAATGACTGACGCAACAGCTTAAAATAATTGTAACATAGTGGCTATGGAACACAAAAATGATAAGAAATAAAAATAAAAAGTTCACACATTTATTTAATTTATTGCATCTTGTTTGCCATATTCCTCAATCTAGTGCATAGGTTACCGACGGGGGCGGTACTGACCCTGGCGGGCGCTGCAGGTTTTCGTGAGGGCGGTAGCGGGTCCAAAGGTGCCAAATGGGGGGCATAATTTGTGATTATTACCCCAATAGATAATAGACAAACATATAAATTGGTATAATTAACTATTATGTAAAAGCGTTAGATTTATTATTTCTTGTAAATTTGCGGTAGTCCATAAAAGGTTGGGAACATATGATCTAGTACATCCTTCGAGAAGAGGCTGACTTTACCCTTCTTCAGTTCTCTAGTCAAAAGCGGCTTTACATTAAACAACACAATATCATCGTGAGCGGTTTCGATAGCCGTTTCCTGCCGTTTTCATGGCCTCACGTTGATTGCAATACCGATAAACTTTAATTGCGGAGGCCTGGGCTTACTTTTATACTTACTGCCATTTCGCCAGCAGAATATTTGTTAACCAACTGGATTATTTAAGATTATGAATATCGTAACTACGTGCTCGTAAAATTGTGCTTTGTTTGGCTTAATGGATTAGTAATAATTAGATGTTAAAGGGTTTGAATCTTATTAACTCTTCCGGCTCAAGGATTTGAAACGGGTCTTGACCTCCAAATCGTAAAACTATAATTCTGAACTGGGCAGATAAAAAAATCTCTTAATAAACCATAGTTTCTAGAAAGCAGCTGTTTGCTAGCGGAATGGGTACTTGAAAGAGTAGTTTCTTTTTCAAATCCATTAGTAGCGAACTCTAAAGTTATAAATTCTTTTTTTTGTGGTAATATAATTACGTCGTGAGTGGAATTCGAATCTCCGCCTTAAATACCGGATAAATACCTACTCCAGCCGCTATGTAAACTAAGCCATCTCGACTATGTCGAGGTCGTTTAGTAATGTCTACTTAAAATTAGGTAGCGTTTTTGAGTATTTGGCTGTTAGAAATGCAGATCACAGCATGGAGATGCATAACCATACACACATTAATAATATAATATACTTTCGACCGAATTTTCAGCCACGGCGGCCTGTCTCCACGGATACTAGCCTATGCAGGAGGTATTATAGTGCACCAGCGTACGCGCAAAACAGGTGCACTCTCTCTTCACTGTTGCAGTCCGAAAGGACGGCAATACAACACAACCGGAGAGAGATAAGGTGCTGCACCGACGCTGCTCTCCGAAGTACAGGGGTGTCACACCGCCAACTTCCTAACTCCAGGCTGCTACAGAGAATTTCCTAACAGAAAAACACTGCCTGACCCGGGAATCTAACACTAGCGGCCACTAGACAAATGAGACAGATAAACAAACAATAAAATTAAAGCGAACCTCTTAGGGTAAAACCAGGAGAGATGGACCAGCGGGTGAGACGGACCATCGTAATTTCTTCCAAACTACTAAATTTATTTAGGCTGACAACACTTACGAGCTCTTGTCAACCTGTTTGCTCCATGTAGAAAGCAAGACTATATGATTTTCGTTTGTAAAATTAGTAAAAAACGTATTAAAAGGTTTCGAAAGCGTGTTTTTTTTTATGTGGTTGTTTAAAAAACGAAGGTAAGTATAAGATATTGTATTTTTAGAATAAGAATTGACGTTTCTGTGTTAGTATGTTCATGAAATAATAAAATAACCTCAAATTTTTCGTTTGTTTATTTTGCTTTTAATATGAGAAAGTGGTCTGTCTCTCCACTCAATTTAGGAGAGATGGACCATGTTATGTATAGGTGAGATGGACCAATAGTCAACCGTTTTGTTTTGCAAATTTCAAGTGGTTTTTAATTATTATTGCTGCTTATTTTTTTATTCCATACATTTTTAATGTGTTAATCTCTTCTTTTGTAGATAATATGCCTTTAACATATAAGAGGAAAAGTGGAGTATGTAGGGGAGAATAGTCAGAAAGAGCATTAATTGATGCTTTTCAAGCTGTTTCTAATGGAATGGGTATCAATGAAGCAGCAAAAACATTTGGGATACCTAAAACTACATTTAAACGAAGACTTGCAAAAAATAACTTGACTAAAAGCGATGTTCTCGGTCCGAGTGGTATACTGCTGCCTGAAAATGAGAAGAAGATCGTCGTACACATTAAAAAATTACAGAAAAGTGGGTTTACTCCATCAAAAGAAACAGTGCGTAAAATGGCATATAATTTAGCGGAAAGACTTCATATTAAACATAACTTTAATCACGAAAAGAAAATGGCGGGAAATGGGTGGTTACAAAGCTTTCTTAGACGAAACATTGAACTTTCAATCCGGCAATCAGAAGGTGTCTCTGTGGCCAGGGCTAAGGGGATGAATAAAGAATATGTTGATAAGTATTTCAACCTTTTAGAAGGAGTTTTGAAAGAAAATCAACTTTTTGACAAACCTGGCTCTATTTTTAATATGGACGAGACAGGCTTGCAGCTAAATAATAAGCCGGGGAAAGTAGTTGCCGTGAAGGGATCGAAAAATGTTCCTAACATAACTGCTGGGGAAAAAGGTGAAACCATTTCTGTCATCGCTTGCTGCAGTGGAGAAGGTGTTTTTCTTCCACCCTATTGCATATTCAAGGGCAAAAATAAAAAACCTGAGTTTGAAGATGGCATGCCACCCGGTTCTGTGGTAATAATGTCACAAAAATCAGCATATGTGAATTCAGAAATATTTTTTGATTGGTTGAAGCATCATTTTTTGCCAAGGAAACCACAAGGTAAGTGCGTGTTGATCCTTGATGGACATTCTTCACACTGCAGCAATGTGGAAATGTTGGAGTTCGCTGAAGAAAACGAAATCATTTTGATTTGCTTACCCAGTCACACAACCCATTTCCTTCAGCCGCTTGATAGAACGTTTTTCAAGTCCCTAAAATGCTTTTATTATGACGAATGCAATAAATTCATTACTGCTAACCCATCAAGAAAACTATCACGCTTGCAGTTTGGAAAAATTCTGGCTTCAGCTTGGAATAAATCAGCTTCAGTGAGCAATGCAACATCAGGTTTCTCAGCAACTGGGATCATACCGTTTAATGCAAACGCCATACCAGACTATGCTTTCTTAACTCCAAGTAACCAAAACCATGACAATAACCTACAAACTGCTGCTATAGTTCAACATGATCAACCTACTAAAGAATCAGTCCTTTCACAGCCAGCAACCGTTCAAAAACCATCAACTAGTGGAGCTGATTCTCCAACGGCAACGCCTGGAAAGATTTTGGATGTGGTTTCTCCAATACCTATCATAGAAAGAACTGCAAACGTCCGTCATAGGTCAAGACAAATAGCAGAAATTTTGAACACTACTGAAAATATTCAGAATTTAAAAGAAAATCAGTCAAGGAAAATGAAAAAAGAAAATTCTATTGAAACTAAACAGATTTTAAAAGTAACACGGAAAAAGAAGGGAACTAAAAGACAAAATTCTGCAAAGAAAGAAAATAAAAGACAGAAAAAACAAAAAATTGAAGACTGTTCTGATGAAGATAGTGAACAAGAGATTATAACTCTGCGTGATAGTCCTGAATTGACTGAGTGGGATGACAACGAATGTGCAGGCTGTGGTGAAAACTATGAGGAAACCCTGAGTCAAGATGAATGGCTGCTGTGCATTATTTGTGAACGCTTGTCCCATGAAAGCTGCACCAATTATCCCGATATGTGCGACCGATGCGGAAATACGATGACAAACTGAAGATTTTACTTTCATTTAATTGCATAAGTTACTTGTTGATTTCGTTTTGAATGTTTATTTTTTTGTTTGGAAGTGATAATGATTATTTTTGTTAGGACCATCTCTCCTTTCTGGGTGGTCCAACTCACCCGTATAGTATGGGAGAGATGGACCGACGGTACTTTTTTTAATATTTCAATTATTTCCATAAAGATGCTACAATCGTGCCATATTAAAATAAAAAAATGTTGACTATTAATAGTTAGTTAGTTTATCACTAAATTGTTTAATAGTTAATAAGCAATAAAAAAGATATTAAAGTTGAACAAAATGTGGTCCATCTCTCCTGGTTTTACCCTACCAATAAAGATAAATTTTTGAAAAGCATTAACGAATGCTTAGCGAACTCTAAAGTTATAATATTAAATGGAAATAGAATACGGTCGTGAGCCGGCATCGAACCTGCGCCTCCCGGAAAATACTCTAGGCGCTCTGACCACTAAGCCATCTCGACCTCTGCAAATTCTTCTCCCAAATTTTAAAACGTCTTACAGTGACGTCATTGCTATCTATTCAGATCCTATACAGGTGACCGAACCGACACGACATGCTTAGCGAACTCTAAAGTTATAATATTAAATGGAAAAAACCTGTTAAAATGTGGAAGAAGAATTCACGGTAGTGAGCAGAGGTCGAGATAACTTAGTGGTCAGAGCGCCTGGAGTATTTATCCGGGAGGCGCAGGTTCGAATCGTGCTCACGACCGTATTCTTTTCCCATTTAATATTATTAACCTATTACCATTCATCAGCTCTGGTCTAACCTCTCTATAAAACCTCAGTACTGTCCCACATTACATTCACACGGAAGCATAGATCGGATATCAGAATCAGGAGCACAGAGGGAGTGGTATCTATCAAGCAGACAGACAGACAACGAGCGCATTCATTAGCGGTCGCTGCACTGCGCATGCGCTTTCGAGTGGAATGCCAGTATACAGGAAAATGCAGAAGACATACTCCTTGAAGGAAAATTGGTCCTGAGCGCAGCGATTGGTCAAAGCATAGAGGCAAAGTGAATCGATCGTCTTCTGTTAATATTCCTGTTGGTGACTCTTGACAATATTTACAATATTTCTGTTAGGAAATTCTCATAAAACCATCACAAATTTGCTCAACCTAGAAACCGAACCAAAGCCTCCGCACTCGGCAGCCGCGCTTGCGTCTAACATTCGTATTGGTTATCTCGGTTGGTTATCGAATTGATAGTAATTTTATTTATTTTGCGTAGTATATTATAGCTTATTTTTTAAGAGAATAGTACATTACATATATGTGTCGCAGATGGATAGTAGAATCAGCTGTTTTACAAAACTGCTGAACGACGTTTAGCGGTTTTACATAATTACTGAACTGTAGTTCAGTTCACGGTTCACACGCAGAATTGTATGAACGTTTTGCGTTTATCAATTCAGCGGGTCAACGATCGGAGATTATGTAAAACAGTGTGAGAAGAACTGTCAGATTTGTTTGTGAAACAGCGGATTCTACAATCCATCTGCGTCATATTCATACAGCCAATGTTGTATTGCTACCCGAGCCCTTAGGTGAGGGTAGCAATGGTGCCACGACGTTGAAATAATCACAGCTCATTGGTCTATATGAAGTTAGTAAATTCAGTTGCGAGGAAAAAAAAAATTACACTAGAATCTTTTTTTTCATATTTAAGATTGCCACACTACTGCGTTAATGTAAAGTGAAAATCACACGTTCATAATAAACCTAAAAGCGGTGCAATAGATTGAGTTTACCATCGCACATTATTTGGAGTGGACCTTCTTTACGAATCTGTTCAGTAAGAAAGCTCTCTCGTTCAAAATAATGCCATCTCTTGCTCGCAAATGAATCGGCTTGAAATAAGCGTGAGATTCGAATAAGGACTCACGGCATTGAATGTAAGAGAATAACTATTTAGAATCGGTAATGAGTTACAGTTTTGCTTAGATATAATGCTTGTCAGAAAATTAGAAATAGGTACGAAGATTCATCCTAATTCAAGCACGAGGTTTTTTGAACACCACTTCAGTTCTTATTTTGAATAAATTTTGAGCACTAGGAGTAAGTACCGATCAAGGAGATGCGACTTCAAATCCCTCTAGAGATCATTTATTTAATGCAAAAGAAAAACTTTGGAATTAATCTATTATTTCCTGAATATGAATCAGAAATTTCAATAATTCAAACTGGTTTTATTAGATGTACATAATGACTATAAGCAAGTGTGTGCAAAATTTAAGTATGTGGTGGTTTACAATTTTAAATTAGTTTAATAAAAATTAAGTCTTTATATTTATAATAAATAAAATTTTTACCGGATTAATCGCGTGTTAGGGAACGTGGTCGCAGCTGAAGAAAGCTGCAAAGTGTTCGAGATGTCAGAAAATATATAAAGCAATAATAAAAGCGAATAATCCGGTTAAAAGTTGTTTCAATACTATGTAAAGTGTAGTGATCTTGAAACCCTAAGATATAACTAAAATGAAGTCTGTTTCAAGATGTAATTTTCAAGATTTCAACTAGGCACTTTTCCTCCTTTGAAATAGGACACCTGGTCTACGAACATAATATTAACTACACTTATGCACTGTACATTGACTTCATAATGAAGGTTGTGTACCAACACCGTGAACTTACTTTCGAAAATATAATGATCAATTAACGGCTAGCACTAACGTAATTATGTTGTCTGCACCTTTAATAGAGAAACATAATAATATCTTTTGTTTAGTATAAGCGCGCTTAGTTAATAATAGTACGGTAGGCAAAAGAGAAAAGTATGTACCTAGGTCTCTAAGGAACCGCTACTCTTTGTGCAAGCAATCATTATAATATAATGATTAGTATACTTTCTAAAGTCAGATACGAAATGCTAGCTTGACGACAGAGTAATATACCAATGAGGTCTTAGGTTTTCGCAAACACACCATCACACATTACATTTAAACTACATTTAACCGGATTTGTCACGTGTCGTAATGACTTTTGCAGCATTCGTGATCAAAAGATGACTGAATGCTAATTTATTTATTACACAAAATAAATTTTTTAACTCTTATTATCGGAAACAGTGTAAAAATCGATTGTGTCGGGTAATTAATAAGCTAACAGATGTTAAATGTTGTTATTTCTGTAAATAGACCTTTTGAAGACACTTTTACAAGCCTTTCTTATAAACTATATGGCGCCGGTGCTAATCTCAAGCTTACAACGATATAGTCGTTATAATTTAGCACAAGCACGAATGCACTGCAGATGCAATTAGCTGACTGTGAACTTATCTCAGTTATTCGCTGTACATTGAAGTTGACGTCTTCCTATTTATATGCTGTCACTTTCAAGAATGTAGCTGATACGCACTACATATCTTTCAACAATTCCCAGGTCAATTTGTTATTGTAAACATAAAGTTAATTTATTGTTCATATTGTAGAGCAATATTGTCTTAATCAAAAGTTGCATATAATATAGGACTCAGTGTCTGTACTACGACCTCTTCTTATTGTAGAGAATGATTTATCATTGGTTATCATGTGACTGGCTGTTATTAAGCCCGATGTAATGGGTGGTGGGCCTATTGCCATCATCAACCAGGTAATTCCAAAATCCGGGAGGCTATGAAGAATTGCCTTATAGAAAAAGTCAATAACACGTTCCACGTCAATAGTTGTGGATTTAAGATCAAATACAATAGGGTATTTACATGGTACTCTAATTATGTGGTGTAAAAACGAGATTTCTTTTTTTTTTTTTTTTTTTCAAAAGCGTAAAAGCCTTCAATGGAATGGTGAAATGAAAATGAAAAACGTTTATTGCTAGAAATTTTACATTATTGGTTATGCCCTAGATCCTACACTAGGATTCCCTGTGTTGTAGGACCTAGGCTCTGCGATCCGTTCACAAAAACTTAATTCTAGAACTTAAAACCTAAACTAGAACAATCAACATAATTTGAGTGTGTGTGTGTGGGGTGTGTGTGTGGGGTGTGTGTGTGGTGTAGTGTGTGTGGGGTGTGTGTGTGGTGTGGTGAGTGTGCCGTTGTGTGTGAGTCTGTGTGTGTGTTTGTATGCTTGTCTGCAATTCTGCATCACCTACTCTAGAATTTTAATAAATTCTTCCGTATGGTTATAATTCAGCGTAAGGAGCCAGTGAATCACAAATTTTTTACATTTAGTTATGGTTGCTTTTATGATATTGTGTAGGTTGTTTATTTTCCCATATATGTATAAATATGTCCCATAAAACCAAAAGATTTTCTTCCTATAGATTTATAACACCTAACTCTGTCCCATCTTACTTTCCGATGAGAGTGACTCTGAGCACAGTGGTTCAGCGAGGTTTTATGGAACCGTAAAGTAATGCCAAGTATGTATAGCTGTCTAACTCTTAGCACCGATACATCGGAGTAAAGTTGATCAGTGGGGTAACGAAGTGGTCGCCTGTACGCCACTTTTAACAAAGCACGTTGCGCCCTTTCCACATTCATAAGGTAAGTTTTCCCAGATATGCCCCACGATGGAATACAATATTGGACAACAGACTGATACAGGGAGAAGTACACAATTTTTACAGTTGAATCATCAGCAGTCTTGCCAAGTCGCTTAAAGATGAACAACAGCTTCCTTATTCTACTGCTCAGGTAATTCAGATGAGTCAACCAGTTCAATCTGTTGTCCAAATGAACACCGAGAAATAAATAATACATAGACTTACGATCGCAGCAATTGTAGGTCATTTGCTGTTGCAATTATTGAAGAGTCCCAGCGTCTATCTGTGAAGACCTTCATCAGATACAAATACCTATATTGTATATTAAAACCTGTCCTGAAAAATATGTATTTAAATATCGAAAACCCCATCCTAAAACTACTGATCCTATATCAGTAGTTTTTGAGAAAATCGCGGACATACAAACATACGGGTCGAATACAGCACCTATTTTTTTGGAAGTTGGTTATTAAGGTGAGTACTATTATAAGACTGAGGTACAGAGATGTATCGGGGTGTCCACATTTGCATTCATACAATCACGCCTATTCCCCATTGGGGTAACCAGACTATAGATTTTCACTTACTACGATTCTGTCACATCTTTCACTTCATCAGTGTTTTATGGTGGAATAAGAAATACACAAACATACATACATACATACAAACATACATACATAAACCCTAAACACATAACACTCCTTTTTTTGGGCGGTCGGAACTGTTACCACCACACTATTGCGTACTTATTGGCAAGCGCGATTGTAACTATTAACGTGTCACATAAGTCACAGATTCATAAGAACTAATGTGAGACACGTTTCTCAGTATTTGTACTGTATTAGATCATAGATTAGTTACAAATACAGATATGTAGGTGGGTAGAATTATATTTAGATGGAAATTATGCTATAGATGTGGTTCATAAAACTTTTAGGAGTTAATTGTGATACATACATACATACACACAGCAATGATTAAAGCCTAGTGGTATGACTATTGGACTGACAAGTTAAAGGTCGCAAGTTCGCATCTAAGGCCTACTGAATTTCGAGTCATGTGCGTATTAGATATGAATGATCACTTGCTTAAAACAGTGAAGGAAACAACGTGAGGAAACCAGCACGCCTGAGAGATGTTCTCGATGGTGTGTAAAGCCATTTCGGAGACATAAGGGCAGTTTAAACTCTGACACGAGGTTGTTCATCAACCACACGATATGAAGATACTTACTCAAGCAAGGCTCGCCACATATTACATGGGACTTAATAACAGAATTGGTGAAATGTGGGTGTACAACTGAGTACACCTCTGCGGCGAATACAGGCGTGATGCTATGTATGTGTTATGTTTGCAGTTTGTAAGTATTTACCAAATGTCATCATTAGGTAGTCTAATTGACCCGACTGCCCCAAAAAAGGATTGTTATGTTTGTGTGTTTCTTTTCTCCACCATAACTTCTAAATGCCTGAACTGATTTAGATGTAAGTATTAGAATCCTAACATTATTCCAGGTAACTTAAGCTAGTAAGATTTAAAAAAATATGTAATGTAGTGGCTATGGTACACAAAAAGGTGTGAAATAAAAAAATATAATACACGTGCTTTAGATTTTTTTTTTTAAATTCAAAAGCCGTGTATTATATTTTCAGCATAGCATCAGGTCTGTATTCCTCGAAGGAGTAGGCAGAGATGAACATAGTTGTACACCTACATTTCACCAACGCATGTAATAAATAGGTGGCGAGCTTATTACCATCAACTGGGTACAATTCCAAATTCTGGGCTGCTTCTGAGAATTTCACACTTTGCCCAACCCGGGAATCGAACCCGAGACCTCCTGCTCAGCATTCGCGCTTGGGACCACTAGACTAACAAGCCAGTTAACTTCATCTTTTTCAATATTTCCCCTGTCGCATCTACAACAAAAAATCCGTTCCTAGTCTATGTGTGCCAAGGAATTTGCGTGCGAATATAAACGTGTCAAGTGCGCTCGCGTAATTTTGTCGCATCTCGCCCCTACTCAAGACTGTTGCGGTTGCGACACGCGGTCGAGAATCGAGAAATGTCGCCGTTTATTTGTGATGTAATTATCGGTTGTTACACGTTCTATGAACTGACTGGAGGTCTGAAATTGTACTGTCACCGCCAGTCTCAACTTTTACTATATTACAAAATACTCTGTGGTCTCAACTTGGACTTAAACCATAACTTTTTCCTATAACAGTGCAATTTTTAGCAGCTATTTAATGTTGTTTGAATGCAGTGAAATTATCAACCAGCATAATGCAGGAAAGAACGCACATGTGTGACAATGTGACAGATGTTCGATTCCTAGGTCAGGAAAACTGTTATTAGGCTTTTCTGTTAGAAAATCTTACAGGATGGAGATAGGAGGAGATTTTCTAACAAGAATTGTGCCCGGTAGATGGCAACAGGTCCACCACCTATTACATGGGACTTAATAATAAAATAACAGCATTGATGTAATGTGGTTGTACAGCTGTGTACACCTCTGGGGATACAAGCGTGATGCTGTGTTATGTAAATTTAGTACAGAACATGTATCATCATTTAAATTATTTTTTAACAAAAAAAGAACCGACTCCAAAAATGCACTAAAAATAAAAATAAATGCATTATTTACTTACTTTAATTTACATACAAATATTTTTTAAATTTTGAGGATTCTTATAAAATCAATTTATTAGGACAATAATATACAATTATTATTATTTTCGGAGTCGGTCCCAGCAAAGGATAATAAACGTGTAAGTACATTCATGAAGTAGCGTATTACGTCACTAAGCTGTCGCTTCATCATGCTGGCTAGCTGGAAAATAGGCAGTTCATTAGAACTATTCTAGAGACCGTAAACACCACTGGAAAGTCACAAGAAAAATACACCATTTCGTTTACTTGGACGACGTATTATTTTTCAGTTATTTTGATTTAAATACCAAACTACCAAACCAATTTTCATAAAATTCCAAACCTCCTCCTTTTTGGAAGTCGGTTAAAAATACCCGTAATCCTTTTCAACAAAAAATTAATAACTTTAGAGTTAGGTAAGCATGCGTAAATGCTTTTCAAAGATTTAACTGTAAAAATATATAACTTTAAAAAAGTACCCGTTCAATACACGGAGATTGAATTGATTTCAAGACATTAGTCCCACATCATATTGTACATAATAACCTTCCTAAAACCACTATGCTGATCCACAAATATCATTAAAAAAGAAAACCCTTTATTCAAATTCGGATCCCATGAAGCTTGTACAAACACAACACACCCGCATCTTGTCGGAAGAGGCCAGTCACATAAAAGGCCACGATGCGACGACAAACCAGTGACACATCTGTTTGTATTTTAAATATCTTTGAGGCTACTCTTTATTGGTTTTGTTAGGGTTTGAAGAGGTTAAACCTTAATGTAGAGTAATATAACCATAACATCTATCACCGCGCCTGTATCCCCGACGGGTAAGGCAGAGATGTACGTAAAGTCATGAGCACAAACATGTATACATTTGCACTTTTTAAACTCCATATAAATAGTTATCTGAATAATATAGAAGTACTAATATATGTCTATATATAGAAGGAGTGGTTCTTCTATCTGTGTTACGTACCTAATTATCTTAGTAATACACGCTAGAGAGAATATAGGTGAGTTCATAAAAGCTTATGTTTACATGTTTTTGGGCGTGACTGTACACCTGGTAAACCTTTTGCCATCTTCGGGGCACAATTCCAGACACCATGCTGTTACTGAAAATTGTCTAACAGAAAAACTCAATTTTGCAGTCCCGGGAATCTAACACAGGACCTAAAAACTCAGCAGTCGCGCTTGGATCAATTGATAAATTTTACCTACTCGTATGTAAATCAACAATTTAATACTATAAGATACCAATGAAGAGGCGATACTGTCGCAGATGGATTGTAGAATCTCTAGCTGCTTTACAAAACAGTACTGTTTTATAAAACAGCTGAACAACGTTCAGCTAGCAGTTTCGTAAAACAGCTTATTCTACAATCCATCTGCGACAATACGATTAAATATATACCCATCTACATCCTCATTAGGCAGAAGGCTGGACATTGGAGGAAGCTGCAAGCCTAACTCATCTTCTCGACATAATCTTAATAACACAAACTTACCAAATATATTGCCCGAAAATGTTTCCTTCTTATCTCTTAGCCAAGATCTTAATTACTAAAATATCGTAGTGAGCACATCTCGCTAATTAAGTACCTACGTACAGAAATTGTTTTTAATTAATTTTTTAATGTTTTTCATGATTTTTTTTGCGAAATTTTCGAGAAAGCCAGCAGACGAGATTGTGGCCTAGTTTCGTATAAATATAAGTATACTGTTACTTTGTCGAGTGGTAGGTATTAATGTAATGTTATATTGGCATTTTTAAATAAATATCTTGTTTTTTACCGTTTGATTCATTTTGCAGTATAGTATATGAAACGTGACATCACAATATCTAACTGTTATTTTTTCGAAGTGTTTGGTTTTTTCTGTTTTGACTTCCGGAGTTAGAAATTGTGCCTGGTAGATGGCAGTAGACTCACCCCTCATGTGGCTTTATAACAGCATTGGCATGATGAGGGTGTCAAACTGTGTAACACCTCTGCTTACACAATCAGGGAACACAGGCGTGCTGTAAATTTTATTAGTCGTGTAATTTTGATTCATCAAATTACACAAGGAAACAAAAAGATGTGGATCAAAATGTATTGTTTCACTTTTAAAACCTAAGAAAACAAGTCTGGTCATTAGTTTCGCAGCCAAAACTAACGAAAGAAATCAAATCTGGTCCTTACGTTCGCAGCAAAAACTATAATTAAAGAAATCAAATCTGGTCCTTAGGTTCGCAGCAAAAACTATAATTAAAGAAATCAAATCTGGTCCTTAGGTTCGCAGCAAAAACTAACTAAAGCAATCAAATCTGGTCCTTAAGTTCGCAGCAAAAACTCACTAAAGAAATCAAATCTGGTCCTTAGGTTCGCAGCAAAAGTGACAGTAACTTCACAAGCCCCACAAGGCAATTGATTGTTATTACCCGGAATACAGGTTACAAACATGCTAGGACTTATTACAGAGTAATTAATAATCCAGTCTTACGCAACACAGATCAGCTTGTATGTTAGATTAACATATTTAATTGTTACGTTGACTAAAAAATATTAGAGCTCGTTTTTTAATACGCTCAAAATAAAGAGGCAGTGTAACGAAAAAGTTTGCAAAAAAATAAATGATAATTATTGTTAATCTAATCATCTAATGGTCATAAGTGCGGGTGCTGACCTGGGTTCGATGCCCGGTTCGGCCTATAAACAGTGTTCACTGCCGCGAATTCTTCTTCCACATTTTTAATACGTCTTTTGGTGACGTCATTGCTATATATTATACTATTTAGTATTCAGTCCCTATACAGCTGACCGATACGACACGACTAACTTTGCAGTTAAAACAACGTCGTACAGATGCAATTATCTTAACAAATACAGATAAATCTTCGAAAAGCATTAACGCATGCATAGCGAACTCTAAAGTTATACATTTTTGTGGAAAAGGAATACGGTCGTGAGCAGGATCTCATCTCAGGACGAGAAACATCCTGCTCGCGATCTTTTTCCACAAAAGTTTATAACTTTAGAGTTCGCTTTGCATTAGGGTCTTGATTGTGATAATCTGGATTAGGGTTCGGCTGGAAATGGGCTCACCACCTATTTAGTACACGGGACTAAATAACCGCATCGGTGAAATGGGGTATAGAACAGTACTTTTCTGCCTATAACCCTTAGGAGATAGAGGCGTGATGCTATCTATGGTTTGGCATTAAATCATTTCATAGGTAACTAAGCATGGTGAGGATAGGTTATTCTTTCAACGAAACAGTTAAAATTTCTTAAAAACAAAGCTCGTATTGCCTCCACAATTTGTCGAAATAATAGTATTATTATTTGAATAAATTATAGGATATACAGATAGCAGATTATGTAAAGCGACAAACTTTGAAGTCAGTTGACTGGTTCGCCTTGGATGCTTTCTTAGAAGTCAGAGAACTGCACCCGCATGACGTCAGACTGAGATAGGCTAGATACATAACAGAGAACAAGGTAGTAGTACCACTTCTAATAACGCTTTTATAATTTAGAAAAAAAAAAACGAAACCTCATCTATGTATGTTTTCAAAAAGCCCGGAATCAATTTCGATAAATATTTCCCTACAAAACAAAAAAAGAATCATCAAAATCAATTCATAAGTGGCGGAATAATCGCGAAACAGACAAAAAAAACATACATTCGAATTGAGAACATCCTCCTTTCTGAAATCGGTTAAAAAGTACTCTATCATCAATATTAATTACTGCCCTCTCTAGCTATGCTATATAAAATATTTATGCACTATAAAGATAATTTATACCTTTATGAGTTAAATTGAGTCTTCAAAATAAATAAGTATAAGTATGACAGTTTTCAGGTAGATAAGTACATTAAATAAGAAGACAGTGACTGCTAAAAAAAACCGCTCAATTGAAGTGAAGTTGATGCTCAATTCTAGTTTTAATTAGCAGAGTGTTAGAGTCTACTGGGGCTGCGGCGAATGCAGTTGAGATCCTGCAACCTTGGTAAAGATAGGAGGCGGACCATGTGCTTTTAGTCGGTAGAAGACCAGCTGAACGTCCATATTAGTTTTCCACATATAAAAGAGGCTGGCTTTAGAGAAGGCTCGATTTGTTTGACCATGTTCACACTCTGTAAGACAGAGAAGCGTAGTATTACACGCGCGAATGTAAAGAATCGACTACCGAAAGGCCCGGGTCCTTCGAGACGCACCTCTATTAGCAACACGACACGCACATGATTTTAGACATTGAGAGGTCCGACATGAACATAACCCTTACTTTTCCCAAAGGCGGAGGGTAGCCAAGAGAGAATTTGATACAAAAAAAAGGAAATACTCACGTCCATTGCGTATTTTTTGACGCTAACTTGTATGAGCATACAAATATAACATGAACAGCCCACAACTGCCCCACTGCAGGGTATGGGCTCATACAGAGAATTTAATTAAAAAGTTTTTAAGATTTCGGACCTTTAGGTCCAAGTTTCCTTACGATGTTTTCCTTCCCCGTATGTCTGTGATGTCTTAGAATAACTAAGAAAGTACATATACATGCCGATTTGAACTAACAACTTCTGGCTCAATAGGCGGGCCCGTAACTACTTGGCCACCATGACAGTTAGATCGTTAAGAGTACACACGTGATGACTATAATTATGATAATCTAAAATTATTATCCATGTCCATTTTACGACGATGCTCAACTAATTTTAAACTCAAACAGAGCCTTTAGTAATGAGCTGAGCCCGCAAGATGTTGCGAATTAAAACTATAAGTCCTGTATGGAGTGGAACTTTTGTTCTTTACGTTTCTAATGGCGACGCGTGTTAGATACGCTAAGGTGCTGTTTTTTATATACCTATATAATTGGAGGCTGTCACCATTGTTATATACAGTTATCATATTATTTTGTTTTTATGCAGCAAGTCCACCAACACCATAATTGGTTTTGTTGTGACGTTAATTGTATATTTGGTTAATCTATCAGTGTTGTTATTAGAGGGGCTCGTGGCTAAGTAACAGCCGCACAGATCGATCGATCGAGGTTAAGCTGCGCTTGCCGCGGTCGGTCTGTGGATGGGTGACCATCATTTCATACCGAGACCCCTCCGTGCCTCGGAGAGCACGTTAAGCCGTCGGTCCCGGTTGTCAAATTAAGATCCATGACAGCCGTTACAGGTAGTCAGAGGCCTGAAAATCTGACAACCAGTCATACCAAGAGATATCGTGTTACCCAGTTACTGGGTTGTGGAGGTCAGATAGGCAGTCGCTCCATGTAAAACACTGGTATTAAGCTGCATCCGGTTTGACTGGAAGCCGACCCCAATGTTATTGGGAAAAGGCTAGTTAGATATATATCAGTGTTGTTATTGTTAAATAATTTAAAGTTGTTAATATTATTTATTTACATAGGTTATTAGGCTGTCATTTGTATGACTGCCTCGTTGGTCTAGTGGTCGCAAGCGCGGCTGCTGAGCGTCAGGTCCTGGGTTCGATTCCAAGGTCGGGCAAAATGTTATTGGATTTTTCTGTTAGAAAATTCTCAGTAGCAGCCCGGAGTCAGGAAGTTGGTGGTGTGACACCCCCGTGCTTCGGAGAGCACTAAAACCGTCGGTCCTGCGCCTGATCTCTCTCTGGTCGTATCGGATTTCCGTCCCATCGGAACATGAGAGTGAAGGAAGAGGGAGTGCACCTGTGTTTGCGCTCCGTGGAGATAGGCCGCCGTGACCGAAATACGGTTGGAAGGAGTACATTTATTATTTGTATGTACTAGATATATTCTAGATTATTAAATTTTATAAACTGTATTCTACTAATGAAATTAAATTTTAGGTTGGTCTAGTGGTCCTAAGCGCGACTGCTGAGCATGAGGTCCTGGGTTCGATTCCTGGGTTTTTCTATGGAATTTAATTAAAGGAAATTCTCGACAGCAGCCCGGAGTTTGGAATTGTGCCCGGTATGTTATATTTACTAATGAAATTAAAAAAATAAGATTTTTGTCGGTTCATTCACCTGTACAGACTCTGAATAGATAGCAATGACGTCACTGTAAGACGTTTTAAAATATGGAAGAAGAATTCGAAGTAGTGAGCAGAGGTCGAGATGGGTTAGTTGGTCAGAGCACCTGGAGTATTTATCCGGGAGGCGCAGGTTCAAATCCTGCTCACGAACGTATTTATTTTTCCATAAAAACATATACCTTACAGTTCAGTACGCATGCGATAGTGCATTTTGGTGCAGCCGTGAGTCCCGCCGTGTACCGCACATTTTATATAAGTTTAGTTTGATTTATATTCATAGATATTTTTACGATTGTTCTGGTGTCTGGCTGCGACGAAATAAATAATTTTTCTTTTCTTTCTTTCTTTCATTAAAAAGATGTATCTGTTTAGCCTGTACCTACAACTAATGGAGACACAAACCCATGAATCCGCTATTTCGTCATTCTTAATAACAAAAGAAAGAGACAACAATACTCCTTACAAGAATACGCAATGAATGGACTTTATTTCCCTTCCATGACTCATCATTTCTATGGAAAAAAATACAGATGCAATTAAAACACCTTTATTGTTAAGGCTGTAGGGTTTAATTTGACTTGTATTTATTATGAGAGGCTGTTGACAGGTAGGCATAGAATAAAAAATGACATTGTAATGTCCATAAGTAAGTTATAAGTGAAAACTTCTTTTAATCCGATCCAGCCAGTCCCTTGCTGTCCCACCAGCGACGCCCTAAGCCGAGGCTCGTACCCCGCAGGGGTTGCCCTTAGCGTGTTGTCGCTTAGTTTAAAAGTTGAATGCCCTGGCTGGGGGCCTTAAAATTATTAAGGCAACCACAGGAAAGTCTGGTTAAGCCGTCGACAATCTAGGTTGACCTGCGAGATGACATAATACAAAAAAAAGGTCGCCTCACTGGTCTATTGATCGCAAAGCGGTTGCAGAACTAAAGGTCTCGAGTTTAAATCCCGGTTCGGGCAAAGTGTTATTGGGTTTTTAAAGATACAGGTATGATGCTGTTTCTTTTCTCACAAATCAGTGAAGAGTTTTTCTTGGAATAGCCTAAATCTTCAAAACTATGTGAGTTTGTACTCAAGTTGTATGTGTGGGTGGAACCTGGTTATTATTTTAGATTAGTACTTATTTAACAATACAAATAAAGTTGAAGCGTCTGTTTGTAATGTTAAAATAATAGGGTTTTTTAAGTTCATACTGTTATTAGAAAGACCGACGCGTAAAAATCTGTTTTTTTAATTTTTGTCTGTCTGTGTGTCTGATTATTTCGGCTAATCTTCGAAACGGCTGGACCGATTCTGATAAGATTTTATATGCAGGTACCCGACTATATAAGGAGTAACTTAGGCTACTTATAATATAATTATACGAGGGTGAAACTGCAGGGCACAGCTAGTAAAAAGTAAGTATGCACCAAAGTTGGTTATCGGTTCTTTACTTCTAAGAAAAACATTGTCCTACTCTAGGATTCTTTCCGTGTAGTTCCGTGCGTTCAGAGAAATAAGTCTCACGTGCACAAATACATATCTTGTTTAATTTGCTAACCTTACTTTTATAATTATGTCAAAGGGAATCAGAATAGAATAGAAAATGAGATGTAAATTTAATATTTATATGACCTACTAATTAGGGAACAATAATACCAATAAAAAAAAAAACTGATCCCCTGAGGGTAACAGTTTAGTTGATCTGTCAGGATTATAAAAAAAAAACATAATATAATTGTAAGTCAAGAGTTATCCATCTTCCTTTCGATACCAGATCTCATAAAATATAATATAAAAAAAATTACAAGAATTATTAAACTATAACATTCTATTTATAGAAAGTGGCGTAGGGTGTGTATAATTTACCTGCAACTGGAGACAACTTCCGCATGACACACCATCGCGATTTCCACTGTGAACAAAACACACAAATTAGAAATTGTTTACGCTGTTAAATACATGTAACATAATGGACAAATATATAATGTTTAAGTTTCAATTGAAGAAGCACATACGCATAGAAATTGTCATTAGAGGCAGTTATGGAGCTAAGCTAATTGATTATTGGTATTTATTCTGATGTAGACCAATTGAACGGGAATATGAGAATTGCTACCTTTTACTTATTGTCTATACAAGAGATAAGAGAAGGGTAAAGGACAGACTTGACGGATTAAGAGATTTACACCAAAATACAATTTCCGAACAATTTAGTCACCATAGGCTCACTCCGAGGCTCTTAGTATTATCCATTGCCTAGTTATAGTCGTAGGGGACAAGCCTTTTGCAATTTATTTCACTTTTTACCACAAATCTATCTATACATGATAATAATCTATACATATAGTAAAAATGTAACGGATCGCTGTCTGTACATGGACCTTTATCTACGCAAATAGCACCCAAAACAATGATTGTTAGAATTTTTATCCGTTTATCTGTGCGTTTGTGCACGCTTATCTCAGAAACGGCTTATCCGATTTAGATGTGGTTTTCACCAATATATTGTGGTAAGCTTTACTTAAAATTTAGTGTTTGTTTCATGCCAATCTGTTCATAAATAAAAAAGTTATGTCAATTTAAAGTATCACGTCAAACATTTGTTAATAATTTATATGTTAAACCATTTTCGACTTCTACGCGGACTAAGTCGCGGGAAAAAGCTAGTATATATATTTAAAATTTGTCCCTACAACTGTGCTTTTAGTCAAGTAATTACTACAATAATTTTTAATAGATAGTATTATAGATTTTATCTGACACAGACGTAAAACTAAGAATATAAATTCCACCCAAACGAAGCCAAGGATATCAGGCTGTAAAATACATAATTGATTGATATTTAATCACATTATAGACGTTCAATTTTATAAACATGACTGACCATGCAAATATGGTCGAAAAACTATTAAGTTTATACGCGGGCTAATGGGCAATTGCATATTAATAATATGCATAAAATTGCAATAACATGATCGAAAAACCAAGAATAAATTCATAGATAACTTGGAGTTTTATATTTTCAACAGAATAACTGATTAAATGGTTATATTTAACGATAATAATTAGCAACTGGTTTAAATTTTTGATCCTTAGAGTACCATAATACATCTCATTTTTGAACCAAGATAAACATTCGGTCACTAGTATAGGGACTGAATTGACTGCAATGACGTCGCTATAAGACGTGTTAAAATATGGAAGAAGAATTCGCGGTGGTGAGCAGAGGTCGAGATGGCTTAGTGGTCAGAGCGCCTGGAGTATTCATCCGGGAGGCGCAGGTTCGAATCCTGTTCGCGACCGTATTCTTTTTCCATTTAATATAATAACTTTAGAGTTCGCTAAGCATGCGTTAATGCTTTTCAAAGATTTATCTTGAATCAAGATAAACATGATAAATGACAAATAATTCATTGAAATGAGTATATCTATTTGCACAATTGGACACTTCAATTGCCGAAGATAATTTACAACAACCAACCAATCAATCCAATCTATTAAAATGGCTACCCATTATTCATACATCTATATAAAATAACAACCGACTTTCTACCATTATTAATCAAGTGCCAATTCTACCATACTACCAAGCAATCGCCATTCGATATCCACCTAGCACTCATTCGTTCTTTATCGTTCACGGACTAAGGCTTTCGGTCGGAACACCGTCAGACCACATGTTGACAACTAGACGGCAATTCACTGCAGCTATAAAACGAAAATGGAATTATATACCTCTCTCACTTGCACTGCAGTATTTATGGATGTGTTATTTCATTCGTTCTTCTCAGCTGCGCTTATGCCTAAGGAAATCGTTATATGTTGTGGCTGTAAATTATGTTGTTTGTGGATAGAAATGGGACAGCATTAACTACGTAGTCATTATGATGTTTGTCTTATTGTTAAGTTTCTTTGTTATGATACGGTGTTATAGGCTTATTTGGTGGAGTTTTTGATAAGATGTGATTTGAGGGAGAGTTTATTGAATATTTTTTGGAAAACAAATTTTATTGTAGTTTAGTTGTGTTGTTCACTTAAGCAGGAATCAGGACTGATAGGCAGGTTTTCTCATTACATTATATATTTTTGGAGTAGGTAACATACATTCATAACAATAATGTTATATTTATGAATACTACAGAACTTTAACAGCCTAAACTTAGCTCATCAATTTCATACAGCAAAAAACCTTTATCAACAGAAAAAATGTAGTGCGCGCTGCCAGCCCGACGTGGCGCGACGGTCGCCCCACTGCGGCGCCCCGTCTCCCCTCAGTTGCCCGACGCGCTCCAGTCAAAGCGCACGCCCGTCCCCGCTAAAATTTCCCTGCATAATGTCGGAAATTGACACAGAAACTCTCATTTTAGCAGTGAAAAAACGCCCCGCGTTATACAACAAAAATGATCCCAATTACTATAGCAATAAGAAACACAAATCTAGGTTGTGGATCGATGTGTGCAAAGATGTGTTCGCGGCATGGGAAACCTTCAAGCCGCAGAACAAAGTTGAATACGGTGAGCAATCAAAACTGTAAATATTGTCGGGAATAGTCACGCGATTTAGCTACTTTTTGAAATATAAATAGAAGCGAAATTCGTTCATATCGTTTTTGTTTTGTGGTTAACATCGGCTGTCACTATTAGACTACCATATCAATATACACTTTATTACGTTTGAAATAAAGTTTAGAATGAGATGTTACAAATGTCGTATACGTTACGTATGTCGTTGAGCCGCTGTGGCAGGACTGGCAGGTAAAAACTAATAATGTTAACAAAAATATACGTTATTGTACGTGAATTGCGTTGTATAGAACTGTTAAATCTACTCGATGTATCGATTTAATGCCGAGTCTAAAAGAATTGAAGATGTTAGGTAAAAGGACCAATTTTTTATTGGAGGCCTTGGGAACCCGAAATTTGGGTTTTTATGATGTAATCGATGATCTAAAAGAAATGTCCATCTTGGTTTTTTATATTACTTTATTACTGCCCACGATACTTTTGACTAATTATTTATAGAAAACCTTGAAATCGTAATAATATTTTTTTACTCATCTATAAAACACTTATCGCAAAGGTGGCTGCCAAGTGTAAGGTCCTGAGTTCTATTCCCGGGTCGAGCAGTGGTATTGGGGTTTTCTGTTAAGAAATTCGCTATGACAGCCTGGAGTTTGGAATTTTGCCTGGTAGACGGAAATAGGCTCACCACCTATTTATTACATGGGACTTAATATCGGATAAGTGGTGGCTCTACCTATCCCTTTGGGGAATACAGGCGTGATGCTATGTAAAAGACCCACAAATTTTAAACATAACCCGAACATTTTCTGTCTTACTGCTCTTAGCACCAATAAAAAAAAAACAGTACATATGTCAGTTCTGATGAATTTCATTAGACCCATGTTCCTGGCGTTTCCCTAATGAGACAGCTTCGACACTTTTGAAACGGGTAGCGAGTTCGATCTCCGGTCAAAGTTTTAGACATGGAAATGTTTCAGAACAAAGAGCTTTGCTTAGAATATTTGAAGAATATTTAAATGTGTAATGAAAATGGATCTGAAAATATAAGAACTATTGATCATTTTTTTTTTCTAAAGTAATACCTTGCCCCACGCTAGGAATTTCTAACTGTGACGTAGATGCGTTTACAGAGATATAATATCACATGCAAACACACCCAGACAACAACAAACAAAGAACAATTATTTGTAGATCATACAAATATTTGTTCCGTGCGGAAATCGAACTAACAATATGCGACGCAGTAGCCGGTCTCTCAGCCACTGTGCATAGTAAGTAGTGCAGTGCAAGTCATTCAGACATTTTGTTTGGATTAGGAGGTGGAAAATCAACTTTTTTTCATTGCCAACTTGGGCAATAAATTCGATGAATGGGTATTTTTACTGTGACAACTTAAAACATTAACTGTATTAAATAACTAAAGTTTTCTGGGTAACTTTGTTTTGTCAAGCCAATACAATACACATTAATAATACAGTCTAAACATGTGACCGTTGATTAAACATGTAAATCACGAGGACACTATTGTTTCACTTCCAAGTACAATTGTACACGCAAAATGGGACAAGGAGGGCACACAGAGGGCATAAACTTTAGGTTGCCAACATTAGTTTATATTGGCTTAATTGTTATAACGCCTAGACATCCCAAGGTGTTACCTAGAACTGGAAACAATTGGACTGAATTGACTGCTTTATGATCAATGATTCAATTGTGATATCTATCAAAATGTTATGACTTACAGTAACATCTGAACTGATCAAAGTAACCATAATAATCACGCAGATGTGGCCTGAGATCATAGTAGTAATTTTATCCGTTCATTTAAAAACCATCTTAATTTTCAGGGCACGAACTCCAGAGACGCTGGAAGAGCCTCCGAACATGCTTCACAAGAGAACTAGGGCTACAAAAGAAGGAACGAATCAAAAGAGAACGGAACGAAGGACCATTTAAAAGGAGAAAGAGATACGAATACTTTAACATGATGTCTTTTTTACTAGAGCCTGAAGAGGAGAATACCACAGCTAGAGATACAGATGATGACTCTTCAGATCCTCTAGAAAGTATCAAATATGAACCTATAGCTTATGAACCAGCACATGTGAGTACCTGTTCTCGTTTTGAAGCTGAGCCAGAATCAGTACCGGGACCAGGACCCTCACAAGGACCAGGAACAGTCCTTAGACAGTCAATGTATGAGCGAAGTGAAAATTTGGAGGACAAAATACTCGACATGCTGAAGGATATAAAGAAGGATGAGGAAGATGAGGATAGGCAGTTCATGCTTTCATTGGTACCAGGGTTTCGGAAGCTGAAGGCTAAACAAAAGTTTGAAGCTAGAATTGAAATATTAAGGGTGTTAAAAGATATCACTTTTAAGGACGATGATGGAATAAAGTTGAATTAGTTGAACTGGAAAATAGAGCGGCCATTTTGTTTTTTTTGTTGTTATAATTTAGCAGTTGTTTAGCGGTCTGACTAGTAGTTGTTTAGTTTTAATTTATGTGACAAAGTCCACAGTATTGTCAATGCGATATCGCTTTTCTAATGTAAAGCGTGTCGCTAGATGCCTGCACACAGAAGTTAGGAAGACAATTTAATTATTTTTCTTTTTTATGCATTTAGGTTTAGTTTTAAACGCAGTAGGCGTTTCGAAAAATCTCAGTCAGAATGTCTTTGTGTAATAACTTTCGTGAGGCATATTCATATTAATTATTGTTCAGCGTTACTACTCACCAGTCAGGCCAGTTTGACACGCGACATCCCCGCGGGCTCAGCTCATGACTCGCGGGCTCCGTTCGAGTTCATAACTAGTCGGACATTCCCGAAAAATGTACGTGAGTAGTAAGAAAATCTATCATTAGCAGTAAATTAGATCATGTTTTGTTTTTCAGTTTTCTAACACGTGTTAATACATATATCTATTGTTATTTATCGTTCTAGTTGATTTATATTTTGTAGTATAACTCAGGGTTATCTTTTTTTTATGGGATAGGGGGCAAACCAGCAGACGGATCGCCTGCTGCTAAGCGATTACCCATGGACACCCGCAACCCCAGAGGACTCGCAAGTGCGTTGCCGGCCTTTTAAAGGGTTTGGGCCTCCGGTACCCTCAGTCACTCGGCAAAACACAACGCAAGTTGTTTCACGCCGGTTTTCTGTGAGGCCGTGGTATCACTCCGGTCGAGCCGGCCCATTCGTGCCGAAGTATGGCTCTCCCACGAAGTTGTTAAGGGTTTACAAGTCAGCCTTTTATTATTTTCTTTCGAATTTAACACTCACACAAAAAGCATAAACTCAAACTTCATTTCTGTTTTCCTCCACGTATAATACATTACATGTGCATAAAGTGTCATAATAAAAGCAAGATGTAATTTAAATGCTGTTTTTCATGATTCCACTAACGACCACGGCGGAACCCCTAAAGCAATAACGTTTAATGTCCCGGTTTATTCAACCCTGTAATATACGGAATGCGTAGTGCATGCATGCAACTTAAAATGATAGTGCTCATTCCAAAAACCGAGCACGCTATTCGAGTTTAGTACTGACACTGGAAACATGTAAAAACGGACTGTTCGAGGTAATAATCATTTTAGAGGAAAAAACGTGAAGGCTATATGTATTTGTACACCTAGTTTCTATGTTTTATACTTTTGAATTATTATTTGAAATACGAACGTTTGATTCTTGAATTCGAATTATAATTTTATGACAAGTTATTTTGGTCCTTATAGTCGGAGAATAGGTTAGATTAGAATTGCTATCTATTCTTTGTCTTTGAATGACTATAATTGCTATCTATTCTTTGTCTTTGAATGACTATATTCTTATTAGAGATCACAGAGATTAATCTTTGAATTTAAGAGCAAAATTTACTATAGGTTGCTACATTAGAATTGACGCCACTATTAAGAAACAATAGTCTAAAAATAGAAGAACATATCCGGTACTTCTGAATCTTGGCCTTTACAGTTTACTTGGAAATTTCACTCGGCCCATAAGGCAAAATTGAAACATAAAACTTTTTACGATTTCATGGAAGACCGTAGTGAAAATCGATGCTAAATTTTAATTAAAGTGTGTTATTGGATTTTCTTAACTAGAAGTGCTATTTGTGGTACTTGTATTAATTTATTCATAGAATCAGTTACGGGCAAAGAATATTCAATAAAGCCGAGGTAAGATTTTTGTGAGACACCGTAATGTTTTTCATAGACTAAAATAAACTATAATTTGGACATATATGTAGTAGCTATGCCCCGCAAACGTTGGTCTGCCATATCATTTTTTTGGATAGGGCCACCGTTTTCAGCTGAGGGTATAAAAAATTGCCTACGACCTATTGTCAGACCTACCAAATTTAAACAAAACATTTCATAAAAATCGGTCAAGCCCCTTCAGAGGAGTTCGTTAACAAACACAGTGACACGAGATTTTTATGTATTAGAAGAACTTTTTACACGAATATAAATATACACACAAATTACAATCATAGCTAGATAGAAGGAGACCATATCGGTGGCGGTTACCACGAACAACTGCATTCCCAATGAGGGTTGACGTTAGGCAGGCGGCCGGTCATAAAACATTGCCAAAACTTTAGCAGCATGCAATTTCAAAAACAATTAGAAAGTGGAAGAAAAATATATGCTGCGCCAACCCCAAATAAATTGGGATAAGGGCTGGAGGATGATAATGATAAATATTAATCAGAAAGCTTAAACCAAGAGTAGAGGAAGGATGTTAGAAATGACTTTGCTTTGCAGTGGTATGGTTGCATAATAAATTAATTGCCCTATACGACATATAATCATGACATACAAGGAAAAACCACTGTTCTAAAGACTCTATTTCCTATTTTTACATTCTTGTTTTTTAACAGCTTTCCTTCAACACAATTACGTATTTCATTCTCTCAGTCATACGTTGGTTAGTCGTCACCTCGGCCGGTACGCTCAGCGAGACAATTACACAGTTCTCTGCGTATCCATTCACTTTAACTCTTTGTAGTGTTGTGTTTGCAAGAGTGCATTGATCGCGTGTTGGTTTATTGATTTTTTATATAGAAAAATAATAGGTTTCATGATTAAAGCCATCAATAAGATAAGAAGAAGACTCTTTAAGACTGCAGACACTATTAAAAAATCATCTGCAACTGACGCTAAGGCCTTTTGATGTGAAAGATATTTCTTACAGGTATAAGAATCATAAAAAATTACTACAAGTATCTAAGGTTCGTTTATAAAATACCTGCGTACTGCAAAATAGTTACGGTCCATTGTATTTTATTTTTATTGAATCTAATCAGAAACCGATATTAGACCCGTATCTGTCATAGTTTTTTTTTAATCTACTTGTATGTACTCTAAGGGAATACACCCCCCTCCATTCTAATATAGTTCTACGATCGATGAAACCAAAAAACGAATAAAACTCAATATTTGAGCACAGTTTGAGGGGCTCGTGGCTAAGTAGCCGCACAAATCGATCGATCGATGTTAAGCTGCGCTAGCCGCGGTCGGTCTGTGGATGGGTGACCATAACTTCATACCGAGACCCCTCCGTGCCTCGGAGATCACGTTAAGCCGTCGGTCCCGGTTGTAAAATTAAGATCTATGACAGCCATTACGGAATTTATACATTATTACATTTCAGAAGCCTGAAAGTCTGATAACCAGTCATACCACGAGATATCGTGTTACCCTTACTAGGTTGTGGAGGTCAGATAGGCAGTCGCTCCATGTAAAATACTGGTATTAAGCTGCATCCGGTTTGACTGGAAGCCGAACCCAATGTAATTGGGAAAACCCTAGGCAGATATTTGAGCACAGTTAAACTGGTATAACTTATATAAATATAAGTTAATTTTACTGAGCTTAATTAAGGCATAAAAGGTGATTTTGTTTAATTTCTGCTAAACCTTTAATTCTTCAGGAATAAATTTAATAGCCAACCGCGTATTGACCGCACGGCGTATCGGCCGTATTGCTCACTGGCGTTTTAATTAACGCGATGACAACGGCGTACTGTTCGGTTCGTGTTTCGTATCGCCACAAATTGGTAGCTATTAAACATTTTTTGTTGCAATAATTTTCTGCGGTGAATTGGCCAATAATACTGCGGTGTTTATGGAATATTGAGATCATAGCTATAAAAAAAAACATCTTGATGTGACGTGAAAATAAAATGTAGTTTTCATTTTATTTATTACTAGCTGTGCCGGACGGTTTCACCCGAGTTAATTTGAAGGAAAAAACTTACTAAAATATATTCCACCAGCGCCCTCCCCCCTCATGACCGCGCCTAGCATATCATACATGCGCCTGCCATGTTCGTCTAGTGGCAAAACGCGACTGCTGAGCTCTCGGGCTCGACTCCTGAGTCGGGCAGTGTTATTGAGTTTTTCTGTTAGAACATTCTCAATAGCAGCCCGGAGTTTGGAATGGTGCTTGGTCACCCGCGGATAGTGTAGCTTCCTAACGGTGAAAGAATTTTTCACGTCGGTCCAGGAGTTTCGGAATTTATTCAATGCAAACAAACAAACAATAAAATCTTTCCTCTTTATAGTATTAGTATGATAATAGTACCTAGTACAATTTTTTTATTACTATATACTACAGACGAGAGAGTCTGCTTGTGACCACGATCAGTGCAACCTGGTCGAAACGTCAAGCGAATCGAAGGTATCTATTGCGCGTTAATTCCTGTTAGTATATAGTAATATCATGCAACGCGATAGTTTAAAAGTTAATACAATTTTTTTTATTTTTTTATTAACTTATTGTAATTTAAATAATAAGGGTACCTTAAATTTAATGTTGTAATTGTATAAGCCTAACGTTAACGTTCTCAATTCCAGAGTCAAGCAGATAATACCGTTTTGTGGGACTTTGTTTTGTTTATTATGGTTTATAATGTACAGATTGTAAATAAACAAAATAAAAAATAAATAAAAAGCAGTTATTATTAGCTTGGTCTTTTAGCCCGATCTAATTTAATTACATACCTAACAAAAGTGATCCATCATTCGGACTTAATCATTCCGGAATCCGGAAATAACATCACATTAAGTGACATTCTCATAACTGGCTACCGGAAATATCTCCCACAATAATACTAAAGTAACCTTTGCACGAGATGATAAGAAATATTTCGTAAAAACAGAAGACTTCAATGAACATCAAGATTGGAGACGAGGTAAGAAGAAATACGCTAGAAGCTGGTATTGCTAACATAAACATAAGCATCACGCCGCGCATAACATCCCCGAAGGAATAGACAGAGATGTACACCCACATTTCATCAATGCTATTAAGTCCCATGTAAAAGGCGGTGACTGCCTCGTTGGTCTAGTGGTCCCAAGCGCGACTGCTGAACAGGAGGTCTCGGGTTCGATCCCCGAGTCGGGCAAAGTGTTATTGAGTTTTTCTGTTAGGAAATTCTCAGTAGCAGCCCGGAGTTTGGAACTGTGCCCGGTTGATGGCAATAGGCTCACCACCTATTACATGGGACTTAATAACAGCGTTGGTGAAATGTGGGTGTACAATTGTGTACACCTCTGCCTACCCCTTCGGGGAATACAGGCGTGATGCTATGTTATGTTATGTAAAAGGCGGTGAGCCTATTGCCATCTAATCATCATCATCAACCCCCAGCCCTTATCCCTATTTATTTGGGGTCGGCGCAGCACTCGTCTGGCGCCCATTGCACATGGTCTCCGAGGTGGTTGCGGCACGCCATGTGCCTGGTGGGCCGTAGCGGGGGGGTGCAATACCCAACCCCGTGAGGGAGTCCGGCAACAGACGGCTGCGGGCGGGTACGCGGTTGCGTGCGAGAGCGTTCCTGCGTCCCGCCCTCAAGCGGCTGTGGAGTTTTAGGACATAGTTGGACATATATGTATGTAGTAGCTATGCCCCGCAAACGTTGGTCTGATATAATATAATATAATTATTTTGGATAGGGCCACCGTTTTCATCTGAGGGTATAAAAAATTGCCTACGACCTACCAAATTTACACAAAAATTTTTATAAAAATCGGTCAAGCCGCTTCGGAGGAGTTCGTTAACAAAATCAGTGACACGAGATTTTTATGTATTAGAAGATGTACTACAGTTAAAACTATTTACACGAATATAAATATACACACAAATTACAATCATAGCTAGATAAAAGGAGACAATATCGGTGGCGGTTACCACGAACAATTGCATTCCCAATGACGGTTGACGTCAGGCAGGCGGCTGGTCATAAAACATAGCCAAAACTTTAGCAGCATGCAAGTTCAAAAATAATTAGAAAGTGGAAGAAGAATATATGCTGCGCCGATCCCAAATAAATTGGGATAAGGGAAGGAGGATTATGATGATAAATATAAATCAGAAAGCTTAAACTAAGAGTAGAGGAAGAATAGTAGACATGCCTTTACATTGCAGTGGTATGATTGTATGGTTGATATAAATGAAAATAAATTAATTGCCTTTTACAACATCTAATCATGACATACAAGGAAAAACTACTGTTCTAAGGCCTCTATTTCCTTTTTTAAATTCTTGTTTTTTAACAGCATTTCTTCAACACAATTACGTATTTCATTCTCTCAGTCATGCGTTGGTCAGTCGTCACCATGGCCGGTACGCTCAGCGAGACAATTACTCAGTTCTCTGCGTATCCATTCACTTTAACTCTTTGTAGTGTTTTGTTTGCAAGAGTGCATTGATCGCGTGTTGGTTTATTGATTTTTTATATAGAAAAATAATAGGTTTCATGATTATAGCCATCAATAAGATAAGAAGAAGACTCTTTAAGACTGCAGACACTATTAAAAAATCATCTGCAACTGACGCTAAGGCCTTTTGATGTGAAAGATATTTCTTACAGGTATAAGAATCATAAAAAATTACTACAAGTATCTAAGGTTCGTTTATAAAATACCTGCGTACTGCAAAATAGTTACGGTCTACTGTATTTTATTTTTATTAAGTTTATCAGAAACCGATATTAGATCCGTTTTTATTTTGTCTTTTGATTCAGTCTGTCTTGGCATAATGTTAGTTTTTTTTTATAATCTACTTGTATGTACTCTAAGGAAATACACCCTCCTCCACTCTAATATAGTTCTACCTACGATCGATGAAACCAAAAAAGTAATCAAAAAAAAAAAAACAAAAAAAAAACAAAATTTCTTTATTCAAATTAGGCTAAAAATTAGCGCTTTTTGAACGTCAAACATTAAGACAGCCCCCAATAAAGCCCACCCTTCACCGCTTCCTAGTGTTTTAGCTGGAAAGAAGAAGCGGCGCAACAAACTTCCCAGCAACACGTCTGTCTGTATCAAAATTATTCATAGATTCTATACAAATCTAAAATTGAATTTAGGTATATAAAATAATTATATCTAGTGAGATAAAATATCTTGGGCACAGTTAGCTAGCACGAGCCTATGTAATATGCATGCCAATGCATAAAAATATTAAATGAATCGAGAAACAATGTAAAATTACCGAAAGCTATAATAAAACTCAATATTTGAACACAGTTAAACTGGTATAACTTATACAAAATATAAGTTAAATTTACTGAGCTTAATTAAGGCATAAAAGGTGATTTTGTTTAATTTCTGCTAAACCTTTAATTCTTCAGGAATAAATTTAATAGCCAACCGCGTATTGACCGCACGGCGTATCGGCCGTATTGCTCACTGGCGTTTTAATTAACGCGATGACAACGGCGTACGGTTCGTGTTTCGTATCGCCACAAATTGGTAGCTATTAAACATTTTTTGTTGCAATAATTTTCTGCGGTGAATTGGCCAATAATACTGCGGTGTTTACGGAATATTGAGATCATAGTTATAAAAAAAAAAACATCTGGATGTGACGTGAAAATAAAATGTAGTTTTCATTTTATTTATTACTAGCTGTGCCGGACGGTTTCACCCGAGTTAATTTGAAGGAAAAAACTTACTAAAATATATTCCACCAGCGCCCTCCCCCCTCATGACCGCGCCTAGCATATCATACATGCGCCTGCCATGTTCGTCTAGTGGCAAAACGCGACTGCTGAGCTCTCGGGCTCGACTCCTGAGTCGGGCAGTGTTATTGAGTTTTTCTGTTAGAACATTCTCAGTAGCAGCCCGGAGTTTGGAATGGTGCTTGGTCACCCGCGGATAGTGTAGCTTCCTAACGGTGAAAGAATTTTTCACGTCGGTCCAGGAGTTTCGGAATTTATTCAATGCAAACAAACAAACAATAAAATCTTTCCTCTTTATAGTATTAGTATGATAATAGTACCTAGTACAATTTTTTTATTACTATATACTACAGACGAGAGTGTCTGCTTGTGACCACGATCAGTGCAACCTGGTCGAAACGTCAAGCGAATCGAAGGTATTTATTGCGCGTTAATTCCTGTTAGTATATAGTAATATCATGCAACGCGATAGTTTAAAATTTAATACAATTTTTTTATTTTTTTATTAACTTATTATAATTTAAATAATAAGGTTATCCTAAATTTTAAGTTATAAATGTATAAGCCTAACGTTAGCGTTCCCAATTCCAGAGTCAAACGGATAATACCGTGTTTTGGGACTTTGTTTTGTTTAATATTATTTATAATGTACAGATTATAAATAAACAAAATAAAAAATAAATAAAAGGGACTTATTATTAGATTGGTCTTATAACCCGACCTAATTTAATTACATACCTAACAAAAGTGATCCATCATTCGGACTTAATCATTCCGGAATCCGGAAATAATATAACATACAGTGACATTCTCATAACTGGCTACCGGAAATATCTCCCAAAATAATACTAAAGTAACCTTTGCACGAGATGATAAGAAATATTTCGTAAAAACAGAAGACTTCAATGAACATCAAGATTGGAGACGAGGTAAGAAGTAATACGCTAGAAGCTGGTATTGCTAACATAAACATAAACATCACGCCGCGCATAACATCCCCGAAGGAATAGACAGAGATGTACACCCACATTTCATAAATGCTATTAAGTCCCATGTAAAAGGCGGTGACTGCCTCGTTGGTCTAGTGGTCCCAAGCGCGACTGCTGAACAGGAGGTCTCGGGTTCGATCCCCGAGTCGGGCAAAGTGTTATTGAGTTTTTCTGTTAGGAAATTCTCAGTAGCAGCCCGGAGTTTGGAACTGTGCCCGGTTGATGGCAATAGGCTCACCACCTATTACATGGGACTTAATAACAGCATTGGTGAAATGTGGGTGTACAATTGTGTACACCTCTGCCTACCCCTTCGGGGAATACAGGCGTGATGCTATGTTATGTTATGTAAAAGGCGGTGAGCCTATTGCCATCTAATCATCATCATCATCCCCCAGCCCTTATCCCTATTTATTTGGGGTCGGCGCAGCACTCGTCTGGCGCCCATTGCACATGGTCTCCGAGGTGGTTGCGGCACGCCATGTGCCTGGTGGGCCGTAGCGGGGGGGTGCAATACCCAACCCCGTGAGGGAGTCCGGCAACAGACGGCTGCGGGCGGGTACGCGGTTGCGTGCAACAGCGTTCCCGCGTCCAGCCCTCAAGCGGCTGTGGAGTTTTAGTGGGTTCGAGTCCCACATAACCGCTCAATATATAAAAAAGGGGTCGGCGCAGCATGTATTCTTCTTCCACTTTCTAATTGTTTTTGAAATTGCATGCTGCTAAAGCATTGGCAATGTTTGACAGCCTATTGCCATCTACCGGGGCAAAATCCCAAACTCCGGGCTACAACTGAGAATATTCCAACAGAAAATCAATACCAATATGCCCGACCCGGGAATAGAACCCAGAAACTCATGCTTTTCAGTCGCGCTTGGGACACTAGACCCACGAGGCAGTTAATACTGGATGAAACGAAACACCTATCAGACACAACCATAAAAAAGAAGCAGCATAAAACATTTATGACGTATACAAGTTGAGACAGATAATATCTTGCAGATTAACATTCCGTAATTCGAACAAAATTATGCGCAGATCAAAACTGCCGGTTTCTGGCGCGGCCATTACCGCGGCCCCGCCCTCTATGGACTTAACACCATTACTCAGTGTCCCTATCATATCGACCAAAAAAAATAACAATTGATTAGTTTTGTAATATCTTAGGTTTTCACGATCACATCACATTATAATAGAACAACTTTTAACCGGATTAATTGCGTGTGTTTAAAGTGGTGTTAAAGTGTTCGAAACATCAGGGAAAACAAAAACCAATATTACAAGTTTTTAACTTCGTTTCGAAAACACTCGATGAAACCACTAAACGCTTGCAACACCTACAATTATATACTTATCCACATTAAAAGGATTGTCATATGAGTGATGCATCATATTTATATGTAGGACGTAGATATCACATTTATCTACAAGCGCTCTTAAACCAACACTGATATTAAAATGTTTTCCAAAGATAATTGCCATTTAATATTATTGACATTAATGTTCTAGCGGGCGAACGGAGGGGCTCGTGGCTAAGTAACAGCCGCACAGATCGATCGATCGAGGTTAAGCTGCGCTTGCCGCGGTCGGTCTGTAGATGGGTGACCATAATTTCATACCGAGACCCCTCCGTGCCTCGGAGAGCACGTTAAGCCGTCGGTCCCGGTTGTCAAATTATCGTGTTACCCAGTAACTGGGTTGTGGAGGTCAGATAGGCAGTCGCTCCATGTAAAACACTGGTATTAAGCTGCACCCGGTGTGATTTGAAGCCGACTCCAATGTAATTGGGAAAAGGCTAGGCAGATAGATATAGTTCTAGCGGGCGAACAATTTTAACAATAAAATTTGTACAAGTACAACTTTCAATTATTGTTCACCGGTTACTACTCACGTGTATTTTTCGGGATTAGCCGACTAGTTTTAGATAAATGCACGTGAGTTGTAACCGGTGAACAATAATTGACATGTATATGCCTCACGAAAGTTATTATCCAAAACAAAACTATAACTTTCGTTAAAACAATTTAGGACCAATTTTTTTTAAGCTCAAAAGACCAATTTTAGACTAGACTCGAAAGACCATTTTTTATCTTAAGATTTAATTATTAGCTTGGAAAATAACAACTGCAGCACGCAACATAACTACCCTACTGGTCTTAGAAGTTGGAACGGACCTTCATAATTCATTCTTTTTTTTTTGTTACTGCTTTCAGAGTAGGATTTTTAAAATCAAAGGCCGAACGTTAATATAGTTGATGTCTGGTCGGTTAATTCAATCATTAAAGACGAAATAATATATTATTAGAGTTACCCAGGGATTTGAAAAAAAAAAATGGGATACCTTGCCTTGTCATAAGCGAAGCACAGATTACATGCAGCGTACTGGCGCCGAGTGGATGAGTTTTAAGTATTTGTATGCGTTTAGCTCGTGTATGATAAGCGAAATTGGATGACTAGGCAAGCCTCTCACATGTCGTACGCAACGCACCGTCCATATTTTTTAAGGTCCTTAAATATTGAGTTAGTTTCAGTGCATCTGATCTAGTAAATCTACTAATACTTTCATAAATTTCCCGAATCAGCATACCGTTAAAATTATGACACATTGTTAGTAATATCGCACTAAAGTCCAGGAAGTGGATAGGCAGTGACTCATAGTTTTGCATAGGCATACGATCAAAGGGCACAATTAAAAGCAAATGTGACTAATTCATGATTGAACATCAAAACAATTCGTATTGTTGTAATAATAGTCAAGATTCCCACAATAATGGATTCTAAGTATTTGTTCCTTTTGCCATTCTTGAATAAGTATAGGCTTTCTTGGCTAGAGATATTGGCCTATTGCCAAAGTCCGTGCATGCTTTGATAATGTACGCTCATTAGAGACAGTACTCCCACTTATGTCCTGCCAAGTATTTTGATGCGGAAGGCAAAGGACTAATTCTAATTTCTTGTAGTAAATTATTTTAACAGTTCAACAATACTAATAACATTATTACATAACTCGTTGTCTAGTAGTTATTATTGATGATTTTGAAGTATTAAACGACTGCCCAAAAAAGAGGAGTGTTATATTTTTAGACTTCATGTATATTATGTACGTTAGTGAGTTTTTTTTATTCCACCATAACTTCTAAATGCGTGAACTGATATAGATCTATGAGGTATCCTTAGAATCCTTGCCTTTTCTCGGGTAATATTGCCTATATTATCCGAGAAAATGCAATGTAAGATAAAAAAAGTAATATGGACCCAGTGAGACCCCCCTCCCCCCCTAGTGACAACCGGTGTGGTTTTTGTATGGTAAGAATCCCACACTCCTCGGTCTTATCCACAAAAAGCTGGCGCCTTTTTGAAGGTTTCCCAAAGTTGTTAAAACAATGCTAACAGTCACTCCCATTTAAAAAATATGCCACCGTTACAACTACAAAATGTCGTCAATTTAAACCAGGATATCTGTCAAGTAGTTCTTAGAAACTACCGTTGTCGTAGTAGAAGTACGTAGACATTTATCGTTATCGATATGACACATTTCTGGTTATCGATAAGATAGCCGTCTCTATTAGCTACTTTAGTTTGAATATTGTGATAAGTTTTGATATAATCTAATATCGAATTTTATTACTATAGTAAAATTTACTTTACTGTAATGTGCTACTTCCTTGAAATAATTGAGAGAATAGACAACTTTTAGTTTCGGTTCTAGAATTGCATCCGTACGCAGTATGTACATTTGCGATACTTTATTTTTTTCACAAGACTTTGTGCTTAGATACTCTACCATTTAATTCCTAATGAAGACCAATAAGTTTTACTTTTGTTTTATTTAAATTGCCGTGTGCGATAAGGCCGCCCATTGTACTGTTTCTATTTATTAAGATTACTTAATGTATGTTCATGGTGTACAATAAAGAATAAAATAAATAAATAAATAAGTTATGGGTACCAAAGGACTAATAACCCTCAGTACTTCTGAAAATCGACAATATAACTTCAACAGATTTTCACCCACATTAAGTGTCTATTCCACAGTAATCTGACAATTAACTGTTAATAGATAATCAGAAATATCTTTTAGGACCATTTATGGATGTAATTCAAGATAGCTTTAAAATATAGTGAAGAAGCCTAACGTTACGAAGATAATAAAATAATAACTTCACCCACCTTTTTTCCATCGCGAAACTTCACAGTACCCTCGATGATAGAATTGGCGGGACTCGAGTCCGCCATCTTGGATTTTAAACGTCACGTGATGCGACCGCAGCGCCACCGTTGCGACATGATGAAACTAACACATTTTATTCACTTTTTACTAACAATTTTTCTCAACTAAAACTTTTCCCACCACTGTGCACTGCGTTCACTTTATATCTGCAACAAAGAAAAGTTATTAATTAAGAGTTAATTAATTGCCGAAGTAACTTTAGAAGGAGTTCGTTTTAATTAACGGGTTTCTAACTAATTGAGTATTATTATATTGAAATACTATAGGCATAATATATACTATAATATTGAAACTTGGCTTAAATTAAAAAATTGTTCGAGTTCGAGAGATGTGACTTTTTCAATGGTATATGTACTTTATTAGTCAATCTAACACATCACTGAAATATGGTAAAGGAGTCGCACTCGCCAACCCGCAGTGCGATAGCGTGGCGAGAAGAAAAAAAAATATTTACTCTGGAATTGGACAGATATAAAATACAGCAGACAGTATAAATATTATGGAATTTATTTAAAATAAAAAGCACGCCGGCCCTGTGTGATTATTTTTTCTCGCCTTTTTGTGTACTAGCAAACATTACAATTTTTTTAATCTTACTGGCCTATTTTAGTCGGAATAGTGTAAGGATTCTATCGATACCACATATCTAAAGCGGTTCAGGCGTTTAGAAGTTAAAGTGGAATAAAGAAACTCGCAAACATACATACATACATAGATGAACGCTAAAAACATAAGACTTCATAAAAAAATATTAGAAACAACTGTACAAGGCCAAAAAGGGTCCTATCTCACAATGCTGCAACGCTGCAACTGCAATAGTGACTATAACTAGTCACTACCTCAGTGCTGGTTTTAAGAAGAGTGTAAGGGGCACTGTAGTGGGCCATTTATGTTATTAGGTATAACTTGCGGGACTTTATGATACGACACAGTGGCACAGCGACATTTTATAGGCAAACATGTGACGCAATTGTATTGATGTCACATACATTGATACTGAAGCGAAGCCATTCTGTCGATTTACAATAGTCAATTGCGCGCCTGTTAAAATGCAGCGTGTGAATATTTCGAGTACTGTCAACGAAACTGTTAACCATTAAATACGTATCAACGTATTTTCGTGTAAGGAAATGTGGTATATATAGAGAAGATGAATTCAATCCAAGAAGTCAGAACTTTCATCGTAAAAAAATTTACAAAAATATGTCAGAGCATTCTGCCGGACACAATAGATCAAAAAAACAACCTAGAAAATGGCTCTGAACGAATTGTATCATTTTCGATAAGTTGTAAATAATATTATAAATAAATACAATATCTAGCTACTTCCACAATATATTGTGGACGTAGGCATGCATTGCATCTATTCGAAGTTTAACAGGGATCACAACAGGCAGTAGCGTAAATTTCACGGAATGCATAGAGTGCATAATATCTACCTTGTTATTAACTACCTACTGGGTATAATTCCAGACTTCAGGCTGCTACTGAGAATTTCTTAAAGGAAAAAAAAATCAAAACCTATTTGTAAGACCAGGGAATCCAGAACCTCAGAACCTCAGAAAGGTTACTTCGCCCATGAGTCAATTTTAATTTAGACAAGCCAATAAATTATCCTTTAAGTTAGTTCTACATATTTATAAATGAAGTATGCAATCATTAAATATCTACCAAATGTTGTTAGTCACTGCATCGATAATAATAACAAATCCAAACAACCAATTTTGAACCTTTATTCCTTTTAATAAGAGGTAAATAAAATAAGCCGTGAATGTAGATGACCTTCACGAACCATTGGTCACGTCTAGATTTTTTGGCGCAGCCTCATTCAGAACGATTTTACGCTAAAAACCACTAATTGTCGGAATCAGTACAAAAAATCAAGATGGCGGATAACGTTTGAAATTAATTGTAAGTTGTTCTCGGTCTTCTTTTATTAAATTTTATTGCTCGTATCCATAAAAATCTAGATCATAATGAAATTGGAGGTTTTCCCATTACTATTGAGGTGTTTCAAATGTAGTTGATTTGATTTAATTGATGGTGTGATTTTATTCTAAGTGATACTCGTGAGCAGATGCCACAAGATGAAACTGTTTTTAAAATTAATACCAATTCCAATGTTAAATTAATACCAATTCCAATGATAAATCAACGCCTCATAACAATGTGTAATGTTAAAATAAATTGACCTACACCATAGTTAACTTAATTTTAAAGCATGGTGACTTATTAGTATCCCGATTCTATATTTATTTTTAAGATATTTTGGTATTCAAAAGTACGACTTGACATATTTCCAATCACAATGGAGAGCATTTATTTTCAAGAGTAACCCTACTGGTCTGCTCAGAACTGCCAAGCCTAGTTCCTACGATTTTGTATACTCTATTGTACCTACGTGTACTGGCAATTATATCTTCATCGCTATCACATAATGTATTTTTACCGACCAATGTAAATGTATCAAAAATATTGTAACACAACATTTTAAAATAGTAACCATGGAGTTTCATGGCCGTTCCTCTCTCTCCTCTAACTTTCAAAAGTATCTTTAAATGATCTAATTTCGAATAAATGATTTGACTTTGACTTTAATTCCTAATTCTTAGAAACTGCCCAGAATTTCGTGGATATAATTCCTAAAAATCGGCTTCGTGGTTCACGTGTACGGGTTTGTTGATATCTTTGATGGAGCATAGCCTGATGGGGTTACAATGAATGCAATAGCCATCACGGAAACCCAGTAGAGATTAGCGGCGGTCCGTGTACCGGCTTTAGTCCGGCGCGCTTTTGATGGTATCCAAACATAAAAAAAAGTCTGTATAAACTGAAATCATGGTCCAAAAAGTGGTGAACTACATTCTGTGCATATGAGAATCATGTTTTCAAACAAGTTGTCGACGTACCAAAACTCTCAGATATCGTAAGTAAGCTTTAACTTAGAAGTTAGTTAAGTATTTCTATCTTAGCTACGCTAAAGGTTAACTTACTCCAAGGACAAACAAGTTGTCGACGTACCAAAACTCTCAGATATCGTAAGTAAGCTTTAACTTAGAAGTTAGTTAAGTATTTCTATCTTAGCTACGCTAAAGGTTAACTTACTCCAAGGACTGTAGTCGTCAAAGTTTTGACTGTGAATAATTTATTTCGAGTTTATGCGGGTACCATTTTAAATAACTTTTTAATATGACAGCTGTTGATGGAAGTTCTCGAAATATGCTCTAAAACGGGTCTCCTTAAGATTAAATGATGTCACAGAATTAGGAAAAAATGTTAATCACTACAAATAAATAAATTAAAGCGTCTGTTTCTAATGTCAGAATAAAAGTTTTTGTTTAAGCTCAAACAGTAATTTGCAAAAAAAAAATGTCTGTCGGTCTGTTTGTTCCGGCTAATCTTTGAAACGGCTGGACCGATTCAGATAAGATTTTAATGGCAGGTAGCTGAATATAGTAACTTAGGCTTATTATAATAAATATACGCGGGTGAAACCGCTGGGCACAGCTAGTTTAGTAAGCGCAACTATTTGGCGCGGGACGTGCAACACAATATTATGGGGGTTTCTCTATTAGGAAATTATTGTCTGTCTTGATATTCAGAGATTACAAGTGCGCCCGATAGATAGCAATAGCTCACCAAAGTAATAGAATTGGCACTTAATAATGAAATTAGTGAAATGTGGGTGTACTAAAGTCTAAATTACACCTCCGCCTACCCGTCTGCAAAATACAGGAGAATACAATCAAAATGCACTAATCCTAATTAGTCGAATTTGAAATCAAAATCTATCGTTTATAAGTTGATTTTAGTTTCGATCGAATTTTATGCAATAGATTAGTCTGTGGTTTTATTAAACATTTCTTGGAAATTCTTACTGGAAATACCTATTTTGGAATGCTGAATATTCTCAATTCAAAATAGATATTTCTTTTTTAAACAAGCAGCTGTAAAAAAAGAAAATTAACTTTAAAGCAAAGCCCTTCAAGCCAATGCATATATTAAAAATTCAAAATATACATCAAAAGATTGTTTAACCTTACGTGTTGACCCGCAGAACGGTTAAGTTTGAAATTAAAAAACTTTTGTGATTATCGACCGAGGGGGAGGAGGGCGAGAATCGAAACACCTTATATTTTTTTTGGTCACAGAAAGTTGACATTTGTACGATTTCTTTATAATGGAAAGTATAATTTTTTCACCTTGTCGGGGTGGAAAGGGTGAATACTGAATGTATTATATCGTCTAGACATTTTCGAGATATAAAAGAAAAACATCAATACGAAAAATCATAAGAAAAATACAACGTGTACAAAAGTGCGAAATAATACCTACTGAAGGGAAAATAGAGTAGCAGAAAAAAAGAGTAGAGGGCAGAAAAAACCATTAGTTGAAATATATATTGAATTAGTTTTTGTTGAAATAAAACCTTTATTTCAATAAAAACTAATTTAATAATGAATTTAATTAAAGGTATGGACTTTTTTAACCGACTTCCAAAAAAGGAGGAGGTTTCTCAATTCGACCGTATATTTTTTTTAACCGACTTCCAAAAAAGGAGGAGGTTTCTCAATTCGACCGTATTTTTTTTTTTTTTTTATGTGTGTTCGGGGATAACTTCGTCGTTTATGAACCGATTTTGATAATTCTTTTTTTGTTGGAAAGAAGATATCCCAACGGTGGTACCATGGTAAGGAAACCAGGATCTGATGATGGATCCCCGAGAAATCGAGGGAAACCTTCGAAAATCGTAGGGGCGACTAGTGCATTTGTTAATTTTTTCATTAAGTATTTTAAAGCACTACTATTTAATGAAGGTCTGGAGTCGATCTGATGATGGAGCCGAAAGACGATCTAGGGAACTCTTTAACGATTTACAGCAATTACCTGGTGTTTGGGCTTGATTAATTTATATTGATGAGAACTTTACACCTAGATAGGTTGTGACTGTCATTAGGGGTCTGATGATGAAGACGAAGGACAGTCAAGGGAACTCCTCAACGTTTTACAGTAGCTACCTTGTTTTGTATGTATGTCCGTCAATATAATTGTTTGAAAGAGTAGTCCCCAGAGGTGGTCCCATTTCAATTTAGTGAAGATCTGATGAAGATCTTCGAAGTTAGACAATGGAATTCTTCAATAAATCACAGCAAATCACTCGCAATTGCTGTAATCGCATGTTCATGTATAGTTAATGCCACTCAATACATACATAGCATCATGCCTGTATTGCGCGATGGGGTAGGCAGAAGTGTCTACTGTTGTACACAAACATTTCTCCAATGCAGTTATTAAGTCCTAGCGGCTTTCGAAGGCCTACCCATATTATTAAATTACTAAATTAACTTATTTATGAAGTATACAAACTTATATATGACCTATACAATATATATATTAGACTTAAAACTAAAAAGACTAAAATTAATTAATTTTAAACAAAAAATAAAAACCGCCTTCCAAAATCTACTACACTAAAAAGTTTAAAATAATATCAAAATTTGCTTATAATAAAATAATTTTAAAATAACAATATATAATAATAATCTGTTAATTTTGGAGTCGGTGCCTGATGTATGTGGGGTTTACAACCAGATACAAAGGCCGGTAACATAACCACAGCACAACGAACATAAGTGACTAACAAGAGGAAAACAATAACCCTCTCCCAGTACAGGCACCGACTCCAAAATTAACAGATTATTATTATATATTGTTATTTTAAAATTATTTTATTATAAGCAAATTTTGATATTATTTTAAACTTTTTAGTGTAGTAGATTTTGGAAGGCGGTTTTTATTTTTTGTTTAAAATTAATTTATTTATAAAAACTAACACTATGGCTTACATAACTAAAGCATTATTTCGGAATTAGGTTCATCAATTTCATAATCAGTTCATCAAAGAATTTAAATATTTTTTTAAGGAATTTATCGCTCATTGATCATATCACCCATATTTCAATTAACCCTCTAGTTGATTTCTGCCAAAGAGACAATTCTATGACTTCCTAATATGCCGTTTGAGAACTTCGGTGTGCTGCTATTTTGTGTTCCGAACTCTAGTAAATAGGTATTGAACAGGTTTAAACAGTCGCTAATATATACCAAAAAATTAAACTGATGTCTGTGATTTCAATGATTTACCATTAATTTTCAATTGGAAAAAAACCCATAACCTTTTACCTTCCAATTTACTATTGACCCAGTAAACACAAAATAGCCCCAAAAGGCCGAGAAAAAATAAAATTAATCCATACACACCCCACGTGGTACCCAAAGTGCCGGGGATTCAATAACATACACAAATGGTACCCGTGTGGACGATAAAAATGTATTGCAGATGTGAATCGGGGTATACAAGGGGATTTCCATCATTAATACACTTTGTAAATATTGCCTTTATTGTACTCTAGACATATACAGTGTGTTTTATTGGCAGTAAAATTATGTAATGTTTGTACTGTAGGTTTAATTGCAGAGAATTATAGTCGTCTGTGGGGTTACTCTTGAAACTAATACCAATTCCAATCGAATTCCAATATTAAATTGACGTCTTAAAACAACGCGTAATTTTAAAATAAATTTACCTACATTATAGTTTCCCCAATTTTAAAGCATGTTGTCTTCATAATATCCTGAATCTATAATTATTTATTAGACATTTTGGCATTTAAAAGTACGAACTGACATATTTCCAATGTCAATCGAGCGGAATTATTTTCAAGAGTAAGCCCACTGGTATTCGTTAGATTCTGTGTTAATGTGTCACTGGAGTTAGGTGCGAGCACTAAAGCAACGCCGCTGTCAGCCATAAACATACACCATTATAGAGATTAATAAAAAATATATTTTTGTAACGCACTAACACATGCAAAGCAAATAATTATGTTACATATTAATTATTTTTCACCGGTTATTACACACGTGCATTTCTCGGGATTGCCGAGCCGAACCCGCGGGGATATTCGAGACAAAATTGCGAGTTTGACACGCGGGCTTCGTTTCGAATTTGGAACTAGTCGGGCAATCCCGAAAAATTTGCGTGAGTAGTAACCGGTAAAAAATAGTAATAATATGAATGTGTCTCACGAAACTTATTTTACAAATACTTGTATCCCATCTGAGAATAAACAGTGCTGTTATTTTCCTCGAATCTTTTTGAAGAAATTACTTTTGTATGTCAATGACCTTAGCAGTATGCAATTTCAAAAACAATTAGAAAGTGAATGAAGAATATATGCTGCGCCGACCAAAATAAATTGGGATAAGGGCGGGGGATGATGATGTTGATGTCGCTGACATTATTTCAGTAACTTGCTGAATATTTTTGTGTAAGACGGTTAAAAATGTCATGCCAGAATGTAAAATTGTTCAACGTGTTGATTTAGTAGTTTTAGTTTTCCACAAATTAAAAACCAAAGTAAAACATTGCATATTTTAGTGCCATATATGTTTCGTGAAATAACCGTAATGATAGCATTATTGTATAAAATGAACGATATAAATAATAATATCGTCTACATATAAACATGATATAGGAACTTTCTGTTGTCAGGGAAGTTGAAAAAGACGAGCATTTGCGTGTATCACGCATTGGATTGAAGCAGGGAAATAATTTGTTATGGGATCAGGAAGTCGGAATATGATAGTAAAAACATAATAGACAGTTTTTTTTTAGGTTAAAATTTATAGTAATACTGAAATTTTTCGTATTTCTTCTTTAAAAGTGGTGTTTAACGTCATCTGATTTACTACGCGGTAACGTTTTGAATAGGAAAGTCAATGACCTCTAGCTTTTAACTGTCACTTGAAACATGATTTGGTAAGAAAATTATTATTAAATCTTTATTAAAAAAAATATAGCTTCAACATTATTATTGTTTAATTTTCTTTTTTATTTAAATGAATTTTATAACACTACTGATGTTATGATTAATTAAAATTTTTTTTTTTGTTTTCTGAACTTCACAATATGGCGGAAGCCCATTCCTATTCTTAGTTTGATCGCTCATTAACCGTACTAAGGTACTAAGGTTGCCTTTTATTAAAATAACATACTTTATTCCGTAGTATGAGTAATTGATGTAAACGTAACAGATATATATACTATCTAAACTAATAAAGATTAAATTGAAATAAAATCTGTACATAAAGTTAACACGCTGTATATACATACCATATTTATTTTAATACCCACTATATTTATATTCGGCTAACGTTTTCGACAGAATTGTTAATATCTTCCCTAATATCGTTCAATAATATTAATTTTCCCCCTAATCCCAGGCCGTTTATAAGAAGGGCAACTAATGATGACCAGTTGCAATTTATTATAATAACCATTTATGACGTAATACAAATATCGCTTTGAATGCTATAGGCCATGTGCTCTAAATCTAAAGCCACATAAATATTTTAATGATTTTGAAATTGAAAAGGTTGATAAGAATTGAATAACGTATTCATTATTATAATAATGACAAGAGAATTGCAGCTGTTTAATAACAAAATTTACCTAGATTTAAGAATATTTAACGATAAAAATAAATAATTCAACTAATGTTGAAACTGGTGAAATAGATGCCCAAATCGAGGGAAACTTAGTAATATCTTTAGTTTTTGCGATCACTACACATTATAATAAAACATCATTTAACTGGATTAATCGCGTGTATAATTAAACGCGATTATTCCGGTTAAAAGTCGTAATATTTAAATTAAGAGATTCAATTCAATAAAACACAAAAAATACTGTCAAGTTTGCTTATAAGTAGTTTGTCTGAGAGGGATTCTCAAATAAAGGCAACATTTCAAACAAAAACAAAATTGAACGCTAATACCCGTTTATTTTTGAACACAAAATTGGCATGCCTATATTAGTTTTTTTGGTTGCCGAAATCGCAACATCTGCTTTACACAAGAGGTAGATTTTTTTCTCACAAATAGTTACTGTTAACTTCACACCCACTTTTGGGACAAAGATACTTTGTACTCCCAAGGTTCCTTGCAACTGTGCAAGCAGGCAGATGGCCAGGGCTGTCACGGCTCAGATAGAGAATATAATGCGCTTTTTTGCAACATATCGGTGGGTCGAGAGATTAATAGAGCGGGGAAATGTTGCGTTAATCATAGTGTTTTTGTAGCTGTTGGAGTACCTACCTACCTACTTTGTAATGAAAGTTAAAATTGTTTTACTTTAATACAGCCATACTATTATTTACTTGAAGGTATCAGTACTGGAGTAGTTTAAGCGGGCATACCCCTCTCGCTACTGGCATAAGGATTCCCAATCAAATCTTTATTACTTTTTACCTGTATAGTTACAATGATAGTACACGATTTGAGTCATGTGTGACATAACTTTGTTTGTGTTTAGTTTTTTATGTGTGTTAATACTGTTAATGCAATGACGAGAGCTATTGTTGCTTCAGTGCAAGTTCTTTTGGGCTTGTGTGTTACCTCACCCCCCGCCAAAAGTGGTGAGCAAATTTGTCCGATATTTAGTGAGACGCCGTCTCCCGTCTGGTCCTATAAGATTGTTTATATGATGGAATGCAATTTATCCACGTGGGAATAATATCAGTATGTACTAATACATAAAAAAAAACAAATATTCCAAAGTCTACTCACGCTTTTTACTCTTAACTGTAAAATAACCTATGTATTAGACCTCTGCTACTTTAAAATAGGCATCAGAAAATTCCAAAAATACCACGTGGTTATTCAAAGCGTTTGACTGACAGCCCTACAATGGAATCGACGGTACTCAATACGGATCCAAAGACCACCTGCCCGTCGCGTGTTCCCGATTATATTATTATTAAATAGAATACGTTTTGAAACGATTCTCTTACAAATACTTTATTTATTGACAATGTATTAGCATCTTGGGCATCGGTTTAGAAATAATGTGATGCTGTTGACCCTTTGGCAGACATGCTATAAATTTAAAAAGGTTACATAATATTGAATTATTTGTAGCCATAATACAACTTAGACAACCTTGTATTGACTTGGTTACGAGGTACTACAATAAATAAACATTAAAATTCAAAATATTTCAAAGTAGGCATAAAAGGGAAATACCACACTATGTCTAATGTCCGTACGTTTTATGAATAACAAATGTATAATTATGCGTTGGTATTTATCGCATCTGACCGGCATTTCTAGCGTGCCACGAGCATGTAGACAATATTGGACAGTGTTAGCAATATCTGGTCCACGACTACTAGTACTATAAATAAAAAAAAAGAAATTGATCTGCCATTTGCCCCTAACTTGCTTGATGGTAGGCGACAGTGTGGCCAAAGATGGAGCACGTAGATCCAGAAGAAATCTACTCACTCTAGCCTTAAATATGCCTAGATTGTATTTCTCAATAAACACTGAAGACGGCATGGAGGTCACGACATTTCAATGTTACATAATCATAAGGAATAAAAAAAAGTCTAATTCTCAGTAGATGACTCACTATTTAATGACAGCATTGGTGAAATGTGGGTGTACGACTGTGTACACCTTTGCCTACCCCTACAAGGAATACAGGCATGATGCTATATGACATACTTGTAGGTAATAAAAAAAGAGATAATACTGTGTTGAAAAGCTTTATCAAATGCTTTAATAAACGTAAATACGCACCTTTTCACGTCAGTACATATCTAAGATTACAATGCAATGCGTTGTACTATGTACCTCAGGGCTGCGGTCCCAAAGACCACCTGCCTTGCGTGTGCGTGCAGGCTTATTATTATTTGATAGACGACGATGGAGGGCAGAATTATTAAAAATATGTTAGTTTTATAGATTTAGAATTTAATAGTGCTTTGGTTTGTTTGAGTATTAAATCTTTACGATGAGATTTAGGAGTCGATTTTCTTTGCCCGTTTGATACCGAACTCCTCATAGACAACACACGTAATTATAGAATGAAGAGTGAGTTACATTCAAACTGAAGCTAAGTAATATTCCTGGTCCTGGTCCATTCATTCGCAAAAGGAATGAACTAAACTGAAAGGGATTGAGTATAATTCAATAACCATATTCGAAGTAATTCTCGACCCAAAAAGGGCCGCACATAACTACCGTCACATAATACGATGTCCTAAATATGATTTTGTAATCAAAAACCGAAACCCGTACAAAAACCGTATCCTTTGCCATATGTTGTCCAAAGATCAAATCGTTCTGCGGTCAGAGAAACTTTTGCAGTAAATTGAACTTTGTCTAATAATTGTTAAGGTTGGTTTAAGATTGCATGGCATTCGTTGGATGTTGGATGTGATGAATTTGTACGTAATCTTTTAATGCTGGAGTATCTCATCTGTAATGCCTGGTTTGAAAATAAATAATACATTATTGCTTTTGGTTAGATAATTAAGCGAAATGGCATAGTGATGGAAAAGCCAACAAAAGAGGACGATTAAAAAAAACTTTTTCTTGAGGTTGGTCTTCTAAGACGGCAAATCTTTAGGTAAATAGTTATGTCGTATAATAACTTTCGTGCGACACATTCATATTAATTATTGTTTAACGGTTATTACTCACGCGCAAAGTTTGACTCGCGACATCGCCGCGGGCTCAGCTCATGAATAAGGGCTCCGTTCGAGTTCGAAACTAGTCGGGCAATCCCGTAAAATGCGCGTGAGTAATAACCGTTAAACAATAATTAAGTATTCAAGATAAATCTTTGAAAAGCATTAACGCATGCTTAGCGAACTCATGGAAAAAGAATAAGGTCGCGAACAGGATTCGAACCTGCGCCTCCCGGATGAATACTCCACGTGCTCTGACCACTAAGCCATTTCGACTCCTGTAGACGCAGGTTCGCATCCTGTTCGCGACCGTATTCATTTAATATTATAACTTTAGAGTTCGCTAAGCAGGCGGTAATGCTTTTCAAAGATTTATCTTTAATAAGTATAGAATTGCAAAAGCCAATGTCATAAATTTTATCTCGCCAAAATACCTTAACTCAAATATCTTCCTAATCTAGTTATGATGTAGATTATAATATATAGAAAAACACTATAACACCGGTGTGACTAACACCGCAGAACATTTCAAACCAAAACAACATCTAGCATTCAAAATCTACAATTTAGGAACCGTTACTCCACTAATACCTCCTAAACGTATCCTAGAACTCCAATTAAAGCTTGTGGTGGATAGCTGGCCGAACACAATCCTCCGGTTAACCGGGTTAAATGAACCGGCTCCCAATGTAAACGGATATTGGTTTTGGAGCAGGATTAGAAGCTAATACAATCTGATTTGTGTGCTGGAGGCAGATGAACTTAAATTAGTTAGAATTTTTAAAAGCAACTTCTAACCGGATTAATCGCTTGTATTATTGGTTTCTTGTTTTTCCTGACGTTTCGAACACTTTGCAGCGTTCGTGGTCGCAGGATGACTGCGTCCACGAACGCTGCAAAGTGTACCATACACGCGATTAATCCGGTTAAAAGTTGTTTCATTATAATGTGTAGTGATCGCGAAAACCTAAGATATTACTATAATTTTAAAAAGGTTTGACAAAAAATGCCTTTTTAACCGACTTCCAAAAAGGAGGAGGTTATCAACACTGTTGTATTTTTATTTTTGTTTTCTTTTTTTTTATATCTGTGACGTCAGATCACCGTCATTTATCAACTGACTTGGAAAATTATTTCCAGCTTACATTCACAGACTCAAAAAATAATAATAATTGTATATTATTATGCTAATAAATTGATTTTATTCTTAATAAGGATATTTGTAAGTAAATTGAAGTAAGTAAAGAACGCAATTATTTTTTACGTTTTAGTGTATTTTTGCATACTTAGCAGAAAATTTTTCTTTTTTTAAATTGTTTTATTTTTATAATAACTTTCGTGAGGCATTTTGTTCACCGGTTACTACTCACGTGCATTTGTCATAAGATTGACTCGCGACATCCCCGCGAGCTCAGCTCATGACTAAGGGCTCCGTTTGAGTTGAAAATAATCGGACAATCCCGAAAAATGCACGTGAGTAGTATTAGTGAAATAATAATTAAAAAGTTTAGTGATGTCTTTTATATTACTATTTTTGTTTTTCTTATTCAAGTCAATTATTATTATATCATCTGTGGAGGGCTTGTTATTAGCAATTTTACTATGTATTTTTTTGTTAAACAAAATGTTATTAATCTGTAAGCCAACCTAAAATAAAATAAAAAATAATTCTACGGTAATAATTTAAAAAAAATCACCTCTTCGCAATTACCATTTCTTCACAGCATTATGTAATCTTCCCACCAGACAATACTCAAGATCATTACAATATTCCAAACAAAAAGCCGGCATTATAGTAATGACGTTGTGTGTTGTCGACTGTGTATAATAAAATTAAGTTGGCAATCCGCGTTACACCTCATTAACCGACAGACATTGCAGAAACATGTCTATGCTGGAGATTGTGGTACAATCCAGGAGATAAAACGGAAAATAAGGAATTTCAAGTAAAACTTTTAAAATTCGGTAGCATCTTAATCTTTGTGCCTATGTTTTAGCTTGACTCGGGAAGAACACCATAATGGTCTCAGTAAAATATAGCAGGTACCTTACATCCTGACGATTTCATCGTGGACTCTAAAAGCTGATTTAATCAAATATTATATATATAAACTATAATTATAAAATGAAAGGAAGAAATAATAAACTTTATTTAACAACACAATACCACAAAACACAAAAAGTATGAAAAGCGAAGGAAATAAAATAACATAATAAAAAAACAAAGAACAAAATACATCACAGTACCTACACACACACACACAAGCATACAATAATGACGATCATGAATCAGATGCTCAAAAATGACCTGTTAAAAGCTTTGGTCCTTCGAGCCTTCAACCGAAGGGACTACCATGAAATAAAACAACATGCAGACTGAAATTGTAAACCAAATGATATACCCACTACCGATAAGAAATCAAATTAATTGTTACCATCAATATCTGGAAATAGTTTATCGTCTAAAAATATTCTGATTCTAAAGTCGCTTATCGCTTATAGAATGGACCATACAAATGTTTCAAAACGCGATTTGGCAAGCGTGCCAAGCCACAGGAAAATTAGAGTGCATTATAATGGACACTGCCATTTTAGAGTGGTTTTAGGACAATTAGCTGTCCTGAACCTCAGAGTAGATGTGCTTCTAGATAAGTTTCATTTCAGTGAAGGATTTAAGAGAAGGAATGGCATTATCGGGCCCTTGCGAAATATATGGTAAAAGATAGTGTCGTAATCGAATATATTTGTGACGATTTCGATATGAAGTAGCTGCTTGTTTGATGAGAGATAGGTTGTATAGATTATATCCCAACCTAGCAATCAAGTCTTTAATAAAATCCGAGTTCTTCGTCTAAGGTTTGGAGAGACCCTAAAGTAATCATAATTTTTGACGGCGCGGTTGGCGCAGTGGTGAGAGACCGGCTGCTGCGTCGCGTGTCGCAGGTTCGATTCCTGCACGGAAAAAATATTTGTATGATCTACAGATAATTGTTCCGGTTATATGTCTGTAAACGCACCCATGATACAGGAAGAATTTCCTAGTGTGGGGCAAAGTATTTGGAACAATTCTTCACTGTTCCGCTAGCTCCTACCCTCTCTCAAAATAAGATTTTCTTTATTTCCTGATACAAATTTTCCCCCTCAATAACAAGAAGCCACGAAGATCAAAAACAAAGTGCAAACGCCAAAATTTAATAGGAAAGTTTCGACCTTAGAAACTTTAGCAATCTCTAAACGAGGCAATCATACAAAACGGGGAAGCAGTTTTCGAGATTACGTGAAAAACACGAACTTTGGTGCGAAAGTAATATTCCAGATTATTATTGTGCCGACGCGAGAGCGAGGCGATTTGGAAAATGCGGTTTACGGTTGCGAAGTCAAAACAAAAACACTGTAATATCTGCAAAAGAATAACCGTAAAGCTTCACATCTTTTAGCTATCTATAAATAAGGTCAATTAATTAATTTCTCATAAACCGATATGATCCAGCTAGTCCCTAGTTGTCCCCCCAGCAACGCCCTAAGCCGAGGTTCGTCTATGCCGCTATGTTGCTTAGTTTGTAGTTAACTAGCGACCCGCCCCGGCTTCGCACGGGTGCAATGCTGATACTAAATACACTACAGAAAAACTGTGAACATTATAGGCACGCTCTTGCCGCACCGGGCGGCCGGCCGGTACCGCCGCAAACGCTACGTCCCGCAATTTTTAAATCTGTAATATCTTCGAAAATATTCACTTAAATCATACGGTGTAAAGGGCCATATAGATCTATATTAAATGAACAATGTATTCAAGGTATTTAATTGGTTAAGGATTAATGCTGTATTGGTTAAAATCGCTTCGAAAATTAGCCATTATTTGTCGTAAAAAGTAAATGACAAAAAAAAGTTATTGTGGGTTATCCATAAGAGATAGACATATACCATCACGGACTTTTCTGTAGACCTTTTCAATGTGTACAATACTTAGTACATTATTTTGATAAAACTCGTAGGGTTCAGCCTGCGTTTGCAATGTAAGCGGAAAAAATGTAATTATTTACGACATCACATTAGAAACCTCAAAAATAACAGTACTTCTCCACTATTTAATGGATGTTATTATACATATAAACTTTCCTCTTGAATCACTCTATCTATTAAAAAAAACCGCATCAAAATCCGTTGCGTAGTTTCAAAGATTTAAGCATACAAAGGGACATAGGGACAGAGAAAGCGACTTTGTTTTATACTATGTAGTGATACAAATATGCTCTGGCTGGAGGCATTAAAATGCCACGCCTTAGCTATTGTCCGGTTACGCAGATCAAACCCCTATGGGTTAACTGCAAAAGACCATCACAAAATAAAACTTATAAAATTTGGCATCTGTCAAACATAAAAAAAACTAATATATATATATATAATTATTTTTATAATATATATAATTATCTGGATTTTAAGGTAAGTAATTTCCAAGATCTTTTGCTGGTGTCCATCATTAGTCAGTTTTCTTAGGGTAGGTATTTACTGATCATTAAAAACCGACTAAAGATGGACACGTGCCTAACCCTCTGCGCAACTACCCTGAACCTATTGAACGAGGTGTAAGGACTTATTGTAATATTTTACAGTCAGTAGATAATAAGTAATTTTTTTTTCTTAAAAGGTATAATAATTATTTTTTTTCTCTATATTTGGGCTTTGTTTTAAGATGTTGTAAACGTGACGTATGTGAATACGTGAGACAAGAGTGTAGAAGTAACATTTTCTGAAACATTGTGAAACATTTTATAACATAACATAACATAACATAGCATCACGCCTGTATTCCCCGAAGGGGTAGGCAGAGGTGTACACAATTGTACACCCACATTTCACCAATGCTGTTATTAAGTCCCATGTAATAGGGGGTGAGCCTATTGCCATCAACTGGGCACAATTCCAAACTCCGGGCTGCTATTGAGAATTTTCTAACAGAAAAACTCAATAACACTTTGCCCGACCCGGGAATCGAACCCGAGACCTCCTGTTCAGCAGTCGCGCTTGAGAGCACTAGACCAACGAGGCAGTTAAAATAATATAATTAGTTAATATATATATATATTATATATATTTATCTCAGCAGTCGCATTTGGGACCACTAGACCAACGAAGCAGTATACATTTTTGTGGTATAATAAATACTGTCATGAGCAGGATTCAAACCTGCGCCTCCCGGATAAATACTCCAGGCGCTCTGACCACTAAGCCATCTCGACCTCTGCTCACTACCACGAATTCTTCTTGCACATTTTTCACCCAAATCAGTTTTTATGTAGATACTTTTATGATTAGAAGCCTGCAGTATTATTGGACGAATTTGACCTTAATGAATATATAATGACAGCTTAGAAACGCATGTTTTTGTCCATTCTCTCCTGACAGAGTAATCAAAAGCTAATGTCTGTTAATATGCTGAACATACAAAATTAACAGAAAATAAATAAGTAGATGCTTAAATTTCTAATATTTAAATACTTATTAAAACATAAATACTGATGAATGAATTGTATTTTTTGAAGCGAGACTAGTTTTTGAATGACTATTGATGCTTCGAAGAGGTCAAGTATCTGAAGTCAAAGAGTAAATAATAACTCAGACAAGAAACTTGGAACTTATCGATAATCTAGACTACCTACTTGAATAAAATTTGTTTTTTTACGTTGGTTGGAAATTATTGGATTAATAATATATTCTGGTGAAATTATCGACTGCGATTAATCTTTATTTATATACACTTTCAATTACATTGAAAAAATACTACTGCAATATGAGTCAGGCACAGAGGTGTCACGGTAGATATTATAGTGTACAAGTGCACGCGCATACACAGTTGCACTCAGTCTTCCTTCACTCTCATAGTCCGATGGGACGGCAATCCGACACGACCGGAGAGAGATCAGGCGCAGGACCGACGGCTTTACCTGTTCTCCGAAGCACGGGGGTCATACCACCAACTTCCTAACTCCGGGCTGTTACTAAGAATTCCCTAACAGAAAAACCCAATAACACTTTGCTCGGCCTGGGAATCGAACCCAGAACCTTACGTTCGGCAGCCGCGCTTGCGCCCACTAGACCAAATAATTCAATGCATTTAAAATTTAATAGACTCGACAAGTTTGTCGACATTGATCCGTGCTCGGACTATCGACTCAGTTTATCGATATTGACTTAAAAACTTAAAAAACAAACAATAATAGCTCCATAATAGTCAAGCTATTAACATTTCAACAAAGTATTAAATGCAACAATAACTTGTTAAACTCGATCATCTTGTATAGTGAGGTAATATTCTATATAAACAAGAACACATCACGTAATAGGTAATAAATAGGTGCGCGGGAGATGTAAAGAAGCAAGTGTCTACTCTGAACATGTTTATACTTCGATAAAAATTTTGAAACGCAAGTAAGCGTAGCGAACTCTAAAGTATAAAAAGTATAAGTGTGGAAAGAAAAATACGACCGTGAGCAGGATCTGAACCTGCGCCTACCAGATAAGTCGCCATCTATTAAGTCATCTGAAAAACATTTTAAAATTGAATAGATGGCGATGACGTCACTATAAGCTTAAAATGTAGAAGAAGAATTTGGAGTACCTAGTCAGCAGAGATCGGGATGGCTTAGTTGGCATAGCGCCTGGAGTTATCCGGGAGGCACAGGTTCAAATCCTGCCCGAGACTGCATTTTTTATTTTTTGAATTTCCATGAGGACAGGTGGTAGTGTGCCGTCATTCTACTTGTACTGTAGTAAGAAATATTAATTCTAATAAATAGTAATGACAAATTATAGCTTCGCTACGTGATGATTGATAGGTTTATGTCGCGATAGTTTCTAGTAGCTAAGTGAGATAAATGTCCCAGGTTCCATTCCGGGTAGGTAATCGACATGAACATGTATTCCACGCTGATTGATTGCTATGATGACTAATTGCAATTGATACAGGTGGATAGCGGTAGCATGATATTATATGATGTATAAGTAGGTACTTAGGTAATAAACTTAGGTCATATGTCTATCTCTTAAGGATAACATACTATATCCATTTTAATACTTTAATAAATTGGAAAGCGGGAACGGGATCAAAATTTCATGATTACTTTTGGTCGCGATAACCGACATCCACGCGGGCGAAGCCGCGAGGATCAGCTAGTCTTATAGATAATTTACCTTTAATAGCGACAAAGTTAACTGTAGAGGAGTCAGATTGACTACAGTTAAACCGGTTCCTGTGACCAGGTGTTAGGTTTTTTGCCATAAACTCGATACAGCCACCTGCCGTATGCGGTCAGTTTTTATTTTAACAACAGGTGAATATTTTTTTTATTCTTTTTGTTGTTCAGAAAAATCATTGAAACACATTAACGGATGCATAGATGAAGTTCAACATTTTTGTAGAAAGAAAAATTACGCTCGTAGATTCGAGCAGGATTTGAACTTGGGCCTTCGGATGAATACTCCATGCGGTCTGGCAACTAAGCTATTCCGACCTCATCCCACTATTCGGCATTCTTATACCCCATTACTAGTACCTCTTGTGGTGACCTCAACGTTATCTATACAGGCTCTATATAGTGACAGATCATAATTCTAAACTAGATCGCAGCTTCTTCAGCAGCATTTCTTAATAAAAAAAATAACAAGTTTTCGATCGATCATCCGACCCGATAATCAAACCTTGGAACTCACACTCCGCAGTTACTTCGTTGGTATAGCTGTCGATAACGCGCCTGCTGATATTTAAAATTTTTATAGTTAAAATATCACATAACAGTTAATATTTTACTGCGTCTTCTGACATAATAATCAAGGATAAATTAGTATCTCTAACTCGAGGTATATCTTATCGGATTTCAACCTTTGACCTTGGTATTTGACCCAAACATAGCCTTAGCCTTCTTTTTTACCATCGTGTGGAAATCCTCATGGATGCCCTCCACCTGACGGCTAGGGATATGTCGAACTCCTACAGACTAACACCACACAGTCATCTCAGCACATAAAGAAGGGACACCGTTAACTCGAGTAGATCAAACCAGTGCCCCTTCTGTGCCCTGCCTTTGGCTCCTCTGGGGAAACAGAATAGTTTCCCAAATACCCTCACAGTGTATGACTACATGTGATCACGCCTACTACGCCTGAGACACAGCTCCCGCTACCCGAATTGTCCCCCTGATGGTGGGGATGCGGCTTTTTCCCTACCTAGGCTGAGCGCAGGACCTGTTGCCTCTCCGGCGGCGCCTACGTCTCCGAACAGGATCGGCTCTCCCGATCCTACTCTGCGGGTCTTAGCCTTAGCCTAGCCTCACAGAATACACTTAATATAATTTTTTATTTGTTTCAACGCGCAAATCTGTGGAACTACCAGACGGATAAAAAATTCCTTTTGCATTTGATAGGCCAACACTCGAGGTAGGTTATAGGCTATTTAACATCACGCTACGACCTTTAGGAGCCGAAAAGAGGACAAAAAAACTAGTGAATTAGCAGGGTACAACTGGTCTATTATAAAAAAAACAAAACGAATGCGCAGGCGTTGACGTCATGAGCGGTAAAATGTCCTTCCGAGATGTCTAAAAGCAATACTTTAATGTCTTTTTCCTGTTTCTGTATCGTTAATATGCTAAGTAAGGATTCTTAGAATTTGCGCGGTTTTGAACGAAGGTTCAACGTGAGAATTTTACATATTATATCATGTAATTTCCTAGTATTTTTACACGACTGCCCAGAAAAGGAGTGTTATGTTTTTAGGGCCATGTGTGTATGTTTCTGAGTTTCTTTATTCCTCCATAACTTCTAAACGCCTGAACCGATTTAGATGTATGGGGTATTTTTAGAATCCTTACATTGTCCCGGATAACATACGAGTAGTCTAGTATGATTTAAAAAAATATTAATTTAGTGGCTACGGTACACCAAAAGGTGTAAAAAAAGCAAACACGCATGACAGGCTTTTTGATTTTGTCAAATATTTGTGGAAAAAAAAGAAGATCGTGCGCAGAATGCGAACCTGCGCCTCCCGGATAAATACTCCAAGCGCTCTGACCAACTAAGCAATCTCGACGAGTGCCTGTTGCAGAATAATAGACCAGCAAAATTGTTGTCCTTCCAAAAAAAGTACCTTTATTTTTTTTTATTTTTTTTTGACACTTATCGCAGAAATTGTCGGAATTTTATTCTACCTATTCTTATCGTAATCTTTACTACTTTTAATACTTTTAATACTCAAAATCAACCTACCTAATATACATATATTATATATGATATGATATAATCTCAATTATTTTCCTCCATTTTATCCATATCATTTACTCGATTTAATAATAGCCACTTAAAACGTCGCATATACCGTGAAGATCTATATCAATCAATCGTCGAACAAAGTATTGCTACAAGATTGACCAATCTTGATATTTTCGATTTTTTACACCAATTACAGTGAGATACGACTATCTGGCGTTGCGAGTTACGTGAAGTTATGTGAAAGTGTATTTTGTTCATGTCGTCTTGACAATTAAATGGCACGTTTGGTTATTTTATTTGTTGTTTATTTTTCGTATAATTTGCTCTGTTTCGCGAAGTAGCTAGATTCCGATTACGTAGAAATGTACAAACGTAATAGATGAAGACAACACTTCTATTTAAGTGAAGATTAAACCAGTATACTATGACCAAAGAAAAGATGAATGGATTGTGTGAGTGAGGATATGAATGGTAAGGGAGTGAACGATAACCTGACGACTGACAGAGGAGATTTCAAGAGATAAACATATTGCGCCGACCACAAATTACCTGGGACCAGGTCAGGAAGAAGATGTACTTCTTATAATTAAAGAAGACATAGTAATATAAAGTTACAATATTAAATGGAAAAAGATCAACTAAGCAATGTTGCCAGAAGACTGGCAACATTGCTTGGTTGTATGGAAATGCTTATTTTCTGACCGAGATATAAGACAGCCCTCTGGTCACGCGATGTATCGATCAGTTTCCGCGAAATTTCTTTGTGCACTAGTCTTGCACTCGGACCCCACGTTTTAAAATTATAGTGTTTCTCTGTTCCTCTTTTAACTTCATTATAGATCAGACGTTGCATACAATTTTCTTACTTTAACTTAAAATTATAACATAATAAAGAGAAACATTGTAATATCGATAAAATTCTGTCAATTTGCATAGTAGGTACCTGCTCTTACCACCTGTTGATACTTGTTTGAACAAGCTTCAGCAGGGTACGACCAAGGTCGCCTTGTATTGACTTAGGACCAAGATATTACGGTCGCGGTATTTATGTCATGTGGTATGAATACGGTAACGGCTTTTCTCAAGTTTAAGATTTTGTGAAGCAGGTGTGTGAAGATCAAATATGAGAAGATAAGGATATAATTAGAATAGACCCCGTCGATTCCGGTACAAAATGTGATCGGTTAAGCACCGCTTGACGCGGTCATTTTGTAGATGGGTTAACGCTATTTTCGTCTGAGCCTCTCCGTGTTTCGGAGGATACGTTAAACCATCGGTCTTTGTTGTTGTTAATTAATACTAGTTGTGCCCGCGGCTTCGTCCGCGTGGATGTCTTAATGTAACACGCGGACCCGTAACACTTTTTCTAAAATAAAAGCCAAAGTTACTCCTTATAATATCAGTTATCTGCCAGTGAAAGTCCCGTTAAAATCGGTCAAGCCGTTTCGGAGATAATCCGGAAAGTACCGTATATTCTTTCATAATTAGTAAAAAGCTGTTATTTTGACGTTACAAACAGACACTTAAATTTTATTTATTTATGTAGATAATTCATTAATCGCAGCCCCTAAGAAAGTCAGAGGCCTGCGGGTGGCTTGAACAACTCTTAACACTAGGCCTCTTCATACATGCGGGACGTCATCGACGACGCTGTCGACGACTGCAGTTGAGCTTCGACGCTTTGACAGCTGCCGGTGAACTATCGTCAATAAGGGTCGACGGCTGCTGTCGACGCTCGTCGGCGACTGCTGTTGACGCGTGTCGACAACTGCCACTGCACACTTTGGTGTGGTTAAGAGTCAACGTTGGACGCCGACGGCTGCCGCCAAGCGTCAACGACTCAATGACTGCAGTTGAGCGTCGTTGACGTCGCTCAACTGCAGTCTTTGAGCCGTTGACTCTTAACAACACAAAAGTAGGTAGCCAAATAAATACGACACCGTCACATACGTTCATGGAACACATGATCATATACATATAGTACACCATGTTTTATTTACTTTAACAAACATTGGAGACCAAGAATCGGGAAACGGCGATATTTCTCCCATGAGAATTCTTTAACTGCACATTCGGATTTAAACCTTATATCTAGCTATATTAAGATGCTTTTTGGCTTTCTGTTTTTTTCTATAAGAAGTATGGCACCAGAAAATTGGTAAGCAGCTCTAAGTTTATATAAATAAGGTTGTATTTCCTTTGAGGTTTTTCTTATGGTTTTTGTGCATATCCATTAGCGAGGCGTGAGGGAGTTATTTCGTTGTCACGTTGCCGTTTCTTTCCTTATAATTATCAAGTTAATTATAGTTTTTCGATCGTTTGGGATTCTATGCGACCTTCGTGGGGCGTTTTCTAAATATGGAAGTATTTGTTTCTTGATGTTTAACTGTTAATTACTTTATTAGAACACTTTTTGTTTTTGATAATAAGTGACTAGAGCAAGCTATTAACATTTCGGAGAAAAGTTCAAGTGTAAGGTTAGGTTAAAATTAAGTGGAATTAATATTATGGGCTGATTTTAAATACATTTCCTTATTTATTTGTAATACGATAGTCTCCAAATGCGTCCGCCAAAAACGGTTTTCGTCAATTTGACAATATCTTACGTTATTTAGATTTGATTGATTTAGTTTAGCATAACATTTTTTTAAATGTGTTGTGTTATTGAGATTTTCTTCTAGGATATTTTCTGTAGCTGCCCAGAGTTTGGAATTGTGCTCGGTTAGCAATAGGCTCTCATGGAAGTTAATAACGGCATTGGTGAAACGTAGTTACGTACTATACACTACTGTTTAGCCCTCCGGAGAATATAGGCGTGATGCTATATATAGTCTAGATCTTGCCTTCACTTTAGATTAATATCATGAAGATATTTAAATAATGATCTAGTTTGCCTTGCTTGGTCTAGATCTGAATTTCGTATTACTTCGACTGTTGAATATTTAATACAAAATGGATTATTTAATATGTAAGTACGTTATTTAGATTATTTTTGTATTTAATTTTTAACTGCCTCGTTGGTCTAGTTGTCCCAAGCGCGACTGCTGAGCATTAGGTCTTGGGTTCGACTCCAAGGTCGGGCAAAGTGTTATTGGGTTTTTTTGTTAAGAAATTCACAGTAGCAGCCCGGAGTTTGGAATTGTGCCCGGTAGATGGCAATAGGCTCACCACCTATTACATGGGACTTAATAATAGCATTGGTGAAATGTGGGTGCACAAGTTTGTACACCTCTGCCTATCCCTTCGGGGAATACAGGCGTGATGCTTTGTTATGTTTATGTTGTATTTAATTAAATCGACACAGGTGATAAGAAAATTAATATCTATCTATCTGCCTTGCTTTTCCCCAATTACACTGGGGTCGGCTTCCAGTCAAACCGGATGCAGCTTAATACTAGTATTTTACATGGAGCGACTGCCTATCTGACCTCCACAACCCAGTTACTGGATAACATGATGATGATAAGACAATTAATAAATAATAAATAAAGTGTTGTTATTTTTAATGAAGGAAATCCTGACTTTTATGCGGTAACTTTGGCCACGACTACATCCATGAGGAAGTTGGAAAATAGCCTCATATTAAACTCTCCAACAAAATCAGTCAACTGGTTTGTAAGTTTTTAAAAAACCAATGTTTAAAAATTCAATGTACAAAAAGTACTTTTTGTGCTGAATTTTACTACTTCATCTTCGAGAGCAAAAGTGATCATAGGGCGGTCCGCAATCCGATCCGGACCGACGACGGACTGCGGGAATAATTTTTAAAAACGGACCCCTCCATTATAACGAACGGGTGATACCTGCTCTAGAGCTTTAGGTTGTATTAAAATTGTGTAAACTATATTTTTAAATTCTTAGTTTAACACTGACATGAAGTTGGCAGGACTATTTGAATCAAATAATAAAATACTTTTATAAATAAAACTGAAGTGTCAGTTTGTAAAGTCAAAATATATATATATTCTTTTTGGGCTCATTCGGTTATTTGCACGACACTTATGTCTAAAAATCTGTTTTTAAATTTTTGTCTGTTTGTCCCGGCTAATCTTCGAAACGGCTGGACCGATTCTGATAACATTTTACGGCCAGGTAAATTAGGCTAATTATAATATAATTATACGCGGAAGAAACCACGGGGCACAGCTAGTCATGATATAAAATCCACCAAAATCTAATAATAGCATCATCTGACCAAGAACTTTAGGTATATCAAACCAAACCTATGACATCAGTTTGGCTATGAACTTGAAATGTAAAGGCGTTTAGAACTTTAGACCTCAGGTAGACCGACGGACCTGATGACGTAATCCTGTTCTTTATAAGGTCATGTTATGACATGTCTTATTTATTTCCCATTATATGACTCCGTATTGAATATTTTATGAAAATCAAGAGATTGTTATTGCATTGTCGACCAAGGAACGTAATTTAACGCCGGTATTCCCCGAAAGTGCAGGCAGAAGTGTACACAGTTGTATGTAGACTCACATTTCACCAATGCTGTTATTTAACTCATGTGGTGAACATATTGCCATTTACCGGGCACCTGCGGGCTGCTTAACATTTCCTAACAGAAAAAATAAATACCACTGCCCGATCCGGGAATCGAACCAGGGACCTAATGCTCAGTAGTAGCACATAGGATCACTAGACCAACGAGGCAATTTGACCAAGAAACTGTGTGTTTAATAAGCATTATAATTACACGTTAATCTATATCCTACTAATATTATAAACGCGAAAGTTTGTAAGTATGGATGGATGGATGGATGTTTGTTACTCTTTCACGTAAAAACTACTGAATGGATTTCAATGAAACTTTACAATAATATAGCTTATACATCAGAATAACACATAGGCTACAATTTATAAAGATATTGTGTGAATTGTCCAAAGTATGACGATAAGTGTCAAGTAAGTAGGAAAAAATCTACCATCTGCGAGCTAGTCTGGCGTGCACTGCCTAAACCCTTTGAGAATAACAAAATGATGTATGGTGGAATTGTGTATCTTATATAGGTCTACAGAAAAGTCCGGGATGGCACATGTCTATCTCTTAAGGATAACATACTACATCCATTTTAATACTTAAAAAAATGGGCAATTATGAAGCGGTAATTGGAAGGCGGGACCGGGATCAAAATTTCATGATTACTTTTGGCGATATCCGACATCCACGCGGGCGAAGACGCGGGCATCAGCTAGTTAATACTATAAATGCGAAAGAAACTCTTTTTGTTTGTTACCTTTTCACGGCTAAACGGCTGAACGGATCGTAATGAAATTTGGCAAGGAGATAGATTGTATCTTGGGGAAGGACATAGGCTACCTTTAGTCGCGCAGACGAAGTCGCGGGCACCAGCAAGTTAGTATATGACTATGACATCAGTCAGTCCTAGCCTTTTCGGTTTAAATCATTTATTCTCAAAAAGACATGTAAGCCACTTACATGAGAATATCACTAAAAATACAATATAATTTAAGATTAAGTAACCGCCACCGACGTTAGTATTTATTTTTATATTATGTTAGTAAAATGAGGAATTAGTGCATTGCGATGTTGAGGACTGGTTCAGTGAATTCAGTCTCGACTTTTATTAAGTAGATCACTATGCTTTTCCGAATTACTTTAGGGTCAGCTTCCAATCTAACCAATGAAGCTTAATACCAATACTTACATGGAGCGACTGCCATTACCCAGTTACTGGGTAACACTCACTACATTGAAGATAGGGATGTTTGGCGCACGATCCCCTCCTGCACACAGCGACCCACTGGCACTGTCTAATTTATTGCATGAATGGATGTAGCCTGTACAGATTACTTTGGTAATAACTGTTTTTATTATACCTTATTTTGACAACTAGGTATATATATATATTATATAAACCTATATATTTAATTTTTCTTCTTGATATTTATGTAAATCTTACATAATCACATGACAATTATTCTAATCAAGTACCTTCTGCTACTAGTTAAAATTTGCGAAAAATTTGGTTTGCTGTATTGTTATTTGACTTAACTGTTTCTTTTTTTTAACAGTTATTTAATGTAATTTTCTTAATAAATATTGGATTATATCTTATAGCTTCACTACTGTTCTGTAAAATGTGAGCATTATGTGGACATTAATGTTAATCGTTACATTAAAGAAGTACTCTCATATAACAGCCTATGACCGGGTATTATGAGTTTGTCATGCTCACTAAAATGTCTTGCTGATGGTGGCGTTGTGTATTGGGTCGTTGAGTTCCCTTCAAAATGGTTGAGTTTAGCGATGCTGATGCGCTCGTCATACTCGTGAACGGGTGCTGTCTGTTGGGACTGGTCAGCTCGTAATAGCTCTGGTTTAATTTTGGCTTTTTATATAATTAAAATTCTGCCTTTTCTTCAACATTAACCTGCATTATTCTCACATTAATAAATTTAAATTGTAAAGGACACATAATTTTAAAAGAGTGTCTATGGAGTTTCTTGCCGGCTCTTCTCCATAAGACCAACTTCTTGGAACCGTGCACCTAGCTTTGACTTTTCTTAAGTGCCTGTAATAGGGCCTATTTGAAATAAAAAATTTGAGTTTGAGTTTGAGTTTGACACTATATCTCGAGGTACGACTGGTTGTCAAACTTTTAGGCAACTGCCTGTAACGGTTTTTAAGACCTTGATTTTTGACAACCGGGACTGGCACTGTAACGTGCGCTCCAAGGCCCAGAGATGTCTCGATATGAAATTACGGTCACCCATCCAGAGACCGACCGTGGCAAGTGCAGCTTAACCTCGACCATTCAATTTGCGCGGGTGTTACGGTGCTGTTATAAATAAAACCTTTGACTTCGGCCATTGGACGTTGAAGTTAACCCTATAATGAGCTCACGACAAGTTTATTTAACTTATAGTCGTGCATACATTAATGAGTAGTGAAGTACCACTAGCCTTTTAACTTGTATACTTTTTGTTATCCTCTCTAGTGCTTTGTAAAAAGTGTTTAATATTTTTTGTGTAATAATAATAAATAAAAAAAAAAAAATAAATAAAAAAAAATACATTAATGAGTAAGTCCTTGGGTAGGTATTGGGACTCCTTTGAAGTACGTACACCGGTAATGAGCAATGATAGCCTAGTAATATGACCATTATACTGAGTAGTCGATGGTCACATGTTCGAATATACTATTTTATATCCTAACTTTTCCCCGCGGCCTCGCTCGCGTTAATTTAGAATTTTAATTTAGAAAGATATGTGGCGCCATCTATTACCATAAGAACGTTATTGTTCAAGATAAATCTTTGAAAAGCATTAACGCATGCTTAGGGAACTCTAAAGTTATTATATTAAATGGAAAAAGAATACGGTAGCGGAAAAAGAATTCGGTCACCCGTATAGGGACTGAATTGATAGCAATAACGTCGCCATAAGACGTGTTAAAATATGGAAGAAGAATTCGCGGTGGTGTGCAGACGTCGAGATGGCTTAGTGGTCAGAGCGCCTGGAGTATTCATCCGGGAGGCGCAGGTTCGAATCCTGTTCGCGACCGTATACTTTTTCCATTTAATATAATAACTTTAACGTTATTGTTGTTTTCCTCGGGAATAGTACTTTTTTCGGGATGAAAGGTATCCTATGTCCGTTTCTGTACACTTGACAAAGTATATGCAAAATTTCAGGATGAACGGTTCAGTGGTTTAGGCGTGAAACGGTAAAAAACAAACAAATGAACTTACTTTCGCAATTTATAAAATTAAGTTAGGATTAGAATATATGTCGCAAATGGATAGCTAAATCTGCTGTTTTACAAAATTAATAAAAGGGTGATTTATTTAAAAAAAATAAGATTATGTCTATTGACTTTTTCCGGCCACAGGTCGCAGGTTCGATTTCCGCACGGAACATTTAAATGTTCTTGGTTTGGGTGTGTGTGCATATGGGGTTTGTGTCTGTAAACGTACCACGATACAAGAGAAATTCATATTGAAAGGCTACGTAAAATTCAGTGTAAGGCTACGTAAAATTCATAGTGAAAGGCTACGTAAAATTCATAGTGAAAGGCCACGTAAAATTCATAATGTAAGGCTACGTAAAATTCAGTGTAAGGCTACGTAAAATTCATAGTGAAAGGCTACGTAAAATTCATAATGTAAGGCTACGTAAAATTCAGTGTAAGGCTACGTAAAATTCATAGTGAAAGGCTACGTAAAATTCATAATGTAAGGCTACGTAAAATTCATAGTGTAAGGCTACTTAAAAGTCATAGTGAAAGGCTACGTAAAATTCATACTGTAAGCTTACGTAAAATTCATAGTGTGAGACTATGTAAAATTCATAGTGAAGGGCTACCTAAGAGTCATAAGGTAAGGTAAGGAGTAAGGCTACGTAGAAGTCATCGATTAAAGAGTAAGGCTACGGTCATAGTGTAAGGCTACGTAAAAAGCTTAATCTGCCTAGCCATTTCCCATCTACGTAAAGGAGTGATTCCTTCCAGTCAAACCGAATGCAGATCAATACCAGAATTTTTCATGGAGCGACTGCCTATTTTAACTTCCATAACCCAGTTACAGTGTGACACCTCTGCTTACCCTTTCGGGGATTACAGGATGTATGTTATTCTGTTTAATAATTTTACTTGTCTATGTGTATTGTGTTATGTAACACATTAATTGAAAAGAAATTAAATAAATAAAAGTATACAAAGTAATTACTCTGTCATCTGATAATACTTTCATTCATAGACGAGATCTCGTAATGATACAGTCCCGGATTTAGGCATAGCTATGTCATTATGTAACCGATTGATAATGCCGATATTGGGCAGGTCTTGATTGATCGGCCATGTTTATTGTAATGGTTACATTTGTAAGTTATAGTTGCGCTTGCGACTGACGTTTTGCTATTGGTTGATTGCAAAATTTTTTTCTTTATTAATATGTGACCAATGAGGTAGTAGGTATGTCAATGTTTGATTACATGAAATAAATTAAATTGAAATTCTTGAATAAAACTTGTATAAGGAAGCTTATAATCAATTTCCTTATAAATTGGACTAAAATTTATTCTGTATTATTAATTATTGTTATTAATTATCAAAATGTCAGCCTTTGAATGCCTGGGTGGTCTAGTGGTCTTCCAAGGTCAATAGCAGCCCGGAGTTTGAAACGGATCACAATAAAATTTGCCAAGGAGATAGATTGGACCTTGGAGAAGGACAAAGGCTACCTTTTGGCACGCAGACGAAGCACGGATATAGGGAAAATAATAACTATTGTGATTATTATGAGGGCAATTTGTGAAAGCTTGTACTGACTCGTTTGTCTAGTGGTCCCAAGCACGACTGCTGAGCAGGAGGTCTCGGGTTCGATTCCCGGGTCAGGCAAAGTGTTATTGATTTTTTCTGTTAGGAAATTCTCAGTAGCAGCCCGGAGTTTGAAATTGTGCCCGGTTGATAGCAATAGACTCACCACCTATAACATGGGACTAAATAACAGCATAGTTGAAATATGTGTGTACAACTGTGTACACCTCTACCTAGCCCTTCTTTGTAACCCTCATACAGGCGTGATGCTATGGTATGTAAAATAACAGCGAGAACTCAAGAAGTAATAAGCACACAAAAAATACAGACCTATTAGCAATCGATATCGTAATTTAAGTCGATTATCGAAATTCGTCCAATCGAGTACCAGCATAAGCAATTAAAATAATAATTTGTCTATTGACATGTTTACGCAAACGATCCAGCAGCAAAGTAAAACGGCGTAAGTCCTAACTTCAACATAAAATATTTTCGCTTAATAAGAATTCAAATTAATAACAGTAGGTTCTTCCGGAGCATGTAAATATTTGAGTTTATTATCTACGTCGTGTAATTACTTCGCTGAATAATATAACGATAATACATAAAACAGTGTACTTTGTACATATAACCAGAGATTTATGAGAGATTTTTTATTTATTTTAATTCTCACTGTTCACGTACCTGGTTAAAGTACTCCGTGGTATCGAGCATGGTCCAGGAGTGCTACAGCGCTTGAATATGTGTGTACCGGAACGCTATGTATGGAGGCGGCGGCGGCGCCCGCCACTGCTGGCCGTGCCGGCAGCCAGGACCAGCCTACTGGCCAAGGCACCTCTTACCCGGGCTATTAGGGTCATTAATAAGCTACATATCGAAGTGGATATTTATGTATGTCACTTGAGTGAATTCGAAAAGAGACTGGTCTTTGTTTTGTGTTATGATAGAGTACATTAGTGTAATAAAGTGTATTATATAAAATTTTGTAAAATTGTGTGTAAAATGTATAATTAAGTTAAAATAGATTTATAATAGATATAAGACTATCGCATTAGGTTAAAAAAACTGTATTTGGTAGTCCTAAGTTTATGATGATAAATAAATAAATAAAAATAAATATTTTTTCTAGTATCTTGCTCTATATATATATATATATTCGTCTTTCTTATTCTAATGTATTTTTCTTCTGTCTGTGTGTACATAAACCGTTAAATAAAAATAAATAGATGCATATTAAGTAAAATGTGATGTGAAACAGGAATTACTGCTTTTTTTACTAAAGATAATCTTCTGCAAATGGTAACCATTTGATGATAAAAAGAGGCAAAAGTGATTTTTTTAAGCTACGCTGAACCATCAAGTGAATTACTTTATTAATTCCTCAAAAAACAAAAATAAATAGCGTAATTAAAACTTCAACACCATGTTAGAACTCGGCACAAACCTTTTCGTTAATTGCAAATATTTTTCAATGTCATACGTTTAATTATCTTTATTTCATGTCTAACCAGTTAGGCAGTCATTTTTGCAAGTTCCGCTCAAACCTGTTTTATTTTGAAGAACATCTTCAATGGACTGTTTTTACGTCTCTGTCTCGCATGACTGTGAAATCTTAATCACTAGCATGATTTGAGAATTTTAAAGGCAATTAATCAAATTATTCTACACAATAGTTCTCAGCTGTGCTACTCAGACTCGAATAATTCTTTTGTTAGGCTAATTTTGGCGAAATTCATTTTGAAAGCTAAAATGAATTCGAATATGTGAATGTACCAATCATTAGTATTATTCGAAATAGAAAAGTTTATTTCGGCAAATACCTAACTGCCTCCTTTTATCTAAGAGGTACAGTTGGCTGCACCAATTGGTTACCAGTTACGTGAACGTGCGTGTAACCTATTGATCTAACCGTGTGTAAGGTCAACCGCACATCAATGGTTATGGTTATACTACGAAAACCGTACATACTGCGATGACTTCAAGGCTCAAAATCAAATTCTTACTAGACTGTGCATTCATTTCGCAAAAATAAAAAAAACACGATCAGTCTTCAAGTAGTATCCTCTACTTTAAGATAAAATATTTTTTCTTGGCATTTCTCAAGTTTATCAATATCTCGGGTAAATATTTACAATCTTTAATAACCGTCTGCCATTGCGGTAGGTTAAAACTGAGAGATTTATGAAGGTATTGAAGGATTAATAAGCCGTCCCTTGGAATATTTACTTTGAGTTTTGCTCTGTTTGAGCTGTTAAGTCTAGGCTTTAGGCGATAGATTAACCTCGAAACTTCTGTAGTTAGGATTTGTTAGGCTTTAGGCTTACATTAATACTTAGAGATACAAGACGAAGTTTGTATCTACAATACTACATAGGCAAATAGAATCAAAAATTGTTTATTGAGTTATAAAATACAAATGTAACCAGAATCATTTATTATTTATGCTTACAGCTCTGTTAAGTTGTAAACACGAAAAACATTAGCAAAAAAGGATAAATAAGGAATATGTTTTCAAAGGTCGGAATTAATTAAAAATCTCAACAGTCATCATCATTATTAAATATAATAGAAATATATCTAAAAAATCTGACAGCGGTCTAGTGGTCTAAAGAGCGGCTGCTGAACATGCGGCTGATGAAGTCCTGGTTTCGATTCCTGGGCAGAGTATATTGTTCCAATAGGAAAGTCTCATCATTTCATTGGTGGGATCCACCTTTGACGTTTTTCGAATATTAAAAATTAAAATGTTTATATTACGTATATTTATAAAAATAAAAACATTTAATTAAATGGTAATTTATTATTATTGCTCTCCCAACTCAGGGCTCAGGTTGGGAGAGCGATGGCACGTATTGTTCAAGGTCTATTATTTTTCAATGTTGCCTCATAAAATAATAATTAATACAGGTATTAAATGGACATATATTGCTGTATAATGTCATTTTGTTATACAAAGAGCGAACCTTTGTGCCCGCACAATTGTGTGACCTTCGGTCATATATGTAACATACTTCGATCATGTTACTCGTGACGTCATAGCCGTAAGATAAGCGATGTGTATAGTTTTATATCGGCGATAAGTAATGTTAGTTGAATACGTGGGTATTACGTTGTTAGGTATTGTTAGAATCATAATTTTTGTGTACGACAGAATAATCTTAAAGGTAAAACAATATTAGGAAATATTTGGTAGGCTTTTCTTATTAATTTAGCCACCATTTACTTTAATTACCTTCCGGCAGTCGGGGGCATCTTGAATAATATAAAAAAACCCAATAAAATATGCCTCCTATGCCAAGAACTTGATTGAAATGTAGTCAATCTAGATTTCCCCTTTCAGTGCAGTCGGGTCTTTTTATTGCATTTACGATTTTATTGCGTATTCCTACTGCAAAATGATTGTACCTACATTAACGTGTTTTTGAAAGAAAACTATTATTGACTCAAAAGCTGTAAAGAGGCTACAAGTGTTTCGAACGCGGTATTTTTTTGAAGTTATGTAAATAAGGTGTCTGTTTTAAGATCGCTATAGTAAAGTATAGACAGGTAGACCATGACAGGGGGCAATGAACTCCTAATAAATGTTAGTTTTTACAATCGGCATTTAAGCGATAAGAGTAGGTACGTCATTTCGTCGGTAAAACAATGGCAAATAGCAAGAGGTGAATAAACTGAACAATTAAATAGTAATAAGGAATGAAGGATCTTAAAGAAACGCGTCATGACGTCGGGTGCGTTTTATTCGCCGCTAAAATAGTACAGTGATTCCTCATACGTTTTCTTCACAAGACACGGAAAAAAATGCTATAACTCTTTTTTATTTACTTTTATTACGAGTGTTTATTTCACGTTTGTCTTAGCCGGGTAGTAGCATAAAAAATAAATTGTCAGCTGTCAAATAGCATTATGAATTTACAACCTAACAAAAAAAACCTTAAAACTAGTTTTTTTTGGAATTAAAGTCAGCACCGTAACTGTATCCAATTGGTTTTTAAAATAAAAGAGAAGCATGAAGTGAAATATAATTATGTATTCACGAATCGGTATTCCTTATCAGTACACGTTCATTGCGATGGTAACATACGGCAATTTATTTTTATTACAGGACAAGTGTACAGTTTTAAAAAACGAGACAAAAATCGTAGATCGATAAAAAAAAAAAAGTATTAAAGAAGACGTATTTAATGGTGGAAAATCAAGAAATATGTAATTTAGGCTTTATTTTAAAGAATATATATAAATAAATTTTATAATAAAAATACAAAAAAAAACGTACTTATGCCACTTTAGTGTCACGCAGCTAATGAATTCAAATCTAAATACTTGACAAGTAGGCTATATATAAAAATACGTTAAATACTAGTAACTTTTAAACATTCGAGATTCGAACACAAGTCTAATTATTTTATTTAAATTTTGCAGTGCTTACACGTGACTACGATCAATTCACCATGATTTGATCGAAACGACGAAGTAAGTTTGAGTAAATGTTTTAAAATAAATAAAGGTAATAAACATTTTTTCCTCATTATATACCACAGGGTAAGGCCCTAGTTACACTAGGTAGTATTAACCCAACAAATGACAACACAAATAACATTGCGCAGTTGAAATATGAGCCGAAACAAATTCCCAGAACACCTACCTGACCACTGTTTACAAAGAACTGTTACTATTGTTTCTATAGAAAAATACTTAATCAAAGCCAGTCACATTTATTACAAAAGGTACCTTTATTCGTTTTTAAGTTATTTTTTCGTGTAAAATTTACAAAGAAAGAATACGAATTAGATATTTGTGATTCCATCCAAGTTTCAAACCAATTCGTAAAAGTTATTGTAAGGAGCAAAATGTTGACAATTGTGTGTTAAATAAAGTTATCGGGCGACTACATTTGGAAAAAAATAAAATTTTGACGTCTCGACAACATATGAATTGATTCAGAGCTGTCTAATTGACGAATCCAAAGTGTAGATGTTACTTTTCAAGCTTGGCAAGGTAAATTGGTAAAACTAATGATGCTGTTGGTTAATAACATGGCTGATAGTAAATATAGCGAAGACGTCACACTAAAATTGACGATTATTTTTAAGCAGCTCAATTATTATTTTAAGGCCACTGGTGGCCATTACTAAAACTGCAGGAATATTTCAAATTTTTAATACTTCTCTGAATTTGAAATTCACGGTTCTTAGTTTGTCCCAATCAGTTCTTTAATTTTAGATTTTAATGTTAGTTTAGAGCTACATTCGAATATCTACTTTTCAGACAAAAATAATAATATTCGCTTTGAAGCCACAGTGTAAAAATATACAGTGGTCAGACATGAAACACTTATGTAACAACATACAATACAAGTACTTACTTACGTAAAGTACAATAAAAGAACCAATAACTTAGGCATATTAGTTTCAGTGGAAGTGGGTACAGTCAACAAGATAAGTAGGTTAGGTAACCATAAAAAGAAGACAATTCGAGAAATCTAAGTAATGGCACAAAGATAAATTCCGAATAATAATCTCTTTTTCCACATCATTCTCATGCTCTTATTAATTCGGGGAATTTCTGATCTTCGATGCAGATGCATTAAATGCAGGTAGGTACATCTCTGTCTAATTCTTCGGGGATACATGCCATGTTTATGACTAACACACTTAATATTATTTATTAAACACTATTTGGCTTAATCCACACGTCGATGACACTTGGATTTGGAAGCTTCGGTTTTCCTGTACCGTCTGATCACTAGGTACACCTGCATGCCAAAAGTTGACGCTAAGAGAAATCGCGTCTCGGAAATCTGGAGACTTGAAGTTGGAAAAATTATGTAATGATAATCTTCTTTTATTGTTGATTGTACTACAAATAGATCCGTCATTTCAACCGCAAAACCTTTGTGGTTGATTGCATACGATATCCGAGGCGTTGATATCAACACCTTGAGCAACGTAATTTGTTATACTATGGCGGGTTACTAATCGGAATTTCATTCTAGGCGGAGTTCGTAGAAATTTGATTGTACATAGAAACTAATAAGCAAAACATAACATAGTAAGTATCGTGCCTTTATACCCCGAAGGGCTTAACAGGGGCGTACTTCATCTTCCTATCGTGTGGTTGATGAGCTCAATTTAGTGTTAGAGTTTAAACCATCCGCATGTCTCCGAAAACATCTCTCAGGTGTGCTGGTTTCCTTCACCAAGGCATAATAATGTAGATACATATATCACCGATGTAGTTATTAATTATTAAGCCTATCGCCAGATAGGCTCATCAACACGTCCCACCTAGCGTGGAATATTTCAAAACTTCAAGCTGCTACTGAGAATTTCCTAACAGAAATAACTAGGTGTCCAAAACACTACTCACTATTGGAATAGATTTTTTTTCATCGTATATATATCCGAACCCATAAGGCATGTAAAATTTAAGAAAGTAACATTACTAGTAGTAATGTCTATTTATGCGCTTATTTTTTTGTTTTTAATTTCGCGAAAATTTACTTATTACTTTTTATTTTTCATCGGTATCAACAGACTAAAAAGAACACGCTTCGCTCATCGTGTCCCAATTATAAGTCATAAATGTTGATATTTAGATCCTGCCAGTCCTCCCAAGGACCCTGACGCATTGTATACCGGTAAACTATATGGGTTGAAGCTACAAGAAAACTAATTACAAAACCCGCCCGTGTTTTATGGCTGTTGACCATAATATGGGGGCTTAGTATTTGGGTCGGCTCTGCTTTATTAAATAGATTTTGTGCCCGTGTATCTTGGGAATTCTGGGATTCTGGTACTGAGACTCAATATCGTAAATAGTTTGCTATAACTGCATAATAGCGGAGCAAGCATGTTTTTTTTTTGTTATATTTAAACTTCAAATTTGACATTTAAATTTTTATCGACACGACAACTTTATCGACAAAGATTCGTCCTCAGACGCCAGTTCTTACTAAAAGTAGAGTTTGTATGCTGTATTAACTATAGACATTTCACCAATAATTATTACGTGAGTAACTACGAACATCTTTTGAAAATTGCATTTATTGACCTTTAATCGAATGGCCGTTTTGGATTACAATAGGTATTATTTAAATGTAATTATGTATTAAAGATGTGTGAAACCTTAATTTTATTTTTCTTAATCAAAAGTTTTCTGGTGAAGTACGATGTCTTATTTACTTACTAGTTTTCTCAATCATCACCGAACTAAGAAAATCATCAACAAAGGAAACTCACTGAAAACTTGCGTAATGATGATGAGATACGTTAAAATAAAAATGGATAGATATTCCTTGTAATAATTTATTGCTCAAACTAAATCTTCAACGTACTAATTCCTTTATTAAATTAACATCGTACCTTATCCTATTACAATTAAATTGGACGAAGTAATTACGGCGTCGATATTATCGGCCTAAGACGTGCCTATCTCGAATCAATAGACAAGGCTGTGTAGTAATCTTTCTAATGACATGAAAACAACACAGATAAGTGCCTAAAAGGCTTATGTTTAACTGCTCTTTAAATATAAACAAAACTGACATGGAATATTTTTTTGCTTCCCAGAATACTAAAATGTGCATCAAAATCAAAATTACAATTGTTTTAAGAAAAATTTCTACAACATATCTACAATTATTGGATAAGCATAATATTCCACATAATAATTCCCCAATTTCATATATAGATATAAAAAAAATAAACAAAAGAAATGTTTTATAGTTATTAACATGGTGTTACCTATCTCGCATCGCTGCCTAAAATCATAATATCTGAGTTACACCTCTTTTCATATTGGACCGTTCATTTTGGTGGCATCGTGTGGTGACAGAGTAAAAATTTCGTAATGGTTCAACTAAAACCTTTTGTTTCTAGATTATTTGTTTTATATTATCATTCTTAAGTTCTAGGATTTCTTCATTTCTAATAAATCTATGGCACAATAAAGCATTGTTTAACAATTTTCTGTGATGAAACGACATTCATTATAGGTACCTACTAAATAGGTATTATACACTTATTTCGGTAGGCACATAACATAGCATCACGCCTGTATTCCCCGAAGGGGTAGGCAGAGGTGTACATAGTTGTACAACCACATTTCACCAATGCTGTTATTAAGTCCCATGTAATAGGTTGTGAGCCTATTGCCATCTACCGGACACAATTCCAAACACCGGGCTGCTATCGAGAATTTTCTAATAGAAAAGCCCAATAACACTGCCGGACCCGGGAATCGAACCCAGGACCTCATGCTCAACAGTCGCGCTTGGGACCACTAGACCAACGAAGCAGTTTGGTAGGTATGTCCTCAATATTTCATTAATACAGTCCCATGAATATCCCTAGAAGAGGTAGGCAGATCGATTCTTATAGCCTCACTTCGGCGGTGATGCTAATAGGGGTCCAGTATTATTTGGGAGCGAGGTTATTACCATACAGTATATCGGACCCACTACTAGTAGGTACCTAACGTCCTAGGCCAGTCGGCAAACCGCGGCTCGCGAGCCGCATGCGGCACTTCCACGTAATGTTTAGTGCAGGTACGGAATATTACCTATTATCTTGTCTTGTAAGAGACGAGTAAACATTGTTGAAAAAATGCTCTTTGAACAAATTTCAATTGTGTATTGTCTATATTTGGCTCTTTTTTGGTTGACAAGTTTGCCGACCGCTGTCCTAGGCCATTAATTTCTAATACTGGTTCCAAATTCGAACCTCTCGAAGACATTGTATAAAATAGTAAAAGACTTAAGAGCGTATTTGGTTGAATGCTCTAAGGTAAAAGATATTTTGTTTATAAACGCATTGCTTATGTCAGACAATTATTCTGCCCAATCTGGGAATCAATCCCGTGGGAGTTACGTCATAGGCTCACATCGCACCAGTCTCGCTTCTGACCACTGTACTTAATTAAATCAATGAAGGGATTGTTCGAATTACCATTACAGGATGACACGAAGGTTTACTTAGGTAGTATCTAGGCGTGATGAAAGCTAATTGCTAAACTGGCTCAGCGTGGGCTATTGTGTGAACAGAAATCAATTACAACTTAGGTAGGTACACTATACCTACAAACAAGTTTACTGTTTGAGTGTACTGTCTAAAGTAAACAGTCATTGAAATAGGAACGTATCAATTTAATTATTCGTATTTCGAATAGGTATTATTTTAACCAATTACTGACTGGGCATGTAACATCGTGAATGGCCTATCAAGTTTTTGCATGAACAGGCATGAATAAGGCTTTTTACAACAACCGTCAACCTTGAAGTTTTTACACAACAGTTAGGTAGTTCAGAAACTTGGTTAAAGTTATATGAAACTATTTACACAATTGTGTGAAACCACTAATCGATTGATGAAAATCCTTGGATTATCTCGCTACACAGGTACTCATTATGCGGGTACATTTGAATTTATTGCACCTACCGCGATAACGTGCAGTTGTACAAACAGATAAGTACATCGGAGCATATCAAAATCGCTCTGATAACGATAAAACAGTTTTATCGAAAAAACTTTAACGGCCACGTAGAAACGGCACACTGACAATTGGTAGATTGATAAGAGAAAAACAATACAAACCGTATAGAAATCCGTTCACTTTGCGTTTGCGTTCACAAACCGCGCGACTACCTGTGATCTTTGCAACATTCCAAAATATGCACACAAAACAAAATATTTTTCTCACAAAAATTCAATACACTGAACACAGAAACCGTTTTGACACTCGCGGTAACACCGTAGTACTTTCAACAAAAAGTTATTTACAACGTTTTTTTACGAAAGTTGTCACGGATCGCCTCGCGAAAAGACATACGTCCACCAAGCTCAACGCTTCGACGCGAACTGACGGCCGCGCAAGAGCGAGAGAAAGCACAGATAAAATTTGAATGGAAAACTGTTGGTAAGAAAGGGATGGTGAGATTAGAATGAAGTTAGCGGACCCGCGATGGCATGACCGGGAATGACCACATGGCACGCATTAAGTTTTTTTTAATACAATCATTGCACAAATTGTGAGTTGGCGCGTTTTTGTTTAGGGCCACGTGTTTCAAATATGTTTTAAAAATAAAAACATTTGTTTGTTGAATGTTTTTGTTTGTCGAAGACTCCAAGTGCATACTTAAGTCTGAGTTTATATTTGTTTTTACGGTTATTAAAAGTGCTTCATATAATTTTTACGATGTTTGCAGAAAGGGGGATTTTTGGACTTATTTACATATTATTTTAATAAAAAGCGTGAGCCATAAGCGTATATAAATATGTAATACATTTATTGTAATACTAAAATTTACTTTTTTTCCGACTAGTAAAAACTAAAGATAGAATGGTAGGTAGGTTAAAAATTTATTTATTGGCAATTATGTACTCTTAAAAAATAGATATGTAGCTACTGGCGAATTTAATTAGTAAATGAAATTCGCATTTTTTTTAATTTGAAATACCTATGTCACAAAAAAAATATTTACTCACGCAACAAACAGTACGAATAACTTCATATACTTATCTCATTTTATTCTCATTACGAATCTTAATTAAATACATAAATTATGAAAATAATTATCATTGGTTCTAAACAAAATTTATTCAGTGTTTACCAATGATTTCAAAAGCCAGTAAGTTTACGCTAGTAATATATATGTCAATGGTGTTTACAATAATAAATAAATAAAGCGAAATATTGATGGTTCAACTTGACCTTTCCTTTCTATGTTCAAACAAATACTAATAACATGCTATGATATAGCATCACGCCTGTCCCCGAGGGGGTAAACAGAGGTATAAACACACCCACATTTCACCAGTGCTGTTACTATATCTCAGGTAATAGGTGGTAATCCTATTGCTATTTACCGGGCGTAATTCCAAACTCCGGGCTGCTAGTGATAACTTTTAACACAAAAGCTCAATAGCACTGCTCGAACCGGGAATCGAACCCGGGACCTCATGCTCAGCAGCCGCGCTTGGTACCATTAACCAACGAGGTAATATTAGTATTTATTTCGGTAGGTAGTATTTATCGCCGGCGCGGCTGGCGCAGAAGTCGAGGGACCGCAGCGAGTTGCAGGTTCGATTCCCGTACGGAGTAGCTATTTATATGATCTACAAATAAATAATTGTAAGTATTTATTGTATTGTAACAGTGTATGTGTATAAACGCAACCACGATACAAGAAGAAATTGTTTTATTATAATGTATAGTGATCGCGAAAACCTAAGATATTACTACGAAGGAATTCTTAGTATTTAGCCATGTTTTTTCTTAAAACAAAATAAAAACATATTCCTCGATGATTTAGGCAGACAGTAGGTACTGTTGAAAACCATTGTAAAAGGTAGTGAGCTTACTGCCATCTACCGGCACAATTTCGTTTTATTTTGTTTGAAGGAATGACCTATCCAAAAACCTACTAAAATACTTTATACTTCCTCACCAACCGCGCTTGCGACAAATAGACGAACAAGGTAGTCAGTGCGTTATTGTTCATATAACCTATTCTCACCAGTCTCAAGCGAATACCGCATTTTCCGATAATTTAGCAAAAAATGGCGGTAAAAATGATATAATTCACATTTATGCGGGGTAAAAGGCGTAAGGTGTGTAAAAAACGGGCCATGAATATTATACGAAACGAGAGGTCGTTCGCGAAAACATAGAAAAAAAAAAAGTTTATGTTCGTTTTTATTTCGCTCTCAGGCCAGTGTTGAAGCGGCGCGTTTTTTTGAATTTCCGAGTTGTGTAACTTCTGTTCTGTTGTTGGGCGCGAAATGTTTTGGATTGCGACGTGTTTTTTTTTCGGGTTGTGCCAGTTTGTGGTTTAGTTTTGCGAGGTTTCGTTGTTTGTATTTATTTATTCCCGTTTTGAGAAATACAGCTTAATATATTTTTCATTGATTAACAAACAACCAAAAAAAAGTGTAAAAAAGGTCACGTGAGTTCCTCTCGGGTTCAATTTCTCTGTAGCCGTCTGGAGTTTGGAATTATGCCTGTTAGATGGCAATAGCCAAACTGCTTATTACATGACATCGGTGAAAATATCACACCCTGCCCTTATCCATAACGAAATATAGCTAAGGCATTGAAAAAGTCACATTTATACGTTATGCCAGATTTGAACCCACACTGTTACTGAATAACCTGGTATACGACCACGAAACCGACATGAAATTATAAATAAAATGCACGCTAAACCAAAACAATGTTCAAAACATATTTAATTAAAGACTACAGCAACAAAGGTACATCACTATGTGATTAGTGACGTGACATTCTCAAAAGAACAATGTCCAACTAGCTTCAAAGGCGAGCCTTTTGCAACAAAGCTTTAGCCTCTTATAATGTAGTTGGGTGTTAGTGATAAGCAGAGCGGGAGCCGGACTGGGAGCGGGAGCGGGAGCGTCACTTATCGTGTCAACAGTTCAAATATTTTTTCTACGTTTAAATATTTGTGTTCGTATTCGGGCGGCAGTTACAATATTGTAAACTTTTATTTTTATTGTTCATCACGCCCGTGTCCCCCGAAGGGCCTACTTCTTAGTAACAGTGAGTACACAGTTGTACACTCACATTTCATCAATGCTGTTTGTCCCATGTAATAGGTGGTGAGCCTATTACCATCTACCAGGGACAATTCCAAACTCCTGGCTGCTGAGAATTTCCTAACAAAAAAACTAAGTAACACTTTGCCCGAAACCGAAATCGAACCCGGCATCTCATGCTCAGCAGTCGCACTTGGGACCACTAGACCAACGAGCTAGTTTTAATATTTTGAAAGTAATAGAGCACATTGCTGAATGTCGCATAGCAATGTGTCAGCTCAAGGGGTACAGTCAAAACGCTTCGCTGTAATAAAATCGCTACCTCTCATCACTAAACTCTTACCCTAACAGCACGTCGTGTAAAGCTTTTTGCGCAGGCTTTTGAGCGTTACATACTTGAGTGTGCAAGTGTTGCGTGTGCAGTACACACAGATATGCTGTAGCTGCAAAAGTTCGCGTATCTTTTGTTGGAGTTTGTGCCTTCACTTTGTATCGCTATGAAGGAGAGTGTACGAGGAAAGTTTTGTTTAAGATTTCGGTGAAAATTACTATATAGGTTATTTCATGAACTTTCATTTGTTTAATTTATTACAATAAAATAACGTACAATTGTCATCCAAGCGGTTTATTGTTACAATTATTGTGTGGTGGTTCAGTGGACAATCATACGAAGACGTCTCATTAAAGGGCCTCCCTAGGATTTCACCTATTCAAAAAAGAGAAAGAAAAAATCTTTATTCTTCAATAGGGCCCATTTTTTTTTCATTTAGTTTATTAACATAATATAACATAGCATCACGCCTGTATTCCCCGAAGTGGTAAGCAGAGGTGTACAAAGTTGCACACCCACATTTCACCAATGCTGTTATTAAGTCCCATGTAGGTGTAGGTGGTGAGCCTATTGCCATCTACCGGGCACAATTCCAAACTCCGGGCTGCTACTGAGAATATTCTAACAGAAAAACTCAATAACACTGCCCGACCCGGGAATCGAACCCAAGACGTCATGCTCAGCAGTCGCATTTGGGACCACTAGACCAACGAGGCAGTTTGTTAAGAAAGGTAAAACATAATTGTGATCAGATATTTTCATCCTATGCCATACTACATATGTCGGAGATGGCAACACTGTTTTGCATTGTTGGTGTGGAGCGCTGCAGGGAGTCGGCGACTATGGCGAGTGAAGGAACACTCTCTTGCGAGCCGCCGTGGCGAACAGACCTCTACATCCTGACTTATCTAGACCTCTGATTTCTGATATTTGAATACCTACATTGTACATTGTAATATGAAGTGAGTCACTACTAATCACTCTCCCAAAGTAAATGTGCTCTCAGTGGCGGAGATCCTTAATGTTGGTTTTATTGACGATTACCTTTAAAATCCTGACAGACAGACCTCTGATCCTAGTCTTCAAACCATTCTCCGTCACATATATTTAAAGAGAGATCAAATATACGTACTATAAATAACACGATATTCCATAAAAAGTAACTTCAGAACTTCGTCAGAAGTACTTGGCCGTATTTATGTACTTGTTCTATATTCCGCTTGCTCGGAAACGTTAAAGGCGTAACTTAGCGAGTCGGCTCATATATCTAATACAGTTTCTCGAGTATTTTGTACAAGCAATTGAAGCACTAGTTTGTGACGCGTCTTCAGATGTAAATATAATATAATAGAACAACTTTTAACCGGATTAATCGCGTGTATTATTGGTTTTTGTTTTTCCTGACGTTTCGAACACTTTGCAGCGTTCGTGGTCGCAGGAGGAATCGAACCACGAACACTGCAAAGTGTTCGAAAAGTCAATCCGGTTAAAAGTTGTTTTATTATAATGTGTAGTGATCGCGAAAACCTAAGATATTACTTTGTAAATATATGTTAATAAATACATAATTATTGTTATACAATACATTAGAGATAGATCTTTGAAAAGCATTAACGCATGCTTAGCGAGCTTTAAAGTTATAATATTAAATGGAAAAATAAAACGGTCGTGAGCAGGATTTGTACCTGCGCCTCCCGGATAAATACTCCAGGCAACCACTAAGCCATCTCGACCTATGCTCACTATCGTGAATTCTTCTTCCACATTTTAACACGTCTTTTAGTGACGTCACTGCTATCTATTCAGTCCTTATACAGGATTGTTATATATGTGACGGCTATGTAGCAGTGATAGCCTAGTGCAGGGAACATCAAATAGTTTCATTAGAGGTCCGTTTAAAAAAAAAAAAAACGCGGTTTTTTGGTAAACGATTACTAGCAACCAAGGTCCGCACAAAATAGGTCGGCGTTCCGGATCCGGACCTCAGTCCGCCAGGGATCCCTGTTCTAGTGTTGTGACTGTTGGACTGACAAGCTAAAGATAGCAAGTTCGACTCCAAGGCACCACTGACTTTTCCTAGTCATGTGCGTGTTAGAAATTGATTTCACTTGCTTGAAACGGCGAAGGAAAATATCGTGAGGAAACTAGTAAAACAGTGAGGTAATCTCGATGGTGTGCAAAACCATGTTAGAGACCTGAGGGTTGTTTAAACTCTGACACAAGGATGTTCGTCAACTTCATTAGTCTATTAGGCTCAATGTACAGACAGACCGCACAAACAATATTCTAAGTATAGAAAACATTTGTACTACAAATGCTTGTGAGAGCAAATGAAAATAATTTATTTCTCCTTCATCCTGTTTATTGCTAAGTTTTTGTCTCTCCGTTTATATATCTTATTTAAATGTGTCCTAAAGCAACTTAATGAAGACTCTATTTTTGTGTCTTTAAGGTTGATATTTGATTGTGTTCAGTAATTTAATGGCGGAATCATTGATGTATCAATTTGTAGTAGGCTTGTCTTTGAGTTTCAGTTATATTTGTTATCTGTTTAGTTAAATAGACTGGAAGTTAAAGATATTTATAGTGACCTATTTGCTTTATTGAAGCGTGAATAATATTTCTTAAATATAACCTTCGGGTAAGGTGAGTAACCTTTGAAGACCTATTGATCTGAACATATATATATTGGTGGCTGAGGTGCCCGCATCCGTAGGAGTGCACCCTTAACATAGAATCCCTACACGTGGCCCCTGAGTGGTGCAAAACAGGCAACAACTCTGGTGGGAGGCTTCAGCCGCGGCTGGTTACCAGCCACCGGTGCAACCGTCGTGAGAGTCGGGTCTGGGCGAACCCATCTACTCCCCAACTATCGTTTTCCCCAAATCTATCCACTCTGCTTAGAGTGACTAGATTTCTTCTGGATCTACTACTTCTAGCGACGGTGTGGCCGTGGATGGTACTCCATCCACGGCCACACCATCGTCGCTTACCATCAGGCGAGTTGGTGGCCAAAAGTAGGTACATTTTTAATAAATAAAAAATGTATATAGCATTGCATTGGAATACAGGCGTGATGCTTTATGCCTGTATTCCCCGAGAGGGTAGGCAGAGATGTACACAGTTGTACACCCACATTTCACCAATACAGTTATTAAGTCCAATGTAATAGGTGGAGAGCCTATTGCCATCCACCGGGCACAATTCCAAGCTCCGATCTGCTACAGAGAATCTTCTTGCAGAAAAAAGGAGATAGATTGTATCTTGGGGAAGGACATAGGCTCCCTGTAGTCGAGCAGACGAAGTCGCGGGTACCTGCTAGTTTCAGAATGTATGAAAGAAATTCTGGGCTTGAAAGTAATTCAAAATCCTCATCATCAAATTACCCTCACTGACTGCTCAATCAACCACCTAATGGCCTTTTAACGCCTGAAAGGTGACAGAAGATAGTTCTTGTTTATCATCATCTGCCTGCCTAGCCTTTTCCCAATTACATTGGGGTCGGCTTCCAGTCAAACTGGATGCAGCTCAATACCAGTATTTTACATGGAACAACTGCCTATTCTACCTCCACAGCCCACTGGGGAACACGATATATCGTGGTATGACTGGTTGTCAGACTTTCAGGCCTCTGACTACCCGTAACGGTTGTCATAGATCTTAATTTGAAAACCAGGTCCGACGGCTTAACGTGCTCTCCGAGGCACTGAGGGGTCTCGGTATGAAATGATGGTCACCCATCCACAGATCACGGCAAGCGCAGCTTAACCTCGTTCGATCGATCCGTTCGGCTGTTACTCAGCCACGAGCCCCTCTTAACTATCATCACCATTTTACACTAATCACCACGCAGCCGGTAAACTTGTGATCGGTTGGATGCATACATACATTTATTTTAACAGGTATTAAGTTTCAAGTCAAAAAATAACATTTAAACAGAAGAAAATATAAAATTAACCTGATCCTGACTAAACCATGGCCTTTAATAGCGTTGAAAGCTAAAATTTTCCAACACTTGAAAAACACACCTTATCTGATTTATCACAGGGTTGAAATTCTCATAACAGTAAGTATCGGAAGTAGACAGAACCTTGGCTTTTTGAAATTGGACTTTATTTGTAGTGGGATAAAGTTGATGTTGGATTGTTTAAGTTGAGTGGATAGTTTGAGAGCTGTTGAACGTAGCTCAGTGAAGCGTCCAGCCTCTTTTAAAGCATTTTCCAAATATTGTAAAGTCAATTTTATCGTGGGAATTTTCATATTGTATCCAGAAGGAAAGCAGCAAGGATGCTCGATATAGGTACTTATATCGATATCGATTATCGATGTTTTATCGAATCAGCGGGAAAGCAAGCAGTGATAACCTAGTGGTATGATCATCAAGTCAAAGGTCGCAAGTTCGAATCCAAGACACGCACCGCTAACTTTCAAAGTCATGTGCGTATTATAAATTTATTATCACTTGCTTAAAACGGTGAAGGAAAACATCGTAAGGAAACCGGCACACCTGAGAGATATTCTCGATGGTGTGTAAAACCATTTCAGAGACCTACGGGTGGTTTAAACTGTGACACTAGAGAAGAGGTTAAGAAGTGCGAAATAATTAGACATTGCAACAACAAATAATTAAAACTATTCTATAACCACTCAAGCGCATGTCCCTGGTTACAATTTGATATTGACAGCGCCTTAATGTCGTAGCAGTAAGAACGGTTTTTGTAGTTCAAGTGTAAGCGTATGACAGCGCAGTTGGCGCAGTGGTCGAGAGATCGATTGCTGCGCTGCGTGTCGCAGGTCCCATTCCTGCACGGAGCAAATATTTGTACGATCTATAGATAATTGCTCAGAGTCTGGGTGTGTATGTGCTTGTGTGATTATATGTCTGTAAATGCACCCACGATAGAGGAAGATATTCCAATTATTTTTTTGAGATGGCCTCTTGTAGATACCCAGAGGGGTTTTGTCTGCGTAACCGGACAATATCTAATAATCCTAGTAGTTTCTGTAACGTTGTATAAATACTGTAGAAATGCGTTCCTTGAGAAGTATGTGTGGTGTAACTATGAATGATAAAAGGAATGATGTGTGATTCGACAACGTTGCGGTATAAAAGAAGACGTAGTGCCGAAAATTTAAACGAGTATGCTTAGATGGTTTGGTCATATTGAGAGGATGAATGAAAGATGATGAACAAAGAGTATCTACAAGGTATGTGGAAATACAGGAAGGGGATACCCTTGAAGGACATACACTGACCTTATTAGTAATATTCTCCAAAAAAGACAGGTGCGTGGTACTCGAAACCGGCGCACGTGTATGACCAGCGTACCTATTCGCTATCTCGGGGTTGCCAACCGAATTGATGGACACTTTGTAGTACATTGCGTCATAAGTTTTTACTATTGTGGCTCACCATAGACAAGCTGTAACACACGACGCAATGTACTACAAAGTGTCCATCAATTCGGTTGGCAACCGAGATAGCGAATAGGTACGCTGATGTATGAACGTGGACGAAGCAGAAGGCATTTATATAATGATCGGTATAAGCAGGTGGCGTCCTGTAATTTATGCCTACCCCATGGGAGAAAGGCGTGAGTTTATGTACCTATGTATGTAAGTTATGTTCTTGCTGTATGATAAACATCGAATATCAATGTCGAGCTATTTATGTCAGTATCGATTATCGATGTTTTTGCAACATCGAACATCCCTTTAAGCAGAATACCTGGTGGCTCTTTTGAAAGGGCATGCACACGTAGGTACTGAAAAATATAAAATACTAGCTGATGCCCGCGGCTTCGCCCGCGTGGATGTCGGTTATCGCGACCAAAAGTAATCATGAAATTTTGATCCCGTTCCCGCTTTCCAATTACCGCTCTAGAATTGCCCATTTTTTTAAGTATTAAAATAATTATAGTATGTCATCCTTAAGAGTTAGACATATCGCGGATTTTTCTGTAGACCTATATAAGAGTGAAGGTATATCCTCAGGTGAGGAAACCAACTCACCTGAGGGATGTGATTCTAACGATACATCTAAATCGTTACGTGGAATAAAGAAACTCACAAACATACATACATATATGGACCCAAAAAACATAAGACACCTTTCTTGGGCAGTCACTACGCTTCAAAAAGGCTTCACTACGCTTCAAAAAGGCTTCACTACGCTGAGATCATAGACATATCAAAACCAGTTAATCCGTGCCATCTTCTTCAACAATAGCAAATAAATCCTACAAGCCGATGATAATGACAACTGACTAATGTTGCAAGAGGGGAGAGCAGGGGAGATAGTCATTATTACTTTTAGATAGTTTTATGGCTTTACGTATGGCGGTGCTTTGGTAAAATTCGCGAATGTTCGGGTGTCTTTGTGTGTCTCCCCTGATTCCTTAATATTCTTACTTTCTACATTTCCTTATTGCTAAGGGATTAAGAGAAATTCTGCGTCAATAATAGGAAAGTATCCATTCTTATTGTATGGTTGATGAACAACCTAGTGTCAGACTTTAAACCACCCGTAGGTCTCTGACATGGCTTTACACGCCATCGAGAACATCCCTTAGGTGTGCTCGTTTCCTCATGATGTTTTCCTTCACCGTTTTAAGCACGTGATAATTAATTTATAAACTGCATATGAAAAACAATGTAATTGGGAAAAGGCTAGGCAGATAATATTAATACTGTAAGTTGAAGTGGCACTGGGCAGGGCAGATTGCACGCAGAACTGGTGGCCGATGGGGCCGTAAGATTCTAGAGTGGAGACCACGCACCGGCAAGCGCAGCGTAGGACGTCCACTACAAGGTGAACCGACGATCTGATTAGGACCGCAGGGTTGCGCTGGATGCAAGCCGCTTATAACCGGTCCTATTGAAAATCTATGTTCAGCAGTGGACGTCCTATGGCTGATATGATGATGATGATGATGATGATAATATTACTGTAAGTAATCATTGTATTTATAGCTGCTTTCAAAATTATTGAATAAAGGCAATTTGAAATGAAATAAAAAAAATACTAAACCAATCTGGTAGCTATTGTATCATTACATGAATAATTTAATATTATACACGCACTTACGTATGTAGTAACATTAAGCTGGTGTGTGGGATAGGGATTATCGTAAATATCTCTAATTAATTACACGACGATACTACCTAATAGGTACATGCATCAATTAATATGTTAAGGACAAAACCATTAACTAGTTGCAAATTAATTATAAACATAGCATCACGCCTGTATTTCCCGTAGGGATTGGCAGAGTTGTAAAAAGATTAATTCTTTATTGACATTAATAGTACATATTATTATACTTACAGTACTACTGTGCCCTGTGTAAAATACTGGTATTAAGCTGTATCCGGTTTGACTGGAAGCCGACCCCAATGTAATTGGGAAAAATGCTAGACAGATATTAACTACTGTGCCCGCAAACGATGTTCTGCCATATAATATTTTTTTTGGACGTGGCCTCTTGCATGTAACCCATAGGGGTTTGATCTGCGTAACCGAACAATAGCTATAGCGAGACAATATGATGCCTCTAGCCAGAGCAACTAAGCAACACACCGTGGGAGAGCCACGCTTCGGCACGAATGGGCCGGCTCGACCGGATTGATACCACGGCCTCACAGAAAACCGGCGTGAAACAACGCTTGCGTTGTGTTTCGCCGAGTGAGTGAGGGTACCGGAGGCCCAAACCCTTTAAAAGGCAGGCAACGCACTCACGACTCCTCTGGGGTTGCGGGTGTCCATGGGTGGCGGTAATCGCTAACCATCTGGCGAGCCGTCTGCTCGGTTGCCGCCTATTCCATAAAAAAAAAAAAAAAAAATACAGCACTAAGGGCGTCTCCTACGGGACCCGAACCTCGGCTTAAGGCGTTGCTGGGGGGACAACTAGGGAGTAGCTGGATCAGATCAGTTTCCTTATTATTAAGGGACGAGTTTAAAGCTACTGGCTCGGCGCGGGCCGGCTCGAGCAAGGGTCAGGGCGGACATGATGAGATATTTCGCGACGGACGGGGTCCGAAATTTGGCTAGGAGATAGATTAAACCTTGAAAAAGGACATAGGCTACCTTTTGTCACGCAGACGAAGTGTCGGGCACCAGCTAGTTACAAATAAACAAAAAACCCGTCAAAACTGAAAAGAAGGAAACAAGATGAAAACAGAAACGAAATGAAAACAAAAACTAGTAATATAAGCTACTAGCTGTGCCCCGCGGTTTCACCCGCGTTAATTTGTGGAAAAAACCTACTAAAATTTATTCCAGCTGCGCTTGATGTGCAAGTCGGGCGGCCATAAGGGCCTCCCCCTTATGACCGCCCGACTAACACATCATAAATGCGCGCGTGGTACTTGATCATTATTTTATTGCGGAGTTATTTTAAAACTATGATATCTCCTAAGATATTCATAAATATATAGTAAGTTAAAGTGAAGTCTTAATCATTATCCTAACGTTTATTTGGACCAACACATTTAATCATTCATTAATAACATAATATAGCATCACACCTTTTTGCCCCAAAGGGGTAGGTAGTGCAGTACACTGTTAAACACCCACATTTAACCAATGTTGTTACCAAGACCCATGTAATTGATGATGACCCTATTTCCATTTACCAGGAACAATTCTAAACACCGGGCGCAAACTGAGAATTTCGTAACAAATAAGAAATCTTAAACACTTTGCCCGACTCGCGAACCAAATCCAGGTTAATCTAGTGGTCGCAAGCACTAATGCTGAGCATAAGGTCCCGGATTAAGGTGATGAGCCTATTGTCATAATCCGGGTAACGCCAGATGTAATAGTTTAGTAATGACATTGATCTAATGCCTAAAGTCTAAACCTATGCCACAACCACAATTTTTAAAATTTATTTAATTTTGTTTACATTAGTAATTTAAATGTAAAAAATTGCCTGGTCGGTCTAGTGGTCCCAAGGTCTTGGGTTCGATTCCCGGGTCGGGCAGTGTTATTGAGATTGTCTGTTAGGAAATTCTCAGTAGCAAGCCGGAGTTTGGTATTGTACCTGGTAGATGCCAATAGGCTGACCATCTATTACATGGGACTTAATAACAGCATTGGTGAAATGTGGGTGTACAACTGTGTACATCTCTGCCTACCCCTTTGAGGAATACAGGCATGATCCTGTGCTATGCTAAATGTAAAAAAAAGATGAATATAAATATTAATCAAAAGTGCACTTTATATGTATGTGGATATAAGGTTGGTTTTTTACCCAATGCTTCGATTATTAAGTATTTCAATCCTTTGAACTGACCACTATTTTTATGTTGCAGACTGTACTTAATAATATGTTTAGATACTTATTAGGGTTACAAAAATACCTTTCGCATTAAAAAAGTCCACAACGACATATTTAAAAAATCCATTCAAATTTCAGCGCGAATTAAACAGCTGTTGCCGAATCACCAAGTCACCCATAATCACCATTTCACCAATAATAACCACACGACCCTTCAATTTACACCCGATCCTACATTTAGTTAATCATTAAACAAATTAAAATACAACCATTTATCAAACGGGACCCCAGGTGTGCGGTAATAAATTGTTTTTGGTCAATGCGGAACCCTAATTAGGGGTCCATGAATGGCGCACTTACGGACCCACCCCCGTTAGGCGCGTGCGCAAATACTTAACATATGGGACTAATGATATTTTTGTTATTGTTTTTCGTTATTTATAGTTCAAGGGTCTCGGTTAACATGTACAGTCAGCAACAAAAAATGAGTAGAACAGAAAATGCTATGAAAAAAAAAAAACTACGGTGAAACTGTCATGATTTGTTGTAAAAATCACAAGCACATAAATTAATAAAAAAAAAAACAAAAAAAAAACTGAAAAGCATAAACGCATGCATAACGAACTCAAAAGTTATAAATTTTTGTGGAAATAAAATAACGGTCGTCAGCTGGATTCGAACCTGCGCCTCCCGAATAAATACTCCAGGTACTCTGACCACTAAGCCATCTCCTCTGCTCCGTACCCCTAATTCTTCTTCCACATTTTAATACATCTTTTGGTGACGTCATTGCCATCTATTCAGTCGCTATACATTTTATCATTTACCCGGGAGGCGCAGGTTCGAATCCTGCTCAAGACCGCATCTTTCTTTCCAAATTTTTTAAATATTTATCAACATAACATAGCTTCACGCCTGTTTCTTCGAAGGGTAAGCAGACGCACACGAACATTTCACTGATGCAATTATTACGTCTCTTTGCCAAACTCCGAACTGCTGCTGAGAATTTCCTAACAGAAAAACCCAATAACACTTTGCCCGAACCGGGAATCTAACTCAAGACCTCACGCTCAGCAGCTGCACTTTACTACCATTGGACCATCACCAAACGTACCTAATATTTTCTCTACTATAGTTTTAATCTGTGGGCTAAACTCACTATTGAGTGGAGCCCACATAAGGTTCGACGACGTCGCGGCAGGCCCAGAAGGAGATGGCGGGACGAGCTTGCATTCTATTGGAAGGATTGGCCGCAGAAAGCCCTAAATCGAGAGGAGTGGAAGGATGGTAGAGAGGCTTTGTGCTGCAGTGGGAAGATCATGGATGATAATAAATAATAGTTTTAATGGTGCAATTATTAACATGTTATTCTTATGATTTATAACGTATAATTACGTCTATGTGTCACGTAGTATTGACGTGTGACATGCACTAGTTTATCTAAACCAATAGTTTTGCTTTTACACAGCTTTTGCGATAGGGAATTTAAAAAATGATGGCTGTAGAATGGTTGAGCAGTGATAGCGTAATGGTATGACGGTTGGACTGGCAATTCAAAGGTCGCAAGTTCGAATCCAAGGCACGACTGACTGTTTTGAGTCAAGTGCGTATCAGAAATTAACTATAATTTGCTTAAAACGGTGAAGGAAAACATCGTGAGGAAACCTATACACTTGAGAAATATTCTCGATGGTGTGTAAAGCCATGTCAGAGACGCGACACAACGGGTGGTTTAAATTATTATACTAGGTTGTTCATCAACTAAACGATGAGATAGAGAGAGTGGAATGATCGCTATATCGCAGAGGGATTGTAGAATCCACTGTTTTACAAAACTGCTAGCTGATTTACAGAACAGTACTGTTATGAAAAACAGCTGAACGACGTTTAGCGGTTTTACATAATTACTGAACTATAACACGCAGATTTGTATGAACGTTTTGCGTTTATCAATGCAGCGGGTCAACGATCAGAGATTATGTAAAACAGTGTGAAATGAACTGTCAGATTGTTGATTTTAATTCGAAAATTTGTCGCATGTGGCTCTGTGAGTGTGCGAAGATATATTAATTGCAAACGGGATTCCCTTGAACGTGTTGTTTCTATCCTTGTCTGTCTTCAAAGGAAGACGACGATAACGTAAGTTATCAGTATTAGTAGTTCAAGAATAACCAAATATTGCCCTGAAAAGTCTAGTCTGTACTCATTTCATAAAACTAAAGAGTTTGTTTGTTTTAACATATAATCTCTGGAACTTCCAGTAGGATATGATAAAAAAAAATCGTGCTTGGTAGCCCAATTATTGACGAAGGTTATAGACTATTTAACATCACTCTACGATGCTCAGGAGCCAAGCAAAAATAAAAATAGCGGGTGTAACCGCGGGGCACAGCTGTTAGTGTCTACTAAAGTTTTGTTTTTTCTCTATCTTAAAGCTGAAGAGTTTGTATGTTTGAACGGGCTAATCTATAGAACTACCACTTGGATTTGATAAATCCTTTTCGCATTTGATAGCCCAATTTTTGAGAAAGGTTATTTAACATTATGCTACGACCCTCGACCAAAAAGAAAAAGCGAGTTAAACTAGTGTCTTCTAAATTTACCATTAATCAGCAAGAAAACGTTAAAAACTGTTTTCTTTTTAATCTTCAAACTCTACATTTCATAACAATTAGGTAACACAAAATATCTGCTAATTTCCATCATTCCCTACCCGCCAGCTGCCGATATCCGACACTGCGCACAACCCTAGCGACCCTCGTAAACAATCGAGCGGATATGCGCTTGCGCACAACAATAGAAATAGAACGCAATTGTGACTCCCGCGCATCCATTGTCGTACGAATTTAGAACTTCCATTAGTAAGATGTCTTAAATTGTTCGGAAAGAAATGCGTTGTTTTTTTTTGTTTATGTAGACTATATATCATTAATGTTTTTTGTTTACTTTCTATTAGGAGGGTAGATTACTAAAGTATTTGGTAATGTTAAGCGCCACAGAATACGCTTTTTCTTTGTTTATCGTGTGGAGACAATTTCAATAGATAAACATAAAATAACCAGCCCTTAACTGTTCGATTACATGGCATGGGCCTATTCTTATATAAAGAAGGCATGAGCATTGGTCAATACGCCAGCTCACTGCGGGTTGGCCATTTCTGCCCATCAAATCTAGGTTTCCTCACGATGTTTTGCTTCACCGCATGTCTGTGATATCTCGGATAACTAAGAAAGTATATAATTACTAGCTGTGCCCCGAAGATGTTCTGCAATTTAAATTCTCTGGATAGGGCCACCCTTATCACCTAGGTGTACAAAAAATACCCTACTACCTATTCTCAGACCTACCAAATATACACAAAAAAGGCATAAAAATCGGTCAAGCCGTTTCGGAGGCGTTCAATAACAGACACTGTGACACGAGATTTGTATATATTAGATAGATAGGAGAATATATCATTGAAAAAGTCACATTGGTATAAATATCCCCCGAAGGTTTTTGAGGCGTCGGATCTCCACGGAGATTAGCCAAGTACGCAGAACATATTATAGTGCATAAGTTTATGCGCAAACACGGGGGCACTCCTTCTTCCTTCACTCTCATAGTCCGATGGGACATTAATCCAACTAGAATGGACAGAGATCAGGCAGTGTGACACCTCCTTGCTTCGGACAGCAGGTAAAGCCATCGGTCCACATTGGGATATGCAATATTTGAACCCACGATCTGTGGCTCAAGTGACGGGCCTGAAACCACTCCGCCGACACGACTTACCTATCCAAAAATACTAAATTTTATTATTCGTTAAAATATGTCAATGCGTTTTTATCATAACATAACATAACATAGCAACACGCCTGTATTCCCCGAAGGGGTAGGCAGAGGTGTACACAATTGTACACCCACATTTCACCAATGCTGTTATTAAGTCCCATGTAATAGGTGGTGAGCCTATTGCCATCAACCGGGCACAGTTCCAAAATCCGGGCTGCTACTGAGAATGTCCTAACAGAAAAACTCAATAACACTTTGCCCGACCCGGGAATCGAACCCGAGACCTCCTGCTCAGCAGTCGCGCTACGGACCACTAAACCAACGAGGCAGTTGCGTTTAATGCGTTTTAAATATACCTAAATGTCAATCCATACTAATATTATAAATAAAAATAACTCAGTTTGTTTGTTTGTTACCTTTTGACGGCTAAACGGCTGAACGGATCGCAATCGAAAAAATCGCAAATTTGGCAAGGAGATAGATTGGACCTTGGCGAAGGACATAGGCTATTATTATTCTTTATTGTACACACAAAACATAGATAACAAAGAGTGATAAAGAAAATTGATGTACAAAGGCGACCTTAACCCATACATGAGTTTTCTACCAGCAAACCTTCGAGCGATAGAAATGTAAAAAAAGATGAGGACAGATTGAAGTGTACAACACCAAAGTAATACTACAAATAAACACCAATTAATTACTATTATAATAAATATGAACTGATAAATTAAATACAATCATATACATACACATATACAGCAATATAATATATACACAATACATATATACTTAATTACGTTGAAAGGAAATGTTCCCTGATTCTTTTTTTTTAACACATCCAGAGAAGGGCTATCTCGCAAAGAATGTGGAAGAGAGTTCCAAAGCCGCACAGCACGTATAGTGAATGATCCATCGTAACAGCTTGATGTATACTAGGCTACCTTTTGGCACGCAGACAAAGTCGCGGGCACCAGCTAGTTTCATATAAATCTTTCAAATGTATTAACGTATGCATATAGGGAAAATAATAACTATTGTGATTATTATGAAAGCTTGTACTGCCTCGTTTGTCTAGTGGTCCCAAGCGCGACTGCTGAGCAGGAGGTCTCGGGTTCGGTTCCCGGGTCGGGCAAAGTGTTATTGAGTTTTTCTGCTAGGACATTCTCAGTAGTCAGTCAGGAGTTTGGAGTTGTGCCCGGTTGATAGCAATAGGCTCACCACCTACTACATGGGACTTAATAACAGCATTGGTGTAATGTGGGTGTACAATTGTGTACACCTCTGCCTACCCCTTCGGGGAATACAGGCGTGATGCTATGTTATGTTATGTGAAAGCTTATAATTAGCAAAACGATTAATGAAGTCGTTATTCAACGATTGTTATTTAACTGTAAGCTTTCCTAAAAAATAAAGAAATAAATTAAACAAAGCGTATACTCATTCAGAATGGTAGCAAATATTCTAAAAACGCAAGACAGCATCAACATTCAACGCTACCGTCTAAATTGACACTTAAACTTCCCTCCACCCCATACGGAAAAACAGTCATGAAGATACCATTTCAATAACACGGAGAGGCAGGGGTTGTTCAAAGACCCCGTACCCTTAAACGAGGCAATTTCACCTACTTATGTAGCCGTCAGAAGATTTGTAGCGGAAAAAACAAGATCACGATGTCACATCAAAGAAAGATAGGGTAGGTATTGAAAAGAAAGAAAGAAAAATATAAATTTTTTCTACACATAACAAAGGTGAGTATTCTACGAAGGGGTAGGCAGAGGTGTAGACTGTTGTACATCTATATTTCAAAGTCAAAGTCAAATTAATTACACCACTTTTGTAATGTCAGGAGCTAGTTGCCACGTTTCAAAAGTCGTAGCAGTTCTCCGTGCCAACCCCAAATTTATGTACTATGAATTATGCCCGGTTGATCGCAATAGGCTCACCACTTATTACGTGGGAATTAATAACTGCATCGGGGAAATATCGGTGTACAAACATCACGCTTGTATTTTCTGAAGGGAAAGGCAGAGGTGTACACAGTTGTACATCGACATTTCACCAACGCTGTTAAAGTTTAATGTAAAAGGCGATGAAGGCTGATACCATCTAATGGGCACAATTTTAAACTCCGGGCAAGTACTGACAATTTATAACAGGAAAACCCAATAACACTTTGCCCGAATTGTGAATCGAACTTGAGACCTCATGCTTAGCAGTCGCGCTTGAGGCCACTAGACCAACGAGGCAGTCATTACTTAGGATAATGTAGGCCCATACATAAACCAGCTTATAATTGTCCCACGGCAGGGCAAGAGCCTCTTCTCATACAGAGAAGGCACGAGCATTGATCACCACACTAGCTTACAGCGGGTTGGCGATTTAAGACAAAGTCCAAGTTTCCTCACGATGTTTTCCTTCACCGTATGTCTGTGATGTCTTAGAATAACTAAGAAAGTAAATATGACATTGTAAAAGTCACATTAGTGCATGCCAGATTTGAACCCACAACCTGTGGTTTAAGAAGCGGGCCCGTAACTACTCAGCCATCACAACACGAACGACAATAGATTCTTTAAAAAATTAAATTATATGACATAGTAAAAGTCACATTAGTACATGCCAGATTTGAACCCACAACCTGTGGTTTAAGAGGCGGGCCCGTAACTACTCAGCCATCACAACAAGAACGACCATAGATTCTTGAAAAATTTAAATTCATAGTATGGTACCTACTCATAAAACATTTTAATTATAAACTGCGTCTGCACAACTTTGTGTAGAACGAACAATTTCACAATACGATATTCATTTCTCCCCCGTTCTGCCTCTATTACTTTCCCATGCAACTAGTGCCTTCACCCCAACTAAACAGAGGGGGGTGAACAAATTATGAGGGCACGTGTCACCAATATCCGTTGTTTTTGTCCGTTTGTCTGTCACTCAGACTGTGACGTGCGCGTGCCATGGCTAGAGTAGGGGGTATATTCTGATATTTTATTTATTAGTTTTTTGGGCTTGGAGTGTGACAACAAAGTTGCATATAGCTTTAGCCTGATAAAATTGTTAACTTACTCGTAAATACAATTAAATTTTGTACGTTTTGGTCCCATAGTAAAATAGTACAAACATCTAAAGGTGAAATTGTCCTTCATAGAGCCTGTTTGGCTTTGTGGAACTAGGAGTCGGCAAGGATGTGGGGTATTCAAAGCGAACGGAGGTTTCGCAAGTAATTAGTGCTCAGTAAGTGTATTCATATACACAAACCGTAGAGTGTACTAACTGGTCATTGCCGAGAAAAAATAAATTGTTTTGTATCTTTTCTATTTAGTATTCCTCCGTCTTATATGATTTCTATATATAAAAAAAAACAAATATTATTAAATTCGCGGTTCAATAATCACTTCATATTAAGGAACTCTAAGTATTTAAGTATCTATTTGTTTTCTGATGTAAAAGTTTGTATACGACTGTCTGTTTCCTAAATAAAGTAATTAAATAAATAAAAAAGTCCTCCGCCGCGTCAGTCTGTCTGTCTGTTCGCGATGAACTCAAAACTACTGCACCGATTTTCATGTTGTTTTCACCAATGTATTGTTTTCACCAGTGGTTCTCGAGGAGGGTTATAATAAATAATTTGTCAAGTTTTTGTATACATTGGCTAAACTATAATGATATTTGTTTCAGGTGTCGGAAAAAATAAGCCATCTGGGAGCTTTCAACGAAAACGCTGCATAAACCCTTTGAGATATAACAAAATTATGTGTGGTGGAATTGTGTATCTTATATAGGTCTACCGAAAAATCTGCCATGACATATGTCTATCTGTTAAGGATAACATACTATATCCATTTTAATACTTAAAAAAATGGGCATTTATAAAGCGGTAATTGGAAAGCGGGAACGGGATCAAAATATCATGATTACTTTTGGTTGCGATAGCCGACATACACGCGAGAGAAGCCGCGGGCATCAGCCAGTAATGTATAAAAGTCTAAAATAAATTGCTTATAAAGAATTATTTAATTTTTATAAAAAAAATGGAATATTTTTCTACGCAACGACCAAATAGTGCGCTCTACGGTCTGAGTATATGAATACACTTGAGCACTAATTACTCGCGAAACCTCCTTTCGATTTGTGTACCCCACATCCTTATCGTCTCCTTGTTAGAAGAGATACTTAAAACCTAAACCTAACCTTGAAAATTCTATTATTATTTGCTCTTCGAAATTCCCAATTTATTTGGGATCGACACAGCAAGTATTTTTATTGTGTGAGGGGCTCGTGGCTAAGTAACAGCCGCACAGATCGATCGATCGAGGTTAAGCTGCGCTTGCCGCGGTCGGTCTGTCGATGGCTGACCATAATTTCATACCGAGACCTCTCCGTGCCTCGGAGAGCACGTTAAGCCGTCGGTCCCGGTTGTCAAATTAAGATCTATGACAGCCGTTACGGGTAGTCAGAGGCCTGAAAGTCTGACAACCAGTCATACCACGAGATATCGTGTTACCCAGTAACTGGGTTGTGGAGGTCAGATAGGCAGTCGCTCCATGTAAAATACTGGTATTAAGCTGCATCCGGTTTGACTGGAAGCCGACCCCAATGTAATTGGGAAAAGGAATCATATTTAACAAATTACCAGACAGTTTAAAAAATTACACTCTCCAACAATTTAAAAATAAACTTAAGTCGTTTTTGATACAGAAGTGTTATTATTCAATAAGTGATTTTTTGAATGACCCTATGTGTGACATTTCAACAGAACTATAGTTTTTACATCAAATTTTTTTATTTCATTGTTTTACCCTTTTTTTATGCAGAAATTCTGTTATTCGTAATGTGATTATCTTATTTGTTTTATTTTTCTATTATGATCCTGTGTATGACATTCCAGCAATTTAATATTATTGACATTATTTGAAATCTACTTTTTGTGCTTAATAATTTTTATTGATATTGACATTATTTGTTAAATTTTGCATGCCAAAACTCAGGCAGAATGTACCCGGCTCACTATATTTTATAAGAACATTATTGTATATTACCTATATTCGATGCGAATAAATGATTTGATTTGATTTTGATTTGATTTGATTTGAAAGGCTAGGCAAATATACAGCATGTATTTTATTCCATAAATATATGCAAATAAATACCTAGCTACTTTTTTTTACGATATATCTGTGACCAACCCTCTCCTATGTTGTACCATTTTATTATACATTTGGTGTCAATCTCAAGAACAAAGAATTAATTGCTTCGTGACGTCCACTTCCAATAGATTGATTGTATGATAGATTGTTACCAGCCAATAGTCCCTGATGGATGGTTTTCTTGACCTAATTGCTTTGAAACTAGAAATTACACACTACCGAGGAACAGTAGAGCGAATTGCACTTTTTCCTCGATTATACTGAGTGCATGCAGTTGCTAATATGCATATACACAAAGCATCACGCCTATTTTACCCAAAGGGGTAGGCAAGGTGTATACAATTGTACACCCACATTTCACCAATGCTGTTATGAAGTCACATGTTGGTGAGCCTATTGCCATCCACCAGCCACAATTCAAAACTCCGGGCTGCCACTGAGAATTACCTAATAGAAAAACTAATACTTTGCCTGACCTGGGAATCGAACCCAAGACCCCATGCTCAGCAGTCGCGCTTGGGCCGACTTGACGAATGAGGCAATAATAGCATTGATGAAATGGGTGTGTACAAGTTATAACTTTATACACCTCTGCTTATTCCTTCGGGGAATAGAAGCGTGATGCTAAGTTACTTAAGGTATATGAAGTAGTAAACAATAGACTTATATTGATGTTTGTTCCGCAGTTATTAGTAGGGGGAACTACGAATTAATTTGTTGACGGTAAACTCCCAGTCCCGGGGGACTCGATGAGGGATAACTTCGATGTTATTAAATTGAATGAATGGTATCGATGAAATAAATACGGTTTTATTATGGTTGTATTCGAAAATATCCGGTCCAAATGCTTATCTATATAAGGTCCTAATTTATTAGGTAATTTCCTTTTAAGGGGTCAATGTGTAAGTGATAAGGATTCATTTAAGCAATTCAAATGTTTACAACAATTTTATGTTTTTCTTAATATTCTCCGTTCAAGGAGCAGTTTTCGTCTTGCTAGTACTGTGATAATTACAAATAATTTGTTACATCCATTTAATTCTTAGCTTAAGTGAATGTATTTGAATTATATATATCACGCCTTTCAAAGGAAATTGCCTAATAAATTAGGATATATAATACGTGAAGTAAAAACTTTGTCCTTTTGTATAATAACTTTCGTGAGACACATTCATATTAATTATTGTTTAACGGTTATTACTCACGCGCATTCTTCGGGATTGCCCGACTAGTTTCGAACTCGAACGGAGCCCTTATTCATGAGCTGAGCCCGCGGCGATGTCGCGAGTCAAACTGGCGCTGCACCGCATTTGTCCCTTTAACGAAAATTACGCGGACGGAGGAGTATCAAATTTGGCACAGTGAAACTTTATATTGAGAAGGAGTGCAGAAAGCAAATTATTTTTATATAATAGACATTAGAGAGATATAAAATTATAAAAAAAAAACATTACCCACACTACGATGCGTTTGACACACACATACACATATATTTGACAATAGAACCGTGATAACATTCAAATTCAAATGAATTATGGTCGAACATCGGCGTGGGCGATCATAAGTTCAAATTGTTATGTGAAATTAGAATATTGACTGTTATTCTCCTTTTACGTTTGTAGGTTTCCCTTTTCTAAGCACGCGGTGAGACGGCGCGGTAGGCGCAGTGTTCGAGAGACCGGCTGTTGCATCGCGTGTCGCAGGTTTGATTCCTGCACGGTGCAGATATTTGTATAATCTACAGATAATTCTGGGTGTGTGTGTGAATGTGAGATTATGTGTTTGTAAACGCATCCACGATACAGGAAGAAATTCCTAGTGTGGGGCAACGTTATATAAAGCCCCTGAATAGCATTTTCTTATGGACTGTTTAAGGAAACCTACAGCCGATTCTACATTATTTTTTTTTATATATATATTTTTTTTTTTTTTTTTTTTTTTTTTTTTTTTTTTTTTTTTTAAAACGTTGCCCCACACTAGGAATTTCTTCCTGTTTCGTGGGTGCGTTTACAGACATATAATCTCACAAGCACACTAACACCCAGACCCGGAGCAATTATCCGTAGATCGTACAAATATTTGCTCCGTGCAGGAATCGAACCTGCGACACGCAGCGCAGCAGTCGGTCTCTCGACCACTGCGCCAACCGCGCTGTCATTGGCACATTGGCATCACGCCTGTATTCCCCGAAGGAGTTGACAGAGATGTACACAGTTATACACCCACATTTCACCAATGCTATTATTATATCCCATGTTATATAAATGGTGAGCCTATTGCTATCTACCGGGCACAATTCAAAACTCCGGGCTGCTACTGCGAATTTTCCAACAGAAAAACTCAATAATACTTTGCCCGACCGGGGAATCGAACCCGAGACCTCATGCTCAGTAGTCTTGCTTAAGACCACTAGACCAACGAGGCAAATTAATAATAAATTTTTAGCAGTGATTTTTCAATTAGCAAATTAAATACAGGCGAAATTCTGTGAAGTATGATTTGTACATTAATCGCTTTGCATTTCGTATGTTAGTGCGTTTATTGCGACCCTCCACAATGTTATCAAACAGTTCTTTTGACAGCGAGCTTCTCCCAACCACGGTGATTAATTTTGAAAACAGCCATGTCACACTCGTCTTTGAAGCGAAACCAATGGCCTCCCAATCTTTCCTTTTGCAGTCGCTACTGCACCCAACATAAGTCCAGCAAGGCTCCATCCTGTGCACGTGCCCTAGCCAGCATAGGCACCTCTATTTCAGTAGCGCAGTCAAGCTAGGTAGCTATGCAATTTCTAGGACGCTTTCGTTGGTGACTCTGTCTTGCTGTGATATTCCCAAGACCTTGCGGAGGTAGCGCGTGTGGAAGGTGTTAATTCGACGCTTTATTTTGCATTCAACGTGTTCATCTTAGCTTAGTACAAGAGTATGTTTAAGCTGTTGCCTCGCTCATTAGCAGACACAATAGATTTTTATTGTTACAACGTATAATTCTGAACGTGGCTGAGCCGTAAGGTTAAGATGGACAGCTGAAAGCATGTCATCTTGGTCTATGTGGTTAAATATTTTATTCTAATATACATTAATTTAATTATAAACTGCACCGTGGTTTAGGCAGGTTCTTGGGTCGGGCAAAGTGTTATTTTTTTGTTAGTAAACGTACTTTTGGTAGATGGCAAAAGGCTCATCACCTATTACATGAGACTTAATAACAGCATTGGTGAAATCTAGGTGTACAACTGTGTACACCTCCGCTTACCCCTTCGGGGAATACAGGCGTGATGCTATGTTATGATTTCTAAATTATAAACCTTACTAAAGAAACCTCGGCCCTAAAGGTCCTTATACAAAAAAATCACGTCCACAAATAAATTTTACAGCAATAAAGTGTAGCCTGTGGAGCTAATTCGGAGCTGCCAACACTACATTACCATGAGTTAGCGCAGGAAGCGGATGTGGGCCGTTAAGTTGGCAACACGAATACAAGGTAACTGCATTAGCTTGGTATGGCTGCAAAGATTTTATTAGTTCGGATAATCAGTGTAGGCTGTATGTGTATATGTGTTCTTTTAGTAGGGTAGTGTTATTTTAGTTAGGTTAGCTTTACATAGTGTTGTCATCCGTCTGTGTTTCCCTGGGTTTGTCCAAGTTTAGAGCGTGTCCGGGTACCGTCTGCGCGGGGTTTTACAAATTTGTGGTCCGGGTTTTACGCTATTGACGCATCAACCAAAAGTAGGCCGGAGAAATTACGTCTAAAATGCAAGATAACTAAATCTTTATTACTATTTTCTATTTTTCAAAGAAACATTGAAAAAATAATAGACAAGAACGGGGCTTGAACCCGCGACCTTTGACGTTCCGTGTCATCACTCTACCAACTGAGCTACCTTGTCGTGTTCAAACCTATTGAATTTTCAATCCTCTTTGTATACGTCTTAAGGAGACGCCTGGTGATATTTATCTAGTAATCATTTACAGATTTACTAAACTCAGCGTTACCACTTTACAGTTGTAATTCGCCGAACAACATCCCAATCCTTTATAAATCATATATAATTATATTTTTTAATACATGTTGAGGCCATGTAATGCCTATATTAATTTCTATTTTTCAAAGAAACATTGAAAAAATAATAGACAAGAACGGGGCTTGAACCCGCGACCTTTGACGTTCCGTGTCATCACTCTACCAACTGAGCTACCTTGTCGCGTTCAAACCTATTGAATTTTCAATCCTCTTTGTATACGTCTTAAGGAGACGTCAAAGGTCGCGGGTTCAAGCCCCGTTCTTGTCTATTATTTTTTCAATGTTTCTTTGAAAAATAGAAATTAATATAGGCATTACATGGCCTCAACATGTATTAAAAAATATAATTATATATGATTTATAAAGGATTGGGATGTTGTTCGGCGAATTACAACTGTAAAGTGGTAACGCTGAGTTTAGTAAATCTGTAAATGATTACTAGATAAATATCACCAGGCGTCTCCTTAAGACGTATACAAAGAGGATTGAAAATTCAATAGGTTTGAACACGACAAGGTAGCTCAGTTGGTAGAGTGATGACACGGAACGTCAAAGGTCGCGGGTTCAAGCCCCGTTCTTGTCTATTATTTTTTCAATGTTTCTTTGAAAAATAGAAATTAATATAGGCATTACATGGCCTCAACATGTATTAAAAAATATAATTATATATGATTTATAAAGGATTGGGATGTTGTTCGGCGAATTACAACTGTAAAGTGGTAACGCTGAGTTTAGTAAATCTGTAATGATTACTAGATAAATATCACCAGGCGTCTCCTTAAGACTTATACAAAGAGGATTGAAAATTCAATAGGTTTGAACACGACAAGGTAGCTCAGTTGGTAGAGTGATGACACGGAACGTCAAAGGTCGCGGGTTCAAGCCCCGTTCTTGTCTATTATTTTTTCAATGTTTCTTTGAAAAATAGAAATTAATATAGGCATTACATGGCGTCAACATGTATTAAAAAATATAATTATATATGCTTTATTACTATATTAATTTTAAATTTGTATTAAAATTAATAAAAAGTTAATTCATAAAATTTTATCTATAAGTAATATCTTAGGTTTTCGCGATCACTACACATTATAATAAAACAACTTTTAACCGGATTAATCGCGTGTGCGTTTTTGTTTTTCCTGACGTTTCGAACACTTTGCAGTGTTCGTGGTCACAGGAGGATTGGAAGACCAATAATACACGCGATTAATCCGGTTAAAAGTTGTTTTATTATAATTTAAACTATTATTTATTTTATTGAGTAACTTTAATAAAACGCTATTGATATGTCCGGATTTCAAGCTCCGAAATCCAGATTTTTGCACGTTTTTGTTTTTCCTGACGTTTCGAACACTTTGCAGTGTTCGTGGTCACAGGAGGACTGGAAGACCAATAATACACGCGATTAATCCGGTTAAAAGTTGTTTTATTATAATTTAAACTATTATTTATTTTATTGAGTAACTTTAATAAAACGCTATTGATATGTCCGGATTTCAAGCTCCGAAATCCAGATTTATTACTTTACATAAATGTTATGTAGCTTATGGCTATATATAAGCTATTATATTGCTTTAAATTATTTAAAATAGTGACGAATTTTTTTTTGTGGAAATAAAAATACGGACGTCAGCAGGATTCGAACCTTCGCCTCTCGGATAAATATTCCAGGCGCTCGGACCGAATAAGCCATCTCGACATCTTCGAGAGGTCGAAATAACTTAAAAAAATATAACTTTAGAAATCGCTTAGCATGCGCGAGAGCGTTTGAAAAAAAAAAACTGTAATACTAATGTTATAAATTTAAGTGGAAAGAAAAATACGGTCGCGATCAGGATTTGAACCGGCGACTCCCGGATAAATACTCCAGGCGCTCTGACCGCTACGCCATCTCGACCATTGCTCGCTACTCCAAATTCTTCTTCCACATTTAATACGTCTTTTGGTGACGTTATAGCTATCTATTCAGTCCCTATACAGATGACTGTAGACCCGTGGGGTTAGTCTTGAAACTAATACCAATTCCGATCCAATTCCAATTTTAAATAGACACTTAAAAACAACGCGTAATATAAAGTTTAACTTACCTACAGTATAGTTGCCTCAATTTTAAAGCATGTTGTATTCATAATATCCCGAATCTTTATTATATTTTAAACATTTTGGCATTTAAAAGTACGAACTGATATATTTCCAATGTCAATCGAGATGAATTATTTTCAAGAGTAAGCCCACAGAACTGACACCACACTTAATGCGTTCCACAAAGATATATTTGAAATAGTGATGTTGTTTAATCAAATCTTCACAAGTATGTTAGAACACGAATTTCGAATCCTACCTTAGAATCTGCAACACGTCAATGTAGTTGTATATTGTGGTTAGTAACCACAATATACAACTACATTGACGTAGTGTGTGTTTTATATGTATGCGTGTGCGGCCATGTTTGTTTACGTTCATCGCACATGGCAGCGGCCTACGTCATCATGTTATGTTTGTATTACAGTAATGTACGCGGTATCTGCATCATGAAACATGGAAGATTCAATATATACTTGTAAAATACAGTAGTTTAGTGGCATCAAGCGCGGTTGTTGAGCGTGACGTCTTGGGTTTGATTTCCGGGTCAGGCAAAGTATTATTGGGTTTTTGCGTTAGAAGGTTCTCAGTAGCAGCCCGGAGTTAGGAAGTTGCCGGTGTGACATCCTTGTACTTCGGAGAGCGCATAAAGCCGTCGGTCTTGCGAATGATCTGACTCCGGTGGTGTCGGATAGCCATCCCATCGGACTATGAGAGTAAAGGAAGAGTGAGTGCACCTGGAATGATGCCCGGTAAATTTGCTATAAGCTGTAAATAAGTAACTGGAGGCACGGTAGTACCCCCGCCAAGACGAGCCGAAGGAAGCGGGGCACTACTAACCTTTTCTAGACACGTTTCATCGTATTTTCAAACCGTCAAAGCATCGTTCTGGATAATGCTAGAAAGCTAAAATTTTCAGAATAAGATGTACTCTACATACTTATCAAACACACCAAGTATCATTATTCTCTACCTATAAGCCCTGACTACAAACTCCAAAACTTGGTTAAAAAGTATGGCTTGGCCGTTATAAATGTGGTACAGTCTCTTGACTGTACCACATTTATAAAAACACTCACATGCTCTTGTATGTAGTGCTATATACTTTGGACAGGCCTCGGCAGGAGCTCAGCTGTGAGTTTGGCTCTACAAGACATTTCTTAACTTTTAACATTGAAAGCATGATGAACTTAGTAATATCTTAGGTTTTCGCGATCACTCCGCATTATAATAAAACAACTTTTAACCGGATTAATCGCGTGTATTATTGGTTTTTGTTTTTCCTGACGTTTCGAACACTTTCCTGCGACCACGACCTATTATTACAAATACAAATAATTTATTGGAACAAAAACAAGGTCATAATACAGTTGTGTACGATAACAGCTACATTGTTTGAAAAAACTGTGTCGCAGCTATTAACGCTCACCTTCGAAAAGACTGAGACATCAGCGTTCCAGCAAAATAATAAAAATACTAAATAACTTAAAAATAAAAGACAAATGGCGCGCGTGTGTGTGTGTGTGTGTGTGTGGGTGTGTGAGAGAGTGTGCGTGTGGCGTGTGTGTTGTCAGTTTTGGCGTGAGTATATTTGTGGGCTAATTTATGTTTGTAATTTGTGTGAGAGATTTGAAGGGATTTTGAGGTTATTTTTATTATTATTTCTAATTCTTCATAAGTAAGAGTATGAAGCTATTTATCCGTCAGTATTCTACACTCTCTAAGGGTAAGTGGATAAATAGGAAGTTTTTTATTTTTCTCCGTTATATAAAATGGGACTCAGAATTTAATAATGATTTCTCGCTACAACAATGATTACTGATTCTATCTTATTATAACATTATGAACTTGTGAGTGTGGGCAACCGATTTACACGAAATGTTTATGATGGGATCTACATTACATAAATGTAAACTTAATATATAACTAACGTACCCAATTTCAATTAATATAGACCATCTATTACAATTTAATGTAACGATTGAAAACAACTATAAATTGACGAGGTTCATCATACCGCCATGTTTTTATTAATTATATCGTAGCATGCTCCCCACTGCGATGTTCATTAAGGTTATTAAGATCTATTAATTGTTGATTTCAATTCGTTTAAATACCTACGTCAGTTATCCTTTATTACGATTTATGATGAAATAAATCTAGTATTTTAATCTGACTGTCGTGGTTTTTACAGGCCCAACTCTTGAGCCACAAGTTGTGGATTAAGTCTGGCATGACGTACCAATGTGACTTTTTCAATTTCTTATGTACTTTCTTAGTTATTTTGAGACACCAAAGACATAAAACATCGTGATGAAACCTGGACGGTGAGCTAGTGTGTTAATGCTCGTGCCTATTCCCGCCTAGCCCAATTCTGAGCTAGATCTGAGCGTTTCTTAGTTTCGGAGGGCATGTGTAAACCGTCGGTTCTAACTGTTCTGAATGATGGCCAAGTCAGAGGCCTAGGAGCTCTTGAGTCAAGGTTTGCTTCTTAAAAATAAAAGAAGAATAAATTAACTGGTCATGACACCCAGTAGCCGGACTTGCAACATTTAGACCAACGAGGGAGTGAGATATATTTTGGCCTACAAACTCAGGTTTATTAGCTGTATTGTGAGTATTTCGTGAGTTTGTCTATGATTGGTGGATTTGAATATTTGTACGAGGTTCACCTACTATTTCTCCTACCACCGATTTCTTATACAAATATAACAAGTCCGAATTAATATTTGAATGCATAGGTATGAGGTGTCTGAATACAATCTGAGATAGTTGTTGGAATCGAATCCCTGCCAGTAGTACAGTGATAGTTTTGCTCTAATGATATTAAATAAGAAAAAAAACCACATGAGAATACTACTTTACTCTCTCATTAATCTCACTATCCTATATTGCCTGGGATAATGTAAGGATTCCATCGATACCCCATACATCATTTAGAAGTTATAGTGGAATTAAGAAACTCACAATCGTACATACTTACATGAACCCTAAAAACATAACAATCTTTCAAAGATAAATCTTTGAAAAGCATTAACGCATGCTTAGCGAACTCTAAAGTTATTATATACGTATTATGCATTTACCTTAACAATTAAAGATAAATCTTTGAAAAGCATTAACGCATGCTTAGCGAACTCTAAAGTTATTATATTATGCATTTACCTTAACAATTAAAGATAAATCTTTGAAAAGCATTAACGCATGCTTAGCGAACTCTAAAGTTATTATATTATGGAATTACCTTAACAATTAAAGATAAATCTTTGAAATGCACTATATAGCGCCTGGAGTATTTATCTGGGAGGCGCAGGTGCGACCGTATTCTTTTTCCATTAAATATAAAAACAATCTTTGTTGGGCAGTCGTGTAAAAATATTTGTAGTAACATCCTAGGTTTTCGCGATCACTACACATTATAATAAAACAACTTTTAACGGGATTAATCGCGTGTATTATTGGGTGGAACACTTTGCAGCGTTCGTGGTCAATAATACACGCGATTAATCCGGTTAAAAGTTGTTTTATTATAATAAAAATATTCGATCACAGCCCTAAAAGTCGGCTGAAAAGCGCATGAAATCAATAAAATAAGTTTGTATGAAAAATTAAAATGTATCTTATTATGTTATTATCTATCTTCGATATATTCGATATTTTTACAAATTTGTAGGTACTTTCGCGTTCTTCAGTAATATTTTGGACTTATCTTACCTACACGATGTTTAAGTAAGTAATAAAATACTCAATCCGAATATAGTGTCTCATTTACTTCTCCTAAGTATTTGGCAAAATAGTATCTATAATCAAAACTATCCGATCTAGATATTTACGTACACCACTTGTAAACAAAACATGTTCAAACTCTTTGAAATAACCGCCGAATTTCATCAAATCCAGCTTTCTGAAAAAGTGCCGTCGTATCATTATGGATATCTCGTCAAACGAACGTGGCAAAAAACAATATTGTAACAGAATTCATAATCTATTAAACGAAGAATTAACATTTCGTAACTTGAAGTAAAAATGTACAGAAATCTCACTTTGAACAACACGCGATAATTAACATAAGAGTTAATTACTATTTTTCAAGGAAATATTGAAAAATCATAGACACCTATCGCCATGCGTCTCCTTAAAGACGAATACAATGAAGCTTGAAATTTAATAGAATCGAACAATGATACGGTAGCTCAGTCGGTCGGACGGTAGGTCAGTGATGACACGGAATGTCAAGGGTCGCGGGTTCAAGCACCGTTCGGTTCTAATATTTTTCAATATTTCCTTGAATTTTTTTTATTCATATAGGCATTACATGGCCTTAACGAGTGTAAAACATATTCATTATAACAGAAGAGTTACTAAAATATTATTGTTCAACGGTTATTACTCACGTGCAATCTTCGGGATTGCCCGACTAGTTTCGAACTCGAACGTAGCCCTTAGTCATGAGTCGAGCCCGCGGCGATAGTAGTTTGACTCACAACATCGCACCAGGCTCAGCTCATGACTAAGGGCTCCGTTCGAGTTCGAAACTAGTCGGGAAATCCCGAAGATTGCACGTGAGTAGTAACCGTAGAACAATAAATAGACTATTTATTTCTATCCATGTACACAATAACATATGGTAAGCCATGGCTCTTCTCAACCAATTCAAACTCAGCTCTATTATGCTAACATATTCACGCCGTCGGACCAAAGGGATGATCAGAATATTAAAGCTAAATTCTTGGCCGTGTGACTAAGAGCTCTCAGATAGCCATCTCGAATTGCTGAGGTGTTTGCATGTACTGTATAAACAGCATAGTAGGTACATTAGGCCGTAAATCTGTGGTAAGACTGACTTTGAGCTGGCCTATCCTAGTAGGGAGATTGTATGGTATGTGAGATTAGCTTATACTGGTTTTTTTACCATTGATGTGCGGCCTACTGTACTAAAACGCCATCATAGTTTTAACTACTCAATTAGACTAAAATGGGCGGGACTAAACTCCAAATAAAATTGGACTAGTGTTCGCAGGCGCGGGTGCTGAGCTTGAGATCTTGGGTTCTGTTCCCGGGACGGGCGAAAACACACAGCATACCTCCTTCCTTCTAATATTTTTACATCCGGCTAAAGATAATTAGAGCTAGTATTGTTTTATAAATCAGTTGGCAGGTTCAAATCCTGCCTAAAATTTTTCTTTCAACCCAAAAAATTACAACATTATTTTGGCCTGTTTCTATTTGACTCAACATTTTAGATAACACTAAACATAGTATTATGTATATGCATACATACCATTAGGTAAGTTCCTATAAGTGTGAAATTTATTCTTTTAGGTTTTGGTTACGCTTATCGATGCCAAGTCTTTGATTACATTTTTTACACTTTTCATTGATTACACTGGCTATCGACAACGCGTGTCGATGACTGCTTTATAGCAGCTGACAACGCGCGTCGTCGACGCTCGGTGGCAGTCGTCGACTCTCGGTGGCAGTCGTCGACGCTCGGTAGCAACCGTCGACGCTCGGTGGCAACCGTCGATGTTCGACTGCAGCCGTCGACTGCAGTTGAGCGTCGTCGACGACGCATGGCTTGTATGTTAGAGTCCTAAGGACGTTACCGTTTCATGTCATCGCTAGCATGACGTAAAATTTAATAATATATTTAAACAAAATATCCTTTGGAACTCTTCTATCTCAATATTTTTCTATATAACACTAATAGTCGGTTCCGAATCACAAGAAAAACGTAAAAGCTTTATTAAGCCATAAAATGCATTTTTCAAACGAAAATATTCATAAAATTCACTTCAAACACCATAACAAAATCAAAGCAACAAACTACATTACGCCATCACTGCACATCCAATCCAGTTACCATAAAGAGTCATCAATTTTCCCATAGGTGGCGCCACGGGTGAAACTAGTCTTGGCAGATTTAGCTGTACCCTAGACACGTATGGACGGAAACGTCTGCATTCCTAGACAGACCGACGATGGCCTGGGTGAAAATGACCCATAAGTTGTCTCAAGCTTGTACGTAATTTTACACAAGTATTTATGGAGTCTCTGGGTAGGATGACGACATATTGGTAACGATTCTCTTGCACATAAACATTTTTTTTTAGTATCGTTATATTAACAATAAACAATATCAGAAAACATTCATAATAAAACAACTTTTAATCGGATTAATCGCGTGATTAAATATAATATAAATATTTTTTAAATCAACTGTTTTGACGCCTAACGCCTTAGTGAACCTGCGACACAAACGCTACAAAGTGTTCGAAACGTCAAAAAATAATTACACTCGTGATTAATCCGGTTAAAAGTTGTTTTATTACGAATGTTTTTTTGTATTGTTCTGTTTGATTAGTATTCAATGTAACAGATAGATGAGACCAATAATTATTGTAAGTGTTGTCTTTTCAGGGTGCACCTCTCTAAGATGAATTTTCAATATTGTCAAAAGCATGTCAGGACTCAATAACTTACAAGAAAGGTTAAACATTTTCGCTTTAGTTCAAAGTAATTGTTATTTACTCATCATATTTTTTTGGTTGTTTCCTCTCTGATCAAAAGACAGTCATGAGGATTGCCAACAGACGTGAAATCTTAAAACTATGAAAGTTTTTTTTTCGAATGACATGTTGGTGACGCGAACCCATGATTTTCCTCTACAAAAAAAAAACACCCAACGAGCCCAAAGAAGTTTTCACATCAAAAAATATTTTTCTATCTAGAGCATATATTTATCTGAACGTCTCTGGACGGAAGTTAAGTGCACTGTATGCCGTCGATCTTAGCTTTTATCCATTGCTATTTGTTGAAAAAACATAAGAAATTGACTGCTAGTAAAAAGAAATGTTCAATTTTTAGTCAAGTCGGTGCGTAAGAGAATAGTCACCATTACCTTGTGTATGTAGGAAGTAAGGCAGATGCTTTGTTTAAGGTAATATTATGAGACAAGTATATTGTGCATTGTTCTAAGTTAACAAAAGATCACCATTTGCCCTAATGAGCACCTTCTCTCGCTTTAAAATTATGAGTCAGAGAGAGAGACGAGAATATTAATTATGTATATAATATACATAGTCTAGGCTTACCTCAGATATGTGTTGTCATGTACTTTACTTCAGGTATTTCGGCACCATCCATGATCATAATACGTTGGTATTGTGGTCGCAAGCGCGGCTGCTTAGCCTGGGTTCTTATCGTGTGGTTGATGAACAATCTAGTGTAAGAGTTTAAACCGTCCGTAGGCCTCTGACATGGCTTTCAACAGCATCAACGGACGAGACGGTTGGGTGCACATCACAATACGGAATCATTAATAACAACATCAAATATCCGTCTGTCAGGACATTATTAACTGTATATGGGACCAATGACATTGTTTTATTTATCTTATTGCTCTATGATCACGTGTGGGGTGAGTAGGGTTCGATCAATATGTTTGTGTTTCAGATGAGACGAAAGAAGAGCTATTTAATAAATAACAGTAATAAACTAAGAAATATTAAAAGTAGGTTTATACCTAAATAAAAAACCCTTAAATCTGCGAATCTGACTCGTCTACGGAGGATTCCGCACAAACTTGTATTTATATAGTTAGTCCATCACGGATATCGGGTATCGAAAATGTATGCAGAAATGACAATCGGATTAATCGCGTGTATTATTGTTTTTTTTTTTTTTGTTTTCCTGACGTTTTGAACACTTTGCAGCGTTCGTGCTCGCAGGAGGACGCGATTAATCCGGTTAAAAGCTGTTTTATTATAATGTGTAGTGATCGCGCAATCCTAAGATATTACTATTTAACTCTGTAGTTAGATAAAAACAAAACTCCCATATATGTCACGGTTGATTCTCAAAATACAAATGATTAGGGGCTGAGTGGCTGCGTCCGTAGGAATGCAACCTTATAATGAATCCCTACACGTAACAAAACTCCGGTGGAAGGCTTCGGCCGCGGCTGGTTACCACCCACCGGATGAAGCCGTGCCGTGAAGCAACCTAGTTGGGTTTCGGGATGTAGTCCGATGCAACCGTTGTGGGAGACGGGTCTGGGCAGTTGCATCAACTCCCCAACAAGTTCTCCGTGTTGGTGCCGGCGAGTTGGTGACCAACCGTAGATCCACTATTGATAAAAAGAAAGCAAGTGTAAGCTAGCAATAATAATAAAAAAAAGTGATGATACGACGAATTTATAATTATTGGATTTTCTTACCAAATTTCAGATTCTAAGGTCAATAGTAAGTTTTGATTAACTGGCAAGTATCAAATATAGTACTTAAATAGACGGATTACATCGCGCCGACGCGGTTTGAGTCGCGACATCGTTAAATTTAGTTCATTCTTTAAACTTGATATCAATCACATTAAGTTAAGTCTGTGGGTAGATATCAATGTTTCTTTGTGTTTTGCAAGAACAATAATAAACCAACAATGTACTCTTATAGAACAACATCTAAGGCCCCGTTAGTTGTTTTGTAGTCTATAAGATGTAACACAACAATTTTAATTTTCGTATAAAAGCTTTCGTGTGACATAATTAATGTAAACGGTTACAACTCACGTGCATTTTCCGGGATTGCCCAACTAGTTTCGAATTCGAACGGAGCCCTTAGTCATGACTTAGTTTGACTCGCGATAACGTCGCGGGCTCTGCTCATGACCAAGGGATTTCGAAACTAGTCGAGCAATCCAGAAAAATGCACGTGAGTAGTTTATGTATAAAAACTTTCGTGAGACACATTCATATTAATTATAGTCAACGGTTATTACTCACGCGCATTCTTCGGGATTGCCCGACTAGTTTCGAACTCGAACGGAGCCCTTAGTCATGACTTAGTTTGACTCACGACATCGCCGCGAGCTCAACTCATGAATCGAGAAATCCCGAAAAATGCACGTGAGTAGTAACCGGTGAACGATAATTGTAAATAAATCTTAGTTTGTTTTGTATTATTTATGAAATAAATAAAAATATGTCCTACAGTATTATTTTGAGCTTCTCTAACACGCTGTATATTAGTTTACTAATTAATATACATTGTACGTAGTAGATAAGCACATAAGTGCAAGCTGTGAAGTTTCTAGCTTAACTCGCGAACACCGTTCAACTTGGAATTGACTTAGAGCTAACTTTAGTCTTCGATACAAATTGCGACGCAAATGTCTTATTTGTAAACACTATGTTCACTGTTTACCATGTTTCTACTTTGTTGAGGATTAACACTAGATAAAGCGGTTAAGTGGAAGATTTCCAGTGTTCCAGAGCATGAACAACATTTTATATGTTCTACACAATTTTGTTTATTTTGTTATCTTGTTTATACAAGGTGAGCAAACGATAAAAATATTTATATTCATCTTAATTGCTTTAAAAACTCTACGGGTATTTAGTATCCAAATTTTCACGTTCAAATATTAGCGGGTTTTTCAGAATAAACCCTGTAATATAATAATATACTCCGGACTGAATTTTCTGTCATGGCGGCGTATCTCCACGGAGATAAGCCAAGTACGCAGTAGATATTATAGTGCACAAGTTTATGCGCAAACACAGGTGCACTCCCTCTTCCTTCACTCAAATAGTTCGATGGGACGGCAATCCGACACGACCGGAGAGAGATCAGGCGCAGGACTGACGGCTTTGCGTGCTCTCCGAAGCACGGGGGTGTCACACCACCTTTCTGACTCCGGGCTGCTACTGAGAATTTCTTAACAGAAAAACCCAATAACACTTTACCTGACCTGGGAATTGAACCCAGTACCTCACGCTCGGCAGCCCCGCTTCCGACCACTAGACCAACGAGGCAGTTAAAATAAACCTTGTAATGCCCCGAACGACTTTAAGAAGTTGTCGACATTGGCGTCAGCAAACTAAACTAAAAATTCGAAGTTCATCATCATACTTGCCCTTATCCCAATTTATTTGGGGTCGGCGCAGCATACCTATATCTGGCATGCTGCTAAAGTTTTGGCTATGTTTTATGACCGGCCGCCTGCCTGACGTCAACCCTCATTGGGAATGCTGTTGTTGGTGGTAACCGCCACCGATACGGTCTCCTTCTATCTAGCTATGTCACACCAAATGTTATCCATGCGCCAGGTTCTGCTGTTATCCTAATATCACACTCCACTAACTGGGCCAATATGAAGTTAGCAAACTAAATTAAATTTAGAGCGGTCCTGTATTTTTATAACCGTTATTATAACTGTACACAACTAGGAATATAGTTAAAATTCACCAATACTGTTATTAAGTCCCATGTAGTAGGTGGTTAATAGACTGCCTCGATGGTCCAGTGGTCCTATGCGCGACTGCTGAGCATTAGGTCTCGGGTTCGATTCCCGGGTCGGGCAAAGTGTGATTGAGATTTGCTGTTAGAAAATTCGTTGTAGCAGCCCGGAGTTTAGAATTGTGCCCGGTAGATAGCAATAGGCTCACCACCTATTACATGGGACTTAATAACAGTATTGGTGAAATGTGGGTGTACAACTGTGTAGGTACACCTTTGCCTACCCCTAAGAATACAGGCGTGATGCTATGCTACATGATGGTAGTGTCCTATCTCTCTATAGTAGTGACGTTGCCAACCCTATCGAATCCACAGCATTTTGACCCAGAATTACTAATAACAATCCCATGTCTGCGTGTCACGTCATTATTAGCAACATATGGTACACAGGGTTGCCACGCGTTTTTGTGTCCCCTCAATTTTGGGCTTCGTTATCTTTGGCAACGGTTGACTTCCTCTTAATTGGGTAGCACCCCTCGTAGACCGTGAAGATATGATTACGATGATGAAGTGGGCTTATTTATGATTTTAATTACTTCTATTTTTAGGTCAATGTGGGGCTGTTTATTGGACGATTGGGAACTGACTTTAGTAGGTATACACACATTATAACATGTTCAAATCCGAGATTTTGATCAAAATACACACACATGATAGATAGGCAGTAATAGTAATGTTTTTGGAAAGAAAAATATTTTCGTGAGCGGGATTCGAACCTGCGTCTCCGGCATAAATACTCCAGGCACTCTGAACGCTAAGTCATCTCGACCTGCTCACTACCACTAATTCTTCTTCCACATTTTAATACGTCTTTTGGTGACGTCACGCCGTTTTTTTTCCACAAAAAAATTATATCTTTAGAGTTCGCTATGCATGCGTTAATGATTTTCAAAGATTTATCTGTGCAGGCAGAGTTGTACGGTCACAGCAAAAGAGCAGAAAGTAAATAATAAAATTAGTCTTTTTTCTACGTATAATAATTTTCATGAGGCATATTCATATTAATTACCGTCGCCCAAATTTCAACAGAGACGGTGGTTGGACACTGCCTCCTGTCCGGAAACCAGATTTAAAGTCTACGTCATGTAAAAGTGTGTTAAGTGTGGAGTGTGACACAGTCAGCGCTGTATGCACCATCGGTACCACGGGTACGACGAATGACGGGTATAACGAATACTCCCGATGGCGGCACCAAGTACATCATCGAGCGAAGCGGCCATGCGGCACGATGCAGCACCAATCTGACTCGCGACATCGCCGCGGACTCAACTTATGATTAAGGGCTCCGTTCGAGCTCGAAACTAGTCGGGCAAACCAGAAGAATACACGTGAGTAGTACCGGTGAACAATAATTAATATAAAATTTGTCTTTTTATATTTGCACCAAATATTAAGAAAAAGAAATAACATCACGATAACATTTTGATACATTAATAAACACTTACATTAGTAGTGCTAAAATTACTTAAATGCATTTCACGTCTAGGTTTCAAAGCTTTATGTAAATTACTGCACACATGACAGCATTACAAAAACAAAATACGCCTTGCCAAGTGTCCTGCCCAACTACATTTCAGTTCCATCACTCATTTTCCAACGAATTGGTAATGGTTTAAATCTACAAGGTGGTCTTATTTGTAACTTGTTCTCACCACCAATTAACCCCAATGTTTACACCAATACCATAAAAAAACCCATAAATCATAGAGCAAAAAACCATAACTAAACAGGATCCATTAAAAAGTTCGCCCAAATACGATATCAGGATAACCTCATCCCGATTTCAAAACAAATGTAGGTACAGTTCAGGAAATCGAATGATTAAATACCTTAACTCTAATTCCGCATTAGAATAAGGATTGGAATAATCCTTCTTGGTCGAAAATTGTTTGTCGTATTTTAATATACATAAAATTTGAGTTAATTGCATACATGGAGGATATGTTATGTAACAGTAAAGTTCACCTAAGTATTGATTATATTATTAAATGACAAAAAGCACTACAATAAAAAAAAACTGAATTTTAACTAAACTCGCGACAATTTAAGAAGTCCGATGTGACGTTTATCATTTTACCTTTGTATGAACGTCAGAAATTGAAAAATCTAATTCATAATCCTAAATAATTACTATGTTACCCATCACTATAACAACGAGTATCATTCGTAAACCTCAAGTATAACCATATATTGCAAAAATGCACTCAAAAAAGAAACGTCAAATCGGACTTCTTAGATTGTCGCGAGTACAATATATATACTATGATCTTTTGTTATTGTATTATTTGTCAAATTAAGATCTATGACAGTCGTTATGGGTAGTCAGAGGCCTGAAAGTCTGACGACCAGTCATACCACGAGATATCGTGTTACCCAGTAATTGGGTTGTGGAGGTCAGATAGGCAGTCGCTCTATGTAAAATACTGGTATTAAGCTGCATCCGGTCTGACTGGAAGCCGACCCCAATGCAATTGGGAAAAGGTTAGGCAGATTGATCTTTTGTTATTGTATAATAGCTATCGTGCGACACTACCATATGAATTCAACGGTTATTACCTACTCACGTGCATATTTCGGGATTGCCCGAATAGTTTCGAGGTGAACATTAGTAAATACTTTGACTAAGTCAAACGAGAAGTGTGTAGGTGGTTCATGATTCCATTTCCTGGACTGTACGTAACCGGGCATCGAACCGGCTCATAAACACGTGCATCCGATTCGATGCCAAATGAGAATATGGGTGCATGCCAAATAGCATGGTGTGATTGTGCTGTAATATGGCCATTCTATTCGAATTGCCAAATCGATGTCGCTTTTAGTGTTAGAAGTGTGAATTCGGACCACGGTTTGTACTAGCCGTGATTACTATGTGTTGATATTATGTGACTATGTATTTAATAGATTCAGGCATTATCTTGCAGAAGTCAGTTACAATTCGCTAGCTCGCATTCTGTATAAAGAGATCGCAAGGCGATTGGTCGAAATTTTTTGATGCCCTCCTCTAGTTTTAATTTAGTTTTTATTTTTTATTTGTATTGTAATAGTTTTAAATCTTTGCTCTGTACATTTTTCGTATTAGGTTTTAGTTCAGATTTTTGCTATGTATGTAATAAATCCAGTTACAATGGACGCAAATAAAAACAATATATACTTACAGATAAATCTTTTTGAAAAGCATTAACGCATGCTTAGCGAACTTTAGTATGGTGGAAAAAGAATACCGTCGTGAGCAGGATTTGAACCTGTGCCTCCCGTATAAATAATCCAGGCGTTCTGACCGCTAAGCCATCTCGGCCTCTGCTCACTACCACTAACACTGATGGTGTGTAAAGCTATGTCAGAAACCTGCGGGTAGTTAAAACTCTGTCACTAGGTTGTTCTTCAACCACACAATAAGAAGAAGACTTCAAAGTCATTACACTTTCCTATAATTAAAACTGCTCATCATTTGAAATGAATGTCGCATCTGTCATTCAATCTTCATGACGTACGGCAGTACATTACAGAGCAATCCCAAGATATTAATATCCCCAGACATTGCTCTCGTATAAGGAGAGCATTGATATTGAAACACATGTTTGATGATAGAAACAACATTAGTATCGTTATGGAGCTATTTTGTTTTGAAGACGTAAGAAAGTGATATATTATATTAATAATCTATATTATGTTATCATTAATTTAATAATCTATATTACACCCATATTCATTTTTAAGTGAAAGAAATTTTACTTTTTATGAAATTAATTAATTTATTGGAAATGTTTAAAATAAGGATTTATGAGAATATGAATAAGAATATTTATTTGTATAAAAGCATGGTATATAAGGTGTCACAATCAGTTCAATTTGATCACATGTTTAGCTAGAGTATTGTAGAGTATTATATTATTGTCAATTAATTATTAATATAATAATTAATTATTTTTGTAATTATAACCGAGTAGTTGCAATAAATTTTCATTTCCAGAAATTGTTAATGCTATAAAAAATATTTCTTATTTAACCATTTGTGCAATTTAATTTTAAACTGTGTAGTATTTTAAGGTTTCAGTGTACACGGTATCTTATTATAAATGCGCACACACACGGCTAAGCAACTTTTATTATATTGTGTTAGTCTTGGGATGTCACTAAGTACAAGCCTATGTGGGTTTCTCCGATTCCGAGGATTTATATCATTAATTGTTTTAAATTAATCTTTTTGCTTCCATACAAACATGCATATTTCATAAATATAAAGACATGGTAACAGTAATAAGGCAAGCTCCTTAAATATAGGTTGACACGATTCATCCTGCTGAAGTACGCATTTGCTCTAATACACTTTTTTTACGCGACAAACGCTCTATTGACGTCAGTACTATTACCCCACAACATAACTCAATAACGCAGCACTGATTCTGATTTGTTAATACGATGTCTATGTATAAGCCGTTTTTTTTTCTTATCGGATCGCGACTTCACGATCTTCACACGGAACAACGTCAAAAATCGACTGACTGACTTATTTAAAAAAAAGTGAATAAAAAAAAAAACGATCGAATGAGTTGGAAATATGAAATTAGTAATTTTACATCTAATCTAATCTAATTTATTTATTTATATATATATGGTCCTAATTTATTAGGTAATTTCCTTTGAAAGGGTTAATGTATAAGTCAAATACATTCACTTAAGCTAAGAATTAAATGGATATAACAAATTATTTTTAATTACCATAGTACTAGCAAGACGAAAACTGCTCCTGGAACGGCACATTAAGAACAATATAAAAATGTTGTAAAAATTTGAATGATGGCTTAAATGAATCCTTATCACTTACACATTGACCCGTTAAAAGCAAATTACCTAATAAATTAGGACCTTATATAAATGAAAATGTGTGATTTACACAATAAAATATTTTAAGTAAGTATGCTTTGAAATAAGGTGTATACAACATCTCGCTTCTTGCTGTTATTGAGTAACAAATTAAGCTTAGTTTAATTATATATTGAAAAATAAACCTAGTTCCTTTTCTAATTCCAGTAATGAACGGGTTCGAATTATTAAATCGTAACATGTTCAAGAGATGTTTATGTTGATCCTAAGAAAATGTTCAAATTTTTTTAAATTTATTTTTTAAACAAAACGTTGCCCTACACTAGGAATTTCTGCCTGTATCGTTTACAAACTTATAATCTCACAAGCACACACGCACACCCAGACCTGGAGCAATATTTGCTCCGTGCAGGAATTGAACCTGCGACATGAAACGCAGCGGTCGGTTTCTCGATCACTGCACCAACCGCGCTGTCAAGTCATTTTGTAATAGCGTCATATTTGCTGCGTTCGTGGTCGCAAGAAGGCTACCACGAACGCTGCAAAGTGTTCGAAACGTCAAAAACCAATAATACACGCGATTAATCCGGTTAAAAGTTGTTTTATTATAATGTGTAGTGATCGCGAAAACCTAAGATATTATTATCTTAAAATTATTAAAGATAGGGATACTAATGAGCCTGCTTTAAAATTGAGATAATCGTGATGTGGGTAAATTTATTTGAACATTACACATTGTTATTTAATTGCCTTGTTGGTCTAGGGGTCCCAAGCGCGATGAAATGTGGGTGTACGAGTACAACTGTGTACACCTCTGCCTACCCCTTCGGGCAATACATTTATACAGGCTATATATATATTTAGCATTGGAATTGGATTGAAATCGGTATTAATGTCAAGAGTAACCCCACTGGTTATGAAAGTTAGTACATAGGGCCAAAAATAATGCATCGATCATAAACAACTTTTACATAGCATTACGTTATGCTTAAGTCTCGTGTAATAGTTGAAAGAATGAAAGAAAGAACGAAAGAAAGTTCATGGTGAGAACGTTCTAACAGAAAATCAAAATAAAACTTTGCTCGACTCGAACACCGAACGACGAACTCGAGAATCGAACCCATGATCTCTCAGCAGTCGCATTTCCGACCACGACACCAGGCGGTCTTCGAAAAATCTTGCAAACTTTCATGCGTGTTTTTTATATTATAAATGGATCCTCGTTTGGCCACCGACTTATCTGATGGTGTGAAGATGGAATACGTAAATCCTATTCACTCTAGCATTTCATATGAGGTTGATTTATTTGTTGTTTTTTTTATCTTTTCTTTAATATGTTTAGTTTAAAACATAGCCTCCGTTAGCTCAATAGCTGTTAGAAAATTTGCACGCCGAAATAAGCGGCAGAATAGGAGATACCTACAATTATTAATAAACACCTATTATGTACCTTATTCGAGCAAATAAATAGTTTTATTTTGGATATCAATAAAATGTATGACAGCAAAGTACACAAAAAAAAAAACTAATTAAATATCTCACAACTACCAATGATTTTATAAACGTCTCATTGACAACTCTCCGCAATTTAGTTACCAAGTGTTGTTCCAACACTAATTGAAACGAACCCTTCACTTGCTAACGCAACATCAAACACACATCATGTACATATATTACACACTTCAAGAAACACAAGACACGGCGTCCCTAATCATTAATCCTTCCTTTGATCCGATGAGTGGGCTTCCACTGCTCGTCGAGGGCTATCGTCCTTTCAAGATGGACGGACTAAAGGTACAAATAAGTCAATAGTTGAAAAAATATTGTTTGACCGTGAGATACCATTATATTAAAAAAAAAACTTTTACTTTTATTACTATACTATCTGTGCCCACGACTCCGGCCGCGTGGATGTCGTAAATTAACACCACGTCTGGGGACTAAGCTATGTATTTTTTACGGAAACAAACATTTCTGAACCTACTTCTTTTCTAATTTATTCGGCTATTTATTTATTGATTTATTTGTTTATTCATTTAATAGTTTCCCATATGAGCGAGGGTCATTCTTCCGCGGAAAATTGTAACACCGCGATTGATATATGGACAACGCTATGTAGTGAGTTGTGAGTAAACCGTCAAAATTAATTATAGTATAACGGTTATTACTCACGCGCATTCTTTGCCCGCGGCGATGTCGCGAGTCAAACTGCAGTTTGACTCGCGACATCGCGAGCTCAGCTCATGAATAAGAGCTCTGTTCGAGTTCGAAACTATTCGGGCAATCTCGAAGAATGCGCGTGAGTAATAACCGTTATACTATAATTAATATGAATGTGTCTCACGAAAGTTATTATACAAAAACCGTCAAAATATTAAGTATAGAAACGTTTTCAGTTTAACCTGGGTTTAACAATGCAAAGTGATTATTGTGTATAACTAGAAATGGTTCGTTAGTACAATTTTTAGTAAAACCATGTCGTTACGTATAACTCCATTACGATTATTATGATACGTTATTCTTGAATTCTTCAAATTAAAATATCTTTGGACAGAATAAAACGATTATGATGAAATAAAAAATTAATAATACTCCGAATTATCACACTGTTTTTGTGCATTTAAGGTGATGCTCGCACAAATAAACGACAAACAGACAATAATTTCATAAATGGTGGAAATGGGTTCTGTTTGCTTCCATTTACGACCCCGACAATTTATTATTGAAACACAATTTTTTTCTCCTCACTCTAAGTGGCGTGGATAGATTGGGGTATAGTTGGGGAGTTGATGCAACTGCCCAGATCCATCTCCCACAACGGTTGCACTCAGGTAACCAATAACCCTGACACTAGGTTATTCATCAAACACACGATGAGAAGAAGTACTTCGGAATGCATGTTAAACCGTTGATCCCGGCTAGGCAATTAAAAGCAATCTATTAACTAAGTTAAAGGCCTAACAACTCTTGACACTAGAACTCACACACACACGCGCACGCATACACACACACACCCCCACACATGCATACACACAAACACACACACACACTTGTAACTAGCCACACGAAAGAAGAACATTAATTCTTCTTCAAGCAAGACTAGCAAGTTTCTTTGACGACCTTTAATTTCTACATAGCGTCACAGCATCACGTCTGTATTCCCCAAATTTTGGTGTAGGCAGAGGTGTTGTACACCCACATTTCACCGATGCATTGCATGCATGTTATTAAGTCCCATGTAATAGGTGGTGAGCCTATAGCCGGCAACGGGGCACGGTTCCAAACACCGGGATGCTATTGAGAGAGTTTTTTAACAGAAAAACCCAATAATATTTTTCCGGGAATCGAACCTAAGACCTCATGCAGTCGCCCTTGCGACCACTGACCCAATAAAGCACTTTAATTACTGCTTTACCATTCAAATTCAATTTGTGTTTTCCTATAATCCAGGTTTGATTCCAATAACCCGCTCGCTCAATAAACGCCAAGTGCTAACTGATACGGTTTAATCCTGATGAAAACACGAAAATACTTTTAAACTTAATTGCTGAACCATTCACATTATGAGTGGAGCAATCCACAATAATATTTTAAATGCGGAGGTTTGTCTGTCCGTAACATCACTTGTATAATGGTATGACAAGTCAAAGGTCGCAAGTTCGATTCAAGGCACGCGCTACTGACTTCTCGAGTTATGTGCGTATTAGAAATTAATTATCACTTGCTTATTAAAACGGTGGAGGAAAATGTCGTGAGGAAACCAGCACACATGAGAGATGTTCTCGATGGTGTGTAAAGTTATGTCAGAGGCCTACTAGCGGCTTCAACTCTGACACTAGGTTGTTTATCCTGATAGAAGAAGTAGAAGCCCACCCAGCGGAGAAATTTACATATTCAGGGACATGAAAAAATGAAAAATGATTTATTTCCAAAAAAGTTTGTACAACCACTTACAGAGTTATCTTTAAATAATAAAGTCTAAACAATATAACACAAGAAGTGTGTAAGTAGTGTGAGGAACTCTGGTACCCAAGATAAGATTAAACTTGTGTTATGGGTACCAGTGCTCTCCCAATTTTTAATATACAGTTACATTGCATCTGGAGTTGGAGCGTGGTTCTAATGTGTCAATCCAAATCATTATTAAGCTATAAATTAAAACTAAAATACAAACTATACTGTAAGCCACGAGTGCATGTTGGTGTGTGTATGTGTGTGCGTTTGTGTGTGTTTGTGTGTGGTAGACATAGACGTCTTATCAATGAAACTTCTAATGTCTCGACGTGTATAGTTCAAAATTTTAAACTTTCACAAGTGGACAAAGCCGTGGACGCCAGCGATGTATTGTTTGATATGAGTGGACAGTATATTTGAACAGTAATAATGTAAGGAAATGCACGTGTGTGTCGTTGAGCACGTGCTCCGGCTAACCGCAGCTGGGCATGCGCCTAAAGTATATGTATGATAGTTGAAATTGTTATTTAAACAGGATTTAGTTCGTGTTATTCTCCTTTGCAATCTGTTGGCCTGGTACTGACATTTGTTGCGTCGGCATTGAGTTATCTATTGTTTTTTTTTTAATTGCGGTCAAGAAGATGTTGCTTACTGTTTTCATACACATATCGCAATGCAGGGTATCCCCGAAGGGGTAGGCAGAAGTGACCCACATTACACCAGCGCTGGTATTAAGTCCCATGTAATCGGTGGTGAGTTTATTGCCAGAAGCAGGAGTTTGAAAAACTCCGAACTGCTACTGAGAAATTCCTAACAGATAAAACCCATTAAAACTTTAGCCCAACTTGGGAATCGAACCCAAGATCTCATGCTCAGTAGCGCTTGGGACCACTTAAATACACATAAAAAGAGAATTCGGTCTGACTTTATTCTGGAAAGCAGAAGGCGAATTTTAGCGAGGTGCTGTTTCTTCTCTAATATTAATTTGAATCTTTACGTCACGAGATACTCTCTAACTGTCACCACGATAGGAATGGAAAGCTATCAATAAGTTCAAATTAAATAAAATTATTTATATATATAATTTTTTATATATAAAAATTTATATACATCATTTTTTTACAATAAGAAAACCATTCTCTTATGATAAGTCATATAATTTTAGTTGCTTAGTTCCAAAACCTTGGTGTTACAGAGAAGACGGTATGGCAGAAACTCTAGACACGGTTTTGGGTACATTATCTGTATGCAACATTTCTACATAAAATCCAACTGCCCAAAATACCCTAGATAAAAAATCTACATTAATCAACCCTCCCACCGAATATTCAACCCTCCGCTACCTTAATCCCGGCGGATAATCCCAAACTTTTCTAACAATCCAATAAGCGATAACTTTCACCTATTTTACATGTGAAAAATATCCTATTTATCTGTCAAAGGTGGGTTCAGATCCCGGTCCGTTCAAGGTAGGCCCATTCAGATTCAAATGAGTCCTTTTATAAATCATTTTGGCTTTCGGTAACCGCTAAACCCTTCCTATTGTGGGAGGGTCGGCAAAAATGATAGATAATATATTTGGTATGATGATTTTTTATATTTACGAGGGATATTATGGGATAATATTAAAGTTGTTTTATAGTTCCTCTGTGTATAAATGGTGAAAGTTTTTTGTCATAGTCCTAATAGTAGGTACGATATGGAATATCTTCAATTGGTTATACATATGATAAATGAGTTTATTTCTGTAAATAGATCGTTTGAAGACATGATTACAAGTCATTTTTATAAACTATGACAATGGCGTGGGCATTTTCTATCGGACGAAGAAACGCCGAAACAAACTCAGAGGTCAACCTCTCTTTTAAAGTCCAGACATAATAAAACATAACTTTGTGAGTGTAACTAAAATGATCGTCTGGAATAGCCTTTTGAGGAAAGAGCCATAGCAGCTTTGGGGTAACTTGTCCTGTCTGACGGCACTAACTGGTATAACTAACTGGTATCTAGACCAGATCAGGATGAAAATTGCGTAGGTCACATAAAACGACTCAAAAACCGTCAGTTTTTTTTTTTGTGTATGTCATCTCGCAGGTCAACCTAGGAGGTTGTCGACTGCTTAACCGGGCTTTCCTGTGGTTGCCTTAATAATTTTAAGGCCCCCAGCCAGGGCATTCAACTTATAAACTAAGCGACAACACGCTAAGGGCACCCCCTGCCGGATACCAGGTCGGCTTAGGGCGTCGCTGGTGGGAGGACAGCAAGGGACTGGCTGGATCGGATTCAAATCATTATAATTATTAAGGGACGAATTTAAAGCTACAGGCTCAGCGGCGCGGGCTGGCACGAGCAAGGGTCGGGGTGGACACTTACGGAGACGTCGCGACGGGCCTCGACGGCGAAGCCGGAATGACGGTGGTTTGTTTTTGTGTACTGTGCTGGTGGCCCTACTGCTCTCTTGTAGGAGGGTTATAGCGTCATTGGGATGGGTGAGGGTCAGCGAATCCTACGGATTCGTGAGGGAAACCGCCAGACAGTCTATGAGGTTCATATATGTATATAGAGCGTATAAGAGAAAAGCACTTTATTATTTTATTGCACTACAGGCTCGCCCTAGCTTTTAATTAGAATACAGTAGGATTTTCTTTCAGCGCCCTTTCGTCGACGCTTTCACATCACATCAATATACACCTTGACGTTATAATCGTCCCACAACGACAGCCCACATAACATACTCAACGATTACTTTTCATTCGTAAAAAATAACAACGCTATGTCCTTGGATATTAGTAGACTATGCCAGATTGAGAAGAAGAGAATTAATTATCTACCCGGCTCGTGCGCAATGTTATACCGTTTGTAACGTAAACATTATTAATAAGATGGCACTTTAAACGTAAAAAATATTATTAGGTTAGTGAATAATGTAAATAAAGTTAATAAAATAATTGCGACACATTATATTATATTTTTGTAACAATTTTTAATAGAGCCTAGAGGTATTTTCTGTTGGATATATTAACTGAAACACCTTTGTAAGACGATTCAAATTCCACGGTGAAAATGAAATCCTGTTTGTTTGTAAGCGCATAACTTGAAAACGGCTGACCGATTAGGTAATTTTTATTAAACGTTTGTTAGAGTTTAAATAAGGTTTTTATAGGAAAAAATTGGACAGTTACGTAACAAGATGGTAAAATATATTTATAGGAATTATAATATAAGGAATGTAGGTATTACAAAAAAAAAGGTTTTCAAGTTGTTGATTAATCCGTGTACATTCTGACTGCCAGTATACAAATATTGCTTATATTGAAGCAAAAAATTTTAAAACCAATTCTACTTAATATTAGTCAAATGGATTAGGAACCTTTATGTATACAACTTTGTCTGTGTTTTTTTTGCTATCTGTACTCATTAACTATAGCTAATGAATGCCGCCGGAGTGCAGCGTGCAATCGATACTAGGCCGTAGGCCCATGATTGATTTTTTTGTCATCCGTACTGACGTTGACTGTGGCTGTAGGCCCCAATACCTTATCTCGTAATTATTGGCAGGGTTTTGTCGGTTTTGGGGGAAAACGTTTGTTTTCGGCTGGAAATTGGGCATAAAAATAATGGGAAAATAACAATTCATCCAAAAATTAAAAGGCACGCCTACCCTGTGTATTAATCATTATCTTATCAGCTTGTTACTTGGGAAATAGCAAGGATTCTACTGATACCCCTTACCTCTAAATCGGATCAGGCGTTTAGAAGTTATAGTGGAATAATAAAACTCACAAACTTAAACACATACATGAACCCTAAACATATAACATTATTTTTTGGGATATCGTGTAAATAGTCACTCTTCTTTAGTACGTTAATATGATCTGAAATGTAAATTTTTCTTATCACCAAAATCTAAGACATTATTTATAACTAGGCCATAACTGTCCCATTGCGGGACAAGGGCCTCTTCTCATACAGAGAAGGCACGAGCATTGATCACCACGCTAGCTCACTGCGGGTTCGCGATTTCAGACTATTAAGTCAAGGTCTCCTCACGATGTTTTCCTTCACCGCATGTCTGTGATGTCTTAGATAAACTAAGAAAGTACACATGACATTGAAAAAGTCCCATTGGTACATGCCGGATTTGAACCCACAACCTGTGGCCTTAAGAGGCGGGCCCGTAACCAGTCGGCCACCACGGCACTTCTAAGACATATACAAGCTGTTAATCTGTACTCTTGCCATATTTATGGAGCTGACTATACCTCTTATACTGTAGACTCCCCACCTATTACATGGGACTTAATAATAGCAAGGTGTAGGTACAACTGTGTACACCTCTGCCTAGTCCTTCGGGGAATAGAAAGAAAGTAGAAAGAAAAAAATAGTATTATGTGAAATAAATAAACAATCGTATTATAAAACCCTACAACGGAATTGTGCGAAAAATGGTCGCCACTCAGCCTAATGCTGATGTGTCACCTGTATGGCAACCCAACCAGCGCTGATATTCTGTGGCAACCATATTGACGTGTGAATACAGGCGTGATGATATGTTATGTTATTAAAAAAAAACTACATTTTTATTATTATTGATATTTTTTGTAAGGAAACATTTTCGCTCCGAGTTTTGCGCGCGACAACCACCAACAAATTATAGTAAAACCACAAAAAAAAATATGCTGTAGTTTTTTGCAGTCCTTTGATAATGCCAAGAACATATCATTAGAGCCGTTCGGGGTTTATTCTGAAAAACCGATTTTTCCTATCCTTAATACTACCAACATCAAAATATTCCAAAATAATCCTATTAAACAAATCACCCTGCATATTTCATAATTACCAACATTCGAACGCCATATTATATTTTGAAATTAACCATTCAAACTAGATTCAAGATCATAAATTGACGGCAGCTATTAGTGCGCACATTACCCGGGTAATGTGCACATTAACCGTACCTGCACTGTTTCACTGATAGAGTGTTACGACAGTTTCTCAAATTATTAGATCAATGTTTTCGTTGAACTTCTTGTACTTGGTGTTAAAACGTAATTTTATGTGGATCCTATGCATAGTATACGGAAATTTCGGACATAAGCGTCAGATATTACGAGACGAAAATATAATAAAAAAAATAAAGGATGAAAAATAAAAAACTCCAGACGTTCTGACCGCAAAGCAATCTCGACCTCTGCTTACTACTCCGAATTTAATTCCACATTTTCTAGATAAATATTTTTGAAGAAAAAAATTACTGCGGTCGTACAATTAATACGCCTTTTGGTGACGTCATCGCCGCGAATTCAGTCTCTATACAGGTAACCAGGTAACTGAATGCGTCGATTAATTTTTTTCTTCAAAAATATTTATCTAGAGTTCGCCACGCATGCAATTAATTACGTAACGAAAGACTTATTAATAGGCAGAAACTCAATGAAATACGAGAATAAATTGATAATTTTTGTTAAATTCGCAATTGTACTTTTTAAACTTTCGCGATTCGATCGCATAATTATTGAATTCAAACGGGACTTAATCGCGCTAAAATTATTTAATTAGTCTACTCTTGACCACGATCAATGCAACTTGATCGAAATTCGAGGTAAATAAATATTATAATTTTAGCGCGATTAAGTCCCGTTTGAATTTAATAATTATAAAATCGCAATATTCAGAAATTGCTATTTAGGTAGCTCCTCGATCAAGTCCTGCCGGGTACACATCATTACCAGTAAAACCAATACATGTGTACTTTGGTGCTCGACCGATGCCACAGGAATTTACGGCTAAGCTGACCGAGCTCCGTCGGATTCTAGTTGCATAATGAAGGGGGTAACTTGCGTGATTGCGAGCAGGGCACATCTTAATAGTGGCGGCAAGGCCTGTTATGGAAGAGTGGCTGGAGAGACGACATGATGTCAACTTCCGAATGATGCAGATTCTCTCGGGTGTTTTCGGAAGTATGTGCGTCGCATAGGCCAGGAGTCAACGCCGAGGTGCTATCGCTGCGGCAAGTGCCCCAAGGACAGCGCAGCACACGCTGGAGCAGCGCCATGACCTCATCAGGACAGTAGGAATAGGCAATTTCTGACTCCCGGCTGTGATTAGATACATTGTCGGGAGTGAGATCGCATGGAGTGCCGTCGCCACCTTTTGCGAGTAATTATTGTTTGCGATGGAGGCAGCGGAAATAGAGATAGAGGTACTCCTTTCATACCCAACGCAGACGTGCCAGGTGCCAGAGGGCATTCTGTGACCTTTGTCTGTCTGTCAGTCGGTAGCTGGTCAGGCGACGAACCACCCAAGTCACTTGGGTGGTTCGTCGCTTGACCAGCCACCGGCCCGAATCAATAGCGTGACGCGTTCCAACTCGCGCGCCTGTATGGAGTGTATGTGCAGGCCAACATACAATTAATAAATATGCAATGCATGCAGGTGTTCAATTTTACTTTTGATGTTTAATAAAGTTATGTAAATAAGTGACATAATAATTGATGCATACCGTATTCATGCCAGCCAATTTTCCGAGTTGATCATCCATGTAATGATTGCGCAGATGTATTCATATCAAAATATTTTACAGTTCGGCAATTTTGGGGTAGGCAGGGGTATATCAGGTATTGTATCAGTATAGGACATTTGATTTGGGCTGGACTCTGATCTGGTTTTAGAGATGTCCAGCTCATTTGGAGTTCTCAAAATATAATCACCGATAATATAATCATCACAACATTTAATAAAAATGTAACGGATCGCTATCTTTACATGGAAGATATATGAGAAAAAATATTATTGGGACTTTTATCAACACAAATAGCACCCAAAACAATGATTGTTAGAATTTTTGTCTGTTTGTCTGTGCATTTGTGCACACTAATCTCAGAAACGGTTTATCCGATTTAGATGTAGTTTTCACTAATATATTGTGGTAAGCTTCACTTAACATTTTGTGTATGTTTCATGTCAATCGGTTCATAAATAATTTAAAGAATAACGTCGAACGTTTGTTAATTATGAATTTGTGTTCATACACGACATGGTGTTAATTTACGACATCCACACGGACGGCGTCGCGGGCACAGCTAATACTTGTTAAAGTAATACTGCTGAAGAGCTTTTGTTTGAATGCACTTATCTGTGGTACTACCAGTGCAGTGGACCTGAAAAAAGTTATTGAATATGTTGGTCCAATTCTTGAGGAGTGTATTTAAAATCACGCTATGACTCTTCGGAGCCGAGAGATAATTCGATTTATGTTTAATTAAACGGCGGGTGAAACCGTAGGGCATAGCTGGTTCGTTATAATAAGACTAATTACGGTCAGCAGTCTGTATATACAACAATTTTCCAGCAATTACAAATGTGCTTCTGTAGTTCTATGGTTCAAAGTAACTATATACCAGATATCATCCAAATGTATTCAGTAATTTTTGAGTTATTGACTAACAAATTCCAAATTTACAAACATCCAATGTTCCTCCTGCAACCACGAACGCTGCAAAGTGTTCGAAACGTCAGGAAAAACAAAAAACCAAGAATACACGCGATTAATCCGGTTAAAAGTTGTTTTGTTATAATGTGTATTGATCGCAAAAACCTAAGATATTACTATCCAATGGTCCATTCGCTTCGTATATGACTAATTGTACTTTCTCAATGGCCCTGTGTGTCTTGGGTTCGATTCCCGAGTCGGGCAAAGTGGGTGTTTCTCGGTAGAAATTCTCAGTTGTAAGCCGAAGTTTGGAATTGTGCCTAGTAGATAGATTCATAATCACATAATAAATAACAGCATTAGCGAAATGTTGGTGTAGTTACTAACAGTCGATCTCTGCCTAATCCTTCTGAAAACACAGGCGTGATGTTCTGTTATGTTACCTAATTATAAAACAAACAGACAACTTAAGCAATTATATGTCATTTGAAACCTAATTTGTCTCACAGTAAGACATAAACGGGGAGTTTTTTTTGGGGTATTTTTTACCCCGCCACCCATGGGGTAGCGGGTAGAACAGATGTTTCGGTTCAATGGGATATTTGAACTTGTTTAATTGTTATGGGTTTCGGTTATTTTTGTGTGAAATTATAACATGACATAACATAGCTCGTGCTGGCTCAGTAAGAGACTTGGAAGTACTTTTTGATAGCCATCTAACATTTCACGAACACATAAAGTCGCTTGTTGCTGATACCTTCCGGAGACTTGGTTTTGTTATTCGCAACATGCGAGACTTTAATAATCCTACCGCTATTAAATTAATTTATATGGCATTAGTAAGGAGCAAGCTCGAGTCGGCGTCAGTGATTTAGAATCCTCACGGGAGTTCCTATGTTTTCTTGAGAAAGTCCAAAAGGTATTTCTAAGATTTTTATATAAAAAAACTATTCGGGTACTATCCCTTTCTCTATCCCACAAAGTTTTTGTTGGGAATGTTAAAATTCACTAGTGAACTACTCCTTGCTCACTTCTGCGTGTAGAATTTTGCGTGGTCAATCCAATTGCCCAGAACTAGTAGCTCAACTAGTGCGGCTGTTTATTCCTATAGTGCCCAAGAACCAACTCAGACCGCGGAGACACCGGCAATTATCAGTACCAACGTCACGTTCAGTGTCGCATGCCAACTCTCCACTTGTTCGGGCGCTTGTGATGCTAAATGCTCTTCTGACATCAGCGCCGGAATGTGACTTGTTTGCTTCTGGATGGATAGATGTGTGTCGTGAATGTTTAAGTTTATGGATGAAAGATGAGCCTAATCTGTTTACTGAACTACCTAAGTTTCATATAGGTACTTGTACTATTTTTATAATTATTTTATATAATTACCCACTTTTTGGATAATTATCCAAAAAAACAATCAAATGAAAATCGACGCACGAGCGGGGTTCATTGGGTTACTCTTGAAACTAATACCAATTCCAATTCAAATCCAATATTAAATAGACGCCTTAAAACAACGCGTAATTTTAAAATAAATTTACCTACATTACAGTTGCCTCAATTTTAAAGCATTTTGTCTTCATATTATCCCAAATCTGTAATTATTTTTTAGACATTTTGGCATTTAAAGTACGAACTGACACATTTCCAATGTTAATCGAGCGGAATTATTTTCAAGAGTAAGCCAACAGGCAGAGCAGGTTATTATTTAAATAAACCCACAAAAAATGACTCATGCAAATGAGTTAGAGTAGAAATCGTTCATAAGTCACGTAAACACAACATAACAATCGTATCTTATCCGATTTATTCGATCGCATTAACTCGCCAACACAAATTAAAAGCATTTTCTCTGTTAATCGCCATAATAAACTAGAGACGCGATCCTTTCAATTTCTTTATTATCGAAGACACACATCGCTAATCATCGCGATATAAGTAATGGAATAGAGGTGCACTTTCTCGAGTTTTTACTTTATTTTTACGGTTATTTATGCAGTGATGTCACGCTAGGAAAAACCGATGTGGTACGAAATTACGTGATTACAGGAACGCCCAGGTTATCGCTAGCGTGATGGTATTTGCAGAAAAACGAAGTGTTATTGTGAGTTATGTAGTTTATCTCTTTGATGGTATTAGAGTAAGTTGCACACATTAATTAAATGAAAATAATTAACGGTAAACAATACTGCTGTTCTTTTTTATTCATGGAAGGCGCAGGCTTGTTAGTCATTGCTATTTTGCAAGCAGAATACAAGGAAAATTCTTATAAATACAGACAGATCTTATGCGTGATAATGATGACGTCACCATAAGATGTATTAAAATGTGGAAGAAGAATTTGGAGTAGTGAGCAGAGGTCGAGACGACTTCGTGGACAGAGCAACTGGAGTGTTTCTCCGGGAGGCACAGGTTTGAATTCTGCTAACGACCGTATTTTTCAATCCACAAAAATGTAAAACTGAAGATTCGTGTGATTGTGGATATGGTGTGACTTTCAGTTAAATTATACCCACCACAATTAACATAAAAAAAAAGATACGGTCGAATTGAGAAACCTCCTCCTTTTTTGGAAGTCGGTTAAAAATGAGAACCAGCCATTTACAAGACTTACGGAGACGTTTCCATTCTTCGGTAAAATTACTACTTCAAATGACAAATCGTTTTCGGAAACGGTTTGCCTAAAGCAGGGAAGAATAGTATCAAAGTATAGACATTCAACTATACTGCATTCTTACATTGGATATTATCCAGCAAGCATGGCTTTTATCGTCTGTGGTATTTTTATAATAATTGTAAGAAGTTAAACAAATCAAAATAAAAATATAAATATTTTAGATAGATTTTCATTAAATAAAAATAATTAATTAAATTTTAACTGAATTTAATTGATAGTGAAATAGAGTTTATGATTGGCATATAAATTATTGAATAGATTCAGGTGTTACTTTATGGAAGACAATGGATGCAAAAAATACGAGTACAATATCTACCTACTTCCACAATATTGAGAGTGCACGGGTAATTGCATAACTACCCTCAATATTGTAGAAGTAGCTAGATATTGTATTTATTTAAATACACGGTAATAATATTATTTAGCGCTACATTGTACTTTATTGGGCGTGACCTGCCTGATGCCTGCAATAAAAAAATGAACACTAATCTGGGTTATGGGTTAATGATAATCATTACCGTTTAGGTTGTTATATTTATATAATTAATCTAAACGATCATGATAATCCTTAACCAAAAACTAGACCACACCACACGTCACGCATAACTCAAATATTATGGTTCGCCCACAAACCCATCATATTATTACTGACGTTTAACCACCTTATCAGTGATCACACGCAGTTTGCACTATCTAAACCCCCTTGTACGTAGCTACTAATGTATGGTATCTTAACGACTTGTGAACACGACATGGGGGCGCCAGAGTCATCCGACAAACGGTAATGGACGATTTATATTTGTTATTGAATGATAGCGCTCGGTGTGTACCTATTTTTAATTTGGGTAATTTACAATATATATATATATATTTATATGTTTTATGTTAGTGTAGACGCGAACTATGGTCGATGGGTACAGATACATTTTTCAAACGCATTAACGCATACGTAACGAACTTTAAAGTTATAACGATGATGGGTAAACACTGGGACCATTTGCATCAGCCTCGTTGGTTTTGTAGTTCCCAGCACAACTATTGAACATGAGGTCCTGGCTTCGATTCCCAGATCGGGAATTGTTATTGGGTTTTTCTGTCAGGAAATTTTCAATAACAGAGCCTGGAGTTTGGAATTGTGCCCAGTACCTAGATGGCAATAAGCTCGCCGCCTTATATGGAACCAAAACAAATTGGTGAAATGTGGGTGTACGACTGCGTACACCTCTGCTTACCCCTTCGGGGAACAGTTATGCTATGTTATGCTTTACTAACTATAATTCTATACTATCGATAGACGTTTCTATAGTATAGTTTTGTTGTCGCCTATCAACCTGTCGACGATCGGCAACACTACTCCTCCACACATATGAAGATTCCAAAAACGCATTTCATGGTGGAAAGATAAAGTCCCGTGAAGCGTGAAGATAAAGATGAGACAAGTGTCAATCACTATGACACTTACCCCATCTTGACATATGGCGATAATTTTTTTTTTTTTTTCCTTCGCCCTAATCGGGCAGGCTAAGGTCTTAGACCATACCGCCTCGTCTTCAGTGTTCTTGAATAAAAGTAAGGCCAAAGCCTCGTCTTCAGTTACTTCCTTTTTGTTTTAATCAAGTATAAAAAGTTATTGCAGTTATTGCCCCAGTAAAACGGTGGAAATTTTACTGAGTCTTCGATGGAGTTTATGAGTGAACACACAAAAAGTCATGATTTTCAATTTTATACAATTTGCCCACACTCGCACACCTACATGAACACATAATGGTTAATTATCCACCATAATTACACATTATACTTCGGAGAAACACAAGTTTTGGAAAACAATATAAAATCGACAACGTGCACTTTACATTTTCCCGCCTAAACTCCCATATGGCGATAAGCTGTTAGAATGGTGTTCAGTTGACAAGCGCTTAGGGTGTGTTTTGCTCGACTAACCGCTGACATGGAAACTCAAGGGAATGTCCGTTTTCTGTTGAACAAAGTAGTGTTGTAAGATCTGTTTTTCTAAATAATGGGACATAAATGTTAAAAAGTGGGAGTGGGATGAAATAAATCGAGACGTGAGAAAATTCACATTAATGAACTTACAAATCAATTCTAATTATAATACAGATAAGATCGAGAAATTTCACTTTATCATAAAATTTTTTCACTCGCTCGCCTCGACTATATAAAAAAGCGGGACATTTTAAGAGTCTAAAAGTTCTTACCCTCCCTTGCTTGTATATATTAGAGTTATGCAAATTTGTAAGAAAACATAACGATTTCTACAAAAAGCGCGGAGATATAAATACCAAATACATATTGAGGCATAAAAACCGATTAAACTTACCCAACTCAAGGCTAAAGATGCATTCGTCTAGCCCTTATGTCATATCGATAAAAATATACAATAGATTGCCGGAAAGTATTAAAAAAGAAGTCAAAGACACTATATTTATTAAAAAGTTAAGAGAATTATTATTAATTAAATGCTACTACCATATAAATGAATACTTAAATGATACATTTTAGTAAGTCTAAAACTTAAAAATAGGTTCCTACTACTAAAGAAGCTTTAATATACTTATATAATAGATAATAACAAAACACTAATAATAAATTGCGGGGCAATAATAATAATAATTATAATAGATTTTTTTTTTCTTTTTTAGTAATTGATAAGTTGATAACATATATATATTATTATAATGTTAGACTAAGTTTACGACTGGTTTTCCTCCCCTCTCCTAGTATTTTCGTGCCCGACAGGGTCCACAATTGCTACTTTGTTATGTATAAGACCTTTACACATTGTGGAGCGAAATAAAGTTATTGAGTATTGAGTATTGAGCGGCCCGCTCAGACTGCTGCTGGCGGGACGCTTCACAAGAGAACTGAGAAGCGGGACGCCTCGTTAAAAGCGGGATATTTGGCAACACTATTGCAAAGCATCAGGTAAACATTTTCTAACAAGGAAGCAAGTTCATTGTTGGTCACCGGTTACTACTCACGTGAATTTTTCGGGATTGCCCGACTAGTTTGACTCGCGACATCGCCGCGGGAGTTCGAAACTGGTCGGATTGCAATCCCGAGAAATGCACGTGAGTAGTAACCGGTGAGCAATAATTAATATGAATATGTCTCACAAAAAATATTATACAGTAAAAAAAAAAAATTAAAAAAAAAAACGACTACTGCTGTGTGATCTAAAAAGTGAATAAAAAAAAAAAAAACAAATAATATATAAAAAGCACGCCCGCCATCTGCGTACTAAAAACTGAAAAGGTACTTACGTGAAGAATTTTTATCGCAGTCGGGGGTTGTTCTGATAAACAGTGCAAAGGTAAAGGCGCTAAGGTGAATGTTACTTATTATGCTCCTCCTGACCGAATTTCGGTCACGGTCACCTACCTCCATGAAGATTACCCAAGTACGCAGGAGATATTATAGTGTACAAGTGTATGCGCAAACACAGGTGCACTCCCTCTTCCTTCACTCTCATATTCCGATGGGACGGCAATCCGACACAGAGATCAGGCGCAGGACCGTCGGCTTTATGTGCTCTCCGAAGCACGGGGGTGTCGCACCACCAACTTCCTGATTCCGGGCTGCTACTGAGAATTTCCTAACAGGAAACCCAATAATACTTTGCTCGACCTACGAATCGAACCCATGACCACAACGAGGCATTCAAATGTTACTTATGCCATTTCTAAGACGGGTATGGAATTTAAACGGGCCGTACACAAAACCTGCATTATTCCCACGTTTAAACCAAACATTTGAACCTAACCTTACCCTATGACTATCCACTTCGCAGTTTTATCTGTTTATGAGCACTTAAGAGTCATTATCTGCGCAGACGCCGCCGGTCGCGACACCTCATTCACACTTAATGACGTTGTGTCATTTGTGACTATTACTAAAAGACAGAGAAACGTAATGGAGTTGAAGATAGATCTGGGTTTGCTGAAGATGTTATATTTTTTTTCCGGTTTTTTTGGTAGTTTTTTCCCTACACATAGAGATTCTCCCTGTATCTTAGGTTTACAGGCATATAATCTCACATCACACACACATGTTCAGACTCGGATCGATTATATTATCTGTACATCATACAAATATATCCTTCGTGTGCTAATTTTAGTATAATGCTTACTTTTGTTGCCTCGTTGGTCTTGTTGTCGCAAGCGCGGCAGCTGAGCGTGATTTTCGGGGTTCGATTCCCGGGTCGGGCAAAGTTTTATTGGGTTTTTCTATAAGGAAATTGTGAGTAGCGGCCTGGAGTTAGGACGTTGGCGGTTTGACACCCCGTGCTTCGAAGAGCCGTCAGTTCTGCGTCTGGTCTCTCTCAGGTCGTGTCGGATGGCCGTCCCATTGGTCCATGAGAGTGAAGGAAGAGGGAGTGCACCTGTGTTTGCGCATACACTTTGGACTATAATATCACTTCAAATGTTTTTTTTATACATGTTATGGCCATGTAATGCATGACACGATAGCTCAGGGAGAGCCATGACACGGTACGTTAAGGGTCGCAGGTTCGAATCCTGCTCGTGTCTGTTATTTTTCAATGTTTCCATAGAAAAATAATAATCACTATAATATTTCCTGTGTATTTTGCTAATCTCCGTGGAGATAGGCCGCCGTGACCTATATTATTAGTAACTCAAAGTAAACGTGCTCTCAGTGGCGGAGAGCCTTATCGTTGATCTTATTTGAATCCTGACAGACATGTGGAATTCTTGCACCAAAATGCCCTAACGCCTATTCTACTAAGTCTTGATGATCGGATGATGCAAATGGTCGGGGAATTCGTAATTCCTTGGAGAAAGAAAACATAGCTACTTTTTACAAGTAAACCCGGGTGGCGCACCTAGACTTGCTTGTATAGTATGCTTCATAATTCAGATAACATGTTTTACGATGTGTCAATGTTGGTTTGTTTCAACGAAAATTTTCATTTAAAACCTTAAATCTAAGTAAACAGAGTACATCTTCCTCTGTCTAAATTACAAAAATAAAACTGTAGCTCAAACATAATTAACAATGCAGTTTATTTGAACCTTATTTTAATAGTAATAGAGTATATTATCGCCTGTTTTATGTTTTTTTTTTAATTTGTAACATTGATTATGATTAAGTACCATAAAACACTGATGAGGTAGGTTCTGTTGATAAATGAGATAATAAAGTTACAATATTAAATGGAAAAAGAATACGGTCGCGAACAGGATTCGAACCTGCGCCTCCCGGATAGATACTCCAGGCGCTCTGACCAACTAAGCCATCTCGACCTCTGCTCACCACCGCGAATTCTTCTTCCATATTTTAACACGTCTTATGGCGACGTCATTGCAATCAATTCAGTACTTACAAGTGACCGAACCGACACGACTAACTTTGCAGTTAATACAATGTCGTAAAGAATGCAATTACCTTAATAATTCAAGATATGTCTTTGAAAAAGCATTAACGCATGCTTAGCGAACTCTAAAGTTACAATATTAAATGGAAAAATCTTTTTCCTGAATTGATTGCAATGACGTCGCCATAAGACGTGTTAAAATATGGAAGAAGAATTCGCGGTGGTGAGCAGAGGTCGAGATGGCTTAGTTGGTCAGAGCGCCTGGAGTATCTATCCGGGAGGCGCAGGTTCGAATCCTGTTCGCGACCGTATTCTTTTTCCATTTAATATTGTAACTTTAGAGTTCGCTAAGCATGCGTTAATGCTTTTTCAAAGACATATCTTGAATTATTAAGGTAATTGCATTCCTTACGACATTGTATTAACTGCAAAGTTAGTCGTGTCGGTTCGGTCACTTGTAAGTACTGAATTGATTGCAATGACGTCGCCATAAGACGTGTTAAAATATGGAAGAAGAATTCGCGGTGGTGAGCAGAGGTCGAGATGGCTTAGTTGGTCAGAGCGCCTGGAGTATCTATCCGGGAGGCGCAGGTTCGAATCCTGTTCGCGACCGTATTCTTTTTCCATTTAATATTGTAACTTTAGAGTTCGCTAAGCATGCGTTAATGCTTTTTCAAAGACATATCTTGAAATGAGATAATGTTTTTGTTAACTTGACATAGTGAGTTATGTAGTACTTATCAAAGACTGCTTTGTTAATAATTTTAACAACTTTTTTTCGAACTGATAATGATAACACAGTCATCATCCCCCTGCCCTTATCCCAATTTATTTCGGGTCGGCAGCATACCTATATCCAGATATAGGTATGCAGATATAGGTATACTTTAGCAGCATGCCAGCATGCTGCTAAAGTTTTGGCTATGTTTTATGACCGGCCGCTTGCCTGACGTCAACCCTCTTTGGGAATGCTGTTGTTGGTGGTAACCGCTACCGATAGGGTCTCCTTCTATCTAGCTATGCCATACCAAATGTTATCAATGCGCCAGGTTCTGATGTTATCCTAATATCTCCACTAACCGGGCTAATGATAACACAGTAAGTTATAAAATATACAAATATATAATGTAAGGCGGAAATTGAAGATATAGTCGATTCTAAAGATGGCAGCTATAGTCTATAGTGCTCTGTGACGTCGTTGATCCCCGCTTTATTTGTTTTCATTCTGACAATAGCGTTTCGCGCGTAAACGTTGTGAAGTGATTGATTTGTTTTATATTAATTTAATACATGCAATTAGAACTTAAACCTGTGTAGATTTCATCATCTAAGAATAAGTATGTGATTGAATAGATGTAAAAATAAATATCTTAGTGTTCGTGTACCCAAAAACAAAGCCCAAGAAACGAAAGAAAACAACGTTCCAAGCGAATACAAAAATTACCTAACGCGCCGAGAATCTTAACACCGCGATTCAGCCGCATGGCACAACGCCATCTATCGAGCGGTGGCGAACTAAACTTAACTTTATGATAATAATAAATAACAAATTTGTTTTAAGATTGAACACTTAGTAGAGCAGAATCATGGACCTCATTTTTTTTAACTAACTTCTAGGTACGTTTGGCCACCAACTCGCCTGATGGTAAGTGACAGTGGGACCGAGGATGACGAACGAAGATCCAAAAGAAATCTGTTCACTCTAGCCTTGATTTGAGATGCCTAGATTGTACATATTTATTATGTATGGTATAGGTAAATATGATAAAATTTGTAAACAGTTAAGCAATAAATGACTCCATTTAATTTGTAACTCTAGAGTTCGCTAAGCATGCGTTAATGCTTTTCAAATATTTATCTTTAATTGTTAAGGTAATTGCATTTATACGACATTGTATTAACTGCAAAGTTTGTCGTGTCGGTACGGTCATATTATCTATTGTTCAACGGTTATTACATAATTCTACAATAATTAATAACCGTTGAACAATAATTAATGTGAATGTGTCTCACAAAAGTTAAAATACCAAAAATCACACAACATGTATATGAGATATTGTCGCCCAGCGACAAAGCTCTACGAATAAGTCAAAATCACAATTTTTTATCAAATCCAACAATGAATTTCACTTAGATAACTTTCGCAATCAGCACATTTTTCAGCAATTTCCATTCATATCAATTTAGTAACCAATAAAATCGCAAGGATATTCCTCCGTCGACAACACCAAAACCATTTTTATTGGTTGAATCTATGAAAATTAATACTTCGGCGCCGCTATGGTATAAAAACGTCAATTAGTTTTATTAAGGCCGCCAGTTTACCTGTCAATTTCGTTTTACACTCCTCTTTGTATTTCTTTATTCATATTTTTTATATTTTCGGCTGTTATTCACCGTTATAGCAGGTAAATAAGCTAAATAGATGTCGTTGAGCGGTAGGCAGGCTGGTTACAATTAGAATGCACAGTGCACAGACACGTCAGTGTGGCACACGTGTTGTAGCGCGGTGCGTGACCGTCTCGGGCCTCTCGCTGGTCGGGCGGCAAACCACCCATGTCCAAAGCCCACGACTCAAGGTGGTCGGAGATCCCTTCGGCGCCTGGTGCGCCTCCGGCGGTAGGGATGACTGGGGTTCTCCTCTCTATCCGCTTCCACCGCCTTCACAAACATTACCTCCTCACAGAACTACACTGCTACACAATATTATTTCTGAAACCCTCACAGGGCATCACAAGATTACAGTTCAAAATATTTGCCTAGCCATTAAAGACAAATCTTTGAAAAGCATTAACGCATACTTAGCGGTGTCTAAAGTTATTATATTAAATGGAAAAAGAATATAGACTCGATCTCGCTCGAGATGGCTTAGTGGTCAGATCGCCTGGAATATTTACCTGGGAGGCGCAGGTTCGAATCCTGCTTACGAGCGTATTCTTTTCCATTTTATTTTATAACTTTATTTGCCTAGCCTTTTCCCAACTATGTTGAGGCTGGCTTCCAGTCCAACCGTATGTAGCTTAATACCAGTATTTGACATGGAGCAACCTATCTGACCTCCACAACCCAGTTACTGGGTGACACGATATCTCGTTGTCTGGTTGTCACTTTCAGGCTTCTGACTATCCGTAACGGCTGTCATTGATCTTAATTTGACAACCGGGACTGATCTCAATATGAAATGATAGTGTCCCATCCACAGACCGACCGTGGTAAGCGCGGCTCAACCTCGATCGATCGATCTGTGCGGCTGTTACTTAGCCACGAGCCCCTTCACAGGATCTCAGTTCAGGTGCCCCTTTATTGACGTACTCATTTGTAAACAGGCCGCTGACTTATTGGCGAAGTTATCTCATTAGTTAAAGGTTTAACTGGTATGTTTGGTTCAGAGTAACTATTTGTTTGTTGTATGGTTAACTTTGGAATGTAAGTAATATGGGCGTTTTAAATTTTGTGGCTGTTTGGGAATGCTTTAAGTAAGTTTGGGTTTTTTGTCGAATGATGGAGGTGTTATGGGTCCTCAAGTTTAATCTTAAAGTTTAATCTACTTAATATCTGCAAAAACTATATCTATCAACATAGGTATAGTCGACCATACAATTGCTTTACCAGCCTAATGCTGAATTTCGTTTGCACATCATAATATGACAAGGTCTATTTTCGCTTACAAGATCAAAGTGTCAGTCAGATACTGTCAACCTTATAGACATTTTAATTTACTGGAAGTTTTTGTTAAATATGGTAAAGCCATTTCGTGGTCGACTATACATACCTATGTTTGTCAAAAATAAATGATTTGATTTGATAAAGACAATTACTGTCATTTTTGTCAAATGGTTAGTGGTTACAAAGCGTGAAGCCCTGCGTTAAATTCCTCAGTCAGATAGAGTTCTTAGGGATATCTGTTAAAAAAAATTGAGTAGCTTCTCCGAGTTTGTAATAATGAACAATTGATCGTAATAGGCTTACTTCCTATTAATTCGTATTTCATAGGACTTAACAACCATATCGGTGCCATGTGGGTGTACTAAGTATATTATTAGATCTCTGCCTAAGCTATTGAACAATACAGGCGTGATGCTACATTATGTTATGTTTTAACATTTATTAATAGACCTCAATATCACAATATAAATTTTATACGACCTAAAATTTACCATTTCCTATAAAAATCAAAATGCTCATAAAACGGGATCCTTAGCGTCACGGAACCCGGTATACAAATAAATAACCATAAAATTATCATTACGACGCATTATGTACCCATAAAGTACCATAACCTACCTATAAAGTAGCATTACCTGAAAATATTCAATAAATAATAATTTTATGACGATATGTAAGGCATGTTGGCTTACGTCGATTATGATTATATAGCATAGCGTCACGCCATTCCCCGAGGGAGGAGGCAGAGGTGAACATAGTTGTACGATTATATTTCACCAATGCTGATTATGTCCCATGGAATAGGTGGTTTCCAAACCCCGGTCTGCTACTGGGAATTTCCTAAAAGAATATCTCTGTAATAGTTTGCCCGACCCGGGAACTGAACTTGAGACCTCACGCCCAGCAGCCGCGCTTGTTGGCCACAAGCGCGGCTGCTGGGCGTGAATAAAAAAAACATGTAATCAGTTTTAACTTTTTTATTAATAATAATTAATAAAATATAGCATGACGCCTGTATTCCTTGAAGGGGTAGGCAGAGGTGTACACAGTTGAACACCCAATTTCACCAATGCTGTTATTAAGTCCCATGTAATATGTGGTGAGCCTTTTGCCATCTATTGGGCACAATACCAAACTCCGGATTACTACCCTCAATAACAGTGACCGATCCGGGAATTAAACCCGAGACCAAGTCGCGTTTGGGACTATTAGGCCAACGAGACAGTCATAATAATAATATACTATATAGAATGATAAATAACACTCCCTTTTTTGGGCAGTCGTGTAAAAAAAGCGACAAAATGTGGTGTGTCTGGTGTGCTTATTGCCATTAACCGGGCACAATTCCATAATCCGGACAACTACTGCAAATTTTCTGACAGAGAAGCCTTACAATAGAAAAACATGCATGTATGTACTGCGTTTGCCTAGACCAGGGTTTCTCAAAGTGGGGTACGTGTACCCCCAGGGATAATTCAGTTGATCGTGGGGGTAAGTGATTAGACTGTATACTTGGTCTAGTGGTTGGAAGATTCGAGAATTGATCAGACCCCCAAATCCAGGTTTCCTTGCGATGTTTTTCTTCACAATATGTCTGTAATTTGTAGATTAACTACGAAAGTACTTAAGACATTAAAAAAGTTATATTGAAGTTATTATATTAAATGGAAAAAGAATACGGTCGCGATCAGAATTCGAACCTGCGCGCTCCCGGATAAATGCTCCAGGCGCTCTGACCATTAAGCCATCTCGACCTCTGCTCATCACCGCGAATTCTTCATCCATATTTTTAACACGTCTTTTGGCGAAGTCATAAGCAAGCTAAGCATGCGTTAATACTTTTCAAAGATTTATCTTTAAAAAGCATATTTGTTTATTATTAGTTCAAAATAATGTTCAACACGCAACCAGTGCACAATAATTTGTTTTACTTGAATATTAAGTACGATCAATTGCGTTTTTAATCGTGAATGTTCAATCATCATTCATCACTTACACGATTCGCTGCGAATTTTCCCGCGTGCCATGCCGCCATGTTGTGACCATGACGTCATAATAATGGCCGCTGTAATTGAAACAAGTGATCGAGCTTGAGTTTACGATAATCACTTGTTTTAGCTACTTTATTACCGGTGTCGATTTTAGCGTTGACTAAAGTTAGAGTACCAAAAGTTATTATATTAAATGGATTTTTCCATTTAAATTGAATAAGGTCGCGAGCAGGATTCGAACCTGCGCATCCCGGATAAATACTCCAGGCGCTCTGACCACTAAGCCATCTCGACCTCTGCTCACCACCGCAAATTCTTCATCCATATTTTAACACGTCTTTTGGCAACGTCATTGCTATCTATTCAGTCCCTATACAGGTGATCGAACCGACACGACTAACTTTGTAGTTAATACAATGTCGTAAAGATGCAATTACCTTAACAATTAAAGATAAATCTTTGAAAAGCATTAACGCATGCTTAGCGAACTCTAAAGATATTATAATAAATGGAAAAAGAATACGGTCGCGAACAAGATTCGAACCTGCGCCTCCCGGATAAATCCTCCAGGCGCTCTGACCACTCATCTCGACCTCTGCTCACCGCCGAGAATTCTTCATTCATATTTTTATTAAGAGTACCTACTTATTGCGTTTAAACTCTGACACTAGGTTGTTCATAAACCACACGTTGACAGGGAGAGATCGACATGGGCATGACGAAGGAGAAGATTTTGTTCAATTTCGCTCATTTAATAATTGTTAGGCAATAAAGACAGCCACGCCACTTTTTTATTAAAGTTTTTCTCACTCTAGGACTTTCTTCATGTTTTGTGTGTGCGTTTACAGACTCTCACATGCATACACAGTTAAGTTGGTCAACATTAAATTTGATTTGAGTGGCTCTTGCCGTATTTCCTTGTGCCCTTTGCAAAAAACCATTTAAACGAACGCTTAAGTACCACGCATTTTTTATTTTTGATGAATTATGAATCTACATTTGGCCACCAACTCGCCTAATGGTAAGCGAAGTTGTGGCCGAGGATGGAGCACGTAGATCCAGAAGAAATCTATTCTGTCCAAGTAGAGTGGATAGATTTGGGGAGAACGATAGTTGGGGAGTTGATGCAACTGCTCAGACCCGTCTCTCTTGTCTCCTTCAAAGGATCTGGCAGAGGAGTACTGTTGCATAGACCCGATTTTTTCAGTTATTAAGTAGTTATTGCTTCAACAAATTTATTATTATTAATGTTATGTTGACTGCCTCGTGGGTTTATTGGTCCCCAGCGCGACTGCTGAGTATGAGGTCTCGGGTTCGATACACGGATCGGGTAAAGTGTTATTGAGTTATTCTGTTAGGAAATTGTTATAGTGGAGCGCAATAAATATTGAGTATTGAGTAACTACTTACAGTTATAATTTTTTGATTAACGAAAACCAGTTCTGGATCAAGATTTCAATTGTGCCCCCCACATGAAGACTATAATATACCCATAGCTAATTATAATTTGAGAAATTACTCAACTTTGTTAGTAGGTACCGAACTTCGCGTTTTTTTTCACATTTATGTGTTCAATGGAATCCTTTATTACTTCTTTTGATTTGTCCACATTCATACATAACATAGCATCACGCCTGTATTTCCCGAAGGGGTAGGCAGAGATGTACACAATTGTGCACCCACATTTCACCAATGCTGTTATTAAGTCCCATGTAATAGGTGGTGAGCCTATTGCCATCAACCGGGCACAATTCCAAACTCCGGGCTGCTACTGAGAGTTTCCTAACAGAAAAACTCAATAACACTTTGCCCGAACCGGGAATCGAACCCGAGACCTCCTGCTCAGCAGTCGCGCTAGGGACCACTAGATCAACGAGGCAGTTCTTCCACGTTCATACATCTAGTAATAATATGATATGTCAGACCTTAAGTACCAAAAGACCACCCAACTGGTCCCAAGGGTATCCCAGAGGATTAAAGGACCACAGTGGTTCTACTAAGGTATCTACCTGTGCTTCAATCATATTGTATTGTTATCATATTGATTGCGTCGCTGGTCTAGTGGTTCTAAGCGCGACTATTGAGCATGAGATCTCTGCTACAATTTTCGGATCAGGCAATGTGTTACTGAGCTTTTTTCTGATAAAAAATTCTCAGTAGCAGCTCGGAGTGGAATTGTGTACGGTACATGGCAATAGGCTCACCACCGATGTCGTGGGACTTAATAACAGCATTTGAGAAATATGAGTGTACAACTATGTACATCTCTGCCTATTGTTTTTTATATTATTATCAACAAATTAGGTTTAATATGAGAAGCTGTCAGTACCAATAATAATCACTAATATTCGATTCAAATTTTCCCGCCACTCGCCATGTTGCTACGTCACAGTAATGGCCGCCGCTAATTGATATAACTGATCAAGCGTGACTATGTTAATTGATCGTAGCAATGATTTATTGTGTTTGTCTAATAAAAAATGCATAATAAAGACATTAGTTATTGTTTCGTCTGTGTTTAGAATTGTAATGAAATGTTTCATATTTATGGTACTGCTGCGTCGTCATTGCAAAATTGAGATCTATGACAGCCGTGACGGATATTTAGAGGCCTGAAAGTCTGACAACAGTCATACCACGAGATATCGTATTACTCAGTTACTGAGTTGTGGAGGTCAGGTAGGCAGTCGCTCCATTTGAAATACTGGTATTAAGCTACACCCGGTTTGACTGGAAACCAACCCCAATGTAACTGGGAAAAGGCTAGGCAGATGATGTGTCGTTTTTGTAGTAAGAATGACGGGGTAATGTTGCGATTACAGAATTATATCATGGATGTCATTTTTCGGGATTGTTGAACTCTAATGGAGCCCTTAGTCATGAGCTGAGCCCGAGGCGATGTCGCGAGTCAAACTGATAACTTGTCGGGCAATGTGAACAATGTGAATTAGAGGCGTCAAAAAGGTTAAAAAAAACTAGAATTTCTAAAATTAGAAAATCCAGTGCGTGCTCATGTCTCGTTAAAAATAACCGACGTAGTGCGAGCAGAAATTTGCACACCAACCGAAAAATTCATATATCCGACCTACATCATGGTGAAAATTTGTTGTAAATCGTCCAGTAGAACTTATAGTATAAGCGAACAGACAGGCAAATAGGACAGAAAGATGTTTCGCATCATCACACCTAAATAACACTACCACACTAGGATGCGTTCTCTCTGCACCCAGTATTTACGTACCTCTCGTATGTGCTGGAGCTCCCAAGCACCCACGGAGTCGGCCTGACGTGAGTTGTACCTTAACCGAACTCAAATTCTTTTTTTTTATTTCACATAGACCAAATTACAGGCATTTATGAAACGTCAAAGCTAGGTGCACGGTTCCAAAAAACTGACTAACGAATTTTTTATTTTTGTATTTGGTGTGTTTTGTCGCTTAGCAGCCATATCACCCAAACAATAACAAAAATGAATATAAATGTGCTTCACGAAAGTCATCATCACAAACACGAACGCTTCGCGAATTTTCCCGCTCGACAGCCATGTTTGTCGACGTCACATTAATGGCGGCTAATTGATAGAATTATTCGTTTTATGGTCTTCGATCGGTTGTTGATTTATGTTGTTTGTATGTTACACATGCTGTTGGACCAATTTCATAATTAATGTTGTAAACATTATTTCTTAGGGTTCCGTGAGTGTCGCGATGCCCAACAGGAGTGAATAACTGTGCCTTCTGTCTGTCTGTCGAGGGGCTGCATCTTGGAAATGGGCATTGTTGAAATGTCCACAGAATACATACCTAAGTGATATGATGACCTCTAACATGACAAATAATAAAACAAACAAGAAACCTTTAAAATATCCAATTTTCAACCGACGAAAAAATTTGGAGGTTCACAAATAGACGTGTCTTTTTTAAAATGTTTATTAATGCTCTATCTTTAAAACTACAATAATCAAATATATTATTAGAGAACAAAAATAAAAGACTAGGCAAACTATAATGGATAGTTGGTACATGGCCACAATGCGCGATTCAATCTCGTATTTTACATCTGATTAGTGTTGTAATAATCAAAGTAATGTGGAATTATACTAAATGTCGGCAGACGAAACAATTAATCCAGCCTTTAAATCTGCGATTAGATAGTTTAAATAAGGGTATATATGATTATTCCATCGATCGCTTATTCGCATCTTAAGATTCTCCTCTTGAATACATCCAGAGATGGGCTATCACTGTTAATTCTGTAAAGTCTTACAAAGTAATTGTCCAGAGGTTTTGTTTTGGTGATGGCCTCTTGCATAAACCCAGAGGGCTTTTGTCTGCGTAACCGGAGTCCAGAGGTAAAGTTAACAGTACATGCAAGTTTTATAAAAAAGGTTGAACATAAAGGCAGTCGCGAAGTGCCATGGTGTTTACGACCAATAAAGCATTTACCGTAACACTTGAGAGACTATTCAATAAACGCTGTTACTTGACAATTAGACGCACGTGAGCTTAAATTAATCAGACGTTATTGAATCAATCGGCTGTTGTCTTCGGGTTATTCAATTTATGAGGAAACGTGAGCATTGTCTTGACTGATTGGAAATTAAAAGATGTCTTTATTCATGTCAATAGTGCGGGACGTCCTGTTTCTACCTTTACGTACTAAAAATCTTTGGACCAAACAAACATTTATAACTTAGAGTACGCTACGAATGCGGTGTTTAAAAGACCTTGTAATGTATATGTATTAAATCTCAGTTGAAGAAAGACGTGTTTTACTAGCTGCCATACTTAACAGATCATAACAATTAAAGATAAATCTTTGAAAAGCATTAACGCATGCTTAGCGAACTCTAAAGTTATTATATTAAATGGAAAAAGTATACGGTCGTAAGCAGGATTCGAACCTGCGCCTCCCGGATAAATACTCCAGGCGTTCTGACCACTAAACTAAGCCATCTCAACCTCTGCTCACCGCTGCCAATTCTTCTTCCACATTTTATTTCGTCTTTTTTAGTGACGTCATTGCTATCTCTTCAGTCCTATACAGTTGACCGAACCGACACGACTAACTTTGCGGTTAATACAATGGCGTAAAGATGCAATTACCTTAACAATTAAAGATAAATCTTTGAAGAGCATTAACGCACGCTTAGCGAACACTAAAGTAAAAAATAACATACCACTCCTTTTTTTGGGCAGTCGTGTAATAAAAAGACTAGGTCACTATGGGCTATATTCATAAAACTTCCGCTTTTTTATATTATTATATCTCAGCTCCTGTAACTTCAATAGTAATGGAAGAAGATGTCAATTTTAACCTATAAATATTTAGCTAATACAGAGGGTAATATATAAAATCTGTAAGGGTGATGAACTTACCAGGCCAATCAGATTCAACTAGTCCCTAGCTTGTCCCCCAGCAACCCCCTTAGCTGAGGGTCGGGTCCCTTGGGATGCTCTTAGTGCTATGCCGTGTATTTTGCAGTACAAAATAGATGCTCTGGCTGGAGGCCTCAAATCCTGACCTTAACTTATGTCCTGTTACCCAGACGAACCTAACATGGCTTACTGTAAGACGCCAATTCCAAAAAACGAAACGAATCTACCGGTTGCGGTGAATACTGCGAGCCCGATGTCTGGTAAAAGTTAGTGAAGGACAGTGTGGGTTTTAATCTGTAGGACTGCTATACAGCGTCCATGCTTTTCCATTCTTCTTCTTCTCCTAGTGCCTCCCCAACTAGTTAAGGTTAGCCAACAAATCAGCGAAATTCTTCCTTTTACGTTTAAGGTGAATCAAGTTGCCATTACACGCAATATCAGTGCTCTTAATGTTGTCCATTCACGACATCTTTCTACAATCGACCTTTCTTTTTCCAGCCAATTTCTGATCATTTTGTTGTGGAAGGACGTATCTTTTAAGTCTCATAAACATGGCCTAAATAGGCAGCTTCTGAATCTTGATGGTTTACCATTTATCTTTTTTATTATGTCCATAAAAAAGGCAAAAAAAAAAACAATTCTCATGAAGAGCCATCAGCAATCCATTTTTAAAACAAAGTAGATTCCCGAGCACACTATAGTTATGTCATTAGCAAACGAATCATATCTAACGCTCGATTAACTTATAAACGCCAAATCAAAGTACGTAATAACCCCTCAACACTTTCCAACTTCGACCCACGTTCGGGCATCACTTAGAGACACAAATGGTTAATGAAGTGTGCTTTATCTCATAATAAGAAAAGTAATGGTTTGGGATAAGACGTCCCGTCCCCTTGAATTTGTGACTGATTGCTTGTCCATCGCCTTTGAGCACTCACGGTCATTAATTTACTTCAGTTGACTTGTATTTTGGGATGTTATGAAGCTAAAATAGTCTTGGTTTCTTATTTAGGAATAGAATCTTATGTTGATGTGATTTCAAGAGTGTTTGCCGAGCGTAAGGTCTCGTTATTTATTAATAGTTTATAAACAAAACCAAAGTTGCACAAAGGCGAACTTAATGCCTTAGGCATTTTTTATCAGTCAATAGAGATATGGTATGTAGTGGATGCAAGATTCTTCAGAAAAACCCCTTTTCTAAGGTTATTCCTACAAGATATGGTTAAAACTCTAGTGTTCCCCTCTATTTTTGTGGTTATAATGTTCTTCTTGAAAATATTGGATATAAATTATATCAAACTTGAGAGAAGTATACTTGATTAGGATAAACGTTAATTAAAATGATACATCGCTCAGAAAAACCTATGAACACGAATAAAAACTCAATCTTAAAAAATCTACTAAGTACTAACAAATTATTACTTATCATGACGATCTCAGGCTCAACCCACATCTCTGTTTTACTCTTATCTATCTTATCGCGATTATCGCATCATATTTGCAGTATTATTGTACTCCATACTTTGCTACATTTCCAGGAACCCTAAGCTGCGTACATGCAGCATGCACGTAGGAAGCCTACATGCTCACATTACACAACACTTACTCCAGTAATCCGGCGACGTTGTCAACGTAAATTATCTATTCTGTTAGAACAATGGTGCTTGTGTCACGCGACGCTTATCTGCGGATTAACTTAACAGTTTGCTAGATCGTTAACCGGGCGCGGTGTGTGCGACCACACAGTGCGTTCCGCGTTCCAATTTAAAAAATATGATTTTGTTTCTTTTTTAAGATTCCGTACCTGAAAGTAAAAAGCAGAACCCTTATAGGATCAACTTTGTTGTCCATCTGTCTGTCAAGACCCTTTATCTCGGAAACGCGTGGAAGTATCGAGTTAAAATTAAAACCATATACTCAGGTCTACAGACTTCTAGTCTAACGTAAAAAAAATACTACAATCTTCTAGGTTAACGTAAAAAAAGATATGACCGTTTATATCGCAAAAAAGTATATTTCGACACTCAGAAGGGAATCAAAATTTATAGGGTACTTTCCGTTAACCTAGAACTATGAAATTTGGCAAGTAATATCGTCTTATACTACAAGTACAGGGAAAAATCTGAAAATAACATTTTTAATTTAATTTGTATAATAACTTTCGTGAGACACATTCATATTAATTATTGTTCACCGGTTACTACTCACGTGTATTCTTCGGGTTTGCCCGACTCAGCTCATGACTAAGGGCTCCGTTCGAGCTCGAAACTAGTCGGGTATGTGATACATAATTAATTTAAATTTAATCATTAAAAATATAGTCTTTATTTTTAAAGTACATAATCAATCATTGAGGTTAAGCAACGGTATGAACGATATTGATTACGTACGAAAAAAAAACAAAAGGACTAGATTCCTGAAATATTTATAATAATATGTACCTACAAATTTATACGGAAATGGGCGAGTCCGACTCGCACTTTTTCGTTCACTTTTTTATATAGAGGATTATTATTTATGGACCTAGGGAGAGTTGGAACATGACAGAATCAGGCCTGAACCACCCAAAGTGTTAGGCATAGCAGTGCAGTTGTACTTCCACATTTAACCACTGTTGTTATTAAGTCCCATGTAGGTGGAGTCTATTGCCATCTATCGGGCATAACTCCAAAACTATGGATGGATGGATATCCTGTCTACATAACATAACATCACAGCTGTATTCCCCGAAGGGGTAGGCGGTGGAGGTGTACACAGTTCTACATCAACATCTCACCAATGCTGTTATTAAGTCCCATGTATGAAGTCCCAAGGTGGTGAGCCTATTGCCACCTACTGGGTACAATTCCAAACTCCAGACGACTATTGAGATTCTAACCCTTTGCCCGATCTGGGAATCGAACATACGACCTCATTCTCAGCAGTCGCGCTTGGTACGAGGTTATTTTTTATCAAAAATGGATCTACGTTTGGCCACCAACTTGCCTGATGGTAAACGACAGTGTGGCCTAGGATGGAGCACGTAGATTCAGAAGAAATCTATTCACTCTAAGTAGAGTGGAAAGATTTGGGGAAAACGATAGTTGGGGAGTTGATGCAACTGCCCAGACCTTTCTCCCACAACGGTTGCACCGGACTACATCCCGAAACACAAAATATAATCAAGAATATACGAAAGTTTAGTTTCTAAAGGACAGAAAGGTGTCTAAAGAATGTGTTGTCTTATATTTGGTGCTGTCGTGCTCTTGTTAGTAAAATCATCAATAACAGTTAAGATTTTAAAAAAAAACAAACAATAAATTAATCCGATATCGCTTTGAAACTTATAACTTAGAAGAAGTAATTTTTTGAGGAAAGACAATACGGTCGTGAGCAGAATTCGTAATTTTTTCTTTAGACGTGACCTCTTGCAGTTCACCCTTGGGGGTCTGATCTGCGTAACCGAACAATAGCTAAGGCGAGGCAAGTTTGATACCTCCAGCAAGAGCATATTTTTATAAACTACAAACTAAGCAACACAGCACTAAGGGCGTCCCCTGCGGGACACGAGCCTCGGCTTAGGGCGTTGCTGGGACGACGACTACAGGATTCGAACCTGCGCCTCCCGGATATATACTCCACTACCGTAAATTCTTCTTGCACATTTTAATACGTCTTTTGGTGACGTCATTGCTATCTATTCATTCCCGATACAGGTGACTCAACACGACTAACTTTGCATTTAATACAATGTCGCAAAGATGCAATTACCTTAACAAACACAGATAAATCTTCGAAAAGCATTAACGCATGCATCGTTATAATTTTGCATTTAATTGATAGATCGAAAAATTTTTAGGGAATGATAGCTTAGTTGTTCGGAGTTGTTGATAAAGATATAATTTTTTGTGGAAAAAATAATAACTAGAGTTCGCTTAATGCTCATGCTTTTTGAAGATTTATCTGTATTAGAATAAATACTTACTTAAAAACCTCTCCTAACAAACTCGAACTTATTGTAACTAGAAACTTTCTCAACAATTATTTCCGGATTCGAACTCGTGTTCAACGTCATTCAAGCTGACGTCCAACAACTAAGCTATCATTCCCTAAACATTTTTCGATCTATCAATTATAATATTTTGACAGCGCGTGCGCTTGAAGCGACATCTACAGGGACGATGATGAACGATCGGTTCATATTGTGAGGCAAATTGCATTTTAAATTTTCTTGCTTTAGAATATTTTTGCGTTTGAGATGGGGTGATTTGAAATTTTTAGTTGAAAATGGAATAAGAAGGGTTTGAAACGACGTACATTGTTATTACTAGAGAGAGTGGCTCGTGGCTAAGTAACAGCCGCACAGATCGAGCGATCGAGGTTAAGCTGCACTTGCCGCGGTCGGTCTGTGGATGGGTGACCATTATTTCATACCGCGTCCGAGCCTCGAAGATTAAGAATTAATTTATTATTATGATCTATGACAGCCGTTACGGGTAGTCAGAAGCCTGAAAGTCTGACAACCAGTCATGCCACCAGTTATCGTGTTACCCAGTAACTGGGTTGTGGAGGTCAGATAGGCAGTCGCTCCATGTACAATACTGGTATTAAGCTGCATTCGGTTTGAATGGAAGCCGACCCCGCCGACCCCAATGTAATTGGGAAAGGCTAGGCAGATATATTAGCGTATCTTCTCTTTCTTTGTTCGATTCCAGTTATGAAGTTTTTCTGACAGGAAATTCTAAGTAGCAGTCAGGAATTTGGAATCGTATCTAAGAAATGGCTGACCACTTTTATTCATAGAACACAATAATATATTGCTTGACTCGGCATTCGAACCCTGGATCTCACGCTCTGCAGCCGCGTGTGGCCACTATACCAATAACGCAACCACTTTTCAGGCAGAAGTGTACACAGTTAGTTGTACACACATATTTCACCAATGCTGTTATTAAGTCCCATATAATAGGTGGTGACCCTATTGCCATCTAACGGGCACAATACCAAACTCCGAGTTACTACTGAGAATTTCTTATCTAAATTCAATAACACATTTTATTTTTATTTTCTTTAAGTCTTTATTAATTTATAATATTACTAGCTGTACCCGTGGCTTTGCTCACGTCAAAGTAGTCTTAACGCCAAACTAAGATTTCAATTAATCATACAAACCAACTCACACCTGATTCCCATTCCAGTAGGCAGAAACTATAGATTTTATCTTACAGACATGAAGAATGTATGCTCTACGGTTCAGTTTATTAAGCTGCCTTTTTTGAGAAGGTCAGGTACGTTCGTTGAAGTCAGACCCTCCACCCCTTCTTTTTTTGGTAATAATTGTTGCATTATTCTATTTTTGTCTATCCTCATTGACGCCACCCTCATACAGACAGCCGTGACTTTTCAGATACTTGACAGTTGCCCTAGCAAACCAAACTCATACATATAAATCATAGCAAACTCTTAAGTTATCAATTTTAGTGGAAAAAAGAATACGGTCGTGAGCAGGATTCGAACCTGCGCCACTTGGATAAATGCTCCAGGCGCTCTATGCCATATCGACCTCTGTTCACTACCGCTAATTCTTCTTCCACATTTTAATACGTCTTCTATCTATTTAGTCCCATAAAGGTCACCGAACCGACACGACTAACTTTGCAGTTAATACAATATCGTACAGATTTTATGCGAATTCGCGGTAGTAAGCAGAGGTCGAAATGGCTTAGCGGTCAAAGCGCCTGGAGTATTTATCCGGATTAGGATTACTTTACTAAACGATTCTTCATCTTCATGTTGATGGTACAATTTTAATTATTTGGTTGCCTAGATCCACACTTGCCGTGTCCAAAATTGTGTTCAGGTAGGTTCACTTTATGCTTAATTTGTTAGCGGGTGGTGGAAAAGTTCCTAGCCTCAGTTATGCGATGAGTCTCGACTGACACTACCTCGGTCAGTTTTTAATAACTGTGCCTGGCTTGTTAGGTGGTTAGGTGTTGTACTGGTAACTGGCCGTCATACAGTGGGTGTCTACGGTCTGACTCCTGCTTGGATTTTTCCACAGCACACGCGACTTGTCTGTAGATATGTGGGGGCGCTATATCAGCTGTCGGATACAGCTTTTGAAGTGGTGTAGATTATACGATGTAATATTAGGATTCCACTCATGAATTAGATTTTTACATAATCTCAATGGGCCTGCGTTTGACCGCCAACTCGCCTGATTTTAAGCAATGATGTAATTGACGATGGAACACACTTGACCACTTAATACCTATTCACTTGAGCCTTGAAAACCAACAGATATATATTTATTGAAAAACACGGATGATAAACGAATTCGGCAGCAGGCCAATCAGCTGAAAGCTAGGTGCGACATAGATGATCTTACGTTATTTTCCGTTTCCCAATAGTATTACCGAAAAATTTGATAAGCCGCCGTTACCGATACATTCGAGATACCAGGATGTTTTACCACCTCTTCGATACCGGGAGTACTCCCGACTGAACGTTCCCGAATGACTGTACCGGCGCCCTATCTCTATGGAGTGCGAACCCCTCTTTCTTCACTCACGTATTCCGGTGGGACGGCAATCCGACACGTCCGGAGTGAGATCAGGCGCAGAACTGACGGCATGATTATACGTGTTGGCCAAAATGATAATGTCACATACATAGGTACATACATAAATTCACGTCTTTGGCCTAGGCTTCAGGTAGGCAGACACTATAGAACGCCACCTGCTAAGATCCTTACATACTCTTTTTGCTTCTATCACGTTCATACGTCTGTTAATACACGCGTGCTGGTTGTGAGCACTACTTTTTTGACTTTTTAGTGAGTTTCGGTGGGTCAATTTATATCCATTTAGGGATCTCAGAATTTCCACTTACACCTGCCTCGTCTTTTCAACATGACTCTAAGCATAATTTTTTCAGTCTCTGTCACTGCATCTTCATTTAAAAATGAAAATATTATTGATCATCAATCTTGTGCAGTGTAAAGAGAATCTTAGAAAAACTGAGATATTAGTCTAGTAGTTGCAAGTGAGTATAAGCGTAGGTAAGGCTTGAGTTTGATCACCAGGTCAAAAAAAGTGTTGTTGAGTTCCATAATTGAGTTTTCAGTAGAGCTTGGGTCTGGCTTGTTGTTTATTTTTCCAACATTTAATACCCGATCTATAAAACGAATGCCCGAGATGCAGGTACTGATAGTCTGTTCCAATCTCCGCTTAGTAAACATTCGCTGAGGTTAAGCAATGTTTTACACGGCAAAACAGGCAACACAACACTGGTCGGAGGCTTCGACCACGGCTGTTTACCATCCACCGGACAAAGCTGCTGTGGGAGTGGAGTTGCATCAACTCCCCAACTATCGTTCTGCCAAAATCTATCCCCTCTACTTAAGAGTGAATAGATTTATTCACTCCATCCTCGGCCACACCGTCGCTTGCCATCAGGCGAGTTGGTGGCCAAACGTAGATCCATTTTATATATATATTTTTTTATATAATTTATGACACAGTTTAAAAATGACTTATCAATGGAAAGAAGTACCATGATAATGATGAGATCTGATTGATAAAAAAATTACATAACGCTAACGTGTAACATCTTCACTGTGCTTCACCATATTGATATGAGACAGCAAGAGAATCACATAAAAAGTGGGTTTATATTACAAAAAGACACGAAAAACTAAAATAACGTTGCTTTTCTGCGAAATAACAGATAAACCTTGTATTATCAAATTTAAAAATATACAAAAATAATATCCTGTACCGGGATTCGACCGACATACTTATTCTGTGCCAGTCACCTATGTACCGTATGCAACTAATTACTCAGTTGACAATATCGCTAAAATAGGCATTCACAATCTACTAATCGAAATACAAAACCGGTAAGTGCTTGGTCCCTATGTGATAAAGCGCAATGATACCTTTTGAAGTGCTTATCATTTTTGATAAGCTATACAACAGTGCAATTTTTATTGAAATCCGACCAATTTTAATTCTGAGCGTGAGATGTTTAACATCACAGCTCAGCTCCCTTGAGGAAATGCGCAATTTTGAATAGCCTATAAGTTGACCCGGCTTCTGACGATATTTTTTTTAAATTTTCATTTGTTTCTTTTTCTTGGTTTGGACGCCAACCTCGGACATACAAACAGACAAAAATACTCAAATTTTAAAAACAACAGATTTGGCAGTATTGTCGATTAAATAACACATTACGAAAGAAAAAAAATCCAAAAAGTGAATTTGAAATTTTCCGGCTTTCGTGTTACGATTTTATTATAAGTATAGATTACAATGCTGTTTACAAATGATCTTATTATATTTGTATACAAATCATGGTATATTTTGTAACACAGGCTTTGTCACCTCTTTTACTTGGCTGATCTCCGTGGAGATAGGCCGCCGTGACCGAAATACGGTCGGAAGGAGTATATATTATATAAACATACAAATATATTTAAAAATATTATTTTGTACAAGTGTTATATTACTTAGTAATATCTTAGGTTTTCGCGATCACTACACATTATAATAAAACAACGTTTAACCGGATTAATCGCGTGTATTATTGGTTTTTGTTTTTCCTGACGTTTCGAACACTGCAGCGTTCGTGGTCGCAGGAGGACATTATACTGTAATATTATTTTTATTACTTCTGTAGTACTTACATCGTTTAAATACAACTGCAAGTCTTAGTGTGCTCACTTATCTACGTACATTGAGTAACATATTGCCTGATCTGAAAATCGTACCCGAGACCTCATGCTCAATAGTCGCGCTTAGGACCACTAGACCAGCGAGGCAATCAATATGATAACAATACAATATGATTGAAGCACAGGTAGATAGCTTAGTAGAACCACTGTGGTCCTTTAATCCTCGAGGATACCCATGGGACCAGTTGGGTGGTCTTTTGGTTGTTAAGGTCTGACATATCATATTATTACTAGATGTATGAACGTGGAAGAACTGCCTCGTTGATCTAGTGGTCCTAAGCGCGACTGCTGAGCAGGAGGTCTCGGGTTCGATTCCCGGGTCGGGCAAAGTATTATTGAGTTTTTCTGTTAGGAAACTCTCAGTAGGAGCCCAGAGTTTGGAATTGTGCCCGGTTGATGGGAATAGGCTCACCACCTATTACATGGGACTTAATAACAGCATTGGTGAAATGTGGGTGCACAATTGTGTACATCTCTGCCTACCTCTTCGGGAAATACAGGCGTGATGCTATGTTATGTATGAGTGTGGACAAATCAAAAGGAGTAATAAAGGATTCCATTGAACACATAAATGTGAAAATAAACAAACGCCAAGTTCGGTATCTACTAACAAAGTTGAGTAATTTCTCATATTATAATTAGCTATGGGTATATATTATAGTCTTCATGTGGGGGGCACAATTGAAATCTTGATCCAGAACTGGTTTTCGTTAATCAAAAAATTATAACTTTAAGTAGTTACTCAATACTCAATATTTATTGCGTTCCACTATGTGTGTAATTTAAGTGGTTAATTTTACAATATATTTATTTGTCTAAAATGGATCTACCTTTTGCCACCAGCTCGCCTGATGGTAAGCGACGGTGTGGCCTAGGATGGAGCACGTATATCCAGAATAAATCTATTCACTCTTAAGTAGAGTGAATAGATTTGGGGAGAATGATAGTTGGGGAGTTGATGCAACTGCCCAGACCCGTCTCCCACAATGGTTGCACCGGACTACATCCCGAAGCACGACTAGGTCGCTTCACGGCATGGCTTCGTCCGATGGGTGGTAACCATCGGCCGGACGGCTCCAACCAGAGTTGTGTAGCCTGTTTTATACCACCCAGGGGCCACGTGTAGGGATTCCTTTTTAAGGGTGCACTTCTACGGTCGTGAGCAACTCAGCCCTCAAAAATTTGAATTAAATTAATTAAAATCAATTAGATCATTATGAAATCTGTCGGGCACAACAATTTAGGATTTAATAACAGATTAGTCCAAGATATGTCTTTGAAAAAGCATTAACGCATGCTTAGCGAACTCTAAAGTTACAATATTAAATGGAAAAAGAATACTTACGGTCGCGAACAGGATTCGAACCTGCGCCTCCCGGATAGATACTCCAGGCGCTCTGACCACTAAGCCATCTCGACCTCTAAAAGAATACGGTCGCGAACAGGATACAAACCTGCGCCTCCCGGATAGATACTCCAGGCGCTCTGACCACTAAGCCATCTCGACCTCTGCTCACCACCGTGAATTCTTCTTCCATATTTTAACACGTCTTATGGCGACGTCATTGCAATCAAGAGGTCGAGAAGGCTTAGTGGTCAGAGCGCCTGGAGTATCTATCCGGGAGGCGCAGGTTCGAATCCTGTTCGCGACCGTATTCTTTTTCCATTTAATATCAGATTAGTCATTCAGATTTCACATTACTCAGTCATTCTGTAAGTTTAACAGTTAACAAAATGCACGCCATTCTTATTGTAATTTTATAAATATTTTTTATTGTAAGCAGACGTAACAGACCACGTTACTTTAACAAAATATTTTATGACCAGCTAGGCGTTCGTTTTACGAGAACATTAAACCGCTTAATGATAATTAAAATGGCGGAATTTATGGCTAAAGCTACAGCCTATTAAAAATTGCATAATTTGGTTGGCTATAAGTTAAATTTAAATAGGTACTTGATGCGTGGCGCGGGAAAACGAAAATGGCGGTTGTAAGCTAGGTTTGGAAATTAAAGGGCTTTTTGTCTTTAGAAAACGTTGTCTCGTATTAAGATTTATCATAATACACACGGACCAGTGGCGTGCATTGCATAGCATCATATATAGCATCACGCCTATATTCCCCGAAGAGTTAGGCAGAGGTGTACACAATTGTACACCCACATTTCACCAATGCTGTTATTAAGTCCCATGTAATGGGTGATGAGCCTATTGCCATCTATCGGACATCACACTCCGAGCTGCTACTGAGAATTTCATCACAGAAAAACCCAATAACACTAACTTTATTTTACTTGTCAATAGCAAAAAAAGGTGAAATTTTTTGATGACGTAAATACTAAACCACTATAATAGTCGACAATATATCGGGATTATGAAAGAAAATAAACGAAAATGATCCATGAGCGAGCGAAGCGAGCTCGGGAGTTTCGCGTATCCCGACACGGACAGGTTAGGTTCGAAGAGCCCCCGTCAGCCTCTTCGTGTTTAGGTTTTTTCTAACCTTACAGACACAAAAATAGGAGCCCCGCTAAGCGGGGCTTCGTCGACCCAGCCACGGGAAGTCAAATCAGAATACAGTATAGTTTTTTTACTTGAATGGTGACTATCCATTTAATATACCTATACAATAAACAAACCTGTCCCACAGTAGATATGTCATTCTGCATTACGTCTAAAGGTGGGTAGCAGTTTTGTTAAACGTATCGCAATGGCAATCCAGCTGAACGTTGTTCAGCTGTTTTATAAAACAGCACTGTTTTGTAAAGTAGCTAGAGATTTTGTAAAACAGCGGATTCTACAATCCATCTGCGACATATATATGAATGGCTATATGAAAGTATGTATGTGTGTTTGTGAGTTTGTTTATTCCACTATAACTTCTAAACGCCTGAACCTATTTAGATGTATGGAGTATCGTTAGAATTCTTGCATTGTCTCGAGTAACATAGTCAAAAGATAAAAATAAATAATTATTTAGTGGCTATGGTACAATAAAAGGTATGTAATAATAAAAAAATGCTTTTTAATTATAAATTTTTCATTTTAATTAATCATAACATATTTTTAGGTCTAATATGATTTTTATTTCATATTATTGTTTAGTTCTTTATTCTTTAAATGTAATAAGAAATCACTTTCTCTGCTTATCCTCAAAACATATTACACGATTGCACACGATTGCACCGGTCGATGCACGCGTTATCATTAGCTAGTCTCGGGTTACTGACCGATTTGGGAAATAGTAAGTCAAGAATGACCCAAAATAAGTCACGTACCTAAATTCTTTTTTATTTACACTATTTCATGTATGTATGTGTGCAAGAACTTCTGGTGACTGCCTCATACATCTAGTGGTCCTGGGTTCGATTCTCGAGTCGGGCAGTGTTATTCAGTTTTTCTGTTCGGAATTGTGCCCAGTAGACAACCAAAGGCGCAGTACCGTAATAGGTAGTTAGACTTAATATAGGTAACAGAAAAATGTGTGTGTAAATCATTGTACATCTTGGCGTCAATTCTAATAAAGCAAACTAAACTAAATTTAGAACATTCCTGTCTTTTACTAACAGTAGTAGGTACATGAGAAAAGTGGGACGAGTCAAGAGATGTCAAATTCGAATTTAGTCACGTCAAATTAAAATCTTCGAACATTTTTAGTAGGCACAGTTTTAGGTACCTAGCCACTAACATTAGGGGCCGTCATTAATCACGTGAGGCTTGAAAGGGGGTTTCGCAAAAATCACGAAATATCACAAGGGGTTAAGGGAGGATGTAGTAAGATATCACGTGTATTTATTTTCTGTACCTATATAAAGATAATATTCTAAAAAAATTAAGATTCTTTGTAGGTACTAAAAATACATGGATTTTGAGTGGGGGTGGGGGGTTAGTCTTTAACCTCACCACGTATCACAAAGGGGGATGGGGGGGGCTTAAAAATGCAAAAAAAATGATTAATGGATGGCCTCTTTTGACACGGCAAACTAAAATTGTACGGAATTTTAGGTAGACATGATTATTAATTATTGTTCAACGGTTATTACTCACTTGCATTTTTCGGGATTGCCCGACTAGTTTCGAACTCGAACGGAGCCCTTAGTCATGAGCTGAGGCCGCGGCGATGTCGCGAGTCAAACTGGCGCTGCACCGCATTGCATGCCGCCGCGCGCGGGCTGTAGATGCACACGGTGCCGGCGTCGGGAGTGTTCGTGTGTTTCCGTCATTCGTCGTGTCTGAGTTACCCATAGTGCATACCGAGCTAACTGTGTCGCACTCCAGACTTGACGCACTTTTGCATGATGTAGACTTCAGAGCTGGTTTCCAGGCAGGAGGCAGTGTCCAACCACCGTCTCTGTTGAAGTTTGGGCGTCGACTTATTTCGATAGCTTCACGTACTTTTCGCGGAACGAAATATTTTTCCCTCGCTAGTACGGACGCCTTATCGAACCGTATGAAATGAGCCGCGCCCTTGCTACATGCGTGTTCTGCGACTGCCGACTTGTTAGTGTCCATGCTCTTCACATTACGTATATGTTCACCAAGTCTGGTTGCGATGTTGCGACGCGTTTCACCAATATAGCTTAGGCCACAGTCGCACGGTATCATGTACACTCCGGGGATCTTTGTCCTTCGGTGACCGTAGTAACTGTCGCAGCTGTCCGGGTGGGCGATAGACGGTCTTAATGCTATACTTTCGGCGTAGTATATGTCCTATTTTGTCCGTGACTCCTCGCACGAAAGGTAGGAACGCTGGATTGCGTTCCGCGCCCGCCAGTCGACTACGACTCATGTCTACCGTATTTAGGTTGCGTATGCATCGTCGCCACTGGTAACCGTTGCTCTCCAGTACGTCTCGTAGGTGACCTAACTCCGCGTCTACATACTGAGGATCGCACAGACTGAGCGCTCGGTTAAGTAGCGATCTGGGTACGGAAGATAGGTGTGCTGGATGGTGATGGGAGTCTGCGCGTAGATATCGGTCGGTGTGTGTCGGTTTCCTATGGACAGTGTGTGACACACGACCGCCGGGTTCTCGGATGACGAGAACGTCTAAAAATGGCAAAACTCCACTATTCTCCTCTTCTACTGTAACCGCTATCTTCCTATGTATCCCATTCAGGTGAACTGTGAAATCGCTAAGCGCATCCAGGTCGATGATTGCAAATATGTCATCTACACGAAAGTTATTATACAAAAATAGACATGATTATTTTTGAATTACACGTCGTCCCGTCCCGCTCTTATACTAACGGTTAGTAAAAGACAGCAATGCTCTTAATTTAGTTTAGTTTGCTATATTAGAATTGACGCGAATGCCATCTACCGTGGACAATTTCAAACAATGCTACGGAGAATTTGCTGACAGATAAACTCAACAACACTTTGCCCGACCTGGGAATCGAACCCAAGACCTCATGCTCAGCAGTCGCGCTTGGGACCACTAGACCAACGAGGCAGTCCAGTAATTAGAGCTGTATGTATGAAGTATACTATACTACATATATAACTGAATTACTCTACAAGGATTTCCCAGTCCTCCATGAACGACAATTACTCATTAATGCAGCCACACTGAGCACGCACAGACAATCAAAGTACATGTCAGACTACCAAGCCTTAACTTCAAAGCGCATCTTCAGAATACCTCTCCCTCAAATAAACTCACTTCTTGCAAGACGTTGTCCTGCCTATCTGCACTAACATATTTACAATTATGTCAACAAACATTGTAATATAAAAGATCTCAATCACATTACATGCAAAAGGGTCATAAAGAAATGGCTCATATCACTATCCTACGATGAGACCGAAAAGATAGTTAGTAATTAACTACTGGATTCGCCAGTACCTCACCTTCACTAACCATACGTGCATCCAGCGAAAGTCCGGTAAAAACAACGTTAGCAGTTTTTATTTATTCACACTACTAACTTGACTTTAACTTTAAAAGTATTCTCTAACTTTTCAAGTAACTTTCGAAAACTTATTGATTTACGATGTCGTAGGACGTTAAGTTAGTTTTCATTGCGTTTTTCAACGAAACTTTTATGACGTACGCGTTCGTTTTATAGGCGCCATCTTGCGGACCGTTTTATTGCATTCGAATTTCGATCTTTCGGTATCATAAACGTTGAATTTTTTTGTGGTTTGGAATATAAATTGTAATTCGATATTTAAGAGTGAATATTACGATTCGAAAATACATCATCGTGCCTGTATTTCCCGAACAGCACACTCGACCGCCTCGTTATAGACCTCACCAGCGAGGTCCCCATCCGTCGCGAAATATCTTATCATGTCCGCCCCGAGCCCTGCTCGAGCCGGCCCGCGCCGAGCTATTAGCTTTAAATTCTACCCTTAATAATAAGGAAACTGATCTGATTCAGCTAGTCCCTAGTTGTACCCAAGGAACGCCTTAAGCCGAGGCTCGTGTTCCGCAGGGTACGCCCTTAGTGCTGTGTTGCTTAGTTTGTAGTTTATAAAAATATGCTCTAGCTGGAGGCATCAAATTGTCTCGCCATAGCTTTTGTTCGGTTACGCAGATCAAACCCTTATAGGTTAAATGAAAGAGGTCACGTTATATAAAAAAAAACCCGAGGGAGGGGGTACCTACACAATCTACACCCACATTTCACCAATACTGTTATTAAGTCCCATGTAAGGTAATCTATACGTATATCTTAATATATATAAACCTCGTGTCACAATGTTTGTCCTCAATGGACTCCTAAACCACTTAACCGATTATAATAAAATTCGCACACCATGTGCAGTTCGATCCAACTTGAGAGATAGGATAGTTTAAATCTCAAATTATAGTCGCGTGCGAAGCCGGGACGGACCGCTAGTATCTATATAAGTGCCTATTGCCATCTACCGGGCACAATTACAAACTCCGGACTGCTATCGAGAAGTTCCCAATAGAAAACTCAATAGCATTTTGTCCGACCCAGGAACCGAATCCGGGACCTCATGCTCAGCAGTCGCGCTCAGGACCACTAGACCAACGAGACAGTTAAAGTTATGTTGGTGCGAGTCAAAGATTAGATTTCCTTTCGTTTGTTTTTGTAAGTTGCATCCTTACACGTGGCCCCTGGGTGGTGCAAAACATGCAACACAACTCTGGTGGGAGGCTTCGGCCGCGGTTGGTTTTCAACCACCGGACGAAGCCATACCGTGAAGCGACCTAGTCGTGTTTCGGGATGTAGTCCGGTGCAACCGTTGTGGGAGACGGGTCTAGACAGTTGCACCAACTCCCCAACTATCGTCCTCCCAAAATCTATCCCCTGTACTTAACAGTGAATAGATTTATAATGGATCTATGATGTTCCATACTCGGCCATACCGTCGCTTACCATCAGGTGAGTTGGTGGCCAAATGTAGATCGATTTTTGATAAAAAAAGTGTCATATCATATGGAGAAAATAGTAGTTATTTTTAAAGTTCTGCCGTGACGGCTTGAACTCTGCCCACCCCAATAACCACAGTCGTCAACCCAAATATCTGGCTTTATTTACATAAAATCAGGAGCCCGCATACCAGAACAAAAACAACATAAACAGTAGTTCCGTATGTAATGGGGGCAAAACAAACAGATATAAACGTTGTATAACGTAAACTAGCTTTATTTGCACACCGTACTGGTTTGTTTGTATCGCTTGTAGGTATAATTGTTTTGTAGACTGTACTAATACTCGAGGAGGGGCTCGTGGCTAAATAAAAGCCGCACAGATCGATCGATCCAGGTTAAGCTATGCTTTCCGCAGTCGGTCTGTGGATGTGTGACTATCATTTCATACCGAGACCCTCCATGTGAAGCCGTCGGTCCCGGTTGTCAAATTAAGATCTATGACAGCCGTTACGGGTAGTCAGAGGCCTGAAAGTCTGACAACCAGTCATACCACGAGATGTCGTGTTACCAACCATGCACAGCATTGGTTAAATATGGGTGTACAACTGTGTACACTTCTGCCTACCCCTTCGGGGAATACAGGCGTGATGCTATGATGTTTATATGTAGTATGTCACCTGTGTTCTCCGAAGAGGTAGGCAGAGGTGTACACAGTTATGAGTTACACCCACATATCACCAATGACGGTTATTAAGTCTCATATAAAATTGGTCGCCTCGGTCTAGTGGCCACACGTGGCTGCAGAGCGCGAGTTCCAGGGTTCGATTGCCGGGTCAAGTAATATATTATTGGGTTTTTATGAAAAAAGGTCGTCAACCATTTACCGGACACGATTCCAAATTCCGGACTGCTACTAAGAATTTCCAAACAGAAAAAGTTAATAACTCTCTTCGAACCATACTAGTACGCTAATATAATAACTGCCTAGCCTTTTCCCAATTACATTGGAGTCGGCGGGATCTGCTTCCAGTCAAACCGGATGAAGCTTAATACCAGTATTTTACATGGAGCGACTACCTATCTGACCTCCACAACCCAGTTACTGGGTAACACGATATCTCGTGGTATGACTGGTTGTCAGACTTTCAGGCTTCTGACTACCCGTAACGGTTGTCATAGATCTTAATTTGACAAACGGGACCGACGGCTTAACGTGCTCTCCGAGGCATGGAGGGGTCTCGGTATGAAATGATGGTCACCCATCTACAGACCGACCGTGGCAAGCGAAGCTTAACCTCGATCGATCGATCTGTGCGGCTGTTACTTAACCACGAGCCCCCTAATAAATTATATTATCGTATTACATTATAATATTATAAACGCCAGGTAATGCTAATGTAATTGGGGAAAGCTGGGCAGATAATTATATAGGCTGTACTAATACTGTGCTAATGTATTTATTGGCATGGTCATTTGGTCTCGAGAAATGGACGACAGCGGTCGTGTTTGTGATTTAATAACTCGGTAGATATAAGTAAGTATATACAGCTCTAATTATAGAACTAATTTAAGTCATAATTTTGTCTTATTCGAATACGTTTGCAGATCTTGCAGTGAGAGCACGGTTCTTTTTTAGCTTCGACTTTTCTTAAGTACTACATACATAAAGCTGTACAATTTGAATTAAAAAAAAAATGTTGTTTAGTACAAATTAGACAACTGAAATCACCAGTCATTTTTAAAGTCAGCTCAAAGCGCTTCATAAAGCGCTTTCTCTTAGGGGGCGTCCATTAATTACGTGAGGCATTTTTGAGAATTTTTCGACCCTCCCTCCCCCTTGGTAAGATTTCGTAAGATTTTACTCAACTTACGTGAAATTCTTAAAAATTTATGTTTTGGCTGTAAACGTGTTGGATTATTAAATTATAAAATAGCAAAGATTAGTATTTGTGAATATTACCGTAATTTAAAATCAAAATCATAAAATGAAATAATAAATATTAAATAAAGATTTAGAAAAGATTTATTCTAATTCAGTCCATGGAGACTCAGTTCGGACGAATACGGCAAACACTATGGCATAGGGTCGCAGCATTAAGCTGAGCGGGGGCCGTATTGCGTGTTTGTGACGCATACTACCCCCTTATGTCTCAAAAGTTTTTGTATTTATATTTTTTATTTGTTGTGTATATGTATGCGTCTCCAATCACGTAATAAAACACATTTTCTTTCTTTCTTCTTACTATTGTGTCAGATTTGGCCATATTTTATTATAGAAATAATTTTTCACGCAATTTTACATCGTCTTCTGCTTCACAAAAAATTACGTGATATTTGCTACGACCCTTCCCATTAAGAGAGATTTTGAAAGATTTAGCTTGATCCCCTCCCCCCTAGAACACCTCACGTTAATATTGGACGCCCCATTATCTCCCCCTTAAATTACATACAGACTAAGTACCCTTTCACCACACCCTATTCAAACTAAGAACAACTAAACTGTCCAAAATGTACCAATAACTACTACATAGTTACTAACTCTGCCTACCTCCTTGCAGCTCAGATTGATAGTTTAGAATTGTCGATAGTTACCGGCAACTTTGCAGACTGACGGGCTGTAAGAGCTACTAACTACTGGGAGTTAGGCGTTTAATTTTGTTCAATCGGCCGGTTTAAGGCTGCCTGTCTACTACTGGGCGAGGCTACGGAGCGGAGCGAGGGAGTAATGCGGAGCGGAGTTGCGGACTATGTCTGTCCATAGACGCGGAGTACCTAGCTCCGCGTCTGTGGAGCGGAGTGAGAAAGTAATGCGGAGCGGAGTAGCGGACAGTGTTTTTTCTTACGCGGAGCCGGCGACGGGCGATTAGTTTAGTTTCCTGCCCGGCCCGCGCTCGTTTCTCCTCTCCGCTTCCCCGCTCCTCTTCCTCGCTCTGCGTCCTCACTCCGTGTCCTAGCTCCGCTTCCCGGTTTTGTATGATTTTTTAAACTAATTCGCAACTCCCTGTCCACTGAAGAGGAGCGGAGATTTTATGCGATTCTATTGGTGGATTTTTAACTCGCTCATCGCTCCGCAGCTTCGCCCGGCTCCGGTGGGCACAAGCAAGCAGCCTAAGATGGAGTTTATTGTCTAAACGCTGATTTGGTTTAAGGTAAGCTGATGCTTAGAACAGAAAGCGGTAATAGTACTTACATGATGATACAAGTGCACTAAGTTGGTAAGCCGAAGGCGATAGTTGCATTGAAACCGAGAGTGTAATGACCGTAATGACCAATGCTCACAAATGTTACGATGCTTTCAACATATTCTGGTCCAGGACCTGGGTTACATTCTCCGGTCGGGCAGTATTACTGGGATTTTCTGTAAGGTAATCTTAATCTCATTAGGTCAATTGGGTCTCCCATCTGAACTTAAAATGAGTAAAGGCCACATAGGAACACACTCTACTTAATGCTGTAAATTAGACTTAACTTCAAAGTGACCGCAACATCATACTAATTAATAAAAGTTAAAGTATTGTACTCAGCCTCAGTCAGTGGGTTACTCTTAAACAGCGATCTCGTACCTATTAGCTTTTTTGGTTACCATGAAAATTGATGGTACACTGCGTCGTTTGTTACAGCTTGCCTGTGATGAACAAAGATATTAAAAACATACGGCGCCATGTACTTCAAAGTGACAATCAATTCGTTGATTACCGAGATTGAAAATCGGTACCCTGGCGACTGCATCAACGCTGCTGACTCTTGTATTCGGTCGCGCAAGCCAAATCATTCCAGGGTTTAGACGCTTTATAGAGCTCCCTAAACCCCTAAACCTAACCAAATCGCTGATCGCCGACAATAAGTACCAACGCTAATTGACTACGGCTATTGTCTATTGGCAAGTCTGCGGAGGCTCTAAATAATGGCAAATACAACTGTGATAGTTCGTGAACCCAGCCCCATTAATTAATTTAGACTTTTAAAATTAACACTCATTTTCACCAGGTTATATTTTCATTTAATGTCCTATACGGAACCATATTTGCGCATCTACGAGTACTTCCCAATGGCGTTGGCATTGAAATAGATTGCGCTATGGTTTCGTTACACGGCAAAGTGCGTAACGTAAGTACTTTTTTGAAAAAATAAACTATAATATAATAATATACTAGCTGTGCCCGCAAATTCGTCCATGTGGATGTAGGAAACTAACACTCAGCCTGCGGAACCGTAATTCGGTTTCACCCCGTTAATTTGAGAAAAACCCCTACTAAAATATATCCCCCCCCGTCATGACCGCGCCTACGACATCATAAATGCACCTGCCTTATTGGGCTAGTGGTCCCGAGCGCGACTGCTGAGTATGAGTTTCGTTCGATTCTCGGGTTCGATTCTCGGGTCGGGCAAAGTGTTATTGAGTTTTTCTGTTAGGGTATTCTCAGTGGCAGCCCGGAGTTTCGAATTGTGCCCGGTAGATTGGAATAGGCTCACCACCTATTACTGCCTTAATAACAGCATTGGTGAAATGTGGGTGTACGACTGTATACACCTCTGCCTACCCTTCGGCGAATACAGGCGTGATAATGTAATGTTATACATACGCACGTGGTACTTGATCATTATTTTGTTGTCGAGTTATTTTAAAACTACGATATCTCCGAAGATATTCATTGAAATCAAATGATGGAAAGGGCAATTTTGTCCAAAATTAAATAATTGTGATGAATAACGTATTTGTTTGGATAAAGATTAATATCATGTTTATAAAAACATCGCATACATAATTTTTGCGTAACTTTAACCGTTTACGCAGCGTTCGCAACGGAAGCTCTTAAAAGGAATATTTTTCATTGATGCTCCGCTCCTATTGGTCGTAACGTGATGTTATATAGTCTATAGCCTTCCTCAATAAATGGACTACCCAACACAAAAATAAATTTTGAATTGAACCAGTAGCTCTTGAGATTAGCGCGTTCAACCAAACAATCAAACACACAAACTCTTCAGCTTTGTAATATTAGTATAGATATTTGCGGGCGAGCGGGCGGTGCACAGGTAATGCATGACTACCCTCAATATTGTGGAAGTAGCTAGATATTGTATTTATTTGCATCCATTGTAATGGTCCTCCGCAAAGTGACGCCTGAATCTATTTAATAGTTGTTTTTATTGTGGATTTCACCTTGGTTGTTGGGTCGTTAACTTAAACACTTGATTTATTATAAGACATTTAAATATTTAATAATATTTTTATTATATATATAAATATTAAGCTGGTGATTAAGCTCGTGCCTTCTCTGTATGAGAAGAGGCCCTTGTCCTGCAGTGGGACAGTTATGGGCTGGTTATTAAGCTAAAATAAACATTACAATGATGAGTTCCCTGACCCCTAAACTAGGTACATATATGCCTGTGTCTAATGGGTCAGTGTATCTCCGTAACGAATCACAAACTCTAAGAAGAAAGGATTGAGGAGCAGATAACGTTTATAAAAAAAAGCAAATTTAAAAAACTTAAAATTAATGCTATACAAAAATCTAATAATATGAGAGTTTTTATCTGATTCTGCTATGGGAGTGTGCGCTGAGTGTGTGTGGTGTAGATAGAAGATATGACAATTGATTTGGATGATACGAAGATATGGATGGTATATGAAGATATAGTATATATTTGTATGATCGAAAAACAAATTAGATTCATAGTTTTCCTTGTAAGGGATTCTTAGTATTATTGTAGCTTAGAGAAATGAGAAACGCTTTAAGCTTAGTTTTCCTATAGTTTTTTAAGGGGGAATATATGTAGATGTTTGTTAATGATATTGTATATCTACTTTTGTACTAGTTATATAAAAAATATTGTTGTAGACTTAGGTACTCTACATATTTGCCTAACCTCAGGTTGTTTGCCATAAGGAAACATTAAGAAGTATCGCATACTTTCGAAAGGCATTAACATTCGATTTGTACCGACTGACATTTAGAATGTCACGACCTAAGTATCTAGGTACACACGGCGAAAGAGTTTAGTATGCAGGCATATGTGTTTAGAAATTTTGGTAACAGTGCTCTAATTTTTTTAAATTTTATCGACGTAAAGTGACTCTTTGAATGAATGTCGTGGTGGCCGAGTGGTTACGGGGCCGCCTCCTGAGCCGCAGGTTGTGGGTTCAAACCTGGCATGTACCAATGTGACTTTTTCAATGTCATATGTACTTTCTTAGTTAATCTAAGGCATCACAGACATACGGTGAAGGAAAACATCGTGAGGAAACCTGGACTTGGTAGTCTGAAATCGCCAACCCGCAGTGAGCTAGCGTGATGATCAAGCCTTTGCCTTCTCTGTATGAGAAGAGGCGCTTGCCCTGCAGTGGGACAGTTATGCACTGGTTATTTTATTTTAAAATTACTCTTTCTTAATTAAGTTCACTTGAAGGATTATCAAGTATTAAAATATAAAAACAAGAAATTGGATTGCATGGCATTTTTATTATTTATTTATCCATCCAACAATTCGCATTGTTTTTGAATGATGTAGTACATTAATTAATTAATAAATTACAGTTAATGAGAATAAAATATAAATTTCAAATAGAAAATTAAAATTAAAATTATTAATAACATGATAAATATGATGTCAATCGATTGCAAACAATTAATATATAAATTATTGTAAAGGATATTATTGCAAATGATCATAAATCCATTATCTAAAATGCAAAAAATCTAATAATATGTTGAATATATGTATTAAGTGACTACGATAATACATGCACAGCGCATATAATTACTTGCTGCCAGCAACTAATCTCTTTCTCCCACAGTACTTGGTGCATATAACGTACTCCGGTCTTATGTAACTCGCCTTAGACGGTGGAATTGAATTACGGAGCGGTTAGTTCCGCGTGTGCGAGCCCTTTGGCTTAGGAACGGATTTAAATGTAAGTTAGTGTGTGTAGACTAGTCGCCATTAAGTCAGCGTGAAGGGACATTTACAGGAAGACATTAAACTCTGTAGTGTTAATTTTGTAACATTATAAGACGTTTGAGGTGCCCAATTGCAGTAACTATTATGGACAAAGATGTACCAAATATTTAGTCCCAAACTAACAATAAACTACCTGTAGATATTGAAAGTAATTCCGTGTCAAAACAGTCATTCAAATATAAAATAACAAAGTTTCACCTAAACGTAGTAAGCGAAAGCTAATATACTTATATATAATTAATTGTGTATAACTAACAGTACGGGCTCTGGCGTTTATAATATTTTAATGTAATACGATAATATAATTTATTAATAATGTTTAGAATCTTTAATCATGGTAACTATTATTGTCAATAAAAAAAACTGATTTGAAATTCAAGATAAATCTTTGAAAAGCATTAACGCATGCTTAGCGAACTCTAAAGTAAATTACACTTTCTTATATATTAATTAATTAATAATTTCAAATCATATTAAATGGAAAAAGAATACAGTCGCGAACAGGATTCGAACCTGCGCCTCCCGGATGAATACTCCAGGCGCTCTGACCACTAAGCCATCTCGACTGGGGTCGCGAACAGGATCAGGTCTAGATGGCTTAGTGGTCAGAGCGCCTGGAGTATTCTGTATTATTATAGTATACATCCTGGAGTATTCATCCTGTTCGCGACCGTATTCTTTTTCCATTTAATATGATTTGAAATTATTAATTAATTAATATATGAGAAAGTGTAATTTACTAATGTTATTTTATGGGAGCTACATCTACCAACAAACTGGTCTGTAGTTTGGCAGAAGTAAATACTGGTTATGAAAATGTATATTTTCTGAGAATAAACACTTTTTCATTTCGTTTTTTTTCATTCTTTTTGCTTGATCTTTTTTCGTATGATTAGTGCCAATCGAATGTCGGAGTTATTGAAACCGCTCGTAGGCCTCCGGCATGGCTTATTGGCAGCAATTAATAGATAACAGCTGAGAGCAACGGCGTAAAAGTATTAACGTATCATCCGAAACAGGAGGGACACCTTTCAATGCCTTTCTTTTTACACAGCTGCCCTAAAAGAAGTGAGCAGAGGTTGAGATGGCTTAGTGGTCAAAGCCCCTGAAGTATTTATCGGGGAGGCGCAGGTTCGATCCTGATCGCCGAGAATTTCCTAGTAGAAAATCCCAATAACACTTTGCCCGACCTGGAAATTGAACCCAGGATCTAACAAAACAATATAGGAAAGGGAAACAATATGTACAAAAAGTGCATTAAATCGTTTTAAATCAGTTATTCTGAGTATCCATTTAGTATCGTTAACCATCTGTGAAACGGGAAATAGTCTCTAGTTCTCTGTAAGTGCCGGTACTGTCGAAGCGTGAATATAATTGTATTGTTATAACTAATGGAAACACGTTACGTTCTTTGTTTGAGGCTTTTGCTTATATGAGTTTCTTTTTTTCTAATGATTGTTATATCCAGAGATCTATCCGTTTCTTGCTCTCGTTATGTATTTTTAATTCATGTATCGCTTCATTCATTTTAAAAGCGTATAAGTTACATTGTTAAATATATATTTTCACCGTGGGAGAGCCATGCTTCGGCACGAATGGGCCGGCTTGACCGGATTGATACCACGGCATCACAGAAAACCGGCGTGAAACAACGCTTGCGTTGTGTTTCGCCGAGTGAGTGAGGGTACCGGAGGCCCAAAACCTTTAAAAGGCCGGCAACGCACTTGCGACTCCTCTGGGGTTGCGGGTGTCCATGGGCGGCGGTAATCGCTTACCATCAGGCGAGCCGTCTGATCGGTTGCCTATTCCATAAAAAAAAAAAAACACCCACATTTCACAATACTGTTATTAAGTCCTATGTAATAGGTGGTGACTTGACAAGTCAAAGGTCGCAAGTACGAATCCAAGCCACGCACCACTGTCTTTACGAAGTCATGTGCGCATTATAATATAATTATAACTTGATTAAAACTGTGAAAGAAAAAATCGTGAAGCAACCAGCACACCTGAGAGATGTTCTCGATGGTGCGTAAAGCCATGTCAGAGACCTACGGGTGGTTTGAACTCTGACACTAGGTTGTTCAGCAACCACACGATAGGAAGAAGAAGATTTGAAACCCGACTTCTTATTACTAAAAATTATAGAATAAATATTAACTAAGAAATTTACAAGGTCCGAAATTGATACTGTGCGATGACGAATTCTCTTTCGTAACTCCTGACTAAATAAAAAAAATTATAATAACACAACTTTTAACCAGATTAATCGCGTGTATTATTGGTTTGTTTTTACCAATTATATGTACGGTAGACTGAAATAATTTTAAATAAACTGTTGAGACTCCTGACACCTTAGTCCTCCTGCGCCACAAACGCTGCAAAGTGTTCCAAACGTCAGCAAAAACAAACACCAATAATACACGCGATTAATCCGGTTAAAAGTTGTTTTATTCTAATGTATAGTGATCGCGAAAACCACCAATAATACACGCGATTAATCCGGTTAAAAGTTGTTTTATTCTAATGTATAGTGATCGCGAAAACTTAAGATATTACTTAATAAAAAAAAACTACACTTTTCCTAAATGACTGTGTATTTTATTCTTTTGTCCAACTTTTAAGGGTTGAGTGACGTGCCCAAAAAAAAACTTGGACCACTCCATAAAACACAGACACTATCAAAAAGGTAGTGGGGTGTATTAAAAACTCGGCGAAGGGTTCCTCCCCTTATTGTGTTTTATTGTATGTTTGAAGTTTTAGCTACGAAAGACTTGAGTTGTATGTTTGCTTATGTTAAGATTTATTTTTAGAGAATAGAGAGTACTTGTCTTCTCTGGAGGAGGCCTTTACCTTTCATGGAGAGGGTTCTTGCTAAAAACGAAAAAAGACTGACCTGTTGGTCTAGTGGTTAGTAGCCCTGACTGCTATGCCGGAGGTCGTGGGTTCGATTCCCACCCAGGACAAATGTTTGTGTGATGAGCACGATCATTTGTTCTGTGTCTGGGTGTAATTTATCTATAATATGTATGCATTTAGAAATATATAAATATGTTTATCAGTTGTCTAGTACTCATAACACAAGCTCTGCTTAGCTTGAGACTAGACGGCGTTGTGTGATAGTTGTGGAATATTATTATTATTATTTTTATATTTACTTTTCTTTTTCCTCGGTGAACCGGGGTTACTGATGGCACGGGCCTAAGCCAAGTGTACAACAGTGGGGTTAAGTTAAGCATGGGTGGGAATATTCATATGGTTATAATGAATTATTGGATTCGCATTGTAAAAACTTTCTAACCAGTCTGCATGTGTTTAATATCGCTGCCTTTTGTAGTAGATCATAGGTATTCTGGGGTAGGTTTAGTGACTTGATAGACTGATGAAGTTGTTTGGGTATAACTCCTGTTGTGGACAATACTATTGGGACTATTGTTACTTTATTTAGATGCCAGATTCGGGTTATTTCATCCTTTAGTTCGATATATTTAGATAGTTTCTCTGAAATTGTAGTCTGTAAATTGTGGGTGTTCGGTATTGCAATGTCTATTAGGTATCCAGTTTTATTAATCTTATTTATTAATGTTATGTCTGGTCTATTGTAATGTATCGTTCTGTCGGTAAGAATGGCTCTGTCAAAATATAGTTTTGTGAATTCGTTCTCTAACACAGTTTCTGCGTTATACTTATAATATGGGACTGATGTTTGTAATAGTTTAAATTGCAAAGCTAGTTTTTGGTGTATTATGTTGGCTACTTGGTCGTGTCTATGTTTATAGTCTGTCTGGGCTATTGACTTGCACGCACCAGTAATGTGTTGTATAGTTTCTGGGGAGCTATTAAATTTCCTGCAGGTGTCATTGGCTAAATTTTTTATAATGTGTTTCCTGTAATTTTTTGTTTCAATTACTTGATCCTGTATAGCTATAATAAAACCTTCAGTCTCCGGGAAGAGTTCGCCTCGATTCAGCCATTTGTTCGACGCCTCTTTATCGACATTTATCTGGCATAAGTCTTGACGATGTCTTCCGTGTAGAGACTTCTGTGCCCATTCCAGGAGCTTGGTTTTGTCATCGATCAACTTCTCATTTTTCTGTTCTGATCTATCATTTAAATTAAGAGGTGTTAATTGTTGATCGTTGTTAACTATACATTTGTGGAGTGTGGAAGTAGCGGTTTTAGAAAAGAAGTACTGTCTAAGAGTTGTGATCTGTCGATTATGTAAGTTGAAAATATCAATGAGTCCTCTACCCCCTTCTTTTCTCGGTAGTGTTAGTCTTTGTAAACACGATCTTGGATGATTTTTGCGGAATTTGGTCATAGTTGTGTTGATTTTTCGTTGTAGGTTTATTAGGTCTGTTTTGGTCATATATGTCAGTACTGGTATAGCAAAAGTGTTGATTGCTTTTATAGTGTTTCGTGAGTAGAGTTGAGTCTTTAGTATTGTATTGAGTCTGTGTTGAAATTGTTGTTTTAGTTTTTGTTTGGTTTCTTTATTGTGTATCTGAAGTGATTGATTGTACCCTAAGTATTTATAAGTATCTAGTTCACCTAATGGTTCTATCTGTTCCCCTGTTCTTAGGGTGTATTGGTGTTGGTAATTGTGTTCGGCTCTAACTGAATTTATTTTGCATTTATCTATTCCAAATTCCATTCGAATATCATTTGAGAATTGTTCTGTCAGATTAACTAGTTCATTAAGTTGACTCTCAGTTCGCGCGTATAGTTTAATATCATCCATGTAAAGCAAATGGTTTATTATGATTTCTGTGGTCTCAGTCTGTCTGTCGGCATTTATATCTCTTAATGGGATTCCTAATGGGGTTGAGTTTAATATATTTGAGAGGGGATTGAGTGCAAGACAGAACCACAAAGGGCTCAACGCATCTCCCTGAAAGATGCCTCTTTGTATTTTAATTGACCTGGTCTCTATTGTTTCAGTTGGAGTGTTAAGTCTAAGTTTAGTTGTCCAGTTAGTCATCATGGTCTTCAAGAAGGCTACTATCGTAGGGTGTACCTTATAAATTTCGAGAACCTTAACAAGCCACGTATGGGGGACCGAGTCATATGCTTTCTTGTAGTCAATATACATACTAAATAAGTCGGATTTATTTTTCTGTATTTTTCTAAGAATAACTGAATCTATAATTAATTGTTCTTTGCAGCCTTGACTGAATTTTCGACATCCTTTTTGTTGTTCGGCTAAGATATTATTGGCGTCAGTGTGTTGGTATATTAATTCAGATATACAGGATGTGATAATCTTGTACAAGGTCTGCAAACATGTGATGGGCCTATATTTTGCTGGGTTAGAGGAGTCATTGCGATCTTTTGGTATCATAAAAGTTGTACCTGATGTAATATAGGGTGGTATTGTATTAGGCTCTTGGATAAAAATATTTATGTAATTATGTAAATAACTGTGGACAGCTGTGAATTTTTTGTACCAATAACTGTGAATATAATCTGATCCGGGTGCTTTCCAATTGTGTAAGCGGCTAAGTACTTTTTCAAATATTTGTGGGGAGATATTTTCAAATGTCATATCCTGAACATGTGTGCTGTTATTCGATAATTCTGTTGGTATCCAATTAGCTTGGACATTATGTTCAATCGGGTCTTCCCATATTCTTGCCCAGAAATTTTGCAAAGTTTCCGGGTCTGGAGTGTTACATCCGTCATTATTAACGTTAATCTCTTGAGCATTACTTGTTGTCTGTTTGATATTGCGATAAAAAAGTTTTTCATTATGAGTGAATTGAATGTTTTGTTGTTTCCGTTGGTTACAGGCTTTATATCTTTGGAGACGACCTGATACGACTGAAAGTTTTTGTTTAAGAGTATCTAATGTGTGTGTTGCTTGTGTGTTTGGTTCTTCGTGTATTGTATGTGTTTTATATTGTTTGTTAATAGTGTTTACATGCTTTATTACTTTTCTGCTCCTATTGCCATTGATAAATTGTATCAGTCTGCCTATATTTGCTCTTAATCCATTTAGTTTACGTTCTAGGCGTCTTTGCCAGTTTGGTTTGTAATCTTTTTGTGGATGTTGAGGTCTGTGTACTAGTTGAAAAGTTAGCTTTGCTCCGTTAACCTTAGCAACGGTCCACGCTGCACAGTATATAACAGTCTGTAATGTGTGAAAGTCGGAGTCTATATTAACGTTTTCAGGGAAGATAATTTTGTTCATGTAGCTGACTATTCGCGCAAGTTTTTTAGATGGTTTTTGTTTCGGGATGAAAGATCTATTTGTAGGGTCCGTGTCTTTATAAAATTGGAATGCCTGTCTGAAGGTTTCATCTATTTGTGGATCTTTCTCTGTTTGGGTATTAAGTAGTGTTTCCTCTACAACATTTATTTCAGTGCTATCTATTATATTATTATTTGTGTGTATAGTAGCCGAAGCTATTGTGAAATTTATATCTGTGTCGTTTAAAAGTTGAGTGTTCATAGTATTGTTGCTATTTGAGAATACCATATTGGTTGTTCCTCTAGTAGTGTTACTTAAACAATTGTAATTTTGTCCTAGCTCTTTAGATATTTCGGATTTTAATGAGTTTAGCTTATCATTGGATATATATTTATTGTTTATTATTGCTCTTCTCTGATCAGCTATTCGTTGTTCACTTAGATGAGCAAGTGAAGGGAATCTGTTAATGAAGTCTTCGTACATGGGTTTTCGGTACGCAGTTTCATTTGTGCCCAGAGCTGTTACTCGGTAATAGGATCGCATTATCGCTTCATTGTGTTCATTGGTCCATCTCATTCGAGATTGTGTTGTGTTTTGTGAACTTTGTTCTTCTATGTTTGGAGACTGTGTTAGTGTAGATTGTGTTGGTGTTAAAATCTGCTGACTGTGATTGGTCGCTAGTTGTGTATGTTGAGTATGGATGTTTGATTGTAGTTGACTTAGTTCATCTTTGACTTGGTTGTAGATCTCATCTATCGTTTTTTGTGGTAAAAGTTTGTTGCGGATTATAGCTCTTCGTTGATCTCCTATTCTCTGTCGACTGATCTGCATAGTTGGATATTTTTCTATGAATTTTAAGTGTAGGGGTTCGAGGTAAGTTCTAGTATCTGTATCTAATGCAGTTAATTGAAGATAGCTACGCAGTATGAACTTATTCATATCAGGTGTCCATCGTCTGCGCGTATTAGAAGCGCTTGTAGTGGGTGCAAGCTCGGTGTCAAGGTTGACATCTTGCACAACACTATTAAGCGTGCTGGTAGTAGACAAGCTAGCTGTTCTTCTTGTCATGTAGGAAGGGCGAGTCGAAGGGATGGATGAAAATAATGAAGTGGTATCATCGCCCGAGGAATCGGCTGTAGCTTCTACGTTGTGAGCCCGCCTGTTCAGCTCACCGCGACCGGCTGTAGCATATTGTTCGGGTGGGGCCCGCCTGCTCGGCCCCACACCGCCGATGGTTCGCATGCTGTAGCATCCAGCATCGGCTCCAGATGCGCCCCGGCGCTCCCCGGGAAGCGGCCGTAAATTATAAACTTTCTTACTCATCTCCATAAAGGGTTACCTACCTTGTTAGCCGCGTAAGTTTTCAGTACAATAGTACAGTACGCGTGTCCGCCCCCCACGTGGCTAGTTGTTCAGCTCGGACGTAAGGTAGGGTTTTGGGGGGCTTATTATTATTATTATTATAAACATTAAATTAAATATTGTTACTATGTTATGTCAATCACAACACTAACTTCAAATTAAATCAACAACTAATTAATTGACTTATATATTTTTAAATGAAACTACAAAAATGAAATGGATTTGAATATATTATTATTACAATCTAATTATTTGTTAATCATAATCACATTAATTTTAATTTATTTATTTCTAATCTATTTTACATGCACACTGTAAATGAAATTGTACTATGGAATGCAAGAAATAAAAGGCTTTTTATTTTATTTTTTATTTTGTTTTATTTTATTTATATAAGTGTCGTGGTGGTAAATGGTAACGAGCTCACCTCTTAAGCCAAGGGTTATGGGTTCAAACCTGCTACTTTTTCAATGTTAATGTTTACTATTTTAGATAACCTAAGACATCACAGACATATGGTGAGGGAAAACATCGTGAGGAAACCTGGACTTAATAGTTTGAAATCGCTAACCCGTAGTGAGCTAGTGTGATAATCAATGCTCGTGCCTTCTCTGTATGAGAAGAGGCCCGTATTGTGAGACAGTACTAGGTAAAGGTATTACAAAAAAAAAGATGATATGGCTAGAAAAGGAGTGACTACCGCGATGACGGCTGACAGAGATGTATGGAAGACAAGTATACTACGCCGTAATTGGAATATGGGCAGAGGATGACGATGATGCTGGCAAACAAAAATATGGGAGAAGAAACCTGGATTTAATGGTCTAAAATATGGGAGAAGAAACCTGGATTTAATGGTCTAAAATATGGGAGAAGAAACCTTGATTTAATGGTCTAAAATATGGGAGAAGAAACCTCGATTTAATGGTCTAAAATCGTCAATCATTAAGAGCTTCGATAGCCTTAAAACGTATACGTATTTTGAGATTATAAAAAGTACTTGATGATATCATATAAACCAAAAAATAAATTATAATAAAACAACTTTTAACCGGATAAATCGCGTGTATTATTGGTTTTTATATTTCCTGACGTTTAATTTATATGATTAATCCGTTTAAAAGTTGTTTTATTATAACTTTTTTTTTTGGTTTATATAATATCATCAAGTACTTTTACGAAAACCTAGGATATTACCAAGTAATAAAGTTACTATGTAATAAATACTAATAAAATAAAATCGATGGAGCAATTTTAATGTCAGACGAAAATAAACTTAAGCATATCAAAGCTCATTAAGATATAATTAATGATACTGATACATCTTGATCATAAGATACCGCGGCTCATTAATTAAACTCGTTATAACATTTGATTTGAGTCATTCATTATGATATTTTTGGATATAAGAAAGTCTGGCTGTAATTAAAATAACATTACAACAATCCAAGATACTGGCGTCAATTCTAATGTAGCAAGTTGACTGCCTCGTTGGTCTAGTGGTCGCAAGGGCGGCTGCTGAGCGTGAGAGGTCTTGGGTGCGATTCCCAGGTCGGGCAAAGTGTTATTGAATTTTTCTGTTATGAAATTCTCAGTAGCAGCCTGAAGTCAGGAAGTTGGTGATGTGACACCGCCGTGCTTCGGAGAGCACGTAAAGCCGTCGGTCCTGCGCCTGATCTCTCTCTGGTCGTGTCGGATTTCCGTCCCATCGGAATATGAGAGAGAAGGAAGAGGGAGTGCACCTGTGTTTGCGCATACACTGGTGCACTATAATATCTCCTGCGTACTTGGCTAATCTCAGTGGAGATAGGCCGCCGTGACCGAAATACGGTCGGAAGGAGTATGTATGTATGTTTGTAGCAAACTAAACTAAATTTAGAAAATTCCTGTCTCTTACTTACAGTTACTATATGAGCAAGATGGGACGAATCAAGAGATGTCAAATTCGAATTTCAGCACGTCAAATTAAAATCTCCCAACTTTTTAGTAGTCACCGTTTTAGACAGCCACTAAAATTAGAGACGTCAAACAAAAATTTTATAGAAATGTTGGTTGACATTATTAAGTTGGAATTTGACGTCATCCCGTCCCGCTCTTTTATTAACGGTTAGTAAAAGACAGCAATGCTTTAAATTTAGTTTAGTTTACTAAGTTAACTTCGTTAAAATTAGAGCATTTCTGTTTTTATAAAAGCGAGATGGAATAAATTATGATATATCAAATTCAAATTTAGGCATTTCAAGCTAAAATTTCCATATAATTTTAGTTTACTTTCTAATTTTAGTGGCCACTTAAAATTGTGCAGTACTAAAAATGTGTGGAGATAGTTGTTTGACGTCCTTACATTCGAATGAGACGTATCTCGTTCCGTCCCGCTCTTATTGTTACTGTTAGTAAAAGACAGCAATAGGTACTCTAAATTTAGATGGGCCACAACAGAATTGACACCAATATGTACCTCTATTAAATTTAAATTAGAGGTGGTTATAGCCCGTCGCAAACCCTGGTCTGTAAACAGTCGTGAAAGTTAAGCAATGCGATACGCGGTCAGTGTGTAGATGATACACGGTTGGGACCCACGGACCTAAAAAAACTACGGACGGAGCGTTGCGTACGACATTTGAGTAGCATGCCTAGTCATCCAATTTCGCTTGTCATACACAAGCTAAACGCATATAAATACTTAAAACTCATCCACTTCGTAATCTATGCTTGATGACAAGGCAAGGTTATATCCGTATTTTTTTCAGATCCGTTTTAACCATTATCATTTGATTCGAATGCGATTTTCATTTTACTAGTCGGCTAATCATTTATTTTAATTAGGTACTTATTCGATTCGAGTTTCTTCATTTCCGAATTGGAGATTTGAAATTTGGAACAATTATTCGAAATTCAGAATAAATCTATGATCACCACTTGTAATACCATTAAATTATTTATTTTTAAACTAGTTCAAGATCTTCCCGTGATCAAAGCATTATTTATCAATACTACATCTGTGGTTAACTCTCGTTATTTTTGTCTCGCTCCCTCATTACCCGTCTATCACACTTTAATTGTGATTTGATGGACAGCTTCCGGAAACTTTTTTTATTAGATTTCTATTAAGAAATCATTTGAGACCATAATTATGTTCATATGAAAGACTAATAAAAGATTATATGAATATATTCAAAGTGGGGTGCCAAAAGTAAGAAAACATCCGGCTAATATTGAAAAAGCTAAAGTTTGTAAGGATGGATTGATGTTTGTTATACTTTTACGCATTAGCTACTAAATGGATTTGCATAAAATTTGGCACACAGATAGTCACTTCACAGCAGTATAATCTGCTAAAAAGTAGTGAAAATATCCATGCAATCGTAACCCGTTTGACACTTTAATCGAATTAATAACGGCCATAAAATATTTACAAAGTACCGTTCAGTCGTTCAGCGTTCACTCATCCATTCAAATCATTCGGGAAGTAGTTTCGTCGATTATTTTCCGATATTTATTTGAGCTTCAATTAAATTAAATCGTATTGATGCCAACGTGCCTTTTTGTATATGATAAATTTACGTTTGTTGTATAATAACTTTCGTGAGACACATTCTTATTAATTATACGAGTGAGTTTGATTTGCGACATCGCCGCGGGCTCAGTTCATGAATAAGGGTTCCGTTCGAGTTCGAAACAAGCCGGACTATCCCGAAGAATGCGCGTGAGTAATAACCGTTAATCTATAATTAACTTACATTTGTTTTTTCTTACATAACATAGCATCACGCCAGTATTCCCCGAAGGGTTAGACGGCGATGTGGGTATACCTAAACACCAACAATAAGTGGTGAGGTGACAATAGGTACTGTCTACCGTTCTTGATGGTGTGTAAAGCCATTTCACAGGCCTTCAGACATTTTGCACTCCAGCACTAGGTTGTTCATCAACCAAATCATCAAAATAATTTCTTTATGATATCGGTAGAGCCTTGAAATGTTCGTTTATAGGGATCCGTACCTCAAAAAAAACCCTTACAGGATCACTTTGTTGTCCGTCTGTCTGTCTGTACGTCTGTCTATCAAGACCCTTTATCTCCGGAACGCGCGAAAGTATCGAGTTGAAATTAAAACAATATACTCAAGTCTACAGTTCCTTGAAGCTGTGATAAATCAAACTTCTAAGTTAACGTTAAAAAAAAAAGATACGGCCGTTTTTGTCGCAAAAACGTATATTTCAACACTTTCAAGTAAATCAAAATGTATAGGGTACTTTCCGTTGACCTACGAGTAGAACTACGAAATTTCGCAAGTATAGTACAGGGAAAAATCTGAAAACTATAAATTTGTAATTAAATCATAAACAATATAGACTTTATATGTTTTGGAAGCTGAGTTTCGGGAAAAGCTCGAATAAAACTGCGAGACTCGATTCCTGAACTATTTATAATATGTAAGTACCTACATATTTGTACGGAACCCTCGGTGAGTGAGTCCGACTCGCACTTATCCGGTTTTTTATGTTAAAGACTTATTAGGACGGGCGGCACTTTGCCGTTGTGACAGTGCCGCTCGTTTATAAAAGCCCTTAGGTCACAGTCAAGTCATCTTTAAAACAATCAGTTCCTATTTTAGTTAACTAAGTATAATAATTAGTTACAAATAAATTGAAATATGTTGATGGTCAATAACTACAAAACGTGTTAACATGACATATTAACAAATAATTTAAAACATTATAAAGCAAGCCTGCAGTATTTTTCATTTTGTTAGCTAAAGTTACCCGGGATATTGTAAGGATTCCAACGATAACCCATACATCGCAATCAGTTCAGACATTTAGAAGTTATGGAGGAATAAAGAAATTTACAAACATACATGCTCAAAAATATACAAAAAGCAGACAGATGATTATTGTAATCAACATAACGTAGCATCACGCCTGTATTCCCCGAAGGGGTAGGCAGAGGTGTACACAATTGTACAATCACATTTCACCAATACTAACAGTATTAAGAGTCTATTGCCATCAACCGGGCACAATTCCATACTCCAGGCTGCTACTGAGAATTTCCTAACAGAAAAACTCAATGACACTTTGTCCGACCCGGGAATCGAACCCGGGTCCTCATAATCAGCGGTAGCGCTAGGGAACACTAGACCAACGAGGCAGTAATCATTAAACAACAATTATACAATTGTTACCATAAATAATGCATTACTCCATTGAAAGCTATACGGTTAGCTGAAACAGCTTAATATCGCTTTGATACGAATGTATGTTTTAAACATAAATGTGTTCGTGTGCATGTCGCGTGTAGATGAGGGCATAAGCGGCAGCGATTTGTGCCCGGTTTTAAATATCAATATATATTATTTATTTTTTACGTTATCTTAGAAGTTTGATATAGATAAATCTTTGAAAAGTATTAATGCATGCTTAGCGAACTTTAAAGTTATTATTTTAAATGGAAAAGAATACAGTCGTGAGCAGGATTCGAACCTGCGCCTCCCGGATAAATACTCCAGGCGCTCTGACCGCTAAGCCATCTCGACCTTTTCTCACCACCGCGAATTCTTCATCCATATTTTAACATGTCTTTTGGCAACGTCATTGCTATCTATTCAGTCTCTATACAGGTGACCGAACCGACACGAGTAACTTTGGTGGTCAGAGCGCCTGGAGTATTTATCCGGGAGGCGTAGGTTCGAATCCTGCTCACGACCGTTTTCTTCTTCCATTTAATATTATAACTTTAAATTTAATATATTTGTCGCTTGTTCTCTGTACCTACCATGTTGATAGGATGTCAGAAGGTGAAAATGCACAAAATTATCATATTATAACGCCATTGTCCCCTCGCCGCTTTGATTCTAACAAATGCATCCGGTTTCGTAATAGCGTGATACGCTGGTAGGGTGAGGGAACCTGCTGTCGGCCGCGGTGGATAGTTTGTTGAGTATTTTAATAATTTCTTTGTAACTGTTGAATAATCAATTAATCACTTCATTATTAGTATATTATATCTCTTTGAGGTATAATTTAATAATAATGAAATATATTATATTACTGACCATTAACGATAGTATAAAATAATTTATCTAAAACACATTTTAGACGGTAATTGTATAAAAAGATGTATAATTTTTATGTATAAAATACAGACAGCTTTGAAACAGTCCATGTTTGTAATTTTATAAAAGCTACAATACAAAATAACGATCGAATTATTTGTTAAAATGTTTGTCATTTATTAAACACACAATAAAAATCAAAATATGTTTATTCAAATTAGGCAAAACATTTGCGCCTTTTGAATGTCAAACAGTCCCCAAATAAGTCCATCTTTCACCGCTTCCTAGTGTTTTAGCTAAAAAGAAGAAGTGGGGAACCTAACTTCTCAGCAATACGTCTGTCTCTTTCAAGATTATTTATAATACAAATTAAACATGGAGTTTATATAAATCATCTGAGCGTTGACAATACACCTACCTACTTAATAGTCTGTTTGAACAAATTAAAATCTATGACTGCCGTAACGGGTAGTCAGAGGCCTGAAAGTCTGATAACCAGTCATACCTCGAGATATCGTGTTGCTCAGTAACTGGGTTATGGAGGTCAGATAGGCAGTCGCTCCATAAGCTTCAATGTAATCAGGAAAAGGCTAGGCAGATTTGACTTATTTGTATGATTACATAAATGAAAATAATCCATTTCGTTCGACTGGTTCCACCACCCTACCGATTGGTATGCAAGCGTGCGACCATAGTGCAACAATAGACGCGTACATTACAACCACATTAAATCGTCACATTACGTTTAGTGTCTATGGTTTATATAATTTTTAATGTCTTTTATACAAATTAAGTTTGAATGTGCTTTATCACTTGCTATAAACTTAAACGATCTATACATTTAAGGTATAAGTATATAACGATACTTTACTGTTACATAACCTAGATCAACAAAATCAGCTGACCACGTCACGCTCAACTCAGACCCGATGAAAGGACCACTATAGCTCAAGAATCGAACAAATTCACAAGCACACTCCGATGAGCTCGACTGCCTCGCTATAGACCTCACTAGCGAGGGCCGCATCCGTCGCGAAATGTCTCATCATGTCCGCCCCGACCCTTTCTCGAGCCAGCCCGCGCCGTGCCAGCAGCTTTAATTTCGTCAGTTAGTAATAAAGAAACTCATAAGAGCCAGCTAGTCCCTAGTTGTCCCCCTAGCAACGCCCTAAGCCGAGGCTCGTGTTCCGCAGGGGACGCCCTTAGCGCTGTTGCTTAATTGTAGTATTTTAAAATATGCTTGGGCTAGAGGCATCAAACTGCCTTAGATATTGTCCGGTTACGCAGACAAAACCCCTCTGGGTTTCTTTAAGAGGCCATATTAAAAAATAAAAATACTATTACATAACATAGCATCACGCCTGTAATTTCCAAAGGGTTATACAGAGGTGTACTACTTTGTCCCATGTAATAAATTATACGTGCAATGTCACATAAATATCAGTGAAAGATGTGATATTTAGCCTTTAGAGATATTTGAGCTAAAGTACATTTGAAGAACGAATAAAGTGCTTAATGTATTGTACGGATTTATCTTCATTTTAAGTATATTTTGCTTATCTAAGCGTAAAAATACCTAAAGCTAATATTTCATTCTCGTATGAAAAATATAACATGTGGTTAAGGCAAACTTAATTATTCAAATCACTCAGTATTCCACTGATGGCCAAATGCTTCCTTTATTTATATTTTACTAGCTGATGCCCACGGCTTCGCCCGCGTGGATGTCGGTTATCGCGACCAAAAGTAATCATGAAATTTTGATCCCGTACCCGCTTTCCAATTACCGCTTTATAATTGCCCATCTTTTTAAGTATTAAAATGGATAGAGTATGTTATCCTTAAGAGATAGATATATGCCATCGCGGACGTTTCTGTAGACTTATATAAGAGTCACAATTCCACCATACATCATTTTGTTATATCTCAAAGGGTTTAGGCAGCGTTTTCGTTGAAAGCTCCCAGACGCAGACCCAGTCCCAGTCGGGCAATCCCGAAGAATGTAAGCGTGAGTAATAACCGTTAAACTATAATTAATAGGGAAGCGACTTTGTTTTATACTATGTAGTGATATTTACTTCAGTCCTGTGCCAATTGCATCCAGAGAATAATATACATATATAATAGTTATGAATTATATAATTTATTTTTAACTGCCTCGTTGATCTAGTGGTCCCAAGCGCGACTGCTCAGCATGAGGTCTCAGGTTCGATTCCCTTGTCGGGCAGTGTTATTGAGTTTTTCTGTTAGAAAATTCCCAGTAGCAGCCCGGTGTATGGAATTGTGCCCAGTAGGTGGCAATAGGCTCACATGGGACTTAATAACAGCATTCGTGAAATGTGGGTCTACAACTGTGTACACCACTGCGTTCCCCTTCGAGGAATACAGGCGTGATGCTATGTATGTATGTATAATTTATTTCTTCATAAATGACTTTACACTAGGAATTTCTCTTGTCTGTATTTACTACCAAAATCTTCTATATTAAATTATAAAATATAAATAAAACCCTCTCCATTAAACTCACATATTTCTCCGCGTCATTCATTGAAATGGGAAATATCTGAACGGCGGAGCCAGACCGCGCCAGACGCGGCAACCATCCGACCACCGCCGTCAAGAATCTCTCATAAGATTATCCCGATCTATTGTCTATAACTGGGAGCTTCACCCTATTGTTTCGCGGCACTCCTATATTGAAAATTCACGGAGACTTCTCAATGATTCTTGAAATTTTTTGATGCTTGTTAACAATGACTTTAAAATTTGAAGAATTTGAGGCTTTCGAGGTATCTCAGACGCATTGCACTGCCCACTTGTTTTGTTCTTCATTTTATAAAGTTAAATATTTTCTATTTTTAACCGATTTCCAAAAAGGAGATTTTTCATGTTCGTTATCTCAGAACTGCGTCATTTATCAACAGATTTGGAATTTTTTTTTTTCTTTTGGAAGCATAGGTATACAAAAATAATATACTTTCAAATGAAAAAAAATATAATAACTAGCTGACCCAGCGAACAAACCTTGTCCCGACAATAAAGAACAGAAAAAAAGAGATTTATCCAATTCTGTGCAGTCGTTTGGAAGTTATGCAGAATGAAAATATATCTCTTACAATAGACTTGTGAGAGGACAGATCGATAAACGCATATAGACTATAATGTTAAATATTGTTCACCGGTTACTACTCACATACATTCTTCGGGTTTGCCCGACTAATTTCGAACTCGAACGGAGCCCTTAGTCATGAGCTGAGTCCGCGGCAATGTCGCGAGTCAGCCTCTCAGTCTGACTAATATGAATATGCCTCACGAAAGTTATTATACAAAAATAGACTACAGTGTGTAAAAAGTTTAACAAAAAATATATTTAAATAAATCTATTGAATGCTGCTTTATTATTTTCTTTTGTTCTGCCTCATCAAAGATTAAGTAGTCTGCTAATTAAAATAAAATAACACGCTATTGCCATCAACTGCCATACAAATGAGACTTAATAAAAAATGTGCCAAGGTGGGCTGCAACACTCATTGGAATTCGATGCAAATAAGTCATTGAGACCATTGCATCGTTGGAAATATCCTCGAAGGAATTAGTACTGGAGTAGTTTTAGCGGGCGTACCCCTCTCGCCACTGGCATATGATTCCCAATCGCATAAAGGTATCTTTTACCAGTATGGTTACAATACAGTACACGATTTTAATCATGTGTAACACAATTTTTTGTTTGTGTTAATGCAATCACGAGGCCTATTTTCGCTTTAGTACAAGTTCTTTGGAGATTGTGTGTTACCTCACCCCCCGCCAAAAGTGGCGAGCAAATTTGTTCGATATTTAGTCAGAAGGCGTCTCCCGTCTGGTACTCTAAGGAAATATCAAACAATAAGTCGACTAAATACCAATAGTGATACAATTGAAATAACTGATTTATAAAATTGCAAATAACTCAATTGCAGTGGAGTGGCGGTTTAGCAGTAAGTCAAGCAAAATACCAAATTAAAATACTGAACCTTTCGTAAATAAAAGCGAATCGCGAATACGTCTTCCACATTTTAATACGTGTTTAAAAAAAATATTAACTTTAAACTTCGCTAAGCATGCGTTAATGCTTTTCGAAGATTATCTGTATTTGTTAATGTAATTGCATCTTTACGATATTGTATTAACTGCAAAGTTAGTCGTGTCGATTCAGTCACCCGTATAGGGACTGAATAGATAGCAATGACGTCGCCAAAAGACGTATTAAAATGTGGAAGAAGAACGCGGTGGTGAGCAGAGGTCTAGTGGTCAGAGCGCCTGGAGTATTTATCCGGGAGGCGTAGATTCAATTCCTTCTCGCGACCGTATTCCTTTTCCACAAAAAATTATAACTTTAAAGTTCGCTAAGCATGCGTTAATGCTTTTCAAAGATTTATCAGTATTCGTTCGTAAATTAATTAGCAGACCCGGAGCCCAGGTAAATGACCGACAATATTACGATGGTAATATTAACTACCTACATTATGACACCCACCAGAATAAAGGGTGACCTATATTCCAGTGGGGACCCCCACAATTTGGTAACAACAATAGTAAAGCCTCCAGAATACAAAATCATTACTCAAACACTTACCAATCAATGTCGACACTAAATCAATCAGAACATCACTATATAAAATTATGTAAGGTCGTATGTGGGTCACTGTAAACCCAAAAGTTATATAACAAAAGGTTCACTTTGTATAGTCACGTAAAAAAAGAATGATCAAAAATGCAGATACGTCAAACGACATGAAAATGGCAGAATAATTTGCAAACAAGATGAAATTAATTAAAAATGAGAAAGCACGCTTGCCATTTTTTAAAAGCTTACTAAATTAAGGTAGAAAGCTTTTAAAAAAGTACATCAAAATTGTTTCAGGAATTTAGGAGTTATAGTGGAATAAAGAAATTCACAAACATACATACAGACTTACATATATCCATTACTCTTTTTTCTGGCCAGTCTTGTAATAAAATACATGGCGTTGTTACATTAGCATGTCGATAAATCGACCCCATAAGACCCCCAACCAAAAATCGTTCAACATGCATTAGAGATTTTGGGTATGTACTTCTCAGTGTATTTTTCTCTTTGCAAGTACTTAAGTTGTTTCAAGTGGATTTTCTGTACATTTTTATTCAGCGAAAAGAGTTACTGCCTTCATAAAACCTTGCCTAACGGGGGTCAGCAGTCTTCTAAGATTTATTGGCGGACTTATTGAGGTGAATTTGTATTGCTTTTTATGTTGGCATGTCATTGGATTCGTTTATTGGTTCCCTGAGTTGTGATTAAACAGCCTTTTTATTTATTGTGTATAAATCCATCGAATGCCGAACTTCTACTGATTAAAACCATTCAGTCCTTCAACTCTTGGAGTTCCAAGATGGCTCCTAGTTTATAATCCTTTAAAACTCATACACACCATTTGGGGAGGCGTGGTTATGTAGGTACCCACTAAAAACCCCGCCGTTTGTGCCTACTCTCACTTTGTGTGGATTAGCCGCGAGGACTGCAATACTGGCATTCGTGACCTTCCACTTTAATTTACTCTCTTTCAGCGATGTCCGGGCATACTTGGGACACCACTGCGACTCAAGGGCCGTGCAATGAGGACGATAGACTTCCCAATCTATCCTATCACCGGCTGACTTTTGTTAAGGTGGCATTAATAAGGCGTAGAACCACCTGCATCGACCCGTCCTCCTGCAGCGGTTTGGATCAGGGAGGGCATCTTTCTCTCTGACCCACTCAGCTGCTTCTTCGGCAAGATGACGTCCTCGAGCCTTCCACGCTCCTTCACTGTCAATCTCCACGCTCATGTGCTAGCCTCATCCAGGTTATACCAGCGATGGTAACAATGTAATCCGCCTATTTCGCCACAGGACGACCAACACTAATGCATGATTACTTCAATTGAAACACGGTAGGCAGGTTTTACACATTATTTTAAAACAGCTTATATCCGGATCGCGTGTATTATTGGTTTTTGTTTTTCCTGACGTTTCGAACACTTTGCAGCGTTCGTGGTCGCAGGAGAACTAAGATATTAGTAAAAAAAACTGTAAACATTCTTAGTCTTGCAAATATGATAAAAAGCAACATAATGGTTACGATAACTCTTATAAGATACATTGATATTAATTATTGTTATACGGTCATTACTCAAGTGCATTCTTCGGGATTGCCCGACTAGTTTCTAGAGTCAAACTGACTTGCTCGTTCGCGGGCTCTGCTCATGAAACTAGTCGGGCAATCCCGAAGTATGCACGTGAGAAATAACTGTATAACAATAATTAATACAGGGGTTGACCAATAATTAATATAGGGTACCAATTCAATATTTTAAATAGTTAACATTAAATACCTAAAAGACCAGTCAAGAACAACACAACTCTCTTACACCACCCACTACTTCACTTCCTAACTAATACACAAGCTACTCTAAAACGCAGATTGAATCGAACATTCAATCTTACCAACTGTACCTGCAGTCAGTTTGTTCGGCAGCGGGATCTAATAACGCGGTATTGCAGACTACAGCTGTTCGTATGCAGTGGCTGGAAGAGCCGGGCGGTATATAAATATACTGCGGTAAAAGGCATGAGAAAAAGCGGGGGCGGGTACAACAAATAAATAAATAAAAAATATGGAATACGAAACTTTAATGGAAGTAAGTTACTTACTTAAGGTGGCTACCTGACGCAACCGCGAGGCTTGGATCAAAATATTACTCCTTAGTTCAAACGTATATGGCCAATACATATTACTTTTTTACATTTTATTATGTTGGGAGCTTATTACATTTTTAATTTAAGATTTTAGAATTGTTGTTTGTCTCAACCGATTGACATGAACATTTTGGGTTAAAATAGGAATTTCATTTTGATATATTGCAGGTATCATCAATTTGTCCAAGTCGCGTACAAGCAGTATCCCGGGCACAGTTAGTTAATAATAAAGTATTTTGATTTAAGAAAGCAAGAAAAATCATTTATTCTTTCAACAATAATAGGAGAAAAAATTTGATAATAAAAAACTAAAGGTTAGTAAATGACCACGGATTTGAAAAAAATACGGATGGAACCTTGTCTTATCAAAAGCGAAGCATAGATTACACGCAGCGTACTGGCGCCGAGTGGATGAGTTTAATTATTTGTATGCGTTTAGCTCGTGTATGACGCACTTGTCATCACTTGTCATGAATAAATTGGATGACTAGGCATACATCTCACATGTCGTACGCAACGCTTCGTCCGTATTTTTTTAAGATCCGTGTAATTGACTGAAAGCTACATTACTACAACAATATGGTCAATGTAGCCATTCAGGTCAGGCTACAGTAATTCATTATGCGGTTTTTTCTTTTTGGAATACATACAAACAAAACATAAGTTATATTTACAGATAAAATTGTCATATTATATTGTAGTGACAGTATAAGTTTAAATAAAAATAAAATAAAATACGGAGCGGTGTTATGTCCCATTAGTGCTCGAAGTAACAAATTCAATTAGTTTGTTTTATTTGGTTCATAAAATTATTATTAATTTTTAATGTCTAGCAGTTAATACATACAATCGCTCGCCGCTCATGACTCGTACCATACTTTGAGACAGTAATGCGATTTAGGTGCGCGATAACTTAGTTTTGTATGAGAAAGAATTATATTTTGTCGCGTGTATGTCGGAACATACGGCTTACGAGTACATCTATGTTGGACTGAAAAGAAAATTGAGTGGATAGGTATTATGTATTACTTTATTTTTCCGCTTGCATTTGTTGAGAGAATTTATGTTCACATTTCTGGTTAAAAGTACTAAAGTAATTGTATCTGAGAGTCTGTTAAAACATCGAGAAAGTTACCAAAAACACATAACATTTTCAAATTCTTTTATTTTGTTATGTAGGAAGTATAAGCATATCCGGATCGATAAATTTTTTTAGAATATACCTTTGATTTTATATTTTACACTTTGTTTATATTTATTTATTTATACACAAATAATTAATTTAATTATTGTTCACCGGTGTATTCTGTATAGTAAATTTCGTGAGGCATATTCATATTAATTATTGTTCACCAGTTACTACTCACGTGCATTCTTCGGGTTTCACCAAGTACGTCATCGGCGCGAGCGAAGCGGCAAGCGGCACGATGCAGCACCAGTCTAATTCGCGACATTGCTGCGGACTCAGCTAAGGGCTCCGTTCGAGCACGAAACTAGTCGGGAAAACCCGAAGAATGCACGTGAGTAGTAACCGGTCAACAATAATTAATATGAACATGCCTCACGAAAGTTATTATACAGATAATTATTTATTTCATAGGTAGCCACACCGATTAAAATGTGGACCGATTAGAATTCGGTGTAGTCCATGTAGTGAGCAGAGGTCGGGATATCTAAGTTAGCAAAGCGCCATTCGGTGAGCTCAGGTTTGAATCCTGCCCAAGAACAGAGCTCACTGTAGTCATTCATGTTCTAGAACTTCGAATCACTGAATAAATCGCGTTAACCTGTGTTCCTATCGCAGATGGCATAGTATTGGTTTCCTCAGTATATATATATATATATTTATTTAATTTCATGCATTAACCTAAATTGCTCTCGGATACTTCTGATCACAAAAATGTAACAAAGCAAGACTGTACTATTATTTATTTAAAAAGAGTGTCTATGAAGTTTCTTGCCGGCTCTTCTCCATATGATTAACTTTGGAACCGAGCAACTAGAATCATTTGACGTTTCTTAAGTGCATTTTTATTTTCGAGTTATAAATGTAACAGTATTAATTTAAATGAACAGTTGCTGAATATTTTTGGTATTAACAAAGTATTTATTATGTTAGCCACTTGTAAAAATTAAGAATACAGCGGATACATTTTTAAGGTAGATTTTATCATTATGAATGTTTCGACTCCTTTTCCTTTCACCTTATATATACCTAACCACCCTACAATAACTCTATATAGAAAACCATGAAAGCTACCTTTTAAACAGTTAACACCATATCGGCCCACATCATTTTATGGTGGCACCGTGACACCCGAGCAGCACACCATAAAACTGACGTTTAACCCAACTCCTAATTTATATTGTTACTACATGAATATTGCATTAGTTTAATACGGTAGCTGACATGGATTTTAATGGTGTTGTAAAGTAATACGGATGCCATACCTGATGGTATTAAAAATATGATTGAGTACCTACCTTTTCTGTGTGGGACTATGTTCGTGTTTTTGTAAAGAAACATATATCTTTTCTGTGTGGGACAAAGTTCGTGTTTTTCTTATGAAAAAAATATTTATTTCGACACAATATAAGTAAGAAATTAAAATGGCGAACAGTCGGCATTCCTTTAAAGCAGGGGTTCCCAACCTTTTTTTGTCTACTGCCCACTTTAAGAATAAATTATTTTTTAACGCCCCCCTTTTTAAACATACTTAAAAACCGCTAAGTACTTATAACTGATTATTGAAACGCAAATTTATAGTATTCGGACAGAGTATCTTTTATTGAAAATAAAACAAACATAATCAATTCTTATATGAAAACTAATGTGAAGGTTGAATCTGATGCTGTTCAATAAGTTTGTTGATATCAGGTTCCAATTTACTCAAAAACAGCCGCAAGTCGCCACGTTCGGTAACACGCAAACGATTTCTCTTTTTAGTAAGCAGCGTTGCCACAGCACTAAATCCACGTTCACACAAATATGACGATGGGAATGCTATCAAAAATCGTTGAACAATTGACCACAATCCAGGGTACAATTGCGGGATCGGTTTTTGTAGCCAAAATTCTTGATATCCATTTTAGAACTTGATTTTTATTTCTTCGTTTGTTGTCAATTCTATAAGTTCTTCTTCCAGCTGAGGTGACATTGCTGTGTTGACATTTGAAAACGGATCCAACACCCAGTCTGGTATTTCCAAGTTTAAAATGTCCTGGTGTCGTTCGGTGAAGTCAATGTGGAGGTTTTCCAAATGTTGGCAGTAGGCAAACAAGTCGTCGTTACTGCAGTATACTGATAAATTCGGAAAATTGTGAAACTCACATCTGCCCATATTCTTTTTGTGCAGAAGCAGTTTGGCTGCGAAAGCAGCAACGAAATTTTTTGTTTTAATTAAATTTAGTTCATCGCCTTGCAGTTGGAGGTTCATGTCGTTGAACATTTTATACAGGTCTGTCATGTAAGCTATATCATTCTTTGATGTTATGAGCTTGTTGCGCAGTTCTGTATCTTTAGTTTCCAAGAACTCTATCATAGAGTCAAACAGGTTGTAAAATCGAATCAGACAATTGCCTCTTGACAGCCAACGAACTTCAGTATGAAACAACAAACGGTTGAAATCTTCGTCATTAGTAACACAAAGCTGATGAAATAATCTATCATTCAAAGAGCTGCTACGGTTCACTTAAGTTTCTAGCAACCAAATGTTGTCTATGAATAACGCAATGTATAGCAAGGACATCTGGAATTTTATTCTTTAAGTATGCTATGAAGCCTTTATGGCACCCTGTCATAGCCGGAGCGCCATCCGTAGCAACTGATATAATTTTTTTCAAAGGAATCTCTTTCTCTTCACAAAACTTTTCCAATGTTTTGAATATGGTTTCGCCTTTTGTATCTGTCTCCAAATTTCTGGCAAACAATAGTTCTTCACGTATTTTCTCATCTTTAATAAACCTCACGTAAGATAGCAACAACGCTTCATTAGTTGGTAAAGTGGACTCATCGAGCTGAATTGAGAATTGACTAGTCCTCAGATGATTGCACAATGATTCTTCAATGTTTTCAGCCATTTCATCAATTCGTCTTTGCACAGAATTATTACTCAAAGGAATTTTTCGGATAATATCTGCGGCCGGTTTATGAAGCACAGTAGTTATTACTTCCTTTATTGCTGGCAAAATTAACTCTTCTCCGATGTTGTGTGGTTTGCCTTTTTGAGCAATTAACAAAGAGATATTGTACGAAGCTCGAAGTCCGTCGTCATCTTGCTTAGCAGCCGCCGAAAATAGTTTTGATACACTTGGCTGAGTATTATGATTTTTCTCTAGGTCTTGAAAATATGCTACATTCTTTTCTGTCTTATCTGGATGCATTTTATTCAAATGATCTTGCAGTCTTGAAGGCTTCATTGCTTCGTTCGAAAATGTTTTTAGACATAGAAGACACAAAGGCGACGACGGGTTTGTGGGATTTTCAATAAATCCGAATTTAATATATTCCGCAGAGTATTGCCGTCTCTTCTTTTTTACTTCCGACATTGTTTTGTTTTAAGAAATACGTAAGTGTTGAAATCAAGTACTGCTTATCTATTATGCGCGAAACCGCAAATGAAAATAAAATAAATTTACGTCGTTTATATAGGATTGCATAAGCAGCACGCACCAACAGGAATAAGACAAACGTGCATAAACTCGTTTATCTCATTCGACGCCCAATCGTACTCGACAAGCAAGAACAAGTATTATAGAACCAGCCGATTGGTATAGGAATGTTTAATTCGGATTATTTAACAAAAACTTGTTAAAACATGATTGCCCGCGGTCTTTTATATCGAACCGAGTTTGAGCTATATCTTAATTAATATTAGTTGATGTTCACAAGATGTAGTCGAGAGTCGAGAGCTCAGTCGGTGTCTAAGAGTCTTCCTAGCTAGGTAGATGAAATTATAAATCGACCCCAAAGCCCTACACAATGCCCCCTTTTTTTCTGGGTTCTTACCGCCCCCCTTTAGGCCTGCAGCGCCCACAAGGGGGCGTTATCGCCCACGTTGGGAAAGACTGCTTTAAAGTGTAGGTACGCAAATATTGATATGTCAAATTAAGTGCAGATTCTTCTCAACTTTAATTTGGTTCTATATTATCTAATATATAAAAATCTAGTGTCACAATGTTTGTTATCTAACTCCTTTGAAACGGCTTGACCGATTTTATGAACTTTTTTGTGTATCTGAGAATAAGTCGTAGGCTAATTTTTATACCTCTAGGTGATAATATCTGGGTGGCCCTATTCAGAACATTTATATGGCAGAAGAAATTTATATCGCGGGGCACAGCTATTATAAATATGTAATGTTTAATTTATATGGATTTCTGAGTTACAATTTATTATTTATGTAAAAAATAGGCACAGGAATGCAACAACAAATTCTTAGAGCTGTTCGGGGTTTGTCCTGAAAACCCGCAAATGTTTCGATGTGAAAATTTGGCTATAATGTAGCAGTATAATTTTTAAAGTAACTTTACACGATTAAGCATACTTTTTTTAATCGACCAACTGCTTGTATAAAGTAGTTTTTGAATTGCAATTGTGCGAAAAATGGTCGCCATTAAGGTTAATGCTGATGCGTCGCATAAAAAGCAACCTAACAGTCATATTTTGTGGCAACCCGTGAGATTCTGTAGCAACCTGTGATATTCCGTGGCAACCTGTGATATTCCGTGGCAACCTGTGATATTCCGTGGCAACCTGTGATATTCCGTGGCAACCTGTGATATTCCGTGGCAACCTGTGATATTCTGAGGCAAACTGTGATATTCTATGGGAACCTGTGACATTCTGTGGCAACCTTAACATAGCATTACGCCTGTATTTCCGAGGCAGTAGTCAGATATATACGCTATTGTTAACCAAATTTAATCGATGTGGTTACATATTAAGTCTCATGTAATAAGCTGTGAGCCTATTGTAGACCAGAACACTCAAATCCCGAGCTATTATTTAGAATTTGGTTACTTCCAGAAAAGCCTAACCACTAATCAATCCGGGAAACGATCCCAAGACCTAATTCTCAACAGCTGTGCATTCACTAGAGCAATGAGTTCGGGTCTGTTCAGCTACAAAAGATGAATTGACACTAAAGCCATGTACAAACTTAATCCTCTATCGAGAAATTCAAAGCCTAATACACAAGTCACTATCCGACCTACTTCCTTTTTCCCGACAGTAAGGATGCAATCCCGACATCTCTCACTCTACTTATCTTCAATAAAGAACCTTATACGATCACCAAACCTTTGCACTTCATAACAATCTTGAACCACAGGAAATAAGGTTGATTCTCCACTAAAAAGGTATGAATAACTTGGTAAAACAGAATTTAATTTACGATCGCAGTTCGCTTTGAAAGGATCTCAATTTGGTGCAGTTTTCCGATTTCCGATTGGATACGAAATTTTTGGGGTAAATTTCTGGCTGGTGGTGTTTTTTGTGGATGATTTGTTCGTGACTGCTGAGAAAGAGGTCTTGCTTCGAGGCACCACTGACTTTTCTTATGTCATGCATGCGCGTATTAAAAATTTATTACAGTGGTAATGCTTGGAAACAGATGAAACCAGCACATCTGAGTGATGTTCTCGATTGTGGGTAAAGCCATGTCAGAGATCTATGGGTGGATAAAGCTCTGACACTACGTTGTTCATCAACCACACGAGAAGAAGAAGATCATAAATGTTGCTATACAACAGTATACCTCTGCTAACTCTTCTGGGATAGAATCGTGACGATATAGGTATGCAAATGTAAGAGATTGAACTACTTTCATAAATACTCAGATTATTTTACGAGTAATTGTATAAATCCATAAATAGTACTGCTATACGTTAAAATATTTCCCAAAAATATTCCTTTCATTCCTCCATTAAATATAATGCCTTTATTAATTATTATAATACGTACAATATCCCCAGTATTTACTTGACATCCCTTTGAATTAAATGAAAAATGATTATTTCATTTCCCGTCCTTCCTTTGTTGAATTTGTTAATGTATTTAGGACTTTATATTTTCGTAAAAAGGTTGAGTTTCTAGTGTTATTCGCTATATTTCGTTAAGTCGACGGGAAACTATAATTCGAGTCTGAAATTGATTTATGTAGCGATGCCGACGGTACCCTAGAACAATTAGGTTTAAGCATATCGCGGATAATTGCGAAACATGGTGAGAATAATATCGTGGAGAATAGGGAGTGTTTTCAGAATTTCATCGTTGAAAATAGGAAAAAAATAAACCATCATTCTGGGGTATAACGCAATATTACAATAAGTGGTTTTTTTTAATATCCTAATTTGTGTCCCACTGCTGAGCAAAGGCCTCCCCCTTTTCCTTCCACACGTCCCTGTCTTGTGCGATATCTGGCCATATTTGTCACACAAATTGGTCCAGATCGTCTCGCCATCTACGCCGCGGCCAACCTTGACGGCGATGTCTCCTATCAGGCGCCCAGTGCATGACAATCTTTGCCCATCTTTCCGGGTGCATTCTAGCGACCTGCCCAGCACATTCCCACTTTAGCCTAGCCGTTTTTTCCCCAACATCTGTTATAAGAGTTAAGAAGCGCAGTGGTGTTTCTAATAGTAAAGTGAACATCGTTCACAATAAAATAGATTATAGTCTTTCTATCACACGAAGGCGTTACTTTTATTGCCTTTGACATATGTATATCAATTAATGTTCACCGGTTACTACTCACGTGCATTTTTCGGGATTGCCCGACTAGTTTCGAACTCGAACGGAGCCCTTAGTCAAGAGTTGAGCCCGTGGCGATGTCGCGAGTCAAACTTACATGTGATTCAAACTGTAACGATTCACCCATCTTTGTGACATCAGGTTAAAGATCGTTTCGTATTGCGTCCAGTAGATAGTAACAGTGTAGTAAGATGGTTCTAAAAGCACTAAGTGCTGATATAGAGGCCTTTTTAGTACTCATATTCTTCCTATATGTTAATAATATATTGAATAGATTCAGGCGTTACTTTGCGGAAGTCCATTACAATGGATGCAAATAAATACAATATCTAGCTACTTGCGGTGAAAATTGCGAGTACCACCAACTACTCTACACGTGTTTCGCCCCTCCACGGGCATCATCAGGAGCTGTTAGACCGTGCAGTGTCCGCAAATAGAGGTGTGGCGTGCGGTTTTGGCTCACTCGGTGGCGGACACTGCACGGTCTAACAGCTCCTGATGATGCCCCGTGGAGGGGCGAAACGTGTAGAGTAGTTGGTGGTAGTCGGAATTTTCACCGCTTGCGTATGTGCATATATTTGCGGGCGGGCGGGCGGTGCACAGGTAATGCATGACTACCCTCAATTTTGTGGAAGTAGCTAGATATTGTATTTATTTGCATCCATAATAATATATTGTTTATGTATACTAAAACATTATTATTACATCACTGATTTTATTCCTACCTATAAAACTGATTTACATCTGTGACTCCTCACTATTTAAGGCCCAGTTGAAAACCAGCGTCAGGCACTAGCGGTCTGGCATTTTGCTGAACTGGACCTTTTTGGTGCAGCCGTGAGGCACACAATAACCGCTCAACATTCACACCTGTTGTCTTTTGTATATCTATTTAGATAAATTGTGTCCTTACTGACTGTGTCAAATAAACATTTTCTTTCTTTATTTCTTTAGATCGCATTTTAACTTTTAGTAATTCAATTTTGTAATAAAATAAGCCTGTATTCCTCGACGGGGTAGACAGGTGTATACAATTGTAAACTTTCATTTCACTGATGCTGTTTTTAAGTCCCAAGTGACGGGTGGTGCCTATTGCCACAACCGGGCGGAATTCTAAACTACGGGCTGCTACTGTGAATTTTCTAAAAACTTAATTACAATTTGCCCGACCCGGGAATCGAACCCGGTACATCATGTACATCATGCTCATCAGTCGCATTCAGTACCAAGACCAACGAGGCAGTCGTAGTATCTGGTGCGATATTTAAATAATTTCTTTTTTTTATTTCTTTTTTTATTAACTTTCTTTTCCTTTTCGTCATCGGTGAAGTGCGGATGTGCAATGGCACACTTCTGCCCAACCATTTTGGGGAATATATTTGTGATGCCAATAAACATATTGGTCTACAATACTTAAAAGATTATACTCAATATTATAATGTCCACTCTGTTTGTCTGTCCATCCAATTACGTAACGCGATAGGTTTGCAAACAGCGGGCCGATACGTAAACAGCTTTATAATATGGGTTATGCCTCTCATGGGTCAAGAGTGGCTTGGTATCGATCACGTCATATAGTCCACTCGTTGAAATAGTGGCTGTACAGAGTGTCTCACACTTATTAAGACAACAATTTACAATGCATAACACGAACATAGGTACACAATCAATAACAAATCGATTTACTATTGTATCACTACATAGTATAAAACATAGTCCCGCTGTCTGTCTGTATGCTTAGATCTATAAAACTACGCAACGGATTTAGTTGCGGTTTTTTTTTATATATAGAAAGATTCAAGAGGAAGGTTTTAGAATATAATTTGTCAAGTTTTTGTATACATTCGCTAAAATATAATGATATTTGTTGGAGGTATCGGAAAAAAATAAGCCGTCTGGGAGCTTTCAACGAAAACGCTGCCTAAAACCTTTGAGATATAACAAAATTATGCATGGTGGAATTATGTATCTTATATAGGTCTACAGAAAAGACGCAATGGCATATATCTATCTCAAGATATATCTTTGAAAAAGCATTAACGCATCCTTAGCGAACTCTAAAGTTACAATATTAAATGGAAAAAGAATACGGTCGCGAACAGGATTCGAACCTGCGCCTCCCGGATAGATACTCCAGGCGCTCTGACCAACTAAGCCATCTCGACCTCTGCTCACCACCGCGAATTCTTCTTCCATATTTTAACACGTCTTATGGCGACGCCATTGCAATCAATTCAGTACTTACAAGTGACTGAACCGACACGACTAACTTTGCAGTTAATACAATGTCGCAAAGAATGCAATTACCTTAATAATTCAAGATATATCTTTGAAAATGTAATATGGAAGAAGAATTCGCGGTGGTGAGCAGAGGTCGAGATGGCTTAGTTGGTCAGAGCGCCTGGAGTATCTATCCGGGAGGCGCAGGTTCGAATCCTGTTCGCGACCGTATTCTTTTTCCATTTAATATTGTAACTTTATATATCTATCTCTTAAGGATAACATACTATATCCAATTTAATACTTTAAAAAATGGGCAATTATAAAGCGGTCATTGGAAAGCGGGAACGGGATCAATGATGATGATTAATTTTGGTTGCGATAGCCGACATCCACGCGGGCGAACCCGCGGGCATCAGCTAGTAAAAATTAATCTAGAATGATCTCAAATAGGTACATAAAGTACATGCTTTTTAGGGTTCAGTATCTCAATGGGGAAAACAGAAACCTTATTTATAAGATCACTTTGTTATCCATCCATGTGTCTACCTGTCTGTCTGTTGAGACCGTTTTTACAAGAACCCTTGGAGATATCAACTCGAAAAGAATTTGGTCTCCTGCAGGTATAAAAAAAATTACCTATATGTATATGTTTAAGTATATTTTGACACTCGTTCAATATAATTATCAGAACTTACGAGGTGCTTCCCGTTGACGTAAAATCATGGAATTGCCTAGAGGCAAGGTTTCACAACACAAATAAAGGAAATTCAAATTATTTATTCACATGTCAAATTAAAATATAGAAGGCAAATATACCTATCTCTGAGAAGAAAAGCCGAAACAAACTCGGAGGTCGCAGTTTTTTTTAAAGTCCATATATCAATATCATGTAGGGCTGGAATGACCTTTTGAAGAAAGAACCATAGCAGTTTCAAGTTGACCTGTCCTAACTGACGGCACGTATGCATGCGTTTTTGGCGCAGCCGTACACAACGCACAACGCCCGCTAGCTACCTAACTTTTTTGTAAATTTGTATCTTTTGATTGTGTCCTTACTAACTATCAAATAAACGTTTCTTTCTTTCTTTCATCGTGTAACTCGACCATAATCAAGGGAGCCCGTCGCAAGACGATACCAGATCGGCAGGACATTTGAAGAAATTTTGAAGAAAATCAGAAATCCATTAATTTATATATCTACCACATAAAACGTATACTTTAGGCGGAACCCTTAGGGCACGAGTCAGACTCACACTTACCCGTATATTTTTTAACACAATACAACGCTTCATTGCACCGAACTCAAGGATGACACATTTTTATAATGCAACAAAAAACCATCCCATTTAAAGGTCGATTGATAACCCTGGTTTTCGTTTTTAAATTACCAGAATGTTTTGATTCGTCGACAAAGTCGGTTGTTTTGAACATTATAGAAAAATCAACCTAAAATCATGACAAAAAACATTGAGAAACAGATCTTTTTCGCTATCTTCTTTGTGAGTCTCAGCGGTAGTATTTACATTGCTAACGGTAAGTTTTTAAATACTAATAATTAAAGTAATATCTTAGGTTTTCGCGATCACTGTCAGGACGCGATCAGGAAGTCTCGGGTTCGATTCCCGGGTCGGGCAAAATAAAGATGTACGCGCTGCTATGTGTCGCAAACACCCTTGCTGATTGCTTGAAATGATAAGTCACTGATATCCAAATAACTCCCTTTATTGGTAATTAACTATACAGTAACTAGAGCTAAGTATGATTGCGAAACTGATATAATAATGTATGAATGTGGATGAGTACACGTATATTGAGTGCTGATCGTGAACTGTCGCGTAATGGCCTAATTTATGCGAGGCGACGTAAAACTGCTGAAAGTGCAATGTATGATTCTTGACTCGTACAGTGTTATTGAGTTTTTCTGTTAGTAAATTCTCGGTAGCAGTCGGCCGGTTGATGGCAATAGGCTCACCACCTATTACATGGGACTTAATAATAGCATTGGTGAAATGTAGGTGTACAAGTGTGAACCTCTGCCTACCCCTTCGGGGAATACAGGCGTTATGCTATGTTATGCTAAGTTAACTTTTAACCGGATTAATCGCGTGTATTATTGGTTTTTGTTTTTCGTGACGTTTCGAACACTTTGCAGCGATAGTGGTCGCAGGAGGACGAACGCCAAAAGACGTGTTAAAATATGGATGAGGAATTCGCAGTGGTGAGCAGAGGTCGAGATGCCTTAGTGGTCAGGGCGCCTGGAGTATTTATCCGGGAGGCGCAGGATCGAATCCTGCTCACGACCGCATTCTTTTTCCAATTAATATAATAATTTTAGAGTTCGCTAAGCATGCGTTAATGCTTTTCAAAGATTTATCTTTTAACTTTAACTTAATAATATATCAACATTAAATTGAAAATAAAAACTTGTACAGGTACTTTGAAATGTTGATGTACTTATGTATTTATCAAGAATTTACATAATATCTACTTGTCGTAACCATAATATATAGCAGACGGGTGTGCTGTAGGTAGGTTTTTTAGAACCGCCTGTAGTTTGCGGTTGCGGCAACCAGCAGCTACAATACAGGGTCCATTGGGAAATTCCCTGACGAGACCTTTTCTGAAATGTAAAAAAAAAGCCTTTGTTATTTTTTTTTTTGTCATATTTAAAAGTAATGAAGTGAAAATTTCTAATCCTGTTTTAATTTTTACTGGTTAAGTACCAGCCGCACAGTTCGATCAGTCGAGGTTAAGCTGCGCTTGCCGCGGTTGGTCTGTGGATGGGTGACCATCATTTCATATCGAGACTCCGTGCTTCGGTGCCTCGTGCCTAGGAAGCCTGAAAGTCTGACAACCAGTCTTACCATGAGATCTCGTGTTACCCAATAACTGGGTTGTGGAGGTCAGACAAGCAGTCGCTCCATGTTAAATGCTGGTATTAACCTACATCCGGTTAGACTGGAAGCCGATCCCAGTGTAGTTGGGAAAAGGCTAGGCAGATTGGATCATTTAACCATGACCGTAACCAGAGGGGGGCACAAGAAATCCCACACAAGAAGTGAAATCCATCACAAAATTGCACAAGTTCCATCTAAAGTAACGCCTAGCGCCATCTATCGATTAAAATAAGAACTTCGTGACATAACACATTCAAATTGTTTTAAATGCGTCGGCAAGGCAAATATCTAAGTGGGAAAACTAGAATTTGTTAGAAAATAAATTACCTAGTAGTATTCACTTTATAGTAGCGTGGTCGCAGGAGGACCTCCTACGACCACGAACGCTGCAAAGTGTTTGAAACGCCAGGAAAAACAAAAACCAATAATACACGCGATTAATCCGGTTAAAAGTTGTTTTATTATAATGTGTAATGATCGCGAAAACCTAAGATAAGAAATCGAATTTTTCAACCATACCACCAAAGAAATCCAAAATATACGTTCTGATAAGGAAGTTATCAACGCCTCCATCCCACAGGGTAGCGTCATCGGATGTCTACTATTCCTCTTGTATATTAATGAACTACCAAAAAATATACATGGACCCTGTGTCTTATTCGCAGATGATATCTCCATATTACTATCTTGTCAGAACAATATAAACTTAAATGAAAACTAGAAACTCTCCTAAACAATATAAAATCCTGGATGAACCTACATAACTTAGAAATAAACTATTCAAAAACTAAATTGATAACTTTCCACCCCCCACAAAAAGCGCCGATAAATTTAGATTTTGCAATTCAAGATAAGAAGTTAGAAGTCGTTAGCAACTTTACCTTACTAGGCCTAAACATAGATACCCATATAAACTGGAAATCTCACATAAACAAAATTAAATCGAAATTAGCAAAGTTCTCATACGCTCTTCGCGAAGTAAAAAAATCCACAAATTTTCAAACTGCACTCGTTACTTACTACGCTTATGCTTACGCATGGCTTAGCTATGGCATTACCTTATGGGGAAATAGTACAGATACACCATCACTTCTTACTCTTCAGAAAAAACTTATACGAATACTTGTAAATATAGAAGATTCTGATACCTGTAAGCCCCATTTCATAAAACATAAAATACTAACGCTGCCTAGTCTGTACATTTTAGAGATATGTAAGTTTGTTAGAAAACATCAAAACTTCTACACAAAACGGGAAGATAAAAACCAGAGGCTAAGGCATAAAAACCGTTTAAACCTACCAAGCTCCCGGCTTAAAATGCACTCATCTAGTCCACACGTCATGTCAATAAAAATATATAATAAGCTACCCTCACGAATAAAAAATGAAAGTAAAGACAATATATTCATAAAAAGCTTAAAACAAATGCTAATAAGTAAATGTTACTATCATATAAATGAATATTTAAACGATAAATGTATATAAAACGGAATAAATACAAATTTAAATTAATAATAATATAATAAACGCATACACATATAGGTACAAATTATAGACATATATAGATACATTTTAATATTATTACTTACTCTTTTAAACATTCCATTATCATATAAGTTCTGTTAGTATACAAATAAAATAAATAAAAACTGCATTTAAATAATATTTGAAATACAGTGAAATAATATAATATTCTTATAATAATAACATACATCAATACATAATATAAAGGTTATGTAATAGTATAAAGTTAAAAAAGGGTTACACACTTCCTCCTCTCTCCTACATTTGCCGTGCCGACAAGGCCCACACATGTTTCTGTATATTATATTGTAACATCTATTTAACTTGTGGAGTGCAATAAATGAATTGAGTATTGAGTATTGAGATATAACTAGTATTTACTTCATAATTATAAAACATAACATAGCATCACGCCTGTATTCCCCGAAGGGGTAGGCAGAGGTGTACACACTTGTACACCCACATTTCACCAATGCTGTTATTAAGTCCCATGTAATAGGTGGTGAGCCTATTGCCATCTACCGGGCACACTTCCAAACTCCAGGCTGCTACTGAGAATTTCCTTACAGAAAAACCCAATATCACTTTGCCCGACCTGGGAATCGAACCCAAGACCTCATGCTCAGCAGTCGCGCTTGGGACCACAAGACCAACGAGGCAGTTTCATAATTATATTCTCCCACTAATTGCTTTAATGGTCTAATAGTTGCAGGTGCGCTGCTGAGTGTGAGGTCTTGGGTTCGATTTCAGGTTTAAGCAGGCTTATTTGGTTAAACCTTTCTAGTTTATAAATTAGTTATAGCATTGATTTGGTGTAAACTGTAATGGTTTTATAATTTGGTCTAATAAATAAAAATAAAAAAACTTGAGAGGTGTCAAGAGACACCCGGATGGAACGAAGTTAAAGAGAAAAAATAATAATATATATATGAGAGATGGCTTAGTGGTCAGAGCGCCTGGAGTATTTATCCGGGAGGCGCAGGTTCGAATCCTGTTCGCGACCGTATTCTTTTTCCATTTAATATTGTAACTCTTAGAGTTCGCTAAGCATGCTTTAATGCTTTTCAAAGATTTATCTTAAATATTCTTACTTGCAATAACATCCTGCCTTACAATGTGGAAGCCGTTTGGGTGGTGACTTGACCCTCTCCATCCTGTCTGATTGTACCCAGCACGTGTACTCATCGTGGAAGGCACAGGATCTATGGACTTCGCCTTGAGGACATTCTTTTCCTGAAAGTCAAAGAATTTGGGAATGATGCTGCTTGTTTTGAGGCACTCGTAGCTAAGTAACAACCGCACAGATTGACTGATCGAAGTTAAGCTTTGCTTGCCGCGGTCAGTTTGTTGATCGGTGACCATCATATCATACCGAGATTCCTCAGTGCCTCCGAGATCACGTTAAACCGTCGGTCTCGGTTGTGAAATAAAGATCTATGACAGCCGTTACGGGTAGTCAGAAACCAGAAAATCTGACAACCAGTCTTATCACGAGATATCGTGTCACTCAGTAACTGGGTTGTGGAGGTCAGATAGGCAGTTGCTCCATGTAAAATATTGGTATTAGGCTGCATCCGATTAGACTGGAAGCCGACCCCAATGTAATTGAGAAAAGGCTGAGCGGATTTATTGAAGTGAAAACTTCTTTAGCTGCGTTGAGCAGTTTTTGGGTGAACAAAAATCATGAAACTCGCGTCATCGTCACCGCACGCTTTCCATGAGCTATATGTATACTGTGTATATATGTCTATAGATATACCTCCATGAGTTATTAGTACAATACAATTCACAAGTTACTTCGTTTTCACTTCGAACGGCAGTCCCCAAAGACTGTCCCGCATGTTTTATTTTACGCTTTGTGCATATAAAGGGCAGTGGCTAAATTGTAGTCTTATTCTGTTGTGTCACATAAATTGATGTTCTGTCTCCCTTCTTGCATCTAATTAACCACCAGATGTTTTTTTATTCATTTAGAAATAAAATCTATGAAATATCTATAAAGTTTGTCTTTTACAATGCTGGATATGGAAGAAGACTGCCTCGTTGGTCTAGTGGTCGCAAGCGCGGCTGCTGAGCTTGAGGTCTTGGGTTCGATTCCCAGGTCGGGCAAAATGTTATTGGGTTTTGGTGTTAGAAAATTCTCAGTAGCAGCCCGGAATCAGGAAGTCGGTGGTGTGACACCCCGGTGCTTCGGAGAGCACGTAAAGCCGTCGGTCCTGCGCCTGATCTCTCTCTGGTCGTGTCGGATTTCCGTCCCATCGGAATATGAGAGTGAAGGAAGAGGGAGTGCACCTGTGTTTGCGCATACACTTGTGCACTATAATATCTCCTGCGTACTTGACTTATCTCCGTGGAGATAGGCCGCCGTGACCGATATACAGTCGGGAGGAGTATTATTATAGAAGGAGGTACTCACTTAATGTTATACTAACAGCTACTTTTATCACAAGAAACACCAGGTTCATCACTACAATGGGACATCCTTTTCTTAACAACATTTCTAGAATTGATTCACGCGTGAGCTGCAGACATCTTCGTTAGCCTAACAGACAATAAAAACAGGCCATACAGAGTATATTTTTGATATGAATATTTGATGTTAATTCTTGGCAATGACTACCATAATCATAATTAAGAAGGCTTTCAGAGATCCAGGAGGATTATTGAAAACAACGACTGTTTCATCACCAATTTTCGTATTCACAGTCACAGAATGTCAGGATTTAGGAGCCAAATCACCAACCCGAAAATTTATTTTGTAATGTTTTTGTTGTTTTCTGAATAAGTACAAAACCAATCTCGGAATTTGTATGGAAATAACATAAAAGTTTAATGTGGATCTCAATCCTGATATCAGTGGGGTTACTCTGTAAATTAATACCAATACCAATCCAATTCCAATATTAAATTGACGCCTTAAAAAAAAAACGCGTAATTTTAAAATAAAGTTAGCTACATTACAATTGTCTCAGTTTTAAAGCATGTTGTCTTTTTAATAATCTAATATCCTTTTTTAGACATTTTGGCATTTTAAAGTAGGAACTGACATATGTCCAATGTATCGTCTTGCGACGGGTCGTTGAGTTCCCTTAATTATGGTCGAGCTACACGATGGCTGATGCATACGTGCCGTCAGTAAGGACAGGTCAACTTGAAACTGCTATGGCTCTTTCTTCAAAAGGCCACTCCAGACGCCCTACATGATTACGCTCACATAGCCTTATATACTGATGTCTGGACTTTAAAAGAGACTGTGACCTCTGAGTTTGTTTCGGCTTTTCTTCTCAGAGGTAGTCAGACAGGAAAAGCCTTCTAGTTTTTAATTTGACATGTAAAAGAGTTCCAAAAAACCTATTTACAGAATAAATGATTTGAATTTGAATTTGAATTTGAATCGAGCGGAATTATTTTCAAGAGTTAGCCCACAGGTGGAAGTTGTTTCGTCGAATCTTGTTCCCTTGTTATATTTTTACGTCTTCTTTTCTAAAATGTATCCCATTATCTGGAGTCGACTCTTCTGAACTGTTAAATTAATCTATATTCCTGCACGGTGACAGCGTGCTTACATTGTTTTCTTCAAGGTCTTCTGGACTATCGTCAATTAGCTCACGGAAGGTCTTTCTTTAGTCATTTACCACTAAGATATTAGTTATTATTCTGAGGACGATACCGTAACCTTTGAAAGGTCTCTATCCAAATTTCCAATAATCGAGACAGTCATTCAAAATCACTCACTCGAACAGCACCACAATCATTAGCGAATTTAAGAGATGAATTGTTATTTTTTCCATTTTCCTTTCTACCAATGTAATCGAAAAGTAATTAGTACGTTAGTCAGCTGTGAAATGAGTTCGCTAATTAATTAAGGCGATTTTATTGAGTCTTTTTTAAGGGGAAGCGTTGAAAATTGCTTTCCGATATGCTTCCGGATTTTTTTTGACGTTCTTACACTTCAATGAATTCGTTTTTTGAGTCATTGTAACGGAATTGTTTCCGGGCTATAGTTTAATTGGATTGCGATGCTATAATTATTGTGAACAATAATTAAATAAGTATAATTATGTTTGGTCAAAAAAGAATCGCGTTTGAAGGAGCTTTGTCAGTAAAGATACGGCAAAAAAATTACGCGAATATGAAAAATACAATTGATTTAAAACTTTTTGGACTTTTTCTATACGCGGGTGAAATCGCGTGGCACAGCTAGTTCTACTACTAATAGATACGTCATCTTCGGTATCTATTAAATCCCTATTCAATAACTGAACTAACAGGAATAACTTTGCTGTTAATTCAATGTCATACAGATGCTATTTTCTTAATACTATTATATCTGTATTAATTAATCTACTTTCTTTTTTCAGAAGAATGTCCACTACACGAGGAGTACCTGCTGTGTGGATCAGCGTGTCCCTTCAATTGCTCGAGCCCCGAAGGTCCAGTCGTCTGTTCCGAGGACTGTGTGGAAGGTTGCTTCTGTAAAGCAGGGTACTTGAGGGACGATAACGGCACCTGCGTCACTACAGATGAGTGTGTTGGTACGTTTGGTGAGATTTTTACACATGTAATAGGTTTTTTTTTTAGCTATTTTCTAAGGTCATCTCTGAGGTGAATATTTTCTTTGTTATAAAATCATAGTGTTATTCAACTTGTGGTAGAAATTTCTAGGCCTTACAATATTAAATGGAAAAAGAATACGGTCGCGAACAGGATTCGAACCTGCGCCTCCCGGATAGATACTCCAGGCGCTCTGACCACTAAGCCATCTCGACCTCTCTATCCGGGAGGCGCAGGTTCGAATCCTGTTCGCGACCGTATTCTTTTTCCATTTAATATTGTAACTTTAGAGTTCGCTAAGCATGCGTTAATGCTTTTTCAAAGACATATATATATCTGTTTATCATTATTCCCGATCTAACTCAATTTTTTTTTTGTAAAAAAACTTTGCCCCACACTGAGAATTTCCTGTATCGTGGGTGCGTTTACAGACATATAATATCACAAGTACACACACACCCAGACCCGGAGCAATTATCTATGGTTCGTACAAATATTTTCTCCGTGCAGGAATCGAACCTGCGACATGCAGCGCAGCAGTCGGTTTCTCGACCACTGCGCCAACCGCGCTGTCAAATTAGATTGGTTTACCAAGGAGACTAGAATTTTTGACTAATATTTTTTTTTTGTGACGTCTCGATGCCCTGGTTGGGCAAATGTTTTCTGTCTCCAAGGAGACATGATTTTTTTGACTAATGTTTATTTTTTTGTGAGGTCCTGAGTTTGATGCCCGGGTTGGACAAAGGTTTTCTGCTAGACAAATCTCGGCCACAACCTGGTGTTTGGATTTTTGTCCAGTTGATGATAATAGAGAATTCCCCGGCCTGGTTATAACCGCTTCATCAGTCTAGTGGTCACAAGGGCAACTGCCAAGTGTGAGGTCCTGGGTTCGATTCCGGGGTCGGGCAAAGAGTTATATGGTTTTTCTGTAAGGAATTTCTAAGTAGCAGCCCGGAGTTCACCACCTATTACGTGGGACTAAATAACAGCATCGGTAAAATGAGGGCGTACTACTGTGTTCACCTCTGTCTACCCCTTTCCATTGTTTATCTTTGATATTTTTTCTACTCTGAAATTTATCGAGTCTGTTTTATAGTCATTCCAACCCAGAAGCTCTCAAATCGAAGATAGCAAACATGCATAAAATTACAATAGGTATGATGACTGATTTTTAAATCTCCTTCTTTTATATAGGTACACGTCTACTATTTCCGAAAAACAAATTATTTCAGCAATAAACTCTGTTTTAACGCAGATTATTGCATTTTAAACTATCCAATTTGAATTAAGCGCAAAAATGCTCATGGGTGTCATGGCGCTGCTTATGATGGGTTGTGACGTCACGTTTCGATATGATTTGACAAAACTTCAAGCCAAAACATGGCGGTGATTGACATTTAATTGAGGCGTGATGTCATTCGCTGTAAATGTCATTGGCGTTTCAGTCAACATGGCCGATTGCAGTCTTTTATACCTACTTTTATTTAAAATCTTAATAATTATAATGTTTTTATTAAAATTAGATAATTTTTTTGAATCCTGTGTACATATATTTTTCTCTAAAACCATTTATTCTTTGATTCTTTAATACTGCCATCATGCCTATTCCAGGAAAAGACGAAATCTGCGGGACAAACGAGGAGTTCCTATCTTGTGGTACAGCTTGCCCCCTCACGTGCACACAACCAGAACCACTGACCTGCGGACTGGCCTGCAGCATGGGATGCTTCTGCAAGTCAGGGTTCGTGCGGGACACTGTTAATGATAAATGTGTGACGCTGGAAAAATGTCCTGTTGGTGAGTTGGTTTTAGAATTACCTAGCTTGCTTCCTTATTAGTCTTGTGGCCGCAAGGAAAACTGCTGAGCATGAAGGCCTTATTTTATAGATTCAGGCATTACTTTGCGGAAATCCATTACAATGTATGCAAATATGCACATACGAAAGCGGTGAAAATTGCGACTACCACCAACTACTCTACACGTGTTTCGCCTCCCCGTGGGGCATCCTCAGGAGCGGGCAGCGTCCTCCACCGAGTGAGCTAAACTGTTTTTTGTATGGCATCTCGCAGGTCAACCTAGGAGGTTTAATAATGTTAAATCTCAGTCTTCTCCTTATCGTGTGGTTGATGAACAACCTATTAGTTTCAGAGTTTAAACCACCCGTAGGTCTCTGACATAGCTTTAGAAACCATTGAGAAAATCTCTCAGGTGTGCTAGTTTCCTCACGGTGTTTTCCTTCACCATTTTATGCAAGTGAAGTTAGAAATTCTCTGTAGCTTGAAGTTTCAAACTGTGCCCGGTAGTTAGCAATAGGCTCACCACCTATAATATGGGACTTAATAACTGCATTGGTGAAATGTGGGTGTGCAATAGTACACCTCTGCCTACCTCTTTGGAGAATACAGGCGTGTTGCTATGTATGTATGTATGTATGTCAGTACCTACTTAAAAAAATTACCCAAATACAACCATAAATTGTATTCAGGTAATTTATTGAGGTAGGCACAGTAAACTGTGATATAGTTTGTATTTTGGTAATTTTTTGAGGTAGGCACTGCCTATTTGCCTATATGCAATGCACGCCACTGATGTATGTAGTCTTGTGGTCGCAAGTACAACTGCGAGCTAGAGCTCTTGGGTTCGATTGTTCGAAGTGTTATTGGGTGTTAGGAAATTCTTCAAGGTCTTATCTATTTTTTTAGCAAAACGTTGAGGTCAACTTCCACCTGCAACTTGCACCTTAACCAGCTGCAGCTTAATACCAGTATTTTACATGGAGCGACTGCCTATCTGACATCCACAACCCAGTTACTGGGTAACACGATATCTCGTGGTAAGACTGGTTGTCAGACTTTCAGTCCTCTGACTACCCGTAACGGCTGTCATAGATCTTCGTTTGACAAACTAGGACCGACAGTTTAACGTGGTCTCCGAGGCACGGAGGGATCTCAATATGAAATTATGGTCACGCATCCACAGAACGACTGCGGTAAGCGCTACTTAACCTCGATCGACTGATCTGTGCAGCTGTTACTCAGCTACGAGCCCCACAAACATACAAACTTTAATATTTATAGGATAATAAAATATCAATTCCTTACAGAGCAATGCCTAAACCAGAACGAGGTATACGACATATGCAACGCATCGTGCGACCCTTCATGCGAGGATCCACTTCCGATATGCACTCGCGGATGCACGGGGGGCTGCATATGCGCGCCCGGATTCCTGCGCGATGCGACTGGAGAGTGCGTGAGCATCGATAAATGCGGAAATTATACTGACGCGGGCGCGGTGTCGAAATATATGAATGTTATTAACACAATACTGCATTTGTAGGGTTAAATAAAGACTTATTTATTGTATACTGTGTTCTTTCTTATCTGGCCTTGACCTTCAAGTTTAATAGATATCTTTCACTAGGAAGATAGCTGAGAGCGAGAGAGGGAATAATTATATTTCAAAAACTATAAATATCATTAGGCATGATGACAGTATTAAAGAACTAAAGAAAAGGTAAATGGTTTTAAAGAAAAATATATGCACAAAGGATTCTATAAAATAACCTACTATTTTTATTAAAAACATTAAGATTAATAAGATTTTCAATAAAATAAAATTATTTAATACTGCAATCGGCCATGTTAACTAAATGGTCAATCACAGCGAATGACTTCACGCCTAAGTAAATGTCATTCCCCGCCGTACGTTTTCCTTGAACTTCTGTCAAATACTTAGGCGTGACGTCAAAGCGACGCGGCAGTGCCATGACACCCATGAACGCTTTCGCGATTAATTCAAATTAGGTAGAATATAATGCAATAATTGGCGTTAAAACTTTTTTATTGCTGAAATTATGTGTTTTTTGGAATTAGTAGACCTGACTGTACCTGTATATTGAGATTTCAAAATTCGAATTTTGCATACATAGGTACATACCAATGTGACTTTTTTAATATCATAGTTCCTTTTATAATCACGATTAATTTAAGATATCACAGACATACAGTGAAGGAAAACATCGGGAGGTAACCTGGACCTGATGGTCTGAAATCGCCAACCCGCAGAGAGCTAGCGTGGTGATCAATGTTCAAGCATGTATGAGAAGAGGCCCTTGCTGTGCAGTGGAACATATAGGAGCTGGTAATTTAAATAACAAAATTGTAGTTTCGAAAAGCGACATAAATAACACAAATAAGTAGAATAAGGAAATACTGTTTTTTTTCCAACCACCAGCCTTCCAGCAACCCCAGAGGAGTCGCAAGTGCGTTGCCGGCCTTTTAAAGGGTTTGGGCCCCCGATACTCTCACTTACTCGACGAAACACAACCCAAGCGTTGTTTCACGTCGGTTTTCTGTGAGGCCGCGGTATCACTCCGGTCGAGCTGGTCCATTCGTGCCTACGCGTGGCTCTCCCACGGTTAAAAAATAACTTTATTATTATAAGTTGTTTTATAACATATAAGTTTATGTATTTATTTATTTAATAATATTTTATAAAACCTCACTCCTTTTTCCTATGAGGATAGGCAGAAACTACTTACATACTCCTTTTGCTTTGCCACGTTCAATACTGTTATTAAGCGTTGGCTAGCAGAAACAATAGATTTATATTGTTATGAAGTATAATTTTGTACGTGACTGAGCGGAAGGTTAAAACTCTTTTCAACAAAAAACTAAATAAATATGCTCACGCTGGTCAAATGGCAAAAAATATAGTTTGACAATAGATCAAAATACGTCAATTTTGACAGCTTAAGCGTCAAATACATCAATGAATTTCTCAAATCAATGACCGTGTCAATAATCCGTATTATGTAACCCCTTTTTTTATAAAATGTACAAAAAATAACAGAGAGTGAAGGAAACAAAAAAAAATTGACTCCACGCGAATCTAATTCTAAATTCCATGTGAGGAAAATCTAAAAACCAGTAAAATGGCCGACAAGAAGCCTGCCGAAAAACGTATGCCCAAATGGATGAATTTTGTCATAGGGGGTACTAGTGGGTGAGTTACTCATTTTTATTTGACGCAGAAAGAAGATAATGTTGTGGCTCGTGGCTAACTACCAGCCACACAGATTCTTCTTATCATCATCATCAATATCATCCTCCTGCTCTTATCCCTCCTCTGATTTTTCTTATATCGCATAAAATACAGTTATACCACGGGTATGACCTTACTCATTTTTATTATATTTACCGCATACAGAAAATAATGGAGGGGCTCGTGGCTAAGTACCAGCTAGACAGATTCTTCTTGTTATTGCATAAGATACATTGATATATATGACCTACTGGGTCAGCTGTAACAACATTGTTAAATAAATATTGCCAGGTGTCTCCTTAAGACGAATACAAGGAAGCTTGAGATTTAATAGCATCGAACAACGATACGTTAGCTCAGTCGGGAGAGTGATGACACGGACTGTTGTGGCAAGCCTCGTTCGTGTCTATTATTTTTCAATTTTTCTTAGAAAAATTGTAATGTGTATGACCGTTGGGCTGACAAGTCAAAGTTCACAAGTTCGAATCTAAGGCACGCACAACTGACTTTTCGAAGTCATGTGCGTATTATAAATTCATAATCATTTGCTTAAAACGTTGAAGGAAAACATCGTGAGGAAACCGGCTTTTCTCAATCTTCTTCGCGCGTCTAGAGGAGTTTTTGAACAATAATAATCTAATTATTCCTTAAATTTGTCCTTAACAGGATGATGGCAATTACTGTAGTCCAGCCAGCAGACTTGTTAAAAACCCGAATGCAGTTACTCGGCCCGGCTGGACGAAATTTGTCCCCTTTTACTGTAGCCAGAGATATCGTTAGGAAGGAGGGCATCTCCGGATTCTACGTGGGGTTATCAGCCGCCCTATTCAGACAGGCCACTTATACCACTGGAAGGCTCGGCTGTTTTAATGCAATGATTGATATGTATAAAGCGTAAGCATATATTTTTCCTTGGTAGCAATGTCTTTAAGACTATAATACTCCTCCCGACCTTATTTCGGCCACGGCGGCCTATCTCCACGAAGATTAGCCCAGTACGTAGGAGATATTATAGTGCACAAGTGTATGCGCAAACACAGGTGCACTCCCTCTTCCTTCACTCTCTTATTCTGTTGGGACGGCAATCCGACACGACCGGAGAGAGATCAGGCGGAGGACCGACGGCTTTACAAATTAAATTCACAAAGTTATGTTACACTGCTCAGCTAGCTACGCTACTGTGAAAATCTCATCAAAATCGATGACCTACAGAAGTATTTACCGCAGACAGAAGCCTTTGTGCCACACTTACCTGGTAATTTCGCGAACCAAAGCATAGTATATGTCTATTCAGGGGTTGTTCTGCAAACACTTTGCATTTCGCCAGAGCCTAAATCAGCTCCAACAGGTCGGAAAGGTTTTTGGAGTGTGGAAATCCTACATGGATGCTGTGCCGGTCTCATACCTACTAAAACATTTACGCGCATTCTGGGATCGCAGCTTCATTTGCCACAACCCTGACAGGATATGTTCCATCGGCCGATTGCAGTTGGCCTACACAAATACTCGAGATAATCGTCTTCATTTTGGGGAATCCGGGACTTAACGGTCATAAATCGCCATACCATACTGTGAGGTAGAGTGGTGATCAAAAAGGCTTTTCACATGATGGAGACAAATGCAGGGTTAAATGATGTTATATTTTTTTCTCTTCCTCATTTCAGAAGATACAATGTCCCGTCGTTCCCAGTTAAGGTGTTAATGGGTATAGTAGCAGGAGGCATCGGTGCCTTCATTGGGACTCCAGCAGAAGTGGCACTCATTCGAATGACGGCAGACGGCAGGTTGCCACCGGAACAGAAGAGAAACTACAAGAATGTGTTTAATGCTATGGGCAGGTGTGATCAAATTCCTTCAATGTATCATAGTTATATCATTAGCCTCTAGATTCCCTGTTGGTCGTAGGTATAGACCTATAGAGGTACTGGGGCAGTGGCAATTGATGAGGGCTAAGTCCAGCGTGTGTTTGATCTTCAACTAACGGCTTTAATCCCTGCCACCAATTTTGCAGCTGATCATTAATCTGGCTAGCTTTTGATCCAGTTCATATTGTCAGACCATTAACCAATAATGAACAACTACTGGGTATTAATGATTTTAGAACTGCTTGCACATTTTTTTGGAACCCAGACTGTTGATTAAGATGTTGCAGTTTCAAGTTTTGAATGAACATGAAGAATGTAACTTTTAAAAGTGACAGGGTTGATATTGCCACTGGATTTTACTGTCTTAAATTGCCATCATGTAGTGGTCATGATGCTCGTTTATTTACTGTAAGAGAAAGGTTTAGTTAGACTGATATCAATATTTAATAACAACAGCTTGTGGACCTTATTTTCGATTGGCCTTCGGGCCATATCATATTTGGGTCATAATTTATCTTCCAACCCAAGAAGTAGTCAGACAGGAAATGCCAACCCCATCTCGCTGGAAAAGAAAAATGATTGGACTTGTAAAAGTATCTAATAGATGTATTTACAAAATAAATATCATTTATCATCATCTATCTTTGAAGTATTTAATTTTATGGCTGATAGTGAGGATAATATGTGCTCATATATTGGTTGCCACTTGTCTTGACTTTGTTTCACGTTTAACAACCTATTTTTCGCAGGATAATCAGAGAAGAAGGCGTAACAAAGTTGTGGAGAGGCGCGGTTGCCACTGTCACCAGGGCCATGGTCGTAAATGGCGCTCAACTAGGGTCCTACGCGCAGGTAGGTCTAGGTATCTTGGGGCTAACACCTGTCACGGAGGTGATGGATGACGGATATCTGGTAATACTTGCGATACTTTGACTACCAGTAACGATTGTCATAGATCATCTTTAACAACTAGGACCGACAGTTTAATGTGCACGAGACTCGAAGGGATCTCGTAACGATATTATGGTCACCCACTCACAAACCACGGCAAAGAAATCTTAACCCTCAGATCGATCGATCTGTATGGTGATCACAAGAACTATGTTTAAGCTCAGCAAATTTTTTAGGCTCGAGAAATGTTGCTGCCGGCAATGGGCGATGGTTTACCGCTACATACGGTGGCTGCTATGATCTCAGGATTCGTCACTACTGTTGCCTCGTTACCCGTCGACATAATCAAGACGAGGTACCACATGCTTGCTTTATTTTAGATTACCATGCCTGTTAAGCATCTTTTGCTTTGATTGTTTTCTGGAAGATTCCCCGTATTTTTTTCGATAAATTTTGTGCGAAGCCTGAGCATGTTTGCTTCATCGTTACATAAGCGCATTTAAAGAAATTAAACATTTCAGAGTACAGAACTCAGTTGTAAGAACGAATCAACTCGCAGTGCTAAAGAATATTGTCAAGAATGAAGGCGTTGCTGCTCTTTGGAGTGGCATGCTGCCAACCTACGCCAAACTCGGGCCCATAACCGTATTAATATTCATATTCCTTGAGCAGCTGAATGCGTTGTACTTTAGAATGGTGGCCTGAGACCTACTTCTGCTTGCTTTTGGATAACAGTGTTGTCTACGTGACGTGTCCAAAAAAACATTGGTAAAGTTAAAGTAAGTTAAAATTCTTGGATTCTGTTAGAGTAGAATTGCTAAAGAATTTTTATATGGGTACAATCGAAAATGTTTGCTGTCGACTCCAGACTAAAATCGCTTGCATGAAACGTCTTCACGAAGTCATTCAATGGATTTTTTCGGTAGACACGATAAAACTACCGTCCCCATTTTCGATTGCACATACGCGTTTCCAAGTCCAAGTTTTGCATTCAGCGAAACACCATCGTGTGTATATCATAGAATCTTTGGATATTTTAAAACGCATGAATAGGAATACTATTTGGACGAAGGGCACATTTTCTTGGTCCTTTGGAGATCCAGACATTATAAAGCTTAGTAAATACGAAGCTACGCTAATGCTATCGTTCGGTTCTACAATATGTTTAAATGTTTTTTAATTTGATTGACACAGTCTATACAACAATCAATTTCTTGCAGAAGAAACACTGCTTACAATACTTCCTAATCTTCGCTTTGGCCCAGCAAACCCCTTCATTAACCCAGACAGTCTGATGATGGGAGCTTGAATGAGGCTGGTTTCCAGTGGGGATTTAAAGGCATCTGAAGCACTGCGAATTAATGTATTGGTAATTGATTTTTTATCATGATTCTGTACTAGAAATTTCCTTTGATCATTTCAACGAACATTGCCCTCATTGTAGCAGTACTAGGACGAACTCACATTCACTCACATGATGAAAGCTTGGTGTGGTTTTAGTGGACAAGAGTCAGGTATATCATCAATAAGGATATCAAAAAAGTGTAAACAACGGACTGCCTCGTTGGTCTAGTCCCAAGCGCGACTGCTGAGCATGAGCTCTCTAGTTCGAGAGTGTTACTGAGTTTTTTGTTTTTGTTAGGAAATATTCAGTAGCAGCTAGGAGTTTAGAATTGAAATAGGTGGCCACCTATTAAATAGGGCACTATATACTGGCGGGATGCTATGTCTGCCTAGCCCTTTCCGGCTTCCAGTCAAACCGGATGCAGCTTATTGCCAGTATTTTACATGGAGCGACTGCCTATCTGACTTCCACAAACTAATTACTGGGTAACACGATATCTCGTGGTATGACTGGTTGTCAGACTTTCAGTCCTCTGACTATCCGTAACGGCTGTCATAAATATTAATTTGATAACCGGCACCGACACTTAACGTGCTCTCCGAGGCTTGTGTCTCGGTATGAAATGGTGGTCACCCATCCACAGACCGAGCGCGGCAAGCCCAGCTTAACTTCGATCTATCAACCTGTGCGGCTGTTACTTAGCCACGAGCCCCTTATGCGTGATGCTATGTAATGTCATGTAAACGGCATCATCTCACCTGTATTCCTCGAAGAGGTTAGGAGACGTGTACTGCTTGTAGATCCACATTTCACCAATGACGATGTCCAAGTTCCATGTAGTGATTAGTATAATAAGCCTATTAGGTACACGTGTAATGAGCTTATTACCATGTAGATCTACTGGTGGCACAATTCTAAAGAGAATTTTGCAGACAGAAAAATCCAGTGACATTTCGCACTTAGGGAGACTTGAGGTTGACTTTATGAAGAATGTGGTATTATTCGCTTTATTTCAGGTAAGGACGATTATTGCGCGCTTGACTAGGTGTTCGTATTTTGCGCCACGGTTGGCCTACTGCCTGCAAGTGACCTGAATCTGATCTGTGGGCTAGCACGCAGCGTCAGCTGTTTGGAGGAGGTTATAAGCAGGGTATGGTTGGCGAGTGCCTAAAGCCGGATATGAGCCCTGTTGGTGAGTGTGGTGAAGATGCAATAGGTAGGAAATTACTGCTCAGTACCTTTACGTACACAATTACCGTATATGAACTGAATCAGCGAGTATCTTGTTCGAACAGATAGCGACGACGTCATACAGCATCATAACATAACATAGCATCACACCTGTATTCGCCGAGGGCGTATGCATAGGTGTACAAAATTGTACACCCATATTTCACAATGCTGTTATTAAACTTTGTGGTGAGCTTATTGCCATCAACCGGGCACAGTTCCGAACTCTGGGCTGCTATTGAGTATTTTCTAAAAACCCAATAATACTTTGCCCGACCTGGAAATCGAACCCAGGATCTCATGTTCAGCAGTCGCGCTCGGGACCGTTAAACCAAGGGACGTCACAGTAAGAGTTATTAATACTGTAAAATAAGAATTAGGTAAAGTGAGCTGATGTTGAGATGGCTTAGTTGGCAAAACGCCTGGAATATTTATCTGGGTGGTGCAGTCCTAAAACCTTTACAGGTGTTCCAGGATTGCAGCTGCATTCACCGTAGCCCTGGCAGATTATGATCTGTCGAATACATCAACAGATCCTGTCATTTGAACAGCCACAGTTGGACAAACACTGGGGTGTCTGTGACCCCAGACACTCAAGATCGTTTTATTATTTCCACAAAAATGTGTACCTTTGCCTACCTTTAAAATTTCAGAGCAGAAAGTGAAGGAAGAAGTGCAAGGAATCGTGAAAACTATGTACCGCCTGAAACCGATGCACCCGCATACGCCCCGTCAGTTGCATATACGACGAGTGCTTTAAAATTCGCATGTGCCGTCACACCAATACTAATGAAGGACCAGCAGGCGTATTGCCTACCTCGGTTGACGTCGAATTGGTGGTCACTTTGTATTACTTTGCGTTGTTTGTTATAGCTTATCTATTATGAGCAAAAATATTATAAAACTTATGACACAACGTATTATAGAATGAGCATCGATGCTATGTCACTGAGATAGCTAGTACGCCTGCAGCTGCCTTAGTGCGTCAAAATATCTAGTAATTTTTTTTCGTTAGTCCGTTTTAAATTCAGTATCTATGGATTTAGAGTTCAATTTGCATGTGTTAAAAAAATTAAGGTAACTTTAATATATTGTACGGAACTCTGATCTTTGCTTTTTATTTTTATGTCTTAGTTCTATTTACATTCTCGGTCGAGAAATCGGAGACCTACATTTTGAAAGAAGACTACGTTTAAAAATAGTCCCCACAACTGTCCCAATGCGAAGGCATAGAAGGCATAGGTAGGCAAGGGCCTACAGAGAAGGCATAAGGTCGTGGGTGCAAATCTGGTAAGTACCAGTGTGACTTTCAAAACGCTTTGATGTGACTATTTTTTTAAACTTATGCCGAAGAAAAACATTGTGAGGAAACATGGACTCAATGGTCTGACATCGTCAACCCACAGTAGCTAGCGTTGTGATCAATAGTGGTGCCTTCTTTGGTGGCGTAAATAGAGACGTCTTAAAAAAAATATTCCTCATACGCAGGGGTATCTCAATCTATTAAATCAATTATCGTATAGTGCGTCAGTGTCGCAAAATCTCTAAAATGTATCGACTTATTTTGATTTAAATTTGGTTTAAATTCACTATTGGACCCGGTAGGTGGCGCTGCTATCGGTTTCAGGACAAGACAACGTCTCCTGGGCCCACCAGTTTAGAATGAAAGCCCCTTTTAAGTATGGCGCTTATATTTTATATGTTACTTTATTCGTCACGCTAACCTTCCTTGAATGCATAAGTTCTTCCACATCTTGTCGGCATTGGACATTGCGCTTTTCACCAGCGCGGTTCTGCAGCTTATTTTTTCTAAGCGATTTTTACTATTGTGTTGAGTGGTGTAGCTATTAATTTACTTTTGAATATTATAATACGAAATAAACACACAGATTTACTTGCAATATACTATAATATTTTTCATTACTTCCTTATTTATTTAATCTTAATATTAGTAAATTTAGCTTGTTTGACAAATAGTTGACGCTGTAAACGTGTCAACATTGACTGATTTGTTGTAACGGATACAAAAATAAATTTAATTTATAAAAATAAACTTAAAAATAAAACGGGTAATAATGATGTGATAATCGTAAAACCGTTGTCCTGAAGCCTTATCGCATTGTTCTTTGGTGCCGGAAGCATTATGATATTCGCGATCTGCAATAAAATATCAAGTTCATGGTGTTTTCTAATATATCTTAACAAATAATTGAGTTAAATTCAAATTAGCGCCATCTAGGTTTCAATACTTATACTTTGATCAGCAGTAGCAAAGCAAAGAGGTACTGCTTGAGCGCCATCTGTAGTTTATTTTCATTTTCACAGATGGCGCTGTTTGATACTATTGAGAAGTTTGTGTTACTGTTGTTAATCTTCATTGTAATCTTTCTAATATTATGTTAATTAACTCGCCTCTTCTGTGTTACAATTAAAAGGCTGGTAATATAAAATTCTAGGTTTAAATAGCATTGGGCTACCTTATCTAAATTAAGTAATTCCTCTACCCAATTAATTTTCATTTCAGTTTTATCACATCTGAGGCGATTTACTAACCTAATTATTATGATTTGATACCGATATCACCTTTCTATATTGTTCTTCCCTGATGCCATACGTCAGGTATGAGTACGATAAGAAGTCTGTGTTGTTGGAGACAAGTTGGAACACTATGGTGGGGGATCCTGTCTGTCCTCGGATGATCTTGAAATCGACCTCTCCCCCTGCATCGACTGTTCCTGTTACTTCTAAATAGGTTATTACGTAGCCGTTCTGAAAATGGTGGAAAAAAAAATGGTATAATATAATATGTATGATTACGATTACTTTTGTGTGACCGATAGGTCTATTAGCACATTACTTTCAAAACTTAACATAACATTACGCTTTGTAAAACTTGACCACGACAGTCACGTTATAAAACTTTTTTTTTATTTTGATTTTACCAACCTTAGACCTGGCTGTGATTGTCACGAAGAAGGGGTCATAATTGTTCCTATGTCTGTACCTATCCGAACCACCCTTCATCGGCAGGGAATCTGAAAATAAGATAATAATAACAGATAAATCTACGAAAAGCATTAACGCATGCATAGCGAACTTTAAAGTTTTTTATGGAAAAAGAATACGGTCTTGAGCAGGATTCGAACCTGCGCCTCCCGGATAAATTCTCCAGGCGCTCTGACCACTAAACCATCTCGACCTCTGCTCACTACCCACACTATAGTGGCCAAAATTCGATCTTAATTTAATTTTAAATTTGGACGATTTAAGGTTCTATGGTCAAAGATATAGGTACCTATATGTGTGTGTCAAACTCGTGGTATTGTATGTGTTTGCTTTTATTATTAATTTATTGCTGTGATTTCATAATAAATGCTAAAATATATGTGAAAACTGCTATTTATAACGCCTAAGGTATCTTTGTAGATGGCAATAGGCTCACCACCTATTTATTACATGGGACTTAATGACAGCATTGGTGAAATGTGGGTGTACAATTGTGTACACCTCTGCCTTCCCCTTCGGGGAGTACAGGCGTGATGCTATAATTATCAATAATATATGTAAGAAGGCATACAGAAACCTAGGTTTCGTACTCAGGCAGGCTAAGGGGTTTACCAATATCACTACTCTCAAGGTCTTGTATGATGCACTAGTCAGGAGTCACCTTGAACATAGTGCAGTCATATGGGCTCCTCATGAGGCGAAATATAGTGTCATGTTGGAACGTGTCCAAAATAAGTTCACAAGGCACCTGTACTTAAAAAGCTGTATGGCGTTTATTAATTATACCCATTAATGTACCCTACACTATTTGTACTGGGTATGGTAGGGTACAACACTTTAAAGGTGCGACGGGACTTTGCACTCGTAGTGTATTTAGTAAAGCTACTGCGTGGCGGGGCGCATAACCCGGGAGTGCTGCGGCACCTGGAACTTTCCGTGCCATACCGGTACGTGTGGAGACGGCCGCCCCTGCTTGCTGTGCCTGCAGCCAGAACCAACTTACTATCGAGAACTCCTCTCACTAGAGCCTTGCGTGTGGTGAATGAGATTCACGAGAGGGTTGATGTATTGTGCTGCAACTTCAGTGAATTCGCAAAAGTTACCCTGTATATAATATGTTATTTAGATGTAGGTTAAGATTTAGAATATTTTATGTAATTTTACAGGATGTAGATTAAGGTTTTAGTATGTATGGCCACTCTATCGCATTGGATCGTTGATCTGTAATGGTAGTTGTAGGTAAGATTACCGAAAAGAAATAAATAAATAAAAAAATATGTTATATTTAGTTTCGAGCATTTAGCACTCGCGGGTTGTCAGTATTACTGCATCCTGACATTATGTTGAGCTGCGGCCCTTTTGGGACTATAATGCTTTGTGACATGTTTAAACTACATAAAAAAAAAACTGTCTGTGATTTCATAATAAATGCTAAAATATATGTGAAAACTGCTATTTATACTTGTGCTGAACACCATCTTGCGCAAACATGGATCACTGGTATACAGTAAGGATCATCTGCAAAACGAAGATCGCAACATGTTTGTCCTATGGAAAGTCATAAAACCATATTGGCTGAGAGAAATTTCCGAGTTATGGGAAGCTACTTGTACAATATAGTAAACAAACCCTATAACATATATATTAAAGCTAAATTTGAATGTAAAAAGGTAGCAAGTGAATGGATTATGAGTCTCACTTATGAGGATACATAAAAGCTATTAGAAAGGTTAATGAATAATCCATAAAAAAGTGCAAACGTTTCACAAACACACACATACTCCAATGAAAACACACACACGCACTCATAATAAAACACATCAACACATACTCACACACACTCAGAAAATGGCTACACTTTAAGTCATACTTTATATGTCAAATTTCTTTCTTTTGTAACATTAGTAAACTTTTCGGTTTAAGAGAAAAAAAAACCTGTCCTTTTACAATTTAGTAAATTATCTTATTATTGTGTAACTGCAAACCTATATGTTAACCATGGTAATCTTTAACGAGAGAGCCCTGGCATCCATACCACAAGTTTAATCTTACCTTGGATGCCAGAGGTCTAATTATGTGGTGTTTTTTACAATTTTCAGGTTTATAAATGCTATTGTATTTAGATTAGCACAAACTGTAAAATTGTAAATTTGGCAATAAAGTATTCTTGTTCTTATTCTTATAACGCCTAAGGTATCTTTTTCAATGTTTCAAATAGAGTCATATTGTTCATCTGTTGACACGCCAATTACCAGACACAATAAAATGTATTGTTAATGACCCTTGTCATAAATAATATAAACAGCGTGCACTACAACAGCTTAATGGCGCGGTTGGCGTAGTGTACGAGAGACCGGCTGCTGTGTCGCGTGTCGTAGGTTCGATTCTTGCACGGAACAAATATTTGCATGATCTACAAATAATTGTTTCGGGTCTGGGTGTGTGTGCATGTGAGATTATATGTCTGTAAACGCACCCGCGATACAGGAAGAAATTCCTAGTGCGGGGCAACGTCTTTTTATAGAAAAGAAAGTATATGCGAGACATAACATAGGTAACATCACGCCGGTATTCGCTGAAGTGTAACGCAGAGATGTATTGTTGAACATCTATATTTCACCGATGCGCTCCAGGTAGCTACTGAAAATTCCTCAACAGAATATCAAATAACATTGCCTGACTCGGGAATCGAACCCGGAACTTTACACCCAGCCGTCGAGATTGCAACTAGACTAATGCGGTAGTTATTTCGCAAGACAGTAAACACTAGAGTTTAAAAAAAAAACAACTTACTGTCATATTCAATTCCAATTTTGAAATTTTTTGTGTCGAATAAGTTTGGGTAACTCAGCACTGCGCTTACACCGATTAACAGGTACAACCAATTTTGCAACATTTTGTCTCACTTTAACTACTGGTCGTCAATCGTTGACTACTGACACATTTGATCTGCGTGAATCATTTGGACTTATCGGCTCTTATCAATGATGTTTGGAGATAAAATTAATACTTCGTACTTCTTAAAATTTGGTTTGCGTTCGAGGAGGTTTTATACAAAGTAATGTGTGTTTTTAACCGACTTCCAAAAAAGGAGGAGGTTTCTCAATTCGACCGTATATTTTTTTTTTTTTTTTTTTTTTTTATGTGTGTTCGGGGATAACTTCGTCGTTTATGAACCGATTTTGATAATTATTTTTTTGTTGGAAAGAAGATATCCCAACGGTGGTACCATGATAAGGAAACCAGGATCTGATGATGGATCCCCAAGAAATCGAGAGAAACCTTCGAAAATCGTAGGGGCGACTCGTGCATTTGTTAATTTTTTACATTAAGTATTTTAAAGCACTACTATTTAATGAAGGTCTGGAGTCGATCTGATGATGGAGCCGAAAGATGATCTAGGGAACTCTTTAACGATTTACAACAATTACCTGGTGTTTGGGCTTCATTAATTTGTATTGATGAGAACTTTACACCTAGATAGGTTGTGACTGTCATTGGGGGTCTGATGATGAAGACGAAGGACAGTCAAGGGAACTCCTCAACGTTTTACAGTAGCTACCTTGTTTTGTATGTATGTCCGTCGATATATTTGTTTGAAAGAATAGTCCCCAGAGGTGGTCCTATTTCAATTTAGTGAAGATCTGATTAAGATCTTCGAAGTTAGACGATGGAATTCTTCAATAAATCACAGCAAATCACTCGCAATTTCTGTAATCACATGTTCATGTATAGTTCATGCCACTCAATACATACATAGCATCATGCCTGTATTGCCCGATGGGGTAGGCAGAAGTGTCCACTGTTGTACACAAACATTTCACCGATGCAGTTATTAAGTCCTAGCGGCTTTCGAAGGCCTACCCATATTATTAAATTACTAAATTAACTTATTTATGAAGTATACAAACTTATATATGACCTATACAATATATATATTAGACTTAAAACTAAAAAGACTAAAATAAATTAATTTTAAACAAAAAATAAAAACCGCCTTCCAAAATCTACTACACTAAAAAGTTTAAAATAATATCAAAATTTGCTTATAATAAAATAATTTTAAAATAACAATATATAATAATAATCTGTTAATTTTGAAGTCGGTGCCTGATGTATGTGGGGTTTACAACCAGATACAAACAACATAAGTAACATAACCACAGCACAACGAACATAAGTGACTAACAAGAGGAAAACAATAACCCTCTCCCAGTACAGGCACCGACTCCAAAATTAACAGATTATTATTATATATTGTTATTTTAAAATTATTTTATTATAAGCAAATTTTGATATTATTTTAAACTTTTTAGTGTAGTAGATTTTGGAAGGCGGTTTTTATTTTTTGTTTAAAATTAATTTATTCAATAAAAGATTTTACTTGTACATCTTTTGAATGTATGTCTTTACTCCAGTGGTATTTTTTTTTTGGACGTGGCCTCTTGCAGTTAACCCATAGGGGTTTGATCTGCGTAACCGAACAATAGCTATGGCGAGACAATTTGATGCCTCCAGCCAGAGCAAATTTTATATTACTACAAACTAAGCAACACAGCACTAAGGGCGTCCCCTGCGGGACACGAGCCTCGGCTTAGGGCGTTGCTGAGGGGACAACTAGGGACTAGCTGGATCAGATCAGTTTTAGTGGTAATACCAATCCAATTCCAATATTAAATAGACGCCTTAAAACAACGAGTAATTTTAAAATAAATTTACCTACATTACAATTTTCTCAATTTTAAGGCCTGTTGTCTTCATATTATCCCGACTCTATAATTATTTTTTAGACATTTTGGCATTTAAAACTGACCTATTTCCAATTTCAATCGCGCGGAATTATTTCCTAGAATAAGCCCACTTTGCTCGACCCGGGAACCAACCCGAAACCTCATACTCTGCAGTCGCGCTTGTGACCACTGGACCAACACGGCAGTACTACAGACTATAATATCTCCTACGTACTTGGCTAAGATAGCCTGCTTTGATCAAAATATGGTCGGTAGTATATCGATTAAGCAATGCTCACGATTTAAACGGGGATAATTTGGTCAAGATCAGAGACCTGAAAGTCTGACAACCAGTCTTACCACGAGATATCGTGTTACCCAGTAACTGGGTTGTGGAGGTCAGATAGGCAGTCACTCCATGTAACAAATTCGGTTTGACTGGAAGCCGACATCAATGTTATTGGGAAAAGGCTAGGCAATTAAAATAAAACAACTTTTAACCGGATTAATCGCGTGTATTATTGGTTTTGTTTTTCCTGACGTTAAGAGCACTTTGCAGCGTTCGTGGTCGCAGGAGGACGTCAGGAAAAACAAAAACCAATAATACACGCGATTAAACCGGTTAAAAGTTGTTTTATTATAATAAAATATATCAATCTGCCTAGCCTATCTTCGAAGACAGGCTGCTGTGATCAAAATATGGTCGGGAATATATAGGTTAAGCAATACTCATGATTTAAACATTCCGGGGATAATTGGACCTAGTTGGGGGCCATGAGAAAAATAAAATTCAGTAATGCAGAGTCATAAAAACCTTAAATAATAAACATTGGTGTCTCTGCTTGCCCTTGATTAATAAATTCGTTTTCCCCAAAGTAATGTCTCTGCATCACTCTTTCTGTATAATATGGTTGGTATTTTTTACCTCCCCCAAACATTTTAAATCTTTTATGGGTGACAGACAATGGCGCAGTGAAGGATCCCAACTTTTAAGAAAACGAAAAAAGTTAAACAATAAACATGTTTAATGGGAGTTTTTACCATACTTAAAGGAAAATGTGAGTGGAGATAGGGGTGAAATGCGCATAAGTACTTAGTGGACATATAAGAAGGGAGTAAGCGAGATATATGGATGGGTTTAAAGTCTTTTTGATGAAGGTTTACGTTTAGAAAAAACTGGATTTTCTTACAAAAACTTTAAGCGAGGAAAAGTTGATATTTATGGGCACAGTGTCACTTTAGTTTGGTAAGTGTAAAATTTATTTTTCCTATCTACCTTTCTTTATCCTTGCCATTATCAATGCCCTTCGTATTGTGTAGTAGATAATTAAACTAGTGTCAGTGTATAAACCGCCCGTAGGCCTCCGACATAGCCTTTAGGCACCTTCGAGAACATCTGTCAGCTGTTCTGGTTTACTTGCGATATTTTCCGCCACATTTAAGACATTTGATAATTACGGACAAAATAGCTATTTAACAATCAACTTGAAACAAGGTAAACTCTAGAGACGAAATATCAATATCGTAAAATAAATAAGTCATTTCGAATTTTCCTAATTTATCTGTGATCACAGTCACAATGGCGGGCTCCGTATATAATTAATGGCGGCGCGGCTCTCAATAAGGTAATGTTTCTCTCCATATTGATGTCGAAAGTATCGTAAGAGACTGACTAATGGATCATATCCGATGGGTGGGAAGCAGCAGCCACTTTGGACATTAATTACTTTATACATTGACGAATTGGCTCGTTTCCCTAAGCGTTATACAATGTTGGCTGATCTGTTAAGCAAAGTGGACATTGGTAATTATTAATATTGGTCCACAAAAGCTTGCATGATACATTAAAGTTGCATATGGTCGTGAAGAATGTGGCACAAAAGGATGGGCAGAGATGTTACTACTGTAGTTTTGGCTAATTTTGTAGATGATACGTAGTTTTTACTCCCATAACCGTAATAGATATGTCGCAGGCAATTTGTATGATTTCGCCGTTTACAAACGCCGTCGTCGATTTAAAAACGCTCGCAGTTATGTAATATGCCAAAAGCAAAGCGAGCTAAGCGAGCTCGGGAACCCCGAGCACCCGGACACGGACAGCGCCTGCGACATAAATTACTTTATAGAAAAATAAAATATATATAGTAATAAATAAATATATATATATAGTACTTCATAATTTATGTCGAGTCTCATATTTTAATGAGTCCTTACTTGAGATTTAATATGAACAACCCTTTGTTCAGACCTGGGAATAAAACCCATAAATAACATAACAAAGTATCAAGCCTGTATTTTCTGCGGGGTGGACAGAGGTGTACAAATTGTACATCCACATTTCACTAATGCTGTTATTAGGTAAGTCCCATGTGGTAGGTGGTAAGCCTACTATCATCTACCAGACCCAATTTGAAACTCCGAGTTGCTACTGCGAATTTTCCAAACACTATCGATCGACCTAACTGAACTAGTAAAGTGCACGTTATCTGCGGTAGCGGAGGCCTGTTGTGCTGCCATGCGTCGAAGCATCATCGCATGTCATTTGTCGTCCGCTTTCCTCGAAGCAAATGTAATTATAGATATGCACTTTTACAAGTTTTGTTTGTGTGTGATCTTCTCCGTGTGTGTGCTATTTTGTGTGTCTAATATTTTTTTTTCTTTTTTCTTTCTTTCTTTCTAACTCAGAACGCCAGGGTCAGCAGCCATACTTGTGACTACAGGACCAAGGAGGCAGTTCAGTGGGCCAGAAATAAAGAAAGAAAGAAAGAAGAAAGAAAAAATATTTATTTCAGTCTCATAAGCAGGTAATATAGACAACGAAACACATCAATAAAATCAAAATTGGTGTGAGACTACCTAGTGACAGAATTTAAACCACCCGTAGGTCTCTGACATGGCTTTACACACCATCGAGAACATCTCTCAGGTGTGCTGGTTTCCTCACAATGTTTTCCTCCACCGTTTGAATCTGTTGACTCCCTAATTAGCAGACAATAGATTTTTTTTTCTCATGAAGTTCAATTTAATACTTCCCCCATTCGAAGATCTAATACACACATGACTTCAAAAAGTCAGTAGTGCGTGCCTTGGGTTCGAACTTGCGACCTTTGAATTGCCACTTCCAATGGTCATACCACTTAGCCTAGTGTCACGGCTTTGAATTGGTACTAAAAATTTTGTATGAAACCATACACATACCTTATCGAGATAAGGGACGTACTGGTAAAGATTAACTACGGATGCAACATTGAAAAATTGTTTCGTAATCATAAGAGAAAAATTATCTTTGACAGAAGCGTTTGTGAGTGTTTAACCTAAATAAATGGTTTAAAGATATATCTTTGTCTGTAATGGTTTGTACTGAAAGATATATTTTTTATATTGGTGCTGTATTCGTATATATTATAACTAGCTGATGCCCGCGTCTTCGCCCGCGTGTATGTAGGTTATCGCGACCAAAAGTAATCATGAAATTTTGATCCCATTCCCGCTTTATAATTGCCCATTTTTTTAAGTATTAATAGAGTATGTTATCCTTAAGAGATAGACATATGCCATCGCGGACTTTTCTGTAGACCTATATAAGATACACAATTCCACCATACATCATTTTGTTATATCTCAAAGGGTGTAGCGTTTTCGTTGAAAGCTCCCAGACGGCTTATTTCTTTCCGACACCTCTAACAAATATAATTATATTTTAGCCAATGTATACAAAAACTTGATAAATTATATACTAAAACCTTCCTCTTGAATCACTGTATCTATTAAAAAAAACCGCATCAAAATCCGTTGCGTAGTTTTATAAATCTAAGCATACATAGGGACAGACAGACAGCGGGAAGCGACTTTGTTTTATACTATGTACAAATAGTTATAGCCCGGTTAGTGGAGCGTGATAGTAAGATAGCATCCGAACCTGGGGCATGGATAACATTTGGTGTGACATAGCTAGATAGAAGGAGACCGTATCCGTGGCGGTTACCACCAACAACAGCATTCCCAATGAGGGTTGACGTCAGGCAGGCGGCTGGTCATAAAACTTTGCCAAAACTTTAGCAGTATACCAGTACAAGTAGAGAGTATGTATGGAAGAAGTATATATACTGCGTCGACTAATATATCTACACTAATATTATAAAAAGTAAAGATTGTATTTTTGTATGTACCGAATAAACTCAAAAACTACTAGACCGATTTGAAAAATTCTTTTACCGTTAAGAAGCTACACTATCCCCGGGTATCATAGGCTATAACATCACGCTATGACCAGTAGGAGCGGAGCATTAACGCGGGTGAAACCACGGGGCACAGCTAGTTTTGTTATATTGTTGTTAGCTTTAGTAAGATTTGTGAAGCAGTCAATGTAACATTTTTAACGGTTACCATATATTCACGTAATTTTTGGGAAATCCAGAGTAGACACACTTCGGTCGCACGACCCTATTTTGCAAAATTCGCCTGAAATTCTTATCCGGCAGGCGAAGGTTCCAAAAAAATTTATAACTTTAGAGTTCGCTACGCATGCATTAATACGTTTGAAAAACTTATCTCTATGTAGAGTTATAATTTTTTGTGGAAAAGGAATACGGTCGCGAGCATGATTCGAACCTGCGCCTCCCGGATACTGCAGGCGCCCTGACCACTAAGCCGTCTCGACCTCTGCTCACTACCGCAAATTCTTCTTCCAGTTTTTAATACGTCTTTTGGTGCCGTCATTGCTATCTATTCAGCCCTATACAGGTGACCGAACCGACACGACTAACTTTGCAGTTAATATAATGTCGTAAAGAATGCAATTACCTTAACAAATACAAATAAATCTTAGAAAAGCATTAACGCATGCATAGCGAAGGCGCAGCTTTGAATCCTGCTCGCGACCGTCTTCTTTTTCCACAAAAAAATATAATTCTAGAGTTCGCTATGCATGCGTTGATGCTTTTCGAAGGTTTATCTGTATTTATCTGTATATGTTTCTACTTATGATGCATCCTTGTCGGTTTAGGTTGCTAATGACCTGCAAATTTTTTTAGAACGTTTTTAATCTTCTTCTTTCTTATCGTGTGGCTGATGAACAACCTTTTTATTTATGGAATAGGGGGCAACCGAGCAGACGGCTCGCCTGATGGTAAGCGATTACCGCCGCCCATGGACACCCGCAACCCCAGAGGAGTCGCGAGTGCGTTGCCGGCCTTTTAAAGGGTTTGGCCTCCGGTACCCTCACTCACTCGGCGAAACACAACGCAAGCGTTGTTTCACGCCGGTTTTCTGTGAGGCCGTGGTATCGATCCGGTCGAGCCGGCCCATTCGTGCCGAAGCGTGGCTCTCCCACGGTGTAAGAGTAGTGTCAGACTTTAAACCACCCGCAGGTCTCTGACATGGCTTTACACACCATCGAGAACATCTCTCAGGTGTGCTGGTTTCCTCACGTTTTTTCTTCACCGTTTTAAGTGATAATTAGTTTATACGCATACGCACATGACTTCGAAAAGACAGTGGTGCGTGCCTTGGATTCGAACGTGCGACCTTTGACTTGTCAGTCCAACGGTCATACCACTAGGCTATCACTGCTATGCGTTCTTAATTAATACACATATTATTTATATTATCATGTAGATGTCGCGGATGGATTGTAGAATCCGCTGTTTTACAAAACTGCTAGCTGATTCACAAAACAGTACTGTTTTATAAAACTGCTAAACAACGTTCAGCTGGATTGCCATTGCGATACGTTTAACAAAACAGCTACCCACCTTTAGACGTAATGCAGAATGACATGTCTACTGTGGGACAGGTGTTTATTGTATAGGTATATTAAATGGATAGTCACCACTCAAGTAAAAAAAAGATACTGTATTCTGATTTAACTTTCCGAGGCTGGGACAACGGAGCCCCGCTTGGCGGGGCTCCTATTTTTGTGTCTGTAAGGTTAGAAAAAACCTAAACACGAAGAAGTTAACGGGGGTAGTTCGCTCGCTACGCTCGCTCACTGGCCCCCGTCATCCTCATCGAACCTAACCTGTCCGTGTCGGGATACACGAAAATCCCGAGCTCGCTTCGCTCGCTCATGGATCAATTTCGTTTATTTTCTTTCATAATCCTGATATATTGTCCACTACTATAGTGGTTTAGTATTTACGTCATTCAAAATTTTTATATTTTTTCTGCTATTGACAAGTAAAATAAAGTTAGGTTATTATTGTTAAGGCATACAGAGCCATATGCGACAAAATTTCGAACTAAAATCATAGTTCAGTAATTATGTAAAACCACTAAACGTCAATTTCTATTTTTCAAAGAAACATTGAAAAAATAATAGACAAGAACGGGGCTTGAACCCGCGACCTTTGACGTTCCGTGTCATCACTCTACCAACTGAGCTACCTTGTCGTGTTCAAACCTATTGAATTTTCAATCCTCTTTGTATACGTCTTAAGGAGACGCCTGGTGATATTTATCTAGTAATCATTACAGATTTACTAAACTCAGCGTTACCACTTTACAGTTGTAAATCGCCGAACAACATCCCAATCCTTTATAAATCATATATTTTTTTTTTTTTTTTAATACATGTTGAGGCCATGTAATGCCTATATTAATTTCTATTTTTCAAAGAAACATTGAAAAAATAATAGACAAGAACGGGGCTTGAACCCGCGACCTTTGACGTTCCGTGTCATCACTCTACCAACTGAGCTACCTTGTCGTGTTCAAACCTATTGAATTTTCAATCCTCTTTGTATACGTCTTAAGGAGACGCCTGGTGAGATAAGAGATAAAAGAGGATTGAAAATTCAATAGGTTTGAACACGACAAGGTAGCTCAGTTGGTAGAGTGATGACACGGAACGTCAAAGGTCGCGGGTTCAAGCCCCGTTCTTGTCTATTATTTTTTCAATGTTTCTTTGAAAAATAGAAATTAATATAGGCATTACATGGCCTCAACATGTATTAAAAAAAAAAAAAAAATAAAAAAAAAAAAAAAATATATATATGATTTATAAAGGATTGGGATGTTGTTCGGCGATTTACAACTGTAAAGTGGTAACGCTGAGTTTAGTAAATCTGTAATGATTACTAGATAAATATCACCAGGCGTCTCCTTAAGACGTATACAAAGAGGATTGAAAATTCAATAGGTTTGAACACGACAAGGTAGCTCAGTTGGTAGAGTGATGACACGGAACGTCAAAGGTCGCGGGTTCAAGCCCCGTTCTTGTCTATTATTTTTTCAATGTTTCTTTGAAAAATAGAAATTAATATAGGCATTACATGGCCTCAACAAGTATTAAAAAAAAAAAAAAATATATATATATGATTTATAAAGGATTGGGATGTTGTTCGGCGATTTACAACTGTAAAGTGGTAACGCTGAGTTTAGTAAATCTGTAATGATTACTAGATAAATATCACCAGGCGTCTCCTTAAGACGTATACAAAGAGGATTGAAAATTCAATAGGTTTGAACACGACAAGGTAGCTCAGTTGGTAGAGTGATGACACGGAACGTCAAAGGTCGCGGGTTCAAGCCCCGTTCTTGTCTATTATTTTTTCAATGTTTCTTTGAAAAATAGAAATTAATATAGGCATTACATGGCCTCAACATGTATTAAAAAAAAAAAATTATATATGATTTATAAAGGATTGGGATGTTGTTCGGCGATTTACAACTGTAAAGTGGTAACGCTGAGTTTAGTAAATCTGTAATGATTACTAGATAAATATCACCAGGCGTCTCCTTAAGACGTATACAAAGAGGATTGAAAATTCAATAGGTTTGAACACGACAAGGTAGCTCAGTTGGTAGAGTGATGACACGGAACGTCAAAGGTCGCGGGTTCAAGCCCCGTTCTTGTCTATTATTTTTTCAATGTTTCTTTGAAAAATAGAAATTAATATAGGCATTACATGGCCTCAACATGTATTAAAAAAAAAATATATATATACCACTAAACGTCGTTCAGTTGTTTTTCATAACAGTACTGTTTTGTAAATCTGCTAGCAGTTTTGTAAAACAGATGATCTACAATCCATCTGCGACATAGATATATATATAGAATAACTGCCTCGTTGGTCTAGTGGTCCCAAGCGCGACTGCTGAGCAGGAGGTCTCGGGTTCGATTCCCGGATCGGACAAAGTGTTATTGAGTTTTTCTGTAAGGAAATTAGCGTAGCAATAGCAGCCCAGAGTATGGAATTGTGCCCAGTTGTTGGCAACAGGCTCACCACCTATTACATGGGATTTAATAACGGCATTGGTGAAATGTGGGTGTACAACTGTGTACACCTCTGCCTACCCCTCCGGGGAATACAGGCGTGATGCTATGTATGTAGAATAACTTAGATACGTTAAAAATTAATTTTGTAGAGAATTGTCGTAAAATTAATCTCGAGTTCCACAGAAAGGTGAGTAAATCCGAAAATTGTTTAAAAAGTTTCTGAACGTTTTCAGTTTTAATGAAAAATTTTTGCGATCCAACCCGTTCACGGGTCCAACCGACCCTCATCAAATTCAAACTTGTCAAAATATAAGTTAAAACTAGTGGTTTCGTATGTTAATTCATTTCGCCGCAAATTAGTGTTAATTTCAAAGGGATTTTATTGTTTTGTTAGAATCCCTTGATTTATCACAATCTGTGAGAAATTATTGGATTTTGTTAATCATCATTATATTAATGCGTGAAGCTAAAACTTTGTACTCCTTTTTATGAAAATTACGCGGCACGAGGAGTATTTTTCTTTTTATGAAATTTGTATGTAGAGAAGGACTGACGAAAGCTAATATTTATATTTAATATGCTTTTGAAACACATTAATTAAAATACATTACTCACACTACCATGTGTCTGACACACACACACACGCATACACACGCACACACACACACGCACACACAGACTGACACACACAACATCTTTGACAATAGAATAAGATTATATATAAATTTCAAACTTTAAATTTAATTAAATTATGGTCGAATTTCGGCCAGTTAGCGACTACTAGTAATATATAAATCTTTATGGTCATAAATGTTTTATACAATATGTGTGAATTCCCTGGCTCCTGCGCTAGAATAAAATATTTAAAAAGAGTTTTTTTTTTTGTGATATGACGTTATTGCTAACTGTCGCATTGGTCTAGTGGCCGTGGGCATGGCTGCTTAGTGTGAGCTCCTGAGGCTGATTCTCGGGTGGGGTAAAGTGTTATTGGGTCTTTTTGTTAAGAGTTTAAGGATCCTGGAGTTTGGAATTATGCCCGGTAGATAGCAATAGTGTCACCATCTATTATTCCATCATGTATGTATCCGTTGTATAGCGTGGACATCAATGTTAATCTTTACATTAAAGAAGTACTCGCATATATATAACAGTCTATGACCAGGGATTATGAGTTTGTCATGCTCACTAAAATGTCTTGCTGATGACGTTGTGTATTGGATCGTTGAGTTCCTTACAAAATGGAACTGTTTAGCTCGTTATAGCTTAGGTTATAATTTTGGCTTTTTATATAATTAAAATTCTGCCTTTTCTTCAACATTAACGTGCATTATTCTCACATTAATAAATTTTAATTGTATAAAACACATAATTTTAAAAGAGTGTCTATGGAATTTCTTGCCGGCTCTTCTTCATAAGACCAACTTCTTGGAACCGTGCACCTAGCTGTGACTTTTCTTAAGTGCCTGTATATGGTCTATTAGAAATAAAAAAATTGAGTTTGAGTTTGATAGCCACCATTTAACGGTAATTAATTCGCATATAATATGTGGTTGGCTAATTGTCATTAACTAGACAAAAGTCCAATTTTTTGGCTGCTACTGAAATTTTTCCTAACCGAAAACGTAATAACGCTATCCGAACAGGAAATTGAACCCAGCATCAACGAAGCAGTCGTTATCACACCATTATTGGCTAGCAATTATTTGTAATCTAGTATTATTTATGACGTGTGAAGCTCCCTTGCTTCGGAGAGCACGTAAAGCTGTCGGTTCTGCTCTGATCTCTCTCCGGTCGTGTCGGATTATCGTCCCATCGGACTATGAGAGTGAAGGAAGGGGGAGTGCACTTGTGTTTGCGCATACACTTGTGGACTATAATATCTCGTGCGTACTTGGCTAATCTCCGTGGAGATAGGCCGCCGTGACCGAAATACGGTCGGGAGTGTATTATTATTTATGATGCATAGCGCATTATGCCTGGGTCCACATTCTCGCCACGTCAATGTGGTCCCAGCTTTACCCCAATGGCGGTACATTAAAATGTCATTTGATTAATTAATCTATACAAGCTGTTCACCCCTTTAGTATTTAGCGTGAATATTGAGATTGATTACTGCGGCGTTCAGTAGCGATTTGTATTAAGCCTCATTGGTGAAGTGAGTTGTAAGTGTGGCTGTTGAGGGTTCGATTCGAGGGTTGGAAAAAGTGTTATTGAGTTTGTCTGTGTCCGTTTATAGTCACAAATCTTAAATGCACACACACACATACAAACACACACACACACACACCACTAGGCTGTCACTATCGACTGCCTCGTTGGTCGAATGGTCGCAAGCGCGGCTGCCAAGCGTGAGATCCTGGGTTCGATTTTCAGGTCGGGCAAAGTGTTATAAGGTTTTTATGTGAGGAAATTCTCTGTAACAGCCCGGAGTTAAGAAGTTGGTGGTGTGACAGACCGTGCTTCGGAGAGCACGATAAGTCATCGGTCCTGTGCCTAATCTCTCTCCGATTGTGTCGGATTGCCGTCCCATCGAACTATGAGAGTGAAGGAAGAGAGAGATAATATCTCCTGCGTACTTGGCTAATCTCCATGGAGAGAGGCCACCGTGACCGAAATACGGTTGGGAGTATATTATTTAGAATTTCCAAACAGTAAAACCCAATCATTCTTTGCCCGACTCAGGAATCGAACATAGCACCTCACGCTCGGCTGTCGTTACTACTGAGTATCTATTATATTTTTCTGTGACATATTGTATCATATATAACAAACCATTATCTTCAAGAGAAACTGAAATTCCGAATAAGCAAGTTACCTCAATTCTCTCAAGCGAATTAAATTAATGCAATCACCTAAAATCACATCACTATAATACATGAAATAGATATCAACCCTACATTGCGGTCGGTGAGCACGATAATAATACAAAGCCCAACCCTCTCTCGCCGACCTAGGAATGAGCACATTGTATAGTAATATTAAATGTAAACTTTATAAATTAAGGTATGTTAGGTAGGTGTATTTATAATGTAGGTTTTGGGTGGATGAATGCCGGTTAAGCAAAGTCATTCAACTATATACCTACAAATAACTGTTTTTAAAGGAAACATTGGAAAATAATAGACATGAACGGGGCTTGAACCCGAGACCTTGACATTCCGTGTCATTATTCTTCCGACTGAGCTACCGTGTCGTTGTTCTATTCTATTGAATTTCAAGCTCTAAAATAATTCCGCTCGATTGACATTGAAAGTATGTCAGTTCGTACATTTAAATGCAAAAGTGCCTAAAAAATAATTATAGAATCGGGATATTAATAAGGCAATATGCTTTACCTATACCGGCTATAAAATATAACTGACAACCGGAATATAGGTATATACCGGTACCGGTATATATATATATATTGCTTACGTTTACGTTTGTATTGTACATTATTTAACTATACCTACATTTATTGTTTATTTTAAGCATTCAACATATCTTTTATTGACTATTTATCTAATAACACATTTTCAATATATATTCTTCTTATTTTTATTATGTCAATATATTAGTATATATTTTTGTTTATGGCTTGCCTTCGTCCGTGCGTCACTGCAGGGGTACCAACCAGGGGTGTAAATCAGCGCTGGGCTCTCTGCGCCCAGCACTGTCAATGCTGAGTTGGCTGCCCTTTCGGCATACTTGACAGCATTATAAAAATTATCAACTCGTTTATGTTCCATTATTTTCTTTATAATGTTTTTTTTTTATTTTGTTTATAAGTATTATTATTTTTTATTCTTTGTTGTGTTGTCGCTGTGTCCGTGTTGAATAAACGTCTTTTCTTTCTTTGTAACTGTAATTTCGATAAATTTATTTTAATAATATGCGTCGTTTTAAGGCGTCTATTTAATATTGGAATTTGGTTGGAATTGGTATTTCAAGAGTAACCCCACAGGTATTCGTCTTTGAGGAGACGCCTGGCGATATTTATTTAGCAATCATTTACAGATATTAAAGTTATTATTCATTGTGGAAAGAAAACTACGGTCGTGAGCAGGAGTCGAACCTGCGCCTCCCGGATAAATACTCCAGGCGCTCTGACCACTAAAGCCATCTCGACCTTTACTCAGTACCGCGAATTCTTCTTCCACATTTTAATACGTCTTTTGGTGACGCTATTGCTATCTATTCAGTTCCTATACAGGTGACCGAACTGACATGCATAACTTTGCAGTTAATAATAGAGAAAATAATTTGCTATGCATACGTTAATGCTTTTCGAAGATTTATCTGCATTTACAACTATAGGCATTACATGGCCTGAACATGTATATAATACATATCATTATATACAACTATACTAGTCATAGACTGGATATCAGGCACAAAATCGTATTCAAAAAGTTATCACTAATTGGCTTAGAGGACCAGACGGGAGACGGCTTCAGACTAAATATCGAACAAATTTGCTCGCCACTTTTGGCGGGGGGTGAGGTAACATAAAAGCGCAAATGACCTTGCACTAAAGCAACAATAGCTCTCGTCATTACATTAACAGTATTAACACACATAAAAAAACTAAACAAATATAAAATTGAAAACATATAGGTAAAATGTATAAAGGTATTTGATTGGGAATCATATGCCAGTGACGAGAGGGGTACGCCCGCTAAAGCTGCTCCAATACTAATTCCTTAAAGCTAATTGGTAACAAATCGCTCAGACAACTGTCAGACGTGAAGTAACACAGGTAGATGGCGTTACTGATGCTCCGTGCCAAAACATTAGTATGAAAGTCTTCCCAATGTCTACTCTAGGTACTTTAAATCTCTTTGCGGTTAATACAACAAGACAAGACAAGACAAGCAAGACAAGCAAGACAAGCAAGACAAGCAAGACAAGCAAGACAAGCAAGACAAGCAAGACAAGCAAGACAAGCAAGACAAGCAATACAAGCAATACAAGCAAGACAAGCAAGACAAGCAAGACAAGACAAGATGCGTTTACAATAAATACATGCAAAGCATTCATAGCATGGTTGTATTAACGTTGGACTAGCAAGTTAAAGGTTGCAAGTTTGAGTCAAAGCCACGCACCACTGACATTTCGTAAATCATCTGCGTATTATAAATTACATAGCATCACGCCTGTTATTTCCGAAGGGGTAGGCAGAAGTTACATACTTGTACATTCACATTTCACCGATGCTATCAGCATTGTTTTATTTCCTACTTACTTGACACTTATCGTCATATTTTAGACAATTCACACAATAGCTTTATTCATTGTAGCCTATGTGTTATTCTGATGTATAAGCTATATTATTGTAAAGTTTCATTAAAATCCATTCAGTAGTTTTTACGTGAAAGAGTAACAAACATCCATCCATCCATCCATACTTACAAACTTTCGCGTTTCTAATATTAGTAGGACGTCGTCAGCCTTGTGAATTTGAATGCTCTCATGAAATTTAATCAACTATAAACAATCATTGAAAACAATGGGTCTATTGTTTACTCGGATATTAAATTCCTAACGTTATTGGATCAGAGAAAGACTCGATAAATAATGAATATAACAAAAACATTTCATGTAAAAAATTGCCAGGACTCATAATACTCTTAAAGAATTACGAGATGTTATTTATGGTCGCGCCATTAGGTAAATGTGAAATATGGCCCAGAAAATGATAAGGCCTAGCCGTTTTGCAGATAGCATAGCATCACGCCTGTTTTTCCCAAAGAATTATGCAGAGTGACACTAAAATTCTACACCCACAGTTCACCGATGCTACTTCCTAAATCGGACGTAAAAGGTACAGCTGTTACCCTATTTCCATTTACAGGGCATAGTTTAAAATTAACTCTGTACTGCTACTGAAAATTTCTTAACAGAAAACCTGAATAACACTTCAGAGTCGAACTCTACTAGTCCAATGATGCAGTCAGATCAATGAGCACTTTCACACAACACCAATTTGGAAAAATAAAGTGACTCGTAAAAAAGTTTTGTAAATACCTATTTACAAAATACACTATTTTGAAACTGAATATGGCAATTAATAATCGTTTGGCAAATGGCTATTACAATTAATTGATTGAACATTTGATTTGATCCTTAAATTATTGTTGTTTCAAATTTATTTTTCTTTGTATAATATTATTTTGTATATTTTATTTATCAATTATCTATTTTAACTGCTAAAATATGTATTATTATGTATGCACTTTATTGTATTGTATCTAAACATATATAGCATTGTATTTATGTAGATTAGTAATTTAGTGCCTAGTAGTTTTGTTTTTTGCAGGGGCTCTTGGCTAAGTAACAGCCGCACAGATCGATCGATTGAGGTTAAGCTGAGCTTGCCGCAGTCGGTCTGTAGATGGGTGACCATCATTTCATACCGAGACCCCTCCGTGCCTCGGAGAGCACGTTAAGCCATCGGTCCCGGTTGTCAAGTTAAGATCTATGACAGCCGTTACGGTCGGTAGCCAGAGGCCTGAAAGTCTGACAATCAGTCATACGACTAGATATCGTATTACCCAGTAACTGGGTTGTGGAGGTCAGATAGGCAGTCGCTTCATGTAAAATACTGGTTTTAAGCTGCATCCGGGTTGACTGGAAGCCGACCCCAATGTAATTGGGAAAAGGCTAGGCAGATATATAGTTTTGTTTTTTGTACCAACGTTTTTTCGCTATACCCAAAGGTTGAGTGGCAGAAAATAACATGGGCATTAAGTCAGCCTTATGTATATACTCCTTCCGACCGTATTTCGGTCACGGCGGCCTATCTCCACGGAGATCAGCCAAGTACGCAGGAGATATTATAGTGCACAACTGTGTGCGCAAACACAGGTGCACTCCCTCTTCCTTCACTCTCATATTCCGATGGGACGGAAATCCGACACGACCAGAGAGATCAGGCGCAGGACCGACGGCTTAACGTGCTCTCCGAAGCACGGAGATCCAGCCTAATGTATCCTGTAAATAAAAGTATAAATAGATCAATACCTTTCTCGACAGTGCCCCGATCGTTATGACTCGTCTTGGCGGGCGCACTTCCGTGTTACCAGATTAATAGAAAATTAAAGTACCTGCCTATGTAAATAAACGGATGTTAAGTAATTATCTTGTTTACACGATTTAATTAAACGCGTCTAGTGTATTGACAGGTGGGGGGAGTGCTTCGTGAGATGATCGGTTGTTCAGCTTAATTATAGTGTATGTAGAGTGAGTGCCTCAATAGTCAAGTGGTTGCGAGCACCGCTGCTGTGCTTGAGGTACTGGGTTCGATAAAAAAAAAAAAAAAAAATTCATATCCGTAAATTTAATTGTGACATTTAATAATATAGAATTGACAAGAGCTGCATTACAACATAGCACCACGCCTGTATTCCCCGAAGGGGTAGGCAGAGGTGTACACAATTGTACACCCACATTACACCTATGCTGTTATTAAGTCCAATGTAATAGGTGGTGAGCCTATTGCCATCAACCGGGAACAATTCGACTGTCCTGTTGGTCTAGTGGTTAGTAGCCCTGACTGCTAGTCCAGAGGTCGTGGGTTCGATTCCCACCCAGGACAAATGTTTGTGTGATGAGCACGATCATTTGTTCTGTGTCTGGGTGTAATTTTTCTATAATATGTATGCATTTAGAAATATATAAGTATGTTTATCAGTTGTCTAGTACTCATAACACAAGCTCTGCTTAGCTTGAGACTAGACGGCGTTGTGTGATAGTTGTGGAATATTTATTTATTTATTATTTATTTATAAAAAAAAAAAAAAAAAAAAAAAAAAAAAAAAAAAAAAAAAAAAAAAAAAAAAAAAAAAAAAAAAAAAAAAAAAAAAAAATTCCATACTCCGGGCTGCTACTGAGAATTTCCTTAGAAAAACTCAATAACACTTTGCCCGACCCGGGAATCGAACCCGAGACCTCCTGCTCAGCAGTCGCGCTTGGGACCACTAGACCAACGAGGCAGTTGTTTAACGGTTATTACTCACGCGCATTCTTCGGGAGTGCCGGGCCCGAAGATTGCTATTGCAATATTTTAAATTTGATTTTGTGATTGATTATCAGCTCGGACAAAGTGTTATCTTATTTTTCTGTTAGGAAAGTGGTTCTCAGTAGCAGCCTGAAGTGTTTAATTGTGCCCGGTAGATGGTAATAGGTTCATCACTTGCAAGGTCTTTCATCATAAATAGGTTCATCACTTGCAAGGTCTTTCATCATAAATAGGTTCATCACTTGCAAGGTCTTTCATCATAAATGAAGGAAAAATTAAAAAAAAAAGTTAAATCTTGATTCTTACAAGTTTTCGCGAAAATCTAAATTTGCCGATATCTTTTTATCGTGTTGTATCAGGACCAGTGGTGACACGCACAGACGGTATAATGGGAAGGTACGGAACCCTCGGCGCACGACTTCGACTCGCACTTGACTGCTTTTTCTCTTCATAAGAACCTTCCTCGGACTTCAAATAATATTTGAGAAAAGAATTATCCGAATTGGTCCTCGAGCCTTGCGCTTAGCAACTAATTTAGCCATTCATGTTTATTTATACACATACAAAGGCAATTATGAAAGGTCAGAATATAGGTGCACGTTTCTAGAACGTTCCACGGCAGTTTCAGGAAGTACGAATGAGAGTACAGTTCTAACAAATACGTTAAGCGTAAATAGATGATGTGAAAGAGGTGTTTTAGAATTGTACCTGGAAATCGATAGTCTCTGCCTACCCCGATGGGGATAAGGTGGATTATATGTTATATGGTAAAATTATTCAAATGGTATTCGAATCCAGCGCACGTGTATGACCAGATGTATGAACGTGGTAGAAGCAAAAGGAGTATGTATGGTTCGTAGCAGGTAGCCTTCTATAGTTTCTGCCTAAGCCCATGGGAAAAAGGCGTGAGTTTACGTATGTATTTCATTCATAAAAAAGATTAGCCAATCAATAAATTCATTCAAGTTTACAGTGTGTTTCTTCTGGATCTACGTAATCTATCCCCGGCCACACCGTGGCTTACGATCAGGCGAGTTGGTGGCAAAACGAAGATCCATCTTTGATAAAAAACAAAGGTTTCCTCAGAGAATATGACGCGGTAATAAAAAAATGTAATTCCGGATCAAAACGCCGCAAGTAACACACAAGAACACCCACTAAAAATCATTGCAAATTCTACATTTATGTAAACTGATGCTGAATGAAAAACCACTAAAAGCGTGCCCGCTAGCTCTATCATAAACTTGAAAGGCGCAAAGGGGTCGACTGCAGCAGTGCGTGCAGGCCACAGGTGGGGGTAGAATCGCCCCTTCATCTCATTTCATCCCAGTGCCGAGAAGACGGCTGCCGGATTCGCACGCGCCCGCGCGCCGCGCCGTCCTCTAACCACGCGTACATCGTCAACAGTATCCGAAATCCGCGTTCGCGTTCCAAATTCAAATTGAAGTGTCTTTTTTTGAATTTCGAAAGTTTGTGTTGTCGTTGAATTTTACGGTTTTCGCAGTGATCGGATGAATAGTGTTGTGAAATTGTTTCAAATGTTTTTATCTGTGGGTATTTAACAGGAATGGATGGGGAGAATCGTATTATTTTGAACGTTGGCGGTATAAGGTGGGTGTCCGTGTTTTAATTAAGGTTTATTGCGGTAGGAAGGCTACGGGTTTGTTCCCTGAAACCATGGACAGAGGCATTTTTATTGGAATACCGTTAAATACCGATATGAAGTTCCGTGAAACGGTGGTTGGAATTTTTCGCACCTTTGTTCATTGTTGTGTTATTTTCGGGGTATTCCGGCTGAATTTTTCTGTGATTTATGCCGTATTTGTCATTGCTAGTACTTGTATATACGTTTATTCAATTTATTCTCTGATTTGTAAGATTTATGTATTGGAACCAATACTTATTTTTATGCTTTGATAACCGCATAAATATCTTCCAGAAATAATAATATGACGCGTAGAGTTACTCATGAAATTACAATTGAAAACTCAATTCTAACACAATTTCAATGCCAATACAACGTCTGAAAACATAACACTCCTTCTTTTGGGCAGTCGTGTAGAAACAGTGTGTTATTTGAAAATTAACTTTCCTTCTACATCATTGTCCTGTCAATTTTAAAACCTAATTTGCCTAATTTCCGTAACGTAACATAGCATCACGCTCTCTAGGGATAGGTAGAGATGTCACCGTTATTACACCGATGCTGCTGGTGGTGCGCCAATTGCTATAAACCGGGAAAAATTCCAAATTCCGTGCTGCTACAAAGCTTTTCTTATCAAACAGACCCAATATCAGTTTGCTCAACCATGGACTCGAATCAGGCCATTATATACAGCAGCCGCTCTTACGCCCACTAGATGAATCAGGGCAAATTTTCTGTTATTTTTTAAACAACGGTAGGTGGTATTCAGTTGAAGGATTTGTCAGATCCACCATTATTTATTTTTACACGACAACCTAAAAAAAAGAGTGTAATGTTTTAACTAGCGATCCGCACGGGTGCAATTTACTAACGAAAGAAAGATTAATTTTAGTCTCACTGCAGAGTAAACTTAGACTAAAACAGTATTATGTAAGGAACAAGTGAGCACCAGAATATTAAGCACCGTAATATTTTTCACCGTGGGAGAGCCATGCTTCGGCACGAATGGGCCGGCTCGACCGGAGTGATACCGCGGCCTCACAGAAAACCGGCTTGCGTTCTGTTTCGCCGAGTGAGTGAGCGTACCGGAGGCCCAAACCCTTTAAAAGGCCGGCAACACACTTGCGACTCCTCTGGGGTTGCGGGTGTCCATGGGCGGCGGTAATCACTTACCATCAGGCGAGCCGTCTGCTCCGTTGCCCCCTATCCCATAAAAAAAGCATCTTAAAGGTGATTTTGTTAAATTGAGATCTTCATACAAAAATACCGTACAAATTTTCGACGTTTCCGATGGATTTTTCTAATATTTAATTTCTTACAAACCTTGTCCTGACAATTACGAACTCAAAACATCGTTCGAGCCGTTCTCAAATGATGATCTATCATAAATGCGGAAATAGGGTTATAATTATATACTAGCTGTCCAGCTAACGTTGTACTGCCGTTTAAATTTTCTGGATAGGGCCACCCTTATCACCTAGGCGTAGAAGAAATACCCTACGATAGGTCGTAGACTTACCAAATATACACAAAAAAATTCATAAAAATCGGTGAAGCCGTTTCGGAGGCGTTCGATAACAAACACTGTGACACGAGATTTTTATATATTAGATAGATTAGATTAGAAGATAGATAGAAGAAGGAATAGATTAGTTGGTTACCGCGACTTCGTTTGCGTGACAAAATGTAGCCTATGTCCTTCTCCAAGGTCTAATCTACCTTTTTACTAAAATTCTTAAAAATTGTTTCAGCGGTTTAGGCGTGACGGATAGACAGACCGACAGTTACTTTCTTAGCAAGTAGAGATATCCATTCACGGGCAGGTATTACGATTGGCTCATTACGATCTATCCTAATCCTAATCGTAACTAATATTAATTATTGTTCACCGGTTACTATTCGTATTCTTCGGGTTTGCCCGTCTAGTATGCCTCACGAAAGTTATTATACAAGTAACTAATATTATAAACGCGAAAGTAAGTTTGTTTGTTTGTTTGTTACCGTTTCACGCCTAAACCACTGAACCGATCATCCTGAAATTTTGCATATACGTTGTCAGGTGTACAAAAACTGACATAGGGTACCATTCATCCCAAAAAAAAAGTACTTTTCCCGAGGAAAACAACAATAACGTTCTTATGATAATAGATGGCGCCACGTGTCTTTCGAATCATGATTGATTTTTAAATTTAAGTGCCTAATAATACATTTTGTGAGTCTAGATTATCGATACACCGGTTTTTCCTCCTGATTAATGCGAGCAAAGCCGCGGGCAAAAGCTAGTATTCATATAAAAGTCAATGTTTCCAGGTCTCATACATTAGTAAATTGATTCAATCTTGTACCAAGTTATGAGAAGGATTAAAGCAATCTCCAAAATGTTCCAGATGAGTCCCGAATCTTACTAATAAAGTAAAATGGGTGTAGCGTGCAAATTGTTGCATAAAATATAAAATAAATTTATATATTCAGATTCACAAAGTCCTGGGTTCGAATCCCAGTCAGGAAAGTGTTACGTGGTTACAGAATCGATTATCCAAAAGAGATTTAGAAACTGCCTCGTTGGTCTAGTGGGCCTAAGTGCGACTGCTGAGCATGAGGTCTCGGGTTCGATTCCTGGGTCGGGCAAAGTGTTGCTGAGCTTTTCTGTAAGGAAACTCTCAGTAGCAACTCGGAATTTGGAATAGTGCCCGGTTGATGGTATTAGGGTCACCACCTATTACACGGCACTTTATAACAGTATTGGTGAAATGTGAGGGTTGAACTACCGGTGTATACGCCTCCGCATACTCCCTCCGGGAATACAGGGGTGATGATAAGTATTCAGATTTATATTTGAAGAAGTTTTATGAATGATACAGAACTATTTATTTATTTAATGAATAGAACGGTAGAAAAAACCACTTACACTATTCATAACATTATGAAAGAAAGAAAGAAAGAAAGAAAGAAAAATGGTTTATTCTGGCACACAGAAGACATGACAACAACAACATACATACAAAGAATAATTCATAATAGTATAAAATATAGCGTCGATAATCCATGAATATTATAAATATTATATGCCACTCTGTGCTATGCCAGAAAAGGCCCAAATCTCAGCTCTATGCTACAGCATTGTTGGCTGCAGCGCTGATTTTCAGTTTAGGCCTACTTTAAAAAAGACGTCACGGCCAATTTAAAAAATTATAATAATGATTAAAAAAAAAAAAAAAAAATCATTAATACAAAACCCAAAAATAATAATTAACTATGATACAAATCAAATATATTTAGATAGACTTAATAAATCAGAGGTGTCACATACCGAATAATAGGACACTATCACACATCTCTCTCACAGAAATTCAAGCATTCCAACAAAAACATTCTTCTTTCACTACTACTTCTATTAGCAAACACGTCACACTCCGGGTTATAGTCCAGGAAACGGTTCAGCAGGTAAAGAACTCGCGGTAGTGAGGCTTTAGTTCTGGCAACGGTTTTGCAAGATGGTAGATCAAATAGTCTATGTTTTCTATTACGACTGTAGTTATACCGAACAATATAGCTAGCTGTTTCCACAATACTCAGGGTAGTAGGCAATTACTCGTGCACCCCCGCCCGCTCGCAAATATATGCATTAGACATTGCAACTGCAACTACCACCAACTACTCTACACGTGGTCCCCCCATCGACGGCATCATCAAGAGCTATGAGACCGTGCAGTGTTCATCACTGACAGTAATCTCGGTAGTGGACACTGCTCCTCACCTCATTGGGTTGGGCAAAGTGGTATTGGCTTTTCTGTCCGAAAATTCTTAGAAGCAGTCCGGGGCTTAAAACTGTGCCTGTTTTAAGGCAATAGGTTGAGCACGTCTTACATGTGTAAATCACATAGCTGTTTTAGTGTAATACTAGCGCTCCGTCCCGGCTTCGCACAGGTGACCATTTACACCTTGGGTTACATTATTGAAGTTTTAGTAAGGATCCCTAATATTTTCTAGTAATAAATATTGCCTATGTTGCTCAGGGATAATGTAGCATACTAATGATGGAAGAATTTTTGAAATCGGGCTAGTAGTTTTTGAGTTTATTCGTTACATATAAAAATACAAATCTTTCCTCTTTATAATATTAGTTTAGATATATACAACACATCTGCCTACCCCATCGAGATAGAGTCGTGATCCAAGATAAATCTTTGAAAAGCATTAACGCATGCTTAGCGAACTCTAAACTTATTATATTAAATGGAAAAATAATACGGTCGCGAACAGGATTCGAACCTGCGCCTCCCGGATAAATACTCCAGGCGCTCTGACCACTAAGCCATCTCGACCTCTGCTCACCACCGCGAATTCTTCTTCCATATTTTAACACGTCTTATGGTGACATCATTGCAATCAACTCAGTACCTATACAGGTAACCGAATTTTTTTATTATTTATTTTTTGTTTACATGGTAAGAATAACTTAAAAACTAAGCCCCAAGTAGTAATGGTTTGACTGTGGAGTCGGGAGTCTCTTCACAATTTTTTTTTTATTTCTTACTTAAAACTAATTAGGAAGCACTTAAACACATTTCTAAATAATGGCTCTTTAATTTATTTTTAAAACTATTTTTAATGGATTCACTCCTTATGTCTGCCGGCAGACTGTTCAATAGGTATGGTATTCGTTTTTTAAGGGTTCTGTCACCAAAGTAATTGGTGACTTTGGGTACATTGAATCTGCCAGCAGCCGTAGATCGTGTATTTATGGTTGTTGATTACGTGAGTTAATTCAAGATATGTCTTTGAAAAAGCATTAATGCATGCTTAGCGAACTCTAAAGTTATAATATTAAATGGAAAAAGAATACGGTCGAAAACAGGATTCGAACCTGCGCCTCCCGGATAGATACTCCAGGCGCTCTGACCACTTAGCCATCTCGACCTCTGCTCACCACCGCGAATTCTTCTTCCATAGTTTAAGGTACTGAATTGATTGCAATGACGTCGCCATAAGACGTGTTAAAATATGGAAGAAGAATTCGCGGTGGTGAGCAGAGGTCGAGATGGCTTAGTGGTCAGAGCGCCTGGAGTATCTATCCGGGAGGCGCAGGTTCGAATCCTGTTCGCGACCGTATTCTTTTTCCATTTAATATTGTAACTTTAGAGTTCGCTAAGCATGCGTTAATGCTTTTTCAAAGACATATCTTGATTTATTAAGGTAATTGCGTTCTTTACGACATTGTATTAACTGCAAAGTTAGTCGTGTCTGTTCGGTCACTTGTATAGGTACTGAATTGATTGCAATGACGTCGCCATAAGACGTGTTAAAATATGGAAGAATTCGCGGTGGTGAGCAGAGGTCGAGATGGCTTAGTGGTCAGAGCGCCTGGTGTATCTATCCGGGAGGCGCAGGTTCGAATCCTGTTCGCGACCGTATTTTTTTTCCATTTAATATTGTAACTTTACGTGAGTTAAGTTATGCTCTTGGGTACCATGGTTGTTAACTGCTAAAACATATTTATGTTTGTAGCTGATAGGTAGAATTTTACATAGTTTAAATATATGTGTGTAGATATCTGCCTACCCCTTCGAGAATAGAGTTGTGATTTTATGTTATTATAAGATATATTTGTTCGTGTCACATTCAGTTATATTTCATGATTTGCAAAGCAAACAAGCGTTATACAATGAAATATGAAGTTAAAACATTAGCTTTTGCTCAGAAAATTTAATTAATTTGTGTAATTTGTGTTAGCGCTCGTTTCTGCTTACCGTGTGAAAAATTGGGTTAAAGGTATGAATGTGTGATGTAAAAAAGTTATGCGTAAAAAAAACAAACAGTACGCGTCGAGATGGCTTAGTGGTCAGAGCGCCTGGAGTATTTATCCGAGGTTCGAATACTGCTCACGACAGTTTACTTTTCCATTTAATATTATAACTTTAGAGTTCGCTAAGTATGCGACAATGCTTTTCAAAGATTTATCTTGATCTCGATTTGAGAATCTCCTCTATTTTCGTCGGTTGAAAAAGTTTTTAATAATTTACAGAAGACCTGTAATAATCCTTTGCCCAACTTTTTAGGGTTCCGTAAAAAAGGAATAACAGATCCCTTTAGAATTACTTCGTTGTTTGTCTTTCAAAACCCTTTTTCTCAGGAATGTCGCGTCGCATTAGGCATTTAACGTACAGACAGACTCCAGTTATACTACATACATAATCACGGCTGTACGGCAAGGGTTAGGGCAAAGGTATACTGTTCTAGGTACATCTATATTTCATCGATGTTATTATTAAGTCCTATGTTATAATTTTTGAGCCTATTGCCATCTACCAACTACAGTTCCGGACTATACTTAGGCTACTACTGAAAAATTTCTAACAGAAACACCCAATGACACTTTTTTCTTCCAAGGTTTAATTACTTTCTACACCAAATTTCATCCAAATCCGTACAGCCGTTTTTGTGTGACTGAGTAAAAAAAGAAGTAACCACATGCTAGCCGCTATTACGTGATTGAGTAACAAAAAAACATATGTACCTACTTTAAATGTAAATGTAAAAGTTTTTATGTACATATAATTACATAAACAGTTAATATACCTACGAATTTACGTAGGATTAACTAATATTTATGTGACAAAGCGTTAAAAAGTACAATGTGGTGGTTTTAGAGCGTCCATTTAAGTTTTGGTGATTATCTGCGTTCGGTCGCAGTAAACAAATCGTGCATTTCCGCGTTTAGTCGCTGTATGTATGCCGAAAAGCACCTAAAATCGCTGACTGCAGAAAGCCTGCTGGGGCCTTAGCTATACAATTCTGAAAGCCACGTAAACATTGGGTTTGAAGACCTCAATTTATTTCTAAATAAGGAATATCCTCCAAGGTCGGTCGTCTGACGCTTAAGCAAGGCAATTTTTCTCTGCCCTAAGTTGACTTTAAACTGTTTGTTGACGAAATTGGCGGGAAAACAGAATATTTTAGAAGACAAACAATATTTTACTGTTATTTTTTCATTTGGACGAAACTAATTTATATGCTTTAGAGGTCGAGGTATTTGGAACATTGAAATGTGAGAATAAATTAATAAATGTCTAAGATTTTATTATAAGAGGTGTGATACATTTAGGTTATTTGGAAGTATGTTATTTTGGGATTTGGCACAGTAAAAACAATTATTATGATTAAACATAGGTCTAAACATATAATATTACAGGGAAAAGGAATACGGTCGTGAGAAGGATTCGAACCTGCGCCTCCCAGATAAATACTCCAGGCGCTCTGACCACTAAGCCATCTCGACTTCAGCTCACTACCGTGAATTTTTCTTACACATTTTCACACGAGTTTTGGTGACGTCATTGCTACCTATTCAGTCCCTATACAGGTGACCGAACCCACACGACTAAGATAGCAATGACGTCACCAAAAGACGTGTTTTAATGTGGAAGAAGAATTAACGGTAGTGAGCAGAGGTCGAGATGGCTTAGTGGTCAGAGCGCCTGGAGTATTTTCGCTAAGCATGCGTTAATGCTATTCAACGATTTATCTGTATTTGAAAATATATACTATACTATATATAATCAAGCTTGAGGCACCGAGTTCTTTTACTGGGTCGAAAAAAATTTGCATGAACGTTATTTTTAATCTCTTTGAAATTTAGTTACCTGGACTTAGTTGCATTATACGTATATAAGGCACACAATTTGAAATCTAAGTACGAGTCATATGACGTCACATGGCACGTCATTCCGTAAGAGGTTTCAAAGGGATTATGTTTGACACAACGCCGGAGTGAAGTGGTCTATTTGCTACAGGGATTACGCGACCATTCTGACAGCAAAGGGCATTATGACCGCTATAATACTTAAGTTGACCGCCTTGTGGCAAAATAAACTGTCTGCGTCATTGGACTGGATGCCAACGCGGCAGCTGAGCATGAGGTCCTGAGGCCAATTCCCGGGTGGGGCAAAGTGTGTGTTAAGAAATTCTTAGTAGCAGCTCGGAGTATGGAATTGTGCCGGCTTGATATCACTGGGCTCATCGAGAAATAGACGTTGCACAGTGGGGGTTCTGCAGCTTGTATCTTGAGAGGACCCAGCCCCTCCTTGTATGTGCAGATTGTGACCAACGGAGTAGTTACAGTGAAACAACAATCCCACACTCCCCAGTCTACACTAAAGGCAGCGCGCCTTTTTGAAGATTTCCCCAGAAAACAAAAATAAGGTTCATCACGAAGTAGGTAGTTAGCTGAGTGATTAGAGCTACACGGTGGACACTACGGTCTAACAGCTCCTGATGATGCCTCGTGAGAAGGTGAAACACGTGTAGTGGAAGTTGGTAGTAGTGCAAATTTCCATCGCTTACCACTTAGGGAATATAAATGCGAGCGGGCGGGTGGTGCACAGGTAATTGCATGACTACCCTCAGTATTATGGAAGTAGAGATATTGTATTTATTGGCATCCATTGTAATGGCAACATTTATCCGCAACGTAACGCCTAAATTTATTCAACGATTAGATATTTTTATTGCTATTTTGAATTTAACACGCACACGCAATTTGACACGCCTTTTTTCATATAAAAGACATGGTATCTAGTTAACCTGTTCATTCGCTAATACCAGACAAAAGAGAAATATGTATTGTCTTTTATTAGACCTAAATATATATAATCATTAATACCTTCCCTCTAAAATGGCGAGGGAGGCAATGACTACTTGCGGTGACTGGTCATCTTGCTAATCTTAGTTCTTAATTTATTTAGATGCATTTTTAGCCATGCTTGTCCTAGTTAATGTGCAGTTTGTATCTTTTGGCAAGTGTAAGTGGGTATCACCTTCTTACGGAATAGCTTTCGATAATATCACATTGTTCCTTGAGTAATTTAATATTTCTTTGCGTTGGTACATAGCGCGTGCTAGCTAACACGTGCCCTAGAAATTAGGACCTTATATATGTAACAAATAGTAGGCCACCGGCATCGGTCGCGGTGATTGCTGCGACGAACCCGGGTCCTTGGTAAAGGTTGGAGTGGGACCGTGTGGTTCTTAGTCGGTAGGAGTCCGGCACAGCGTCCATGATGGATTTTCAACACCAAAAAAAAAAAAAATGGCCACCGGCATCGAGAACAGGTTCCAAGCTATCGGTGCTTAGGCGTCCAGAAAGAGAAACCTCCTGACAATTCGCGCCGTGTCGAGGAGTAGTTTTCTGCATCGAGCCTCTGACCCAGCTGCCTAACAAGAGCCTCAAACTCAAACTCAAACTCAAACTCAAAATTTTTATTTGCTTTCCACAATGGTGTTTGAAGATGGTAAGTAAAATAATGTAGTACATCGTGGACCCTGTTGGGCACGCAAACATTAGGAGAGAGGAAGAACATTGGTAAGAAGGTACTTATAGCATTGGTAAGTAATTCTTTTTATTTATTAAAATATCTACATAAATAAATTATATATTATATATGTAGTAGAATACCTATTTGCTATTCTTAATTTAATATGTATTGTAAGTATCTATAGTTTTTAATATATGTATTTATTATTTTTAATTATAATTATGTACTTACTTATTTATATTTAAATTTTTTACCTACCTATAATTTTAAGTAGGTACTTATCTAGATAAGCAAGTAATAATTGATAAAGATATATATGTAACATAGATATAACATAGTGATATTTGTACTGTTTATTTATTATTGTAGTCATACAATATCAATATTTATTTACTTATTTATTATATTGTATTATGTTATTATGTTAAGTTGGCATTTAATTTATAATACTTATCGAGGCATTTATATTATCTTTATTTATTATTATCATAAATTTTATGTTAGGATCCTTAAAATTTATCATTTAAATATTCATTTATGTGGTAATAGCCTTTTTGGAGTAATAATTTCTTTAATTTGTTTATGAATGTATTATCTTTGTCTTCCCTTTTAATATCTTCAGGTAGCTTATTATATATTCCTAAGGTGTTTGTCGAGGCTCTTGGGTATTAACTCATTGGCTGTGACGACTATCGGCACAATTACTGTTAAGTCAGCCTCCCACATAGGTATTGACCACCTCGTGTGCAGAGTCAAGATATTTGATTATATATTATATAAAAGTATCATTATTTTGTACAGTTTTATGCGTGTGAAAGTAAACAGATAATATAATATCAGTGGAATTTTTCCTTAATATTACATGGAACCGAGTACAGTTAACGCCAACATTTTTATGTTTAGTCAAGTGTAAAAAGAATACGATGGGATCGAAAATTGATTTTCTTCAAGAGTATCGTATCCTGAATTTTTTACATAACATAGCATCACGCCTGTATTCCAAAGGGATTGCTAGAAGTACTATGTACTATCGTTCACCCAAATAATTTTTATCGATGCCTTTTGCCGTCGAAACGAGTCTCAGTAATTCCAAACTCTAGATTACAACTGAAAATTTTCTAAACGAAAAATCCAATAAAAGTCAAAGTCAAAGTCAAAATCAAATCATTTATTTCAATTAGACCCTTTATAGGCACTTTTGAATAGTCAGAAGCTAGTTGCCACGTTCCAAAGTGTAGATTCCTATGGAGGAGAACGGGCAAGAAACTCCATGGTTACTCTTTTTATAAAAAACTGTTCGACATGGTAACAAATCTTTGAACTCGTAATAAACAGCCGCCCTGACGTCCACTACACCAATGAGGCTGTGGAATTGAATGTACATATTAACAAATCGTGACGCTTTAGAAGGTAAAGTTATTATATTAAATGGAAAAATAATACGGTCGCGAGCCATTTCGACCTCTCGAGAGGCTTAGTGGTCAGAGCGCCTGGAGTATTTATCCGGGAGGCGCAGGTTCGAATCCTATTCGCGACCGTATTCTATTTCCATTTAATATAATAACTTTAGAGTTCGCTAAGCATGTGTTAATGCTTTTCAAAGATTTATCTTGAAGCTTTAGAAGGTAATTACTTTCCTACATATTTTTGCCTATGCGGACATACTGTTCTACTTACCATTTCTAGAGTACTAGCGTGATATATATATAAGACCCTAAAGGACATTTTACCCGACGATATTAAGCTAGGCGATATTTTTTATTTTCTTACTAAGTAAACGTGAAAAAGATTAAAACGTGAGTTTATCTTGTTTGGAAAAATGTTTTTAACATTATTATTATTATTATTATTATATACTTTATTGTACACCAGAAACAGGTAAAAATACAGCACAGAAGAAATAATAGTACAATGGGCGGCCTTATCGCGCACGGCAATCTCTTCCAGGCAACCTTAGGATGGAGAAAGTGGACTTGGTAACCATTTGAGGTAGTATGTGGTGTACATACATAATAATTATAATACAATATGCATATATAAGGATAAGAATACGTTAAACATACATAAATAAATTTAAACAGAACTAATAATATTATTACATTCAACGAAGCAAACCTGAAATGTGACTTAAAGTTGTTGCAATTGAGTTCATTTTCTAATGGAAATATCAATTCACTTTCCTAATTGTGTTACACAGATTTGCAGTTGTGACACTACATAAGCAAGTATTTTGTATTTTATGTTTTGTAAAACGTATTTTATGAAAACACTGAAGTTTTTGTTGAAACGTTAATTTTTAGATTGTATAAAGTAACTGATTATATCATCACGCCTGTATTCCCCGAAGGGGTAGGTAGAGGTGGACATAGTTGTGCTCTCACATTTCATCAATGCTGTTTTTAAGTCCCATGAATAGGCGGCGAGCCTATTGCTATATATCGGATACAGTAACAAACTCCGAGCTGCTACTGAAAATGTTGTAACCGTATTTCGGTCATTGCTTGACCTGGGAATCGTAGCCCGGATCTTGTGTTCAGGATAAAACAGTATTTTTTAAATTAAATATATATTTTTCAATTCTTTGACTTTTATAAGGCTTCTGGATGCCGATAAAAATAGGATAATTAATTGTCTCATTAAAAGCGCTTGATCACACGTGATCCGCCCCCCACGGGGTATCCTCAGGAGCTGGTAGACCGTGCAGTGTAGTTGGTGGTAGTCACAATTTTCACCGCTTGCGTATTTGTATATATTAGCGGGCGGGCGGGCGGTGCACAGGTAATGCATGACTACCCTCAATATTGTGGAAGTAGTTAGATATTGTATTTATTTGCATCCATTGTTGACTTCCACAAAGTAACGCCTGAATCTATTCAACTGAATAGATAACAATGACGTCGCCAAAAAGACGTGTTAAAATATGGATAAGGATTCGCGGTGGTGAGCAGAGGTCAAGATGGGTTAGCGGTCAGGGCACCTGGAGTATTTATCCATATTCAACACGTCTTATGGCGACGTCATTGCTTTCTACTCAGTCTCTTTACAGGAGACCGAACCGACACGACTAACTTTGCAGTTAATACAATGTCGTAAAGATGCAATTGCCATAACAATTCAAGATAAATCTTTGAACGCATGATATAATAAAACAACTTTTAACCGGATTAATCGCGTGTATTATTGGTTTTTTGTTTTTCCTGACGTTTCGAACACTGCAGCGTTCGTGGTCGCAGGAGGACTAAGGTGTCAGGTGTCTCAACAGTTTATTTAAAATTATTTCAGTCTACCGTACATATAATTGATAAAATTCATAAAATTATTTTGTCTCTGATACATATTTAAACTAAATCGCGGAGCATTCTCGGTATATATCGGTATGTATCGGTTAACCGATATATACCGAGAATGCTCCGCGAGGCTATTGAAATTAAAAAACACCCAAATTTCAATAGAGAAGATGGTTGGCAATTACCACCTGTTTGGGACCCTGTACTGAAAATAATCAAGTCCCAAACAAAGTCAAGTCACAAGACAAATCAAGATACTGTGAGCGATTACTGCGTGCATCGGAACACCTTTTAGTTTATAATTCGATAAAATTGTAAAATTGTATCTCTAAATTTAAAACGACTGTGACCTCTGAGTTTGTTTCGGTATTTCTTCTCAGGGATAGTCTTAGGAAATACCGTCGCGATTTAGTTGAAATATGTATCAAGACAAAATAATTTTATGAATTTTATCAATTATATGTACGGTAGACTGAAATAATTTTAAATAAACTGTTGAGACACCTGACACCTTAGTCCTCCTGCGACCACGAACGCTGCAAAGTGTTCGAAACGTCAGGAAAAACAAAAAACCAATAATACACGCGATTAATCCGGTTAAAAGTTGTTTTATTATAATGTGTAGTGATCGCGCAAACCTAAGATATTACTTTGAACGCATGCTTAGCGAACTCTAAATTTCATGCTTTTCAAAGATTTATCTTTAATATGTTCCTTATTACGATTCCTATGAAAACATAAATTTTAATTCTGTAAAGCATAATCAGCCTGGGGATACCTTCAAGTTGAGGGTAGGAAAACATTACGCCTACACAAGTTACAGGAGGGGTGGGTAGCGTAAAGGTCACGAGGCCACTAGCTACCTATTATTTGTAAATGCCACAGGGTTTTAACATAACATCGTATACCCTGGAGGGATAGGCAGAGATGTATTTATGTATACGTATATGTACACCAACACTTCACTGATGCTGGTATTCGTCGGGTTAATCATAGCTAGGATTGCCATTTTTTAAATCTGGTAACCCGGACAAGAAGTGCGTAAACCCGGATTTTGGAGCTTTAAAACCGGACATATCAACACTGTTCTTTTTTTTTAAATTACCCAGAAAGTTATAATGGTTTTAATTTTTATAAATTAAAGTATTCTTTTTCCATTTAATATAATAACTTTAAAGTTCGCTAGGCATGCGTTAATGCTTTTCAAAGATTTATCTTTAATTGTTAATTAAGGTAATTGCATCTTTACGACATTATATTAACTGCAAAGGTAGTCGTGTCGGTTCGGTCACCTGTATAGGGACTGAATAGATAGCAATGCCATCGCCAAAAGACGTGTATGTACATCTTGTTTTCAACCCCAATGTTTTCATTAATACTAAAGACAGTACTGGAGTACTAAATGTGGAAGTAAAATACTAAGTTCCTAGATTTTCTTAAGCTTTAATTTACTTGTCAGATAGTCAGAAATAATTAGAAGTAAATTGCTTGGAAACCCTAATGAATAGCTCTTAGCTTTTGTGTGTTTGCACTAGATTATATGCACGATTGCCTTCTTAATGGGGTAGGTAGAATTGTTAATAAGAGTTTAATGTATGGGAACAGGAAACAAAACATTTATAAAAAAAAACACCGCCTCTTTGGTCTCATGTGCAGGGTTAGCTGATCGGATGTCCTGGGTTAGATTCGGTAAATGAATAATTTATTGTCAAAGTTTAAACTAAGTTATTGTTCACCGGTTACTACTCACGTACATTCTTTGGGTTTGCCCAACTAGTTTCGAACTCGAACGGAGCCCTTAGTCATGAGCTGAGTCCGCGGCTATGTCGCGAGTCAGACTTTAAACTAAGTACCTGTATACAAAGAAACACCGGAGACGTGTATTTCAGTTTGATTCGCGACATCGCTGCAGGCTCAGCTCATGACTAAGGGCTCTGTTCGAGATCGAAATTAGTCGAGCAATCCCGAAAAATGCACGTTACCCGTGAACATTAATTGATACAATAAAATTATTACTTTCTCTCGCAAATGTGTTAAGATACGTGTTATGACACGCGTGAGCTATGATCATTACAACGTCTCGGTACCATTGCTACCCTCGCTTATGGGTTCGGGTATCAATGGTAGTTCAGCCTCTACTGTAGTGACCAACTTAGCTCTCTTGTGACATAATGTACTATTATACAAATAATAACCAGATTAAAATGATTGCTGAACTGAACCGGTGGATATTTATGTAGTTGTGGTTCTGTGGTTACAGCCACGCCGTTTATCATTCAGGTAGGTGAGTGGTTAATAATCGATTTGACCTTGCGTATTGTGTTTCGTGAAAGCGATGAATTCCACTCACCGTTTTCATTATATTCCGATTTTGATATGAACACAGGATCTCGCGACGAATATTTTTTTTAATACTGGAATTTCATATTTGCAATATGACGTTTTTATTCTACAAAAAAGCGGTTGAGTACTGAAGGCGGAAGACAATAAAAAAATTAATGTTATTATTTTGTAATTGTACCTTCGAATTAACGTTCTTCGGATTTATTCCTGTAAATGTGCTGTGAGACCTTGGTACTGAAAACCTTCTGACAAATAAAAAAAACGGAATCCCAATAATACTTTGTCTGACCCGAGGACCGAACAGGACGCTCAGTAACCGCGCTTACAACCACAAGACTAATGAGGTGATTTTTCAGACCCTATTTAACATAAAAATTTATATCACGCTAAGATCTCAGCACGAATGATCCATCTTTTATCCAATAATGTTCTATAACCACAGAACGGGACATGAGTAGGCACAAAAATAGAGCATCAATATTCACCTCACGCTTGTAACCGCAACACCTCGACTTTCGGCACACGTTACCTTTCTTGTCTTGTTAAAGTTGCAAAGGTCGAAAAGTAATAGGTGTTAGGTTAGATGTCGGGAATCGGGATTCATAAGAATTTTTTGTTATACAAGTTGTGCAGTAAATATTACGACATTAAGGGGTGTTAGGAGGGTTGCGGTTAATAATAATTATTCTTTATTTCAGGCACATAGACCCATACAAAAACACAATTGACATAATAAGTACTACATAGCAACAACACCATCAATATCTATACTTATAATAAAATCGTAACTCGAAAGCCCGAAAATTTCAAGTTCACTTTTTGGATTTTTTTTCTTTCGTAATGTGTTATTTAATCGACACAACTGCCAAATCTGTTGTTTTTAAAATTTGAGTATTTTTGTCTGTTTGTATGTCCGAGGTTGGCGTCCAAACCAAGAAAAAGAAACAACTGAAAATTTGTAAAAAATATCGTCAGAAGCCGGGTCAACTTATAGGCTATTCAAAATTGCGCATTTCCTCAAGGGAGCTGAGCTGTGATGTTAAACAGCTCACGCTCAGAATTAAAATTGGTCGGATTTCAATAAAAATTGCACTGTTGTATTGCTTATCAAAAATGATAAGCACTTCAAAAGGTATCATTGCGCTTTATCACATAGGGACCAAGCACTTACCGGTTTTGTATTTCGATTAGTAGATTGTGAATGCCTATTTTAGCATCATAGTCAACTGAGTAATTAGTTGCATACGATACATAGGTGACTGGCACAGAATAAGTATGTTGATCGAATCCCGGTACAGGATATATTATTTTTGTATATTTTTAAATTTGATAATACAAGGTTTATCTGTTATTTCGCAGAAAAGCAACGTTATTTTAGTTTTTCGTGTCTTTTTGTAATATAAACCCACTTTTTATGTGATTCTCTTGCTGTCTCATATCAATATGGTGAAGCACAGTGAAGATGTTACACGTTAGCGTTATGTAATTTTTTTATCAATCAGGTCTCATCATTAACATGGTACTTCTTTCCATAGATAAGTCATTTTTAAACTGTGTCATAAATTATATAAAAAAAATATATATATATAAAATGGATCTACGTTTGGCCACCAACTCGCCTGATGGCAAGCGACGGTGTGGCCGAGGATGGAGCACATATATATCCAGAATAAATCTATTCACTCTTAAGTAGAGGGGATAGATTTTGGCAGAACGATAGTTGGGGAATTGATGCAACTCCACTCCCACAACAGCTTTGTCCGGTGGATGGTAAACAGCCGTGGTCGAAGCCTCCGACCAGTGTTGTGTTGCCTGTTTTGCACCACCCAGGGGCTACGTGTAGGGATACCATTTTAAGGGTGCACTCCTACGGACGCGGGCAAATCAGCCCCCAATACCTACTTAGTAACAAAACTACACATTTCCTCAGTCTGGCCTTAGGATTAATTTAATTGCCTAATCCATAAGTAGGTAATAGCGAAACATCAAATAAGCATTACTGACGATTTTGTTAGAGGCTGTCCAGCTATTGAGGTGGTTGGAGAGTACATTCTCGATGATATCCAATAAAATACCGTGTAAAACATTGCTTAACCTCAGCGAATGTTTACTAAGCGGAGATTGGAACAGACTATCAGTACCTGCATCTAGGGCATTCGTTTTATAGATCGGGTATTAAATGTAGGAAAAATAAACAACAAGCCAGACCCAAGCTCTACTGAAAACTCAATTATGGAACTCAACAACACTTTTTTTGACCTGGTGATCAAACTCAAGCCTTACCTACGCTTATACTCACTTGCAACTACTAGACTAATATCTCAGTTTTTCTAAGATTCTCTTTACACTGCACAAGATTGATGATCATTAATATTTTCATTTTTAAATGAAGATGCAGTGACAGAGACTGAAAAAATTATGCTTAGAGTCATGTTGAAAAGACGAGGCAGGTGTAAGTGGAAATTCTGAGATCCCTAAATGGATATAAATTGACCCACCGAAACTCACTAAAAAGTCAAAAAAGTAGTGCTCACAACCAGCACGCGTGTATTAACAGACGTATGAACGTGATAGAAGCAAAAAGAGTATGTAAGGATCTTAGCAGGTGGCGTTCTATAGTGTCTGCCTACCTGAAGCCTAGGCCAAAGACGTGAATTTATGTATGTACCTATGTATGTGACATTATCATTTTGGCCAACACGTATAATCATGCCGTCAGTTCTGCGCCTGATCTCACTCCGGACGTGTCGGATTGCCGTCCCACCGGAATACGTGAGTGAAGAAAGAGGGTTTCGCACTCCATAGAGATAGGGCGCCGGTACAGTCATTCGGGAACGTTCAGTCGGGAGTACTCCCGGTATCGAAGAGAACAACATCCTGGTATCTCGAATGTATCGGTAACGGCGGCTTATCAAATTTTTCGGTAATACTATTGGGAAACGGAAAATAACGTAAGATCATCTATGTCGCACCTAGCTTTCAGCTGATTGGCCTGCTGCCGAATTCGTTTATCATCCGTGTTTCTCAATAAATATATATCTGTTGGTTTTCAAGGCTCAAGTGAATAGGTATTAAGTGGTCAAGTGTGTTCCATCGTCAATTACATCATTGCTTAAAATCAGGCGAGTTGGCGGTCAAACGCAGGCCCATTGAGATTATGTAAAAATCTAATTCATGAGTGGAATCCTAATATTACATCGTATAATCTACACCACTTCAAAAGCTGTATCCGACAGCTGATATAGCGCCCCCACATATCTACAGACAAGTCGCGTGTGCTGTGGAAAAATCCAAGCAGGAGTCAGACCCTAGACACCCACTGTATGACGGCCAGTTACCAGTACAACACCTAACCACCTAACAAGCCAGGCACAGTAATTAAAAACTGACCGAGGTAGTGTCAGTCGAGACTCACCGCAAAACTGAGGCTAGGAATTTTTCCACCACCCGCTAACAAATGAAGCATAAAGTGAACCTACCTGAACACAATTTTGGACACGGCAAGTGTGGATCTAGGCAACCAAATAATTAAAATTGTACCATCGACATGAAGATGAAGAATCGTTTAGTAAAGTAATCCTAATCCGGATAAATACTCCAGGCGCTCTGACCGCTAAGCTATTTCGACCTCTGCTTACTACCGCGAATTCGCATAAAATCTGTACGATATTGTATTAACTGCAAAGTTAGTCGTGTCGGTTCGGTGACCTGTATAGGGGCTAAATAGATAGAAGACGTATTAAAATGTGGAAGAAGAATTAGCGGTAGTGAACAGAGGTCGATATGGCATAGAGCGCCTGGAGCATTTGTCCAAGAAGCGCAGGTTCGAATCCTGCTCACGACCGTATTCTTTTTTCCACTAAAATTGATAACATAAGAGTTTGCTATGATTTATCTGTATGAGTTTGGGTTGCTAGGGCAACTGTCAAGTATCTGAAAAGTCACGGCTGTCTGTATGTGGGTGGCGTCAATGAGGATAGACAAAAATAGAATAATGCAACAATTATTACCAAAAAAGGAAGGGGTGGAGGGTCTGACTTCAACGAACGTACCTGACCTTCTCAAAAAAGGCAGCTTAATAAACTGAACCGTAGAGCATACATTCTTCATGTCTGTAAGATAAAATCTATAGTTTCTGCCTACTGGAATGGGAATCAGGTGTGAGTTGGTTTGTATGATTAATTGAAATCTTAGTTTGGCGTTAAGACTACTTTGACGTGAGCAAAGCCACGGGTACAGCTAGTAATAAAATAAAAAGAAAGAAAAGAAAATAAACAGAGACAAAATTTTATTAAATATCAATCTCAAAATAACAATAACAATAATATTATAAACATAAATTCATTATAAATTATAAAATTAAATAAAAAACATTACATAAAAATAAATATTTATAAAAATAATTATTTTTATATTTATGGTTTGAAGACTAGAATCAGAGGTCTCTGTCTGTCAGGATTTCAAAGGTAATCGTCAATAAACCCAATATTAAGGCTCTCCGCCACTGAGAGCACATTTACTTTTGGGTTAGTGATTAGTAGTGAGTCCCTTCATATTACAATGTACAATGTAGGTATTCAAATATCAGAAATCAGAGATCTAGATAAGTCAGGGTGTAGAGGTCTGTTCGCCACGGCGGCTCGCAAGAGAGTGCCCCTTCACTCGCCATAGTCGCCGATTGCCTGCAGCGCTCAGCGCTACCACACCAACAATGCAAAACAGTGTTGCCATCTCCGACTTAAATAACTTGATAGTATTATAATTAAAATTTAATATAAATTAAAAGCCAATAATCATCTATTTTTATTCTATTACTAATACTATTTTTTGTTCCCGTCGCTATGCACGGACAACCAGTATTTAAAAATGGTTAAATTAAAAAGTTATATAAATATATTATTGTATAACTAGGTGACCCGACAGACGTTCTATCAAAAGCTATTGCGACTGTAGCTAAGGTCATTTTCAATGTGAAAATAAAATTTGGCTTATTAGTGTTTTTTTTCCAAATTGTCTTCATAAGAACCTTCCTCGGACTTCAACGAATATTTGAAAAAATAATTAGCCGAATTGGTCCAGCCGTTCTGGAGTTTTGCGCTTACAATACAATTAGCCATTCATTTTTATTTATATGAACTACTAATACACACCAAAAATGTAGATAAAACACTTATATATGTATATATGTATATATATATAATGACTAGAGTAACTACGACTTTAATTACTATTTTTCAAAGAAACATTGACAAATAATAGACACTAATGGGACTTGAACCCGCGACCCTTGACATTCCGTGTCATCACTCTACCATTAAATTTCGAGCCTATTAAACTTCAAGCTTCCCTATATTCGTCTTAAGGAGACGCCTGACAGATTTAGGTACTAAACTCGGCGTTACTTTTTACGGCGCCGAACAACATCCCAATCCTTTTAAATTATATATAATGATTATATTAATATATATAATGATTGTATTAATATTAATATATATTGTAAGTTCTTTTTTTATGGTTCCTTGTAAACCTTAACAATTTGTGGAACAAAATTATAATGCAATATTTTGGTAGGTACTATTGACTGTCGTGTCCTTAGGTCACAAAGTGTCAGAATTTCTTAAACAGCAAAACTAAAAACACGTGGCCCGACCTGTGACCCCACGAACCCATGGTCAGCTATACCAACGAAGCAGTTACCTTAATATTCTTACATATATCCACGCATTTTATGCGCGTCCTTTTCTAATGACAGAGAGGTCTTCTCCGCCTCCAATAAGTCAGTTCTTTGGTTGTGACAGCCTAGCTTTTGTGGCTCTAACTGATTGATCACATGAGAAGTGCCACTCAGGACACTAATGCGTACTGTCTGAGATCTAAAGAAGATAAGGGTGTCTGCGGCTTTGGGGATACACGAGTCTTTAGAAATGAAGTGTTTTTGGTCGTGTCGTATAAATCTTGGGTTGTAAGTTGAAATTTGATATACAACGTGTAAAGTAAATCCGTGGTCATATTTGGGAGGTCAATGAACCCGCGTATACACTCTATAGAACCAATTTTGAAAGCGCCAAGCAAGGCGGGACGAATTAAGCGACGTTAAGTTCGAATTTAGGCTCATTAAAATAAAATCTCCAAACATTTTTAGTAAGCACACTTTTAGTGCCCACTAAAATTTAAAATGACTGACTAAAATTGTATGGAAGTTGTAGGTTGACGTGCTAAATTAAATTTGACGTTTACTAATTTATCCTGTCTCGCTCTTATGTACGCTGTAAATAGAAGACAGCATGTTCTAATCTTAGTTAATTTGGCTACATCAGAATTTATGATTCTTGCTGAATTCTTAGGCACACATTACAACATACATTTAACTAAATGTACATATTGTATAGATAGCATCACGCTCTAAACCTCCAAAAGGTTAGGTAGAGGAGTAATATTGTTGACCTATATTTCACCGATGCAGTTATTTAGACGTAATCGTGATTACAATGTAGCATATTGGCTATTCAGCCGCTGAAGCCGCTGGAGTGGCTTCATCTGCAGTTGATCAGATATTTGATCCGTCCAGCGTTTTGGGCTTCTTCCTCGGGGTCTTTTTCTTTCGACTGCTTCGTTGGTCTGGTGGTCCCAAGCGCGACTGCTGAGCACGAGCTCTCGGGTTCGATTCCCGGGTTGGGCAAAGTTTTATTGAGTTTTTCTGTTAGAAATTTCTCAGTAGCAGCCCGAAGTTTGGAATTGTGCCCGGTAGACGGCAATAGGCTCGTCACCTATTACATGGGACTTAATAACAACATTGGTGAAATGTGGGTGTACAACTGTGCACACCTCTGCCTACACCTTCGGGGAATACAGGCGTGATGCTGTGTTATGTTATCCCTTTGACTCACTAATTAGCAGACACAATAGATTTTAATTGTTATGACGTATATGCTTATACGTGCGTGAGCTTACATGTTATGTTGTTTTTCTTTCGACTTTTGCTGTCACTATCAGTCGCTCCACGTTATCGGGACTTTGCCTAGCTAAAAACTATTAAGAAGATTCCAAGATTTCCTCACACGTCCTAAGAAACCCTAATAAAACGATCAACGCCACCAAAACACATCACTATTTTGTTTTCCTCGTCGTTGTTTATACAAACTGTGTGATTCGATTTGTGTTTAGTTTTCGTGGGAGTGCGTAAAAATATACGATGGAAATAAAATATGATTAAGACTAGCTATTTGGGATTAGAAGCAATGTTGATACATACATATTTAGGTGGGTCGTGGCTTTGTAACAGTAGTCGCACAGATCGGTCGATTGAGATTACGCTGCGCTTGTTGCAGTCGGTCTGTGGATGGGTGACCGTCATATCTTCTCAAGATCCCTCTGTGCGTCGGAGAACACGACTCTTTTGATCGGAGAAGTACAAAATTGAACTATAGGTATAACAATAAAAATCTATTCTGTATGGTAAAAGATGAGTCAACTGGTTACACTGTCTGTCACAATTGTCAATAAAAAATCTATGACAGCCGTTACGGGTAGTCAGAAGCCTGAAAGTCTAACAACCAGTCTTACCACGAGACATCGTGTTACCCAGTAACTGGGTTGTGCAGGTTAGATAGGCAGTCGCTCCATGCAAAATACTGGTATTAAGTTGCATGCGGTTAGACTGGAAGCCGACCCCAATGTAGCTGGGAAAAGCTAGGCTGATTGATTTATATATATATATCAATTATTGTTCACGGGTTACTACTCACGTGCATTTTTCGGGATTGCCCGACTAGTTTCGAACTCGATCGGAACCCTTAGTCATGAGCTGAATCCGCGACGATGTTGTGAGTCAAACCGGAGCTCCATCGCGCCGCGAAGCATTGCGCTCGCGCCGATAATGTGCACGGTGTCGGAAGTACTCGTGTGTTTCCGCCACTGGTCGTGTCCGAGTTGTTATTTTTATATTGTATGTCGGTACATACTGCGCTAACTTTGTCACACTTCAGGCATAACTTACTTTTATATGACTTGGACTTCAGAGCTGGTTTCCAAGCAGAAGGCAACATCCAACCACTGTCTCTGTTGAAGTTTGGGCGACGGCTTATTTCGATAGGTGAGTCTGTTGCCATCTACCGGGCACAATTCCAAACTCCGTTTGCTACTGAGAATTTACCAACAGAAAAAGAAATCAGGTATCGAATCCGAGATCTCATGCTCAACAGTCGCGCTTGGGACCACTAGACTATAGATGCAGTAACTTTTCAAGCTTATGTTTAATATAGACTCCGCGAATTCGCGGTAGAGAGCAGAGGTCGAGATGGCTTAGTGGTCAGAGCGCCTGGAGTATTTATCCGGGAGGCGCAGGTTCGAATCCTGTGCGCGACCGTATTCTTTTTCCATTTAATATTGTAACTTTATAGATGCCTATTTTAAATGTTTTTTTTAGCGAGGTAATGCAAATGCAACATATATCTTTTATACGCCATCTTATCATAATGAATATGCTTGCCTGCAATTGAATGCGTAAAAACAATGTGCTAGATCATATTGATAAATTAGAAATGCTAAAGCCGATAAGAGAATGATAAAATTCAACTGGGTTTCATATTACGTCATAGATTTTATTTTTCATTTTATAGCATAATAGCATCACTCCTGTATTCCCCGAATGGGTAGGCAGAAGTGTACACAATTGTAAACTCACATTACACCAATGCTGTTATTAAGTCGCATGTAAGGTGGTGAGCCTATTGCCATCCACCGGGCACACTACCAAACTCCGGGCTGCTACTGAGAATTTCCTTACAGAAAATTCAATAACACTTTGCCCGACCCGGGAATCGAACCCGAGACCTCTTGCTCAGCAGTCGCACTTGGGACCACTAGACCAATGAGGCAGTTTTTATTTTATATGGGAATCAAACTGAATAAAGAATAAATACAATATGTACTGTGACTGCTTCGTTGGTAGACATTAAGATGTGATGTGAGCTTTGATTTAGAATAATAATAATTATACTGCCGACGGAATTTTCGGCCGCAGTGGCCTATCTCAACGGAGATAAGAGAGACACCTCCGTGCCTCGGAGATCACGTTAAGCCGTCGGTCCCGGTTTTCGAATTAAGATATATGACATCCATTACGGGTAGTCAGGGGCCTGAAAATCTGACAACCAATCATACCACGAGATATCGTGTTACCCAGCAACTGGGTTGTGGATGTCAGATAGACAGTCGCTCCATGTAAAATACTGGTATTATGCTGGATCCAGTTTGACTGGAAGCCGACGAAGGAAAAGGCTAAACAGATTGGTTGTTTCAAACTCAAACTCTTTTTTTTATTTCAAGTATATTACAGGCACTTATGAAAAGTCAAAGCTAGGTGCACGGTTTCAAGTCGTTGGTCGTATGGAGAAGAACCGGCAAGAAACTCCATATACACTCTTTTAAAATTATATTCTCATAATGTAGGTAAATATTGTTTTTTGTATAATTACTTTCGTGAGACACATTCATATTAATTATAGTTTAACGGTTATTACTCACGCGCATTCTTCGGGATTGCCCGACTAGTTTCGAACTCGAACGGAGCTCTTATTCATGAGCTGAGCCCGCGGCGATGTCGCGCGTCAAACTGAACTATAATTAATGTAGGTTAATGTTATAGAAAAGAAAATTCTAATTATATAAAAATTGTTAACCAATAAATTAGGATGTCTCAACAAAGAACGATTTTGAAATACCTAAGCTACTTGATACAATTCGTGTACCAAGCCTGCTAGTGACGTCAGAGTAATTTATTTTAATTTACGACTGTCCTGAGGTTGGAACATTTATATTACTTTTCCTGAAATCTCGTATTAATGTTAATTAATTGTGTTTAAGTAAGTCGTTCGGATTAATTTCGGTCGTGGTTATACGAAACTATAATTAAGTGTACTCTTGGAGCCATATTTATTATTATTGTAGATGTATTTTTAATTATATATACCTACTAGCTGACCCGGCAAACGTTGTTTTGCCATATAAATGAAAAAAATTGGGGTGGACTACCCCTAACATTTAGGGGGATGAAAAATAGATTCAAGATATGTCTTTGAAAAAGCATTAACGCATGCTTAGCGAACTCTAAAGTTACAATATTAAATGGAAAAAGAATACGGTCGCGAACAGGATTCGAACCTGCGCCTCCCGGATAGATACTCCAGGCGCTCTGACCAACTAAGCCATCTCGACCTCTGCTCACCACCGCGAATTCTTCTTCCATATTTTGGTCAGAGCGCCTGGAGTATCTATCCGGGAGGCGCAGGTTCGAATCCTGTTCGCGACCGTATTCTTTTTCCATTTAATATTGTAACTTTAGAGTTCGCTAAGCATGCGTTAATGCTTTTTCAAAGACATATCTTGAATTATTAAGGTAATTGCATTCTTTACGACATTGTATTAACTGTAAAGTTAGTCGTGTCGGTTCGGTCACTTGTAAGTACTGAATTGATTGCTATGACGTCGCCATAAGACGTGTTAAAATATGGAAGAAGAATTCGCGGTGGTGAGCAGAGGTCGAGATGGCTTAGTTGGTCAGAGCGCCTGGAGTATCTATCCGGGAGGCGCAGGTTCGAATCCTGTTCGCGACCGTATTCTTTTTCCATTTAATATTGTAACTTTATGAAAAATAGATGTTGGCCGATTCTCATAGATACCGGATAAGCACAAAAAATTTCATCAAAATCGGTCAAGCCGTTTCGGAGGAGTATGGCAACGAAAACTGTGACACGAGAATTTTATATATTAGACTAGCTGTACCCGTGGCCTTGCTCACGTCAAAGTAATCTTGACGCCAAACTAAGATTTCAATTAATTATACGTACAAACTCACACCTGATTCCCATTGAGGTAGGCAGAAACTATAGATTTTATCTTACATTCATGAAGAATGCATGCTCGATGGCTTAGTTTATTAACCTGCCTTTTTTGAGAAGGTCGGTACGTTGGTTGATGTCAGACCCTTCACCCCTTCCTTTTTTGGTAATAATTGTTGCATTATTCTATTATTGTCTATCCTCTTTGACGCCACCCTTATACAGACAGCCGTGACTTTTCAGATACTTGACAGCTGCCCTAGCAACCCAAACTCAAACAGATAAATCTTCGAAAAGCATTAATGCATGCATAGCGAATTCTTAAGTTATACATTTTAGTGGAAAAAGTATACGGTCGTGAGCAAGATTAGAACCTGCGGCTCCCGGATGAATGCTCCAGGCGCTCTGACCGCTATGCCATCTCGACCTCTGCTCACTACTGCGAATTCTTATTCCACATTTTAATATGTCTTTTGATGCCGTCATCGCTATCTATTCAGTCCCTATATAGGTGACCGAACCGACACGACTAACGTTGCAGTTAATACAATGTCGTACAGATTTTATACAAATTCGCGGTTTACTACCGCGGAGGTCAGCTGAAAGCTAGATGCGACATAGATGATCTTACGTTATTTTCTGTTTCCCAATAGTATCACCGAAATTTGATAAGCCGCCGTTCCCGAATTCGGCGGCCTATCACTATGGAAAGCACTCCCTCATTATTCACTCACGTATTCGGTTGGACAGCAATCCGAGACGTCCGGAGTGAGATCAGGTGCAGAACTGACGGCTTAACAATATGTGTTGGCCAAAATGATAATGTCACATACATAGGTACAAACATAAATTCACGTCTCTGGCCTAGGCTTCAGGTAGGCAGACACTATAGAACGCCACCTGCTAAGATCCTTACATACTCTTTTTGCTTCTATCGCGTTCATACGTCTGTTCATACACGCGTGCTGGTTGTGAGCACTACTTTTTTGACCTTTTAGTGGGTTTCGGTGGGTCAGTTTATATCTATTTAGGGATCTCAGAATTTCCACTTACACCTGCCTCGTCTTTTCAACTTTTCAACATGACATGGCATACTATTTTCAGTTTCTGTCACTACATCTTCATTTAAAAATGAAAATATTAATGGTCATCAATCTTGTGCAGTGTAAAGAGAATCTTAGAAAAACTGACTTATTAGTCTAGTGGTTGCAAGTGTGTATAAGCGTCGGTAAGTCTTGGGTTTGATCACCAGATCGAAAAAAGTGTTGTTGAGTTCCTTAATGGAGTTTTTAGTAGAGCTTGGATCTGGTTTGTTGTTTATTTTTTCAACATTTACTACCCGATCTATAAAACGAATGCCCAAGATGCAGGTACTGATAGTCTGTTCCAATCTCCGCTTAGTAAACATTCTTTGAGGTTAAGCAATGTTTTACACGGTGTTTTATTGGATAGGGTAATGATGACGCTAACTGCAGCATTTTCATTAAACCCTTTCGTGCATCGGATGGCGCATTAAGTTTTCAGTCCCATTTGTTGATAATAGACATCGATCGACTTCAACTGAGCTTCTAGAACATCGTAAAAGAAAAATTTTTGATGCCAAGTTAAAACACGCCATGGCTCTTGTAGGACTTTTATTTTTGGTGAAGCTTCAGTTCAAAAGAAATGTTCGTACCATAATTGTTAGGGTGAGCACAACGTTCTTAGTTATTACCCTTGGCTTTAAAACTTTAAATTTTAATCGAATTCACAAAGGATGATAAAATAAATAATTCAAAATATCATCGAGAATGTACTCTCCAACCACCTCAATACCTGGAAAGCTTCTAACAAAATCGTCAGTAATGCTTATTTGATATTTTGCCATTACCTACTTAGGGTGAGGCAATTAAATTAATCCTAAGGCCAGGCTGAGGGAATGTGTATGTAGTTTTGTTACTAAATAGGTATTGGAGCCCCCAATACCTATTTAGTAACAAAGTTGTCCGCGTCCGTAGAAGTGCACCCTTAAAATGGAATCCCTACACGTAGCCCCTGGGTGGTGCAAAACAGGCAACACACCTCTGGTTGGAGTCTTCGACCACGGCTGTTTACCATTCTCCGGACGAAGCCATTGTGTAGTATTGTAGTGGGCAGTTGCATCAACTCCCCAACTATCGTTCTTCCAAAATCTATCCACTCTACCTATGAGTGAATAGATTTATTCTGGATATACGTGCTCCATTCGGCCACACCGTCGCTTGCCATCAGGCGAGTTGGTGGCCAAACGTAGATCATATTTTTTTTATATAATTTATGACAGAGTTTAAAAATGTCTTTTCTATGTAAAAAAGTACCATGATTAATGATGAGATTTGATTGATAAAAATTGTACATAACGATAACGTGTAACATCTTCACTGGGCTTGACCATATTGATATGAGCCAGCAAGCGAAACACGTAAAAAGTGGGTTTATATTACAAAAGGACACGAAAACTTAATTAATAGTTGTTTTTCTGTGAAATAACAGATAAGCCATGTATTATCAAAATTAAAAATATGCAAAAATAATAATCCTGTACCGGGATTCGATCGTAATACTTATAGCGTGCCAGTCACCTATGTATGGTATATAGCTAATTATTCAGTTGACAATATTGCTAAAATAGGCATTCACAATCTACTAATCAAAATACAAAACCGGTAAATGCTTGGTCCCCATGTGATAAAGCGCAATGATACCTTTTGCAGTGCTTATCATTTTTGATAAGCTATACAACAGTGCCATTTTTATTGAAATCCGTCCAATTTAGATTCTGAGTGTCAGATGTTTAACATCACTGCTCAGCTCCCTTGAGGAAATGCGCAATTTTGAATAGCCTATAAGTTGACCCGGCTTTTGACGATATTTTTTACAAATTTTCAGTTGTTTCTTTTTCTTGGTTTGGACGCCAACCTCGGACATACAAACAGACAAAAATACTCAAATTTTAAAAACAACAGGTTTGGCAGTGGAATCGATTGAATAACACAATACGAAAGAAATAAAATCCAAAAAGTGAATTTGAAATTTTCGGGCTTTCGAGTTACGATTTTATTATAAGTATAGATAATATACATATCTCGTTTTATTAATTTTAATGTATACAGATAAAATTTTTAAATATCTATATAAAAAACTTAAGATATACAATAAAAAACTGACCACAGGGAACTCCGGATCAGGGTCCAAGCTACCTGTGGTTAAGGCTCTAGAGAGAGGAATCGAAAAAATTTATAACATTACATAACATAGCATCACGCCTGTATTCCCCGAAGGGGTAGGTAGAGCTGTACACAGTTGCACACCTACATTTCACCAATATTGTTATTAAGTCCCATGTATATAATATGTGGTGAGCCTATTGCCATTTCGGGCACAATCCCAAACTCCGGGCTGCTACTGAGAATATCCTTACAGAAAAACTTAATAACACTGCCAGACCCGGGAATCGAACCCGAGACCTCGTGCTCGGCAGTCGCGCTCGGGATCACTAGACCAACGAGGCAATCTAAAAAATAGCTGGTCACCGGCATCAGGGACAGGGTCCAGAGAGGGTTAGGGCTCTAGAGAGAAGGACCTCCTCACAATGCAAGCCATGTCGAGGAGTACAACTTTCTGTATCAGGCCCTTGACCCAGCCGTCTAACGAGAGCCTCTTAAGGTTCTTCGTCTTATCAGTCTCGTCTCTTCGTCTCTTCGTCTTATTCGTCTTCAGTCTTACTTCGTCGTATCAGTCCGTTGGCCGTCACGACTATCGGCACAATGATTGCCGAATCTACATCACAATGTTGACAACCTCATGATCTAAATCGATTTATTTGATTTGTTTGTCTTTCTCGGTTTTCACGAGGTTCTCGTCGTAGGGGAAAAATCACAATAATTGCGTGGCGCTCTTACTGATTACAATAATCACCACTATGCCAGGCTTGTTAATAATAACAGTCCTATCAGTAATTTACATACATATTTCTTGGTCCAGTGTTGTACTCATGACCTACAGGTTCCAAATTAACGGTTGCAACCTACGTTTACGACGCCGCCATTCTATCATCTAATTCTGATCCAGAAAAACCTAGTAGATTGCTTCAAACCCAACTAAACCTAACTAATGACTGTTGCTGAAATGGCGCGTTAGAGCAAGTGCACCCAAATCACACGATATCACATTTATTTATTTATTTAAACTTTATGCAACAAATGTAGATAGCCGGACTTAATGCCTTAGGCATTCTCTCCCAGTCAACCTTTGGGTGTTGCAGAGTTGATAAGGGTAGATGCAAAGGTTTACAGACAACAATAGAAGAAAAAATTAATCTACATATTAATACACACATACACAATACAAATAAAAGAATAATAATAATACATATCTAATATAAATATGTATAATATGTTGGTGGCTATCGTGACGAAGAAGACGTTTACCCTAAGGAAGAAGTAATGTCCAACAGTCAAACTCGGCCAGGATCCGCTGCCGCAATCCAAGTGTGTGAAATACTTGGGAATCTACTTGGATCACCGTATGACATGGAAAGACCATATAAAGAAAACACGAGACGAAGTCAATAATCGATTCAAAAATCTTCTCTGGTTGCTTGGAAAACTGTCCACGTTATCACTTAGTAATAAACTTAGAGTAATATCAGTTATAAAGCCCATATGGACTTATGGCATCCAGCTGTGGTCCACAGCCAGTAAATCCAACATCCAGTGCCTTCAAAGAGCCCAAAATAAGATACTAAGAACTATAAGTGGCGCTGCCTGGCTTACTCGTAACTTTGAAATTCATGAGTTCCCGGACATGAAGACTGTGATAGAGGAGGCAAAGCAGTATACAGAGAAATACTCGGTCATCCTAACCCTTTAAGGAATGTACTCCTGCATTTGAAAAGAGCCCATGTGCTCGAAAACTGAAGAGAGTTGGAGCAGTGGCTGTAATTCTCCAAAACCTATCATAAAATTCAACCAACCTGATTATAGTCACACGAGACTGATTGCAGGTCAAAAGGGAAATATATATATATATATATATGTAGGAGAAAGGTTGAATAAATAGGATCGGGGGTCTCTATGTCTGTCAGGATTTCAAAGGTATTAAAACCAATATTAAGGCTCTCCGCCACTGAGAGCATATTTACTTTGGGTTAGCTATTAGCAGTGAGTCACTTCATATTACAATGTACAATGTAGGTATTCAAATATCATTAAATCAGAGGTAGGCTAGATAAGTTAGGGTGAAGAGGTCCGTCCGCCACGGCGGTTCGCAATAGACTGGCGTCCTACCTCCACTCGCCGTAGTCGCCGACCGTCCGTAGCGCTCGGTGCTGCCATCTCACATATATATATATATATATATTAATATGTTTATATATGATTAATAGTAGTTGCGCAGTGGTCAAAATAGGACCGTATATTTTTTATTATTTGTAATTTTAGCATGACCGTACTTCTCTTTCTATACCAATAAATAAAATTGAAGTGTATATCTGCGAAAACTGTTATTTTTAGACGACTGCCCAAATAAAAGGAGTGTTATGTTTTTAGGTTTAATGTTTGTATGTATGTTTGTAATTTTCTTTATTCCACCATAACTTCTGAATGCTTGAACCGATTTCTATGTATGGGGTTTCGTTAGAATCAATATATTGTCCCGAGTAAAATAGGCTAGTAAAATTACAGGCGTGCTATTTTTTTTTTATAATTTCATCTTGATACGATGCTTCATCATAAATGGAATGACCGTTTTTAAAATTGTTGTCTGCCTGTCTGCCTCAAATTTTGTCTCGAATTAGCTCCGTAACTGCTTAACGGATTTAAATGAAAATTAAAATATTATGGATTAAAACAAAACACAATCTTAAATTAAATTTTTGTGGATGTTTGATTTTAACAATTTGCATGATTCAAAAGGTATGGATATAAATGTTATGTACTTTTGTCCATGCCAACAAATAATATTTCCAGAAACACACATGGCATTAGTGTTTTTTCTTATCAAAAGTGGATCTACGTTTGGCCACCAGCTCGCCTGATGGTAAGCGACGGTGTGGCCGAGGATGGAGCACGTACATCCAGACGAAATCGATTCACTGTAAGTAGAATCGATTTCCCAACTATCTAAACGAAACAACGAAAACTCCCCAACTATCGTTCTCCCCAAATCTATCCAATTTAGGGAGAACGATAGTTGGGGAGTTGATGCAACTGCCCAGATCTGTCTCCCACAACGGTTGCACCGGAACACATCCCGAAACACGATTAGGTCGCTTCACGGCATGGCTTCGTCAGGTGGGTGGTAACCAGCCGCGGCCGAAGAGATACCTACCAGAGATTGCTATTTAATCTTTCTTTACAAAGAAGGGAAATTGCAACGATTCTTACGACATTCCATTTATCTAAATCGGTTCAGGAAGTTATGTTGGAGTAAAGAAACTCACAAACATACATGAACCCTACACAAATAACACTCCTTTTTTGGGCAGTCGTGTAAATACAGACTACAATTAAGAAATTATTATATGTATAACTAACAGGAATTAACGCGCAATAAATACCTCGTGGTCTGCTTGTGACCACGATCAGTGCAACCTAGTCGAAACGTCAAGCGATTCAAAGGTATTTATTGCGCGTTAATTCCTGTTAGTTAAACATATAATAATATCATGCAACGCGATAGTTTAAAAGTTAGAATTAAGAAATTGTACCCTTGACCTAGAGAACCCACGGCATTTAAGTTAAAAATAAAGAAATAACTTGTTCCCTAACTTTATGTCTTAACAACGAAACCCACTCGAGATCGCGGTCAGAGAGGTCAAGACAGTGCGGTTCCTAACCTTCTTAGAAGCATTCGTCTAGTTTTCTTGCTTTAAGCACATTTCTTAGCGGATTTTCATGATTAATTAATTGGATCTGAAGACTTTGTTTTGGTTTTACTTATTTGTCGGCTTGGTAGTAAGTTTGGTGTTCGTTAAAACAAGATTAGACTCAATAAAATATGTATATCGACTCAAAAAAATAATAATAGGTAGATTGAATTAAAAGATTTTATAAATTTATACGTTCATCTTAGGGAAAAGCAATATCAGGGATTTATTGAAATCGATAGTAAATACATAATACATCTTTTAAATACATTATCTTTTAAGTAGCGAAGTCTAAAGTTATACATTTTTGTGGCAAGAATTATACGGTCGTGAGAAAGATTCCAACCTGCGCCTCCCAGACGCTCTGTCAACTAAACCATCTCGACATCGGGATGCTCAAGATCAAAAAATCCTCATGGAAGTCTTTCTGCCTTGGGGTAGACGGAGGGGTTTGTCAGACCCAACAAAACCACATCGGTTTTTCCTCCCACACTTAGGTTAGATGCTCCGAGAGCAAATGCGTCTTCTGCAGCTCTTGACGGATGCTGGTCCGCCTTATGCAGACCACCGAAGTAAAGCTTAACCTCAATGAATTAATCTATGTGGCGGTAACTTACCTATTCTAGATATACAACGTGTAACATAATTCGGTAGTCATACTTTTAGAGGTCAATGTACCTCTGACAACTTTTACTATGGAACTAACTTCAAAAGTCGCGAAAAAAAAATCGTCCCGTATCAGTGTTCATATATTTTTTATAGCCTATATCGAGTCCCACTGCTGGGCAAAGGCCTCCTTTTTCTTCTTCTAGACCTCTCTGTCGCTTGAATTATCTGCCCACGTCTGTCTTGCAAACTTGTCCAGATTGTCACGTCACCTTCGCCGTGGTCGAGCTCGATGGCTATGTCCTTGTTTAGGCGTCCAGAGTGTGGCTATAGTGGCCCATTTATGTAATGTTTTTGAGTGACGTAGTTAGTCTACTCCCATTTCAGCCTGGCCTCTTTTTTCTGCAACATCCGCTGCTTGAGTTTATAGAGCGCAGGGTGGTGTTTTCAAAGCGATATCTTTTTCTGATTGATCTGATTTCTTTTTCGCGCTTTTAAAATAGGTTCCAGAGTAAAATTTGTTTATATACACGGGTACATTGACCCCGCAAAGTATTACTACGGTCTTCTCTTACATATTGTATAATCAAAAACTACACGGTGCACGACGAGTTCTAAAGCCACAATCTGCTTACAGAACTGCAAGTCGACATTACCCAAGCAATGCTGACTCTACAAATCCCATAGTGAAATCCAAAAGCGGTTGGAACAGTATAAATCAGTCAAGTGCGAGTCGAACAAGCACTTCTAGTTCGGTTGTTAGAGAAAGTGCGGGAGTAGAAAAAATTTGATTTGGACATTGGTTTCTGGTATTCGAGTGGCTCGTGGCTAAGTAACAGCCGCACAGATGCAGTATTTTACATGTAGTAACTGCCTATCTGACCTCCACAAACCAGTTACTGGGTAACACCATATCTCGTGGTAAGACTGGCTGTTAGACTTTCAGTTAAAAAATATGATACCAATTGCAATATAAATTTGAATTGATAACGACTATACATTTACCTATTAAGTTGCTACCAATTAAACTATGTTCTATGTTATGTTAACCTAAACCAGATGTTTATTTAGCTATTCGCTATTCCCGCCGAAAAACTGACACACAGTTTGGTGGGTTTAATTATTTTTTATGATGTGTTCAAACCAATAAATGCTTTAATTTATTAAAATGCTTGAATTAATTAATTAATTAAAGGCCTCTGGCTACTCGAAACGGCTGTCATAGATCTTCATCTGACAACCGGGACCGACGGCTTATCGTACTCTCCGAGGCATGGAGGGGTCTCGGTATGTAATGATGGTCACCCATCCACAGACCTACCACGTAATCGAACTCGATCAATCGATCTGTGAGTTTGTTACTTAGCTACGAAGCCCTCCACGTTCATGATACGTACGTATCACGTTCATGGTGAGTACTGCCCGTGATGCAACTCTCTGCCGTCTTCCATGTTTCCTGAGAAATACAATTAAAGCATATTCAAGGCTTGAGTGAATAGATTTCTTCTGGATATACGTTCTCTATCTTCAGTCATACCGTTCGCTTAACATCAGGCGAGTTGGGGGCCAAACGTAGATCCGTATTGAATAAAAAAAACGTATGTACTATAAGTTTTTGGTTATTTTAGACTAGGTAATTTCAATGATGCTTAGAAAAAAGTTATAATATTGAATGGAAAAAGAATACGGTCTCGAGCAGCATTCGAACCTGCTCCAGCCACTAAGCCATCTCGACCTCTGCTGACTACCGTGAATTCTTCTTTCACAATTTAATTTTTTTTAATTTAATCTTTGGGTGAAGTCATCGCTATCTGTTCACTGTCGGTGACAATTATGAACACAACAATAGTCAATTGCCCCATGAATGAGTATTAACGATCGTTAATACTCATACATGGGGCAATTGATTTTCATTTGTATAGGATACATATATATATTTTCATTTGTATAGATAGATATATTGATTTTCAGGCTCATAACCTATTACATGGGATTTAATAACAGCATTAGTGAAATGTGGGTCCACAACTGTATGCACCTCTGCCCACTCCTTCGCAGAATACAAGCGTGATGCATAGATAGATAATATATAGATTTAAATTCCTTAACAACTGAAAGCTTCTTCATTCATTCCATTTAAACCGATACGGAATCGGATCAACATTGAATATGGTCACTGAACTGGAATCATAACTGTGGGTTCTGGCTACGATGGGATTCGATAAGCCTAATATGGCTGTATGCTTGTATCTTCATCATGCTTGTATCAGTTAAAATGTGGAAGAAGAATTTGGGATAGTGAGCAGAGCTCGAGATGGCTTAGTGGTCAGAGCGCCTGGAGTATTTATCCGAGAGGTGGTACGAATCTTGTTCATAACCGTATTTTACACTCCACATCAAATAACTGTCAGGAGAAGCTATGTATGATAAAAAAAAAATGGAATTGTCGGAAACTTGAATGGGTTTTTTGCGAAGCCGGTATATAAGTAAAAATCAATTGCCGCATGGATGAAAGATCAATACTTGAGAACGGCGACCAATTTGGTTGATTTGATTTTATGTTGTTCATAATTGTCGGGACATGGTTTGAATGACAGTTTTTTTTAGCAAGTCCACTGGAAAAACATGAAATTTGGATGGTATTTTGCAATAAATTGAACCCGAGGCATAGGAAAGCATAGACATCAAAAAGAAAATACGAACGTAATTTGCACAGAAAATGGCAAAGCATACTAAGTTTTCATTTCGCTTGTCAATACTCGACCTAAAAGCTCTCAAGGTTAGACAACCAGAGTAGTACTACTAATCGCAGCGCATGAAAATACGCTCTCTCCTAGCAGCCCTGATTAGATACATCGTCGCGAGCAAAAGCGCATGGGGTGCCGTTACCGACTTCTGCGAGGTGATGGTCGCGAAGGAGGCGGCGGCGGAGAATGTGGCAGGGATGAGAGGCAAACCCTGCTCACCCCTGCCACAGAAGGCATGCCAGGCACCGAAGGGTGTTAAAGATCTCCACCCATAGTGAACCGTTTTACTGCGGGAGAGCCATGCTTCGGCACGAATGGGCCGGCTCGACCGGAGTGATACCACGGCCTCACAGAAAACCGGCGTAAAACAACGCTTGCGTTGTGTTTCGCCGAGTGAGTGAGGGTACCGGAGGCCCAAACCCTTCAAAAGGCCGGCAACGCACTTGTTACTCCTTTGGGGTTGCGGGTGTCCAAAAATAGGGCCATGCCCAAGACGGCCACGCACCGTGCTTCAGCAAGTGCGCCATGGTTGTGTCTGTGCAGGGTAACTTTGGCCAGCCTGTACAATTCCCGGAGTGTCTGTTAACACCCGTCAACGAACTATAACCTGCTGGGGTCGCGGCGTATGCTGCTGCAGACCCAGGACCTCAGGAAAGTGGTTTTTAGTTGGCCGGAGTCTGACACAGCGTCTATGATGTATTTTGAACACTCAAAAAATGTTCGAGCAAAGCTTAATTGGGTTTTTCAATTAGAAAATCTCAGTGATAGCTTGGAATTGTGCACAAAGAAAGAAAGAAAGAAAAGTTTTTTAATTTGTAACGGTACAGGAGATTACTAAAGACTAAATGTCTCATAATAGTTTAAAAATAAATGATACTTATACCTAATAAACAGAACATACGACACAGAGAAATAAGTCCTTATCAGCCAAAAAAGGCCCATCTAGCATAATGCTGGGACATTAAAATGTTGCAGCGCTGATGTTCCGATAGGACCTAGCTTAATGCCACGGATTACAAACATTAAAAACCACTTATACAAATATGTGGTAAATCATTGAACGATAGAAAAGAAAATAATTTTTATTATAAAGCAATGAAGAAAACATTATACATAAATATAAATTTTATCAAATAGAAGATGAATCGTTTTTATTTTAGCCCATAGGCTTTTGGCTTGAAGCAAGCGGTACAGGCACGCTGCTTTTTTTGTCTTTATCGATTGTCAAGTTGACAACCTATAAAAGTGACAAGCAAAAATAGGCTGGAATCTATGGCTGGAATACTCATGAGATTTATAACAACATTGGAGAATAACGATAAACCTACAATAATGTGTATATCTCTGCCTACCCTCGGGGAACACAGGCGTCAACGGACCAACGAAAAACATTGGAGAATAACGATAAACCTACAATATAATGTCACCGTGGGAGAGCCATGCTTCGGCACGAATGGGCCGGCTCGACCGGATTGATACCACGGCCTCACAGAAAACCGACGTGAAACAACGCTTGCGTTGTGTTTCGCCGAATGAGTGAGGGTACCGGAGGCCCAAAACCTTTAAAAGGCCGGCAACGCACTTGCGACTCCTCTGGGGTTGCGGGTGTCCATGGGTGGCGGTAATCGCTTACCATCAGGCGAGCCGTCTGCTCGGTTGCAACTATTCCACAAAAAAAATAATGTATATATCTCTGCTTACCCTCGGGGAACACAGGCGTGATGGTATATAAGTATGCGTGAAAATATAAATGCTTAGGTTTAACGGGTAAACATAAAGAGAAATATTCGAAACCTTTGCGAACTAAATGGAGTTGAAACGTCTCGGTTTTACTTCAAATAGTGATCGTTCTAGTTCACTGAAGTGATAACACACGATTTGCGCAATGTAAAACCAATAACAGATACTCTTAACTCGTCAATTCAATGGATTAAGGGCTGATTTTTCAATCATGAGAAAGATTTCATCAGATAAAAAAAAAACAGGATTTGTATGGTAAAAAATAGATATTATCATTAAATTATTAAACTGTTGAGACGCCTGACACCTTAGTCCTTCTGCGACCACGAACGCTGCAAAGTGGTCGAAACGTCAGGAAAAACAAAAACCAATAATACACGCGATTAATCCGGTTAAAAGTTGTTTTATTATAATATGATCATTAAATTTATAACACAAATTCAATCATAATATATTTTTTCTATTTAATATAATAACTTGAGAGTTCGCTAAGCATGCGTTCAAAAATTTATCTTGAATTGTTAAGGCAATTGCATCTTTACGACATTGTATTAACTGCAAAGTTGGTCGTGTCGGTTCGGTCTCCTGTAAAGGGACTGAGTAGAAAGCAATGACGTCGCCATAAGACGTGTTGAAATATGGATGAAGAGTTCGCGGTGGTGAGCAGAGGTCGATATGGCTTAGTGGTCAGAGCGCCTGGAGTATTTATCCGGGAGACGCAGTTTCGAATCATGCTCGCGATTGTATTATTTTTCCATTTAATATAATAACTTTAGATTTATCTTAAATTCAACCATTAAAACAATTTAAATTTTATCTTTGAATAAACTAGCTGTGCCTCGCAGTTTCACCCGCGTGTAATTATATTATAATGACATAATTATATTAGAATTATATTATAAATACTAACTAACAAATTGAAAATAATTCTCAGTTTGTATCTTCTCGCCAATGCTCAGTTGCCATCGGGCGGTCAGGGTCATGCTGTTATCCGTCACAAGACTCGTTCGCGCGAGTGTTGAATTATCTTCATTCCACATTATCTCTTAAGCTATGCATCTAAATAACATGCTGTCAAAGGCAAAGCTTATCTTCATAAAATTGCTTATCCTAATAAAATTGTTTTGATGATGAGGTAACTTTCGTTTGTAAGGATTAATATCCAATGTCTAAAAATAATGCTAATATAACACTAAATATTTTCATTATTGTTGTGGCACAAAATACCTTATTGTGGTTTATGTATCAGAGATAGGTATATAAAGTTACAATATTAAATGGAAAAAGAATACGGTCGCGAACATCGTGTCGGTCGTGTAACTTTAGAGTTCGCTAAGCATGCGTTAATGCTTTTCAAAGATTTATCTTGAATTAGGTATATAAAGTTATAATTTTTTGTGAAAAAGAATACGATTGGGAGTAGGATTCGAACCACCTGGATAAATACTCCATGCGCTCTGACCGCTAAGCCATCTCGACCTCTGCGTTAAGCGGTTAGTTTAGTTATCTATCTATCCAAGATAAATACCTAACTCCTTTAGTACAATCAATCGTGTGTGTTGTCGTCTCGTTTGCTCTCAATTGTAATATAAGTATATAGCAACTATCTTAGTAATTAGATGTAGAATGTTCATGAAGCCCCTCAGAAACCTTGACCTAGTTAGCGCAGTGTCTCTAGTGCAGATGCTGGTCCGAAGGTTGCATTCGAAAAGCGGAGCGCGTGAACAATTTGTAAATAATTTCTCGTTGAAGAAAAACTCTTTATATTTTAGTTTCAATGGCTTCAATTCTAATATAGATTAAACTAATCTAAAATTAGAATATTGCTATCTGTTACTGTTATAAGAGCTGGATAGGATGAATTAGGAGGCGTCATATTCGATTTTAGTCTAGTCAATCGAAAATTTACATACACTTTTAGTGTGACATCTCTAATTTTAGTGACCATCTAGGAGTGTTAACATCATCCATGTCAGCATGTCTTTCTTTCATACATCTCTGTCAGCTGGAAATGTGGTGACTAAAATAATTCAGACTTTAGTTTGACGTGACTACACTAATCTCGTTTCACTCTTTGACGTCTCTATCCCGTCTCGCTTTTATTGTAACTGTTTTAGCTTTGGTTAATTAATGATTATATCAAATGCAGATAAATCTTCGAAAGCATTAACGCATGCACAGCGAGCTCTAAATGCTCTGAACGCATTTCGACTTGGATCACGAGATGGCTTAGCGGGCAGAGCGCCTAGAGTATTTATCCAGGAGGCGCAGGTTCGAATCCTGCTCACGACTTTTTTTTTTCACAATAATGTATAACTTCAATATCAAATATTTTACATTTCTATAACTTATGCAATTATTATTATTTTAGCTAAATTTTGTCCATTGAGCGCACTTATGTAACTAGCAACAGACCAGTGACGACACATTTGTGTCTGTCAACTCACTATACAGAAAAAGATGCGATAGTATGGACATAAAAAAAAAAAAAAAATATGGAAGAATAACTACAGTGTCGCGCCGAAAAATGGCTACGCGCGTAGCAGTGCAACGTACCAATTTATCGGCGTAGCAACATTTTTATTGTCATAGCTACGCTCGACCGACGTGACGTTAGCTTTCACCGTCGCATTGGTTAGACACTATCTCCAGTGTCATAAGGTCGTTTAAAAAAATATGCAGGCATGAAAAATATAATAGGCTGGGTTAGCTAGTTATATAAGTTTTAACCGGATTAATTAACTTTGCAGCGTTCGTGGTCGCAGGAGGTCCTCCTGCGACCACGAACGCTGCAAAGTGTTCGAAACGTCAGGAAAAACAAAAAACCAATAATACACGCGATTAATCCGGTTAAAAGTTGTTTTATTATAATGTGTAGTGATCGCGCAAACCTAAGATATTACTAGTTATATAAGGTCCTAATTTATTAGGTAATTTCCTTTAAAGGGGTCAATGTGTAAGTGTTAAGGATTCATTTAAGTCATAATTAAAATTAGTACAACAATTATTTTTTTTATTAATGTTCGCCGCTCAAGGAGCAGTTTTCGTCTTGCTAGTACTATGTTAATGACAAATAATTTGTTATATCCATTTAATTCTTAACTTATGTGAATGTATTTGACTTATATATTACCCCTTTCAAAGGAAATTACCTAATAAATTAGGACCTTATATATAAAAATGAATCTCTATTACCCTTGGTCACGCCATAACTTGACAATGACTGCACCAAATTGTATAATTTTTTTTTTGTTGTATTCGTCATTGTCAAGACAAGGGTTTTACATAAGTTTTTTTTAATCGTTCTGAAAAATTTTTAAGGTGAAACCGCGGGGCACAGCTAGTAATACTATAAATTCATCACAAAGACATAAGGCTTTATACAGACCGCCTTCATTTCGACCTCACCGTCGAGGTCCATTGCAACGTCTCCGTAATTGTCCACCCCGACCGTTGCTCGTGCCAGCCCGCGCCGCTGAGCCTGTAGCTTTAAATTCGTCCCTGAATAATAATGAATTTGAATCCGATCCAGCCAGTCCCTTGCTGTCCTCCCACCATGGACGCCCTACTCGTACCCCGCAGAGGGTGCCCTTAGCATGTAGTCGCTTAGTTTATAAGTTTAATGTCCTTTCTGGGGTCCTTAAAATTATTAAGGCAACCACAGGAAAGCCCGGTTAAGCAGTCGACAACCTCTTAGATTGACCTGCGAGATGCCATTTATTTAAAAAAATATGGACTTATTCAGATGAATCTCCAAATTTATTCAAATTAATCTATTCTACACACACTACGTTATTTCATAACCCTATCATAACCAAGAGCCTTTAATCATATCAAGTTTGAGCATCACAGGACTACGGATGACATATGGGGGTCGACCCGGCAATACTTTACTCAATTTATTGGGGTCTCACGGGACCCCATGCCATCAAATGTGCCGTTTAGATCGTATTTATTCATAAAAATATGAGACTGAAGTGTTGAAGGTCCGAAGGTGAATATTGATTCTGGGGTCCTTTTTTATTGTAATTTATGTGGTGGATATATTGAGTTTCGTGAAGAAATGTTTTTTTTTATTTTTTTGCAATTTGTTCTGTTGAGCGGGAGGTCCCGGGTTGATTTTTTTAACTGTCTTGTTGGTCTGGTGGACCCGGGCGCGACTGCTGAACATGAGGTCTTGGGTTCGATTCCCGGGTCGGGCAAAGTATAATTGAGTTTTTCTGTTAGTAAAATTCGTAGTAGCATCCCGGTACTTTGAAATTGTACCCGGGAGATGGCAATATACTCACCACCTATTACATATAACAGCATTGGTGAAATGTGGGTGTACAACTGTGCACACTTCTGCCTAACCCTTCAGGGAATAAAAGCTTGATGCTGTGTTATGATTTTATTTAAAAGGTTGTCCCACATTACGATTCCTTCTGTATCTGTCATGGGTAATTACAAACACATATCTCTCATTCATACACACTCCGACCCGAAACAATTTATCTGTAGATCATTTAAATATCTGCACCGTACAGGAGTCCAACTCCCGACTGGTGCACTAACCGCTCAAAAAAGCATTGCACGTTTTGGTGCCTCTAACAATAAATCTGGTAAAACTTCGGCAGTTAATTTAATTAAACCTTATTTTTTTATGTTAGAATTGTGCGGAAAGAGTGGCTCGTGGCTAAGTAACAGCCGCACAGATCGATCGATCGAGGTTAAGCTGCGCTTGCCGCAGTCGGTCTGTGGATACGTGACCATCATTTCATACCGAGACCCCGCCGTGTCTCGGAGAGCACGTTAAGCCGTCGGTCATGGTTGACAAATTAAGATGTATGACAGACGTTACGGTTAGTCAGAGGCCTGAAATTCTGACAACCAGTCATACCACAAGATATCATGTTACCCAGTAATTGGGTTGTGGAGGTCAGGTAGGCAGTCGCTCCATGTAAAATACTGGTATTAAGCTGCATCCGGGTTGACTGGAAGCCGACCCCAATGTAATTGGGAAAAGGCTAGGCAGTTGTTGTTGTGTGGTAATCGTTTGTGACAGTATGGACAAGTAATGCGGAGGTATGCGGATCATGTGACGTGGAAAGTTTTGAGTATGAATGTAGATGGCTATAAGAGTAGAGGAAGACCGAGAAAACGATGGATGGATTGTGTGACAGATGATATGGCTAGAAAAGGAGTGACTACCGAGAAATGACGGCTGACATAGATGTGTGGGAGATAAAGACATGCTGTGCAGACCCCAATTACTTTGGGATGATGATGGTATTGATGTGGCGTTGGCGGAGTGTTTACGGGCCCTCTTGAGGCACAGATTGTTGGTTCATATCTGACCGACGTATTTAATTATTTTTTTCATCCTCATAAGTATTGCTTAGGAAACACCACGTTGATGTTTTTACATTACATCAATTGTGATGGAGCGTGAACCTAATGGTTTGTAATCACCAACCCGCGTGAGCTAGCTTGGTGATCAACGCTCGTGCCTTCTCTATACGAGAAGAGGCCCTTTCCCTGCATTAGGACATCTATTGACTGGTTATATTATGTTCCTACCTGTTGTTAGTTTCAGAGTCAAAATAAATAAAGAAACTATATTGAAAAGGAATTCCTTTAGGCCACAGTGTAAAATATCACAGTCTACACACGTATGTTGTACCACTGATGTTTTCGGTCCCTCATTAAAAATTCTTTTTGCGCTGTGGTTCTGTCTTTGTGCTTTTTATGAAGACTGGCACTTGTCTGATGTATAGTTTATGAGAAAAAGACTGTGATAGAAGTAGTTTTTTGTAGTTGTTGATGCTGACATGTGCCTATTTGAATTCATTTCACGAAGTTTTTTAGGAGATTTCTTTGAAGGCGAATGATCTTAACTGTTTTTGATAGTTTACGGAACATGATCATAGCATCAAGCCTGTGTCTCGGAAAGGTTAGACAGAGGAGTTCGATTGTGCATCCTTAATTTACCGATGTTTGATCAATCGGCTACAATTCCAAATTCCGTTTAGCTACTGAGAAATTCTTAATATGAAAACTCAATTACACTGCCCAACCTGGGAGTCGACGCCCTCGCCCTCGCCCTCACGCTCAGCAGCCGCGCTTGTGAACATCGAACTAACGAGGCAGGTTTTTAAGTTTATCTATACAAAATGGCGTGTCTAACTGCGTTGACGTAAGTCCAGATCTCATCGCCCTGAGCTCAGGGAGCAAATATTCTCATCACTGCCTCAAATAAATCAGTTTAAATTAAATTCTTGGGTCTCATTTTAATTTAAAGAATACGTTTCTTTGAGTTCATGAAATATAAAAACAAATATATTTCGAATAAAGTAAGAAAAACAAATCTCATTAAAAAAATCTTTTCTATCGGAAAAAGGATTTTTTTTTTATCAAATCATGAACGTTCCAATTAAAATCATTTTTACAATTAAGAAAAGAGGAAATATCTTCCTTATTCCAAATGGGTTTTATGCGAAGAACCCTTTAGGCTAAACGGTACCTCGGTAAGGTTTCCTCCGATAATTTGTGGGACCCTAACTCGTCTGTTCACATGGTGATTAATTCCATTTTTTCTGGGAACAATATAAGGCCCTGATGGTGCATTTAGGTCAAATTCCCTATTTTTTGTTGGATCCTCTAGTGACCCAATTATGGTGGATATACCTTCACGACTGTTGGGAATAAGCAGAGGTATATGTATAAGTATATAATGGAAGATCTTGTAGGTCTTTTGGTTTTCGCCGAGCAGTAATAATAGCCTAGTGGCATAATCGTTGGACTGTCAAGTCAAAGGTCGCAGGTTCAAACCCAAGGCTGAACAATACACACAACTGACTATATGAAGATTTTCAAAAATGTATCGCCGCTTGCTTAAAATGCCGACGGAAAACATTGCATTGAAAGATGTTCTCAATGGTGTGTAAAGTCATGTCACAGCCAACGGGTGGTTTAACTCTGACAATAGGTTAAGCATCAAAGTGAAAAAAAAAAAAAAAACCAGACTGTTGCAGTAAAAATAAAAGGTTTGTTCTTCTAAAAGAAAATAATACAAAAAAGCAAAAATCACTGTTAATTTACCAACGAACACGATTTTGACATTAACCCCCGAAGATCGTGAGTTGTAACAACTATAGAGTTACATGTATAGGTAATAATATTTTTTATTATACATCTCTGCCTCGTTGTTCTAGCGGTCGCAAGCGCGGCTGCTGAGCGTGAGGTCCTGGGTTCGATTACCAGGTCGGTCAAAGTGTTAAAAACCTATTACCACATAAATGAATATGTAAATGATAAAAATTAATAATCCTAACATAAAATTTACGATAATAATATAAATGCCTCGATAAGTATTATAAATTAAATTCCTACTTAATTTAATATATATAATACTTTAATTTAATAATATAATATAATAAATAAATAAGTAAATTAATATTCATAATGTAAGTCTACAATAATAAATAATAAACCCTACAAATATCACTATGTTATATCTATGCTACACATATATCTATATTAATATACTTACTTTATCTAGGTACCTACTTAAAATTATATATACAAATTAAAACTACATACATAATTATAATTCAATATCTATACTTATAATAAAATCGTAACTCGAAAGCCCGAAAATTTCAAATTCGCTTTTTGAATTTTTTTTCTTTCGTAATGTGTTATTTAATCGACACTATTGCCAAATCTGTTGTTTTTAAAATTTGAGTATTTTTGTCTGTTTGTATGTCCGAGGTTGGCATCCAAACCAAGAAAAAGAAACAACTGAAAATTTGTAAAAAATATCGTCAGAAGCCGGGTCAACTTATAGGCTATTCAAAATTGCGCATTTCCTCAAGGGAGCTGAGCTGTGATGTTAAACAGCTCACGCTCAGAATTAAAATTGGTCGGATTTCAATAAAAATTGCACTGTTGTATTGCTTATCAAAAATGATAAGCACTTCAAAAGGTATCATTGCGCTTTATCACATAGGGACCAAGCACTTACCGGTTTTGTATTTCGATTAGTAGATTGTGAATGCCTATTTTAGCAATATTGTCAACTGAGTAATTAGTTGCATACGATACATAGGTGACTGAAAAATTATTTGATCTTTACGGTTTGAAGCCTTATAATAACAATGAATATTTTCATCAGTATGTTAATACATATTCTAAAACTTTTAAAAGCGTTTGTAAACTGCTAAAGCTATTTATATTAGCAATAAGATTAAAACAGCTGATGATAAAATAAAAACTACCTGGAAAATCATAAATAGTGAAACTGGTAGAAATAAAATGCGTAGTTCAAATATCAAACTGGAGACTGCACATGGTCCCATAAGCTCCGATTTAGAAATAGCTCAGGAATTTGAAAACTTCTTCACTGATATTCCTTTTAAAACGACAGAAGCCCTTAATTCCTCCCCTGCAGTTTCTGTTGCTTTACTGAGAAATAGTTTACATCCGTGCACTGTGGAATTTCAGTTCCAATATACTAACCCTGCTGCTATTATTAAGGCCTTTAAAGATATAAAGATCAAATCAACTGAAGATATTTGGGGAATGTCTGTAAAAGTTTGTAGGTCCATCATGGAAACAATTGCACCCTATTTAGCTTCAATATTTAACTCGTGCGTAGATCAAGGGGTCTTTCCTGATCTCATGAAACACAGTAAAGTGATACCGTTGTTTAAATCTGGTGAAAGTAAAGATCCCAATAATTATAGGCCTGTATCAGTGTTGCCGGTTCTCAGTAAGGTTTTCGAAAGAATAATGCTCACGCAGATGCTGCGTCATTTTAACAGAAATTCGATATTTCATGAACAGCAATATGGATTTACTAAAGGCCGTTGTACAACCGACGCCGGTGTTTCCTTAATGAAGTACATTTTTGCTGCGTGGGAGGAAGCAAAGGATGCTATTGGAATCTTCTGCGATCTGTCGAAGGCTTTCGACTGCGTAAATCACGAAACACTTTTATTGAAACTCGAGCATTACGGTCTTAGAAATACGGCTCTTAGTTTAATTAGATCATATCTACAAAATAGGATATTAAAAGTTCAAGTAAATGGTGTTAACTCATTAGGGTCTGAAATTAAAATGGGGGTTCCTCAAGGCTCAATATTAGGTCCGTTCCTTTTTTTAGTTTATATAAATGATTTGCCCTATTTGCTTAAAGACCAGCCGAAAATGGTGTTATTTGCAGATGATACCTCTTTAATTTTTAGAATAGATAGACGCGTACCTAATCCTGACGATGTAAATAACACTATCCTTCAGGTTCAAAATTGGTTCGCAGCAAATAACTTAGTGCTAAACGGCAAAAAAACTAAATGCATAAGATTTGCTTTACCGAACGTGCAAAGAAGTGAATGTAATATTGTGTTAGATAAAGAAAAGTTAGAATTCGTAGATAAAACGGTTTTCTTGGGAATTACGCTAGACGAGAAACTACAATGGGGTCCTCATATAACATCACTTGCAGGAAGGCTTAGTTCAGCTGCTTACGCAGTTAGAAAAATTAGGCAACTAACAGATATAGATACCGCGAGACTGGTGTACTTTAGCTACTTCCATAGCATCATGTCTTACGGTATTCTGCTGTGGGGACGGGCTGCTGACATCGAATCGATTTTTATACTACAGAAGAGAGCTGTCAGGGCCATATATAATCTACGTCGTCGCGAATCTCTTAGAGAACTTTTTAAGCAGATTAATATTATGACGGTACCTTGCCAATACATTTATGAAAATATTATGTATGTGAGGAAAAACCTGAATCTTTTTGTAAAAATATCTGATAGGCATAATTATAATACTAGAAATAAAAACAAAATTGCCCAACCACGGTTTAGATTATCCAAAGTACACTCATCTTTCATGGGATACTGTATTAAATGTTACAATAAAATTCCTCCTAATATTCAGGAACTAAATGAGAAAAAATTTAAAATCTATATAAAGCGCACATTATGCAAACAAGCATATTACAAATTAGGAGACTACATTGAGGATAAAAATGCTTGGAAACATGCTGGTCCTGCTCCATAGGACAACTCAACCACTACAGCCCATCTGCTTACTAATCTATCTCAATTTTGTCAGGCGTATACGCAATGCATGTTACTGTTAAATGTTATATATAAAAAGAGAGAAAAACTCTTAATTTTTTTTATTAGACTCATAACTTCTTTATTGTAAATGTGAGCACCATGCAGCCATTAACATTATTCTAGTAACGTGACTTGAGGTCTGGTAGTTTGAGATGTCATACTCACATAAATGTCTTACTGTGGTGGCGTATTTGTTGGGTCATTCTGTTCCCTTAAATATGGTTAAATATGGCGTGATACTCGTGAACGGGTGCCACAAGTTGGGACTGGTCAGCTCTAAACTACCAAGACTTGTAACTATTGTTGGAATTTTGTATCTTCTATTGTACCTACGTGTACAACTATATCTGCATCGTTATCACATAATGTCTTTTTATCAATAAATGTACCTAAATTATTGTAACACAACATTTTAAAAGAGTAACCATGGAGTTTCTTGCCCGTTCTTCTCCATAAGAATCTACATTTTGGAACGTGGCATTTCTTGACTTTCAAAAGTACCTTTATATGGTCTAATTGGAATAAATGATTTTGACTTTTGACTTTGACTGGCACAGAATAAGTATGTCGATCGAATCCCGGTACAGGATATTATTTTTGTATATTTTTAAATTTGATAATACAAGGTTTATCTGTTATTTCGCAGAAAAGCAACGTTATTTTAGTTTTTCGTGTCTTTTTGTAATATAAACCCACTTTTTATGTGTTTCTCTTGCTGTCTCATATCAATATGGTGAAGCACAGTGAAGATGTTACACGTTAGCGTTATGTAATTTTTTTATCAATCAGATCTCATCATTATCATGGTACTTCTTTCCATAGAAAAGTCATTTTTAAACTGTGTTATAAATTATATAAAAACATATATATATAAAATGGATCTACGTTTGGCCACCAACTCGCCTGATGGCAAGCGACGGTGTGGCCGAGGATGGAGCACGTATATTCAGAATAAATCTATTCACTCTTAAGTAGAGGGGATAGATTTTGGCAGAACGATAGTTGGGGAGTTGATGCAACTGCCCACTCCCACAACGGCTTTGTCCGGTGGATGGTAAACAGCCGTGGTCGAAGCCTCCGACCAGTGTTGTGTTGCCTGTTTTGCACCACCCTGGGGCTACGTGTAGGGATTGCATTTTAAGGGTGCACTCCTACGGATTCGGGCAACTCAGCCCCCAATACCTATTTAGTAACAAAACTACACATTTCCTCAGCCTGGCCTTAGGATTAATTTAATTGCCTAATCCATAAGTAGGTAATAGCGAAACATCAAATAAGCATTACTGACGATTTTGTTAGAGGCTGTCCAGCTATTGAGGTGGTTGGAGAGTGACATTCTCGATGATATCCAATAAAATACCGTGTAAAACATTGCTTAACCTCAGCGAATGTTTACTAAGCGGAGATTGGAACAGACTATCAGTACCTGCATCTAGGGCATTCGTTTTATAGATCGGGTATTAAATGTTGGAAAAATAAACAACAAGCCAGACCCAAGCTCTACTGAAAACTCAATTATGGAACTCAACAACACTTTTTTTGACCTGGTGATCAAACTCAAGCCTTACCTACGCTTATACTCACTTGCAACTACTAGTCTAATAACTCAGTTTTTCTAAGATTCTCTTTACACTGCACAAGATTGATGATCATTAATATTTTCATTTTTAAATGAAGATGCAGTGACAGAAACTGAAAAAATTATGCTTAGAGTCATGTTGAAAAGACGAGGCAGGTGTAAGTGGAAATTCTGAGATCCCTAAATGGATATAAATTGACCCACCGAAACTCACTAAAAAGTCAAAAAAGTAGTGCTCACAACCAGCACGCGTGTATTAACAGACGTATGAACGTGATAGAAGCAAAAAGAGTATGTAAGGATCTTAGCAGGTGGCGTTCTATAGTGTCTGCCTACCTGAAGCCTAGGCCAAAGACGTGAATTTATGTATGTACCTATGTATGTGACATTATCATTTTGGCCAACACGTATTGTCATGCCGTCAGTTCTGCGCCTGATCTCACTCCGGACGTGTCGGATTGCCGTCCCACCGGAATACGTGAGTGAAGAAAGAGGGAGTGCACTCCATAGAGATAGGGCGCCGGTACAGTCATTCGGGAACGTTCAGTCGGGAGTACTCCCGGTATCGAAGAGGTGGTACAACATCCTGGTATCTCGAATGTATCGGTAACGGCGGCTTATCGGTAATACTATTGGGAAACGGAAAATAACGTAAGATCATCTATGTCGCACCTAGCTTTCAGCTGATTGGCCTGCTACCGAATTCGTTCATCATCCGTGTTTCTCAATAAATGTATATTTGTTGGTTTTCAAGGCTCAAGTGAATAGGTATTAAGTGGTCAAGTGTGTTCCATCGTCAATTACATCATTGCTTAACCTCTTGTCTGTGGCGCGCCGCCATCTTGAAAATGTGCTTCTGTGGGGCTGTACTGCGAGCTCAGCACAGACAGGGATTTACGCGCGACCTTGCGTCATTAATATCACGTTATCTTTGTTTTTTTGTATGACAGGCATATAAATGATGTATGTATGAATTAAACCTCATTAGATGTGCTATAATACTGTATTTATTGCGATAAAAAAAAGTTTATACTTAAATGGCATTTCGAATGTAAACACAAAAGTACCGCTTTTTTAACTTTTTTTGATTAATTTATATAAAAAATTTTGTTTCACAATAAAAATAACTATTAACCATGATACTATATACCTATTTACATTAATCGAGCAAAGAATATTGATACCCGTACATACATATTCATTCTATAAACACGTAAACAAAATTTATGCGGGAAAGAATGCGCGGCGCCGCTGTGGAATATGGAATATTTTGTTAAACGAAATTAGCCCGAATGGCTATATTGTTTATGTTATCCGATCTTGATAATCTAATCTAAACGATAGATAACTCATAATAACGCTAAATCATATAGTTTCAATAATATAAGCTTATCAAATAGGTACTCAATTCGCGAGCTACCTACAACTTTGTTGCAATACTGTTCGTTACCTATTATTACGTCATTCAAATTAATTGTTAATTCGAATAATTCATTTCATTACGAACGCATTATAAAAAAATAAAGTGTACACAACAATAAAATGTTATCAACATACCGTTATGAATTACGCGGGAAGCGCGCGAAATGCCGTTATAAGTACCTATGTTTACATACGTAAATGCTGTTACTAGGTGGACTAAAAGTACCTACTATGTTATTATTTAATGACTTTAGTTCATCCTTAACACATATTAATAGGTCCCGAGTGGATTAAAACGATATAAAATACATTATAAAGCACAAATATGATACGAGTAATCGATGACGGCGCCATTTTTGTTACTAACCGCCGTGCGGTTAGCCCACAGACTAGAGGAATCAGGCGAGTTGGCGGTCAAACGCAGGCCCATTGAGATTATGTAAAAATCTAATTCATGAGTGGAATCCTAATATTACATCGTATAATCTACACCACTTCAAAAGCTGTATCCGACAGCTGATATAGCGCCCCCACATATCTACAGACAAGTCGCGTGTGCTGTGGAAAAATCCAAGCAGGAGTCAGACCCTAGACACCCACTGTATGACGGCCAGTTACCAGTACAACACCTAACCACCTAACAAGCCAGGCACAGTTATTAAAAACTGACCGAGGTAGTGTCAGGATGCCCAGTCGAGACTCATCGCAAAACTGAGGCTAGGAACTTTTCCACCACCCGCTAACAAATGAAGCATAAAGTGAACCTACCTGAACACAATTTTGGACACGGCAAGTGTGGATCTAGGCAACCAAATAATTAAAATTGTACCATCGACATGAAGATGAAGAATCGTTTAGTAAAGTAATCCTAATCCGGATAAATACTCCAGGCGCTCTGACCGCTAAGCCATTTCGACCTCTGCTTACTACCGCGAATTCGCATAAAATCTGTACGATATTGTATTAACTGCAAAGTTTGTCGTGTCGGTTCGGTCACCTGTATAGGAACTAAATAGATAGAAGACGTATTAAAATGTGGAAGAAGAATTCGCGGTAGTGAGCAGAGGTCGAGATGGTATAGCGGTCAGAGCGCCTGGAGCATTTATCCGGGAGGCGCAGGTTCGAATCCTGCTCACGACCGTATTCTTTTTTCCATTAAAATTGATAACTTAAGAGTTTGCTATGATTTATCTGTATGAGTTTGGGTTGCTAGGGCAACTGTCAAGTATCTGAAAAGTCACGGCTGTCTGTATGTGGGTGGCGTCAATGAGGATAGACAAAAATAGAATAATGCAACAATTATTACCAAAAAAGGAAGGGGTGGAGGGTCTGACTTCAACGAACGTACCTGACCTTCTCAAAAAAGGCAGGTTAATAAACTGAACCGTCGAGCATGCATTCTTCATGTCTGTAAGATAAAATCTATAGTTTCTGCCTACTGGAATGGGAATCAGGTGTGAGTTGGTTTGTATGATTAATTGAAATCTTAGTTTGGCGTTAAGACTACTTTGACGTGAGCAAAGCCACGGGTACAGCTAGTAATAAATATAAATATTAAAAACAATACTTACAATAGATATTAAATTAAGAATACCAATGAGGTGTTCTACTACATATATAATATATAATTTATTTATGTAGATATTTTAATAAATAAAAAATAAAAATAATTACTTACCAATGCTATAAGTTCCTTCTTACAAATGTTCTTCCTCTCTCCTAACTTTTGCGTGCCCAACAGGGTCCACGATGTACTATATTATTTTCCTTACCATCTATAAACACCATTGTGGATAGCAAATAAAAATTGAATTTGAGTTTGAGCTAATATCTTATATTTTTGAGTACATTAATATTAATACACAATATTTCATTCAGTGCCGCTTTCTTCGGACATGGGGAGTAATAAAAATACCTCAAATCCTACATAAAATTACGACCGATGAAGTTTATGTGTATAAAAAAAGGTCACCTATAAACTATTTAAATACATCAGCACAGTCAAGGCCCAGGTTCATTTCTCGAGTCGGTACAAAAATAAAATCGAACGCAATGAAACGTAAAAACAAATCGGTGTTATTTTAAGATTATAGTATTTTATAGATGTGTGTGTGTAGTGAGAAATTATTAACATGTTTAATTTTCTCTTACTCTAGTAATATAGCATAGCATCACGCTTGTATTCTTCAAGGAGGTAGGTAAAGAAGAAAGATACAATTTATTAGTTTTGAAGGAGATCTTACAAACAAAATATAAAAATAAAAAGTTGGCTATAAAGTACTTATAATTACCAAAGAAGGCCATAAAAATGTGACCGCGCTGACATCCAGATAGGCCCGAAAAATAGTGAAGCCACGGCACGCGTACGCAATATGCAAACTAAACTAGTAAAGAAACTTGAAGTCAAAAAAGTCACTAAAAAAATAAAAATAATAGTCATAAAAGATTACTCTATAAATAAAGGTATGCCTCCTCATTTAGTCAATGCTCATTTAGGCAATATTCCTGGGGTACTCTTAGGAATTTCCTAACACAAATATTATATAACACTGCAGGTTTCGGGAATCGAAGCCAGGAGCTCACGCCATTAAATGGAGTAGTACTCCACTCTTTAAATAGTCAAACGTATGGGTCTAACTTACATAATACGATTCATCATCGCCCACAGCATTTATCCACTGCTAGGCAAAAGGCTCTGATAGTGCCAAACTACAATAAATTTTATTTGTGTCCGAAAAAATCTTCATTTGTGTCCGAAAAAATCTTTATTTGTGTCCGAAAAAATCTTTATTTATTTATTTATTTAATTTAATAGAACGGTACATGTGAACTACTTACACTACTAATGTTACAAAAACGATAAATAACTAAGTAATATTGTAAAAATAGGTTAAAATATAAATAAAACAAAAAATAACAATATCATTCATATATCTCACAGAACCTCAAACATTCTGATGACAACGTTCTCCCTTCAGTCGCAAACGTATCACACTGTGGATTGGAATCCAGGAAGCGTTTCAATACACTAAGAATCAGAGGTAATGGAGATAGGAGATAGATAGGAGAATCGAACAAAAAGGACACGATTCTCTGCTTAACCTTACCAGGACTTGGGATCGCGGCTGCATTCGACACGACTCTAGCAGGTTATGGTCCGTCGAATGTAACGATGGACTCCATCTGTGCAAATCTCTATGCTCCCCTATTACCAGCGGCAGTAACAATATCATCCGCCCATCTGGCCACCGAACATATTCCATTTTATGATGCTAAAATACGTGTTGAATTTCGTGAATAGTTCAAATTATTATTAGCTATACTTCCCCAGATATCCGAAACGTTTTCAAATGATTTATTACCGGTTAACTCGGATTTATTACGCGATAACCCTGTCTTGATGTTCGGCCAACATAACAGGGAACTATCCAGTTTATTTCCACGATTTTGGTTTAATCTATTTTATTTTTTTATTTAGGTGCACACAAGAAATACTATAAAATAAGGTTAAATAGGAAAGATTAATACAAAGGTGCTGCTTATTTCTTAAGAAATCTCTTCCAGCAGCCCTGCGAGAAGAGAGATGGAAGTAGAAAGTAGTCTTAAGTGTGTAAAGATGTAAAATAAACTATTTCCAGTGTAATATATACCTACTATTAAAATTATACATAAATAAATATAATTATATATAAATATAAACTAATACATAAATATTTAAACGCAACTTTTTTTTTTTAATGGGGTTGTCGGCAAACTAGTCTCGTATATCAGGTGGGAGCGAGTTGCACAAGCGAACCGCGTGAATAGAATAGTAATCAGTCCTATGGGAAGGGTATTTAAGAAGGGTTTTTAGGTGCGACCTGCAGGCTGCGTCAGTAGGACGAGTGTAGGAAAAGCGTTCCCGTAGTTATAGAGGAGATTTGGGATTGTGCAAGATATTGAAAAGGAGACATAATATCCGAGTCTTTCTGCGAAAGTTGATTGGGAACCAATTGAGAATCTTGCGAAAATGAGAAACATGGTCATACTTAAATAGAAAAAGAATACGGTCGCGAACAGGATTCGAACCTGCGCCTCCCGGATAAATACTCCAGGCGCTCTGACCACCAAGCCATCTCGACCTCTGCTCACCACCGCGAATTCTTCTTCCATATTTTAACACGTCTTATGGCGACGACATAGCAATCAATTCAGTACCTATACAGGTGACCGAAACTACAGAGTTCGCTATGCATGCGTTAATGCTTTTCAAAGATTTATCTTTAATACTATTCACTCAGGTTAAGAAGTTAGGTTACATATTGCCGTTGATATAATTGCAATTGCCTCATGCGTCTAGTCATGGCAAGCGGGGCTGCTAAGTATGAGGTCTTAAATTCGATTCCCGGTTTGGTTAATATTGTTTTCTCTTAGGAAACTCTCAGTCACCCGGAGTTTGTAGATGGTAATAGTTGTAAACGTGAAGGAATTACTACTGGAGTAGTTTTAGCGGGCGTACCCCTCTCGCCACTGGCATATGATTCCCAATCAAATATTTATACCTTTTACCTGTTACATTTACAATAGTACACGATTTTAATTGTATGCGACACAATTTTATGTTTGTGTTTAGTTTTTTCATGTATGTTAATACTGTTAATGTAATGACGAGAGCTATTGTTGTTTTAGTGCTAGTTCTTTTGTGTTTCTGTGTTACCTCACCCCCCGCCAAAAGTGGCGAGCAAAGTAGTTCGATATTTAAACAAAATCCGTCTCCATTCTGGTTCTCTAAGGTTGTAAATAACAGCGGCACGTGCTTCGGAGGATCAACAGTTTATTGATAAATAAATAAATAAACGATTTCTCTCAGTGCCGCTCTACGTTTCCCGCGTTGTGAATACTACAACAGGTAAATACATTGTTGAGTACAGATACTGAGAGCCAAATCATAGATGAATAACATAACATCACGCCTGTATTCCCTGAAAGGGTAGGCAGAGGTGTACACCCATATTTTACCAATGCTGTTATTTAGTCCCATGTAATAGGTGGTTAGCCCTTTGCCATCTACCAGGCACAATCCAAACTCCAGGCTGCTACTGAGAATTTGCTGTCAGAAAAATCCAGTAACACTTTGCCCGATCTGGGAATAAATCTTGGAATATAGCAGCATGCGTCTCGTTGTTTAGTGTGAAATCATGATTAACAAAAAAGCAAAACCGGACTGCAGTGATCAAATCGAGTAATAGAATTAAATTTTTATTCAGGCAGTCCAGATCGCGAGGTTGCCAATAATCATAAATGGTGCTATCGGGTCCTAGCTTTATTGTTACAATCGTAGCAAGTTAAAATCGATAGTCTCTGCCCACCTCATTGAAAGCAGGCGTCATTGAATGTATGTATATCATTTTAGTCACCTTAAGGTTTTCGAACTATGATAAATACAAGTATTGGATCTACTGGACTGCCTCGTTGGTGTAGTGGTCCCAAATGCGACTGAGCATGTGGTCCCGGGTTCGATTCCTGGGTCGGGCAAAGTGTTATTGTGTTTTTCTATTGAGAATTTCTCATTAGCAGCCTGGAGTTTGGAATTGTGCCCGGTAGATGGCAATAAGCCCACGACTTAATAAAAGCATTGGTGAAATGTGGGTGTACAATTGTGTAGGTACGCCTCTGCCTACTCCATCGAGGAATACAGGCGTGATGCTATGTTATGTTATGGATCTACTAGGATTGGTCTGTAGACATGCCATGTTTCAGGAGATGAACATGAAAAACTGAAAAAAGTATAAAAACCGCTGAAAAAAATAATACCAAAATGGTAGTTTTTATTATTATTGATATTTGCAAACAGAATATTCGGCCCGTGTGCTGTGTGCTGATAACCGTGCAAAACTACTACTACAAAAAAGTATTCACTCCGGTCCTTTGACAATACCAACAACTTACTTTTAGAACCTTTCCTTTTAGTTCTATTTTTCAAAGAAACATTGAAAAAATAATAGACAAGAACGGGGCTTGAACCCGCGACCTTTGACGTTCCGTGTCATCACTCTACCAACTGAGCTACCTTGTCGTGTTCAAACCTATTGAATTTTCAATCCTCTTTGTATACGTCTTAAGGAGACGCCTGGTGATATTTATCTAGTAATCATTTACAGATTTACTAAACTCAGCGTTACCACTTTGCAGGTGCACTTTCCTTTTAGGTTAATTCTGAAAAACCCGCTTATGTACGAAGTGAAAATTTGGTAAAAAAAACGTTGAACATTTTAAAGTTATTTTAATTATAACCGAGGGGCTCGTGGCTAAGTAACTGCCGCACAGATCAACCGTTTTACCGTGGGAGAGCCATGCTTCGGCACGAATGGGCCGGCTCGACCGGATTGATACCACGGCCTCACAGAAAACCGGCGTGAAACAACGCTTGCGTTGTGTTTCGCCGAGTGAGTGAGGGTACCGGAGGCCCAAAACCTTTAAAAGGCCGGCAACGCACTTGCGACTCCTCTGGGGTTGCGGGTGTCCATGGGTGGCGGTAATCGCTTACCATCAGGCGAGCCGACTGCTCGGTTGCCCCCTATTCCATAAAAAAAAAAAAAAAACGAAGTTAAGCTGCGCTTGCCACGGTCGGTATGTTATTATTAAATTTTATTTTATAACAGTTTGAACCTTAAGTGCGTCCTCCTTTTTTTTTTTTTTTTTTTTTGGTGGAGAAAATGCCTGACGCATGCCACACCACCTGGGGAGGCAGTGTGGTTATGTGGGGCTCGCACCCACTAAAAACTCCACCGTGTGCCCACTCTCGCCTTTGAGTGGATGAGCCGCGAGAACTGCAATGCATGGCCTTCGCGACCCACCCAGCGCGGTCCACTTCTGGACCTTCCCCTTTTTGATTTGGATTCTCTTTTTCAGCGATGTCCCGGCACACTTGGGACATCGCCACAACTCCAGGGCTGTGCTATGCGAGCGATAGACTCCACAATCTATCGCCCGCTGGCCTTTGTTAGGGTGGCATCAGTCCAGCGTAAAGCCGCCTGCGCCGACCCGTCCTCCTGCGGCGAATTGGATCAGCAAGGGAGTCTTCCTCTCTGACCCGCTCCGCCGCTTCCTTGTGCGAGATCACATCCTCGCAGAAAGATGCGACTGCCTCCCACGCCCCCTCACTGTCAATCATGGCTCTCATCACGGCTGGCAGCGAGAGGTCTGTCCCAATTACCGCAGTGAGGGCTCGGCGCTGTACTGCCCAAGCAGGACAGTGCACCAGGGTGTGGAAGGCCGTATCCTCACTGAAACCACAGTGGTGGCACACGGGAGCAGTCTCCCGTCCCGCTATTTTGTGCAGGTATTTGCCAAAGCACCCATGCCCCGACAAAATCTGCACCAGACGGAAAGACAGCGTCCCATGTCGCCTTCGTACCCATTGCTCTAAGATCGGCTGGATAGCCCCCACAGTCCATTGACCGGCACTGGGCGTCTCCAGTCTCTCTCTCCACTGACCTAGCAGGACTGCCTGAGACTCCCTGCGCCACCTCGTAACTACTTCAGGCGGCGGACGTCTGCCATTTTCTGTCAGGTGGCCAACTACTTCTTGGTATATTTCGGCAAGCACCTGGGCCTCCAAGTCCCATGGGGGGGTGCTCGCAAGCGCACACGCCGCCTCTGCAGATATTGTGCGGTATCCGCGTATGATCCTGACTGCCATGACTCTCTGCGGTCTCCGAAGAAGCGCTTTGTTTTGGGCATTCAGTGTCTCCGCCCACACCGGCGCCCCATATAGTGCCATCGAGCGAACCACCCCTGTATAGAGCCGACGGCAGCTTGCACTCGGCCCACCCAGGTTTGGCAGCAGTCGACTAAGGGCAGACGCTGTGCCGATTAACTTTGGAGCAAGTTGTTCAAAGTGCTCGCCGAAGTTCCACCTTCGGTCCAATACTAGGCCCAGATACTTCATACGCGTTCGTTCCACCACGCTGGTACTACCAATAGTGATTCGAGCGTCAGCTGGCGGCCGGCGTCGGGGCGCATGAAATACCAGGGCTTCCGTTTTCTCAAGCGCTACCCTCAGACCCAGCGCTACGATACGATCAATTACGTGGGACGCAGCCTCGGTGGCCGAGCGTGCTGCTTCATCAAAGTTACCTCCTCGGGCTGTGACGAGGGTGTCGTCAGCATAACATATTACACTCTGCCCACAGGAAAGGCCACCACGTAAGACCCAATCATAGCCTATATTCCATAGAAGTGGTCCGAGAACCGACCCCTGTGGAACACCGCATGTTATGGACCTTCGCACGACTTGGCCACCGCGTGTTTGATAGCTGACGTATCGTTCCCTTAGGTAATCTGCCACCAACTGTCTCAAGTACAAGGGCACTGCATGAAAATGGAGTGCCTCTCCGATGCAACTGAAAGGCAAAGTATTGAATGCATTAGCGATGTCAAGTGATACCGCTAACAGTACTCCTCCTTGTGTAACTGCATCAGTTGCTTCCGCCTTTAATTGTAAAATTGCATCCACGGTCGAACGCCCTGCCCGGAAACCGTATTGGGCATCCGATAGGTTTGGGCCAACAGTATCTAAGTGCCGAACGATGCGATTAGCGAGAATTTTCTCAAACATTTTCCCCACCTCGTCCAGCAAGACAATCGGCCTGTACGCAGAAGGAGACTCCGGTGGCCGTCCAGCCTTTTGGAGTAGCACCAGGCGTCCCTCTTTCCAGGGCCTAGGGAACTGCCTTGACATCAAACAGGCGTCGAATAGTTCTCTAAGCCTATGCTCCATCGCCCAGCACAAAGCCAAGAATAAGACCTTTGCAGGCACACCGTCAGGCCCTGGAGCAGTTCTTTTAGCCCGCGCTCGCAATATTACCGCCTTCATCTCTGAATCTGAGACCGGGGGAGGAGACTCTGACTCCACAAATTGAGCATCATCTGGTTGAACCATAGTCGGAGGCAAAAACTCTTCCGGATTCGGAAAAAGAGCATCCATGACGTCGGAAAGAAACTGAGGCTGGAGCGTTTCCGTCAATGGCGGACTTTGGATGCGGAGTTTATTCCGTGCCGCACGATACGGGCGCCCCCAAGGATCGCAGTTTAAGCCATCCAGTAACTCACTATTCGCTTGCTTTTTTGCTCGACCAATCGCCAAACTTAGAGCCTCCCGAGAACCTCGGTAAGATTTATACAGCCTAGTCTCGAGTTCCTGATTTCGGTGGCGTAATCTATGGACCTGTGAGTATATTCTACGGGAATATATACAGGCCTCGCGGAGATCCGCCAACTCTCGGGACCACCAGTAGACCTCCCTTTTTGGGGGCCGCTTCCTCGTGCGAGGCATGGCTGTGTCACAAATAGCCGTCATAGCATTGCGAAACCGTTCGGCCTCAACATCGACTCCTTCAGTGGGAGGTGGTGAAGACATCCACGCCTGAACAATGGCTGCCTCCTCTAATAATTCTCTGTTGAGTTGGTTTATCGCCCATCGGGGAAATTGCCGACCACCAGAGTGGAAACTTGTTCCAGGACCCCGTGAAGAGGAGACATCCATACGGATATACAGGTGATCGGATAGGGTCTCTACACTCTCTAGGACCCGCCAACGCCGGGTGCGAGTAGCAATGGCAGGAGTAGCAAAAGAGAGGTCTACTATTGAACCCCCTTGGTGTCGGACGCACGTATTTGCAGCACCTCTGTTCAGAAGACAAAGGCCTGTAGCTGCCGCCCACTCTTCAACAGCTTCTCCCCTGACATCAGTCCTAGATGATCCCCATGCTGTGGATTTTGCGTTGAAGTCTCCCATGACCATAAGGTCGCCCGTCATCATCCGCCGTACCGAGGCCGCTAGTTGGTCAAGGAAGACCTCAAACTCAGCCAGGCTTCTGTTTGGGGAGAAATATACTCCGAAGATTGTAATGTCTCTCCAAGTAGCCGCAACGTACCCAGATCCCCTCTGCCTCACCGAGAGGGACGCCGTGGTGCTGATGATGGCAACGGAATCATTTAGGTCACCTGCCCAGTTAGGGCGAGGAGAGACAAAGTATGGCTCCGCTACCACGGCCACACCAATCGACCACTCCGCCATAATTTGCAGAAGCAAATCCTGCGCACGAGCGCAGTGGTTCAGATTCGTCTGAAGTAAGCAATGACAACGGTCTGGGTCCATAATTATTCCGCGATCATCGACTCCTGTGACGGCTCCGTTTGCACCGCATTGGACGCGGCCAAGACCGAAGCTGTTATCCCTCTCTTTTCGGAGCGGACTGGGGCTTTACAGTGCTTCCCCCCCACGGCATGGTTGGCAGGCAACTTTGCCGCTTCGCACACTGGGCAGTGAGGATCAGCAGAGCACGAGGCTGCCAGGTGTCCCGGTTTACCGCAGCGAAAACAGAGCCCACTGAAGTTAACGTTGGAAGTACACCTCTGTTGCGCTTGTCCTGTTCCCAAACACCTAAAACACCTCATAGGCCGAGTCTCCAAGACCTGTACTCTTGCAGAGCTCCAACCGACAAGGAGTCGGCCAGCATCAGCCAATTCCTTCGCAGGCACAACTGGGCACTGTACCCAGACGGAACCTACCCCTCCCGGGCCAAGACGGATTGGACCAACTCGGACTGAGTTTGTAGGACAGCCGGTCTTTCGACCAATTGCCTCCTGCACGTCTGTCATAGTGACGGAATCGTCGAGGCCACTAATGCGCAGTTCAGCAGCCTTCGTGGGTCTGGAGACTTTGACGTCCTCCGCAAAGATCCCTCGCAGCTTTTCCGCAATGCGATCTGCCCCAGCAGCGCCTTCAGACCCTGGAAACTCCAACAGACGGGCCCCAGTTGCAGCCTGTCGAAACCTGATGTCAGTGATCCCGAGTTCTACCAAGTCTACACTCTGTCTGGCCTTCGCCATTATAGCTGCATACGTTAGCCCCCTCTCTGCTGCTTCAGGCTGCAGTGTTAAAACAAGTGCAGCTGACTTAGGCACACGGCGTTTGCGCTTCTTTTTCTTTTTCTTCGATGTAGAAGTCGCCTTAACTCCTTGATTGGCAGAATCCGCAGTGTCCTTTTTCCTCTTCTTTCTTTTTGTGACTGTCTGCCAACCATCACGGGTAAATGTCAAATTTGGGTCAGAAGCATGCGCAACTAGCGCGGGGCCATCCAGAATTGGAGCAGATTGCTGCGTGCTGGCCGCTTGGGATGTCTCTTGAGAGGCCATTGAAGGCCGCGGCGACCTTCTGCCAGTATTGCTAGAACCTTCAGTCGCACCCTTTTGTTTCGCTGCTAATGGTGGACGAATATTCTTCGCTGGCAGAAGACGGTCCTCGATCCCAGCGAACCGAGCGTCCAACATTTTCCCAATTTGAGAAACCACAGCACGAACCAGTTCATCCTCGGAGGACCTCTCCGGTACTGGAGCGCGCACTGGTTGCGGCTGTGGTGGTGGCTGTGGCGGTGGTTTGCTCTGCGGATTTATAAAGCGAACCTCCTCCTGAATTGCCTCTACCTCTTTGCGGAGGGCTCCTATCTCCTTCCGCAACCTGTCATTCTCCAACTGAAGTCTGCGAGTTTCCTCGTTAGAGCTTCTGCTGGCGAGCTCTTCTACCGTCACTTTGACGCGCTCTGCTGCCTCTCTGATAGCGCGATGGCTTTGGCCCTTGAGATTTTTGGATTTGCGCGTGGTGTCCAAAACCACCTGAATGTCTTGAAGAGCCATTTTCTCTAGAGCCTCTGCTGAGCCAGCAGAGCTCTCCTCTCTTGTAGGAGCAGACGTAGTCTCGACGCTAACAAGCGGCCTCACTTCCTCCGCCTCACTTGCGTCGGTGCTCATTTGACCTGTAAGTGACACATCTGACACACTTGGGCCATCTGACTCGCTTTCGCCACACGAGCCACGAGCCGTACCAGTTCTTGCAGATCGACCTCGTTTGGCACGGCGGGACCCTCTCCCTCTAGATGTCGTCGCCTTCGAAGGAACCTTTGCAGGCGGCAGCATTTCACTCGCGGCCGGTTCACGTGGCCGTTTTTGGCTTTCGCTCCTCCGAGAATTAGACGGTTGATCAGCAATAATATGCTGTGTGAATTCCAGTGATGCAGACGTGTTGGGAATAGACCCCAGTGACTCCACACCACAAGAAAGTGAGCCTCCCTGGCTCAATACGTTCGGATTGGATTGTAGGCGGTCGGTGCCCCCCCCAGAATACGAGGGGCTGACTGAACTAAGTTCAGTGAGGGATTCTCCGACTGCTGAACAGCCGGTACCCTCCTGGGGTAATATATTTTCTCGATTCGCCATTCATATAGTGCTGAACACAGCTTTGCCTTTGCTTTAACGGGGTGGGGTCCCCGTGTTGGATTTTTTGAGGGGTTATCTCCCCATGACCCTGCAGGCAGGGCCCCCGGTCCTCTCAATGAGGATTACGGGTCGAACCGAACGGTGATTTGCATCAAAACCATGTCTGCCAGCCACTACCGACTAACAGATTCGCCGCCCCTGCCTTCTCTCCTTCCAGTATCCTGCTTCCAAGACACTATCTTTTCCCCCTAGTCACTGGTTTACATCCACAGTCGTATCTGATGACAGACACATACCAGGAGCAAATACCCCCCTAAGTGACTGCACCCCCCCAAATTCACTCCAAGGAGCGAAATACAGAACATCCGATTACTCCGAGGGCCTGCCCCTCACGTCAGTCCTTAATGGACTCCGTCTCGTATCCTTCTTAGTCTGGTCTCTCCCTTTGAACCTTCCGGCATGAGTAGCTCTACCGGCATAGCCCCAAAGATCACTGAGACACACAAGCCCCACCACGGCAACAACGTAGGGATACACGGTGGGGAAGTGCGTCCTCCTAGACCAGCCTACCCTACATATACATACATAAGGGTCGAATACGACGACGAGGACGTCCTTTTTTCGATATTGGTTAAAAAGAAGTACTAGTTATTGTTTGTTTCTAACCGGGTCTATTATAATAATAATAATAATATTAATTTATTCGTTATAAAAAGGTTATTTGTAGTACATGAAGTGCTTAGAAAGTACAAACATAAAAAAAAACAAGGAACATGTTTTAATAAAACAACTTTTAACCGGATTAATCGCGTGTATTATTGGTTTTTGTTTTTCCTGACGTTTCGAAAACTTTGCAGCGTTCGTGGTCGCAGGAGGAGGTCCTCCAAGTTTTATTATAATGTGTAGTGATCGCGCAAACCTAAGATAATACTAAAGGAACATGTTGTACACACAAATTGTTGGGTGAAGCCCTGTTCTCCTAGCTAGATCACAAAGTAATCTGTGTTAAGGATGTGCATGGGTGACCATCATTTCATACCGAGACCCTCCGTGCGTCGGAGAGCACGTTAAGCCGGCGGTCCCGGTTGTTAAATTAAGATCTATGACAGCCGATAGGGTAGTCAGAAGCCTGAAAGTCTGACAACCAGTCATACCACGAGATATCGTGTTACCCAGAAACTGGGTTGTAGAGGTCAGATAGGCAGTCGCTCCATGTAAAATACTGGTATTAAACTGCATCCGGTTTGACTGGAAGCCGACCCCAATGTAATTGGGAAAAGGCTAGGCAGATATATTAATGATAACCAAATTTTTTATCGTTAGCCATATTATTACGAGTATGGTAAAGATCAACAGATTGTATGTGAGCAAATCCTATACAAAACAAATAAACCTCTTTCTGAACAGTAATAATACTCCTCCAGACCGTATTTCAGTACCGGCAGCCTATCTCCGAGGAGATTAACCAAGTACGCAGAAGATATTATAGTGCACAAGTGTATGCGCAAACACAGGTGCACTTCCTCTTCCTTCACTCTCATAGTCAGATGGGACGGGAATCCGACACGACCGGAGAGAGATCAGGCGCAGGACCGACGGCTTTATGTGCTCTCCGAAGTACGAGGGTGTCACACCACCAACTTCCTAACAGAAATTGCTGCTACTGAGAATATCCTAACAGAAAAACAACCAATTACTGTTTGCCCGACCTGGGAATCGAACCCAGAACCTCACGCTCACGCAGCCGCGCTTGCGACCACTAGACCAACGAGGCAGTCAGAACAGTATAAGGAAAACAAACGGATAAAATGTATCTTAATATAAATAAAGTTTGAAGGATAATGCAAATCATGGAACGCCTGGCATCCGGAACATCTGGTAGGGTTTAAGCATTATAATTATTTTGATGCAAATTAGAGTGTTGGGAATTTGATGGTGTTTATGTATCATAATGAAACAACTTTAAACCGGATTAGTCGCGTGTACTGTTGGTTTTGTTTTTTTCCGTTGTTTCAGATTGACCATAATATTATTTAGAGATGAGATACACTGTGCTTCGCTGCACTATTGCGCCAACTTAGTTCGCTGCGCCGGTTGGGTTGACTGGCTTCTACGAAAAGTATTAGCTCACAGCGCTCAAATGAGATAGATGCTGATTCCCGTTTATATGACGGACTCTGTGGTCAACACATCAGATCAGTGAGACGACCTCTCTCATTCATTCTGTCACTCAATCGCCGCACCAACGTAGTATGTTCGCTGCTCTACGCTGCTTGATGCCTGTGAGTGCGGGGTGCAGATGGCTTGAGGCGCGCTGTGCAGTTCTCTCAGCGTATTTACACGAATGTAACGAATAAACACGAAAAAATTGCCCGATTTTAAATATTTTTTCACGGATATAAAATCTCCATTTTTGTAAGGATAAGGCTGTACTGTGACAAAATAGCACGTGATATTTCTATCGGCAACATACAGAAGCCCCACGCATACACAAGAATTGAAAATTGAAAATTCGCATGAAAAGAAAAGTAATATTCGCAAAGAAAAATATCGCGTGATATACTTCGCACTGCAGCTTTAACCTTACGAATGTGCGATATACCTACTTAAAGATCGCGTAGTATTTTTCGCAATGCGGCCTACCGTGAACTAAATTGTCTTTACATTCGTACTATAAGCACCGAAAACAGTAATCGTTAGAGGCGTGTATACGTACAATTGGGACAGGTATCATGAACTCCTCTCACGGGAAATCAGAGGTATAGGTCAATAACGCTAGGAGTAGGCACACGTTTCACCTCTTAGAAAAAATACAGAGGCACAAAATCTAGACTAGTCTACAGGGAGAGAGCTGGAACTATTGTGTTTCATACCTACTTGCTACATATGTTTATTCAAAGTCCATTTCAAGAGTAGTACGTAGCCTAGTTCCAAAAAGATGTTCCATGAGGCGCTTGCCATAGTCGGTCTGTGGATGGGTGACCATCATTTCATACTGAGACCCCTCCTTGCCTCGGAAAGCACATTAAGCCCTCAGCCCTGTTAGTCAAATGAAGATCTATGACTGCTGTTACGAGTAGTCAGATAACTGTAAGTCTGACAATCAGTCTTACCACGAAATATCGTGTTATCCAAGCAACTGGATTGTTGAGGTCAGATAGGCAGTCGGTCTATACAAAATTAGGGTAATAAGCCGATCCCAACGTAATTAGGAAAAGGCTATGCTGGCTTATTTTACTTAAGTCAACAGATATGAAATAAGTACACTAATTTTAAGCTTAGTCTACTCCGTACCTCATTAAGTCCTACGGAATGTACTTACTTGAAGCTGATCAAAGCCAACTAGATTAAAGTAACTAAAATAAACCGGTAGATTTGGTAATTCTTGAAAAAAAACAATTTATATATTAATAATTCCGAAGTTTAATTATCTCGACCACGTAATCATAAATTTCTAATGGAAAGTAATTAAATTTTTTTTTCTCTATTTTTACGTTTAAGTAAATTAATACCAATAGTCTAGTTCATCTAGCTATCATGTGATAATTTATTATCGATATGAGCTGAGCTCAGCTCATGACTAAAGGCACCGTTCGAGTTCGAAACTAGTCGGGTAAATCCCGAAGAACGCACGTGAGTAATAACCGTTAAACAACAATTAATATGAAAGTGTCTCACGAAAGTTATTATAAGAAAATCGTGTGATAAGTTCATATCAAAAATATATAAAAAATGATTAATTTTGAATTGAATTTATATATATAAATTCCAATTTGATTTGTATAGAGTCTATAAATCATTATGATACAGACAGACGTGTTGCTAGGAAGTTTGTTGCGCCGCTTCTTCTTTCCAGCTAAAACACTAGGAAGCGGTGAAGGGTGGGCTTTTTTGGGGGCTGTCTTAATGTTTGTCGGTCAAAAAGTCGCAAATTTTTAACCTAATGTGAATAAATAAATGTTGATATTATTTTCATGGAAGTCGTTTTGTAGTTCACCCATTGACCTCGCTGTCATATTTTAATTTGTTAGTGAGTCATGATTGAACAACCGAGAAACAATCTTCTTTTTATCGCGTGGTTGATGTACAACCTAATGTCAGCTTTGAACCATCCATAAGCCTGTCACATGGCTTTACACATCATCGAACATATCTCAGGTGTGCTGGTTACCTCACGATGGTTTCATTCACTGCTAGAAGTTCTGTGCGTATTATAAATTCATTATCACTAAGATGATGAATTAATAATACGAACAGAACTTTAAAAAGTCAGTTTGTTCTTTGACTTGCCAAGCCAACGGTCATACTATAAATATGTCGCAGATGGATAGTAGAATCCGCTTTTTTACAAAACTGCTAGCTGATATACAAAACAGTACTTATATAAAACAGCTGAACAACGTTCAGCTGGATTGCCATTGCGATACGTATAATAAAACTGTTACTCACGTTTAGACGTGATGCAGAATGACATATCTACAGTCGGACAGATTTGTTTATTGTATGGGTATATAAAATAGATAGTCATCACTGAAGTAAAAAAAAGATACTGTATTTTGATTTGTCTTTCCGTTGCTGGGTCGACGGAGCCCCGCTTTGCGGCGCTCCTATTTTTGTGTCTGTAAGATTAGAAAAAACATAAACACGAAGAATCCTCTTCGAACCTAACCTGTCCGTGTCGGGGTACACGAAACTCCCGAGCTCGCTTCGCTCGCTCATGGATCAATTTAATGTATTTTCTTTCATAATCCCGATATATCGTCGACTATTATAATGGTTTAGTAAAAAAAAGAAGATGATTCATCTTTTTTTTGTTACAAACTTAAAGTAATAGAAAGTTGAGTTATTATTGTTAAGACACATGGAGCCATACGCGACAAAATTTCGAACTAAAATCAACAATCAGACAGTTCATTTCACACTGTTTTACAATCTCTGATCTAACGATCACCGTTGACCCGTTGCATTGATAAACGCAACACGTTCATACAATTCTGCGTGTTATAGTTCAGTAGTTACGTAAAACCGCTAAACGTCCTTCAGCTGTTTTTCATAACAGTACTATTTTGTACATCAGCTAGCAGTTTTGTAAAACAGCTGATTCTACAATCCATCTGCGACGCGACATATATATCACTGCTTGGTAAGAGTAAACCTTACAATAAAAACAAAATTGCTACACTAACAAAATAACCGTGGCAATTGAAATAGCCATTATCGTATCGAAAACTATGTGCAAACAAAAACTACTTGGTCAACTCCTGGGAAATCAGGGTGAGCTGGCCGTGTTAGGCAAGTTCACCACTTAGCAAATCAATTGGAATGGATTGTTTACCACATTGGGGAATTCGCAAGTGTGTATCACTCGTCTGGAAACGAATGAAGGACTTTGCTGTACATATTCAATTTAGTGTGATGTGTCTGTGAGTAGTGTTGTATGGCCTATATGTTATTTTTGTGAAAGGTTTGCGAATGTAAGGTTTGTGTTTGAAGGTTTATAAAGCTGCTTCTACATAGTGTTAAGGCTGTTGGAAACCTATCCCTGGTGTTGAAGCAATACAATATTGAGGAAAGCTATTGTCGATAAATGCAGCGCAGCTGAGTTTGTGATCCGAGTTAATATGTCCATTCATCTTAATTTTGTTACATGCATAGTAATCTGTTGGCTCATTAATTACCAGAAACAATAGATTTTTATTCTAATGCAGTATAATTGTGTTCCTATCAAAAGAGAAAGACGACGTGCTTCGCGATCTGCATCTGAAAAAAACCTTATAGTTAATTAATAATAATATATTTAAGCTTCTAACATGATATGTAAACATAGATTAATTAACTAAATAATGATGTTAATAATAAATGTGTTAATACCCAAGAGCCTCGATAAACATCTTAGGAGGCTCTCATTAGGCAGCTGGGTCACGGCACGAATTGTCAGGTGGTTTCTCTCGCTGGAGTCCTAACCACCGGTGGCTTGGACCCTGTTCCCGACACCGGTGGCATACTGTTTTTTATATTTTTAAATATATTTTGCATTCTTGTTTATTTAATATTTATTTAGAACTATAATTAATGTGTATTTTAAGACAAATTAAGTTAATAATAATATGAGTAACAACATTGTTCTTACCTGTAAGTATACCTAATTAGTTACCGCCAATCATTTTATAATAAGCAGCTAGTGTTTCTGGTCGCCGCCGCTCATGCATTACGCATCTATGTTAGTAAAATTTGTTTTCGTGCATCGACAAATATTTCGACTTATACCGTGTTCTCATTGAACTTTCGCCACACCATGCACATCAGTATCATCACACATGATTGGCGTCTGGTTTTCAAACAGTTTTCGGCAGAGACATCTGTCACGATTCTGACACGCCAATTTCGCTTCATCCTTCTTCATGATGTTTATGTTGCATATAAAAAGCATTTTTTTTAAGAACATCTGCAATTTTATCAAGCTGTCGTATTTATTAAAATAATAGGGTTTAAGTTAACTTGATTAATTAAAAAATGGCCTTAATAAATTAACAGCCGAACTGTCCGGAATACCAACCAACAAATGACCAAGCCACAAAATCTTGATAGTGATCAAGCCAAGGGGTAGAGTTAAGGGGTCGTTACTGGCCCGCTGCTAGTCCTTGCGTAGCCTTCTCTCAATATCTTTGAGGTCAGCTGCCAGACTAACTGGATACAGCTTAATACCGGTATTTTACATCAAGCGACTGCCTATCTGACCTCCACAACTTAGTTACAGGGTAACACGATATCTCGTGGTAAGACTGGTTGTCAAAGGTAGGCTGACTACCCGTAATGGCTGGCATAGACCTTATCTTGACACTTGAAACCAGTTGAATGTGCTTTCCAAGGCACGGAGGGATTTTGATATGAAAGGACGATCACCTGTAGCGACATCTATCTCGCTACATGAATACTACGCGCATAACAGATGACGTCAAGAATCCTGCGTCGCGCAAGCAGAGTTTAGCGACATAACTAAAGGGAGGATCCTCGAAGCAGGCGGGTGATATTGCACTAAACATCAAGCCATTTGGGTCGTGACTAGGTGACAGCCAAACATATCGATCAATCGAGGTTATACTACCGAGGTTGTCATTTGGATGGGTGTATGGAGGAACGAGGTGTGGTGTTCCTCCATCGAAAAGGGAGGATATATATACATATATACGAACAGTCGACTCTAACCGTTAGGCCGTGGCCCGCCAGGCAATATCACCCGCTTGCTTCGAGGATCCTCCCTTTTCAATGGAGGAACACCACACCTCGTTCCTCCATACATCCGTCCAAATACCAACCTCGGTAGTTTAACCTCTATTGATCGATATGGTTGGCTGTCACCTAGTCACGACCCAAATGGCTTCATGTTTAGTATTGACACACAATTGTAGAAAGTTTTGCACGTATGAACCGGTCACCGGTGTGCAAAGAAAATATTGACTCCCGGAAAGGTTCTATTATTGGGTAAACTCGGCAAGTTACCCTGTCAGTCTGTTAGAACGAGGGTTGTTAAAACATGACTAAGGGGTCTTGTAACACCCACACTAAGATTGAACAAGATGAAATTATTAATTGCTAGCTGATGCCCGCTGCTTTGCCCGCGTGGATGTCGGTTATCGCGACCAAAAGTAATAATGAAATTTTGATCTGGTTCCCGCTTTCCAATTATCGCTTTATAGTTGCCCATTTTTAAAGTATTAAAATGGATATTGTATGTTATCCTTAACAGATAGACATATGCCATCGCGGACTTTTCTGTAGACCTATATAAGATACATAATTACACAATACATCATTTTGTTAAAAGTCAAAGGGTTAAGGCAGCGTTTTCATTGAAAGCTTTTTTTTCAGACGGCTTTTTTTACTGACACCTCCAACAAATATCATCATATTTTAGTCATTGTACACAAAAACTTGTCAAATTATGTACTAAAACCGTCATCGATAGTATATAGTATATGGTGTAGTAGTTTTGGTTTGTTTGGTTAGTGTACAGATAGACAGACACACGCGGCGGAGGACTTTGTTTTATAATAATGTTAGTGATGGTTATTACTCACGTGCATTCTTCGCGATTGCCCGACTAGTTTCACTCGAACGGAATCCCTAGTCATGAGCTGTGCCCGCGACTGAAATTAATTGAAAAGCAGGCCTGTAATGTGTATTTTTTTCACACTATTATAGCGTGGTAGTATAGATTGGATTGCTTTTACACTATTTTGCGCAAAACATTGCGCGTCCTTGCTCTGCAGAGTCCGGGCCAGCCCCAATTGTGTCATGGCTATGATAACGGGCCGTCTGGATTCTCTATACATGAACCACTGGTTTGCGGTTCACGTTGAAAGAAATCAGCTTAAACCTAGATCCTAGAAAATCTGTTAAGCTAGTTTACTAATATAATAATACATATCATATATAATTATATTTTTTAATACATGTTGAGGCCATGTAATGCCTATATTAATTTCTATTTTTCAAAGAAACATTGAAAAAATAATAGACAAGAACGGGGCTTGAACCCGCGACCTTTGACGTTCCGTGTCATCACTCTACCATCTGAGCTACCTTGTCGTGTTCAAACCTATTGAATTTTCAATCCTCTTTGTATACGTCTTAAGGAGACGCCTGGTGATATTTATCTAGTAATCATTACAGATTTGCTAAACTCAGCGTTACCACTTTACAGTTGTAAATCGCCGAACAACATCCCAATCCTTTATAAATCATATATAATTATATTTTTTAATACATGTTGAGGCCATGTAATGCCTATATTAATTTATATTTTTCAAAGAAACATTGAAAAAATAATAGACAAGAACGGGGCTTGAACCCGCGACCTTTGACGTTCCGTGTCATCACTCTACCAACTGAGCTACCTTGTCGTGTTCAAACCTATTGAATTTTCAATCCTCTTTGTATACGTCTTAAGGAGACGCCTGGTGATATTTATCTAGTAATCATTACAGATTTGCTAAACTTAGCGTTACCACTTTACAGTTGTAAATCGCCGAACAACATCCCAATCCTTTATAAATCATATATAATTATATTTTTTAATACATGTTGAGGCCATGTAATGCCTATATTAATTTCTATTTTTCAAAGAAACATTGAAAAAATAATAGACAAGAACGGGGCTTGAACCCGCGACCTTTGACGTTCCGTGTCATCACTCTACCAACTGAGCTACCTTGTCGTGTTCAAACCTATTGAATTTTCAATCCTCTTTGTATACGTCTTAAGGAGACGCCTGGTGATATTTATCTAGTAATCATTACAGATTTGCTAAACTCAGCGTTACCACTTTACAGTTGTAAATCGCCGAACAACATCCCAATCCTTTATAAATCATATATAATTATATTTTTTAATACATGTTGAGGCCATGTAATGCCTATATTAATTTATATTTTTCAAAGAAACATTGAAAAAATAATAGACAAGAACGGGGCTTGAACCCGCGACCTTTGACGTTCCGTGTCATCACTCTACCAACTGAGCTACCTTGTCGTGTTCAAACCTATTGAATTTTCAATCCTCTTTGTATACGTCTTAAGGAGACGCCTGGTGATATTTATCTAGTAATCATAACAGATTTGCTAAACTCAGCGTTACCACTTTACAGTTGTAAATCGCCGAACAATTATAAAGGATTGGGATGTTGTTCGGCGATTTACAACTGTAAAGTGGTAACGCTGAGTTTAGCAAATCTGTAATGATTACTAGATAAATATCACCAGGCGTCTCCTTAAGACGTATACAAAGAGGATTGAAAATTCAATAGGTTTGAACACGACAAGGTAGCTCAGTTGGTAGAGTGATGACACGGAACGTCAAAGGTCGCGGGTTCAAGCCCCGTTCTTGTCTATTATTTTTTTCAATGTTTCTTTGAAAAATAGAAATTAATATAGGCATTACATGGCCTCAACATGTATTAAAAAATATTAAATATAATTATATATGATTTATAAAGGATTGGGATGTTGTTCGGCGATTTACAACTGTAAAGTGGTAACGCTGAGTTTAGTAAATCTGTAAATGATTACTAGATAAATATCACCAGGCCTCTCCTTAAGACGTATACAAAGAGGATTGAAAATTCAATAGGTTTGAACACGACAAGGTAGCTCAGTTGGTAGAGTGATGACACGGAACGTCAAAGGTCGCGGGTTCAAGCCCCGTTCTTGTCTATTATTTTTTCAATGTTTCTTTGAAAAATAGAAATTAATAATACATAGTTCCTACTTACTAACACACCATGGGTTCTGTTACCTGAATAAAGAATTTATATTAATTGAATAATAGCGACTATATTACTATATTTTAAATCTATATATTTAATCTTGTAGGTACTATCCTATGTTACCCGGGATAATGTATGGATTCTAACGAAATCCCATATATCTAAATCGGTTCAGGCGTTTAGAAGTTATGGTGGAATAAAGAATCTCACATACATACATACATACATACATGAACCCTAAAATCATTACACCACTTTTTTTGGAAAGTTGTAATTTGTTAATTTATTTTAATTTAAATGTATTCCTGCTGATAACTTTGAGATGCCTCATTCATGTAGTGGTCGTAAGTGCAGCTGCTGAGCATGAGGTCCCCGGTTTGATTCCTGTATCAGGCAAAGTATTAATTCTCGTGAAAGGAAATTCACAGTAGCAGCTCAATTGTTGGAGTTTTGCACAGTTGATGGCAATAGACTCACCGTAGGAGGATTCACAAGACATACTTACAATCACGCCTGTTTCCCATTTGGGATAGACAGAGACTATCGATTTCCAGTTGCTACTCAGAGCAATGGCACGGTCCGGTGTCTTGGAACAAGCTTCGCTCTAAAGTTACAATATTAAATGGAAAAAGCTTCGCTCGCTATCTCTTTCACAAAGTTTTCGGAAACAAAATTAATATAGACTAATTATACTGCCTCGTTGGTCTAGTGGTCGCAAGCGCGACTGCTGAGCATGAGATCCTGGGTTCGATTGCCGGGTCAGTGTTATTGAGCTTTTCTATTAGAAAATTCTCGATAGCAGCCCGGAGTTTGGAATTGTGCCTCGCAGATGGCAATAAGCTCACCACCTATTACATGGGACTTAATAACAGTATTGGTATATGTATGTATAAAATGCCACAGTATAATGTGGGTGTACAACTATGTGCACCTCTGCCCAACCCTTCGGTGTATATAGGCGTGATGCTGCATGTTAGTTAAAATTATAAGTGTTTGTAGCAAAATTTTATATTTATTTATTATTCTTCCTCAGATACGAGACGTACAAGGCGACGTTGAAAAAGATCCCTGCCACGAGGCTCTCCCGCCTCACCGAAGCCCTCGCCAACTACGATCCCGTCCTCAACGAATACTTCTTCGATAGACACCCTGGCGTCTTCGCGCAGATCCTCAATTATTACAGGTATTTTTCTTAAATGAATGATTATCTCACTTTTAATATTTTTGGCGCGTGATAGAGAGAATTTTGTTGGTCTAGAGGTAATATTATATGATAGAAGAATCTAATTCTATCACTATATGTTAAATAGTTTTTATATCAATTATTGTTCACTGGTTCATACTCACGTGCATTTTTCGGGATTGCCCGACTAGATTCGGACTCGAACGGAGCCCTTAGTCATGAGCTGAGCCTAAGGCGATGTCGCGAGTCAAACTGTCTGCACTGTGAAGACTAGTCGCGCAATCTCTAAAAATGCACGTGAGTAGTAACCGGTGAACAATAATTAATATGAATACGTCTCACGAAAGTTATTATACATTAATGATATCATAATGCGTTGAGAGTTTTTTTTAATTTTTGGATTACATTGGTTACTTGCCAAGTCTACCGTCGTCGAAGATTAAATCAGTTGCTGGAATTTTACTAGAAACATCTTTAAAGCTTATCAGAATGTTAAATACAAAATTTTACAATTTATAAATACTACGACCGGGTCAATGAACCTTCGCCTTTTTTTTTTTGGAAGTCCATCATGGGCGTTCAGCCCCGGACTCGTTCCGACTAAAACCGCCTCTAACCTTTATCGGGTTCCGGGATCATAGCTTTATTCACCGCAGTCGGGCAGATTATGATCCGTCAATAGCGTCAACAGATCCCATCATTTCAGCTGGCCGGCCACAATTGGCCTGCACAGACACGTATGAAACACGCGCAGTTGTTGCACGCAACTGTCTTGGGCCTATTGCTGGTCGGGCAACGATTTGCCAAAGTCCATTGCTCTTATGCTACGGCTCATGGTGGCCGGAGATCATTAAGCGCTCTCGGCGTTTGGCACGTGTTTATTATGATAGTAATTTAAGGTTTCTAACACTTATGGTATGTACCTTGAACTAAAGTTTGAAATACCGCGACTATGACATATTTATTTCGTTTTCATAATATTTTCAGATCGTCACATTTTCACTACTACTGTGCTATTGTCAGCAAAAAACCTCAAAGAAACATTGAAAAAATAATAAACAAGTCCTTAAGACGTATACAAAGAGGATTGAAAATTCAATAGGTTTGAACAAGACAAGGTAGCTCAGTTGGTAGAGTGATGACACGGAACGTCAAAGGTCGCGGGTTCAAGCCCCGGTCTTGTCTATTATTTTCTCAATGTTTCTTTGAAAAATAGATATTAATATAGGCATTACATGGCCTCAACATGTATTAAAAACTATAATTATATATAATTTATAAAGGATTGGGATGTTGTTCGGCGATTTACAACTGAAAAGTGGTAACGCTGAGTTTAGTGGATCTGTAAATGATTGCTAGATAAATATCACCAGGCGTCTCCTTAAGACGTATACAAAGAGGATTGAAAATTCAATAGGTTTGAACACGACAAGGTAGGTCAGTTGGTAGAGTGATGACACGGAACGTCAAAGTCGCGGGTTCAAGCCCCGTTCTTGTCTATTATTTTTTCAATGTTTCTTTGAAAAATAGAAATTAATATAGGCATTACATGGCCTCAACATGTATTAAAAACTATAATTATATATAATTTATAAAGGATTGGGATGTTGTTCGGCGATTTACAACTGAAAAGTGGTAACGCTGAGTTTAGTGGATCTGTAAATGATTGCTAGATAAATATCACCAGGCGTCTCCTTAAGACGTATACAAAGAGGATTGAAAATTCAATAGGTTTGAACACGACAAGGTAGCTCAGTTGGTAGAGTGATGACACGGAACGTCAAAGGTCGCGGGTTCAAGCCCCGTTCTCGTCTATTATTTTTTCAATGTTTCTTTGAAAAATAGAAATTAATATAGGCATTACATGGCCTCAACATGTATTAAAAACTATAAGTATATATAATAGATGGATTAAGCGTGTTGTAAGGTCATTTATAAACAGTAAAAAGAAAAAGGGTCCCAGCACACTGCCCTGAGGAACTCCGTGTTTAAATATTTGAACGTGTGATTTATTTTTGGGCGTGTTCATTGTATAATATAATAAAAACTTTTTCTTTTGGTTCCTTTGCTGGTTGTTGGTGGTCTTCTATTGCTTTATACCATTTGGACTGTTTCAAAAATAGCGTTTCGAATATTAAACAGTACTGCAGTGACCGGCTGCCTTCTATCGACCTGGACTATTTTTATTTCATGTGTATGGAAAGTAATCGCATATACTGAACGTATTAAATCCGAAAACTTGTTCGTTTGTTTGTTACTTTTTAACATATAGAACATCAAGCCTGTATTTACCAGAAATATAGCCAAGGGTGTAAATGTTATACACCAACATTTCATCCATGCTGTTATTAAGTCCCATGTAATAGGTCTCTCTCTCTCTCATCGTGTGGTCGATGAACAAGCTATTGTCAGAATTTAAAAAGCCCGTAGGCCTCTGACACGGTTTTACACGCCATCGAGAACATCTCTCAGGTGTGCCAGTTTCCTCATGATGTTTTCCTTCACCGTTTTAAGTAAGTGATAATCAATTTATAATACGCACATGATTTCGAAAAGTCTGTGGTAATCCTTGGATTCTTACTTGCGACCTTTGACTTGTCAGCGGTCATACCACTTATCACTGCTGTAATAGGAACAGCCATGTCATCTGCCGTGCACAATTCTAAATTCCCAACTGCTACTCAAAAATTTTAACAAACCTACAAATAATATATCTGACCCAAGAATCAAGACCTGATGCTCAGCTACCGCGCTAGCAATCATTACACCAATGATGCAAGTACCCTTAACTACAAAACCGTTTTAAACAAAATTTGGCTCAGAGAAATATTGTCTTAACAAATTCAAGGCTGGAGTGAATAGATTTCTTCTGGACCTACGTGCTCCATCCTCGGCTACACTACCGGCCGGTTGCATCAGGCGAGTTGTTGGTCAAATGTAGATTCATTTTCAATATAAAAAACAAAGCATATACATGACCCAGATATAGCGGATAGTTACTTTAGGTGGCGAAAAATTTCTTAATATTTCAAGAAGAAATGATATTGACCAATTTGAGTCTCATGCCATACACGGCGATTGTTTAAATACTATATCTACTTTGCTGACTGTCATGGTCTTATTATGAAAGTGTCGTTTTGGTACTTATTATCTTTTCATTACGGTAGCGTTAAATTCATAAACAAACCTGAGTGGCGGAAGCTACTTTCATAGAAATTCAATGTTCTACTCGTGAACCATAGATTAATTCAATTTTTATTGCCAGAAATAAAATAACACAATAGTTATTTAGCATTCAGTTTGTGTTTTGATGAATACTCGTATGTCGCTTCAATTCTGTGCTCAAAATTAAATATCAACATTGGAAAATTTGCGAGTTTTAAATGTTTTTGTTGTAGCATTTCGGTAGTTCTAAACCTGTAATGTTAGGGTGTGAATTATGACTAAGTTTTTTCTTTATTATTGCTTATACACCTTTGAGCCGGAACTTGTATTTGTAGGCCTTACAAAGTTTCTTTTTTTTTCTACATAGGCAAACTGATGCACAGAAGCCGACCACTCGGTCATTGTATCAACCGTACCATTCAGTATCGGCTCGCGACCTATGACATTTGAATTCAATAATGGCATCTGTGAAGTGTGGAAGAACAACAGGACATCTCTGTGAATCTATCATCATCTATCTGACATTTAGCTACTTCCACAATATTGAGGGTAGTCATGTAATTACCTATGCACCGCTCGCACCCACTAATATATACCCATACGTAAGCGGTGAAAAATTACAACTACCACTTCACTACACATGTTTCGCTCCCCTCCACCCTACACAGGACCTCATAAGGAGCTATTAGATCGTGCAGTGACACGGTGGCGCTAATTTTGGGCTAACACATGAATGTATTCAACACTGCAAATAGTGTTTGTTGATTGAGGCAAAATTCCCTGTGATCGTTCAATACAGCAGCAATTTGAAAGCCAATACCCTAACTTTAAAGTCCAATACAACGATAATTAAAAACAAAAAACAAACACACCAATCACAGCCCGCATAGCCAAAGTTAAATTAATCGTGTTCACGAATACTTTCTACTCTCCATTTTATTTAGAACTTTGATTAATGTTTGAACAAAATGGTTGATCCACATTTTCGATGCGAACTGGCTAACGCGCCAGTGTTTTGTTGAATAGCATCATGCCTCTATTACGAGAAGGATTAATAGAGTACTGTTGTGCACCAATTGTTTTTGTCAAAAATGGTTCTACGTTTGGCTACCAACTTGCCTGATGATAAGAGACGGTGTGGCCGAGGATAGAGCACGTAGTAGATCTAGAAGAAATCTATTCACTCTAGCCTTAAATATGCCTTGACTGGTCTGGTCTGCTGACTTGGTCTCGTGGTCGCAAGCGCGGCTGCTGAGCGTGAGGTCTTGAGTTCGATTCCCAGGTCGGGCAAAGTGTTATTGAATGTTTCTCTTAGGAAATTCTCAGTAGCAGCCTGGAGTCCGGAAGTTGGTGGTGTGACACCCCCATGCTTCGGAGAGCACGTAAAGCCGTCGGTCCTGCTCCTAATCTCTCTCTGGTCGTGTCGGATTTCCGTCCCATCGGAATATGAGAGTTAAGGAAGAGGAAGTGCACCTGTGTTTGCGCATACACTTGTGCAGTATAATATCTCCTGCGTACTTGGCTAATCTCAGTGGAGATAGGCCGCCGTGACTGAAATACGGTCGGAAGAAGCATTATGTCTAGATTGTATTCTCAGAAAATACAGAAGATGGCTGGGATTTCCACATTGGCAGTACGTATCATGAACGTCGAACCGAATCGTTGCGGGCAATATTTCTGAATTTCTACGCGGAAGGGGTGTGTGTCGTCCTTCTTTGATGAATGTTTGAACAAAGTGGTTTTTCCAGTTTCCAATGTGAGCTGGCTATCGGTCCAATGATTTGTGTAGACTATTAAATCGCCTTACAATAACATGTGGCGTTTAAATCCGATACCCATGTATTTTAGTAACAGATGCTGGGTATTGGTTTACTATGAAAAGTTTAAGATAATAAATACTATAAAATAAGATTTAAAGTCGTAATTAACATAAATATTAAAGAAAGAAAGAAAGAAAATAAGAAAGAAAAAAGAAAGAAAGAAAGAAAATATTAATTTTAGTCTCTTAAAATAAAAAAGCTCTCCGAAGCAAGGGGGTGTCTACTAAAAATACAACTCCGGGCTGCTACTAAAAATTTCCTGACAGAAAACCTAATGACACTACCTGACCCGGACACCGGCATCAGCAGCTTGCTTGCGGGCAGTAGACTAATGAGGCAGACTTACCATATAAATTTAATACCTTACTGTCCTACTCCATATAGTATAATAACTGGTGCCCTTGACTTCTTCTGCGTGACAAACGGTAGCCTATGTCCTCCTCCAAGCTCTAATCTATCTCCTTGCCAAATTTCTTTCCGATCCGTTCAGCTGTTTAGTCGTGAAAAGGTAACAAAACATTTATTGTCGTTATCGTTTATTGCGAAAATGGGTAAATCTGATAACATAATTATATAAATTGTTCGCCCCATAATCCGCCTAAAAGCATGCAATTTTACAGGTATTTGTATGTACAGGTTGTGCATTACTAATAATTATATAAATCTGATAAATAAATACAACAATAACTCCATCAAGAATAATAAATGTCAGGAAATGCTATAGTTGTACAAGTCAATTAAGAATGCCTATATATCAAACAATAATAATAAAAAATATAAGTCAATCAATCAATTAAGTGTCGTGGTGGCCAAGTGGTTACGGTCCCGCCTCCTGAGCCACAGGTTGTGGGTTCAAACCTGGCATGTACCAATGTGACTTTTTCAATGTCATATGTACTTTCTTAGTTAATCTAAGACATCACAGATATACGGCGAAGGAAAACATCGTGAGGAAACCTGGACTTGGTAGACTGAAATCGCCAACCCGCAGTGAGCTAGCGTGGTGATCAAGCTCGTGCCTTCTCTGTATGAGAAGAGGCCCTTTGCCCTGCAGTGGGACAGTTATAGGCTGGTTTTTTTTTTACGTCAATAAATAATGTGAACAATATGTTATCTCTTATAATAGATTGCTTGTCATTTATAAATTCGTTTACACTGCATTAGGCTTTTTACACAAGAAATTGTTTAACTTTATGTTTAAATACATTGACGGTCATACTTTATAATAATTCCTTTGGTAGGCGATTATATATAGAGTACACTATTGTGCCTCGTTGGTCTAGCGGTCCCAAACGCGACAGCTGAGCATGAGGTCTCGGGTTCGATTCCCGGGTCGGGCAAAGTGTTAATGAGTTTTTCTATTAGAAAATTCTTAGTAGCATCCCGGAGTTTGGAATTGTGCCCCGAAGATGGCAATAGGCTCACCACCTATTACATGGGACTTCATAATAGCATTGGTGAAATGTGGGTGTACAGTAGAAGTGTGTACACCTCTGCCTACCCCTTCGGGGAATACAGGCGTGATGCTATGTTATGTTATGTTATGTTTACACTATTGGTCATCAATGCACTTTTGTGTTGAGGATAGTAAACTTTCAAAATGTGATTGCTTTTATAATTTTCATAGATCGATAAGTTAGACCTGAATATCACCAACTTGTACATATACAGACACGGCAATAATAATTATTGTTCACCGGTTACTACTCACTGGAACAATAATTAATTAATATGAATATGCCTCACGAAAGTTATTATACAGACACGGTAATGTTAAAAACAATAATTTCCTGGAGCACGGTCTAGAACGGGCTATTTTCGCATTTATAATATTACTATGGACTAAAGTTACACACTTCCACTGTATTAATGGGGGTAGGCCTTCACAATTTATGGTTTCAAAACATCCCTTAACGTCCCATATACCTACATACTTATAAAATTTTATCGCTGCTATAGCCATTTGGAGTTACAACAATTCCATTTCTAAATTTTCTTGGGTTCTCAAGCATTAGTGGTGGCCAAGTTAAGCTACAAATTACTTTAGGTATATAATTTAATGTAAATAATAGCCGCACGGATCGACTGATCGAGGTTAAGCTGCACTTGCCGCGGTTGCTCTGTAGATGGGTGACCATAATTTCATATTAAGACCTCCCCTTGTCTCGGAGAGCTTGTTAAACTATCCTGGATGTCAAAATAAAATCTATGAGAGCCGCTACGGGTAGTCCGATGCCTGAAAGTCTGACAACCAGTCCCTACCACAAGATATCGTGATACCTAATAACTGGGTTGTGGAGGTCAGATAGGCAGTCGCCTCATGTGAAATACTGGTACTAAGCTATATTTTGGTAGACTAGAATTCAACCCCAATGTAACTGGGAAAAGGCTAGACAGGTATATAAGCGCTTTTGGCTTGAAACGAAGGTGAGACATTCACAGGCCGACAGCGGCAAGCGCAACTTATGTCAATAGTAGTAATTGATAACAAAGCTACATTCTCGCATCAACGCTCGCCGCGCACGGACGTGTTACTCCGCGTAACTCGACTGTGTTGTGTCAGTGATCGTTGTCGCTACGCTCTGCCGTAGCATTCTCCGTAGCTACCTGCTAGCTACGCCACTATTAATCAAAAGTTGCCTCTTTCGAGGCGGCGGCTGATATCTGTCTTTTTCAAAGTACAGTCAAAAACGTGTGTTGTGTAAATTCCCCTTCTGGGAAAATCCACAGTTTCGTGGTTCTCGGTGGAAACCTCACGGTGTCAACGAAACCGAGAGGGTGTGGACCCGATACACCCAGCTGAAGCCCCTTCAGGGTTAAGCTATAAATCGGACGGGAGCTAGAACAACCGGCCTTGGGGGATCTCCTAGTCGACTCTAGCTCTGTTTTCCCTTACAGCAACACACCTAGTGTCGGTCGGGTGTGTACACCCTTCGCACTAGACTGGTTCAGGGCCCCGTACGCACATTAAGACTGGCGACGGGTAAAAATCAAGCTTAGGGCTCACCATTAGGTCACTCACCTCCCTGCCTATACCCGGCGGGGAGGGTTACGCATCCCCGGGCTATCCTCCCGGGGAGTTAGGCCTGTTAGGCGAAAATTAGAGTTATAGTGATAATAGTTAAATTCATTTCTTTTTAATATGGACGCGCTCCTCGCGTTCATAAAAATCCTCGTAAAGGACCCCGACATTCAACGTCGGTATGGTACCCAAATCGCTGATTTACAGCATGCCAACCCCGCAATGACTTGCGTAGATAGCCCTCGCTCTCCGCCGCCCGCTGAAAAAGGTATCCTTCTCTCTATGCCCACCGTAGACCCGTTAGTACAGGCTCCCTCTACTTCGGCCATCGCGCCTCCTACGACCACCGTCACTGTCTCGGAAGACATGGACGTGTGCGTCAACCCCTCTCCCTGTCTCTCGGATGCCTCCGCCTCCGACTCCGAGACTAGCTCGTCCTCTGCCTCAGCCTCCTCCTCCGAAGACGACTATATTCAAGTCGGCAAAGGAGGAAAGAGGAAGAAGGGTAAAACCTCCGCCGCGGCTAGTAAAGCCAAGAAACCCGTAGCGCCCTCCGCCCCCTCACCCGCCCCCGCGACTACCGCCACCCCCGCCCCCCCTCCCCCGCGACTACCGCACCCCTCCCCCCCGCCCCCTCTCAGACCATCCCCCCCTCAGCCCTTCCGGCGCCGCCTCGAGCTCTAAGAAGCTTAAATCCCCTCCCCCGCTCTACATTCATGACAAGTCCAAATGGACTGCCAACTCAAAGATGTGTGTTGATCGCAGGATCAACTACACCAGTGCCTGTGCTACTCAGCAAGGCATTAAAGTCAAGGTCCCCTCCACAACCGATTATAGGGAACTCACCAAGGCCCTTAAGGCCAGGGACGTGTCGTTTCACACGTACTCTCTCCCCGAGGAGAAATCTACCAGGGTCGTCATAAGACGCATCCCGAAGGAAATCCCCACAGAGGACATCCTCAGCGACCTTCAGTCGCAGAGAGTCCCAGTATCCCAGGTGCACCGGATGCACCGACCCAGAGGTGGGGCCGCCTACGACATGGTGCTAGTCGTATGCGATCCTACCGAAGGACACCACCCGATCTTCCAGGTCAAAGCGATCTGTAGCCTTTCCGGCATCATTATAGAGAAGCCTTATAAAACAGGCGTAATAGGGCAATGTCACCGTTGCCAATTATACGGTCACGCTCAGACCAACTGTTTCGCCACACCTAGATGCGTCAAGTGTCTAGGTGACCACGGCACTGTAGAGTGTCCCCGACCCAAAGATCGCGCACTCTGCAGCGACCCTCCCAGTTGTGTGCTCTGCGGCGAAGCCGGTCACCCCGCTAACTATCGCGGCTGCCCTAAGGCACCGAAATCAACCTCGCCCAAGCTCGTTAAGCGGGCCAACGCCCGTCAACAAAGGGAAAGCCCTTCGGTGGCGATCCCCTCTTCTCAACTCCCCGCCCGCCTCAGCCCTCAGAGACCTAGTCCGTGGGCTCCCCTCAACAACCTCCAGCAACAACGAGCTTTCCCAGCTCTCAAAACCAACTCTACGCCCATGATCGCAGCCCTAATGGCCTCGCCCATAGCTGCGCCCCCCTCTCTATCGCCTCCGACTAACGCGTCCTTACCGGCTAACGCCGCCGCCTCTCTACCGGTCGTAAACGACGACCTCGCGTTTGACCCCGCGGTCGTCATTCTCAGCACATTCAGCGTATTCTCTTCTGATAACGCTCACGCTATGGCCAGGGATATCATCGCCTGTAAAGGCGACCCTATGAAGCTACTCATGGTGTACAACACCTTTCCCAAGATTACGCAAGCCCTGCGCAATCTAGCTCATAATAAATAAAATATAAAATCTTTAATGGATAATAAGAACCTATGTAGAACCAAACCGCGCTCCCTAAAAATAGGTTTCTTCAACGCTAACGGCATCACCAAACAACGCGACGAAATAACTACGTTCCTCCGCGACCACCAATTAGACGTTCTCATCGTACAGGAAACGTTCTTAAAACCTCACCGTCGGGACCCGAATATCGCCAACTACCGTATAGTTAGGAACGATAGAACTAGATGTCACATGGGCGGCACCCTTATTTATTACCGCAAAACGCTCCACTGCATCCCGTTAGACCCACCTCCTCTCTCACTTTTCGAGGTATCGATCTGTCGGCTAGCCATGACCGGTCACCAACCCATCACTATCGTCTCTTCTTACATCCCTCCCGCCGCCACCGATGTGGGGGAAAAACGCGAAATCCTATCCCACGACCTTACTGCCCTCCTCGGCTTGAGTGACTCCGTTATCATAGCGGGCGATCTCAATGCCAAACATCCCGCTTGGAACAGTAATACGACGACCGCGAGAGGCAGGCAACTGTTCGGCCTGTGTGCCACTCTCAACTTCGACATTATTGCTCCGATGCATCCCACCCACTATCCGCACAACACCGCGCACCTTCCCGATATTCTCGATGTGGCGCTTCTAAAGAACGTAAACCTTCGTTTACCGTCTATAGAGACGCTACACGAGCTCAACTCCGACCATCGTCCCGTGATCATGGCACTGGCACCTCGCTCGGGGCCCTCTGATCCTTCCCGACCCCCTCCCACCCAAACGATCACGGACTGGAAGAGAGTAAGCGAAAGCCTACAATCGACCAGCTCCCCGCACTTAGACTCTATTCCCGACGTCATCGCCTCGGTCACTGACACTACGAATGCGATCGATTCGTTCACCGGTCACGTACAATCCGTTTTGAACAGTTGTTCACGGGAAGTTCCATTGATGGACAACCATCACTGGAAACTACCGGCGGACGTACGCGAACTGGTAACGGAAAAGAACGCATCCGTACGTGCCTACAGCGCGTTTCCCTGCGACGCGAACAAAGCTCACATGCGCTATTTACAGCGTGCTGTAAAGAAACGCATCGACGACCAGCGTAACGCGCACTGGGATAAGACGCTGAGCGACTTAGAGCCCACTCACCAAGCATTCTGGCAGCTCCAAAGGAGACTCCAATCCGATGGAGTGGCCACCATGCCCCCTCTCATCCGCCCCGATAAGAGCATAGCCTTCGACGACATCGAAAAGGCCGAGTGCCTGGCCGACAGTCTAGAAGCGCAATGCACTCCTAGCACCCAACCGGTCGACCGAGCGCACCTCCTCAAGGTAGACGCAGAAGTAGAACGCAGAGCCTCACTCCCGCCGTTCGAAGACCCCGACGACCCCCTGCCCCCCGTCACTCCCGACGAGGTGCAAGAGGTCATTAAAAATCTCAAACCCCGCAAAGCCCCCGGCATAGACGGCATCACTAATAAAGTCATGAAACTTCTCCCCGCCCCTTTCATTATACTCATGACCGCCATCTTCAATGGCGCCATGAGTCACAACGTCTTCCCTCAATCGTGGAAAGAAGCCACCGTCATAGGTATCCCTAAGCCGGGAAAACCCGCGAACGAACCCACCAGCTACCGACCGATCAGCCTCCTCAACGTACTCTGTAAAATCTACGAGAAGCTTATTTATAAGCGACTCAAGGACTTTGCCGATGCGAAGAGCCTCATCCCCAACGAACAGTTCGGTTTTCGTACCCAACACTCGTGCGTACAACAGGTCCACCGCATCGTCGAGCACATAAGCGCCGGTTTTCAGCGCGGCACGATGACAGGCGCGCTCTTTTTCGACATAGCGAAGGCTTTCGACAAAGTCTGGCACAACGGCTTATTATACAAGCTGTACCAACTCGGCGTGCCCGACCGTCTCGTGCTCATCCGCCCCCCACTCTATCCGCGCCGGTGCCCCCAGGGCTCCGTGCTCTCGCCCCTCCTGTTCACGCTCTTCACTAGCGACATCCCCAAAAATAGACAGGCAAAGTTAGCTCTCTTCGCAGACGACACTGCCATTTTCTACTCCGGTATCGTGCGCGACCGTATAGCTAGCACTCTCCAAACTTCCGCCAACGTACTAGGCGCTTGGTTCAGGAAATGGAGAATAGAAGTCAACCCCGATAAGAGTCAAGCCGTACTCTTCGCGAAAAAGCGTAGAATCAGACCCCCCGACCGCAAACCGATAACCATGTTCGGCAAGCCGATCCCTTGGGAGAAGCAAGCCAAGTACTTAGGAGTCATCCTCGATAGACACTTGACCTTCGGTGAGCACATAAGGACGGTGCGCTCGCGCGCCGCCTTCGCTCTGGGTAGGCTTCACTTTATTATGAACGCACGCAGCAGATTGTCCCTTAAGTGCAAACTGCGCATTTACACCACGTGCATACGCCCCATCATGACCTACGCCTGCGTAGTGTTCCCACACGCGAAATCGTACCGCCTCCATAAGATGCAGACCCTCCAAAACCGTGCCTTACGTAAGGTCACGGGAGCCCCCCTCTACGTTAGAAACGAAAACCTCCATCTCGACCTCAAGATTCCCACTATCCAACAGTTTATAAAACGCATTTGCAAGCGTTATTTCGAGTCTGCTGAAAAGCACCCCAACCCTCTTATCGCGGCTGCCGCCCGATACACCCCCTCCCAGATAAGTAGAATTCGCCGTCCTAGGCATTCACTATTGTACCCCGATGACGCTATAACCCTGCTCCAAGAGAGCCGTAGGGCCACCAGCACAGTACACAAACACAGACCGCCGTCATTTAGGCCTCGCCGCCGAGGCCCGTCGCGACGTCCCCGTAATGCACCTAATGCATCACCTCCCCGACCCTTGCGCGTGCCAGCCCGCGTAGCCGCTGAGCCTGTAGCTTTAAATTCCCCTAATAATAATAATTATGATAATCCTTGTTCGATCCAGCCAGTCCCTTGCTGTCCTCCCTCAAGCGACGCCCTAAGCCGAGGCTCGTACCCCGCAGGGGGTGCCCTTAGCGTGGTCGCTTTAGATTTAATTTAGTTCGTATGCCCCTGGCTGGAGGCCTTAATAATAATTTATTATTAGGGTATCCACAGGAAAGTCCGGTTAAGCAGCCGACAACCTCCTAGGTTGACCTGCGAGATGCCACTACCAAAAAAAAAAAAAATAACAAAGCTATTAAAAAAAACGGGCTGGTGCGAGTACGGCTCGCGCATCGAGGTTCCGTATAATTAACATTACTCTAATCACGAAAAAAAAAGTCAAATTGAAGGACAAATTTAACTAGGCAGTTAAAAAAATATTTCCTTGTAGATCTATATATATGACATGGTCGATAATCTAACTGCAAATGTAAGTTTGTAAGTGTTTTTTTTATATGAATTAAATATATATTAAAAATTTTTTCGGATTTATTCCTTAACTTGTGCTGTGAGTTCTTGCTTCTTGCAAAACATAATTGCAGTTCACGACGGGCGAAACTCAAAACATGCCAAATAGACGTATTTTTTATTACATTAACTTAGAAGGCTGATTTTCTTACAGCTCTAATGGACCATAGACTTGCGTATTTAATATCAATTTCAACTAGATACCTTTACGCATCGCTTAGAATAGGAGTCTTTACAGACAGGCGGACATCGAAATGATCGTATAAGGCAGTGTTCCGCAAACTTTTAGTATTCAAGGTACATCTAGGACATCGGAAATTTTTGGAGGTACACCCATAAATAAATAATCAATGTTTACATTATAATCAACATTAATTATTAATAAATAAAACAATATTTATAACAATATTTATTAGTAATCAAAATACCAATATTTATTTTTAATCAACAAACCTTAATTGTATTTTACAGAAAAAGTATTTAATGCAAAACATGAGCTTGTTTAATTAAGCATAGACGGTCCAAATTTGGTCCAAAACGCAATCCTCGTTGCGGCTGTATAAGTAGGTATTTTTCTTCCATCTGTAGGTATATTTAACTATAAGAGATAACCTTATTTTTCCGAGACATACCAACTAATGACCAGGGTACACCAGTATGCCACGGCATACACTTTGCGGAACACTGGTATAAGGGTTCCTCCGTTAACTTCCTTTTTGTGGAACGGAACCCTAAAACAGGAGCTTAGCAAAGAAAAAGCAAAGAAAAATTAAATCAATAAACTAATTGAATCTAAACATTTAACAAAAACTTATATCTCATGTAAACCAATAAATGGTTCAGCAAATACGATCATTTTCTCTCATAACCGTTAACCACGTAGTTAGTTAAGTTAATAAGTTTACTGAAGTTAATTACTTTGAGATAACTTACGACACATATTAACTTTCCCAACGGCATTACTGATATAGGGCAAGACATAGGGTAAAGATATTAACAATAACAATTTACTGAGCAACTTTTTGAGCATATCATATTTAAACTTATTATATTAAATGGAAAAATAATACGGTCGTGAGCAGGATTCGAACCTGCGCCTCCCGGATAGGATAGTGAAAAGACGTGTTAAAATGTGGATGAAGAATTTGCGGTGGTGAGCAGAGGTCGAGATGGCTTAGTGGTCAGAGCGCCAAGAGTATCTATCCGGGAGGCGCAGGTTCGAATCCTGCTTACGACCGTATTCTTTTTCCATTTAATATAATATATTTAGAGTTCGCTAAGTACACGTTTATGCTTTTCAAAGATTTATCTTGTATATAATATTTATAATAATTATTGTTCAACGGTTACTACTCACTTGCATTCTTCGAAATTGCCCGACTAGTCAGCTCATGACTAAGGGCTCCGTTCGAGTTCGAAACTAGTCGGGCAATCCCGAAGAATGCACGTGAGTAATAACCGGTGAACAATAATTAATATGAAACGTCTCACGAAAGTTATTATGTCTTATTTAAGCTGAGATAAATAACATTAGACATTAGAGAAATAGCAGTGATAGCCTAGTGGTACGACCATTGGACTGACAAGTCAAAGGTCACAAGTTCGAATCCAAGGCTCTTATCTAGTCATGTGCGTATCAGAAATTAATTATCACTTGTTTATAACGGTGACGGAAAACATCGTGAGGAAACCAGGACACCTGAGAGATATTCTCGATGGCACATAAAGCTATTTCAGAGATTGTTCAACAAGCATTATAACAAAACAACTTTTAACCGGATTAATAGCGTGTATCGCGGTTTTTGTTTTTCCTGACGTTTCGAACACTTTGCAGCGTTCGTGGTCGCTGGAGGAACAAGGTGTCAGGCGTCTCAACAGTTTATTTAAAATTATTTCAGTCTTCCGTACATCTAATTGATAAAATTCATAAAGATAGGAAGATAAACCTGGACTTGACGGTCTGAAATCGCCAACCCGCAGTGAGCTAGCGTGGTGATCAATGCTTGTGCCTTCTCTGTATGAGATGAGGCCGTTGTCCTCAGGGCTCTTCTTCCACATTTTAATACGTCTTTATACGTCACCGCTGTTTATTCAGTCTTTATATTTTCCTATAAATCCTGAACCAGATGTAAGAATAATGAAACATTATAATAAAACAAATTTTAACCAGATTAATAGCGTGTATTATTAGTTTTTGTTTTTCCTGACATTTCGAACACTTTGCAGCGTTCGTGATCACAGGAGGAACGTCACGTCGGAAAAACAAAAACCAATAATACACGTGATTAATCCAGTTAAAGGTTGTTTTATTATAATGTGTAGTGATCTCGAAAACCTAAGATATTAATACAATTAGCACAAGATATATTATTTCCCTTTTTTTCTCTTTGTAGACTTGTTTTACAGTATTTGTTTGACCTTTTATTAAAGCGTGGGTCTTCTAGGAATCATGGAGAGAGAGAGAGAGGATCATCTATAACAAGCACACACACACCCAGACCCGGAGCAATTATGTATAGATCGTACAAATATTTGCTCCGTGCAGGAATCGAACCTGCGCCGCGCAGCGCAGCAGTCGGTCTCTCGACCACTGCGCCAACCGCGCTGTCAATATTTTTATTGTACAAACACAAAACTAGAGTGTACTATGTGTATGACTCAGACGTCGTTAGTTATAATGAGTTAAGGAAAACCGCAGACTTCACGATATCCCGTGTATCTTTGGCTTGGAGACTACTAATGATTTGATAATTTCCTCTGATCACGAAAATGGTCAGGCAATAATGTCAACAGACTGAATAAACTTGACCAGGCTGAATGATTGAATACAGTAAAGAAAGAAAGAAAGAATCAGTTTTATTAAACAAGCAATTTTAGTAAAATGCAAGTTATCGTGTATCGGACAGCCGAAATATCTAGATTAAAGAGTGAAAAAATATAAATATGTTTTAGGTTTGCGCGATCACTACACATTATAATAAAACAACTTTTAACCGGATTAATCGCGTGTATTATTGGTTTTTTGTTTTTCCTGACGTTTCGAACACTTTGCAGCGTTCGTGGTCGCTGGAGGTCCTCCTGTTTTATTATAAATATATTTTTCAAAATTTAAATCTGTGTTTACTCACAAATAAATGACATATGAAAACGAAGTTTATCCGGATAACCTCGCCTTAACAGCTCACCGATGAGAATCTTAAGGTTGCAATGTATTATAAGCGTCTAAATTCATTAATTCTATTCATTCATTCATTTACACTCATTGCGTTTAATACTACACTGGACATTGCTAACTTCAATAGGTACGATTCCACAGATTATATTTGTTCATAATTAAACAAAGAAATAGTGTAGCTGAAACTTTATACCAATTAATTTGTGAATACCCAAGAGTGGCACGCGAATGTCAGACAATTTAGAAATTGGTATTATTTTACAGAAACTATGAAATACCTATATATGTTATTCATAATGTTTACTGAATGTTCCTGTATCCTTTTCAAGTGGAATAGTTGATTTGATATGGGAAAAGATAATGTGTATTATGTTTTTTTTTGGTCCTTTGGGCGTTGTATATTTTGGAATGTAAATGAAATGTAGAATTAGAATAGTACTTAAGTACAATTGAGCTAAGTTGGTTATCACAGTCGAGGCTGGATTGTAATTCAGACCCGAGAGTGTAAGACCAATGTTCCGGAGTTACCTAAGACGTTTTTTAACACAATAACCAACAAACAATAAAATTTAATAAACCTATTTCGTTAAATAAAATCACACGCGGATTTCTTTTTATTATATTATAAATATTTGCAACACAAATTACTGTTAATTTGTTGACAAAAATAAATAATTTGAAGAATCGAATTGTTGATTTGTCATATTTTAACTAACACAGTTTAAATTTATTATATTAAATGGAAAAAGATTCGAACCTGCGCCTCCCGGATGAATACTCCAGGCGCTATGACCACTAAGCCATCTCGACCTCTGCTCACCACCGCGAATTCTTCTTCCATATTTTTTAACACGTCTTATGGCGACGTTATTGCTATAATTCCGTAACTTTAGAGTTCGCTAAGCATGCGTTAATGCTTTTCAAAGATTTATCTTGAATAACACAGTTTATTTAATCACTTGTTGGTGTAGTGGCTCTTATTGCAGCTCTTTTAGGTTCATAATGAGGCTTATTACGCACACGTGCTTTGTATTTACATTACCGCACTAGTGCAGTAGCATCACGCCTCTATTCCCCGAAAGGGTATGCAAAGGTGTATACAGTTGTACACCCACATTTCACTAAAGCTGTTAATAAGTCCCATATAATACATAGGTGGTGCATAGACACACCATCACCATAATTATTTTCAAAGTCCGTGCTGCTATTGAGAATTTCCTAATAGAAAAACCCAATAACACTTTACCGAACCCGGGAATCCAACCCAGTACCGCATGCTTAGCTGTCACACTTGGAACCACTAAACCAATGGGGCAATTTAATATAATACTTTTGTTTAAATTAGTAACATACCCTTTGCTGCATTTGTCTGTAATAACAAAAAAAAAACTGTTCATTCGTTATTCCGTCATTCATTTTCCAAATTTTTATATTTATCTATGCTTGCCTTGTGACTTAGCACAAACCAAAGATAAACTACAGCATTTAAAAATTATATGACCTTAAATCCTGCTGACCTACTCACCTAACCGACTGTAAAACAAGAAATATATCGATACAGTGCTGTCCATAACGGCGAAACATAAAACCCGTCACGGCAGCCATTTTGTCTTTATGTCACACATATATACGTTTTATGTTTGTCCATAACATCGCCATTTAAAGGTTTAGTGTATTTAGTAGCGTAATTAGTGTTCCATTTTGTTATTATTTTCTTGAAACGTAACATTAACGTATGTAACCTTAGTATTTGGTTGGCTGTTATGTAGTTTTATAATTGTCACTTTAGTTGATAAAAATATATATACGGACGCGAATATGCATGTGATTCAAATTTAGGTCAAATATTTTTATTGGAAATTTTTATTGCTGTAGAATGACACCATTTTTTTTTATTAATCGTGTTTTAACTATGTAATATCAAAGTTCAAAAGTGAGAATCATGCGAGGGAAATTTTAAATGACAAATAGGGCTTGTGTTTTGACATTTTAAATTTCCCTCGCATTCCCTCGTATCGAAATTTAAAATGTCGAAACGCACGCGCTTTTTGTCACGTCCGCGATGACAATATCTCGAGTATGTTATTCAGTAATAACATAAATGGTGGTAGGTGTTTATCATGTTTAGTGGTTCTTTTTGAGTGTTAACGTTATTCTTTAAATAAAATCCCTTGAATAAAATTTATAAATCGTTAATGAAACACTCCAGACTCAGACGTCAGTGAAAGCGCGCCAAGATGGCGGTGTTTCAAACGCCCGAAACTGATTGCAGGTTTGTCTGAATGTGCATATATTTGTGAGCGGGCGGGCGGTGCACAGGTTATGCATGACTACCCTCAGTATTGTGGAAGTAGCTAGATATTGTATTTATTTGCATCCATTATATATTTTTAATTCACACCTTGTTGTATACCAATTAGCCACTACATTACTATTTTTTAATCTTACTGATATCCCTTTGGAATTATGTCAGTTCGTACTTTTAAATATCTAAATGTCTAAAAAATTATTATAGATTCGGGATAATATGCTTTAAAATTGAGGCAACTGTAATGTATGCAAATTTATTGTAAAATTAAGCGTTTTTTTACGGCGCACAGTGGGGTAGGATTATTAAAATGTGTCGTTAATTCAGAATGATGATTTGGAGTCGATATTTCGATGGTGACATGATAAGGTTGGTGAAATAAAAAAGAAAATTGTATAAGCTTATATATAGATATATATTATATGTAAAATCAAAATCATATTTATAATGTCACATTTTGTTCTTTTTTCAATTTCCTTCTGAAGTGAATATATCTGATCTTGAAGTTTATTATGTCCAGAGTTCTTCATTATCATTAACAACTCTCGTCTTGTCACAAACAAGGTATTGGAGTTTGTACCTGTGTAAAAAAGTAACAAAAGAATTTAATAAAAAAAAGGAGGTATTTTGAAAATAGCGACTTAACTCACTACTAATGTTATTTATTTCAAATCGGGCAAACATGTGCAAAAAACTAAGAAATAATCTTAAACTATAACAGCTACTGGTACTAAAAAAATCTAAACGTAACCCCGATCAGTTGCGGAACATAATTAAATATCTAATTGATTTATTAGTTTTTAATTCTGACTTCTTTTTTTTTTGCAATCATTGACTCACAATTTTACCCATTAAAACAAATATTAAAATATAAATATAGTGTGAAATAATAAGATATATACCTGAACTTGACGCTTCCATAATAGCTTCTGGTGTTTTTATCACAAGTATTTAAAAAATCTAATGTACACTTCGTTATTGCGCAAACGCACGAATTCACTTGCATGCTCCACGAGTGTTCGCCTTGGACTTAGGGGCGTGGTAGGGAGCGGGGGTTGAGTGGATTGCGTCCGTTTACCTTCGCTATTGTTACACAAGTACTAGACTATGCCACAGCACACACAGTAACATGGTAAAGCAAAAACAAATATTTTTATTTAATGTATCGATTTAAGTAATCTTGCCCCAGTGTGCGGCGTCATTTTAATATTAGAATTGGTATTAGTTTCAAGAATAACCATAAATTATACCAATCAATAGGTTATGATGGAATAAAGAAACTCACAAACATACATACAAAGTTAGATACATGAACCATAAAAACATAACACTCATAGTAATATCTTAGGTGTACGCGATCACTACACATTATAATAAAACAAACGGTCCTCCTGCGACCACGAACGCTGCAAAGTGTTCGAAACGTCAGGAAAAACAAATACCAATAATTCACGCGATTAATCCGGTTAAAAGTTGTTTTATTATAAAGCATATCACTACATTTTTGGGCAACCGTGTAAAAAATATGATAATTCGATAACAAAGAAAAAGGGAAATTGTAAACACCGAGACCGCACTGTCCCTCAACACATTATACTCCAAATCCCCCGAAAATATTCAATTACATTGAAAACAAGAAACCCCTATTTTGGCCCAAACAAATCCCAATCATGTTTGCACAGTCAAAAATCCGAATACTTAGAACCCACATTCGGGTATTGTCGGTCAAGTTCGGGTAACATCGGACGTGTCCGAATAGTTTACTTTGTACCCGTTTCAGCGCAGCTGTCAAATAACACTTCAGATCAGTGGGCTTACTCTTGAAAATAATTCCGCTCGATTGACATTGGAAATATGTCAATTCGTACTTTTAAATGGCAAATTGTCTAAAAAATTTTTATAGATTCTGGATAATATGAAGACAACATGCTTTAAAATTGAGGCAACTATAACGTAAGTAAATTCATTTTAAAATTACGCGTTGTTTTATGGCGTCTATTTAATATTGGAATTAGATTGGAATTGGTATTAGTTTCAAGAGTAACCCCACAGAACAGAATACATGTGTATGTGATTATATGTCGTATGATGCCAAGCCCGGTTTGAATTTCGATTTTCGAACACTGGTTTAAAAACTTTTTTGTAATTTGTACAGTGGTTCCTTTTTGGTGCTTGCTTATGCTCGGCTGGATTTATATAAAAATACTTTATATTATACAAACTGGTGCCCGTGACTTCGTCTGCGTGACAAAAGGTAGCCTATGTCTTTCTCCAAGGTCCAATCTATATCTTTGCCAAATTTCATTACGATTCGTTCAGTCGTTTAGTCGTGAAAAGGTAACAAACAATCAATCAATCAATCAATCAATATATTTATTTGTGAACACAGGTAATACAGAAAGGTCTTAAAAATATACATTGTAGCAATTCTATGTTCTACCAATGAAATTGGTGTACAAATAGTTTTTATAATATTGTAGTAGGTGGTTTATATTATAAAACGTTATGAAATCATTAAATTAAATTAAATGCAATAGAGATATTATATGTCACAATTTATCATTTAAAAATAGTTCAATAGAATAATATGTCTTGTCTATTAAAAATGAGATCAATTTTCGTTTAAAAAGACGGATATCGTGTTCGTTTCTTATACATTTGGGTAATTTATTATAAATTTTTGGAGCCATTGCAAAAATACTGTTTTTGTATAATGTGGTTTTAGATCTTATAACATGTAACTGATCACAACGACGATGGCTGGTTACTTGGTCAAATTTATTTAAATTATTTTTGACGAATATAGCAGTTTCGTATATGTATAGTGAGGGCATCGTCAATATTTTCATATTTTTGAAGTACGTGTAGCAACTGTCGGTAATTTGTAGTTTACAGATGGCTCTAATGCACCTTTTTTGACATTTGAATACCATTTCTTTACCGGTTGCGTTTCCCCACAACTACTTTAACTTTTACTTTAACAGATTTACTTTTGCATTAATAGTATTACTATGGATGAAGCAAAATTTAACGCCTGTATTCCCCGAAGGGGTAGGCAGAGGTGCACACAATTGTATACTCACATTTCACCTATGCTGTTATGAAGTCCCATGTAATAGGTGGTGAGCCTATTGTCATCTACCGGGCACAATTCCAAACTCTGAGCTGCTACTGAGAAATCCTTAATAGAAAAACTCAATAACACTGCCGGACCCAGGAATCAAATCAGAGACTCGATGCTCAGCAGTCGCGTTTGGGGCCACTAGACCAACGAGGCAGCAAAATTTAAGTTATAATTTTTTGTAGAATGGAAAATACGGTAGGACTTGAACCTGCGCCTCCAGCATAGATACTTAAGGCGCTCTGCCAACTAGGCCCTCCCAACCTCCGCTCACTATTCCAAATTCTTCTTCCACATGATAAACACCTGATATTATCGCTATCGATTCAGTTTCAAGCAAGCAAGCAAGCGGGTTCAAACCCTGCTTGTGACCGTATTTTTCTTTCCATATGAAAATTACAATTTAAGAGTTCGCTACGCATGCGATAATGCGTTTAAAAGGTTTAATTGTATTTGAATCAAAATGTTGACCAATGCCTTTTTTGGTGTCTTCCTTATCATACTCAGGAACGATGAACATCAAATGAAGGCGACCGGCAATTAACTCCAGGCTTTTCTGATGACTGACAATATTATCATCCTAGTCATCATCATCTCAGCGTTCACTGCTGAAAATAAGTTTAATTCATTGACTTTTTTTTTTATCCAAAATGGATCTACGTTTGGCCACCAACTCGCCTGATGTTAAGTAACGGTGTGGCCGAGGAAGGAGCACGTAGATCCAGGAGAAATCTATTCACTCTAAGCAGAGTGGATAGATTTCGGGAGAACGACGTCTGGGAGTTGATGCAACTGCCCAGACTCCTCTTCCACAACGGTTGCACCGGAATACACCCCGAAACACGACTAGGTTGTTTCACGGCATGGCTTCGGCCGGTGGGTGGTAACCAGCCGCGGCAGAAGCCTCCCACCAGAGTTGTGTTGCCTGTTTTGCACCACCCTGGGAACACGTGTGGGGATTCCATTGTAAGGGTGCACTCCTATGGACGCGGGCAATATGACTTCCAAAGGGGCTTGACTAAAGTACCTTTTTTATATGACGGAGAAAATGCCAGATCCATGTCCCCCACCCGGGGAAACGGTGTGGTTAAGTGGGGCTCGCATCCACTAAAACTCTCGCCTTAGCTAGATGAGCCGCGAGAACTACAATGCATGGCATTCGCGACCCATCCAGCGTAGCCCACATCTGGGCCTTCGACTCTCTTTCGGCGATGTCTGGGCTCACCTGAAACATCACCGCAACTCAAGGGCCGTGCAATGCGGGCGATAGACTTGACCAGAAGACCTGCCCCAGCGACCTTCAGGAACGTCTTTTGGTGACATATAATTATTGAATAGATTCAGGCGTTACTTTGCGGAAGTCCATTACAATGGATGCAAATAATACAATATCTAGCTACTTCCACAAAATTGAGGGTAGTCATGCATTACCTGTGCACCGCCCGCCCGCCCGCAAATATATGCACATACGCAAGCGGTGAAAATTCCGACTACCACCAACTACTCTACACGTGTTTCGCCCCTCCACGGGGCATCATCAGGAGCTGTTAGACCGTGCAGTGTCCGCCACCGAGCTCGGTATTGTATTTATTTGCATCCACATATAATTATAGTAACGTTGAGTTAGTAATTTTTAAGGGACAGCAAGAACTCAGCAGGTGACATGGTAGCACAGTTGGGAGAGAAATGTCACAGGATGACAAGGTCAGTCGGATTCGGGTCAGGTTCGTCTCCAATATTTATTAATTTATTTATTTTGTTATTGATTTATTTAAGGTAACAAAATTCTTTAGAGAATAATAAATAATACAGATAAATATTTAAAAAGCATTAACGCATGCATAGAACTCTAAAGTTATGTATTTTTTTAGAAAGAAAAAGTTTCCTGTAAAGGGACTGAATAGATGGCAATGACGTCACCAAAAGACGTATTAAAATGTAGAAGAAGAATTTCTGGTAGAGGTCGAGATGCCTTAATGGTCAGAGCGCCTGGAGTATTTATCCGGGAGGCCCAGGTTCGACTCCTGCTCACGACCATATTCATTTCACAAAACATCATAATAAATAATGACTAGGCATCAATATTATTATAAAATATATCATTTACATAGGCCCGACCTTTACCCATCTTTGGAAAAAGTAAGAAAACCCGTATTATTATTTTTACTTCAATTATGCCCTTCAAGCCTCTTTAGACAAAGTGACATTCTCCGACCCTTGAAAAGCCAGTGAAATGGAAAGGGATGATATGTTATCCCAGACATCTGATACAATAATGTCTTTCTTATTCTTACATTATATACAATCATCTTAGCGTGGGAGAGCCATCCTTCGGCACGAATGGGCCGGCTCGACCGGAGTGATACCACGGCCTCACAGAAAACCGGCGTGAAACAACGCTTGCGTTGTGTTTCGCCGAGTGTGTACGTGAGGGTACCGGAGACCCAAACCCTTTAAAAGGCCGGCAACGCACTTGCGACTCGTCTGGGGTTGCGGGTGTCTATGGGCGGCAGTAATCACTTATTATCAGGCGATCCGTCTGCTCGGTTGCCCCCAATCTCATAAAAATAAAATCATGGGGCTCATGGCTAAGTAACAACCACACAGGGAGGCACAGGTTTAAATAGTGCTCACGAGAGTGACCCGTCGGCTCAGCCACGTACAAATACGTACTTCATAACAATAAAAATCAATTGTGTCTGCTAATTAGCGAACCAATGGCTTAAACAACTAATTTATTATTTTCATTTGCCTCCTTAGTCTAGTGGTCTTAAGCGCGACTGCTGAGCATGAGGTCTCGGGTTTAAATCCCGGGTCGGGCAAAGTGTTATTGAGTTTTATGTTAGAAAATACACATTAATAGCCCGCAGTTTGGAATTGTGCTCGGTAGATAGCAGTAGGCTCACCACCTATTACATGAGACTCAATAACAGCATTGGTGAAACTCCTCTGTGGCCTATCTCTTCCAGGAATACAGGCGTGATGCTATGTTAATTATTTAGTCCCAGAAGGAGATGGCGGGACAAGCTTGACTCCTATTGGAAAGCTTTAAATCGAGAGGAGTGGAAGGATGGTAGGGAGGCCTTCGTCCTGAAGTGGGAAAATCATGACTGATATTAAAAATAAAGTAATGATTTGGCTGTACTGTAGCAGATACTAAATATATTTTAATAATTTAAACCAAAATGGCCATGAATTACCATGACATTGTTTTCTTATTAACTGACAAAAGAAAAATCTGCCGTACCTATATTATTTCTTACTTTTCTTTTGTCAATGTAGATTTTACGCATTCAGAGAATGTTGTTTCAACAATAAATTGTCAAAAAGTAAGATGAGTACAAATGGCGTACTCAAAAGTGCTTCGTATTGTCAAACGTGTGTACGTAAGCGAGTACGCAGCGTATTCCACTAAACACGTAATATTGAGCACTCCGCACTGTCCGTGATATATGGACTATGTTGACCCTGATTTGATTTTAACGTAGACATTTTTAGTTTTAAGTACGAGATCAATCGATGGATGCTGAAATGACATTTGTCACTTGCACTTTTATTAACACGTAAGGTGGTGAATGCTTTTTAAAGCGTTCCCTTGTATCGTAAAGCAACGATTAAAGAGCAGAATCTTAAGAAGTTACTCAATTTAAATAATGATTAATTTTTGGGAGAAATTTTATTTATTTATTTTATAATGTATGCACACACATTACATAATAAAAGGAAAAAGGGAAAAGAAAGCTAAGTAAAAAGGTACTGCTTATTTCTTTTAGAAATTTCTTACAGCAGACCTGCGAAAGGAGAAATAGTAAGTAAAACCGGAGAATACAATGTGTAAACAATAGGACAGGAATATTATAAACATTATAGTGCTGGTAATGTTGGCACAACATACTAAATCAAACTAAGGTTACTAAAACCTATAATACAATACTATCTAACTAAAAACGATGTATAAGGTCTACATTATAGTGCTGGTAATGTTGTCACAACATACTAAATCAAACTAAGGTTACTAAAACCTATAATACAATACTATCTAACTAAAAACGATGTTTAAGGTCCTAATTTATTAGGTAATTTCCTTTGAAGTGATAATATATAAGTCAAATACATTGAATTAAGCTGAGATTTAAATGGAAATAACACATTATTTGTAATAACCATAGTACTAGCAAGACAAAAACTGCTCCTTGAATGGCGAATATTAAGAAAAAAAAAATTATTGGAAAAATTTGAATTATGGCTTAAATGAATCCTTATCACTTACACACTGACCCCTTAAAAGGAAATTACCTAATGAATTTGGACATTATATATATAAACACACTATACTGATCAATTAAATATTTTATAAATAAATAATTAATCAAAAAAAAAATTTGAGAAATACTTAAAGCTGCCATTTTAGACCCCTGATTCATCGAACCGTGTGTCAGTTATTAAATCATATTTCTCATTTGGAATTATCCTACTTTTTAAGTAAGTTATGGCTACTGTACACTCGCTTACGCTACCGCCATCCCATTGTAAATGATTGATTACGTAATAAATCGGCGCGTCGGTCGGCTCTTGTGTATGAAAGCTGTAATTTCAATCAACGTTTACATCGTTTTTTTTGTATTGCTGTATAAATAAATAATAATGTCTCATGCCGCATTACTATATAAAAAAAAAATATACTAGCTGTGCCCGAGGTTTCAACCGCACGGTAAAAAAAAAAATCCGTACGATAAAAAAAGTCTTATCTAAAAACTTTGCCCTGACAATGACAAACAATAAAAAAAAGGATTATCCAATTTGGTGCAGTTGTTCTCAAGTTATGTGAGCAAGGGAATTTTGGTATTGGTATTGGTAAAGCGAGCTGGTTTCCGCAACTCCCCGCTCTTGGCGATTATTTTGCGTCCGGGGTGGGAATGGATTATTCGATCCACCCCAACTCCTCGAGAAAGGCCAGCAGGAACTTGATCTTGCCGGCGACCTCTCGGAGAGTACCTGGGTTTCCGAAGTACTTTGCCCTGTAAGTGGCGACCCCAGGGCAGTGAAGCACCACGTGAGCCGCTGTTTCATCCTCCTCCATGCAGGCTCTGCAAAGAGGGCTGTCAGTAACACCTATAACAAAGAGGTGTTTATTAAAAGACCCATGGCCCGTGAGAGCCGCTGTGACTGTACGCAGCTGTTGCTTTGACAGACGAAGAAGCTGCCTGGTGATCCGGCCGTCGATATTTGGAAGAGCCTCTTTGGCCTGTCTGCACTCACCATGGTTCGTCCAGAGCTCACTGTGTTGGTCCCTAGTGCGTTGTCTTACCAGAGTACGTAGAAGTCCGAAGGGGAGTGGTACTATGGGTTCTGGACCTATAGCGGCCCTGCTTGAGGCCCTATTTGCGAGCTCATCTGCTGCATCGTTCCCCCTGGAGCCGCTGTGTCCTTTGATCCATTGTATGGTTATATTATTAATGGTGCCTACCTGATTAAGTTTTTGATGGCACTCGTAAATGAGCCCAAAGTTGACAGTTTGACTGTTCAGGGCTTGTAGGACTGCCATACTGTCTGAGAGTATGCGGACTGGGTACTGTGTGACTTTTCTGGTCATAACAGCCGATGCTGCCAGAAGGATGCCTATGCATTCAGCCTGGAAAACTGTGTTGTAGGTTCCTAGTGGTGTAGAAATGTGTATGTTGAGATCTTCTGAGAAGATCCCAGATCCAGTACCTGTACCTGTTTTGGACCCATCCGTGTAGATCCAGAGTTCCGTGGGGTTGTGATCCTCATTGTCTGGCTCTTCATGCAGTTGAATCTTATATTTCTTGTCAAAGATGAACTGCTTCGGTATTCTGACGTTGATTGCTTTCGCAATCGGGAAGTCCTCGAATAGTTCATCCAGAATTTTTGTGTGATTTGTATCTTTGTTGTTCCAGAGTGTTAGAGTTTTCAGGCGTGCTGCCGCCATTGCTGCTGCTTGCCTAATGAAGAGATGTAGTGGCGGCAGGTCTAGCATGGCTTCCAGGGCTGCTGTAGTTTAGTTGTTGTTTTCATGCAACCTGTTATAGCTAGACAAGCAAGTCTCTGAATGCGCTGCAGTTTATTTGTTGCTGTAGCTAGTTTGGTCTTTGGCCACCAAAAAACAGCCCCATATGTTATCATAGGGCGGATCACCGCTTTGTACAGCCATAGGATAATTTTAGGAGAAATCCCCCACCTTTTCCCTATCATTCTCCTGCACTGCCAGAAGGTGATGCTTACTTTGTCGATTTTGCTGTCGATATGGGAATTCCAGTTTAGTTTGCTGTCTAGGATCACACCAAGATATTTAACTTCATTAGACAGTTGTAGTTCAGTGTTGAACAGTTTAGGCAGACGATAGGGTCCTAGTGTTCGTTTCTGGGTGAACATGACTATTACGGTTTTGGTGGGGTTACCGATAAGTCGAAATCCCTGCACCATAGTTCTACGGTGCGCAGTGCTTGTTGGGTAAGGTTACAGACTGTGCTCGCGGCTTTGCCAGAGATCAGGATTGCGAGGTCATCTGCGTAGCCTAAGGTGTAGTCTCGATTCGCGTTGAGCTTAGTAATTAAGTCATTGATAACCATGTTCCACGTAAGAGGAGATAGGACACCCCCTTGGGGGCAGCCTCTGGCCATCTTCAAGGCGAACCACTCGTTTACTGAGCATATTAGTAATCCAGTCTGTAATCATCGGTTCTACTCCATGTTTTAGGAGGGCCGCATGAATGCTGGTGAAATTTGTTTTATCAAAAGCTCCCTCGATGTCTATGAAGGTGCCCAGACATATGCTTTTCTGTTGAATTGCTTCCTCTATTCGGCTAACTACCATATGAAGTGCAGATTCAGTCGACTTGCCCGAACTATACGCGTGTTGGTTGGCGTGTAGTGGTATATATTTTAGCGGTCCATCTCTCTCACATAGCCTTTCCAAGGTCTTAAGTAGAAAAGAGGTTAGGCTGATTGGTCGGTATGATTTTGCGTTGGTGTAGTCGCTTTTCCCCGGTTTTGAGATGAATTTAACTTTCACTTCCCTCCATCCTATTGGAACGTATCTAAGAGCCAGACACGCCCTCATTATCACAGCTAGTCGTTCGGCAACGGGTTCCCCTCCCCATTGCAGTAGGGCAGGAAAAATGCCGTCTGGACCAGCTGCTTTGTAGGGATGGAAGCTTCGGATGGCCCACTGGATTTTCTCCATTGTGATCATCCTTTGCGCATAGTGCCAATCGTTTTCTGATGGTACCGTTCGTGTGTCTTGCCAGTTTACTACCTGTGTAAAGACGCATCCTGAGAAGTGTGTTTCTATTAAGACGCGTCTTGTATCTTCAGGAGATGTGGTGTATGTGTTATCTGCTTTCCGGAGAGAGCCCGGATCGACCGTATTATACAACATAATACGGTCGATCCGGGCAAAGTAAAAAGGTAAAGATCTTCCTCACCCTATTTGCATGTTGACAGGATTCGATATCACCACAGAATTTTCGCCATCCCATGGTTCTTTTGTTCCTGATGCATTTTCTGTAGCTCGACTTGGTGGAACGGTATCTGTCCCAGTCCTCGTCTGCGCATGTGTTCATTGCCCTGTTCAGAGCTTTCCTAACATTACTGCGTTTGCGCTCCAGTTCTGCGCACCACCAGGACTGTTTACCTGGGGTTTTAGGTGGTGGATGCTCTGGACATGCTATTTGGTAACTTCCTATCATGGCCTGAGTTATGAAGCTTACCTGCGTTTCTATTTGTGAGGTGTCCATCGGTGTAGATGGGCGGCATGATTGTGTAAATGCCGCGTCTAGGGTTCTCGCGTACTTAGCTTTATCCGTGTTCCTCGGATTCCGCCTTGGTGGAGTAGGTGGTATGCAGATCTGAAGGTCAAAGCGGATCCATCTGTGGTCAGAGCATGAGGCTTCGTTGGAAACCTGCCAACCCGTGATAATCCCCGCTGCCCCTTCTGTAGCGAGAGTGAGGTCTATAATTGTTCTACTGCGTCTGGTGACGAAAGTCGGTTCAGTACCTGTGTTTAGTAGGGATAGGTTTGTTGTGAATAGATAATCGACTAAAGCCTTACCATTTCCCCATAGGGGGTGGTGAGCATTGGAGTCAGTCCCGATGACGGTCTCGCATCCGGTCCTCTCGCAGTGGTTGACCAAGCGGGCGAGTTCGAAGGGAGGTGGTCCGTCAGCCTCAGGCATGTAGGCCGAGGCAAAGACAATCACCATGTCCATCGCGTCATGTTTGATTTGCACCCTTATAGCAGAGAGGTCTCTGCAACAAAAGTCTGTTAATATGTGTGTTATTATATTAGTGGTGACAAAGATGCACGATCGGGGATGGTCATGATCTGAGGTCGTTATAAGCTTACCTCCTAGGTTGGAGAGTCCTTGGAATCGGCCAGCCCTGATCCACGGCTCCTGGATCAAGGCGATGGCCGTGTGTTGTGTCTCCAACTACTTCCGCAATTGAGCCGTCGCGGTTTGGCTGTGGTGGAGGTTGGCCTGGACAACTTTAAGGTTTGACGAAGGGGACGCCATCACTGGTTGTGCCTTCCTCGTCTCCTCCAAGTTGTAGACCCGCTAGTAGGCCGCTGTCCACCTCTTCCTCACCCAGATCGGAGCCTGACAACAAGATGTCGTCCGGATCCCTTCCGGGTGGTGGATCGGTCTCCATAGCGGCGACTGCGGTGGTCTGCTGGCTCGTCACCTTTGTTGCCTCGTTGCCAGAAGGGGATTCGGTTGGGGTTACCACTCCCTTCGTCGGTACCAGCTGCTGATCTTTGCGGATGGTGGCCGTGGCAGCATCCCATCCCGGGGGGACGTCCTGGAACCTGCCTTGGGGGCCCTGGAATTTTATGTAGACCGCCCCACACCCCATTGCGAGACGGCGTTCAGCCTTCATCAGGGCCGGGACATGGTCAACCGGTACACCTACCACCACAAACCATCCTACCACTTGTTTGATCGCCTTGTAGATGGACTCCATTGGCGTATTGGTATCTTCCTGTTTTGGAAGGCCAGAGTGCTCCCAATATCATCGGGGTCGTCCAGAACTCCTTCTCCGTTTGGTATCAAGATACCGCATCTCGCCCTTTGAGGGATCTCCGACTGGTTCCTGACTACCAACGGGATGTCTTCTGTAAGAGACAGTTCTGAGATTGTTGTCTTTAGCCACTCTTTCGTCTCCTCGTCGTCACACCAAAGTTTAAGCGCTCCGTCCGAAAACATGGGCTTACCCCTGAAGCCGGGCCCAAAGTCGCCTTCTTTGGCGGTACGGCCCTGACGGACCACCTTCGCCTGGATACCGGTCAGCACTTTTTTGGTCATTTCCTTAGAGATCTGCCCCGTGCGCTGGCATGTGACTGCAACGCACAGTGTTGTGCTCACTGCTTGGGCATAGCTCTTAGTGGCGGTCCTCCTCGATGGATCTAGGCGCGGCCTCTTGTGCTCTCCGCGGGGCGTTGTCGTCTCGTTTAGAGCTCGTTTGGCCGCTGCCTTCTCTCTTCTGCTGGGACGCCGTGCTGACCTGTTCTCTTCGCGCTCAGCGAGCAGAGCTTCTGTAGGTTTGAGCCTTCTTCCGCCTGCGACCGCCTTCCAGCACTAAAACTGAGCCGGCGATGTTCGCTATCGGTGCAGCGTTGCTGGCCCGTAGCCGGTCTCAGCGACGCTGTCTCTTGTTCTTCTTCTTCTCCTTCAAGCTGAGTGGAGGTGGCTTACCAGAGGGTTCGAGATCCGGATGTGGGGTTCGGTGTGAACCTTTGTCCTTACTCTTAGCCTCTCGGCTTACCACCTGCCATTTGTTGGAGGAGGAGCTCTCGGTTTGACTGCATGTCTCTGAGTGTTCAGAGACGTTTTTCTGCATCGAGGCGGATTGGGATTGGGGTTTGGGAGTAGGGTCAGGATCGGTACTGGTGTGCCCCAGCGCCTGAGTCCTGACAAAGGGACGAGGACTGGAGTTGATGTTCTGCAGCTCCTGTGTCTTCGTATAGGGTTTGTGAGCTGTAGTGGGTTTACCCAGAGACGCGGTCACATGGTTCGAGGGATATTTGGTCTTAGACGCGGTTTTCGCCACGCCCGGACCCTTCCCCGAGTTTTCTGCGCTTGTAGCGCGTAAAGCAGATGCTTCGTCGGCTTGCACCGGTTTAGCTCCTGCAACGGTAAGATTAATTGGCCTGTTATCCATTACTTATTTAATTTTTTATATTCTTCCTCTCGGCTCCCACCCTCCATGGAGCCCGCAACGTTGGGAACGCCCTTACTATACTTCAGGGCGCTAGGATTACCGAGGAGGATATAGGTACGCAAGGTTGGCTTACAGCGCGACATCGGGTGCTCGTTCAAGTTGGCGTTTGGAGAGAAGATAGGCCTTCTCCGAACGAACTGATCAACTCTCACTTGCACCGTCAGCATGGCCTTCACCGTCGCTTCAGCCGTCCGAAGACAACCTCCACGACCCCCACGCACCTAGCCTGTGGCCCTCTGACGGGACACAAAGCAAGTGAGCAAGGAATAGGGATTCATTTTTATATATTATGTAGATAAACGCAACTATTTTTAAGTACCGTAAAAGTTTTGATAGTGTATTCAGTGACTAAAACGGATTATAAATGCCTAGTAACAGATAAAGATAAAAAAAAAAAAAAAAACAACATTTTTACTATTACTTTTATTTGGAAAATTGTAAAGTGAAACTTTCTTAAACTTGACTGTAAAAATCAAGACATTCAGTAAACAGTTGTACCTATACAATATTTATGCTAAAGTTTACCTGGCTCTATTCCAGACATAACTTGTCTTGTTGTCTTTAGATTTCAACAACTTAAACAACGGGGATGTTTTACTTTTCATCGAACTGATATACAAAGAAATTGTCTATTCTTTCTAAAAAAAAAACTTTGCTCTCCACTAGGATTTCCTTCTACACCGTGGGTGCGTTTACAGACACACAATTTCACAAGCACACACACCCAGACTAGAGATCATACAAATATTTTATCCGTAGGGGAAACGAACCCGCGACACGCGGCGTAGTAGCCGGTCTCTCGACTGCGCCAACCACACCGACTTTATATCGATCCAAAGACGAAACACACGTTAAGTAGAACAACTGATAATTTTTGCGTGAAAGGTAGAGGGATACCACTGCAGTATTTGCAACAAAATAGTTACTGAGGTCGGGCATCTGGTTCAGGCATTTGATTTACAGCTTCCGCAGTGAGCGAACCTGACAAATTACAACCACAGAAATCAACATGGAATTCCAATTTAACAGCTACGCCTTACGAATCGTAAATTGTAAGGGTCAATTCACATGTCACGAAGGAGACGGGAAGGCTAAAAGAGTTGTTTCATTTTGGGTCACCACTATGAAAAGTACCTAGGAAAATTGGAAAAGATATAATTATAGGGGATTATCATCAAAATACAAATAAATTGATTTCAAAGAAAATTACAGTGGTACTGAAATTATTATAGGAGTTTTTTAGCTTACTGTTTTTTTCTGGCAGCCAAGATAGTTATTTGACAAAGTTTGATCTTTATAATATATGGTCGCAGGACCACGAACGCTGCAAAGTGTTCGAAACGTCAGGAAAAACAAAAAACCAGTAATACACGCGATTAATCCGGTTAAAATTTGTTTTATTATAATGTATAGTGATCGCGAAAACCTAAGATATTACTAACTTTTGATCTTATTCTATTAAACACCACATGTCATTGAAATGTCAATAATTGTCAAAGTGACATTTCAGATAATGTTGATTGACTATATTTTTGTTTTTTGTCTCCTTAAATAAGACAGCATATCTTAAATTTATAATGAAACGTAGTATAAGATGAAATTAATAAAAACAAATTAAAAACACGCTTGCCTTGTGTGAATTATACCTATTTTTTTATTCCAAATCTTTATGTGTATCATAGCCCCTATTTTTTTTTATCTAATAACATATATTACCCGGGATAGTGTAGGGATTATATCGATATCCCAAACATCTAAATAGGTCCAAGAATTTAGAAGATATGGTGGAATGAATAAAATATGAGCACCTCAATGCATATGAAATGGAGAATTGTCGCGATTGTTACTTACTTGATGTTGTACTGCGCCTCTATTTGCGCCACTTCTCGAAGAGGTTCTTAACTTCGCTGACGATAGTCGCAGGAATACTTGTCAATTTCCGCGAATCCGCTTTGCGGCTGGGAATAATCTTAACCTATCGTAGAAGAAAGAGACGCTTGATGGTGCACGATACCTCTTCACGCTACTTCCTGCGGATTACCTCGCCATCGTCGACAGTATAGTCTATTAAATCCACAAACATGTACTTCACTACTTTCTTACTGATGTCTTCAGCAGCTGTGTATCAGGAAGTGTATTTTCGTGGATTAAACTATCTGTAGCGGCTTAGATAAAGGGTGGGGCGCGTTTTCAAGGATTAAATAGACTGTAGTGGCGGGATATGTCGAGAATTCTCGGGAAGATGCGCTACCCGTTTTTGGGTAAAATTCAAAATGAAATGTATATTTTTAGACCAAATTTTCGTTTCGCTTACACGGCAATGTAAAATAACCCTAAGTTTAGGGGGTCGACAGTCACCGGGGTATTGTTGAGGTCTGATTCATAAGTTTTACGAGTTGCGACTCCAATCAGTGTTTTGTGACGAACATAAAATGCCTTTTTTGGCCCAGTTTTATCTTTACGCGATTTTCTTATTGGCTTTGTTATCTGAGTTCATTCGATTCTATCGGAGCTTTGATTTGCCTTTTAAAGTAGGGATAAGTGCGCGTTAAGAATAGCCAAATGTCTTTTAAATTGCGTTCTAATAGATTCTATTCTTATTTTTATAGTAATTATACTATCATCACATCTGTATTCAGCGAAGAGGTGGGCAGGGGTTTACACAATTGTGCATCCACACTTCACCGATGTCAAAGTCTAATGTACTATGGTAGTGAGCCTTTTGCCATCAATTAGCCACAATTTCAAACTCCAACCTTCTAGAACCCCCCATTAACATTTTGCTCGACCTTTAGCCTGTTCAGCAGCCGGGGTAGTGATGAAGCAGTCCTAAATGTTTATGGTATGATAAAAAAAGTACGCGCCACTTGAAAACCTCCTGCCTCAGTTTTTCGTCAGTTGAAAAGTCGAAACCTCTCATTTAAAATTATTTTAATCGGTTAACAGCACGAGGAGGAACCGCGTAAATATTTTATATTCTGTTAAATTGTGATCTTTTTTTGGAAACACTTTTTAACCTACCACTTTTAAGATTACCCACACGCATTCATTTGCGTGCCGTTGCGGGTACTTCGTTACGTAAACAGTCAATTTTTCAATGCGACCCACATACTTGAGATTCAAGGGAGGGAACGATAAAAAGCGCTGCGACAGTCGGGCACTGAGCTGATTCTATAAGTGCTTCAATTTCCTTATCGAGCGCGAAAGCGGCTTAAAGTTTAAATTCACTCTTTCCTCTTCTTTTTACGAGTTTAAATTGCGATTTTCGCTTCCAATAAATTAATGGGAAGTATTCAACTGTTCATACAAGAATTTGTGAATTTTGTAGGGTTTTAAGTTTTGATTGGCCGAATTGGTCGGTCGAAGGAAAGCTGCACTTGCCGCGGCTGGTCTGTGTATGAACGAGGGGTCTACCTCGTGCCTCAAAGAGTGCGTGAAATCATTGGTATTAGCTGTCTTACAGTCGTTACGGGTAATTAGATATCTCGCGGGTTAACGTATAATATTTCACTGGGGGTCAATGCACTTGCAAACTAAACTAAATTTAGAGCATTGCTGTCTTTTACTAACCGTTACTATAAGAGCGGGACGGGGTGACGACAAATCCAAATTTAATCATGTCAACCTAAAATTTCCTTACATATTTCGTTTGCCGTCTTTAACTTTAGTAGCTACCTAAAATTATGCCTACTAAAAATGTTCGCAGATTGTAATTTGACGTGCCTAAATTCGAATTTGACATCTGTTAATTCGTCCCGTTTTGCTAATTTAATAACAAATTAAGTTTAGGTTCCTACATTAGAATCAACGCCATTATAATTCGTGGCTTCACTTTAAATCGGACCTATCCGAAAAATAGCGCTCTCACATTTCGACGAGGCAGCTTAAGCTGAGATAGGGGTCTTTTTGGTTTCTTACACGCCATCAATACTTTTTAAGGCAAGATTTTTTTTTGTTTTTCCTTAGCTGACCTGATGAGGGATTTTTGTCTGTTTCTTTGTTTTTGAGGCCACAAAAGTAATAAAACATGTTCTGCCAACAGTTGTACACCAAATTGCATTTGAAACAATTATAGTGTATACTACCAAACGTAGTAGTTTCAATTTGTGGGTTTACACTAATTGTTCCTCTGTTTAGATCCCCAGCGAAATTGTGTGTTGCGTGTTGTTACATTGTGTTTGCTATTCGTAATTGTGTAGGTACTTATGTTGTATTTGTACACAATGTCGATATGGCTCAGGAATGTGGTGCCGTACTGTATGCAGCACTTTAGTTCGCAATACTTAATTTTTATCGCTATGTAATACAAATTCATAATAGGCTGACCTGTGGGGTTACTCTTGAAATTATTACCAATTAGCTGGTGCCTGCGACTTTGTCTGCGCGACTGAAAGTAGCCTATGTCCTTTCCCAGGATACAATCTATCTCCTTGACAAATTTCATTACGATCCGTTCAGCCGTTTAGTCGTGAAAAGGTAACAAACAAACAAGCTTTCGTATTTATAACATTATATTAAATATAAATATAGTAATAGTATGAATGAATATGAATGGATTCCAATGTTAAATCAACTACAAAAAACAATGCCTAATGTTAAAATAAATTTGCCAACACCATAGTTAGCTCCATTTTAAAGCATGTTGGCTTATCAACAACCCGATTTTTTTAATAATTTTTAAGACATTTTGGCATTTAAAAGTACGAATTGGCATATTTCCAATGTCAATCGAGCAGATTTATTTTCAAAAGTAACCCTACTGATCGTAGATGTTTATCTTTGTGTACAGGCTTTAATGATGCGTTAATTAATTGGCCTCTCGATGGCTATACACACCTGAAACTCCCTAATGTGTATTCGTTTCCTCACGATTTTTTCCTTTATATAAATAAGTGGTCATCAATTTTTAGTACGCAAATGATATTGAAAAATTTGTGATCAGTCCAACGGTCTTACTACCTACTTCGATTATGAGCCTTAACTTAACATTAAACATCAGAAATGTCACAAATTGAGTCCTAAAGTTAAGTATGTTGGCATAAGCTGAACAAATTGCGTACATCCGAAGAGTCTAACGACTCAGGACATGTATTATTTATAAGGGAACCGAATCCGGTCTGTCCCGCATACTTGATTATAACTAAACAAAGGATTTTTTCGGATTTGAGAAAAAAATTGCAACTGTGCTACATACTTAAATATATACATTTTTTATATATAAAAATTTTAGCCTATCTAGGAGAACAGTACTTATCTTTATATTTATTGAATATATGAATCTAAAAATATTCATTTGTAAATTTCCTACGATCCTTACATACGCCTTTTGCTTCGTCCACGTTCATACACACGCGCTGGTAGCTAGTGCTTTGACCTTTTTGGAAGACAGATGAGGTCAGTGTATATCCTTCTAGGGCTACCCCTTCTAGCATTTCCACTCACACCTGCCTTCTAGATACATTTTGTTAATCGTTTTTTATTCATCCACATAACATCGCTAAGAAGCAATTTTTAGCACGATGCTTATATAAGCAAATTTAAAAATCGCGTGATGTTTTACACAAAAAAATATTTACTTGGTTTCGTAATTTCTTTAATTATATTCTTATTCTCATTGGATGCAATATCTATCTATTTCCTCAATATTGAAGTTAGTCATGTAATTACCTGTGCACCGTCCAGTGTCCGCAAATATATGAACACTGAGGACTGACTCGGTGGCGGATACAGCACGGTCTAGTCACGGTCTGTCACAGCTCCTGATGATAACTGCCCCGTGGAGCAAACACGTGTAGAGTAGTTAGATATTTGCGGGCGGGCGGACGGTGCACAAGTAATTGCATGACTACTCAATATTGTAGACGTAGCTAGATATTGTATTTATTTGTATCCATTGTAATGGACTTGCGCAAGGTAAAGCCTGAATCTATTCATTGCTTATTCTCGCTTGTTTTTAAATTTTTAACCGGCGTAAAGAGGAGGAGGTTCTTAATTCGATTTGTATATGTGTTTTTTATAACTTTTTACTAAGTATTTTTTTTATTTGGATGATTCCTTTTTTATATAGAGCCATTTCCTGGTTTTGTGAACTGTAAATTGTGTCCGAATAATAACCGGTGAACAATAAATAATTAATTCCCAATGCTTTTGTTATTGGCAAGTTGGAGTTCACCATATAAATGGTCTGACAATGCCAACTGCCCAGACATCCATCTAGACAGCTGGTAGTGTCGGGCAATTTATTTGCCGCGTTCCAACTGTGTAAAACATAAAACAAGAACTGCTTTACCGAGTGTTTTTCCTCTACCTGGCTGTAGATGTATTTTTCTATCTCTACATAGTATAAAACGAAGTCTCCTGAGGCGTCTGTATGTTTGTGCACGATTTTTTTCTGTCATAAGGCACTATGTTTTTTTATTAGCGATAAGAACGCCTATTGTACCACTTCTGTAAAATAATATTTATGTTGTAAAGTTTTATTTTTGGTGAACAATAAAGAGTATCTATCTATCTATGTTTTTACTAATGAATTAACTATTTCAAAAGGAATGGTTCAATGTATTATTTGTACACATTAATGAGTAGATTTGTAGATATTTTTGTCTTGCAAAGTTGGGTCGGATAGTTTATATTATAGAGCTGCTTTTGGCCGTGACTTCGTCCGCGTTGACTCAGAATTGGGTCCAGCCGGGATAAAAAGTATCCTTCAAGAATTATCATTCAATCCAAAATAAAATGAATCATCAATTTGGCAGTTTATACAGATAGATAGCTTATAACCTGAATTACCAAAATGTTAAAATGTGGGTATGCAACTGTGTACACCTCTGCCTACCCCTTTGGAGAAAACAAACGTGATGCTATGTTAAACACAAGAACCCTCTTTGTAAAATAATTTTCATGAAACATATTCATATCAATTAATATTCACCCGTTATTACTCACGTGCATTTTTCGGGATTGCCTTACTAGTTTCCGAGCTCAGCTTTTGACTAAGGGCTCCGTTTGAGTTTGAAACTAGTCGGGCAATTCTGAAAAATGAACGTGAGTAGTAACCGGTGAACAATCGCTATAAGAACCCTTAATGGCAATTTATACTTCCACGTAAACAGTGTTAAGTTGATTCAGTAACAAGACACCCAAATCGGTTCACTTTAAACGACTTAACGAGGTGAATGAATGTAAGTATGTATAATTTATGAGGAACGATCCCTCCGAGAGGGTATCCTGAATATTTTATACGAAATAACAAGGAAATCTTTACAAACGTGAGTTTGTATTCGGTGCACGTTAAAGCAAGGATTATTTTGGAGACTCTAGTAGTATTTATTTTTTGGAGTTATATAGAAATTGAAAGATATTATAATATTTACACAACGATGGATTGTAATAGAACAGTGTTTTCATATAATTTTCATTCCGGAGTTAACACGAAAACGGGAAATTTCAAGGGTTTATCGATGTTTTAACGATTTACCAAAGCATGGCCGGGTTTTGCGACGTTTTAACAATTTACCGAAGCATGGCCGGATTTTGCGAAGTTTTAACAATTTACCGCAGCGTGGCTGTGTTTAGCTAGAAATGTGAAAGTAATTCTGTCTGCTTCTTCTTGGTTGATGAACAACCTAATGTCAGATTTAAAACCACCCATAGGTCTCTGACATGGCTTTACATACCATCGAGAACATCTCTCAGGTGTGCTGTTTTCCTAATCCGGATAATTAATTTATAATACGCACATGACTTCAAAAGCACAGTGTTGCGTGCCTTGGATTCGAACTTGCGACCTTTGACTTGTCAGCCCAACGGTCATACCACTAGGCTATCACTGCTATTCTGTGTGCTGTTCGTTTGTTATCTTTTCATGCCTAAACCGCTGAACCAATGACTCATCGGTGATAGCTAGATCTGTAGCTTTCTGAGAATCTTATACTCAAAATTCAAAGGAGTATGAGACTACCTAATTTAACACTACAGAACTATTGTAAAGATCCTACGTATAGATTATTTGTACTATTCGCCGGATTTTTGTGAGCGGAATTTGAATCTGCAACCTTGAGCGCAGAAGCGGATACGCTGCTGTTGCGCATTTGGGTCATCAGATTATAATTTGTATACTACTCAGGAAATGCAATGCGTTGTACGGTTTTTAGTATTTTATAGTTATGTCTGTTTTCGATATGGAATACTGTATTGATAGGTTGTTAAGCCTAATGCGTAGGTAAAATTGATTATAAATGAGTTAAGATGATCTTCACAATCGAGGCTGGATTGCAGCCCGAGCTTAAGCGGTTGTAATGAAACCGAGAGTGTAATGACCAATGCTCACGATTTTCTTCAACATACTATCGAGTAAAGCTGCAGGTAACATAGGTTAGGTTAAAGTATACTTTATAAACACCCCCATTTTACATGTGCCGATTTTAAACCCCATGTAATAAGTGGCGAGACTATTTCTACCGACAAGTGGTACAATTCGTTGGTACTCGTAGTTGCGATTTTTCATCACTTGCGTATTTATTTATTTATTTTCGGAAATCTTACAGATTAATAACATTAGTTAAGGTCCAATATTTGACGTCATTTACTAATTACGTGCATCCACATTTAGAAAACTTAGTTTAGTTGAAGTTTAGAAATTTAAAATTTGCATGACTCCCCTCAATATTGTGGAAGTAGCTAGATATTGTATTTATTTGCATCCATTGTAATGAAATGTACCTAGCATTTAACTAAAATGATAATTTATGTAATAATTTTATTTTAAATTTATAATTATAAATATTATTATTTACTTGTTATAATAAAACAACTTTTAACCGGATTATAGATTATTAGAATTCTTCTTCCATATTAAAATTTAATCTCTCTTTTTTCCATTTAATATAATAACTTTAGAGTTCGCTAAGCATGCGTTAATGCATTTCAAAGATTTATCTTGAATTATTAAGGTAATTGCATTCTTTACGACATTGTATTAACTGCAAAGTTAGTCGTGTCGGTTCGGTCACTTGTATAGGGACTGAATTGATTGTAATGACGTCGCCATAAGACGTGTTAAAATATGGAAGAAGTATTCGCGGTGGTGAGCAGAAGTAGAGATGGCTTAGTGATCAGACCGCCTGGAGTATTTATCCGGGAGGCGCAGGTTTGAATCCTGTTCGCGACCGTATTCTTTTTCCATTTAATATAATAACTCTAGAGTTCGCTAAGCATGCGTTAATGCTTTTCAAAGATTTATCTTGAATTAGTAATTATAGTTTCATTTTAGTAATTAGATAGTGTTGCTTTTATAATATGTTTCTATATTTTATACATATTTATGTGTATATTTATTTAAGTATTTAAGGAGGTTCTATAGGTATATATTAGGTTTAGGTTATTATACTTATATAAGGTTTTAATTTGTATTATTGGTATATTTGGTTTTATTGCACGGTTTACGTCATGACTATGACTATAATTATATCTTTAAGTTTATAAACTAATAAATATTTACAATTTTACTGAGTTACTTAAACTTATAGTATGTTATATTACATTTTTACCATCAATATGTATAGGTATTAAGTACCTATGAATATATTGATTAATTATTATAAGTTTGATTCCTACGTAACTATTTATTATGATTTTGTGTGCTTCATGTTTTGCATTCCTCTATACTCTGGTCAAAATGCTTGTATCATATATTTCTTTGTAACACCATTTGTCAAAGTATTTTTGCAAATAAATATTCTGATTCTGGAGTTCCGTTATGTAACGCCACATTCTATTAAATTGATATCTAGTTCAGCTTTGGAATTTCAATAAAAATAGTGATTGCGCATATTCATATCAGTTATTTTTCAAACGCAGCATTCCAATAAATGTAATAAAATGAAAATAGATAATCCACAGTGGGGTATTGAACAATGCTGCAAGAATTTGAATATTATTGAACATTGAGGTCATAATATTTTTAGGAGTGTGATCTTTCACTAAAACAAAATTAAGTTATTATTTTTGTGGAAAGAAATATACGGTCGTGAGCAGGATTCGAACCTGCGCCTCCCGGATAACCAGGCGCTCTGACCACTAAGCGAGTACTCCATATTCTTCTTCCATATTTTTAATACGTCTCTTGGTGACGTCATTGCTATCTATTCAGTCCAAATGCGATGACAATGCTTCACCTATCTTGTTTTTTTTACTTTTTAGTTCGCACGTGGCAGGCATGCTTTTTAATCGTAAATTATTTTTGTGTGTGTGGAAAGTCCCTAATGGTCGCTGGGCCAGACTCCTAGCAATTGAAAACGACACCTTCTCCCGTCGTCCGCCTAGATTTATCGGGGTCCTGGCATCGCAGCTGCGTGGTCCGTCAGATGTATTGATAGACCTCGTCATTGTGCAAGTCGGCCATAGTTGGCCTGCACAGACACTGCAGAGAGGCACGCGTCCCAATGGGGTTCTAAACAAATTTTTAATTTAGCTTTCAATTTTATAATTATTCACAATGCTATGACTTAAAATAAAAGTATTTCAACATGTTATATGGATTCAGAATTCTAGTTAAAAGGTATCTAAATTCAAAACCTCGTGCTATGCTTCAATAAACAGAGACCATAGCGACAAGCCGTCTGTCAGACACAGTTGGACTAAATTTCGGGTTTCGATATTCCATTAGTGTGCACAAAAGAGCCACTACGGGGCCCAGATACAATCGGTTTGATTTATGACTTGGACTTTTGAAAAATATAGTTGTGCTTACAATGTTAGAACTTTCGTTTGAGTGATTGAGAGATGGAAAACAAAAAGACAGAAATCATAAATTCGCTGTTAACATTTTCGCATGTCCGTAAGTTTTAAGGGCTGTGGGTCAAATCTGACATATAGAAATGTGTATTTTTCAAGACATATATATTCTTAGTAATGTAGACATCACAGACAAACGGTAAAAGAAAGCATCGTGAGGAAAGCGTTTAAAATCGCTAACACTCACTGAGTTATTACAGTGATCAATGTTCATACCTTTCCATCTAAGACGAGTCCTTTGGCCTGTGGCGTAGCTAAAGGCTGATTTATTTAGATCATATTTTTTGTATCAATAATATTTTATGCCTTTGTGATGCAAGTGTGGTCATTACATTCGAGGCTGGATTGTAGCCCAAGCCTAAGGCGAGGCTGTAATTTAGAACCTAGAGTGCATGATCACGTATTTCATAATTATGTCGTTTGTCAACAAGCTAGCGAGAAAAAAAAACGCAGTGCAGATAGCTAATTCGCACGTCATGACTGCAAGGGTTGAGTCAGTGCGTGCTCCGCATAAACTTGTACTAGAGGCACCAACGCACTTTTTACGCACGCGTGCGTAGTATACTCTATTTCGAACCTAAAAACGGTGCAATAAAAGCCACTATAAGAGCAAGTATCATAAAAATAGTTACCTAGTCAGATAACTAGATTTTTTCTCAAATTAATCCAAAACCGAATTTAACCCAAAATCTTTTTCCATTTAATATAATAACTTTAAGCTAACCATGCGTTAATGCTTTTCAAAGATTTATCTTTAATTGTTACGGTAATTGCCATCTTTACGACATTGTATTAATTGCAAAGTTAGTCGTGTCGGTTCGGTTACCTGTATGGGGACTGAGTAGATAGCAATGACATCGCCAAATGACGTGTTAAAATATGGATGAAGAATTCGCGGTGGTGAGCAGAGGTCGAGATGGCTTAGTGGTCAGAGCGCCTGGAGTATTCATCCGGGAGGCGTAGGTTCGAATCCTGTTCGCGACCGTATTCTTTTTCCATTTAATATTGTAACTTAAGAGCAAGTATCATAAAAATAGTTGTATAGTATAATGAGATTTTTCTCATATTAATCTAAAACCAAATTTAACCCATTTACATAAAATTACTAGGTGAAAGCTCTTACGTGCGCGTTCGTAATAAACTCCATTGTAAACCTAAAAGCCACTTTACGAACAAGTATCATATGAATAGTTACATAGTCAGATAACTAGATTTTTTCTCAAATTAATCCAAAACAGAATTTAACCCATTTAGAAAATGACTAGATGAAAACTTGAGCACAGATATTAAAAGAAAAATATCACTATAGTATGAAAAGCGATGAATACAAGCGAGAAGGGTTATTGAGGCGAAATTAAAAATAGTTACCCGATCACAAGCTATGAGAAGAATGGTTTGCATACCAATAAATCGGTATTAATATTTTGCTGGAGGGTAAAAGAAATAAACTATTGTTGCTATCGCTGGTAAAACCTGGATGGGACTAGCGTAGGAGCATGGAGATTGGTACAAGCAGAGGCCGACCTATGGCTATACCAGTAGCTGAAGTCGGGCTGTGGATGATGATAATGATGAAATCAAATCAGTAATTAAATTTAATTGAACGAAATGTAAGTTTAATCTGTTGTTTTTTGCACGATGTTTGAAACATTGTTTTGAACACAATTTCTTGACAGACGTAAGCTTTATTTGCAGAAAAAAGTTTCACCCAAAATTAGGGCACACGATACATAGGTACAACCACGCCTGTTTCCCATTGGGGTAGGCAGAGACTATCCATTTCCATTTTGACGACCTTTATTAGCATTAGGATACCTCTGTCTAGTGGTCGTAAGCGCGGCTGCTGAATGTGGTGAAATCAATTCCAGGTTGGCTATTAAGAGACATCAAAAAAACTCAATACCCCTACTCGACCTAGGAGTCGAACCTAGAAGCATGCAATGAGAATTTTGGTTACAGCTGTTCTTTATGACACTAGTAGGAAGATACTATAGAAGTAAGAACGTTCCAACTAGATTTCAGTCTGTCTATAGTATTTATTTTGCCCCTAGATTCCACAAAAAACCAACAGGAGAAAAGTTTTGAACTCACCATGTTCTAAAAGACCATGAATGTTTCTCATCAATACGCCAAAAAAGAAACGCAGAACATTAGCAAAAGTTTTCGAGATAACGAACACACGACAGGAAGCTTTCAAAGGGCGAAAAAACATAGATATACTTATTGAGCTCACGGAATGTTCTCGAAAAACTGTAATTTCCTACAAACGGCTACAGCAAAGGGCAATTGGATTTTTCAGGCCGAATTTTCTAAAAGGCTGGGAGTTTATCCTCCTAATTGGTGTCAAGCGAAATTGGATTTTAATCCTGTAACGTTTAAGCAGGGTTCTGTTTGAGGTGAGCCCGTTTCTGTATCATTTAATTTGGCGAAAAATATAGAGGTTAGATTTTTGCGCAGGTAATTGTTTTGTTGTAAAGCAACAAAAAATTGCTCACAATGTTTCTGCTAAATTCGGTGTATTAACTGCGGTCTATTTAGCACTTCAGGAAATCGTGAATGAAATTTGCATGAATGTAGGAGATGTTTATTTGAAAATGCAACGTTGGGTTTATTTCTGCACTGTCTAATATAGCAAGATTGACCAAAGGTTAACACTTCAAGATAAATCTTTGAAAAGCATTAACGCATGTTTAGCGAACTCTAAAGTTATTATATTAAATGCTACGATCACTTATAAAAAAACATTACATGGGAAAAGAACACGGTCGCGAACAGGGTTCAAACCTGCGCTTCCCGGATAAATACTCCAGGCGCTCTGACCACTAAGCCATCTCGACCTCTGCCCACCACCGCAAATTCTTCTTCCATATTTTTTCCAATTAACATAATAACTTTAGAGTACGCTAAGCATGCGTTAATGCTTTTTAAAGATTTATCTTGAATTGTTAAGGTAATTGCATTCTTTACAACATTGCATTAACTGCAAAGTTAGTCGTGTCGGTTTGGTCATCTGTATAGGGACTGAATTGATAGCAGTGACGTCGCCATAAGACGTGTTAAAATATGGAAGAAAAATTCACGGTGGTGAGTAGAGGTCGAGATGGCTTAGTGGTCATTGCGCCTGGAGTATTTATCCAGGAGGCGCAGGTTCGAATCCTGTTCGCGACCGTATTCTTTTTCCATTTAATATAATAATTTCAAAGGTTAACATACCAAAGATACATGTCCACAGTAAGAAAACTGTGACATTAAAAAAAAAAACTAAAATATTAACGTTAATGATACAGAACAAAAGTTACTTTGAGGTGATTAATCTCAATATAACAAGTGAGAACGTGATTTGGAAATGCCAGACAGAACCTTTTTCATGCCGCAAGTTAACAACCATGAAAGTAATCATCGCGCTTTGAATTCTGGCCTACCCACGAAGGAAAAAGCTACTGTAAAGATTAAACCGAACACAAAGATAGACAAGACTTTTTTTACCTTAAATAATACCTCCATACAGATACAAAAAAATAACAAAGGCATTTCTTCAGTGAGTAATTCCAAATGCCAGTATTGGTGTCCCAATGGACATGTTTGACGAAGTGAGATAGGACAAATGGACAGTCACAATCCTGTGACGTTGTCCGATGGCAAAATAGATGGTCTAAGACACACATTAATTATTCCCGTCGGTAGCAAGGGTGACGTTGAACTTGGGAAACAGAATCAAATGCTTTTGGCTTTAGATAATAATCCGCTTGGGAAAGAGTTTGTTTTTTTTGGTTATACTTTCTTTGATTTGAATAAGTTGAATATCTTTAACCTTTGAAGTTTAATAAATCTGTTACTATTGGTAGGATTTGTTTGAAGTTTTGAGTTTGTTGGTTATAATAATAATGTTATCATAACCTTCAAGTATATACCACTTGTACTTTATTATTGAATGAAATTCTATGTAGACGATGAACAATATTTTGCACCTCAGAACCTTCTAAGCTAAAAATAAACATTGATCGGCGTTACCCAATTAGGTCTAAAAGGATGTTAGAGAGGCGAGATGATCAGGTTATGCGGGCCGAGGAAAATTATGGACGGTTTGGTGCAGAACTGGATTACATGGAGTTTAAAATTCTATTAAACGGAGAGATGGTGTTAATAAATAACATAGCATCACGCTTATCCACGAAGGGTTAAGTAGAGATGTATTGTTGTAAATCCACATTTTAGGAAAGCCGTTATTATTTACTTATTTAACACCCATTCATGCATTATTATGTATTATTATTGAGCTGTTTAAGCAAATAAATATAATTACTTAATAAAATACCTTTTCCTCCTTGTTAAATACAAGCACGATAACTGATAGTACGAGGGTTCGATTCCTGGGATGGACCGGAAGCAAACCAATGAAGTCGTAGATAGACAGTAAAGTATAAATCAAAGATAACAGAGGATGCAATTAAATACAATATTTAGGGTAGTCATACAACACCTGTGCGACGCCAGCCCGCAAATATATGCACATACAATCATACATTCAAGTGGTGAACAATTTTCAATTTCAAATTGCAACTACCACCAACCACTCTACTAGTGATTCGCCCCCCCCCCCCACGGGGCATCATCAAGAGCTGTTAGACCTTTGCTAGACCGTGTAGTCACTGAGTCTAAACGAAACTATAAAGATCGAAGTGCGAACGTGGTTGAGTACTTACGACTTGATTGATTAAAGTTTGACAAAAAAGACATCAAAGCCGATTTTAACAAAAAGAAAATGTAAAAGAAGACGCAAGACAATAACATAGAGATTGAAGTTGTGCCAAACGTGAGGAATAAATATAAAGATAGACTGAAAGCAATTGTGACTATAACAGATAATTGAATTCACAGAATATTGAACATGTGGTGGAATATTACAAATTACGTATAGGCTACGTAGGTACGTAAGTTTTGTCTTTCATATGGATAGTTTTTTACACGACTGTCCAAAAAAGGAGTGTTATGTTTTTAGGGTTCATGTATGTATGCATAGAATTATTAGGCATAGAACAGCAATAGCCGCACGCAATGGAAGCAATATCAAGTTAGCCCTTTAAGGCTACGTACGACTTTTGACGCATCAGTACTCAATACGACTTATTCCTGTGAAGAGCTCCCGTATTTTCGTAAAAAAATGACATACTGTGTAGTGAAAGGGTGTCACAACTCATCACATAATCAAGAAAAACATTTAAAGATCCCATTTCACGGGTAAGTATTGCCTAAAAACTTATATTTTTTTCGTATAAAAATCATTTTAACAAAAAAAGAAACGTAAATTTGACAGACGCCATTACAATGAAAATGTTGCTAGGTATAGGAAAATATTTTACCCTATTTTTTGTTATTATAATTATGTACTGTATAATATTCAATTCACATATAAATCGCCGTTTTTATTTAAATGTAACTATAGTTACCATATGCAACGAAAAAAAAATGTAGATGATTTTTGACATTGTAAATGAAGAATATTCTAAATAGAAATAACACACTTTTAATATTATCTAACAATAAAGATCGTGGTTACCGAAATCCACGAGGGCGATGCTGCGGGCGGAAGCAAGTAAAGAATAATTTTGTATTATATGTACGTACTGGCGAGGTATGATAAACCGGAATGTTCCAATTTCCCCATTTTTTGGGGAAAATGTCATTAACTTGCCACATTAATGGTATCCTTGTGTGCGTGTCTGCAAACGTAATTACTTGCCGCTTACGCACACATTGAATGTATTTCTGCTTCAATTTTGAGCGGAGTTTTGAATGAAACTATCACTCTAGGTGTAATTACTCTAAGTATGTATGTATGGAAGTGTGTATGTTGGTGAGTTTCTTTTTTCCACCATAACTTCTAAATGCCTGAACCGATTTAGATGTATGAGGTATCGTTAGAATCCTTACATTGGCCCAAGTAACATAGGATTAATAAAAATGGGCAGGCGTGATTTTTAATTAATTTCGTTATGTTTTATTTTATTTAACTTGACTGTTTTACTTTGACGAGTTGTTGTGAATTGTTTATACTGCTACTTATTGCTCAATAAAACATACAAAGGGAAAAATTATTTCAACATTATAGAAAACGTTAAGTGTTAACAAATAATTACATAAAATACCATTAAATAGCGAAGGGGTAGGCGGAGGTGTATACCATTGTACACCCCCACATATCACCAATGCTGTTATTAAGTCCCATGTAATACGTGGTGAGCCTATTGCTGTATACGGGGCACGATTACCAACCGTTTTACCGTTACCGTTACCGTGGGAGAGCCACGCTTCGGCACGAATGGGCCGGCTCGACCGGATTGATACCACGGCCTCACAGAAAACCGGCGTGAAACAACGCTTGCGTTGTGTTTAGCCGAGGGAGTGAGGGTACCGGAGGCCCAAACCCTTTAAAAGGCCGGCAACGCACTCGCGACTCCTCTGGGGTTGCGGGTGTCCATGGGCGGCGGTAATCGCTTACCATCAGGCCAGCCGTCTGCTAGGTTGCCCCTTATTCGATAAAAAAAAAAAAAAAAAAACTCCTAACTGCTACTGTGAATTTCCTAACAGAAAAACCGAATAACACTGCCCAACCTGAGAATCGAACACAAGCCCTCAAGTTCAACAGACACGCTTAGGACCACTAGACCAACGAGGCAGGAAATGATAAATACGGAAAATGATTAGATATTAAATATTGTTCACCGGTTACTACTCACGTGCATTTTTCGGGATTGCCCGACCAGTTTCGAGCTCGAACGGAGTCCTTAGTCATGAGCTGAGTCTGCGGCAATGTCGCCGACTTGACTGATTGTATGTGCGTGAGTAGTAACCGGTGAAGAATAATTAGTATAAATATGCATCACGAAACTTATTATACAAATATTTTTAGATATGAAATAACATGAAATGCTATAATCCGTTTTATATTAAACTTAAAGCTAACATGAATACATCAATATATAAATAGCATTTTATAGGTTTACCCAAAAGGCTTTTGGTCTAAGCAATATTATTAAATAATATTATTATATTTTCACTAGCTTTTGTCCGCGACTTCGTCTGCCTGGATTTCAGAATTGAGTCCAGCCGAGATAAAAAGTATTCTATGTGATAATCCAGGCTATAAACTATCTGTGTGCCAAATTTTATCCAACTCCGTTAAGTAGTTATTGCGTGAAAGAGTAACAAACATTCGTCTATCCTCACAAATATTCGTATTTATAATACTGGTAGGATAGGATATATATGGATCGAGCTATTCTAACATAACATAGCATCACACCTGTATTCCCCGAAGGGGTAGGCAGAAGTGTACGCAGCTGTTCACCTACATTTCACGAATGCTGTTATTTAGTCCCATGTGTGGTGAACCTATTACCACCTACCGGGCAGAATTCAAAACTCCAGGCTGCTACTGAGAATTTTCTAACAGAAAAATTGAATAACACTTTGCCTGACCCCGGAATCAAACCCGAGACCTCATGCTCAGCAGTCGCACTTGGGACCGCTAGACTAACGAGGCTGTTGTGACCAACCATTACGACCAAAATATACTAATCCTCTATTAGGTTGCCTGTCCACCGGAGCGGGGCGAGGCTGCGGAGCGGTGAGCGAGATAAAAATTCACTAACAGAATCTCCGCTCCTCGTCAGTGGACACGGAGTTGCGAATTAGTTTAAAAATTCATACAAAACCGGGAAGCGGAGCTAGGACGCGGAGCGAGGACGCAGGGCAAGGAAAAGGAGCGGGGAAGCGGAGAGGAGAAAAGAGTGCGGACGGTGCAGGGAACTAAACCAATCGCCCGCCGTCGGCAGCTCAAATGGCTCATCGCGTGCTCGTGGCCTAGTTCCGCGTAGGAAAAAACACAGTCCGCAACTCCGCTCCGCATTACTTTCTCACTCCGGTTCGCTACCTAGCTCCGCGTCTATGGACAGACACAGTCCGCAACTCCGCTCCGCATTACTCCCTCGCTCCGCTCCGCAGCCTCGCCCCACTCCGGTGGACAGACAGCCTTAATCACTTAGTTTATGTATCAGTTGTGTTTACATGCATCATAGCAGTAATAAATCAACCTTTAATCCGCCAACATACTGTCAAAGTTTAACAATACAAATATTATTATAAAGTCTGTATACCCAAATTTCCAAAATGGCCGCCATGACATGTTTGGGTAAATGTTGCCAGTTATTGATTAACGTTCAGTGTTTAGCGTCTATCGAACACCCAAACTTTGGGTCCCCTTTATAGAAGTTGGACGTTTTCGCTCGAAAGATTTTGTCGCGATAATGTTGTTGCTAACTTTGGGGGCAAAATTATGGTCTTTTGTTCCAATTTCGACAATTATGATGAGGCAGATTATATTGATGGTGAAATTGATAGCGTTTATAGCTGTGATGACAGTTTTAGAGTTACATATAATGTTGATGGCGCGGTTAGCGCAGTGGTCGAGAGACCGGCTCCTGCGTTGCGTATCCGTGTCGCAGGTTCGAGCACTGCACGGAGCAAGTATTTGTAAGATCAACAGATAATTGTGCCGGGTCTGGCCGTGTGTGCATGTGAGATTATATGTCTGTAAACGCACCCACCATACAGGAAGAAATTCCTAATGTAAAAATATTATTTTTAATGAATCTATTAGCTTTATTATGTGTAAAGAATGAATAATCTACAAAATCTATATATATGAGTGTGTCGTTGGCCTTAATCCTAAGCGTGACTGCTGAGCATGACGTCCTGAGTTCGATTCCCGGGTCAGGAACATTGTTATTGGGATTTCCTATGAGGAAATTCTCGATAGCAGCCCGGAATTTAGAATTGTGCCCAGTAGATGGTAATAGGCTCACCACCTATTACATGGGACTTAATAACAGCATTGCTGAAATGTAGGTGTAGACCGCTGCCTACCCCTGCGGGGAATATAGGCTACGCATGTGTTAATGCGTTTGAAAGATTTATCTGTATTTGTTAAAGTACTTGCATCTGTACGACATTGTATTAACTGCAAAGTTAGTCGTGTCAGTTCAGTCACCTGTATAGGGTATGAATAGATGGCAATGACGTCATAAAAAGACACATTAAAATGTGGAATAAGAAGTCGCGGTGGTGAGCAGAGGTCGAGATGGCTTAGAGCACCTGGAGTATTTATCCGGGAGGCGCAGGCTCAAATCCTGCTCACGACCGTATTTTAATTCTACAATTATATATAATTTCAAAATTATGCTCTTCGCTTGATGCTTGATGAAGACAGCAGATCAAAGTTATAAATTGTAAGAAAAATTTATAACTTTACCGATCGCTATGCATGCGTTAATTCTTTTCGTAGATTTATCTGTATTTGATATCAGATAATATTAATGATACAATTGATGGTTTTAATAGTGGTGATGAAATTTGTAAACTGAGGTATGTATGATCTAGCCATAGATATTATTTATGATGTGCAATATTAATCCAATTTGTTGACAGTTTTGGAGCAATAATATATGATTTAACGATAAATTCATTATTCCAGCTTAAGCTATAAAATTAATGGAATGTATGTGATGAGCGAATTATGTACCAATTCAATGAATTGTAGTAGATATGTATTAAAAATCTAACCTTTAGTGGAGTGTGATATTAGGATAAGATCGGAACTTGGCGCATGGATAACATTTGGTTTGGTGTATAATAGCTAGATAGAAGGAGACCGTATCGGTGGCGGTTACCACCAACAACAGCATTCCCAAAAAGGGTTGACGTCAGGCAGGCGGCCGGTCATAAAACATAGCCAAAATTTTAGCAGCATGCCAGATACAGGTATGCTGCGCCGACCCCAAATAAATTGGGATAAGGGCAGGGGGATGATGATGATGATGACGATGATGTATTAAAAATCTAGGAGGGGCTCGTGGCTAAGTAGCAGCAGCACAGATCGATTGATCGAGGTTAAGCTGCGCTAGCCGCGGTCGGTCTGTGGATGAGTGACGTTAATTTCATACCGAGACACCTTCGTGCCTCGGAGAGCACGTTAAGGAGTCGGTCCCGGTTGTCAAATTAAGATCTATGACAGCCGTTACGGGTAGTCAGAGGCCTGAAAGTCTGACAACCAGTCATACCACGAGATATCGTGTTACCCAGTAACTGGGTTGTGGAGGTCAGGTAGGCAGTCGCTCCATGGAAAATACTGGTAAGTATTAAGCTGCATCCGGTTTGACTGGAAGCCGACCCCAATGTAATTGGGAAAAGGCTAGGCAGATATACGGTTGACGAGATCCTACTTTAACCCTTTGACTCACTAATTAGCAGACACAATAGATTTTAATTGTTATGACGTACATAGTTATACGTCTGTGAGTCAGTGTGATCGAGATAATATGTACAGATTAATCTTTCAAAAGAATTAACGCATGCTTAGTCTTAGTAGTGTAGGTTCAGTTTCCTGTAAAGGAACTGAATAGATTCCAATGACTGCCTCGTTGGTCTAGTGGTCCCAAGCGCGACTGCTGAACAGGAGGTCTCGGGTTCAATCCCCGGGTCGGGCAAAGTGTTATTAAGTTTTTCTGTTAGGAAATTCTCAGTAGCAGCCCGGAGTTTGGAACTGTGCCCGGTTGATGGCAATAGGCTCACCACCTATTACATGGGACTTAATAACAGCATTGGTGAAATGTGGGTGTACAATTGTGTACACCTCTGCCTACCCCTTCGGGGAATACAGGCGTGATGCTATGTTATGTTATGTTATGTTATGTTAGTTTTAGTAGTGTAGGTTCAGTTTCCTGTAAAGGAACTGAATAGATTCCAATGACGTCACCAAAAGACGTATTAAAATTTGGAAGAAGAATTCGCGGTAGTGAGTAGAGGTCGAGATGGCTTAGCGGTCAGAGCGCCTGGAGTGTTTATCCGGGAGGCGCAGGTTCGAATCCTGATCATGACTATACGGTCATGATCAGGATTCAAATCTGCGCCACAAAAATTTGTAACTTTAGATATAATTTGTGTTGATGTTTTTTAATATTATATATTTGCGCTGAAATGCTAACAGATAGAAGTAAGTATTATTGTTTATTGATGTGAACCAATCAATTTTAGCTTGTGACTGAATGACAGTAAAGAACATAATGTAATAAATCGAATTATAATTATTTATTTTCCAATTATAATTATCCAGTTTGACTCGCGACATCGCCGCGACTCAGCTCATGACCAAGGGCTCCGTTCGAGTTCGAAACTAGTCGGGCAATCCCGAAAAATGCACGTGAGTAGTAACCGGTGAACACTAATTGATATATTTATAACATATAAATATATCAATTAATGTGTAAAGTGCAAGTCTCGAGCAAAGCAGGCACGGCCGTACCATCTTTTCTCGAAGCCATTCGCGGCCCTTTCACCCCCCCCCCCCCCCCATATCTTCGCTGTGAACAAAGCTAGCAGTTTGAACTTTCGGTAACCAAGAGTAATCATTATAACTAGCTAAACTTCCAAATTACATGATATTTGAGCTTATAGTGTACGAGTTATCGTCGATCAAAGTTACATCATTTTGTCACTCACTGACTCACTGACTGACCGATCATCAAAAATCTTAGATACTTCTAGCAGACCTAGAACCTTGAAATTTGGCATGAAGATAGATTATCGGGCACATATAAAGGAAAAATTATAAAAATACTAATGAATAGTTAATTATAGAAAACAATTTTATATTTGCCGTTTTGCAGGAACATGGTGTATGAATTTCGACTGCATTGTTAACTTTGTTCTTTGTTTACGTACAAAACATATTAAATTGATATAGATTATTAATAATTTTTTATTTATTTAAGTTAAAAATAAATTTAATACAAAGGGTTAATAATTAATTAAATGAATAAATCTAAAAAACTTAATTAAAAATCTCAATGTAATGCAATAAATAGTCGGTGCTCATTGCCAAGTGCACCCGTATAGGGACCGAATTGATAGCAATAACGTCGCCATAAGACGTGTTAAAATATGGCAGAAGAATTCGCGGTGGTGAGCAGAGGTCGAGATGGCTTAGTGGTCAGAGCGCCTGGAGTATTCATCCGGGAGGCGCAGTTTCGAATCCTGTTCGCGACCGTATTCTTTTTCCATTTAATATTGTAACTTTAGAGTTCGCTAAGCATGCGTTAATGCTTTTCAAAGATTTGTCTTGAATGATACTCATCTATCTGTTTATTTCTATCGTATTATTAATAAATTCTTTGTTTATACAAAAAAGCCTTTTAAGCCTTAAATTGTTTTAGGCTGACATTATAATGGATTTTATAAAGAATCCGAACTATCTACTACATGTTGACCTTTGTAAATACTCTTTCGAGTCTAAAAAAATGGTTAGCGGCTCAAACATGCCGAATTTTTGTATACATTATGAATATTGGAGCATAGTTTTTGTAAAATGCGCGGGTCAAAGGAGTTTTATATTTCATAAGGAAAAAATTATTGGGTAAATTACAAGGCAACAGAGGAAAAAAAAGTTAGGGTAGGGTCATCTTCTAACTTTCTACCCACTAATATTTGCGATTATATAATTATACGACCTTCCAGGTAAGACAAACAAGTTGCTCGACGCACCCAAAATGCTTGGAAGAGCTATTAGTCGATGAAAAATCTAATGAAAGGATCGCTTCCTATTTCACTAACACGGAAAGTCATAGATTTGTGCATTCTCCCCGCCCTCAACTGGAGCGCAAACGTGGTTATTAACTAAGCATCTAAAGTCCGCATTCGGAGTCTCTCAGAGAGAAATCGAACGTAGCATCCTAGGAGTCAGGCTTACAGACTGAAAAATTGAACCTTAGACGGCCATCCGATATACGACACATGTGACCAGCACAGTTTGATTTCAATTTGGCAACTGAGTTATCTACGTCTGCAATGCGAGTTTTCGAACGAATTATAATTACACGACTACCCAAAAAAGGAGTGTTATGTTTTTAGGGTTCATGTATGTATGTATGTGAGTTTCTTTACTCCACAATAACTCCTAAATGCCTGAACCGATTTCGATGTATGGGGGTGGGGGGGTATTGTTAGAATATCCCGCGTAACATAGCCTAGTAAGATTTTAAAAATGGCAAGCCTAAGACTACCCCTGATCCCGTTTTCAATATTTCTTCTCAGGGATAGTCTTAGGAAATACCGTCGCGATTTAGTTTTAAATATGTATCAGAGACAAAAATAATTTTATGAATTTTATCAATTATATGTACGGTAGACTGAAATAATTTTAAATAAACTGTTCAGACGCCTGACACCTTAGTCCTCCTGCGACCACGAACGCTGCAAAGTGTTCGAAACGTCAGGAAAAACCAAAAACCAAATAATACACGCGATTAATACGGTTAAAAGTTGTTTTATTAATAATAGTGATATTAGTTAGATGTTCATGGTAAACTAAACGTGTGGACAAAACGCGTCGCATAGTTGCTATTATGCTATTATGTTCACGAATGTTGGCCTTCATCCGGCTTCAAGCAGAATACAAACAAAATTCCCTAAACACTAGCACGTTTGAAGTGCATTGCGGATGCAGCACAAATTCTAGTTTACGCAAGTTGTTTCTGCAAAAGCGTTTCATCAGGAAAGCTTTAAGGTTCACTGCTAACGTGTTTTTAAATTTTGAACAAAATGAAGTTAATTTAAAATTTAAAAGTTCGCTTTCCATTACTTAAACTAGCCTATGTTACCGGGCATAATGTAAGGATTCTAACGATACCCCATACATCGAAATCGGTTCAGGCATTTAGAAGTTACGGTGGAACCAAATTTACAAACAGTGTGTTGTTTTTTGGGCAGTCGTGTAAGAATAAAATATACAATAACATCACGCCTCTATTCCTCGAAGTGATAAGCAGATAAGTGCACTTTTATACACCTACATTTTACTGAAGCCGTTATTCCGACTTGCAATACTAGCTGTTAATCTGGTCCCCGTGACTTCATCTGCGTGACAAAATGTAGCCTATGTCCTTCTCCTAGGGCCAATCTATCTCCTTGCCAAATTTCATTATGATCCGTTCAGCCGTTTAGTCATGAAAACTTAACAAACAAACAAACAGAGTTACTTTTACATTTATAACATTAGTATGGATTATGAACACAGACGAGCGTACATATGAAAGAGCAGTGACGTGCATTGCATATTGGCAAATAGGCAGTGCCTATCTCAAAAAGTTGCCTAAATACAACCTATATCACAGTTTAGAGGTAGGCACTGCCTATTTGTCTATATGCAATGCGGCGTGCATTGCACTGTGAAAGAGTATAAACATATACCTAACTCTACATCGTCTTTCTAAATTCGTTCAAAATCATACTGAACTTAATTCATCATAGTAATATCTTAGGTTTGCGCGATCACTACACATTACAATAAAACAACTTTTAACCGGATTAATCGCGTGTATTATTGGTTTTTTGTTTTTCCTGACGTTTGAACACTTTGCAGCGTTCGTGGTCCTCCTGCAGTCCTCCTGCGACCACGAACGCTGCAAAGTGTTCGAAACGTCAGGAAAAACAAAAAACCAATAATACACGCGATTAATCCGGTTAAAAGTTGTTTAATTCATCATCTCCAAAATCCTCTTTGTTTCCTACGGCTAATAAACTTGACCAATAACGTATTAAACTGCCAGTGCAGTCATTTTACTGAAAATTAACGATTTTGTTATCATATTTTTAACAGCGAACGGTGATTGAGAACATTATGGCGCACGTGGTCATAAAAACTCTTTTGTGAGTTATGAGTTCGGAATGGCAGGTAGCGACCCTGTCACGTGTGTCTATGATTTACCGGTACGACGTGAAAATATCGAAAATGCTGATCGCTGATCATTAATCATAATGATTGAGTTCAATTTAAACTAAACTAAATGGTCTCCGCAAACGACTATTAATTATGACGGTGCGGTTGGCGCATGGGCTAGAGATCGGCTACTGCGCCGCGTGTCGCAGGTTCGATTCCTGCATGAAGCAATTATTTGTATTATCTACAGATAACTGTTTTGGGTCTGGGTGTGTGTATGTGAGATTATGTGTGTTTTAAATGCACCCACGATAAAGGTTTTTTTTTTTTTTTTAAGTAATAATTCTTTTTGTTAATCTGCTGACTCGTTAATTACCTGACACAATAAATGAGACGTAAGACCTGAAAGGGATGGAGTGTCTGCCATTAACGAATGTGCCGGACCTTCTCAAAAAAGGACAGGTTAACTAACTGAACCGCCGAGCATGCATTCCTCATGTATGTACTATAAAATCTATAGATTCTGCCTACCTTAGTGGGAATCAGGTGTGAGATGTAATTGAAATCTTAGTTTGGCGGCAAGATTACTTTGACGTGAGCTAAGCCACGGGTACAGCTAGTAACTTAATGAATGGAAAAAAAACAAGCATTCTTGTATTGTATTGTACTGCAAAAAAAGCCGATCAATTATGAGTCTAACTCGTATTAACCATTCTTTAAAACACTTGGATTTAAAAACCTATGTGTCGTTTTATATAGGGGCTTTAATCATACATATCCAAAAAAAACAACTCTGTGACGGATGGGTGGCGTTGCTCTGTAAATGAAGAAAAGATACATTTACTTATAATACATTTATTTCCATATACTTAATACAGTGTTACCTGGTATAGCATTTACTATATTATATTACTAGCTCTGCCCCGCGGTTTCACCCGCATATAATTATATTATAATCACCCTTAGTTACCTACTCCTTATATGGTCAGCTACTTGCCCGTAAAATCTTACCAGACTCGGTCCAGCCGTTTCGAAACAGATTTTTAGGCATTGGTATCGTGCAAATAATGTATGAGCTTAAAAAAAACTATTATTTTGACATTACAAACAGACACTTCAATTTTATTTATTTGTATTGATATGGTCATCACCAGTCACATGAGACATAAAAAGGGTGTTGTTGTTCGGGTATAAAATAGCACACATGTAACACAGGAGTACATACAGGACAGAAGTTCTGTTATTTTACTATTGAATAAACAGTAGAAATTGTATGCATATTCAACATCATTAATCAACTGTGACCTATTAACGTCACGTAGTGTCATTAATAAATGTTACAAGTGCATTAATCACTGTATGATGTTGTTAGAATCAGTTCTATGTTGTGACTAAGGGAAAGTTCGAGATCTTTTTATCGTCATGTGGTTGATAAACAACGTAGTGTCAGAGTATAATTCACCCCTAGGCCTTTGACATAAAAAGGGGTACTGTGATTCACGCAAAAGGGGCTCGTGTGCTCGCATTGATCAAGGTTAAGCTGCGCTTGTCACGGTCGGTCTGTTGATGTGGGTGACCATAATTTCATACCGAGAACCTTCCGTGCCTCGGAGAGCACGTTAAGCCGTCGGTCCCGGTTGTCAAATAAAGATCTACGACAGCCTTTACGGGTAGTTAGAGACCTGAAAGTCTGACAACCAGTCGTACCACGAGATAACATGTTACCCAGTTACTGGGTTAAGGTGGTCAGATAAGCAGTCGCTCCATGTAAAATACTGGTATTAAGCTGTTGCGTCAGTCATTAGCAGACACAATAGATTTTTATTGTTACAACGTACAGATCTGTACGTTACTGAGCCGAAAGGTTAAGCTGCATCCGGTTTGACTGGAAGCCGACTCCAATGTTATTGGGAAAAGGCTAGGTAGACTGATTTAGTTTGATCCACGCGAGTTAACGGTACTCCTTTTTATGTGCTGCGACGGCCGTGGAACATATCCCTCGCCATCGGGTAAAGTCCATAAGATTTCCACATGATAATAAAATTATCAACTGCCTCGTTGGTTTAGTGGTCCGTAGCGCGACTGCTGAGCAGGAGGTCTCGGGTTCGATTCCCGGGTCGGGCAAAGTGTTATTGAGTTTTTCTGTTAGGAAATTCTCAGTAGCAGCCCGGAGTTTGGAAATGTGCCCGGTTGATGGCAATAGGCTCACCACCTATTACATGGGACTTAATAACAGCATTGGTGAAATGTGGGTGTACAATTGTGTACACCTCTGCCTACCCCTTCGGGGAATACAGGCGTGATGCTATGTTATGTTATGTTATGTAATAAAATTATCAAAAGTAAAATAAATAAATAACCAGCCCATACCTGTCCCATTGCAGGGCAAGGGCCGCTTCTCATACAGAGAAGGCACGAGCTTGATCACCACGCTAACGCACTGTGGGTTGGCCATTTCAGACTACCAAGTCCAGGATTCCTCAAGATGTTTTCCTTCACCGTATGCCTGTGATGTCTTAGATTAACTAAGAAAGTACATATGACATTGAAAAAGTAACATTGGTACATGCCAGGTTTGAACCCACAACCTGCAGCTCAGGAGGCGGGCCCGTAATCACTCGGCCACCACGACATATATATGATAATTGTAACGAGATAAAATTAATAAAATATTTATAAGCACGCCTGCCGTGGGCGAGACTTTTACATAACTACTATTGTACGACGTAAAACAAAATACGCTTTGGTATAACAGCATTTTTCTAGACAAGGAAACATAATTTAGAAAATTATTCTTAAAAATCACAGCTCGACTCCCAAGTCTCGTATCAAAGGTCCAATATTGAATAAATAATTGAATTAAAAATAATTGCATTAATAAATGAAATCCATTACGTCTGAATATTTAGATGTTAATGAAGATTCATTTCGTCGCCTGCCATTAGCGATGGTATTTTTTGAAGATGAATATCTTTATTTTTTGAGAGGGATGAATATTTTTCTTTTCAGGGTCATTCGAAGCCCGTTTCGGTCAGTTTTGGGGGATACTATGATCATCATGTTTGATAATCAAATGTCAAATGCTTATATTATAAAGTTTTATATATGTATCTGCCTCGTTGGTCTAGTGGTCCCAAGCGCGACTGCTGAGCATGAGGTTTTGGGTTCGATTCCCAGGTCGGGCAAAGTGTTATTGGATTTTTCTGTTAGGAAATTCTAAGTAGCAGCCCGGAGTTTGGAATATTGCCTGGTAGATGGCAATAGGCTCACCACCTATTACATGGGACTTAATAACAGAATTGGTGAATCTGGGTGTACAATTGTGTACACCTCTGCCTACCCCTTCGGGGAATACAGGCGTGATTCTATGTTATGTTATGTTTATATATGTATCTGCCTAGCCTTTTCCCAATTACATTGGGGTTGGCTTCCAGTCAAACCGGATGCAGCTTAATACCAGTATTTTACATGGAGCGACTGCCTATCAGACCTCCACAACCCAGTTACTGTGTAACACATCTCGTAGTATGATTGGTTGTCAGACTTTCAGGCCTCTGACTACCCGTAACGGCTGTCATAGATCTTAATTTGACAGGCGGGACCGACGGCTTAACGTGCTCTCCGAGGCACGGAGGGGTCTCGGTATGATATTATGGTCACACATCCAGAACAAACGTGACAAGCGCAGCTTAACCTCGATCGATCTGTGCGGCTGTTACTCAGCCACGAGCCCCTCTATATTATAAAGTTAAGATTAGACACGCTAAGAAGAAGATTATAAATTTATGTGCTGAATGAAGTAGAGAATAATATGAATAATTGTACTTATTAAAGGTCAGGTGTTTTTATCACTTGTGATTTGTGGATAGTCATTTATCACACTTGTCGCTGGTCGGTCGACGAACTACCCAAGTCCTCCTTCCGCACGCCCCAGCTCACGGTGGCCGGAGATCGTTGAGTGCCCTCCGGTTCTAGGCGCACCTTCTGCGGCAGGTGTGAGCGGGATTTGCTTCTCTCTCTCCGTGTTCGCCGACTCGTTATCGAGCATTACTTCCTCGTAGAAGGCGGCAACGGTATCTCCTGCTCTCTGATTCGAGAGCATCTGCGTCATTCACCGTCTATCTCTCTCTAGCCACGCGTATATCATAGCGAAGATTCTTAACACCTTAAAAGGCTCTCGCTTGAAGGCTGGATCAAGAGCTAATGCACAGTGCATTACATATTATACATTTTAAAATTGTAATGTATGTTTAAAATAATTTATGTTGTAAGAAAAATTGTACCAATGGTGTCCGGATTAATTAAATACACCAGTTGGACTTACCAATCATCATTCCCTTGCCTTTATCCCAATTTATTTGGGGTCGGCGCAGCATGTATTCTTCTTCCATACATACTTTCTACTTGTACTGGAATGCTGCAAAAGTTGTGGCTATGTTTTATCTGACGTCAACCCTCTTTGGGAATGGTGTTGTTGGTGGTAACCGCCACCAATACGGTCTCCTTCTATCTAGCTATGTCACACCAAATGTTATCCATGCGCCAGGTTCTGATGTCATCCTACTATCACACTCAACTAACCAGGCCGGCCAAATAAGTTACCGTAAAAATAAAACACATTAATTTTGTTTATTACTTTCTTGATCTCGCCTTTAGTTTATTCAAATTATTCTTTTCATAAATCATAATTATCATATTGAATAGTACAAATGACTTATTTCCGAAATTATTATATATAATAGATTATTTTGGTGGATTTTAAAATTTCGGAACCCATAATTTTGTTAAACGAGCATTTATTCACCTAATTATTACGTAATTTTAAATTTTAAAATACTTATCTTGCAATACATTATTTATTTTAGAGTGGTAATTTTTATTTTTATCTTCTAACAAATTCTATCAACCAACACAGTCTAACAATATTTACGTTCCCATTTCCTAATCAGCATGAAACCTTTTATCTGTTGATACCTTTTCTCACGAAAGGTGGAACCCCTGTATTTCGTGCTCCGTTATTTTTTACTACCCCCGAGGCCCCTTTGTAACCGCTGGGATGGACCCGTCTTGCTTTTATTTATTTTTATTACGTCAGTATACTATTGGAAGTCGCGATGTTTTCGATTTCATTATGGTGTTTCACATGCATACATAATCACATCTGTTTCCTATTGGGGTAGGCAGAGACTATCGATTTACACGTGCTAGTATTTTGACCTCTTGTATTTGTTTTTTTTTTCACCCTCGTGCCCTACGTAAGCATTAAAGTCTTTCATTTGTTGTTTGTTCTAAACGTTTTATTCATAGTTAGTTATTTTGAACTTTCTTATATTATAATTCCATCTGATTGTAACAGTTCAATGCAATGCATTGGTGAAGTGTGGGTGTACTGTGTACACTTCTAAAGATAAATCTTTGAAAAGCATTAACGCATGCTTAGCGAACTCTAAGGTATTATATTAAATGGAATACTCCAGGCGCTCTGACTACTAAGCCATCTCGACCGCTTAATAGTCAGAGCACCTGGAGTATTTATCCGGGAGGCGCAGGTTCGAATCTTGCTCACGACCGTATTCTTTTTCCATTTAATATGTACACTTCTGCCTATCTCTTCAGGGAATACAGGCATATGGCGATGCTACGTTATGTAACAGTACAATTAACACAATTAGAGCGTCCTGCGATTCTGTATTCAATACAAATATCTTCATTTGGCACGGTCAGATCATCCATCACAAAGGTGGGTTTAAAGTACGGTCAAAGAAAGGGAATCATGACCCACCTACACAAAATAATTCGTGAGTAGAAAAGACCATGTAGTCGGCCACAAAACTGTATGGAATTTGTGTTTGTCATTATATCTGAACTTTATGTCTCATAATTAGTCCCGTTTGCTTTTAAAAGTAATTACAAGGAAAAGTATGTACTTTTAAGAAGAACAAGAAGAACTTAATATAAAAAAATAATCTTTTGCATACAGCTTCTGGTGTATATCACCCAGTAATTACCATTTAATGGGATACTTCAGAATCTTTATAATTATCAGGTATCATCACTTTGCATTGCAATATGACACGTTAATTTCGACCTAGAAACATTAGAATGTCAATGTGAAATCAGTGATACTATTGTAAAATTGGAGTTAAAGGTGAGGCATGATTCTATTTCTTCGACTGTGCCTTCATTTCAATTTCGCATTCAATCCACAGGCTCGCTTAGTACCGTCCTTGAAGGAATTAGACTGGAGTAGTTTTAGCGGGCGTACCCCTCTCACCACTGGCATATGATTCCCAATCATATAAAGGTACCTTTTACCAGTATGGTTACAATGATAGTACACGATTTTAATCTTGTGTAACACAATTTTTTGTTTGTATTTGGTTTTTGTATGTATTTTAATACTGTTAATGTAATGACGAGAGCTATTTTCGCTTTAGTACAAGTTCTTTTGTGCTTGTGAGTTACCTCACCCCCCGCCAAAAGTGGCGAGCAAATTTGTTCGATATTTAGTCAGAAGGCGTCTCCCGTCTGGTCCTCTAAGGTACCGTCTAATCTAAGTCATAAAAGTAGCGGCTAAAACTTGCCTATTCACGTCCTAGTCTTCAAGATGGGACGTGAGTAGCCTGAGAGTGCTTACGGACGCTTCAATTGTAGCATCTGTGTGCACATTTGACCCTCTATATTGTAGAACGGTAAATGTGAAATGCGGGTCGTCGGCTTTTTTTGTTTAAAATTTTTATGAAAATTACTCTGCATTGTCAAAGTCGAATCATTTATTCCAATTAGACCATTTAAAGGTACTTTTGAAAGTCAAGAAATGCCACGTTCAAAAATGTAGATTCCTATGGCGAAGATCGAGCAACAAGAAAGGTTCGATTCCCGGGTTTGGCAGTGTTATTGAGTTTTTTGTTAGGAAATTCTCTGTAACAACTCGGAGTTTGGAATTGTGGCCGGTAGATGGCAATAGGCTCACCACCTATTACGTGGGACTTAATAACAGCATTGGTGAAATGTGGGTGTACAACTGTATACACCTCTGCCTACCCCTTCGGGGAATACAAGCGTGATGCTATGTTATGTTATGTTAAGGTACCAACAAACCCCGTTGGTTGTGCCTGTCTGTCCAGGCCAACTGTGGCTGGCTTAGCTAAGCACAGTTAGCCTGCACAGATACTAGAATAGCGCACGTGGCGAAGCGCGGCGCACCGTCTTGGGCTTGTCGCTGGTCGGTTGACGAACTACCCAAGTCCTCCTTCCGCAGGCCCCAGCTTACGGTAGCTGGAGATCGTTGAGTGGCCTCCGGTTCTTGGCGCACCTTCTGCAGCAGTTGTGAGCGGGATTTGCTTCTCTCTCTCCGTTTTCGCTGACTCGTTGGCGAGCATCACTTCCTTATAGAAGGCGGCAACGGTACTTCATGCTCTCTGATCCGAGAGCTTCTGCGTCATTCACCGTGTTATCTCTCCAGCCTCGCATATATAATAGCGCAGAGCCTCAACACCTTAAAAGGCTCTCGCTTGATGGCTAGATCAAAGGTTTTTAAATTGTAATGTATGTTTAAAATTGGTTTTACTGCGAGATCTTAGTTACTCAGGTACTTAATAAATGGAGAATATGTTCATAATAACAGTTTTCCTTTTGGGTTCCTGTCAAATGTCACGATGACAGCAGGATGCGAAATGCGAAAGTCACTTACAATTTACAATAGCTGCGCCAGGCAAAGAGCTATTGGGTTTTTCTGTTAGAAAATTCTCAGTAGCAGCCTCGAGTTTGGAATTGTGCTCAGTAGATGGCGATAGGCTTACTCATCTTCCCCCTGCCCTTATCCCAATTAATTTGGGGTCGGCGGAGCATGAATTCTTCTTCCATACATACTCTCTACTTGTACTGGAATGGTGCTAAAGTTTTGGCAATGTTTTATGATCGTCCGCCTGCCTGGCGTCAACCCTCATTGGGAATGCTGTTGTTGGAGGTAACCGCCACCGACGCGATCTCCTTCTATCTATCTAGCTATGTCCACCAAATGTTATCCATGCGCCAGGTTCTTATGTTATCCTTCTATCACACTCCACTAACCGGGCCATATGCTTACTATTTGGGACTTAATGCGTTATCCGGAACCTCGGGTAAACGTTTATGGAGGGCAGTGTCGTTTTTAGTCAGTTGGACACGGCACAACGTCCATGATATATTTTCCACACCACTGTATACAGTGCTGCGAACCCTCTCGGGGAATAGAGACGTGATGTTATATGACGTTAAAAATCTAGAAATTACTTTTTTAAGTGGTTTTGATAAGATTCACTACACATATCAAAGTAATTCCTAGAAAACCTTATAAGCTAACACAACTCCATTAGTACATACAAATGTATTCTTAGAAGTGAGAACAGGCCTGGTTGCCATGGTAACACAGAAGGTCCCAAACGTAGGGATTAGGCCGACATTGTTGTGGGCCACGATATTTCACCTACCCTGGGGTTATACGAACAGAGCCTTTGTTAGATCATAAAATTATTTCGACAACCTGGTTTTGGGTTGCCGTGTCGTCTAGGATTTTTCTGAGCTATATCGTATCAAATCAAATAAATTTATTGTGGATATGGGTCAAAATACAGGTGGTATAAAAAAAAAAATCTCTGGTTCGAATATGGGATATATATTCGAACCAGAGATATATTCGAACCGAACCTTTATTTTTCTTTCGGCATACAAAAATAAAATTTATTGAAAACAAAATAAAATAAACACAATTTCACAATTAATTAACAAATAACATAAAATTTTCGAATTTTTGTTTATTATTGTCATCATTGCGTATAATAATTAATTAATATAATACAAATTTCATAATATTAACAGGTATTACCAAAATATATATAATTTTTGGGTCCTAAGGAAATCTTGGATCGTGTAGTAAGCCTTCTATAAGGAAATCCTGAAGTTTATTTTTAAACTAACTGTGCCCGCGACTCCGTCCGCATGGATGTCGTAAATAATAAATGATCGACGTGATTCTTTAAATTGGTATTACTTTTTATTTATGAACCGATTGACTTGAAACATATACTAAATATTAAGTGAAGCTTCCCACTATATATTAGTGAAAACCACATTTAAATGGCACCTGGGAGGTAGTTACGCTGGTTACGCGAACGTGCGCTCCGTGTTGTAAATATCTTTTTATTGTGAAAATGTCCAAATCTAACGTAGAAGAAGTTATGGGCGAGTTGTCTAAAAAGATTGCAACGTTGACGTCGAAGATTACGGCCCAATCTACAATGATTGAGGCGCAAAGCAAGAAAATTGATGATCAACAGCAAACAATCAGCCATAATTTTACAACGATAAATCACTTAACGCGGGTAATTGGAGAACTGTCCACTAAAATTGACCAACTTGTAACATCGACTAGTGTGAGCGAGACAGAAGAACCAGCTAAGAAGCCGCTTACGCGACGTGCGAGCGAGACAATTACAGTTGCAGCGGACATCCCAATTCTATCGCAGAATAATCCGAATGTGACGGTTCGCGCACGCCGAGTGACGACGGTAAGAAACGAAACTAAGGGCGTGAACACACGTAAGAGTGATGCGAATGAAAATATATTAACATCGGAGCAGCAACTTATGGAGAAACCATGTGAAGTTGATAACGATTGGAAGGTTGTTAATCGCAAGAAGACTAACTTGGCTTCTAAAACTAAAATTATTTTAAAAGGAGGAAATTCACGGATTTCGTCATTCCAAGCCGTACAAAAAAAGAAATTTTTGCATGTTTGGTCTCTGCATCCTGATACGTCAGTAGAGGCGATAACAAAGCACGTTAAATCCATTTGCACGTCGGAAGATGTGAAAGTAGAAAAGATCATCCCTAAAACTAAAAGGGATTATGCGTCATTCTCGATAGGTGTACCAGAATCTGAATTCGATACAGTGAACAATAATTTATTAATAAATATAAATAAAACCAATTTTATGACATTTCGAAATAGGAAAAATTACCTACCAGATCTTGACATTAAATGCAATGGACAAAGGATTTGTGAAGTGGAACAAGCGAAATTTCTGGGTCTCCATCTTGACTCTAATTTGAATTGGATATGCCATTCTGATAGTATCTGCACCAAACTAAACAAATTTTCCTACGCTCTACATATGCTTGGGAAAGTCGTGAACCAATCTGCAGTAATCACCGCATATCACGGATATGTTGAATCGACATTAAGATACGGTATTATTTTCTGGGGTAACTCGGTGAACAAGGAAATTATATTTAAAGCTCAGAAAAGATGCTTAAGAGCCATCTGTAAGATTAAATCCACGGAAAGCTGTCAACCACACTTCGTAAATTTAAAATTATTAACGTTGCCATGTATTTACATTTATGAGGTGGCAGTGTTCGTGAGGTTACATATACATATGTTCCAGCAATTGAAAAGTAAACGACATAATAAAAAAATTAGTTTTCCGTCGAACAACACAGCTCAATTTAGTACTAGTATACTTTGTATGGCACCCCGTATTTACAATCATTTACCTTATAACGTTTTAAATTGTTCTCATATAAATTCCTTTAAACATAATCTAAAGCAATTCCTTATTGTTAAAGCTTACTATACTGTTAATAAATACCTTCATGATAAATTTTATATAAATTAGATTTAAATATTTTGACATTTTATATTCCTGACATGCATTATGAGTTATGATTGTTTATTAACCCTTGTATGACATTGCATGCTGTAATGGCTGAATATAGCTGCTCAAAATGATTTATGTAACAACTATGTATGTACTACCTACCTATATTCGCAATAAATGTTTGAATTTGAATTTGAATTTGAATTTGAACAGTGTGGACAGTTGGCCGGTTAATACTCAATTTAATGAATGGGTGTGGTTTCGAGACTCCCGGAGGTTCGTCAGGAAAGGGGAAGAAACCCACTAAGCACATTCAAATGTATTACCAGAACGCCAGAGGACTGCGAACGAAGACGGATACCTTCTACACCAGCGTTTTGGCATCAAATTATGACATATTAACAATTACAGAGTCTGGTCTCAATGGATCTATTAAAGACGGTGAACTTATACCATCGGGATATAAGATATTACGGTGTGACCGAGCGGACGGAAGAAAACAGGGCGGCGTTTTCGTGGCGGTAGCACCCCGGTTCGAAATTAATCAAGTGCGGGTCGGCAATGTAGACGCGGCCTTATTTGAGATTGTTTGTGCAACAGTCAGCTGTAGAAATAAGTTATTATTTTTGTGTTGTGTGGTGTACATTCCACCTAAATGTAATTATAGTGTTTATTTGCAATTATTTCAAATTTTAGAAAATGTATGTGTAAAATATAAATCAGTTATAGTGATAGGTGATTTTAACATGCACTCAGCGACGGTTGAAGTACAAAATTACTTGGAATACTTTACTGCTTTCTGTGGATTTCGGCAGGTAAACAATATATGTAATATTAATAATCGTATTTTAGACTTAGTAATGACTACGGTATTGGCGAGTGACATAGAAGTTAAAATGTCGTATGAACCATTGGTAGACATTGACGTTCACCATCCGCCGTTAGATATTACAATATCATCTAGTTGCAACGTCGGACAGAGACCTGTACAGAACGATATAGCAATTGATAGTAGTTGTCATAGTAACTGGAATTTTTATAAATGTAATTTTTCAATGTTATATGAGAGATTAGGCAGGTTAAATTGGAACGAGTTGTACGCAATTAAAAATTCAGAAGAGGCGTTAACCTATTTCTATAATATAGTCAATGAGGTTATCAACCAGCATACTCCAATAAAAAACAGTAAGAGTATGACTAAAACGAGTAGGTTCACATATCCCGAATGGTACACGTCTGATTTGATACGCGATATTAAAGACAAATCTAGATATCACAAACTATTTAAAATAACAGGATCTTAGTGTGATTACGAAACGTTTTCTCGGTATCGTTCGTTGGTGAAACGCAAAATTGTATGGGCCTATAAAGCTCATCAGCGCAAATTACAAACTAACATTAAAAATGATCCGAAATCTTTTTGGAATTTTATAAAAAATAAACAATGCAAGCGTAGTAAAAATGTTATTAAAAAAGATGGTGTCATATTAAGCGAGGCAAAGTGTGCGGAGACTTTTGCTTCATATTTTCACTCAGTGTATAGCCCTAAGCGGCCGGTTTTGGACCCGACCGAAGCAGAATGCTCAGCGGGTGCAGGCTCCGGCGCGGCACGAGTGCATGTGGGACAGCTAACCGCGCCTGAGCTTCGCTCGGCGCTTGACCGCCTCAAACCTAAGCGCTCAGTGGGACCTGATGGTATACCTCCATATATTGTGAAGGATTGTCGGGTGGTGTTCTGTAAACCCTTGTTGCACGTCTTTAATCTGTGTTTAAGGGAAGGCCATTACCCAGATTTTTGGAAATTGACTAGAGTTATACCGGTTCCTAAAGGGAGTGGAAAGGATGACGTCAGTGGCTATAGGCCGATTGCAGTATTGTCTGCGTTCGCTAAGGTATTCGAATCTGCATTACACGCATGTATTTATTCGCAAATCAGTTGTCAACTGACTGATGCACAACATGGTTTCCGACCGGGGCGAAGTACGGCAAGTAACTTATTTCGTTCGTACGTTTAAGTAACGTACTTCGACTTCCAGAAAGCTTTCGATGTTGTTGATAACGATGTGCTGTTGTCGAAACTGGCGGCGTTGGGTTTCACGTCACACATGCTGGAATTCTTCGCGAGTTACCTTGGTGAACGCAGGCAGTATGTGGAGTACGCAGGTTATAAATCTAGGGAATATTTTACTTTTTCGGGCATAAGTCAAGGGTCAAATTTGGGCCCATTGGAATTCATTTTAATGATCAATGACCTGCCTGCAGTTGTTCACCATGCCGGGAGTCTACTGTTTGCAGATGACCTCAAGGTGTATCTGTCGATAGCGGATGCTGCGGACGCGGAAAGGTTGCAAGGTGATATTGATCGCATAGTGCAGTGGAGCAATACAAACAAGCTTTATTTTAACGTAGCAAAATGTGGAATTATGAGCTATTCCAGGGCTAGAACACCATTGCACTATGCATATAATATGAATGACGCGTTAATACCGCGCTTTAGTTGTACCCGGGACTTAGGCGTTGAAATGGTACGCGAGCTGACGTTCCGTAAGCACATTATTGATATCTGCGGCAAAGCATTTAGAAATTTAGGATTCATTTTAAGAAATTGTAAAGATTTCGATGGTACGGTGGTCGTTAGGATGCTATATAATGCGCTGGTTACGAGTCACCTAGAATCGACGGCCATTGTTTGGAATCCCCATGAGGCTAAATATAGCATGATGGTGGAAAAAATACAAAATAAATTTACAAGATTTTTGTATCTAAAAGAGTACGGAGTGTACCCATTCTATCCTCTAATGTACCCCAGCTTGTTCGTCCTAGGTATGGTTGGGTACGTGCGGTTAGGAGTGCGCCGCGACGTCGCACTAGTGCGCTACGTGTGGCGTGTGCTACGCGGAAAGCTGCACCACCCGGCTGTGCTGGAGTGCCTGCAGTTGTGTGCGCCTGCTGGATACATGGACGCGCGCCGCCGGCCCAACACACTCAGTGTGCCATCGGCAAGAACAAACTTGCTTAAATTTGCCCCACTGTCGCGCGCCATACAGATCATTAATTTAATAGCCATACATGTTGATATCTATAACTGTAGCCAGCCGAAATTCACAGAAATAGCACAGAAGTGCATTATATCTGAAATGTAGGTGAGGTAATTTTTATATTTGTAATATTGCATATTATATTTAGGTATGTGTGTGTAATTTTTAGTTGTAAGCTTACAATGTCGGTTTGGGAGTATTTTCTGTTATGATGTTGTAAATGTTTTTAAATAAATAAATAAATAAATCGGATAAGCCGTTTCTGAGGTTAGTGTGCACAAACGCACAGACAAACAGATAAACAGCCAAACAGACATAAAATTCTAACAATCATTGTTTTGGGTGCTAATTGCGTTGGTAAAGGTCCCAATAATATTGTTTCCATGTACAGACAGCGATCCGTTACATTTTTATTATATGTATTGATGATTGATGATGATGATTGATGATTGATTATATGTATTGATATATGAAGTTCCTAATTGTATATAGAGAATGGGATATTCATAATTGTTAACATAATCACACCTATCTCCCGTTTCCCATCATAGGCAGAGACTATAGATTTCCACTTCCTACGTTTCCGACACACCTCATTCACTTCATCTATTATCTGCACTATTTGCCGATGGATTAGGACATTTGTATAATATATTTCGTGTAATTTTAAATCACAATTATTGTTTACATACTTAAAAAGTGACATAATAATTATTATCGGACATATTACTATTTTTTAATTTATTTTAAATTGATATTTAATTGACATTCACAGTCAATTTAATTCATAATTTTAATTTATTGTTATTATTATATAAAGATTTTGACATTATTGCTATTTTATAAAAATCTATTGCACAAATTGATGACAATGTTTAATATATTCAGCTATAATTCAATTGTTAGTAATTAATCTTGTAAGCGTTTTGGATGTGACATCTGTTAGCTTGTAAGATCAAATGACTAAATAAATAAATAAATAAAGAAATCTATGTTCATTAACCTCTTCATGCACGCTCGTCGGTTTGCTATAGTTATATATGTTGCTCTAGGCGTATAGTTTTTTGGTAACGACCACAATTTTATTGCGGTACGTTCGTCGAGGTTGGCCTCCCACACTTGCCTGATATACAAACACTGCCTCGTAGGTCCAGAGGCCATGAGGTCGAAGAAAGTGTAATTGAGTTTTTCGACTAGGAAATTATCAATTCAAGCTCGGAGATTGGAGTTGTGCCCAATTACTTACTACTGGGACTTAATAATAGCATTGGTGAAATGTTGCTGTACAACTGTGTATGCATACCCCTGCTTACTACTTAGGGCAATACAGTCGTGATGTTATGCTATGTGTTATTTATTCATTTTCTTATTTTATCCCCTCTGGAGTATTGAGCATTTTCTAGATTGTCGATTTGTCGATCTTTCTGAATTGTTATTAATTTCTGAGATGCCCGTTATTATTATGAGTGATACTATTTAATAATAGCCATTTTTAAAGAAACGAAATATAATATGACGCTGAGAAAACACCATCAATATTTCCGGTTGTTTGAAACGAGGGAAAAGTTTTTTTTTTTTTTTACCAACAAATAGACCGACAGTTTAACGTGCCCTCCGAAGCACTGAGATGCTATAATGCTGTCTCCCATCTACAAAATGACTGCGTCAAGCATTGCTTTAACCCAAAAGTCAGAGGGCCATGAGCACCTCATTTAAATATATTAATGGGTGCAAATAAAGTGGTGAAAATTGCGACTACCACCAACTACACTACACGTGTTCCCCCCCCCCACCACGGGGCATCATCAGGAGCTGTTAGACGGCGGGCACGGTTGCGTATGTGCATATATTTGCGGGCGGGCGGGCGGTGCACAGGTGACATGTCTACCCTCAATATTGTGGAAGTTTTTTTGTTGTAATGGACTTCCGCAAAAAAGTAACGCCTGAATCTATTCAATAAAAATATAATTTTGATCCAATTGACAACTGCTTTCAATACCCAAACCCAACCAGGAAGACGTAACTTTAAAGTCAAAACAACAAACTAACTAAAGCTCAAATAATTTTCATCAATATTGCAGCAAACTTTGCGGTTCAAATCCAAAACTAGAAACATACGGGTGTTAATTTCTAATGGTTGGTCCTGAGACTGCGGCTTCGATGACAGAGGGACCGGAGCGGAAGCGGTGGCGGGAGCGTGGCTGTGATACAGTACGCAGTTAAACTCTGATACTACGTTATTTATCAACCATACGTGATGACGAAGAATTATACAGTGCTATTCTCGAAGCGTATACGCTAACTCGTTTCAAACCTTAATGAGGATCATTCGGTTAAGAAAATTGCTTGGTATATTAGATGCTAATCTTAACAGCAACATTAAAAATATTGTAAAACGACCATCATTTCGATGTCAAACAACTTAGTGCATGAACGGAGCGAGAGCGGTGTGTGTCATAGGAGTTGTTCACGAGCAGCGGGCGATATTCGAGCTGTCACACTATATAAGCGATCGTAGTTTAATCACGTCTCTACGCGCTGTGATTCCGATATCCGCTGCCGCTTGTGACATCAGACTGATTAACAACATTTGTGAAATGTGTAAGGGGAATACTAGCGTGATACTATGGCCGTTGCCGTCGCCATTCATCAATGCCCAACTTCATCTCGCAGCCGCTCCCGCTCCGCGTCCCGCTGTCACGGAGGCCGTGACCTATGACCTTAAGTTAAACTTTGGTGGTAATATCACTCAACTAAAACTCGGTTTACAAAGCTAGGTTCTAGACATTGCAGTTTCTTGACTTTAGCTAGACAGATTAGTTTATAGTTTTGCTGTAGTTTGGTTTAACTGTTTGGGTAGGTATGTTCTTCTGTCAGCTCGAGTTAAATATCACTTGAGGTTTTTGATATAGAGACAGAAACATAAGCAGCAAGTAGTGAGGGGAGCATATGCATCGTTTTAAATCCTACTATAACGATAAAAGTGAAAATTGTTATGTAGATGTTTATGTCATTATCGAGCAAAACAGCTGAACGGATTGGATGAATTTAAAAATAGGAACGCAAGCCAAGATGTAACGTACCAATTTCGTAGATAATAATAATATTGTTTATTGTACCTGAATAACCTAAAACAATATTTTACTAGAATACTTATACATATTTTTTAAATATACTAAGCGGCCCCTATAGCTGTATAAAGTCATACTGACCGTGACTGCTTCGTTGGTCTAGTGGTCACAAGCACGGTTGTTGAGCGTGAGGTCCTGGGTTCGATTCCCAGGTCGGTCAAAATGTTATTGGGTTTTCCAGTTAGGAAATTCTCAGTAGTAGCCCGAAGTATGGAAGTTAGTGGTGTGACACCCCCGTGCTACGGAGAGCACGTAAAGCCTTCGGTCCTGCGCCTGATCTCTCTCCGGTCGTGTCGAATTGCTGTCCTGTCGGACTATGAGAGTGAAGAAAGAGGGAGTACACCTGTGTTTGCGCATACACTTGTGCATTATAATATCTCCTGCGTACTCGGCTGATCTCCGTGGACATAGGCCGCCGTGCCCGAAATACGGTCAGGAGGAGTCTTATTACTATTAAGTTACACCTGAAAAGAGACACATAACATTTTGTTACTCATTTTCATATTAATTTTAAAATGTACACGGTTTCCAACCCACGTACTGGGCGTGACGTAGCAATGACCGGATCGCTGGCTCGAGACGATTTAACGCTTCGTTACCCGTCTTGTATCAACATAAGAACGCATTAGGTGGAACAAACGCCGCGGTTTGAACGCGCGGCTACGAAGACAACAATAATTTCCATATTTTATTAAGTAATATTTTACATATCAGTTAACGATCAATTTCCAAATTGATTAAATGTCTTCTGCATTTAGGGATATTAATGTGATATTAAAAAGAAGCATGGTCATTATTAGACCACAAAGGTAAATTGGATGAACTATAGGGCGCAAGGATAACATTTGGTGTGACATAGCTAGATAGAAGGAGACCGTATCGGTGGCGGTTACCACGAACAAAAACATTCCCAAAGAAGGTTGACGTCAGGCAGGCGGCCGATCATAAAACATAGCCAAAACTTTAGCAGCATGCCAGATATAGGTATGCTGCGCCGACCCCAATAAATCGGGATAAGGGCAAGGGGATGATGATGATATAGGTACATATTGTACATGTTATTCTTTTCTGCTAAGAATTGCCTCAATGGACTAGTGGTCCTAAGCACGACTGCTAAGCAAGAGGTCTTGGATGCGATTGTCAGTTTGGGCAAAGTATTAGATGTATGAAGTATTGGTGTTCAAAGCATTAGTAATCACAGTAATTAAATTTAAGAGCTTTTGATTCCACGAATTTGCAGAATGAAATATTATTTTTTTGTTTGTGAATTAATTATGTCCGTACTGTTGGAATAAAATAAATTGAAAGTTTTAAATGTGCACACTACATTTTATTTAATTTAAACGCGTACCTTCTTAGGCAGTTAATGGTTAAAGTAACGCCGCGTTTTTTCTACCGAGTGCGTCACAAAGCAACAAGCGTTCACCTCCTTAAGGAAATGCTTTTATCAGGTTCAGTAAATACTGTCGCTTAAATTTTCATACATTATTATTCGTATTTTGTATATAAACATAAATAATATAAGACTTAATGTCGTTGATATTACAACTTCAATTTTATGTTGGTCACCTGAAAAACCTGATTTGGTTTACCAAAAAATAACCATTTTTATCTTGAGAGTTGGCAACCCATGCCTTAATACGTTTGAAAGTTTTTTTTTTCATATTTAAGGCTAGAGTGAATATATTTCCTCTGGATCTAGGTACTGAGTCATATCGTCGCTTACCATCAAGCGAAGTCGGTGTTGCCACGTCGGTTTTGATATAAGAAAAATATTAACAATTTTCTAAAAGTTTTTCGATGGTCACGTACCGTCGTTGATGTACCTACAGATAAACTGCATTTACTTTTAAACTTTTGACCGCGACTTCAAGAATGCAAAGTGGCCTCTCGACGCCAAACTACAAATTCATCCTATTACATCTACAAATTTAATATTTACAAGCAGTAGTGAGGCCGGCACGATATCGATAAAGCACACGTGTAATTGACATATATTTCTTGTGCATTTTTATCATCAACAGTCTACAATCGGGGTTTGCTAATGAGCCATGGAGTAATATCTTAGGAGTCTAGGTAACTGACTACTTAAGGAACAGTATATTGCGCTTCAAAATTCAGATCGCCGTTGTTGGTCACATCTGCCGGATGTCGAACGTGTTATGGGCAAAACTCATCACTGAGTGGAGCCCACACAACGTTAGGTGACGTCGCAAAAGGCCCAGAAGGAGATGGTGAGAAAAGCTTGACACCTATTGGGAGAATTGGCCGCACAAGCTTTAGGCCAAGAGGAGTGGGAGGAGGGTAGGCCCTGCAGTGGGACGATAATATAATAATAATAATAACAGGCTTTTATTCAGATAATACAATAAATTTACATTAATACAATTTATATTTAGTTACATTCATTTTTCCTACTAAATACTAGTTTAACATTTTTTTTTTTCTCCTAAATAATCGCCGTTTCACACATGTCTGTGTCCCTTTTGTTGGCAAAAGCCTCCCCCAACAGTTTCCATTTTTCTCTGTTATTAGCCTTTGTTGTCCATCCAACACCTGCTATGGCTTTTACCATCCACCCATCTCCTTGGTGGCCTGTCTCGTTTTCGTTTACAGTGCCTTGTGAACCAGTACATTATGGATTTCGACCACTTCGCCTTACCTCCGATTGTATGCTCTGTCCATTTACATTTGAGCTTTATTATAGTTACTGTCACATCCTTTGTTCTAGTGCATTTCGATTTTACATTGGTGGTTCTTAGTCTATCCGAAAGTCTCTTTCCCATCATGCTCCTTTCCATAGCGTTTTGACAAACTTCAAGTTTGTTAACATGTGTTTTATTAAGTGCCCAGGTTTGACAGCCATATGTAAGGACAGGCAATATACAGGTGTCGAAATGTTTACGTTTGATAGTCATGCTCGTTTCTTGGTTTTTCATGACCTCTTTTAAGCTCCAGTATTGTTTCTATGCATTTCCTATACGTCTATCAATTTCCTTAGAGGTAAGTTCTTTTGGCGAGATTGTTTGACCTGAATGATGAATGAAAACCTGATAAATACGGAAAAAACCAAAGATGAATATGTCTATCTGGTGGGACGATAAGGGCTGAATAATCGTAAAAATAATAAATTTTATTAAAACTATTTAATAAAAATTGCTTTCCTATGTGATGATATTATTTTATACAGGTCGAGGCCATGTAATGGCTATATTAATAAAAAAAAACAAGGAAACATTGAAAAATAATAAATAAGAACGGGGCTTGAACCCGCGTCCCCTGACATTCCCTATCATCCCTCTATCAACTGAGCTACCTTGTCGCTGTCCGAATCTATTGAATTTCAAGTATCCTTGTATTCGTCTTAAGGAGACGCCATATTTATTTAGCAATCATTTACAGATCTGCCAAACTTAGCTTTTTTAAAATTTCTGTCGTGACTGCTTGCTGGCCATTTTTGGTTTGTCATCTATACGTGATTATGGTGGTTCAAAGGGATAATGGGGTTGCCCGTGTGTTTAATTTCTAAGTCTTTATTGTCTCTCGTCTGACCGGGTGCACTCCATAAAAAGTAATTATAGTTTTAAAATAACTAAATGCTTTTGTATTTGCTTTTTAAACCTGCAACTTATTTCTACATGTTTCTCTTCTCCTAAACACATTTTATTTATTTATTTATTCATTTCATGTTACAAGCTAACAGATGTACATCTAAGATATAGAATAATGCCAATAGATTTTCATAAAATAGCAATAATGCCAGTCTTTAAATAATAACATCAATAAATTACAAACATCATCATCCCCCTGCCCTTATCCCAATTTGTTTGGGGTCGGCGCAGCATACCTGTATCTGGCATGCTGCTAAAGGTTTGGCTATGTTTTATGACCGGCCGCAGCCTGACGTCAACCCTCTTTCGGAATACAGTTCTTGGTGGTAACCGCCACCGATACGGTCTCCTTCTATCTAGCTACGTCGGCAAATAAGTCCATGGAAACACCCATTGTAAATTAGGTGCGATTTCACAGCTGTTTTCATTAATATCTGCATCCATGGTCGTCGGTTCATAGCTTGCTCTAGACCTGTCGTTTTTGAGAGTGTTCGTCGAGGTCGGCCTGCCCCGACTCTTACATCCACACTCGCCTCACATACGAAGTCGGTTTTAGTGTTGCCGAACTATCGATAGTTTTCGGTATCGGTATCGGTAGTTTCACTAGCGACAGTTGACCTTGAAAATCAGTTACACTATTTGATAGTATGGATGAACCAACTATCAGTGGTATGAAATATAATGATATTTTTTTATATATATGTTAAGGCTATGTAAGTGCCCATATTAAATACTATTTTTCAAAGAAATATTGAAAAATTACTTGGGGCTTAAACATGATCCTTGATATTCCGTGTCATCACTGGAAGTCCATGATAGATTTCAACACACAAAAAAACGTGAAATATGATAAAATTATATCTAAAGCCACTTCAAACGAAATATCGTGCATTTAGATAAACTTCTCATAAAATAATATCCATCTGAAGACTTGGAATGACAGCTTCCTAAATATTTGAAATATAAATCTTTGTTTATTACATCCACTGTTTATGTTTGAGATATTATTTTAATGTAAATGAATAATGGATATTGTGGAGTAATGTCTGATCTCATACTGTTTTTAATGTGTTGAATTCTCGTGGATTCTATGCCCAGAATTTCCTATTTACATTCATTTTATCATATGGTTGATGAGCAGTGGCGTAGCTACGGGAGGGCTAGACGGCGCAGTGCCCCAGGGCCCACAAGCTCAGGGAGCCCCTCGGTCCCTGACTGACAAACTATAAATTGAACTAGTGAAAATTTCTCCCACATTCGGAATATAAATAAACCAGATTCCAGGAACGCGACTTTAATAATGGCATGTTTGCAAAAATACAGGGGAATTCCCAACAAGTCCCGAACATCTTTGTTTGATAAACTGATGACAAAGAAACTTTGCAACTTTAAAGTATTTAAATGTACCTACATATTTATATGTTGACTTGTATTGATAAAATTTTAAAGATTTGTTCCGTATTCGTCGTATTCCGAACTGGACGTATTCCAGATTTGTCGTAAAACGTATAGTCGGTCAAGAAAGTGGTGTTATTGGTATAAAAGTCTCTACTTAATTAGAATTCCGGGCCCAAAGGGTACTCAACGGGACCCTATTAACGTGCCTCCGCTGTCTGTGTGTCTGTCACAGGACTGTATTTTTTGAACGGTAACAGTTAGATATTTTCTTTTATTTTCATAAAATATTTTTTATTTGTTCATTAAAATAAGTTACAATTTGTATTTGGTTCTTAATTTTTTTATGAAGTCCACTGTATTACGACGAATCTGGGGAACTACGAATCTGGATTACGACAAATCCGGAGTACGTCGAATTCGGAATACGACGAATACGGAACAAATGATTTTAAATAGTTTAGTTGGGGCCTTGTTGGTTTAGTGGTCCGTAGCGCGACTGCTGAGCAAGAGGTCTCGGGTTCGATTCCCGGGTCGGGCAAAGTGTTATTGAGTTTTTCTGTTAGGAAATTCTCAGTAGCAGCCCGGAGTTTCGAAATGTGCCCGATTGATGGCAATAGGCTCACCACCTATTACATGGGACTTAATAACAGCATTGGTGAAATGTGGGTGTACAATTGTGTACACCTCTGCCTACCCCTTCGGGGAATACAGGCGTGATGCTATGTTATGTTATGTTATGTTATGTTAGTTTAGTTGGGGCCCTAGTTTATTTCTTGCCCCAGGCCCTTTGGTTACCAGGTACGCCACTGTTGATGAACAATCTGTGTCAAAACTACGGCACTCTAAAACCGCTAGCCCACCTCTTTACAAACTAGGAAGTCACAAATCGCATCCCAAGTTAAACAGCTATTAATATTCCAGTTAATCTACCTAGTGTTGAGAGTGGGTCCGCCATAATAAATTGACGGGGTCGGATTTGAACTCACGACCTTCCGATCCCAAGTAAAAAGCCCTTGTTGGGTTATCGTCCTTCCCCGTACATCCCTTTTATCCCTTTTTGAATAAGTACATTTTGAAGGAAAGTGGCTAATGAAGGTACTACTAAATCTTGAAAATGTAAATGGAGTCTAGGTCGCCTGTATTAGGATTATAGACGTATTTTCTTAGGGTCTTCGAGATACTTACCTAAAGAGATTTTAGGAAAAATGCAGAAATCTTTATATTTCTCCTATTTTGGAGGGAGTATGACCAGGCTACGGTTCCTCTGAAAGAGAACTCAGAAAATAAAGTATGGTGCATCATGAAAACAAGTGCGCTTAGTTGGTCATCACAGTCGAGGAGGGTAGCAATGGTGTCGAGACGTTGTAATGATCATAGCTCACGTGTCTCTTACAACGTTTTTCAATACACTATATTATTTATATAGAGAGAAGAACCCCCGATCAGTTACAAAACCGTATAAAAGATTGTAAATCACATTTTATCGCCTCTAGGGAAATTTATTGAAATTTTAGTGTTCTTAAAACCCAAATCTTTATTGTTATTTGTTGGTTTAAACGGTACCCATTAAACAGCTCTTCAGGATTCTACTACAGAACAAAATGGGGTCTCTGAGGAGCTGTAGATTATTCTGGGAGGTATTTTGTTTTTGTTTTTTTATTTATGATAAAGTACTTTTAAGTTTTACATAGCTATATACTCGTATATTAAACAACAACTGCCTCGAATTCCGAGTCAAGCTAATTTTTATTTGGTCTTCTGTAAGGGAAATGAGACTCCTAACTCCCTAGCTGTTATTACAAGAACTGCCCACTAGTCTAGGATTAGCATCACCATGTCATTTTCACTGTGGGAGGGCCCTGCTTCGTCAAGAATGGGCTGGCTCGACCGGAGTGATACCACGGCCTAACAGAAAACCGGCGTGAAACAACGCTTGCGTTGTGATTCGTCGAGTGAGTGAGGGTAGCGGAGGCCCAAACCCTTTAAAAGGCCAGCAACGCACTTGCGACTTCTCTGGGGTTGCGGGTGCCCCTGGGCGGCGGTAATCGCTTACCACCAGGCGATCCATCTGCGCGATTGCCCCCCTTCCCATAATTTAAAAAAACAGCCTGAGATGAGTTTGGGTCGGGCAGTGTTGTTGGGGTTAGGGAATTCTCTATACAGAGATTAGAATTGTGTCTGTGAGATGGTAACATACTCACCATTTGTTTTTATGGGAGGCACGCTTTAAACAATAGTGTAATTTTTATTTTCATCTAAGTGTTGATTTTTAATAAAACTGAAAAATCCATCTCAAAAGGAGGTAACTTAATTTGTTTTATCGAGAAATATGCGACTAGATCAGAACTTTAATATTGCCATGTTTTTTTTTTGGTTTTAAAAACGTGATTTACTTTTGTAAAATTGATTTAAAAATTGTGGTTTTAGGGTAACCCATTCTTAAAGCATCAATGTAATGTAGATAATTAACAGTACCTACATGTTTACATTGACTGTCGAGCATGAGATCCTCTGTTCGGATCCCGGGTCGGGCAAAGTGTTACTGGGTTTTACAAATAACAAGATTTCTGGATAGCTTGGTAGATGGCAATAGGCTTACCACCTAACATGACTCTTAATAACATCATTGGTGAAATGTGGGTGTATAGACTTCGGGGAATATAGACATCATGCTATGCCTAAGCCTTAAAGGTATACAGGCGTGATGTTATGTTATGTTTTAATAGCTTATATATGACACATAAACAGTACTTTTAGAGTCCTTACATACCCAGCCCATAATTGACCCACTTCAGGGCAAGGGCTTCTTCTCGTACAAAGAAGGCCCAAGCATTGATAACTTCGGTAGCTCAGCGCGGGTGGGCGATTTCAGACTATTAAGTCCAGGTTTCCTCGCGATTTTTTCCTTGACCGAATGTCTGTGATGGTTTATGTCATGATTTAGATTAACTAATAAAGTAAGTAGGTATATTAAATTTGTATTCATAGCATTGGTTGTTAATATTATGTACAGCTCACAAAAAAAAATTACTGACTTTGAAATATGACATTCAAAAGGTCACATCGGTACATGCCAGATTTGAACCCATCACCTGTAGGTTAAAAGCCCGTAACCACTCGTCCACCACGATATTCCACTGTGCCACCAGGACATTAAGAATAAGTATTATAATCTTGAAGGAATTAGTACTGGAGTAGTTTTAGCGGGCGTACCCCTCTCGCCACTGGCATATGATTCCCAATCAAACCTTTATAACTTTATTTTTATTGGATGTTTCTGTTAGGAAATTCTCAGTAACAGCCCGGAACTAGGAAGTTGATGGTGGGCACCGCCGTGCTTCGGAGAGCACGTAAAGCCGTCCGTCCTGCGCCTGATTTCTCTCCGGTCGTGTCGGATTGCCGTCCCATCGGACTATGTGAGTGAAGGAAGAGGGAGTGTGAATATTATTAATGTAATGACTAGAACTATTGTTGCTTTAGTGCAAGTTCTTTTGTGCCTGTGTGTTACCTCACCCCCCGCCAAAAGTGGCGCGCAAATTTGTTCGATATTTAGTTAGAAGCCGTCTCCTGTTTGGTCCTCTAAGATTAATAGAATCTATAGGTTCTATATCAAATGTCTATAGGTGATTCTTCATTTCTAGAGCAGGGCTTGTCAATTTTCCATTAGCTGTGTGCCAAAAATAATTTATGACTGAAAGATGATACGAACAAATAATGTTGTAACGAATGATTTATAGAAATTATGTTTTACTTGTGATGTTCTTTGTGTTGCAACGTCAAATCAATAATTTTCCCAAATTGCCTTATTTAGTTAGTGGTTGCAAGGGAGTTTTTTTTATAACGTGATAGTGGCAACCGAGCAGACGGATCGCCTGACGGTAAGCGACTTCCGCTGCCCATGGACACACGCAACCCCAGAGGAGTCGCAAGTAGGTTGCCGGTCTTTTAAAGGGTTTTGGGCCTCTAGTACCCTCACTCACTCGGCGAAATACAACGCAAGCGTTGTTTCACGCCGGTTTTCTGTGAGGCCGTAGTATCACGCCGGTTTTCTGTGAGGCCGTAGTATCACTCCGGTCGAGCCGGCCCAATTGTGGCGAAGCATGACTCTCCCATGGCAAAAAATATCGCGTGAGGTCTTGATTTCGTTTCCCGGATCGGATAAAGCGTTTGGAAGATTTGTCTGTTTCTTCAAAATTTCAAACATGTTATAGTTGTTTCCAGCTGATTCATCCAATGTTATTGTTTCATCCAAAATTAGGAAGTTCTATATCCATTACTCCTGTGTTACTAGTTACTATTTTTACACCGATACTCCTCTATTTACTTCAACAGTTTTAGCTTCTCCACGTTACGCTCGTAACTTCCTTTATTTATGCGTAGATCGTGAAAAATATACTGTTTTCGGGAAACCACTTTACATCACGAGATTTATAATAGTTAAAAACTATTTGATGCGAACAGTTAAACAGACAAATAACATAAACAGTTAAACACCGAACTGCAAAACTTTACAGTTATTAGAAACCTAATCGTCAAGCAATTTTATACCTTAATCTCGTTATATTAAAACTAAAATTCGTCTAAAAGTGTTTATTAATAAGAGAGACTTGTGTACGAATCAATAATGAACTTTAAGACTTTGGGTTAGGTTTGGTATTTAATTAAATTCACGAGGTGAAGTCAAATGTAGGGAGTTTCGGGGTTTGTGACGTTAAAAGTTGTCAGTTATCTCGGATAGTAGTTACAGCATTAAGATTTGGGTTTAGTCAAATTACTGATTAGGTTGTAATTGGAGACGTGAAATAGTATATATACTCCTCTGTATTTCGGTTGTTGTAGGTACTATCAGGGTCAGCGCTGCGCAACCTTAAGGTTGCTTTTTGTAATACTCCTCCAGACCGTATTTCGGCCACGGCGGCCTATCTCGAGGAGATTAGCCAAGTACGCTGGAGACATTATAGTGCACAAGTGTATGCGCAAACACAGGTGCATTTCCTCTACCTTCTCTCTCATAGTTGATGGGACGCCAATCCAACACGACCTGAGCGAGATCAGGCGCAGGACCGACGGTTTTACGTGCTCTCCAAAGCACGGGTGTGCCTCCTCCTAACTGAAAAACTCAACAACACTTTGCCCGACCTAAGAATCGAAGTCATACTCAGCAACCACGCTTGCGACCAGCGAGGCAGTTACGTGAAATACTGAATACATTTACTAAGATACATAATGAGAATTTCCTGTACAATTTTGGATAGATACATTGATTAGATTAATTATTGAATCGATGAATCGTTACCATGCGGAAGTCTGTATCTGCCTAGCCTTTTCCCAATTCGATTGGGGTCGGCTATTCACACGGATGCAGCTTAATACCAGTATTTTACAGGTAGCGACTGCCTATCTGACCTCCACAACCTAGTTACTAGGTAAAACGATATCTCGTGGTTTGACTGTTTGTCAGACTTTCGGGCCTCTGACTACCCGTAACGGCTGTCATAGATCTTAATTTGACAACCGGGACCGACGGCGTAACGTGCTCTCCGCGGCACGGAGGGATCTCGGTATGAAATGATGGTCACCCATCTGACACACCACAGACTGGCCGCGGCAAGCGCAGCTTAACCTCGATCGATCCATCTGTGTGGCTGTTAAGCTAAGGTGGCTAAGGCCACGAGCCCCTAAGCCTATCAATTACAATTGATCTATCCTAACTCCATTACAATGAATGTAAATAAATACAATATAATATGATATCTATGTACTTCCAGAATATTGCGGGTAGTCATGCAATTACCTGTGCACCACACGCCCACCTGCAAATTTATGCACATACGTAAGCGGTAAAAAATTGCAGCTACCACTAACTAAAAGACGTTTTTCGCAACGAGGTATCATCAGGAGCCGTTAGACGGTGCAGTGTCTACCACAGAGAAAGATTAATTGTTTATCTATTTGTTGTTGATAGATTACACAAAGCTGCAGGCGACGGACTTGGGTAGGTAGTTTACCGCCCAACCAGCTACGGGTACAATTGTGGCGGGTACACAGGACTAGGACCATACCTGCTGGGTTCCCAGTAAATGCTGCTGCAATCCCAGGACCACGGTAAAGAAAAAAAAAACAGTCAGCCATTTATGATAAAAAATACCGGACAAGTGCAATTCGGACTCGCCCACCGAGGGGTCCATAATTATTTTTAGGTACAGTCTACAAAAGAGATAAGTATCCAGGGCCGTCAGATATCGTTGTAACTTTCTTAAAATCCGATGGATATATTCAAATATTATTTAATTTAAAAAGTAGATAATGAACAGTTCATTAAGTTTCAATCGAAGACATCCATCGGTTTCTAAGAAAACTTCAATTATATGTGACGACCTTGGACACTTCTCTTTTGTAGACTGTACATATTATAAATAGTTCAGGAATCGAGTCGTTTTGTTTTTTTTTTCTGTACGTAATCAATCATCGTTCTCTACTTGTCAAATTTCATAGTTCTAGGTCAACCCTATAAATTTTGATTCCCTTGAGAGTGTCGAATATAGTGTTTTTGCGGCATAAACAGCCGTATATTTTTTATACGCTAACTTAGAAGTTTGATTTTCTTCAAGGGCTTCAAGGGTCTGTAAACTTGGGTATATGGTTTTAATTTCAGCTCGATAGCTCCACGCGTTCTTGACAGACAGACAGACAACAGGTAGTGTCATATCCCTTACATACCTACAATATAATGATCGCACCACCCTTTTAAAGGTTCATAGAACTCAAGAGTTTTTTATCTAACTAGCTGGTGCCCGCGACTTCGTCTGCGTGACAAAAAGTAGCCTATGTCCTTCTCCAAGGTCCAATCTATCTCCTTGCCAAATTTCATTACGATCCGTTCAGCCGTTTAGTCATGAAAAGGTAATTAACAAACAAACATACATACAAACAGAGTTTCTTTCGCATTTATAATATTAGTATGGATACTTTGAGTTATTACTATTGTTGTTACGGCTTTTGTCACGTGAAGTGCGGCCACGTACGGGCTTTTAATTCCATCCCATGGGCAACATAAGGCTAAGGAAGAGTCGTAAAGGCGTGGGACAGATTCAAGAGATACTAGGCTCACTTATAGTTGCTCCATGAAAGAAAAAAAAGGAGATTGGTTAACCGATAATCTTTCAAAAGTATTAACGCAATTAACGTCTCGATCTCTATGTTTATAAAATATTGTGGAAAAAAGAAACGTGTATTTAGGGACTGAATAGATAGCAATGACGTCACCAAAAGACGTATTTAAATGTGGAAGAATAATTTCAGGTAGTGAGCAGAGATCGAGATGGTCCGAGCGCCTGAAGTATTTATACGGGAGGCGCAGGTTCGAATCCTGCTTACGACCGTATATTTCTTTCCACAAAAATAACTTTAGGTTGGTTTATTTAAGGATACACAAAACGGTTTTACACAAAAATAATACAAAGAAAATCAGAGTAGAATGAACAACCATAAATAAAAAGCAAAGAATGACCATACAGAAAAGGGAGACATACTCGTCACCACGAGAAGCGGTCATTTCAGATAGTTTTTTTAAAACATAATTAAAAGCCAGGTTAAACATTAGTGTATTACCTTTGACCGGTTTTAGCAGAACATATATCATATATTTTTATGGAATATTCCTGCCAACATTTGCCGATAACCCGAAATGTACTCCGCATATAAATTGTGTATCAAATTTCATAGGATATATTGACATCAGTGGTGACCTTTTTACCGACTTCCGAGAATATTTTTTATGTTTGTGTAGCGATATATTACCCTGTTCGTCATCATCATCCCACGGGCTAATTTATTTGGGGTCGGCGCAGCATATATCTGGCATGGTTCTAAAGTTTTGGCTATGTTTTATGACCAGACGCCTGCCTGACGTCAACTATCAATACGATCTCCTTATATCTATGTCACACCAAATCTTATCCATGCGCCAGGTTCTGATATTATCCTACTATCTCCACTAACCGGGCTATCTTACCCTTTACTAACGGATATTTACACGACTGTCCTACAAAGGAGTGTTATGTTTTTAGGGTTCATGTATGTATGCATTGATGTATGTCTATAAGTTTGTGAGTTTCTTTATTCTACCATGCGCCCTCACAGATCAGTAGAATTCGCCGACCTAGGCATTCACTCTCATCCCGACGACACGATAACCCTCCTCCAAGAAAGCAGTAGGGCCATCAGCACAGTATTTAAAAACAGACCCCAGTCAATTCGGCCTCGCCGTCGAGGCCCGTCATCGCCCGTCATCTCCGTAATTGCCCACCTCGACCCTTGCTCGTGCCAGCCCATGCCGCTTGAATGCCCTGGCTAGAGGCCTTAAAATTATTAAGGCAGCCACAGGAAAGCCCGGTTTAAGTAGTTGACCACCTCCTAGGTTGACCTGCGTAATGCCATACACAAAAAAAAACTACCATAACTTCTAAATTCCTGAACGGATTTAGATGTAGGGGGTATCTTAAGAATCCGTACTTCGTCCTACGTAAGGTTAGTAAGATTAAAAAAAAAAATTGTAGTACACAGAAAAGTGTGAAAAAAACCCAATATAATCCACACAATTTAATCTTGTTAAAACTGCGTAAACCAGGAGACGGGAGTTAATTGAGAGTGTCAAAGCAGTAGCAAAGTAGAAACTCTAATAATATACTGCCATCCATATTTCGGCCAGGGCAGGCTATCTCTACGGAGACTAGCCAAGTACGCAGGAGTTATTATTGTGCACAAGTGCACGCGCAAACACAGGTGCACTCCCTCTTTCTTCACTCAGATAGTCCGATGGGACAGCAATCCGACACGACCGGAGAGGAATCAGGCGCAGCACCAACGGCTTTACGTGCTCTTCGAAGCACGGGGGTGTCACACCACTAACTTCCTAACTCCGGGCTGTTACTAAGAATATCCTAACAGAAAAATCCAATAACACTTTGCCCGATCTTGGAATCGAACCCAGGACCTCACGCTCGGCAGCAGCACTTGCAACCACTAGACCAACAAGGCAGTCTAGTATACGAAGAACTCATAACTTTTGATTATTACTTTTAATATCGCGACTAACACACGTCATAATACTTTTATAGGGTCATGGCTTTTATAACTGGTACATTTTACAACCTGTCATTTGTCAGGGTCATCACGACGCGGCGACATAATTTTTATATTTAGCAATCCAGATTTTTTTACGATGTGAAAAATTCGGAGTGAGTCAAAAAGTCGAAACACTGACGGGGAAATCTCTGTTGACATTTTTTATCTGTTTAGGCATTGGTGATTAGTGCTGCGGTGTTAGTCGCAGGTCGTCCATTATTGTCAACCAAAGTATTAGTCATATTTTGGCGGTCATCAATAATTCCATTAATAAGTCCCACGTGGGGCAAAACCTATTCTCAACTACTGGATTCAAAGCCAAACTCCGGGCTGCTAGTGTGACTTCTAACGAAATTCCTAATAGCAGATTGCCAACCCGGGAATCAAACTCAGAACCCCTCGTTCAGCAGTCGTATTTGAACTCACTACACCAATGAGGTTATTGTGTAGTTTATTTTATAAAAATCTGAATTCCAAAAAGAAGTCATTCGGGTAATCTTTTTATCACTTGTCTCGCTTGTCACGCAGCTGTCGGGTATCACTTAAGCCACTTAATCTAGGGTTTCCTAAAAGAAAGTTGCGGGTCTGACACTAACCAACACGGTCACTTAAGCTAGGTTTCACTGACAAAGAGTTGCGTCTAGCGAATGTAGTAAATATTTAGTAATGTGACTGATAAAGATCAGTCAGACATAAAGTTGTTGATGTTCCTCGGTCATATTTATGGAGATGACAATGCTAAAAAGTCAATACAAAAAATATCATTTTTTATCTTCTTCTTATCGTGTGGTTAATGAACAACCTAGTGTCAGAGTTTAAACCACTCGTAAGTCTCTGATATGCCTTTACACACCATCTAGAACATCTCTCAGGTGTGCTGGTTTCCTCACGATGTTTTCCTTCACCGTTTTAATTTTTAATTTTATTATTGGACGTGGCCTACGAACAATAGCTATGACGAGACAATTTAATGCCTCCAGACGGAGCACATATTCACCGTTTTAAGCAAGTGATAATTAATTTATAATTCGCGCTTGATTTCGAAATGGCTGTGGTACGACGGTTGGATTCGAACTTGTGACCTTTGACTTATCAGTCCAACGGTCATACCACTAGGCTATCACTGCTTAACCGTTTTTATAATAAATATTTTTTGTTAACATACAAATTCGCCCGTGTGCTACGCGCGACATAAAATTAATACGTGCAAAGACACGAAAAAAAAAAATAGATATAACAATTCGCCATCGTTTCACAATGCCAAGTTATTATTAGATCCGGTTGGGATATATTCTGAAAAACTCGTTTAAGTTTCAAAGTGAACATTTGGGAATTAAAAAAACCGTAAAACGTTTACATGATTAGCTCTAAAAATATAGCACACAGACCAACAGTTTGTGTTTGTTCATGTAGGAAATACGATTTTTCTCCAGTATTTGTGTTTGGTTACTTGTTACTTATTATTTTAAATAATAAACTGACTTCTTGATATAAAATATGTTTAATTACTGAAAACGTTTACAGTTTGTTTCTATCAGAGAATCAACTTATCGCGGGCGCGCTCCGATGCAGAGTGAATAAAAGCGGCGAGGCGCGTCGTGTAGGGATGTCTGTGCGCCGCTTAGTCAAATAGTGATGTAGTGCGTAACAGCTTGTAAAACTACAAAAAAAAAAGTCATGTTATGCCTTTATTCATTATTATTTTCTAAGGAAGCATTTAAAAATAATAGACACGACTACATAGGCTTCGAACCCGCGACTTTTGTCAGTCCATAATATTGCCGACCCAACCGAGCTATCGTGTTTCTTTTTTGCATCTCAAAATTTTTTTTTAGTAATCTGTAAATTATTACAAATATTTTTGTATTATCACTTTCGTGAGACTTATTCATAAAAAATATTGTTTACCGGTTACTACTCACGTGCATTCTCGAACAGAGCCGTTAGTCGTGAGCTATATGTCGCGAGTCAAACTGAAATCTAGAAAAAAGTGAACAATAATTGATATGATTTCTAATATATATCATCAAGCGTCTCCATAAGACAACAAGATGAAATTAATTAAAAGATTAAAAATCACACCTGCCATTTTTTTATATCTTACTAGACTATGTTACCCGGGACAATGTAAGGATTCTAACGATACCCTACACATCGAAATCGTTTCAAATTCAAATTCAACTTTTTTTTTTTTATTTCACATAGACCAAATTACAGGCACTTATAAAATGTCAAAGCTAGGTGCACGGTTCCAAAAAAGTTGATCTTATGAAGAAGAACCGGCAAGAAACTCCATAGACACTCTTTTTTAAAATGTAATTTTATTTACAATGGCTTATTGATGGTATGTGAGAATAATGTAGAATAATGTAAGAGGAAAACAGAAGCAAATGATTGAAATAGTAGAAGTTTATAAAGCCAAAACGATTACCAAGGCAATTACGAGCGGACCAGTCCCGACAGACAGCACCCGTTTCAGGTATTTAAAAGTTATGCTGGAATAAAGAAACTCACGAACATACACACGTACATAAATTAACCCTAAAACATAACACTCCTTTTTGTGCAGTCGTGTAAAAAAGCGAACTTGAAAACGACTTTGCCCTATTATTGTTAATGATATACATTTTATCACATAAGAATAACGACTATGAACATTATGCAAACATATATAACATTATAATACATTCTAAATGTAATTTTATTGCTCCATAAAACATAATAATATACTGCCTCGTTGGTTTAGTGGTCCGTAGCGCGACTGCTGAGCAGGAGGTCTCGGGTTCGATTTCCGGGTCGGGCAAAGTGTTATTGAGTTTTTCTGTTAGGAAATTCTCAGTAGCAGCCCGGAGTTTGGAAATGTGCCCGGTTGATGGCAATAGGCTCACCACCTATTACATGAGACTTAATAACAGCATTGGTGAAATGTGGGTGTACAATTGTGTACACCTCTGTCTACCCCTTCGGGGAATACAGGCGTGATGCTATTTGTTATGTAATAATATACTATTCAAACAATAGAATAATGGAAACCCTAACTAATATTGTAATACAAAAGAGTGTTTGTTTGTTTGTTATTCTTTAACTTCAAAACAGAGCAACCGATTGACGTTATGGAATTCGAACCTTCATGTCCAGCATAATATATAAGTACAGATTATCTTCTAAAGTATCAAGAATTTCTAAATTGTAGTAGAGTTACAATATTAAATGGAAAAAGAATACGGTCATGAGCAGGATTCAAACCTGCGCCTCCCGGATAGATACTCTAGGGGATATTCGGGAGGCGCAGGTTCGAATCCTGCTCATGACCGTATTCCTTTTCCTTTTAAGATTGTAACTTTATTGTTCGCTAAGCATGCGTTAATGCTTTTCAAAGCTTTATCTTTAATTGTAGTAGAATATCGAACTTCGCCCATTAGATGGTAATAGTTCGCTCGTTTGATGCGACATCGCCGTGGGCTCAGCTCATGACTAAAGGTTCCGTTCGAGTTCAAAACCCGGGCAATCCCGAAAAATCCACGTGAGTAGTAACCGGTGAACAATAATTAAAATATGTGGGATCCAGTGGTAAAATGAAGTATATAAATTAGATAAAAACTTCTATATTTCAAGAAAACAAAAAAACCAGCTTCGGATAATTAAATTTAAGCTAACACGCGTATCCTCGTGCATCGTTCGTTCTGCACTCCTCGCCATCTTGTCCTTCTTTCTATCTCTTTCACTCTTATTCATCTTCCACTTGCACTTTTGATACATTCCATTTCGCTCAACATTCATTCCACGTATAAATATCAAAAAGCGAGTGACACCGCGGGCCATAACTAGTGAGTAATGAAAATAAACGATGTTTACTCGTCTTGATTGAAAGCGTTATTGTGAATAAATAAAAATGTGTTTTCACACAAGGAGGAAGTGGATTTTATTCATCTTTTATGAAGCGGATATTGTTCGGAAGCGATGGGAGATTTTCGCGTATCTTTATGGGTATTTTCTGTTATAGGGGGCTACTGATGGTACATAACAGTAATCTGTACTTAAATTTACTTGTTTATGTAGTACTGATGTAATATGGATGAAGAATTCGCGGTGGTGAGCAGAGGTCGAGATGGCTTAGTGGTCAGAGCGCCTTTTTTTTTTTTTTTTTTTTTTTGTGGAGAAATGCCCTCGCCTACCGCTCTGACACGGGGAGACAGAGCGGTTATGTGGGACTCGAACCCACTAAAACTCCACAGTATACCTCCTCAGCTGCTTGAGGGCGGGACGCGGGAACGCTCTCGCACACAACCGCGAACCCGCCCGCAGCCGTCCGTTGCCGGACTCCCTCACGGGGTTGGGTATTGCACCCCCCCCCTACGGCACACCAGACTAATGGCGTGCCGCAACCACCTCGGAGACCATGTGCAATGGGTGCCAGACAACCCCGTGTCTGGACGCCCAAGGTCCCCTGCGACGGGTCAGGTCTGTGGCCCCGCCGCCTGCCACTACGGCCGCAGAGGATAGGGAGAGCGGCGCCTCGCAATACCGGCACTCCTCTTCCCCTGCGGCCCCACCGCGTCCGCCATCCAACGGTGGCGGCCCCGTCAAGGGCGCGGCAGGTAGGGAGAGCGGCGCATCGACATACCGGCACTCCTCTCCCACCGCGGCCCCCATCCCTCAGCTGCGGTGCCGCCCATACGACGCCGCAGCCCACCTCAGTTGCGACACCCCCCATAAGGCTCGCAACCTACGCCGGCGCCGCTCCAACATGGGCTTGAAGGCAAAGCCCTGAGGAGCGGCCCTCCTCGGGTTCCGTTAGCTTCACCGTGGGTGACCAAGCCACGGCTACTAGAGCCCCCCCACCACGACAAGGTGGAACCCCTGGGGGGGAGTGGTCAGAGCGCCTGGAGTATTTATCCGGGAGGTGCAGGTCCGAATCTTGCTCGTGACCGTATTATTTTTCCATTTAATATTATTTTAATTTAAAAAACATTTAAAAAAAAACGTTGCCCCACACTTGGAATTTCTTCCTGTATCGTGTATGCGTTTACAGACATATAATCTCACAAGCACAAACACACTCAGACCCGGAGCAATTATCTATAGATCGTACAAATATTTGCTCCGTGCAGGTTTCGAACCTGCGACACGCAGCGCAGCAGTCGGTCTCTCGACCACTGCGCACACCGCGCTGTCAAAATATAATAAGTATTGTAATAATAAATATTATAACTTAAAAGTTGAACGCAACTTTTTGCTTTTCAAAAGATTTATCTTTGATTATGTAGTACTTTCTTATGTTTATACTTTTTACTTGAGATAAAGGGGGTGAATGATAAGTAATGACTTATTGGAGAATATGGTAGAGAAGAATATATTAGCGCTGACCCTAAATAGCTTGGGATCAAAACAGAAAGAAGAAAAATAATTGTTACTTAAGAAAATGTTTATAATTTTAACAAATAATAATGTAACGTTTGTCTCGCGACATCGCTGCGGTCTCAGCTCATGACTAAGCGTTCCTAATTACGTGGACAGAGCATCACACCTATATTTACAAATGGTTGAACAGAAGTGTACCGTATATCACCCACATTGCTCCCAACGGCGATGGATGAGAAGTACTGGGTTCGATTCCCAGGTTGGGCAAAGTGTTATTGGATTTTTTTGTTAGGAAGTTCTCAGTAGCAGTCTGGAGTTTGGAACTGTGCCTGGTAGATGGCAATAGGCTCACTACCTATTACATGGGACATAATAACAGCATTGGAGCCTACACCTTCGAGGAATACAGGCGTGATGCTATGTATGAATTTGTATTAGTGGGTGAGCCTTTTACAATTAACAATTTCAAAATCTGAATAACACTGCCCGACCCGGGATTTGAACTCAAGACCTCACCCTCAGCAGCCGGTCTTGCGACTACTAAACCAATGAGGCAGTTAACCAGTATTTACTGAAGAGTTCATTAGTTCTGACGTCTCTCTATTATCTTTGGAAAGTAATAGACTAATGTGTATCCTCGTAAACCTAGTGTGCATTCGTGATGATAGAGGCTACCGATGGATTATAGAAGACTGGATCAGCTTTGAACTAAACATCAGTTAATATATCGCAGTAGTGCTTTCTTATTAATAATAGAAGCTGTTCATTTGTACCCATGCTATATTTAAGGATGTGATTATACCAAAGATTGCCTCGTTGGTCTAGCGGTGGCAAGCGCGACTGCCGAGCGTGAGGTCCTGGGTTCGAAACCCAGGTCGGGTAGTGTTATTGGATTTTTCTGTTAGAAAATTCTCAGTAGCAGCCCGGAGTCAGGAAGTGCTTCGGAGATCACGTAAAGCCGTCAGTTCTGCGCCTGATCTCTCTACGATCGTGTCGGATTGCCGTCCCATCGAAATATGAGAATGAAGGAAGACGGAGTGCACCTGTGTTTGCGCATACACTTGTGCACTATAATATCTCCTGCGTACTTGGCTAATCTGTGTGGAGATAGGCCGCCGTGAGCGAAATACGGTCGGAGGAGTATTATAAGTATATACTCAATAAAAATATCAATACTATAAAAATATTATATTATCTTAAGTACTTCCTATCCTATTATTATTTATAATATTAGTAGGTAACTAATATTATAAATGTGAAAGTTTGTGACGGATGGATGGATGGATGTTTGTTACTCTTTCACGCAAAAACTTCTGAACGGAAATAGATGAAATTTGGCATACATGCAAAATTGGATAGTTTATAGCCTGGATTAACTTATACTTTTTATCCGGCCTGGACCCACTTCTGAAGTCCACACGACTAAATACCGGGCAGAAGCTAGTCATTGATATTTCTTTTGTAAACTACAAAAAAAAAAAACAGTACCGTACCAATGCAAATAAATCCACCACCTCAAACTTAAGCTCGCACTTTGGTTGATATCGATCTTAAAATCTCTAGGTATTATAAGCCTAAGAAAATAAAAGTTTAAAAACAAAATAATAATAATATTTATTCTCTAAAAAGTACATCAAATAAGTTTGATTACAAATAGTAATATCTTAGGTTTGCGCGATTACTACACATGGTCACTACACAGGTCGCAGGAGGACCACGAACGCTGCAAAGTGTTCGAAACGTCAGGAAAAACAAAAAACCAATAATACACGCGATTAATCCGGTTAAAAGTTGTTTGATTACAAATGTTAACATGACAAGATGGTTGCACAATATAAAAGAACACGCTGACTCCTAAACGATAATAGATCGTATTTTATGAATTGGCGGATATAGATATATTTATTATATTTTGTCAAACTGAGTCTGACTTGTGACATTGCCGTGGGCTCAGCTCATGACTAAGGGCTCCGCTCGAGTTCGAAATTAGTCAGGCAATCCCGAAGAACAATAATTAATAAGAAAGTGTCTCACGAAAGGTATTATCCAAAAAATATATAGTTTTATAGGACGACGGTTTAACGTCAAAAGCTGCAAATCTACCATAGTGTTTCTTCAAGCCTTCCAATGCCTAAACTTGGCTTAGCAACTTTAACTGACGAAAAACCTGGTCGAACACATTAACACACTACTTTTCTTTGTTGCAGAACTGGGAAACTGCACTATCCCACAAATGTGTGCGGTCCACTGTTCGAGGAAGAGCTGGAGTTCTGGGGGCTGGACTCCAACCAGGTGGAACCGTGCTGCTGGTCCACATACAGTATACACAGGGACACACAGGTTTGTGGCAGTAGATTTAGATGGTCTTCTTGACGTTTCCCAAATGCTGTTCCAGTCGGTTCTTCTGCAGGTGTTATGGATGTTTTGTGTTTTAATTTTGTACTTAATGTGTTGAGATAGTGAAGGTGCAGTCTTTGTAGACACTAAATGTTGTCTAATTTAAATAGTTCCTTTGATACTTTCTTAATATTCGGGTGTGTTTCGGACAATACTATTTTTCCTAATTATAGAGTAATATCAATTCAAAATAATATTACCACATTATGGAATGTTATAAGAAAAAAAGAAAAACGGTTTATTCGGCACACAGAAGACATGACAACAAAAACATAAATACAAAGAATAATAATTTAACACAGAAAAGGTAAAATATAACAACGACAAATAATTGACACTCTCTGCGATGCCAGAAAAGGCCCAGATAAGAAACTTCAACCAAAAATAAATCTTCATTGACATCATCTATCAAAAAAAAAAGAGTTAGGTATTCTAGGATTTCAAATGTATAATTTTAGCCACTACAAGAAATTGCATGCTTCGCATGTCCAAAAAAATTGGGCGCATTTTTTTCCGAATAAAGTTTAGATTGCCAGGATTACCAAATTGGCAATGATAGAGACTGATATTGATGGCACTGTTGAACCAAACGAGAAAAAAACAGAAGCAATGAATTTTGCTAGTTTGGGCAAGCTGCCAAAAGGCCTGCGCTAAGCCTTTGGTCTACACAACTTTTCGCTAGGATTAATTACTATATACAATTTTAAAACTGCGCTCAAACTTTATTTTTGTTATTTCTTTTACGGACATATAGACTCTAACGTATACATTTTCGATATAATTAAATATTCAGACTAAGAAGTATCAATTTAACTAAAACAGTAATCGATTTTATGAGTACCAATGAACCTAATATTAAGTTATATTTAATGGAAAAGAATACGGTCGCGAACAGGATTCGAACCTGCGCCTCCCGGATAAATACTCCAGGCGAATAAATACTCCACTAAGCCATCTCGACCCTAGTGGTCAGAGCGCCTGGATTATTTATCCGGGAGGCGCAGGTAATGCTTTTCAAAGATTTATCTTTAACCTAATATTAATTAATAAAAATAGTATATATATATATTAATTGGTAAAAGTACCAAATTCTTTGTCATAATTAGAGTCGAGAAGACTACATGTTGACTACTAAATTTTTTATATATTTTCCGCAGAATTTTCCAGTCTTTATTTTTATTTCATATCTACTATTAAGAGGCTAGCGCGACACGTGCTAATGATTGTCCATTGAATGGCGCGTTACTCAAACAGTAATGATTTTATACAAACAGAAACTAACTAACAAACAGACTGCCTTGTTGGTGAAATGTGGGTGTACAATTGTGTACACCTCTGCCTACCTCTTCGGGGAATACAGGCGTGATGCTATGTTATGTATGGAAACAAACATCAATAGAATTATTCTAGCACAATAATTCTATAATCGACAAAACATGAATGTCATTTTTTATCAGAAAAGTAGTTTAAAAATGTCCAATAAATAGACTAAATTCTATATTAAAAATATTTCGGATTAGTAATCTTTTACGTACTTAAGTACAAAGTGGTACTTCATAATAAAAATCTATCGTGTCAGTTATTGATGAGCCGACAGATTTCATAATGTGAACTTATCTAAAAGAGGCATTGCAACGCATACCGGACACAGCTAGGTCGTTATTAAATCGCGTGATAAAAAACAATCAAAGTACGCCTTCATACAAGAATAATGAACGATCCTCGAATGAATTAGGATCAAAGCCTCTTTTACGCCAGCCTCGACAAACAGCCTGTTGTTAACACGAACAACAAACTCAATTAATCTTAAAATAGTTGGCAAATTATCCCAACTTTAATACAGGCTTTTTAGGACCGAGCTATTTCTGAAATGTGCTGAAAGTCATATTTACTAAATGGCTGAATTTATATATTAATTTTTTTGATTCTATTGTACTAGGATCTCCAACAAAAAACACCTTATATTGCTGCTATGTATAAGTTAAAAATAAGTCTTGAACCTTGTGCTCTTTTAATTATATGAGACCACATCTTGCGTAATAATATCATAAAGAATACTCATCTCTACATCGATAAAATAAAATAAAAACTTACTTATAACAAATAAAAAAGAGCGACACGATAAGTTTTTTAAACAACACGTAAATAGTAGCAAATTGGGTTCAGATATTAGATATGTCATTTTAATTTATTTAAAGAATTATAAAAGACGTAAATTTTGTTTTGTTCTTAATGAGTTTGACCGCTACCTTTACCTGATTTTAAGCTATAGTGCGGTGGACAATGACACACGCTTAAGCACCAGAAACCTATTCACTCGAGCTTTGAAGATTACCAGATTTTACCTTCCTATGTCTTCAATCAGATATTCTAACAACAGGCGAATGTTTTGTGCAGGTTTGTTCGATATTGGGGAGCTTTTGGTAATAATTAAGAGGGATAGTAATGATCCATGTACGGGAATATGGCGGCACCCGGCAGGGACAATCCAAGTACGAGAGGAGGGCGTCACAAATATTCCGAGGATGTGCATGTGAGATTTTTATGTATAAAATTACCCACGATTCAGGAGAAATTACTGCGGAGCCACGTTTAAAAAAAATGCAGGTTTCCGTTCTTAACTCCTACTTAAATACGATAGCCTATTCAGTCACCTGTATAGGGACTGAATAGATAGCGATGATGTCACCAAAATAGGTATCAAAATGTGGAAGAAGAATTTGGAGAAGTGAGCAGAGGTCGAGACGGTTTAGTGGTCAGAGCGCCTGGAGTATTTTATCCGGGAGGCGCAACTTCGAATCCTGCTCACGACCGTATATTTTCCACAAAAATTTATAATTTTGGATTTCACTACGCATGCGTATGTTTGAAAGATTTATCAGTAATATATGCCATCTATAAATGAACCCACAATTCAGTACAAATCCTAATGTAGAACAAAGTTAAAACAAAATTGTATAAAATATCGATCAGCTGTTTATCTTCGCAAATCGTAAAACCTTAGTAATATCTTTCCAAATCCGTCTGGAGCAATAAAGACGGGTAAAATGAACTGAAGCCATCCAAAATCAACCGATAGAATCTCTGAAGTGACACATTTTCAGTAGATAAGCGTTCTTTCGCTGTCTTTAATAGATAGGGACCCTTTCGGAGTGGGCTTAAAGGCTTCAGATAAGCATCTCAGTCAAAACCCCTTTTATTCCTAGAAGACAGTTCATGCGGAAACCTGATTTAGGATAAAACGAGATAGAAAGAATAAGTAGCCAAGTGTACGAAATAGGCAAATATAGGTATCCAAAGTTATCTTAGGTTTTCGCGATCATTACACATTATAATAAAACAACTTTTAACCGGATTAATCGCGTGTATTATCGGTGTCTTATTGATTTTTGTTTTTTCTGACGTTTCAAACAATTTGCAGCGTTCGTGGTTGCAGGAGGATCACTTTGTTTTATTATAAATTTATCCATTCCTATGGATTTGTGTAATAGGGCACAGTTTCTAAGCTGTATTTGTTATCATAATGTTCACTCTCAACTATATAACAATGAAAGACCATTTCGGGTGATTCATCACGCCTGTATTCCCCGAAGGGGTAGGCAGAGGTGTACACTGTTGTACACCCACATTTCACCAATGCTCAAAAGTCTCATGTAATAGGTGGTGAATCTATTGCCATCAACCTGGGACAGTCCCAAACTCTAGGCTACTCGAGAGAATTTTCTAACACAAAAACTCAATAACACTAGGCCCGAGCTGGGTGTCGAAGCCAAGACCTCATGCTCGGCAGTCACCCTTGCGACCACTACACCAATGAGGCAGTTATTTCGGGTAATTCAAATAATTTATTTCCATGGATTCCGGAATTTCAAACAGACTTTGACTCTCTATACGGTCTTGAGTTCGATTCTCGGGTCGGGCTAACTGTTATTGGTTTTTTTTCTGTTCGAAAATTCTCAGTAGCTGACTCGGGGTTGGAATTGTGCCCGGTTCATGGCAATAGGCTCACCACCTATTACATGGGACTTAATAAAAGCATTAATGAAATGTGGGTGTAGAATCGTGTAAACCTCTGCCTACCCCCTATATAAATTATCTGATTTGTAACAAAAATATTTACCAGTGCGCTTTTAAAAGTTCCCCATCCATTTTATAATTTAAAATATTGTAAATGTGAATACAAATCCCTCACGAGGAGAATTCGTCATATCCATTTCGACAGATCGTTTCAGAGGCTTTTAAACTGAACATTATCGTGACGTATATCGTCGGCAAGATCTTCAGCTGCGCACAGCTGTCAGATATCATGACAGATGAGCTGTTTTGTGCCTCATGTAGCAAGACGGCAGGCTTATCTTGGGACTAAGAGGGTCAGTCATTCTTTCAGGGTGCTGGCTTATACATTAAGGGTAACCGGTTTCTTTTGCCGTTTTGAAAGTCGACCTTTTTATCTGAATTCAAAAAGGGGGAGATTCTCAATTTGTCGTATTCTTCGGGTTGGACTGACTAGTTTCGAGCTCAAACGAAGCCCTAGTCATGAGCAGTCCGCGGCAATGTCGCGAGTAAGACTGACTCAGCTCATGACTAAGGGCTCCGTTTGAGCTCGAAATTTGTCGGGCAAACCCGAATGCACGTGAGTAGTAACCGGTGAATAATAATTAATATGAATATGCCCCATGAAAGTTATTATTCAAATGTAGTGGTTACCGGTTTTTTTATTATATTCATCGGTTTAGTGGTCTAGAACCGGTAGAAATGAAACCGGTTTGTTGCACATAGGTTGGATGGTTTCAAAATCTATAACGGACAGGTAGGTAGAAATTATTTTTGTGTTTTGAATTAGGATGCTCTAACTATTAATATAAATGCGAAAGTAAGTTTGTTTACCTTTTCACGCCTAAACAACTGAACCGATCATCCTGAAATTTTGCATATACGTTGTCAGGTGTACAGAAATGGACATAGGGTACCTTTCATTCCGATAAAAAGAATTGTTTCCGAGGAAAACAACAATAAAATTCTTAAGATAATAGATGGCACCACGTGTCTTTCAAATTATGATTGAATTTTATATTTTAGTACTTGATACATTGTGTGACCCTGGAGTGTAAATAAACCGGTTTTTCCTCCTAATTAACGCGAGCGAAGCCGCGGGTAAAAGCTAGTATGCTATATATGCTATGTTGTGTTCAGTAATCTATTATGTATCGGTCATTTTATAGCAGTTTACGGTTTGATACGAACCGAAAAACATAAAAATGTTTTTACGTCATAAATAATGTTATATTGCGACCCGCATCACGCTTGACAGAAATACGAATAAAGCAAATAAAACAGTAGGTAAATAACAAACACTTTTGTTCGAATAAATTGAATTAATTTCCAGGAACAGTTAAATTAACAATATAGGCAGTGAGTTACTAGGTGATCTCATTAGTCACAGAGCTTTATATGACAACTATTTATTTTACATAAAACTGTTTACCTTGTGTCAACAGTTTTATTAACATTTTTCGCTTTTATACTTTGTATATTGTTTTTCTATTTTGTCACATTTAGTTGGTTTACGAGTATGATGAGTTGAAAGGTGCTTGTCTAGTTTGATGACTTGAAATTAGAGAACGGATTTAAAGCACAAATGTTTTTAGGTACTCCATTTTTATGTTTTCATTATTTTTTTGTTCAAATAACATACTTATATGTTTCTTTTTTATTTGCTATTTAATATTATATTTTAAAACTTATTACGTATGTGAAACGAACACATAACTTGTGTGTGTTAAAGCCGCTTATTTGTGCAAGTAATTAAGAACATTTTTGTTTAGACTATAATTTTAAAAATTTTGTATCAGACAGCACGTCTGTCTGCTTGCTGGGGAGTTCCCAGCTAGAACACTTCTACTTTTTATCGTGTCAACAGTTCAAATAGTTTTTGAATAACAAGGAGCCCCCTCAACAGCCGGAATAGGAGTGGCTGTGTAAAAATCGTCTCTAGCGCAGGTGATTGGGCACAAATTACACATCAGCAGGTGTGTCATAGACTTCTCTGGTTCGTCGCAGTAACTTAGAAGCGGGGGAAGGTGGACTTATTTGGGAGCTGTTTCAGTGTTCGACGTTTTATTTTAATTTAGATATAGAATTTTAGATCTTGAATTATGGACAGAAAGGGAGTTACTGCAGAGCAAAGAGAAGGCGTACTGCGCTGACTGATAACATGTGTCCTATAAGCAGCGGACAATCAAGACGCTTCTAACGATACCTCATTTATCAAATTATGTTAAGTAGTTTAAAAGTTATGAGGGAACAGATGAACATAACCTTCAAAATCACAACCCCCCTTTTTGGTTCACCGTAGGCGGGTAATAAATAGGTACAAGATGTTTGTTTAGTTCTAAAGTTCGTTGTAATTTACCAATGTCGTCAAAAAGTCAAAATAAACCATTTTCTAGTACAAATGTTTAGTGTAACATTGCTAATAATATTTGGTTTGCGCGTTATTTATTTAAAATAAACCTTATGTGAGGAAGTTGTATTTCATGGGGTATCGCCGTTTCGTCAGGCCGTTTGCTGTGGGGCTATGGAAAGAGCGATCTGGTGACTAAAATCTAGATTCTTCCGTTACTATATTTTTATTTGCTGTAAGCTTCAGTTTTGAGTTGTTTTTTTTACACTTAATTAATGTGTTTTAAATGTATTTTTATTTGTGTGTATATATTGATAAAAGTATTATATGAGAATGTGCTCTTAAACATATTTATTATTATTATTACAACGTTAAATTGTCTTATTGCAGGGTAAAAGCCTTCTCAATTTGACTCTTTCGACTCTTTTCAATTTATCTCAATGTAGAGTAGAGTTATGAAAAACTAGTTTTCTTAGGAGGAGTCCAGATCATTTAATGGTTTTTATTGTCTATTTGTTTTGTTTTTGTATATGAAAAAGAAGGGACTGTTAGAACAGGTAAGCTTGTGATTAATTTATATTATAATCAGTAGTACGTTTTAAGATGCATGCAGTTTTAAAATATTTTCGCCGGTGCAGATAAAATGTCAATTTAAGTAGATATTTATTTTTATAACTGAAACGTTGGAGGAGTAGTTCCTTCTGCGACCAGGAAAGCTGCAAAGTATTCAAAACCTCAGGAAAATCAAAACCAATAACACGCGATTACTCCGGTTAAAAGTTGTTTTATTATAATGTGTAGTGATCGCGAAAACCTAAGATATTACTAACTGAAACGTTATCATAAAGTATCAAATTGAAAACATGAAATATGTACTGTCTAAAAATAACATTTCTTCAACCGGCCGCTTGTTTTGTAGCCACACCGCGCTCAGCTGTGAAGTCAGCGTAAAACGCCAGACAATTGCTTCGGAGCTAACATCGCTCATATGGCTCGCGAATGAGCTGTCGTATCTCTTTGTTATGTTCGTTCGTGTATACGACCGTGAATGCTGGGTTTCGTATGTAGCTGCTTCTATGTCTACTTTATTGTTAGCCAGTTGAAATTGTATTAAAACAGTGATTCATTTATTGTTGATCTAGTGGTCGCAAGCGCGGCTGCTGAGCGTGAGGTCCTGTTTTAATTCCCGGGTCGGACAAAGCGTTAAGTGGTTTTTCTGTTAGGAAATTCTCAGTAGCAGCTCGGAGTTCGGAAGTTGGTGGTGTGATTCCCCCGTGCTTCGGAGAGCTATCGGTCCTGCGCCTGATGTCTTTCCGATTGTATCGGATTGCCGTCTCATCACTACATAGTATAAAACAAAGTCGCTTCCCGCTGCCTGTCTGTCCCTATGTATGCTTAGATCTTTAAAACTACGCAACGGTCTTTAACTGCATAAGTTTTAGCATATAATTTGTCAAATTTTTGTATACATTGGCTAAAATATAATGGTATTTGTTGGAGGTGTCGGAAAAAAATAAGCCGTCTGGGAGTTTTCAACGAAAACGCTGCCTAAACCCTTTGAGATATAACAAAATGATGTATGGTGGAATTGTTTATCTTATATAGTTCTACAGAAAAGTCCGTGATAGCTTATGTCTATTTCTTAAGGATAACATACTCAATCCATTTTAATACTTTAAAAAATAGGGCAATTATAAAGCGGTAATTGGAAAACGGGAACGGGATCAAAATTTCATGATAACTTTTGGTCGCGATAACCGACATCCACGCGGGCAAAGCCGCGGGCATCAGCTAGTTGGTTTATAAGAGTAAAGGAAGAGGGAGTGCACCTGTGTTTGCGCATACACTTGTGCACTATAATATCTCCGCCACGACCGTATTCTTTTTCCACCTAAATGTATAACTTCAGAGTTCGCTAAGCATGCATTAATGCTTTTAAAAGATTTGTCGGTAGACATTTAACATGAGAAAAATCAATCCACCAGCGTCAGTATAACAATAAATATTAAAAAGCGAATAATATTAATCATGATGCAACTCCATTTCTTACTACTCCGTGTTTACACAGATAATGTATTATAGAAACTGGGTTGAGTCCAAATGGGTTTGCAGTTTTATGTAAAGTTCACATAAGTTAAGCTGTAACTATTGACTTATGTTGCCTTCTACAAATTTGATTTAAGATGCACTCTGTATCATAAATTGTTGGCTCTTCCGATACTCATTGGTGTTTATGAGTTTAAATAAAATATATTAATATCTTAGGTTTGCGCGATCACTACACATTATAATAAAACAACTTTTAACCGGATTAATCGCGTGTATTATTGGTTTTTTGTTTTTCCTGACGTTTCGAACACTTTGCAGCGTTCGTGGTCGCAGGAGGACTAAGGTGTCAGGTGTCTCAGTGCAGTCTACCGTACGGTGACATGTACGGTAGACTGAAATAATTTTAAATAAACTGTTGAGACACCTGACACCTTAGTCCTCCTGCGACCACGAACGCTGCAAAGTGTTCGAAACGTCAGGAAAAACAAAAAACCAATAATACACGCGATTAATCCGGTTAAAAGTTGTTTTATTATAATAAAATATATTATTAATATTAAATAATTACTATTACAAAAAATATAGTTGGGGCATTCGAAGATATTGTAAGTCGTCAGTACTTAATGTAGGTGAGAATAGCATGGCATAGGCAGTTTTATGTTTACAAATCATTATTGATTCTAAAACGCTTTAATAGGTAATAGAAATTTTTAACTTAATCAAGTCCTTACAGAATGAATCATATTATTACTACTTCTCCCGACCGTATTTCAGTCCGGTGGCCTATCTCCAGCTTAGCTTTTTTCTTCTTATCGTGTGGGTGATGATATAGTAGTGTCAGAGTTTAAACCACGCGTAGGTCTCTGAAATGGTTTTACACACCATCGAGAACATCTCTCGGGTGTGCTGGTTTCTTCACGATGTTTTCCTTTGCCGTTTTAAGCAAGTGATAATCAATTTCTATGCGGACATGACTCGAAAAGTCAGTGGCGCGTGCCTTGGATTCGAACTTGCGGCTTTTGACTTGCCAGTCTAACGGTCATACCACTAGGCTATAACTGCGCCGAATATAGACAGCCTAAGAGCGCGCTCGACATAACTGTAGACTGTGTTTTCTTAGAAATTACTTTTTATTATTCAATTTATTTGTTAAAGATATATCTTTGAAAAGAATTAACGTATGCTTAGCGAACTCTATAGTCATTTATTATCTTTACGACATTGTATTAACTGCAAAGTTAGTCTTGTCGGTTCGGTCACCTGTATAGGGACTGAATAGATAGCAATGACGTCGCCATAAGACGTGTTAAAATATGGATAAAGAATTCGCGGTGGTGAGCAGAGGTCGAGATTTTGAGAGTATTTATCCTGGAGGCGCAGGTTGGAAACCTGCTCGCGACCGTATTTTTTTCCATTTAATATAACAGTTTATTTGTTTTTGATATTGAAGATAAACATATTTATTAAAAGAATTCGTGACTTTTGAATGAAATTACTTATGAATGTTGACTAGAGTAAGTATAAATCTTTGAATCGACTCTAACAAAAAAAAAAAACTAGACTATAATATCTACTAACTTAATTTAGTTTGTTAGAACAAAAGTCGTATATCTTAAAAAGGTCAGTTTGCCTCTAACCCAGGGGAACCGTCGTAGTTTCGAGGATAAAAATGTTTTAATAAACAGTTGTTACGTGTCTAAAATTTTATTAAGTAGGAATTTTTGGTTATAATTATTTTTATGTTTTAGAGTAAAGATTTTTTTGGTAATTAATAACTTAGGTTTTCGCGATCACTACACATCATCATCACCCCCCGGCCTTTAACCCAATTTATTTGGGGTCGGTGCAGCATCTACATATTCTTCTTCCACCTTCTAATTGTTTTTGAAATTGCATGCTGCTAAAGTTTTGGCAATGTTTTATGACCGGCCGCCTGCCTGACGTCATTGGGAATGCTGTTGTTCGTGTTAACCTAAATAAAATTCATAAAATTATTTTTGTCTTTGATACATTTTTTAAACTAAATCGCGATGGTATTTCCTAAGACTATCCCTGAGAAGAAATACTGAAACAAACTCAGAGAACACAGTCATTTTAAATTTTACAATTTCAAAGAATTATTATTATACTTTTTTTTTTACCCAACCAATCGGACGGTTTGCAATGTAGTTTTGACATTGCATTATCAAAAGAGAGAAGCAGGTGAATGCAGCCGCGATCCCGGGACTCCGGTAAAGATTAGTGCCGTGTGGTTTTTAGTTGGTAGGTAACACAAGATCCATGATAGACTTTTCAGTCTAGCATAGAAAAAAAGTGATCCTATGGGGACACTCATGATATTTTCCCTAAAGGCGTTATAAAATAGGTACACTAGCATTCAATTACGCTCAAATGAATACATACAGACACAAACATACTCTCGCAAACATCAAGTACCTATTCAGAGTGAATTTTTCAAGCGGATGTGGATGGCCAATTCAAGACTTTAAGGAATAGCAAAAAATACTCAAATGAAACTCGGCTCAGATTTTAATGAAAACTAAAGTTACATTATTAGATTTTTGAATAATCAATATATCTTAGCTAAGAGTCGAACACTGGTATTGGAAAAAAATGCACATTTTCTAATACATCATTCGATAGTGTTGCTAAGATGAATCAAATTCGGGGAAATGATGACATGCGGCAAACTAAAGAAAAACGATGAGTTTTAATAAACGGATTTATATATTTTCAATGTTTCTTTTTTCAATCATTCGAGCCCACTTGAATAATTCACCCTATATACATAGATTATGAGTTTATGAAATAATTGCCGGACAGTGTGGGGAGTACAATATTACATCGATAAAATTGCACTATTGATATCACTTTTATACATAGATTATGAGATTATGAGATAATTGCCGGACAGTGTGGGGACTACAATATTACATCGATAAAATTGCACTATTGATATCACTTTTTAACGTAACAACACTAATGTAACAGCTATTATAAAATGGAATATAATAGGTACAACAATGCGCGCGTTTCGAGTATTTTTTTTACAATGTCTCTCACCAGAAAAGTAATTTATCATTACGGACTATCTAATTGCACGACGAGCGCTCTGGACTATCTAAGCAAATACCTGTATTTATTTAATTAAACTTTGTTTCTCATTAAGTGATTTTGTAAATCTTAGAGAAATAAATGATATTTAAACCGTAATATGATATTTATACATTTTTTATTATCACTCTTGGAGTAGTTACGTCACACCACTTATTTCCCCGTCATTTTATTCCGATTTTCTATCCAAGGAGGATAGCATGCATTTTTGATGTAGCTATGTATTATAGAATGTTATATACTATCCCTTTCCTATTGTTCTGGTATTATGGACCGGAAGTAGAGAGCCGAGCCCGGGACTTCCGGTTCAGCGTATGCTCTGAATAGCGATCGAGACTTGGAGGTTTTTGTGTTCAAATTGTAGTACGGTATGTTGAATTTGTTGTGATTTTCTACATAATACTAGAGTCCTTGAGGCTGTTGGTGAACACGAGGTCCTGGGTCGATTCAAAGGTCGATTAAAGTTTTTTTTTTGTTAGAATTTCAATAAAACTGTCATATCCTCTAGAGCGTGGTTGGGCGCCATTTTGGATTTGTGAAAAAGCAGTTATAGCGTCAGTTCTGATGTAGTTCACTTAAACTAAATACTTAAGCACATGTTCAATTTGAGACTAAGCGAGACACAAACCTGCAGACGGTGTGCAGAGGCTGAGGAAACACCAATTCACCTTTTGGGGGAATGTGGACCGCTAATACCTGAGCGCTACGCTCATCTAGGGAAATATATTTTAAGCCCGGATGAAATAAAAGAGCTCACACCTAAAAAAATCCTGCAGCTCATCACAGCGGCAGTGTTTAGGGATGAACTCTAATTTAAACGCAAAGCGGCGATCACAATAGACCTTTTATGGTCTAAGTAACACTATAGCCACATATAATTAATTAATTAATTAAACTCACTTTAGAGCATTGCTGTCTATTACTAACATTTACTATATGACGTCTCTTAATTCATCCCGTCCTGCTCTTATGGTAACTCTGAGTAAGGGACAGCAATGCACTTCGTCTAGTTTAGTTTACTACACCAGAATTGACGTCATTATATTCTTAACAAAAACGTGAAAACTTCCTGATGTTTTTACAAGAATTCGTCTTATATGATAAGGACTTGGTACCCTTAAAAGCCTATTTGCTTCGAAAATAAGCCTTGCCAATCCTCTTTACATTATTAAATGGGCCGAAATTAATTGTTAACAAAGACCGACAATAGACAAACGGAACAGAAGGCTCAGGAGATTTTGTTTTATTATTGTTTGTCATGACACAGGCCATAATAAAAACAATTCTGTAAAAATGTAAACTCTCTTGTTATTAATTATTGAAGTCAAACGTACTCTGCGCAATCGCCGCTGGCTCATTTCTGACTAACGCTCCCTTCGAGTTCGAAACTAGACACAGGCACGTACGTAGTGACCTTTTTGGCACGAGCACATTCGATAGTGCATAATTAGGGTGTAACTACGTAAATGAAGTTTACTTTTTTTTATTGTTTGTGTTAATTTAGTTTAGTACAATTTATTGTTGTGCTGTCGATGTGTTTCAATACTGAATAAAAAATTTTTTTTTCTTTATTTCTTTCTAATCGCTGAACAATAATTAATATGAATATGACTTGCTATTTTCTTATTAGCTTCAAATAATAAAAGCAGTTGTTCAGGTAAAAGTAGTAAACTAGATTTAAATAAGAGTTATCTTCTAAGGAAACAATACTACTGCAGGTATTTTACCGATTACGATCAGTGAATTAAATCTCCATTCCAATCCAATTATAATAATAAATCAATGCCTTAAAAAAATGTGCAACTTTAAAATAAATTTACCTGCATCATATTATCTCACATGTAAAGCATGTTGGCTTATTAATTTTAAAGACATTTTGGCATTTATTAGTACGAACTGATATATAACCAATGTTAATCAAGCAGAGGCAAGCAGGCCACTAGACCAACGAGGCAGTGATTAGGCAGGATAATTAAGGACCATAGGATACATAACCAGCCTATAACTGTCCCTTATAGATCATTATTGTCCCTGCAGGGCGAGGGCCTCTTCTCATACAGAGAAGGCACGAGCATTGATCATCAAAGATTTATTTTCAAGAGTTACTCCACTTCTTTGTGTTATTATTATGTTTGGATATTGTTTCAAGTTGATTTTCTGAACTTTTTTTATCTTTAACCGTGATTTAAATATTCGGAATCTCATTAGGAAGGTGTATTGTTTAGAATATTATGTAAAATGTTGGAAATGTTATAGCTTTATGACATAAGATATCTGATTCAACATGAAGAGATAATTTAACCTTATTGTGGTATTGGCAGCTAAAACGTGTATAGTATTTGTTAATTTTTCTGTATTAACTTTTAAATCTTATAGTAATATCTTAGGTTTTCGCGATCACTACACATTATAATAAAACAAATTTTAACCGGATTAATCGCGTGTATTATAGGTTTTTGTTTTTCCTAACGTTTCGAACACGTCGCAGCGTTCGTGGTCCTCCTGTTTTATGATAATTTTAAATGTAAGTTTTGTAATTAAAAATTCTCTTTCTCAATGAAATATGTGTGTGTAGAGCCATGTCAGAAGTCTACCGGTGGTTCAAACACTGAAAATTAGTTCTTATGAGCCACCAAATTGGGTTTTTCTGTTAGGAAATCTTCAGTAGCTGTCGGGAGTTTGGAAGCCGTGCCCGGTTGATATCAATAGGTTCACCATACGTTATGATAATATGGATGAAAGAGACAACAACAATTTCGACTACAAGTCTTAACGGATTAATTCTCAGCAATATCATCTCAGTAATAAGATCATGGCTTATGTACTCTATTAGTATTATTGGACTTTTCTAGGGCATTCGATGCAATAAATTTAACACTCTTATTTTCAAAGATGGCATATTATGGTTTTGATACACCTACACTGAAATGGTTCAATAGCTACCTCACTAACCGTTACAAGTTTGTTCAAATCCGTGATATAAACGGATCATATAATTTTTCTAACTTGGCCCTCGTGACCAAGGGCGTGCCACAAGGATCAATATTAGGCCCTACACTGTTCATGTTATAAAAAATTAAAATATCATATCTACGCTGATGATCTACAATTATAAATCTCTTTTAAACCTAGTGAATATGAAATCGCAGTAAAAGCTTTAAACGATGATCTAGCAAGGATTGTTAATTGGTCTAATCTAAATGCGCTCCTCTTGAACCCAGTTAAGACTAAATACATGCTGTTTGGATCAAAAGGTCAGCTGGATAAAATCGAAATCACACCAAACTGTATAGACGTGTCTGTGATGGGGCAGTGTATTGAGCGTGTAAGGGAAGCGCAAAATCTAGGTTTGATTATGGACCAAAGCCTTAATTTTGAGACACACGTCTCAAACTGTGTCAAAAACTGTTTTTACCGCCTCAAGGTTTTGTATAAAATGCGACCATATTTAAGCGAAGACTTACGTATACAGCTTGTGGAAAGTCTGGTTTTGTCGAAGCGAAATTATGCAGATACTGTTATAGGCCCTAGACTCTTAGCTCGCACTGAACGACTGATACAAAGAGTACAAAATGCCTGTGCACGTTTTTGCTTTAAAGTACCGCCAAGAAATCACATAACACCATTTTTGAACAAACACAGTATTTTAAAAATGAAATCACGTCGTACACTTCACTTAGCCTCTCTCCTTTTCGGTATTATAAAGTATAAAAGTCCGTCGTACCTGTACTCCAAGCTCTCTTGGGTAAATAGTCACCGCCAACGGGAGGGTAGACGGTGTGCTCAGCAGCTAGCTATACCGCAAAACAATACTGCAGCGTTTCGAGGAAGTTTCCGATATGCGGCGTCAAAATGCTGGAACAATATTCCTCCACCGATAAGGGATCTGCGAAATAAATTAACATTTAAAATTAGACTTAAAAATTTCATAATTATGTCTCAAATTGATTTTAATAATATTAATACTGACAAATCATTTATCTAATTAATTTTATTTTCATTTCATTCATATTTTATTTGTAATCTGATATCTTAACATATATTTATTAAGTTTAATTCGAAACAATATCATGAGAGACCTATGTTTCCGGGACCGTGTTGATGATGATTGGCTGGTTGCGAAAGTCGCCTTCATAATAATATTATTTTATTTTTTTTATACCCTCTACTTTATATATCTACTTATATTTATTTAAAACGATTTTATTTTCGTATTCATTCATTTAATAAATATTTTATAAATTCTTCATTAAACATCTACCTCCGTCCGTGTGTCACTGCAGGGGTGCCAACAAAAAATCAGCGCTGGATGTTCCACGTCCAGCATATGCTGAGTTGGCGGCCCTTTCGGCACTGGCATATATATGCCAGTTATATTATTTGACAGTTTTTCTATATCTCTATGTTAATTTTAAAATTTGGAATGTTTTGTTATAGCTTTTTTTTACCATGCCTTTTTTTCGATTTTTTTTTGCTGTCACTTTGTCCAGTGTGGAATAAATACTTTCTTTCTTTCTTTCTAATACTAAGATAAACAGGTAATTATTGCATCAATCAATCTGTCTAGCCTTTTCCCAATTACATTGGGGTCGGCTTCCAGTCAAACTGGATGCATCTTAATACCAGTATAGTACATAGAGCGACTGCCTATCTGACATCCACAACTCAGTTACTGGGTAACACGATATCTCGTGGTGTGACTGGTTATCAGACTTTGAGGCCTCTGACTACCCGTAACGGCTGTCATAGATCTTAGTTTGACAGCCTTAACCGACGGCTTAAAATGCTCTCCGAGGCACGGAGGGGTCTCGGTGTGAAATGATGGTTACCCATCCACAGAACGACCGCGACAAGTGCAGCTTAACCTCAATCTATTGATCTGTGCGGCTGTTACTTAGCCACGAGTTCCTCGACGGGTATTTATTGCATAACCCATATTATTAATCCTCAAGATATATGCTTCTTTATGGCGTACATATACCCATCTTTAATAATCCTTGCGGTTAAGCATCTTCAGCTAATACCATCTGATCCAGACTCATCCACACAGAAAATCAAACAAACCGAAATCTCTCAGATAACACGTACCTACAACATAAACATAAAGGGGCGTTCAGAATGAAATGAAAAGATATGAAATCAAATTATTTATTCTGTAAATAAGTAGGTAAAAATTTTCAAACTCTTTTACAAGTCGCTATGATCTAGATGGCACCGCCGTTTCCTATCCTACTGCATCTAAGAAGAAACGACTCAAAGGTCGAGGTCTCTTTTAAAGTCCAGACGTCATACTGTTTTGTGACGATAGAAAATTGTGTCGCACCTTGTATAACATAATGGTATATCGAGCTGGTTTCCGCAACTCCACGCTCTTAGTGATTATTTTGCGTACGGGGTGGGAATGAATTATTCGATTCACCCTAACTTCTCAAGAAAGGCCAGCAAGAACATGACCCTGCAGGCGTATTTCGGAGTGTACCTGAGTTACCGAAGTACTTAGCCCTGCATGTGTCGACCCCAGGGCACTATAACACCACGTGTGTCGCCGTTTTATCCTCCCGTACCTTATATATTTAGATGGGCAAGATAATTGCAAAAATTTAATTGCAGTAGTATGTAATTGCATGTTGACATTCTCTCATTCAGTTGTAATTGCGTCGATTTTTTTTTATTGATACGGCTTGTTGTAGGTACTATCAGGGTCAGCGCTGCGCAACCTTAAGGTTGCTTTTTGTAATACTCCTCCAGACCGTATTTCGGCCACGGCGGCCCATCTCCGAGGAGATTAGCCAAGTATGCCGAAGATATTATAATGTACAAGTGTATGCGCAAACACAGGTGCACTCCCTCTTCCTTCACCCTCATAGTCCGATGGGACGGTAATCCGACACGACTGGAGAGAGATCAGGCGCATCACCGACGGTTTTACGTACTCTCCGAAGCACGGGGGTGTCACACCATCAACTTCCCAACACTAGGATTAACTGAGAATTTCCTAACAGAATAAGCCCAATAACGCTTTGCCCGACCTGGGAATCGAACCCAGGACCCCACGCTCAGCAGCTGCACTTGGGACCACTAGTCCAACGAGGCAGGCTTTTGTGTAAAGTGACCGGCCGATGACAGTGTCTACTTTTTTCTGTATGAACGTCCGTTTATAATGTTCTGTGACGATATAAAGTTGTGTCGTCGTGTATTGTATATTTAGATACGGTAAACAGATGCGGGATCGTGAGGTGAACTAAATAGTAAATTAGATAAAACTTCTATATTTTGAGAAAACAAAGAAAAGGGCTTCGGATAAAACTTAAGCTAACATGCCTGTCCTCGTACATCGTTCGTTAAGCACTCTCGCCATCTTTTATTATTTCTATCTCTTTCACTCTTATTCATCTTTCATACATTCCATTTCACTCAATATTAATTCCACACAGATTAAATTAATTAACTTTTTCAAATATTATTTATGCTCCGGGTTACTATTGAGAATTCGATTTGCAATATTTTTCTTTCACCAAAAAAATATAACTTTTGAGTCCGATATATGCATGCGTTAATGCTTTTGAAAGATTTTTCTATGACATTTTGGCCGACTCAGGAATAGAACACAGAACCACTAGACCAATGCTTCAGTTCCTACGCGCTTATTTTTGTAAACGACTCTATTTTGCACAAATCATAACATAACATAACATAACATAGCATCACGCCTGTATTCCCCGAAGGGGTAGGCAGAGGTGTACACAGATGTACACCCACATTTCACCAATGCTGTTTAAGTCCCATGTAATAGGTGGTGAGCCTATTGCCATCTACCGGGCACAATTCCAAACTCCGGACTGCTATCGAGAATTTCTTAATAGAAAAACCCAATAACACTTTGCCCGACCCGGGAATCGAACCCGAGACCTCATGCTCAGCAGTCGTGCTTGGGACCACTAGACCAACGAGGCATCATGATAAAGGACTGTCCGTCACCATAGTCACAACACAGTAGGAACGTGCCCTAACTGTAAATCTCTGCCTGTGACGTAATATTTACCATCTTCGGGGTCCCAAATGTAAATCAAAAGAGGTCGTAAGTGTTTTAAAAAATATATTTATTTACCTTATCCTTTGCGAAAATTCAGTAAAGACAATATTTCCTTCTAAACCATAGGCCTTAAATAGCATGTGATTTTCAACCTTATTGCAACTAGATAAAGTTCAAGCAGAAAATTAATTTCCTTTGATGGATTCGATTTACATGGAAAAAGGGTTATTTGTACCATAAAGTTTATGAATATATTATAGGCTGAAGTAATATTGTTAGAAAGGAGGTTCGTGGCTAATAGCGTGGAGATATTATGTATGTGATTAGCTATATAGAAACTGAATAGATAGCGATGACGTCACCAAAAGACGTATTAAAATGTGGAAGAAGAATTTAAAGTAGTGAGCAGAAGTCGAGATGGCTTAGTGGTCAGAGCGCTTGGAGTATTCATCCTGGAGGCGCAAGTTCGAGTCCTACTCACGACCGTATGTTTCTTTCTACAAAAATGCATGCATAACTTGCAAGTTAAAGATAAATCTTTGAAAAGCATTAACGCATGTTTTAGCGCACCCAGATATAATAATAAATGGAAAAAGAATACGGTCGCGAGCAGGATTCGAACCTGCACCTCCCGGATAAATACTCCAGGCACTCTGACCACGATGTCGAGATGGCTTAGTGGTCAGAGCGCCTGGAGTATTTATCCAGGAGGCGCAGGTTCGAATCCTGCTCGCGACCGTATTCTTTTCCATTTAATAACTTGCATGTTGTCGTGTAGTCAAAGGCCTGAAAGTCTGACAACCAGTCATACCACGAGATATCGTGTTACCCTGCAGCTTTTTTTTAGGAAATTCTCAGTAGCAGGCCGGAGTTTGGAATTGTGCCTAGTTGATGGCAATAGGTTCACAACCTAATACACTGGACTTAATAACTGTATTGGTGAAATGTGGGTGAACAAATGTGTACATACCTACCCTTCGGGGAATACAGGCGTGATGCTATGTTAAGCATTTATCGCTTCCAACACTATTAACTAGATATCTTTATACTTAGTTATGTACTTAATAGACTTAAGTGGCTGTAAATGGCTTCTATGTGTCTTTATTTAGTACCTATTACTTATAGAACGAGCATTAAGGGGTAATTAACATCCTCACTATATATTGTACAAAAGAGGAATACTTAAGAAATAAAGGTTTAAAAATATACATAAGTACATTCACCAAAACTGTGGAATGAACTGTTGCCTGCGGTATTTCTGGACCAATACGACCTTCAAACCTTCAAGAAAGAGCGTACTCCTTTTTAAAAGACTGGCAACGCACTTGTTACTCTTTTGGTGTTGCGTGCGTCCATGGGCGGCGGTAATCGCTTACCATCAGGCGATCCGTCTGCTCTTTGGTCCCCATCCCATAAAAAATACTAAATTACATGAGAATGGGGGTGTGCAACTGCATTTGACTGCCTGAGCGCAACTGCAAAGCATGACGTCGATTGGGATGGGATTAAAATCCCAGGTCGGGCAAAGTGTTATTGGATTTTTCTAGTAGAAATTCTGAGTAGTAACCCGGAGTTTAGAACTGTACCTGTTGATGGCAATAGACTCACCACATATGACACGGGAGTAAATAACAGGATTGGTGAAATGTCGGTGTAGAACTGTGTATTTCTCTGCCTGTCCCTCCAGGGAATACAGGCGTGATGTTATGTTATGCTGTCAATAATGACCCAAATAATTCAGAAGCTAACCCAATTATAAAGACATACAGTAGCGTAATTGTGTTCTATAGAAGAGGAGCTTTCACCTCATTGGTTAATGAGAATGTCAGCGAAATGTTGCTTTGTGTAGCGTCAATGTGTTTCAATTAGTATTAGCAATACTAGCAATGACGTCATGGCTCTGTGTACAGATATCGAATAGCCCCTGATTAGAATCGACATGGATATATAATTTGGGAAGGAAGGAGAAATGAAAATCGAGCACAATGGCTTTAAGTGAGGGCTATGATTAATTATTGTTCAACGGTTATTACTCACGTGCATGCTTCGGGATTGCCCGACTAGTTCGTATTCGAACGGACCCTTAGTCATGAGCTAAGTTCACGGCGATGTCGCGAGTCAAATAGGTTTGATTCGCGACATCGCTGCGAGCTCAGGTCACCGTTGAACAATAAAATTAATATGAACGAGTCTCAGGAAAGTTATTATACAAAAGATAATTTAATAATTTATATTATACAAATAAATTATTAAATCATCTTATCTTATGGTTGATGAAAAACCCTAGTGTCAGAGTTTAAACCACCCGTAGGTCTCTGGCATGGCTTTTCACACCATCGAGAACATCTCTTAGGTATGCTGGTTTCCTCACGACTCTTTCCTTCACCGTTTTAATCAACAATATCAATCCAAACACATACTTCTATCTTACGATTTATCACCCATCTTATTCTAATACGCACATGACTTCAAATAGTAAATGGTGTGGGCCTTGAATTCGACCTTGCGACCTTTGACTTGCCAGTCCAACGGTCTACCTCTAGGCTATCACAGTTTCGCCCTAATTTGCTTAAACAAATCATTTTTATTCAGTATAGAATGTGTATGTGGAAAGCGGCGGATGAGTTCCAAAAGTGCTAAGGTAAGTGAGGGTCATTACCAAAATTACAATGTTTACCTGGTTTCAGGTAGTCGGGACGAATACCTAGGATTTTCTAAAATAAGTTTAGGTCTCGGGAAGTATCCTTTCCTAGCCTTGCGAAAATTTACGTTGTGGCACGTACTTGATAGAATGGGAAGCCTAATTAGAGGGTATACCGTGACTATATGCATCATGTCTGTTTGCCACAAAGGGCAGATGTTGTGTGTGTGTGTGTGTGTGTGTGTGTGTGTGTGTGTGTGTGCGAGCTCTGTGTATAATTAAAGTACCAGTTTATTATAAAACAGTTTTTAATTTTGAATAAGTCTTGTAATTCCAACTCAGAATCCCGAATTAGAATAAACATAACATAACATGGCATCACGCCGGTAATCTCCGAAGGGGTAGGCAGAGGTGGTGAGCCTATTGCCACCTACCGGACACAATTCCGAACTCCGGGCTGCTAGCTGCGGCTGAGAATTTTCTGACAAAAAACTGAATAACAGTTTGCCCAACCCGGGAATCGAACCCGAGACCACATGCCCAGCAGCCGCGCTTAAGACCACTAGACTAATGAGGCAGAAAAGGCTAGATCGAATTAGAATGCGAGCAGGAAATAAAAGTGTATTTAATGTTTTCGGCGTCTATGTCCCAGTTTTAAAATAAATAAATAAAAATACTTTATTTCAGACCTTGATCCATATGATGTTAGTAATACACACTACTTATAAACTATGTTAGTAACAAACGAAATAAAAGATTTTAATTCATATATCTGCTGCACTCATCTGACTTACCGGGTATATGTACATGTACACGCACCCAATGCGCCATAATGGTGCAGCACGGCTTTTCACTAATGACCTTCAGAATGTCATTGCAGCTCCCACGCACTCTGCGCATCATAGAAGAAATCCTTTTACGTAAGACGGTACTGAAACCGTCAGTACGTGCCTCTGCAAACATTCCTGATGCGCTACAGTAACGTGGGAGCCCCAACAACATCCTGAAAGTATTGTTGTACTGGACTCTGAGGGCGTTGTATGCCCTCTGCGTATATCGAACCCACAGGTTTTGTAAGACCCATCAATCAATTCACTCTTCATCACCTATTCAGCATAACCCTTTCCCAAGTCTCTATCTCATCATGCGGCTGATGAACAACCTAGTGTTGGAGTTTAAACCGCTCGTTGATCTCTAACATGGCTTTACACGCCATCGACAACATCTCTCAGTGTTAGTTTCCTCACGATCTTTTCCTTCACCGTTTTAAGCAATTGATAATTAATTTCTGTACCGCACATGACTCGAAAAGTGAGTGAGTAGTGCGTGAAATGCTATTAATCGACACGATAAGGAGAAGAAGTGTTCCGTGTCTTGGATTTGAACTTGCGGTCTTTGAATTGCACTGCAACGGTCACACCTGCTATAACTGCTTTTTGTTATTTTGCCCACGTAATTATGTATTACTCTTTCAACTTTCTAATTTAGCGGACAGTATCATAAAGTTATTATATTAAATGGAAAAAGAATACGGTCTAGAGCACGATTCGAACCTGCGCCTCCCGGATAAATACTCCAGGCACTCTGACCACTTAGCCATCTCGACCTCGAGTAGTTATCCGGGAGGCGCAGGTTCGAATCCTGCTCACGACCTTATTCGTTTTCCATTTAATATAACAACTTTAGAGTTCGCCAATCATGCGTTAATGCTTTTCAAAGATTTATCTTTAGATAACTATCATGTTTAAATCGTCGACGCTTCCAGCTTGGGAGCATATACATACATATCATTTGAAGGCCTATAATATAAATGTTGTCCCAGAATTTTTGCCACTTTGAGAAGATCACTTTCTGCAGATAAATTTGTCACCCACAAAATAGTGTCTACCCAAATAATTCCTTGAAAAAAACAGCTGAAGGTTTTGACGTTAAGACGTGTAAGGAAGGTCGGCCATTTTCATGTAAATCAACGGAGATGCTCTGAGAGCTTGCCTGCCGAAAATATTTGTGGGTTGGGTCGAGTTGACACCTGATCACGTTTGCGGGTTGAAAGCTCTCATTTTTTCTATATGAGACGAGTATTTCATGTTGATGAGGCATCAGATGGCTCGTATTGGTGTGAAAATATGCGAGAAATACACATTTCTTTTGGAGGTTTTTTTTATTTACCGAATTTTTTGCTTGGTGATAAATGCTTGGATATTATGCGAATTGTTGACGGTGCTGTGGTTTTTTTTTCTCATATTTTACTGAAAGATTATGCCAATCTGTTTTCTTTATTTTAGTGTATATTTTCTTCGTAAAAAAAATATTTATTCCGTAAAAAAATATTTATTTCTAAGATTGGTTGAAAATTATTTTTATTCCGCGAATAATATGACAATTAAATATATGTAATAACTTTTGTCAGACATACATAATAATGAATTGTTACTATTAACCTGCTTTTTGAGATTTCCCGGCTATTTCCGAACTCGAACGGAGCCCTTAGCCACGAGGCGAGCCTGCGGTAATGACGCTAGTGAAACTTTGGGATTTTGACTCGCTACTTCGCGTGTGAACAATCATTAATATGATAACCAATCTTGGTGATTGAACTAGTTGAAGTAGACATAAGTAAATTGTTCCTCATTCTATTGACGAGCAGTGCATTTTACACAGGAGAGATGGAGAAATCCTTTTTATTTGCAAACAACACCAATCCCCGATTTTAATAGTTAACTTAAACTTACTATTGATGAACTTACTTTGCCATCTTCTTTAATGTGGTTAGAAGGCAGCCTAGTGTAAGAGTTTTTAAAGCCGTTTCTCCATCACTGATAAGGGACAACTCGGGTAGCGGGCGCTGTGTCTCAGCGACCCTGTAGTGTACGTGATTACGTGCAGTCATACACTGTGACGGTTTTGGGGAAACTGTTCTGTTTCCCGGAGGAGCTGAAGGCATGGCACAGAAGAGGCCCTGGTTTGATCTACACGAGTTAACCGTGCCCCTTCTGTATGTGCTGAGATAGCCGTGTGGTTTTAGTTGGTAGGAGTCCGACATATCCCTCATCGTCAGGTGGAGCATTTTCACCCGATAATAACAAAAAGACCTCTATCTGCTATTAATTAACAACTGCTGGAAATTATAGCTTAACGTTCCTTCCGAAGCTCGGCGACGATTAGATAAAAATGCTCATAATAGTCATCCATATTCAGACTGACTGACCCAAGCGTAGCTCAACTTTGACCTCAGCTTTCAACGGGCAATGAGCACCTCGCTCGTCAAAGAGCTTCCTTGTATTCACAAATTATCTACATCCGACTAACAAGACCAAACAGATGGCATAACATTTGCTCATCACAAGAGAATTGACCGCAAACTATACAAGTGTAGTAAAGCGGTCACAAAATGGCAAATAACGGGCATTAAGGCCTCAAATCCGGAACAAAGCCACTGGAATGGGGTCGCTCCGTACCCCTGCGATTAGTTTAAATGGCCTCCTGGCTAGGCTGCGTGTCAACCCCTGATAAATAGGTGGACTATTGAATTTCTCCTCACGTTTTCATAATGAGTAAAATCATCCATATAAATATCCTATATTATACCAGCATAGTGCAAATAGGGGGAGGGGTGTTAATTTTAAAAAATATTATAAATAGAGCATCACAGATATGATGTAGAAGTAATTTGAAAGGCAACGCAATACGAGCTTCGTATATAATAGAATATATATCATTTGTGACATAACTTTTTCGACAAAAATTCTCTCATGGTTTCATAGCCACCGATGATTGGAATTCGTATTAGGATACGATATTTCCCTGGATGTGCAGTCATATATATGTAACTGGAAATAGATGATGGTAGACTAAATATATATTTTAGCTTTATAGAAATAGTAAATTCAACTCAAATCGAGCACTTACCGATTTATAAAGATTTCGAGGGTAATAGGCTTGCCACCTAATATCATGTGCGACTTAATAATTATACAATTATTAAAATTGTAAAATGGGGGTGTACAAAAAATATATAACTCTGCCTATCTTTTCGGGGAATATAGACAGAGCCTAATATAATAATTAGTAAGATAGCAGTGATAGCCTAGTAGTATGACCGTTGGACTGATAAGTCAAAGGTCGTAAGTTCGAATCCAAGGCGCGCACCACTGTCTTTTCAAAACATCGTGAGGAAACCAGCACACCTGAGAGATTTTCTCGATGGTGTGTAAAACCATGTCAGAGACCTACGGGTGGTTTAGAACTCTGACACTAGATTGTTCATCAACCACACGATAAGAAGAAGAAGTAAGATTAATATAATAATTATTAAGTGATTCAGATAATAAACTCGTAACAGTTAGATATATCCAACCACCTGCCCTTATACCAATTTATCTGGGGTCGGTGCAGCATCTGTTTTTCTTCCATACATACATCTCTGTCAGCCTTCATCTCAATAGTCACTTCTTTTCTAGCCGTATCATCTTTCACACAATAGTTTTTTCGGTCTTCCTCTACTCGTGTAGCCATCTACATTCATACATAAAACATTCCTCGTCACATGATCCTCATTCCTCCGCATCACATGCCCATACCATGACAAACGATTTCCACACAGCTTCTAGGTGACCAACGTAACTTTACAATTTCCTCTTACATTCTCATTTGTAATTCTATCCATCCGCGTCATATCATTAGATTTGTTTCTTGTTGATAAAAACTTGCGAGAGAGAGATAGAGCACTAATCTTACACTAGATTCAAAGCTTGTTAGTAAACAATTTAGATATTTGTGTCAAATGAGCTGTTTAATATTTGTTGAAAAATCGTATAATTTAAAACCGTGCTAGCAATGATATTGTTTTTATCGATCAAAAATCTAAAACTAAGATATTTGTGTCAAACAAATATCCTTTCAGAAATTGTGTAATTCACCAAATAATAGATGGTGGACAAAAGAGGAATCTTTAAAGCAAAACAATATATTAATTAAATGTAATCTATTTAATCTAGATCTATCTATCACAAAGAACTAGTATTCAACGTGGCAATGCTGCCAGCCTTTTGGGTACGCTCCCAGTTGACAGCGACGCAGATGAATTTTACGATGCTCTCTTTTAGTTTTAATTTAGATAATAGTTTTTTCTTATTATTAAAATAGTTTTAGTTTTTAATAAATAGTAGTATTAATTGTTACTCCAAAAATCAACATTTTGCATCAATAAATTTTTGAGGCGTAAAAAATAAATTAAAACTAATATAATAAAATCTCGTGTCACAGTGATTGTTAATGAACTTCTCCGAAATGACTTTTATGAAAGTAAAAATGATTTTTATGAAAAATTTTGCGTATATTTGGTAGGTCTGAAAATAGATTGGAAGGCTTTTTTTATACCCCTCGGTATAAGGGTGCTCTATCCAGAATTTATATGGCAGAACAACGTTTGCGGGGCACAGCCAGTAAGCTATAAAAGATATTCTACGGAGGACCTGAACTATAACAAATTATTATCAAAGCCAACATATTGTGCCAAACATTAGTCTTGGACAAAACTTTATCAACAAGGGTATAAGCAGTTTTAAAGTCCCCCAACTATTGAAGTTTATGTCAAGGTCAAGGTCGAATAGTTCTGGAGCATTTTGGGTAAATTCTGCGTACTTAGGAGAAGTAGTCTTGACTAATAGTGGAGATATAGTTTGTGAGGTGCGTGGGCAATGTTTTGACGCCTAAGTTATTGAAAATTTGGATATGCATATTTATTAATGAAATTTAGATATTTAGGTAATTCCATGGCATAAGAAACATGACGATATACTAAAACGAACTGCGATATCCTTTTTTTATGACTGTTTATGGACTAACGTAAAAAGTGTCAAATCATGCTTATTTAGCTATGGTCCCACCTCTAAGGGCCATGGGCGCTTTTCGAGCGTATGCGTTCGTTGTACGTATACACAGCGCATACGCCGCGTAGGTGCAACGCTTATGCCGCGTAAACGCCTTTACACTGCGTTAGCGTCACACAGATGTTGCATTGCTGTATCATTTCGATACGTATATACGCTGAGCATACGCCCAACGAAGTTGGAGAGGAGATCGTCAAGCATAGGCATATACTCTAAGAAAAAAATAAAACCTATTTCCGACGTCTTCCATTACGAAATTGATATCAAAATATTATTTACTCTGCAGTAAGGGCATAACAAAACCATTTCTTTACACATTTATGATTTATCTGAGGATAATAAAATACCAATAAATGGTTAACCACTTCAAATAAAACCAATATTGACTTAACGTCGGCCTTCGAGGCGTAAGTAAATATATTTCCTGTGGATTCCTTATTTTTTTATGGGTATTATTATTTTTGGGATAAAAATATGAAATATTACAGAATTATTTATTTCTCTTCTTTTTATTAATAACTAGCTGTGCCCCGCGGTTTTACCAGCGTATAATTATATTATAATTAGCCTTAGTTACTCCTTATATAGACCTGCCAGTAAAATCTTATCGGAATCGGTTCAGTCGTTTTGAAGATTAGCCGGAACAAACAGGCAGACAGACAACCCACTCGGAGAGGACGACGTCGGGAGACCATCGCTCCGGTGCCTATACTCCAGATCACTTAAGGTACCCATACTGATCCTAGAAAAGACGATGGCATAGCGGTCACGTACCGCGTAAAGCGAGGTACAGGCCCCTTTACAGTCTTCCCAGGTATGTGCCCTAATAAGCCTTACATAGTGGGGTTTCGGAGCTGGTCTCAAGAGGAATTCGCAACCCCCTACGCCCTGATGGTGACCTCTGGGGTGATTTTAGTTAGTTAAAAATCTCACAGTTCTCGGTATAATTCGCAAAACTCCGGTTTGCCCACCCGGAAATCGAACCCAGAACCTCAAGCTCGGCAGACGCGCAGCGTTGCGGCCATAAAAAATGTAAATTGCAGTTAAATCGAATGTCATAATCATCATCATCATCTATATATCCGACTTCACCCATTAGGAACGCGTAAGAATTCACTGGCCTTTGATAAAGTCAACGACTTATATTTAGAGTAATTCGGGGTATTTCATACGCTAAAAAAAAACGCTGTTTCAATGTAATTTGGCTATTTATAACCTTAGAAATGTTTAAGTAATCATTGTATTAATACGTAAAGCAAAAGCTTTGTACTCATTTTTACGAAAATTACGAGGACGTAGGAGTATGACATTTGGCACAGTTAAAGTTTATATTTTTTAAATAAAAAATCAACATCTCACACACTACCATGCGTTTGACACACACACACACACACACGCGCGCACGCACACACGCACACACGCACACACACGCACACACACACACACACACACACACACACGCACGCACACACGCACACGCACGCACACGCGCACACACACGCACACGCGCACACACACAGATATTTGAAAATAAAATATTAATAATGTTCAAATTTAAAATTTTAATGAATTATGGTCGAATTTCGGCGAATGAGCGACCACTAGTTTAACATGATTGCGCATATTTTTTATCATTAGCTTTATAAAAATATGGCTCGGCTATAGAGTAACAGATTGTATCAATTAGAGTATTACATACTTTTCCTAGTAACAGATAAAAATATGTACTAATATCAACACGTTCCAAACAAAATTTCTGCAATTTATTTACGAATGAACCGCCACAAAATTTCGGCGAACCAATCTTTCGAACGAAAACCAAAATTATACTAGTCATTCACACTTCCATCAAGAAGTTCATTCCATTTGATTAGTAAAAGCTATTGAGGAGATCAAAGAATATTATTATCGTGTTATCTAAACATGGATAAAGTACCCGTTATAACGGATCAAAGAGGTTCCTCAGTATCTAATAAAACCGTGTTAGATTGAATCGTTTGATTTTATGATTTAAAAAAAGTGAATACGTTTTATTTTTCCACGTCATTTGTAAGGTGAGTTTGAAGTGTTGCGTCTTTATGTAAACAGTTATTGATATTTGTTTACAATTCATCCTCCTCCTCCTAATTTATTTGGGGTCGACGCAGCATATATCTGGTATGCTGCTAAAGTTTTGGCTATGTTTTATTATCAGCCGACTGCCTGCGTCAACCCTCGTCGGGAATGGTGTTGTTAGTGGTAACCGCCACCGATACGGTCTCCTTCTATCTAGCTATGTCACACCAAATGTTATCTACGCGCCAGGTTCTGATGTTATCCTACTACTGTTTGTTTACAATTATATTACCTACAGCTACAAATAAATATTATTAGATTGCCTCATAAGTTTAGTGGATGCAAGGGCCACTGTTGAACGCGAGATGATGTCCTGGAGAAGCTATCTCGAAGTATTGAACTCTCCGAAGGTGTTATCAGAGCTGAACACAGTTATACCCACCATATTTCATCCAAGTCGTTATTAAGTCCCGTGACCGTAAAGCAATGTCGTGGTAAACCCATGTCCGGAGTTAGGAATAAGGCCCAATTCCAAACTCCGACTTCTACAAAATTTTTTTTACCGAAAATCCCACAAATTAATTTAACACGTAACACATAATTATTGAATTCAAACGGGACTTAATAGTTTTTTTCGTTCGAATCGCGAAAGTTTAAAAAGTACAACACGTAACACGACAATTTAATGTTGGACTAATTTGGGTTCAGCAGGTCCCAGTCCATTTTGGGGTGCCGACTCAAAAAGGGACTAACTTTAAAGACATACTTATCTAACTTTTATAACTCCCAAAACAAATAACCGATTCACATTTGTTTCCATTACCAAAAAAACACGCTCAAACGTTTCATAGGCAACTTGTGAACAAAATCTATTCGACCCAAAGTATTATTCCCATAATTTGTTTACAAATTATTGTAAAGTGGAGAAAATATGTAAATTTTGCGGTCCGCACCCCGTATTAAGGCTTGGGATATGTAACAAATGTTTGGGCATCGGGTTGGGGTATTTTGTGATGTTTTTCAAGGACACAACCTATATTACCCCGGGGTAATATTTGGCTTAAATTATATTCTGTGTGTAGTGAGATATCTTTGGGGTTACATGTATAGAGAAAAGATATGACGCAGACTGTTTTGACTTAATTTCTTCGGGGCTTTAAAATCCAAGTCGGACGCCTACGGGCGTTTAATCTTTGATACTAGGTTGTTCATAAACCACACGATAAGATCATAAAGGATGGATAAAGCAAAATGTGTCGCTTACGTCCAAAGATCTATTGACCACGACCAGGCTGAGATGGCGTTATACACCATCGAGAATATTTCAGTGTCTATCTTTATGGCATCATTTCTCTTTTCACGCCCAAAACGCTAAACCAATAGCGTAATTGACAAAACTTTTACAAAGGGCCTAATACATTAACTTAAAAAAAAAGCATATTCTAGTGTACCTATTGAATAATTAATAGCTCAAGATGAATCTTTGAAAAGCATTAAAGCATGCTTAGCGAACTCTAAAGTTACAATATTAAATGGAAACAGAAATAATACGATCTCAATAAAAAGAATACGGTCGCGAACAAGATTCGAACCTGTGCCTCCCGGATAAATACTCCAGGCGCTCTGACCACTAAGCCATCTCGACCTCTGTTCACCACCGCGAACTCTTCATCCATATTTTTAACACGTGTTTTTGGCGGACTGAGGTCGAGATGGCTTAGTGGTCAGAGCGCCTGGAGTATTTATCCGGGAGGCGCAGGTCCGAATCCTGTTCGCAACCATATTCTTTTTCCAATTAATATTGTAGCTTTTATTAATAGTTGTTTATAATTCAAATTTTAAATGTCGTGCCAAATCGCGCGATAACTATAATCGCCATTTTGAGACGTCAATACTCATTCAACAGAACTGTACTCTATTTGATGTATAGTCGACCATATAATTGCTTTACCACCCTAATGCTGAATTTGGTTTGCACATCATAATATGACAAGGTCTACTTTCGCTTACAAGATCAAAGTGTCAGTTAGATACTGTCAACCTTATTGACATTTTAATTTACTGCAAGTTTTTGTCAAATATGGTAAAGCAATTTCGTGGTCGACTATACCTCCAACAAGTAACACGTGAAGTTTCTATACAATTTCACATAAGTATTTGGTGGTATTTCGTGGTTGACTGTACCTCCAACAAGTAACACGTGAAGTTTCTATACAATTTCACATAAGTATTTGGTGGTATTTCGTGGTCGACTATACCTCCAACAAGGAACACGTGAAGTTTCTATACAATTTCACATAAGTATTTGGTGGTATTTCGTGGTCGACTATACCTCCAACAAGTAACACGTGAAGTTTCTATACAATTTCACATAAGTATTTGGTGGTATTTCCATTTCACTATAGTTTAGTGTTTGGTCTTCTATTAAGAGTTGTGTTGAGCGATTTGTGTTTGCGTTCCGGATCAACAGATTTCAGTGGATCATTTAAATTGTATGATGTTTATTTGAATATGTAGTACCACGCTTGTATTCCTAGAGGGGATAAGCTTTACCAATGCTGTTATTAAGCCCCATATAATAGGTGGTAAGCCTATTGCTGTATACAAGGCACAATTTGAAACTCAATCCTAGTACTGAGAATTCTTTAAATAGTAATTCTAATAACAAACATAGTTTTTTTTTTCGAACGCATTAACGCTTGCTTAGGGAACTGTAAAGTTATAATTTTTTGTGGAATGATAAATACTACTACTTACTCTCCTGACCGTATTTCGGTCCGGCGGTTTATCTCCACGGAGATTAGCCTTCTTCTTCTTATCGTGTGGTTGATGAACAATCTAGTGTCCAAGTTTAAACGACCCGTCGGCCTCTGTCATGGCTTTACCTACGCACCATTGAGAACATCTCTCAGGTGTGCTGTTTTCCTTCACCGATTTAAGCAAGTGATAATTCATTTATAATACGCACATGACTTCGAAAAGACAGTGGTACGTGTGCTGCATTCGAATTTGCGACCTTTGTCTTGTCAGTCCAACGGTCCACTAGGCTATCTTATCTGCTTATTTCTTTATATAAAACGTTACCTCACACTAAGAATTTCTTCCTGTAACGTGAGTGAGTTTACATACATATAATCTCACATGCACACACACCCAGACCCGGAACAATTATCTGTAGATCATACAAATATTTCCTCCGTGTGAGAATCGAACGCGCGTCACGCGACGCAACAGCTCTCTTCTACTGTGAAAACCGTTGCTGCCCAACTCGGTATGTACCGAAGGTCCAGGATTTCAGCTGCTTTCGTCACAGACCTACGCCTGAAATAATCTTGACATAATTTGCAGGAATATCTCCTCAAATACTTCATTTTGTCATTCGTCGTCGAGTATTAATAGTTAATAATTTAATTATAACAGTAATCCCAAGTTTCAATACCCGTTTAATTAATGTCGTGTCGAGTTATCTAATTACCGAGTTACATGTATATACTGCTTATTAAATGGTTAATCAAAGATGATGTTGGATAAGTAGAAGATATTATAACCTTAATCTGAGTAAACTAAACTCAGTTTTGAGAAAAGCGAGCCTTTGTGTATGACGTCACAAATTAAATTATTGTTCTATAATGTTTGTTTATAGAATCAAAAAATAAGAATAAATTATAATGTTTATTTTTTATGAAATAGTTGTGTGTATTATGATGGCGAACAACTCAACTAAAATATAGTACTACTGGCATCCATTTTGAGTTAGCGCACCTAGACTAGGTTTAGAATATTACTGTATTTTACTAACAGTAAATAATTTAATAAGTTCGAGACGAGACGAGATGAATTAGGAAACGTCAAATTCAAATTTAGTCATGTCAATCTAAAACAAAAATTTCCATTCAACTTTAGTTTGACATCTCCAATTTTAGTAGCCAGCTAAAGGTGTGTCGACTAAAAATGTTCGGTGATTTTACTTTGACGTGCCCAAATTAAGGCTGAACTGAATGTACCTATTTGTTATATTAAAAAGCAGTCAAGATCCATTTTGTTACTTTTTACTGTAACTTTTCAAACATTAGCATTATACTTCAGATATCCGTATGATCATAAATGAAAATATCTTTTGAGACTTTCTAGTATTCGGATTAGATTATCTACTAAAAGATTTATAGGCCCACGATTTACGATGCCCTATATCTTCGTGTCCAACCATCATAATCTAAGAACTAAATCTTCGTTTGAGAGATTCTTTATGACCACAAAAATCGGAACTAAAATGTCGACATGAAAACAAAAAAGAGTTTTTATTAGTCTCTGCGACAACTTTTTTTTATGAAACCCTTTGGTTTAATAATTTCTTATATTTTTTTGTTTGTCACCCACTTAAACATTCAAAAATATCTTCGTTATTTCTTTCTTAACATATCAATAAATAAATTTTTAATAATATTCTACCACTTCAATAGCGTTCACAGTGGCCGCCTAAAGATCGTCCCTCGTGCAGGTGTTTGGATACAAAAATACACAATGACACATCAGTAAGCGCGGCTTAGTCTGTTCTGGAGCGCCGCAGTCACAATAGGCAAGATCAAAATACCTATGTGTGTGTATTATTAACTCCCTGCCCTTATGCCAATTATTTGAGGTCGGTATTATTAAAATATTTGAGGTCGGCGCAGCCTATTAGCCGTCATATGGTCAGTCACTCCTTTTCTACCCATAACACAATCCATTCATTGCTTCCTCGGTCTTCCTCTACTCTTATAGCCATCTACATTCATACTCAAAACTTTCCTCATCATGTCACATGACCCTCATCGCTCCGCATCACATGCCCATACCATGCTAAACGATTTCTACACAACTTCTCAGTCACCGGTGCCACATTCAGACTTCCTCTTATATACTCATTTCTAATTCTATACATCCGAATCACACCACACATTCTTGATAACAGAATAATTATGTGTGTGTAAATCTAAAATATCTGGAATACAACAATGAATAAATATTTATATGGATGCGTTTACAATCCCTTTACAAAAACAACATACTTCGACATTAGAACCACGTTGTAACACCATCAAAAAGGTATAAAACATTTGACATAGCGATATGAACTTTATTACAACGGAATACAGCAGTTATAAAACACATTTAGAAGTTAACGCGGCATTAGTAGTAATGGCAGTGTTAATCTCCACGTGATTCGATACAGATCATGGCTAAGGCTGGGTGCACACAGGGCTACAAGGTGAACACTACTACAACCAGCCGGATGGCTTCACGTAGCCAACCACAAGTAGAGATAGAACCAGTAGCATCGGTAGCTGCAATTGGTAAGTAGGGTTGGTCGAAACGGTTTTTGGTTGTAGCTTTTTAAAATCCTAATAATGAAGGTAAAAGAAACAAAAGCAAAAAGCAAAGAGGTTTATTCTGGCACACACAAAGCAAGATTACACAAATTGCCAAAACATGGTGCAGTAATATTGCGATGCTCTTATTGTCTTATTACACAGATTTCTGTGCGAACGATGCATTACGATGAATGGTAGCTCTTACGAGTGGTCCGTGGCTGGGGCTTTATAAAGCCTTCTATACCTAGTGCATGCGTGGAAAGAGAGAAGTCACGCGTAGGCCCAACGACGAGGCTCAAAAGATTTTCAGTTTAATTAAATACATATTCTAATGATTATGGAAAGTTTTTTATGGTTTGGTGAGTGAATGAGCCTGTGTGTCACCTGATGGGAAGCGATCAACGTCGTCGATGAACATTCGAAACCCCAGACGAGTCACTGACACGAGTTTGTTGCGCCGCCGTTTCTTATTCCCAGAATAGGGAATGCTGGTCTTTCTTTCTTTAATTCTGTTTAATATTTGTCATTTAAAACACACAAATTATTTACGTTTTTGGACTTGAATGATTGGATATATTGTGATAAAATTAAGTTATACATTTATATGCTTATAGAATCTACCACGATTCTCAGTGATTGACTATTCCACCGTTTTGTAATGGTAATTATTCGGCGCCGGTCGCAGTAGCATGTTACAATCACTGCTGCAAGACACCGCCACTAAAATGCACGTTGCAGTTTGTTGCCAATAATTTGTGTCTGACGGGGTCAACCAGTGTGCACCCAGCCTTAATGATAATGGTTGACATAATACTTCTGTTCTGTTCAGCCATTTTGTTTATCGTGTGTGTGTTTGTCGGGCTGTTGGATAAACAGTTTTGGGCGATTGGTTTTGCAATTACATGAACTCTTTTGTTTGTGCTATTGTCTGTTTTTATTTTCTTAATTAATGTTGAGTACAAAAATTGGAAGAAACCGGTAAAAAAAAATTGTACTAGTAAAATACAGATTTGGCATTGTTCATTGTATTTTAATTGAGAAATCTGAGTGACAAATATTATTGTGATAATTCTTGGCAATAACTGGTTTTGATAATTTTATATAGCTACGTGCTAAAGCTATCAGAAATAAAAAAATGGTACTACCACTTTTTCATATACAAAGCTGATAGATTTTCTTAGTCAAAAACGCTAGAAGTTTCCTTATAATCGGCTGAATAGTATACTAACACACATAATTTAAACAAAATAGTTATTAACTTTTATTTATTAGACTTGTATTCTTTAAAATAAACTACAATAGGACTGTTCGACCTAAAATCATAAATGATAACTTCGAAAACTAGTTATTTCCATTTGTCCAACCCATTCCCAAAAGACCAAAGAGCGTTTTCAGCCAATCGTATCGATTATTTTAAATTAGGAACGTCGAGACCAGCCGCCTAACCGACTTTAAACTTTCAAATAACGAATACATTTAAAATTTATTCGTTATTTAGGTGGCTTAGATATTTCCGTTTTATGCAAAGTATTTGAACATAGAATAAATATAATTTGTTAGGAGACAGGCTGGAGTGAAACATATACTAGGTATTTAGGTCAGACTGACAGATTCAAGCAGAAATCGACCGAGAAACAGGTTAGTAGGTATTATGAAAATAAAATTGTAACGTTCTCTGAAAAATGTCTATGTAAACAATAACGTTATTAATAATAGGTAAGCTTTATAATTGTAATAGAGATTTTTGAAAAAAGAAAGGCCCTTATCCCAATTTATTTGGGTCGGTGCAGCACGTAGCGCTGACCCGAAATAAATTGGGATAAGGCAGGGTGATGATGAATTGAGAATTAATAAATAATTGCTGGGCAAGCGTTTTCCATCGTCAACCGTACCATCAACTACAGGGTGGTCAAACTGCCCGTATTTTTTTTAAATGATGATTATGTTGAAGTTCTTTTAAGGCATCGTAAATTCCTTTTTATTTTTGCTCATTGTTTATGAAGAGGCCTTTGCCCTACAATGGAGAAGTTATGGGGCATGTACTAGGTATATACCTATACCTAATGGATGCAAGATTTAACCGTGTTATATTATTTGCGAACTATTACAAAGTTTTAGAGGAAACATAATGCAAAAATTAACAACTAATCATATGTTATAATAAAACAACTTTTAACCGGATTAATCGCGTGTATTATTGGTTTTTGTTTTTCCTGACGTTTCAGTCCTCTTGCGACCACGAACGCTGCAAAGTGTTCGAAACGTCAGGAAAAACAAAAACCAATAATACACACGATTAATCCGGTTAAAAGTTGTTTTATTATAATGCATAGTGATCGCAAAATCCTAAGATATTACTATAAACAAATCATATGATTTAAAACTTGTACAGATAATAAAATCGGTGCAAGTAATAAAACTGGAACACGTTTCCCAATAACAAATCACCAAAACGATCCCGAACCCATGAATTCTCTTTTATTTTCTATAGTAAATGTTCTAACATATATTATCTATAGTTTATTGCATGTTATCAATTGTGGTTAATGTTGAATTGTAAAATTTTCCAGTGTGACGTCATTTTATTTTAAAAATAGTGCAATTCTTTGTCCGTATGAGGGTAGGGTCATGTGACAAGGAAAGTTTTGAGTATGAATGTGGATGGCTATAAGAGTAGAGGAAGACCGAGGAAGCGATGGATGGATTGTGTTAAAGACGATATGGATAGAAAAGGAGTGATTGTCGATATGACGGCTGATAGAGATGTATGGAAGAAGAATATCGCGGCGCCGACCCCGAATAAATTGGGATAAGGGCAGGAGGATGATGATGATGAGTTACTTGTCCGTATCATGAACAAAATTCTTTCTTTATCTTTCTATTTTTCAAAGTATAGTCTCATTAACAGAAGGTTTGAATTACTTTTTTTTTATTGGTCATAATATCGTGCGGAAACCCGAATATAATGGTCTGAAATCGCAAACCCGCAGTGAACTATCTAATTGTACCGAGCGGTACAATTAGGTAGCTCACTGCGCGTAAAATGTACTTGCACAATAATATTAAATGCTCGTGACCTGTAATATTTTGTATGCCTATTGGCGAAACACGGGTTTGTCACTGTTGGAGAGCCATGCTTCGGTACGAATAGGTATTAAAATATTAAATTTTTAAGTTATTTAGCCACAAGTCCTCCATTTACTTAGTATGCAAATATATTTCATATTGAAGGTTGATAACTAGTTTCAAGTGGCCTTTTTATAAGATTACTTAGATATGTCTCCAAATTTTCCGTCACTATCTAATAAATTTATGAAGCCAATAAATTTATCAGAGCAAAGTCTACACTGAATACTGAATGGAGTCGTTTTCCACTTTTTGGTTTAAATTATTTCAAACATCAAGTAGTACCTACCTACCTACCCTTAAATAAAATTTTGTGGTCACAAATGGGCCACACTTTATCCACCTCTGGGTTGAGTAAAGATAAAGTAAAAACAAAAAACAAGTAGGTACGTATTCCATAGTTTCAACACCAAATACTTAAAAGGTATAAAATTTAATTAATTGGCAATACTTTAACCCCCTCTTCTACTTATGATACCGTATCATTTAGGCGTATAATATTGTATTCTGAAATTGACCAAAACAAATATATCCGATACACATACCAAAATATCAGAGTAGAATGTAGGACGCTCCCCGGCAAGATGAAGCGACGATCTGCGGAAAGTAGCTGGTACAAATTGGATGACAAGAGCCGAAGACCGGGCTCAGTGGCGCGTCTTGGGAGAGACCTATACCAGTAGTGGATTGATATAGATGGATGATGATGGTCAAACCAAAATTTTTCTTTCTTTCTTTTACTTTCCTTATTTTGTATTATTTCTTTCTTTCTTTCAAACTCTTTTTTATAATTGCATTTCTAACTTTTAAAGAATGGGATGCAAATAAACAAAGCTGTTCCACAATATTGAAGAGTCCCCCTGCGGCCACGAACGCTGCCAAGTGTTCGACACGTCAGGAAAAACAAAAACAAATAATACACGCGATTAATACGGTTAAAATTTGTTTTATTATCTATATCACCAGTCACCATTTGCCACTGAAATGAACCACATAAATAATTTACCTCTGTAATAATATTATTCAAACCTATGAATTCTGTGGGATTAAAATAGATGTTGTGCAGTTTTTTTTTTTTTTTTTGATAGTGTCATCTCGCAGGTCAACCTAGGAGGTTGTCGGCTGCTTAACCGGGCTTTCCTGTGGATGCCCTAATAATAAACTATTATTAAGGCCTCCAGCCAGGGGCTTACGAATTAAACTAAATCTAAAGCGACCACGCTAAGGGCACCCCCTGCGGGGTACGAGCCTCGGCTTAGGGCGTCGCTTGAGGGAGGACAGCAAGGGACTGGCTGGATCGAACAAGGATTATCATAATTATTATTATCAGGGGAATTTAAAGCTACAGGCTCAGCGGCTACGCGGGCTGGCACGAGCAAGGGTCGGGGAGGTGATGCATTAGGTGCATTACGGGGACGTCGCGACGGGCCTCGGCGGCGAGGCCTAAATGACGGCGGTCTGTGTCTGTGTACTGTGCTGGTGGCCCTACGGCTCTCTTGGAGCAGGGTTATAGCGTCATCGGGGTACAATAGTGAATGCCTAGGACGGCGAATTCTACTTATCTGGGAGGGTTGTTGTGCAGTGTGCATATTGCATTTTATATAGAGAATAAACAAGCAAGGGGTAATAGGAAAATTGTTTATTCATATTTCAATCCTGCATTATCTCACTGCAAGGCGAAAGCACTTTCCTTCATTTTCTATTTTCTTCTTGCACTTGCATAGAATGAGTGTTAGTTCCTAAAACTTTTCAGATGAAGGGTTCCGTTGAGGATATACACACGATTTTTTGTATGGAAAATGATTTATACTGATATTTTTTTAAAGCCATGTGAATTGAGGTCTTAAGTTTTTTGGTTTGTCTTCTGGATCTGTACCTACTACTAGCACAAACAAGAGCTAGCCAAGGTAGTTAGATAAACCCATAATCTCTGGTTAGGTTTGGTAATTCATCATCCCCGTATTCCAATTTATTTGGGGTCTGCGCAGCATGTATTCTTCTTCCATACATGCTCTCTACTTGTACTGGAATACTGCTAAAGATTTATAAGACTATATTTATTATGATTTAATTACAAATGTTAAGTTTACAGATTTCCTGTACTTGTAGTATAAGACGGAATTGCTTGCCAAATGTCATAGTTCTAGGTCAACGGAAAGTACCCTATAAATTTTGATTCCCTAGAGAGTGTCGAAATATACGATTTTATGGCATATGCCATCTATGCCACAATAATCGTATCTTTTTTTAACGTTAACTTAGAAGTTAAAAAAAAACATCACCAAATAATAACCAAGAATTAAACCATCAACAACAACACCTGATCTTTAAACAATTATTCGACCGGAGAAAATCTATTTATTGTGCTGCACAATCAGAAGCAATTTCCCTAAAACATGATTCCCTGAAACTCAATATCGCAATTATGACATCGTACACAAACAAAATAATTAACATTGAAGCTAACTGTACACGTACATTTAGTCTTGTCAGTTAATTATTATGTAAATATTAACGCAGCCATTCGTATGCGGTATATTCCGGGAGCCGTACCATTTTAATGTTTCGATTCCAATGAATTATTCGATTATAATTAGGTTGAAAATATTGATGGTATAAGTAATGTGAAAGTTCATCAAAGATCATCACTGTTCTGTGAGATTTACGAATGAGAAATCGATGATAAACATAAGTCAAAGATAATTTTATTACCACAAACAAACATGGTGAACAATGGGTAACGTAATAATCAATAAACTAAAGGTAGGTACATAAAATATTTTTCCCGTGGAAGTATGGTAAAAGGAACTGACTCACTTTTATGGTGGGAGGCTTTGGCCGCGTCTGGTTAACACCCACTGGACGAAGCCATACCGTGAAGCGACCTAGTCGTGTTTCGGGATGTAGTCCGGTGCAACCGTTGTGGGAGACGGGTCTGGGCAGTTGCATCAACTCCCCAACTATAGTTCATACCCAAATCTATCCACTCTACTTAAGAGTGAATAGATTTATTCTGGATATACGTGCTCCATCCTCGGCCCACCGTCGCTTACCATCAGGCGAGTTGCAAAATGTAGTTCCATTATTGATAAAAAAAAAACTCTGCTTATGTTGCTAGTGCGAAGTAATTATAACCACGCACTGATCAATGCTGGTTTTCAGTCCTGCCCCTTTACTTAATATAATTTTACTGAGCTTGCGGGTATGTTGGTATTAATAAGATGTGTATTAACGGAACAAAAATCGAATGGAGACGATTAGTTCGTGATAACGTGTATTCTTTTGAAAACTTAAGAAGTAGATATCTCGATACAAAATGGGATCAATTAAAAAACAAGCCAGTCTTCAATAAACTCTATAATTATATTAATGGTACCTTTATCTGTTCCTACTGTGCCCGTGCACAGCATAAGCCATATTAGGGCACACGATTGAAGCCCAAGGCCTTAAATTTCAATTTTCATTTAAAGATAGAAACAGCTTAGAGGGGAGTCATGGCTAAGTAACAGCCGCACAGATCGATCGATTGAGGTTAAGCCGCGCTTGCGGCGGTCGGTCTGTGGATGGGTGACCATCATTTCATAGCGAGATCCCTCCGTGCTTCGGTGAGCACTATAAGCCGTCATCCCGGTTGTCAAATTAAGATCTATGACAGCCGTTACAACGAGATATCGTGTTATCCAGTAACTGGGTTGTGGAGGTCAGATAGGCAGTCGCTCCATGTAAAATACTGGTATTAAACTGCATCCGGTTGGACTGGAAGCCGACCCAAATATATTTGGGAAAAGGCTAGGCAGATATATATATATATAAACTTAAGGATATAAACAGCCACTATAGCCGAAATTGGCAAGGGAGTGTTTATATTAAGTGAACTTATATATAATATATTATATTATAATATATATTATTATAATAAGCCTTAACGTCCCATTGTTAAAGAATTATTTCAAAGATAGTGTCCCTCTAGAAGACTAATTCCGTGTACGCACTTTGCGAAGCGTGCAAGACATTTGCGACTGCGTGCACGCATGCTTCGCAATTAATGTGAAGTTGTTAATGTTACAATTATATAATAATTTCGTACTTAAAGCGCCAATGTAAGCGGTGCAGGTTCAAATAATTTTCTATAAACATTTAAACAATATCGTACGTTAGTACAGTTAATTCAAAGCAAAAAGCTAATGTTATCAAAAGACATACATTTCACTAACAGATAGGTCGTTTCCTAGGCTTTCAGTCAGATCTGATAAAATGGCTCGAGTGAATGAGATTCTTATCATAGTCGTGCCGATAGAAAAACGTGGGGAATGTTGTACAAAGAAGATGGATTACTATTTTTGTGTATCATGTCCCTCAATCATTTATTTTAGCTTTACTCTTTATTTTTTCAATATCATAACATGTTTATTATACTGGACATTAAAAACCAAATATAATATTAGAATTAGACCGACAAATATTTACAAATAAACACTATATACCACTAACACTATATACCTATAAAATAAATACTACTTTAAGTCTAAAAATAAAATAAGAAAATTTACTCAGGCGTCAAAGTATTCCTCCGCGGCGCTGTCCTGTGGAAAAGTGGCCAGAAGACTGGCAATTTTGCCCCGTTGTATGGCAATGCTTATTCTCTGACCGAGATATAAGCCAGCCCTCTTTGTGCGGTAGTCGTGCACTCGAACCCCACGTCGCGAGCGTCTCGACCCCAAACGGCTCAAAGTCGTAACAGCCGACAATGTTACTAGCATTTGCTCGTGGTATTGCCACATTTTTTTAATTTACTCCAATTTTCAATTAAATTAATTACGTACCTACCAAATTCATATCAGCGCCATCTTATGTTTGTTACGTTTCTAACTTTTAACACTTCTTCCTCTTTGTACTTTTGCTCTTTTTAAAATTTCATTGAAATCAGTTCCATAGTTAAAGTGTCCAGAAGTAACAAATAAATAGACAGACAACATTTAAAAAGTATTCTTGAGTTTTTCTGTTAGGAAATTCTCAGTAGCAGTCCGGAGACATACATGATGATACATCAGAGACACTGCCAACTTCCTAAAAGTTGGCAGTTGGCACTTTCATGCTTCGGAGAGTACGTAAAGCCGTCGGTCCTGCGCCTGATCTCTCCCGGACGTTTCAGGCTGTTATCCCATAGAACTATGAGCGTGAAGAAAGAAGGAGTGCACCTGTGTTTGCGTGTACACTTGTGCAATTCGTAATCGTACTAAGCAAATTTCCGTAGAGATAGGACGTTGTGACCGAAGTTCGATCGGGAGCATATTATACTCGTATTTTTTGTGGGAAAAAAGCCTAGAGCAAATAGCTTGATCTATTTTACGTTCAAATGAAAGTCAAGGTGTTGTCAGTCAAATGTCGGTCTGGCTACATTTGTATTGCAAACACACAAATTGGAAAATATCGATGTTAAAGACGAGTAGCTTCTACTTGAGACGTGGTCTGCGGGGACTTCAGAATTGAGTACAGCCAGAATAACAGTATGTATCATATATTAAAAAAAAGTTTTAATCTAGCTGTGTGTTTGATTTTTATCCAAATCCGTTCAGTAGTTATTGCGTTAAAGTTTAACAAACATTCACAAAGCTATCCATCCATCTATCTTCACAAACTTTCACATTTATAATATTAGTAGAATTAAATAAGACGAAATTATTTTTAAGAAAAGGCATGCGTCTAATATTTGTGTTGTTTTTATTTCTCCCATATTACTTTTTTTTTAATCTTATTGACCTATTTTACTCGGGACAATGTAAGGATTCTAACGACACCCCCCATACACTTAAATCAGTTCAGATGTTAGAGTTCAGAAGTCATGTTGGAATAAAGAAACTCACAAACATACATACATACACGAACCCTAGAAACATAACACTCCTTTTTTGCGCAGTCGTGTAAATAGTTTGATTTCGATGAATACGATATTAATTTCAAAACCTAGCAATATATTACACTTCTCATCTCTATTTCAACTTCTTTCCAGCGTTACTATCTAAAATCATATCTAACATAACATAGAATAGCATCACGCCGGTATTCCCCGAAGGGGTAGGCAGAGGTGTACACAGTCGTACACCCACATTTCACCAATACTGTTATTAAGTCCCATGTAATAGATGGCGAGCCTACTGCCATCTACTGGGCACAGTTCCAAACTCCAGGCTGCTACTGAGAATTTTCGCACAGAAAAACTCAATAACACATTGCCGGCACTGAAATCGAACCCGAGACCTCATGTTCAGCAGTTGCGCTTGGGACCACTAAACAAACAATATGGCGAAGATAAACATCTTACAATACATTATAATATTAGACAAACATTGGTAAAGTTTCCATTGAGAATCAATAACTATTTACTAATATGTATATTGTCCCATTAATATGTATTAAGTTCTACTGAGAATCGATTTAACTATATAATGTTTAACATCTCTACCTACACGTGTACATAAATTACATTTAGGTACATTATATATTATAGCATCAAGCCATGTATTCCCCGGTGGGGTAGGCAGAAGTTTACACAGTTGTACACTCACATTTCACTAATGCCATGTCATAAATCGGGCATCATTCGAAAATCCTGGCTGCTACTAAGAATTTTCTTAAGAAATACCCAATAATACTGAAAGACTTGGAAATCGAACCTAGGACCTTACGCTCAGCAGGTGCGCTTGCAACAATTTTTTTTTTAAAGTTGCCCACTAGGAATTTCGTCCTGTATCGTGGGTGCGTTTACAGACATGTAATGTCACAAGCACACACACACCCAGACCCGGAGCAATTATCTATAGATCGTACAAATATTTGCTCCGTGCAGGAATAAAATCTGCGACACGCAGCGCAGCAGTCAGTCTCTCGACCACTGCGCCAACCGCGCTGTCAAACTGTTGATGTTATATCGATTATACCTTATACCTAGCTATCTAGGTGGGCTAAGATTCGATTCCTGGGTAGGAAAGAGTGTTATCAGGTTCTTATTTTGGAAATTCTCAGTTCGTAGTTTAGTATCGGGTCTGGTAGATAGCAATAGGCTCACCACCTTTTAAACAGGATTTAAGGTTTACGTTTTTTTCAAACATGAATCTACGTTTGGCTACCAACTCGCCTGATAGCAGGCGACGGTGTGGCCGAAGATGAAGCACATATATCCAGAACAAATTTATTTACTCTAGCTGTGAATATGCCTAGATTGTATTTCTCAGAAAACATGGAAGACGGCAGCGAGTTCTTTTCACGAGTAGTACGTATCATGAACGTGGAAGCAAGTCATTTCGTATTTAAATTTAAATTTTGACAGGATTTGAAATCTCCTTTTATATTGAAGGTAAACGACTACTATATCCCAAAAAACACATTATTTCAGCAACAATCTAAGTTTCAACGCAAATTATTGCATTTTAATCTATCTAATTTGATTTAACCGCGAAAACGTTCCTGGGTGTCATGGCGCCGTTTTGACGTCATGCCTCAGCATATTTGACATAAGTTGAAGCCTTAAGGTACGGTGATGATTGATATTTGACTGAGGCGTGACGTCATTCGCTGTGATTGACGTGTCAGTCAACATGGCCGATTGCAACATTATATACTTTTATTTTATTGAAAATCTTATTAATCTTAATGTTTTGAATAAAAGTAGGTCAGTTTTTAGAATCCTTTGTGCCTATTTTACCGCTAAAACCATTTATTCTTTGGGTCTTTAATACTGTCATCATGCCTATTTTGCATTACTATGCTAGAACTTTGTTTTAGAATCTCAAACTCCATTCATCAAACCTTCTGTCAAATTCAATACAATTCTCCAACCGTTCGTCACAACATAAACACGCTATATTACCTCAAACCATTGTACTTTATAGCCCTAACATAGTTGCACTATGCATGTAAATGTATACCAGTAAACTGGGACTGAAGATATTTTATGATAGTATCTTGAATAATTTACAGTCATATTCTGTAGGTAAGTGTGGGTTGTAAATAATTCAGTGTTGTCTCACTGGATCGTAAATATCTGTTATTGAAAGTGAGGTGCATATAGTCCCTTGCAAACAGATTCAAATTTCTTATATGCATTTTCTAATTTCTAATTCCAAAATTGTTGTTTCACTGGCATTTACGTTTACATTTTTTTTACATTTTTAATTGTAATTCAATTCAATTCAATTTATTAATTTCCAAGAACACGGTACATTAAGATCTTATTATAATTATTATTATAAGTCCCACATATCCTACCGTCAGTTGGTGTGGAAATATTTATTTGCAGGTCCACTTAAGTTATTACAATTATTGCTTCATTAAAATAACAAATTATTTTAATGAAGCAATAAAATTTACAGTAATATGGCATGCAAATCAGAATTCATTTAAAGTCTTTATAATTGTTGTTGAACTAATACAGGTAATTTATTTGAAGTTTATGAATTCATTGAAAGAATAAAAACAGTGTAGTTAACGTATCGGCCATTCTTGCCAAATAAATTTACACCCCTGACTATAAAACCCCACACAAATAAACAGCTCACTCACAATCGGTTTCCTCATAAGTACATCGTTTACGTGTATCGTTTTCACTGCGCCGATACGGGACCCTAATAAAAGCGTTCCTTTTCCCTAATGTTCTTACAAATACCCTTTGGTCGTACGAAATTACTCAGAAGAATTTGGTGTTTGTTGGCTGCGATGGAAGATGTCAAAATTTCATAGAATTTATTAAAATAAATAGTTTTGTATCAATTAGCGTTCACCGGTTACTCCTCACGTGCATTTTTCGGGATTGCCCGACTAGTTTCGAACTCGAATGGAGCCCTTAGTTATGAGCTGAGCCCGCGGCGATGTCGCGAGTCAAACTGATTTCGAAACTAGTCGGGCAATCCCGAAAAATGCACGAGTAATAACCGGTAAGCCGTAATCTGCTTATAAGATAAATAGATAAACACATTTATTGGTAATTAAAATTACATATCAATATAAAAACTACAAATAATATTATTTAAAATTAATTTTACGATTCACGCTTAATTACAATTATTATATTCATTATATTATTATTTTTCACTTAATAATTATTACACAATAAAACATCTAATTATAACAACACAATATTTAGCATTATTATTCAGTTAGATACAATAATTTATTATTACTGAAATATGTATTAATAATAATAGCAAGTCGTGGTGGCTGAGTGGTTACGGGGCCGTGTTTGGAGTCACAGGTTGTGAAATTTTTCAATATCATTTATGTAGTATTTTTGGTTATTTTAAGACACCACAGAGTGAAGGAAAATATCGTGAGGAAACCTGGACTTAATTGTCTGAAATCGCCAACCCGCAGTGAGCTAGCGTGGTGGTAAGTGCTTGAGTGCCTAGGGCCTTGAAAGCCTTTTACTTTATATATTTAAAAAAAGACTAGGCGACCTAAGTTTATTGCCGACTCTTCTCCATAAGATCAACGCCTTGTAATCGTGCACCTAGCTCTATTACCTGTAATCAGCCTATTTGAAATAACTATATACGAATTTGACGGGACTATTATCATCGGATGACTGAAGCAAAAAGTAATTCAAATTCAAATTTGATTTGTAACTTATCGATATTTCCATTACGTCTAATTCTTCCCTATAATAAAAAGTCAATAACCATAACATTCAAATTCAAGACCTTCAAAGGAGAAGTCTTTCTTTTATTTTTTCTTTAACATTAATTTCACCAAAGTTTAGAAAGCGTCCTCATTTAGTGATGGGCCGCTTTTTTCATATTCGGTAATACATAATTTCGGCTTTATAACGAATGTCGGGTTTCGGCTATTTGGTTGAACAAAAAGTGAATTATAGATTAGCCCTGTAATACATTTAATACAGGGTGTCAATTTGTCAATGTAATTTTCACATAGAGCTAGCGTGGTGATTAAGCTCGCACCTTGAGCTTAATCACCACGCTAGCTCTATGTGAAAATTTTAACTAAAAATTTATTTTATTAAATGTGTAGTGATCGCGAAAATCTAAGATATTACTGATAGAAACTGTTGCTAATAAAAGTAATTTAACTTTGACACATGTTTCAACCGAATGTTCTGCCGAGTTCGACATTTGGGAAATACCACATTCGGCCCATCACTAGTCCTTATCTTTTTTTTATTTCGTTTATGCTGCGAACCTATAATATTCGGCGATATGAGGAAGGACTATATTTTTATTGGGAAAATTGCTTTTATTGCCTATCTGTTGGATAAATCGTTTATTTAGGGGGAAGTGGGGGTGTTAGGAAAATATACTGTGTATAAGTTCGATAAATCACAATTAGGTTTGGATGAGGAAATGGTTTGTCGAAAATTATTTGGTCTTTTGAAATCATGTGGTTAGATAGTTTTGTATAAGAAAAACTATACGACTGCCTCGTTGGTCTAGCGCTCCCAAGCGCGACTGTTAGGCATGAGGTCTTGGGTACGATTCTCAGGTCGAGCAGTGTTAATGAGTTTACCTGTTAAAAATTCGCAGTAGCAGCCTGGAGTTTGGAATTGTATACCCGATAGAAAGCAATAAGCTAACCACCTATTACATGGGACTTAATAACAGCATTGGTGAAATGTGGGTGTACGTGTGGTGTCGTGTACGCCTCTGCCTACCCCTTCAGGGAATACAGGCGTGATGCTATGTTATGTTATGTTTATTTTATTTAAAACATATTTTTTCCTACAAACCTATTTATAAACTTCAAGCAATCGTAGCGTGTAGCCTCGTATACATAAATCAAGAAAACACAATAAAAGAAACGTCTTCGTTGCGATAGTTTATACAAACATATGGAAATGACGAGAAAAATATATATCACAGTACCGTCGCACAAAAACCTGGAGCCGAAAATATTATTTGTTATTCTCGTGAAATTTAAGGGTGGTTCCTCATTTGTGGGTGCGTTGACTATAGATACCGGTATTCTAAAGTTACTGGTATTAATTTCTATATCGATTTCAGGGTCACCTAGATATTGTGTAGTAAGTTTAACCCGGTATCGATCGTGTAGGTGCTCTCTCATTGTATCGATACTGATATTTTTTTGGATACCGGTTTCAGGTTCAACTAGTTATCGTGTTAGAAATTCATATCAAAAATTTATAATTTTCACTGAAGTCGTGAACGCTTCGTAGTTCATCACAAACTTTCTTATCAGCGTAGCTGTCATATTTTAATTTGTTAGTGAGTCAGGATTGAACAACCGCGAAAAATAATCTTCTCGGTCTCTCGACAATCGTTTATGTATTCGGCGATTTAACAGGCCGTATACTATATCGACTTGTATAAGACAAGGCAGTTAGTTTATAAGTAAGTGTATTTGGGACAAATGTTGAAATTGCTTTCCTTCAACCGATTAAGCTGAATTATACACACGTCTCTTTTGGGTAAGCTACAATGCACGATTTAAAATAAAACGGTTTCATTTAAGTAGAACATACATTATATTTCGGTGAGCAATGATAATCTAGTGGTATGACTGGTAATTCAAAGGTTGCAAGTTCAAATCCAAGGCACGCACTACGGACTTTTCGAATCATGTAACATAACAAACACAACATAGCATCACGCCTGTATTCCCCGAAGGGGTAGTACACCTCGTACGCAGTCGTACACCCACATGTCACTGATGCTGTTATTAAGTCCCATGTAATAGATGGTGAGCCTATTGTCATCTACGGGGCACAATTCCAAACTCCGGGCTGCTACTGAGAATTTTCTAACAGAAAAATTCAATAGCACTTTGCCCGACCCGGGAATCGAACCCGAGACCTCATGCTCAGCAGTCGCGCTTCTGAGCCACTAGACCAACGAGGCAGTTCGACGACGATGCTCGTATTAAAAATTAGTTAACGCTTGCTTATAACGGTGAAGAAACCAGCACACCTGAGAGATATTCTCGATGGTGTGTAAAGCCCTGTCAGAGGCTTAAGGGTGGCTTAACCTCTGACACTGGGTACCGATATCGATAATTACTTAGAGAGACCGAGACTCGCGGAAGATTCTAAATTAGAATTAAAAACTCGATCGTGCTGGCAAAAATCTCGAATGTAATAATAATCTTCTAATATATAAAAATATCGTGTCACAGTGTTTGTTATCGAACTCCTCCGAAACGGATTGACCGATTATTATGTTTTATTTTGTATATTTTCTAGGTCTGAGTATGGAAAGAAAGAAAGAAAGAAAGATATATTTATTCCCACACAGTGCGACATTGTACAGAAAAACAGAATAAACAGTGAAACTTAATCTAAACTATAACTAAAACATATGGTTGATATAACTTTTATTAATGTACATAACTACATATAACATTTTTTTTTTTTATTAATCTTCTATATGTGCATCGCAACTGTGCGAAAAATGGTCGCCACTCAGCCTAATGCTGATGTGTATGGGTCGTACGTTTTTTTTTTATACCCCTTGGTAATAAGGATGGCCCTATCCAGAAAATATATATGGTAGAACAACGTTTGCGGGGCACAGCTAGTAATAATATGAAGGTTAACCATGTAATACTAACGCACAACATCAATGTGTAAGAGACCTTATTCAATTATTTTTTTCTCTTACATGGTACTATAGGAAAATACATTTGCCTACCTTTGGCTGTGTTCCAATCTAGGTCTTTCTTACCTCCCAGTGATGTCTAAGACTTTTGCCATCCCTAGGCTTTTACCATCAATACCATCTATAACAAAATCAATTTGCAGCTTTCTTTGGAAGTTGGCCTCATAGTCGAGTGGACGCAGATGCAGCTGCTGAGTGCAGTGTTCGGGCAATATGGTAATGAGATTTTCTGCTAGGAAATTCTCTTTAATTCTGGTCGGTTGATGGCAATAGGCTCATTACTTATTCAATGGGATTTAATAATGAAATTGGTGAAAGGTGGTTCAGTCTAAAACTGTGTGCACCTCTGCCTAACCCCACGGGGAATATAGGCGTAATGAACCTTATTACAATATTAAATGGAAAAAGAATACGGTCGCGAACAGGATTCAAACCTGCGCCTCCCGGATAAATACTCCAGGCGCTCTGACCACCAAGCCATCTTGACCTCCGCTCACCACCGCGAATTCTTATTCCATATTTTAACACGTCTTATGGCGACGTTATTGCAATGAATTCTGTACCTATACAGGTGACCGAACCGACACGTAACTTTAGAGTTCGCAAAGCATGCGTTAATGCTTTTCAAAGATTTAGCTTGAACCTTATTGCATTTTTAATAACATACATATATAATATAATTAGCCCATTAATGTCCCACTGCAAGGCAAGGGCCTCTTCTCATACCGAAAAGGCACGAGTATTGATCACCACGCTAGCTCACTGCAAGGTGGCGATTTCAGACCATTAAGTCCAGCTTTCTACTGCTATCTGCCTCGTTGGTCTAGTGGTCCAAAACGCGACTGCTGAGCCTTGGGTTGGGAGGAGGATTTTAGGAAATTCTCAGTAGCAGCCCGGAGTATGGAACTGTTGGCAAAGGATACAATGTACCTGCCATCTAGTAATAGACGACAAATTGCTAAACTATTAGCATATAATATACAGTCAGACACGGGTACTTGTGATGTACCTAAGGTTATTGTTAGTAATACTACTAATATATGTATTGATATCCCTTGTAGTTTAAACTACTAGGTAAGACAACGGGTAGGCATTTGATTGTTGTTCATCAAAACATGCAGGGTCTATCCGGCAAAGAGCTAGAATTAAGTTTATTCATGGAGAATTACAATGTTCAAGTTTTATGTTTAACTGAACATTGGTTAAGAAGTCATGAAGTATCATTTATTAATAATGATAATTATTCTATACAAAGTGCGTTTGTAAGAAGGAATGCAATTCGTGGTGGGTCTTTATTAATTATATCTAATAAGTTAAAATGTAAAGAGCGCACCGATCTAGTAAATCTTTCTATCGAGCGCACTATTGAGTTGTCTTGTGTTGAACTTGAGCGATTCGTTATAATTTGTGTGTATCGCCCCCCCTCAAGTGATTATAATTTATTTGAATCAGTAATGGAAGATTCACTTAATAAAATAAAATCCAGTAAGAAAACTTTAATTGTATGTGGAGATTTTAACGTTAATTTATTAGAAGTATCTCCTTTATCCATCAGACTTATTAATCTCTTTAAGTCATTTAATTTAGGTAACTTGTTCCTTGAACCCACTAGGATCACAGCATCTTCTTCCACTTGTCTGGATAACATATTTAGTAATTGTGATGCTACATTTAAATTTGTTCTGAGTGACTTGACATCTGACCACTGTGGACTAATAGCTAGTTTCCCAATGGTATTAGATAATAAGCCTCACAAAATAGAATGTAGGCCCTACACAGCAAGTCGTTGCATTCGTTTTAAAAATAATATTGCGTCTAAACTAAAATTCCCAAATTTGACGTATGGTAATCCAAATTAAATGTATAAGTCTCTATTTGATGTTGTACAGAAAGAATTTCATGGTACTTTTAAGACGAAAACTTTATTAATTAAAGATACTGTCACTTTTAATCAGTGGGCCACTGCAGGCATATATAAGAATAGAGCTAGGCTATATGAATTATATGGTATGAAAAAAATTAAGTTTGATGCTCCTTTTCTAGAATATGTTAAGAATTATTCCAAAATGTTTAAAAGGGTTTGCACAATTGCTAAATCGAAATTCATTAGTGAAACAATAAAAAAATCAAACAACAATGTAAAAACTACCTGGAAATTTATTAATAGTGAAACTGGGAAGCCTATAAAACGTGCTGAACGTTTCGAGATAATGGATAATAATAAATTAATAAGTCAACCAAACGAAGTAGCCCGGGTTTTTAATGAGTTTTTTGTAAACATTCCATTAACCACGACTAGCTCTTTAAACGCATCCTCAACTAGTGCTGAGCACCTTTTGCAGAGTAGTGTGCCTCAATGTAGTTCTTTATTTAGGTTTGAGCACATTTCTTCCCAAGATGTAGTTAATGTATTCAACTCATTAAATAAAAAGAATACCGGTGATTTTTGGGGAATTTCTATTAAACTTTTAAATCATATTATTGATATTGTTGCCCCCCATCTCTCTATTATTTTTAATAAATGTATTGATATAGGTATTTTCCCCGACCTAATGAAGTGTAGCAAAGTCATACCTTTATATAAATCTGGCAATAAAAGTGATATTGGCAACTTTAGGCCTATTTCTATATTACCAGCATTTAGTAAAATATTTGAAAAGTTAATTTTGAAGCAACTCTTGAGTCATTTTAATTTGAAAAACCTCCTTCATAATAATCAATATGGCTTCACGAAAGGACGTTCGACAACAGATGCGGGTGTTGCTCTTCTGAAACACATATTCAGTGCATGGGAGAAATCGCAGAATGCAATTGGAGTGTTCTGTGATCTTTCCAAAGCGTTCGATTGCGTCGATCATAGTACTCTTCTACGTAAACTGAAACATTATGGTGTTCAAAATTTAGTTTCTAGTGTTATTAAATCATATTTAAGTCAAAGGAATCAGTGCGTCGATATTAATGGCACTAAGTCATGCGGACTTTCAGTTCAATTAGGCGTGCCTCAAGGCTCAATTCTGGGTCCTTTTCTATTTTTGATTTATATAAACGATTTACCATACTATTTAGAGGGAATTTGCGATGTTGTACTGTTTGCAGATGATACATCTTTGATTTTTAAAGTAGATAGAAATAGAGAACATTTTGACGATGTGAACAGTGCGCTCACACAGGTTACGCACTGGTTTACGACAAATAACCTGGTACTCAATGCCAAGAAAACAAAATGCATTAAATTTACTATGCCCAATGTAAAAAAAAACTCGGACCAAACATTATTCTCAATAGAGAGGTACTTCAGGCAGTAGAATCCACAGTGTTTTTAGGTTTGACGGTAGACACCAAACTTCAGTGGGGTTCTCATATATCCAGTCTCGCGGGAAAGCTCAGTTCTGCAGCTTACGCTGTCAAAAAAGTCAGGCAATTAACTGATGTTGATACAGCTCGGTTAGTCTATTTCAGTTATTTTCACAGCGTTATGTCCTATGGCATTCTGTTATGGGGCAAAGCTGCAGATATTGAAAGTATATTTGTTTTACAAAAAAGAGCAGTTCGATCCATATATCAGTTAGGAGCTAGAGATTCACTTAGACATCATTTTAAAAACATTAGTATCCTTACTGTTGCTTCGCAATTTATTTTTGCCAACATTGTTCACATTAGGCAAAATATTAATTTATTTGTTAAAAAGAGTGATGTCCACAACATCAACACAAGGAACAAGCACAAACTTTGCGCACCTATTCATAGACTTCACAAGGTGCATGAATCATTTGTGGGGCTCGGTATTCGCTTCTATAATAAACTACCTCTCTGTATATTAGAATTGCCATTCAATGCATTTAAATTTACAGTTAAATACAACCTTTCCCAAAGGGCATACTATACAATTAATTACTATTTAAATGATAAGAGTAGTTGGTCGCTGTGTTGAATGCAGGACAATCCTATTTTTTTTTTTTAATTTTCCAATGTTAATTTGGTTTTATATTGACAACATTATTTTTGAGTTGTTTAACTTCATGACATAATCGATGATAATAATTTTATTGTAATATCTGTAATGACAATAATATGTTAAAAACACATTGCCGTTAACTGGTGACCTCGGCTATTGAGTAATGGTTTTATTTTTATTCTTCTGAGAGGCAGCGAGTTCGTCATGCTCCCCTTGACGTCATTGCTTGCGGTAGCGTCATGGATCGGGTCGCCACCTTCCCTCTAAAATGGCGAGGGAGGCGATGGCTGATCTTTGCGTTATGCTCGTGAACGGGTGCTGCTTGTGGTGACTGGTCGTCTTGCTGATCGTAGTTCCTAATTTATTAAAATGCATTTATTGAATTAGCCAAGCTGGTCCTAGTTAATGTGCAGTTTCTATTTCTTGGCATGTGTAAGTGGGTACGACCTTCATACGAAATAGTTTTAGATTGGACGCTTTCGGTAATTTTACATTGTTTCTCGATTCATTTAATATTTTCATGCATTGGCATGCATATTACATAGGCTCGTGCTAGCTAACTGTGCCCAAGATATTTTATCTCACTAGATATAATTATTTTATATAAATTCAATTTTAGATTTGTATAGAATCTATGAATAATTTTGATACAGACAGACGTGTTGCTGGGAAGTTTGTTGCGCCGCTTCTTCTTTCCAGCTAAAACACTAGGAAGCGGTGAAGGGTGGGCTTTATTGGGGACTGTCTTAATGTTTGACGTTCAAAAAGCGCTAATTTTTAGCCTAATTTGAATAAAGAAATTTTGATTTTGATTTTGTGCCCGGTTGATGGCAATAAGGTCATCACCTATTACATGGGACTTAATAACAGCATTGGTGAAATGTGGGTGTACAACTGTGTACACCTCTGCCTACCCATTCAGGGAATACAGGCGTGATGCTATGTCACGTTATATATGCGCATGTAGCACTCGATCATTATTTTGTTGCGGAGTTATTTTAAAACTACGATATCTCCAAAGATATTAATTGCAAACAAATTATGTCAAGGGCAATATTGTTCAAATTAATTATGATGAATAACGTATTTATTTGGATAAGGATTAATATCATGTTTATAAAAACACCTTCGCAAATAATAATAAATAGGTGGTGAGCCAATTGCCATCTACCAGGCACAATTCCAAACTCCGGGCTGCTACTGAGTATTTTCTAACAGAAAAACCTCATGCGCAGCAGTCGCGCTTGCGACCACTCAACCAAGGAGGCAGTTTTAACTATACTAAGAAAACATACGATTTGATATAATTTGATTAAATATACGCTATGATTGTTTATCTATTTATGGTCAATAAAATTTCCTTGTAGTCTCCTAGTAAAATCTACCATGGAACAGGATATCAGAACGGATAGAGCAATTAAATACCTACCACTTAAACATCAACACAGATAAGTACTACTCATAAAATGATAGGAAGCCCATAAAACATACGCATTATGCTAAAGTGATGAGCCTAGTTGATAAATCGAATAGAAACTGTTGGATCGACGGGGAATTACCTCGTAACTCATTTTCAATAGTTCTAGTTATACAGCTCATCGGTTTCGATAACGGTGACCCCATCAGCTATTCCCTTTTGTGTCCTAATAATATAAACCATGTTGTTAATTACTGTTTTTTGACACCAAATCTTTTTGCTTTAAAAAATATCTGTAAATTTCAGCAAAGAATTTTGATGTCTAAGAACAGACAGATCCAAGTGTGTAAGCAATGCTCATCATTTTCACACGACGTTGATACAGTTTTTAAGAGGCAAAAAGTTAATAAAACTTAATAAACTTATTTTGTTAATAAAATCTATGCTCGTGTTCGCCGAGTCTAGTCTATGCGCGCGCGGATGAAAGAAGAGGCACTGATGAGGTTAAGGTTATTTTTTTAATAACACAAAGTAATAATTCAAGATATGTCTTTGAAAAAGCATTAACGCATGCTTAGCGAACTCTAAAGTTACAATATTAAATGGAAAAAGAATACGCTAGCGAACAGGACATCTCGACCTCTAGTTAGCTTAGTGGTCAGAGCGCCTGGAGTATCTATCCGGGAGGCGCAGGTTCGAATCCTGTTCTAGACCGTATTCTTTTTCCATTTAATATTGTAACAAAGTAATAACTTAACTTTTTCTAAGTAAACATTGAAAAATAATAGACACGAACGGTGATTGAACCCGCAACCCTTGACAGTCCATGTCATCACTCTCGCAACTGAGCTACCGTGTTCTTGTCCGTGTGTATTAAATTTCAAGTCTCCTTGTATACGTCTTAAGGAGACGCCTGTCGATATTAATTCAGCAATCATTTACAGATCTACTAATGAGTTTTGAAAAATAGTAATTAATATAGGCATTACATTAACATATAAACTTTAACATGTAGGTATAAAAAATATCAATATGTGTCGCTAGTTCGAATCTTAAGACCTTTGACTTTTCAAAGTCATGTATTGCGCGTATTAGCAATTAATTATCACTTGCATAAACGGTGAAGTAAAACATCGTAAAAAAACCAACAAAGCTCAAAGATATTTTCGATGGTGCGTAAAGCCATGTTGCCCACAGGCGATTTACACCCTGATACAAGATTATTCATCAACCACACGATAAGGAAAATAATTATAAAATACTCAAGATTCAGAAAAGCATTAACGCATGCTAATCGAGCCTTAAAGTTATAATTTTTTGTGCAAAAATAATACGGTCGCGAGCAGGATTAATACTCCAGGCGCTATGACCACTAAGCCATCTCGACATTGGTCGACACTCGTCGAGATGGCTTAGTGGTCAGAGCGCCTGGAGTATTTATTTGGGAGGCGCAGGTTCGACTCCTGCTCGCGACCGTACTCTTTTTTCATAAAAATGTATACTCAAAATTCTTTCAAAAGTAGAGATCCGGAATTAAATCCATTTTTAAAACAACTTATCATCACCTTATTAAATTCACCGTCTTTGCTAGTGTCGGCAAACATCTAGGTCACCGGTTATAATGAACAGTTAATACTTTTATCTACGTAGCGGTAATTCAAACCTAACGCCCCGGTAACTCCGTGCTAAGCATCTTTAGAATTTATGTGATATTTACACTGGTCCCATTAAGTTGGTTCTACTCTTTAATTATCCTTTATAACTTTCGTCAACAAAAATGAAGGTCTATTGTGGAACTTTAAGATCTGGAGTTTTAAGCATCAGATTGCGAATAGAAAAGATGGCGTGTGTCATTTAGTTTACTACTGTTCAGAGTCACCATTGAATAGGCATGATGACAGATTTTGAAATCTCCTTTTATAATGTAGGTACACGTCTACTATATCCGAATAACACATTATTTCAGCAACAACCTAAGTTGCAACGCAAATTATTGCATTTTAATCTATCTAATTTGATTTAACCGCGAGAACGCTGCTGGGTGTCATGGCGCCGTTTTGACGTCATACCTCAGCATATTTGACATAAGTTGAAGCCATAATGTACGGCGATGATTGACATTTGACTGAGACGTGATGTCATTCGCTGTGATTGACGTTTCAGTTAACATGGCCGATTCCAGCATTTTATCTACTTTTATTTTATTGAAAATCTTATTAATCCTAATGTTTTTAATAAAACTATATATTTACCTCTAAAACCATTTATTCTTTGGTTCTTTAATACTGCCATCATGCCTATTATTGCTCACCACCGTATTTTTATTTCCACAAAACTATAACATATAAACTATAACATCATCACCATCATCATCATCATCCCCCCTGCCCTTAACCCAATTTATTTGGGGTCGACGCAGCATGTATTCTTCTCCTACTTTCTAATTTTCTGTTTTAGAAATTGCATGCTGCAAAAGTTTTGGCAAAACCTATAACATAACAGTACGAAATAATACATAAATTCTTAAAGTAATTCGAGGTAACACTGCCTCGTCGGTTAAGTCATCCCAAGCGCGACTATTAAACATGTGACCCCGTGATCGATTCTGGGGTCGGGAAAAGTGTTTTTGAGTTTTTCTGTTAGGAAATACTTAGTAGCAGCCCGGTAGCACCAAACAGTGTTTCGTGCATTTTAAGGATGGTAGCAGTTAAATGTTCGTATTTCGCTTTAGTAAAAAGGATTTGACCTTGTACGGATGGTCCCTAAAGAATCGTTGCTTGTTTGACCAGCAGTTGGTTAAAAAGGTTATTTTTTTGGCATAAAGCTTGTTTTTTTTTTCTTTCTTAAAGTTAAAAGATATTTGAGTAGTAGTAGTAATTCTTGCTCACTTTGTGAAAGCATTTAGAATTCCTCATGACAATATTATCTGTGATGAGATTAAATAAGAAAGTACAATATGACACTGAAATCGTCACACAGGCTCATACCATAGCTGTTACCACAATCTATGGTTCAAGAGGCGGGACTGCCACTTTTCGGATACTACGCCATATTTCGTTTCATAACTTTTGTGCGACACATTCACATTAGTATCGGTCGTACTTTATCGTTCAACGGTTATTACACACGTGCATTTTTTGGGATTGACTGACTAGTTTCGGACTCGAACGGAGCCCTTAGTCATAAGCCGAGCCTAGGGTGCGTTTCACTTGCGACACCACCGCGGGAAAATGCACGTGCGTAATAGCCGTTTAACAATTATTTTGAGTAATTTTTTATAGATTCTATTTATTTTTATAAAATAATTATACATTGAGGAGTGACTGCCTATATGACGGCTGATAGAGATGTATGGAAGAAGAATACATGCTGTGCCGGCCCCAAATAAATTGGGATAAGGACAGGTGGGTGATGATGTTGATTTGAAACACAACACTGAATCTCGCACTAGGATCCCATGTAGTAACTGTTTACCTCTTGTTAACAAATATAACAAAAATCTCACAAAATATTCGTAAATAAAAGTTTAGATAGCTTCCTACCTGGTTTTCCTTACGTGGAAAGGGAAAAGAATTTGGGTCTACACTACACAAGGGTTAGGGTTGAAGGGAACGGTTTCGCTTTAGAAACGGCAACATATGAGGATAGTCACGTTTCTTATCTATTGAATTGGTAGATCAGAGTAAAGTGATGTTTTAACTGAAGGCAGTTTAGTAATATTTTAGGTTTTCACGATAACTATGTACAGCTATTATATTAAATGGAAAAAGAATACGGTCGCGAACAGGATTTGAACTTGCGCCTCCCGGATAAATACTCCAGGCGCTCTGACCACTAAGCCATCTTGACCTCTACTCACCACCGCGAATTCTTCTTCCATATTTTAACACGTCTTATGGCGACGTCATTGCTATCAATTCAGTACCTATACATGTGACCGAACCGACACGACTAACTTTGCAGTACATACAATGTCGTGAAGAATGTAATTACCTTAACAATTAAAGACCGTATTCTTTTTAGAGTTCGCTAAGCATGCGTTAATACATATATAGATAATACATAAATGGAAATCGGTAGTATCTGCCTATGAGAAACAGAAGGTAGTATCAATCACTACTGTTTCTAATTGGGGTAGGTAACTATCATCAATTTCCATGTGGTACGATTATGCCACAGCTTTTCAGCTTTATCACGGTCATTAACCTCGTCATGCATACTCGTAGTTTAGTTTTTTGCTCTTGACCGTAGAGATGGGTAGGTCCAGATGGATACAAATCCGCGGACCCACATCACTCGCGTTGATCGCATGATGGATGTACATCCAACGGCAATTATGATACCGATCGCCGAAGCCACACATTAATAATATACGTCTCTACGCAGGAGTGTCAAAGAAATACGTGCAATGAGCGGAACTGGATAGGAGATAGCGGACCGGGAACGGCTTCACGCGATCGGTCCCCCGCGCATTCATATTAAGTTAGGGTTCTTGAATCAGTATAGACGGACAGGAGACCTGGATGTAAATCTTCAGAACTGGATGCATATCCGGATGCAACTCCGAATCATCTACGGACCTACTTATCTCTACTGGACCGGTCCTTTTTTGGGTATAAATACTTAGACGCACACAGTAATCGCTCACAGCGTCTTGATATTTCATGAGGTATGAAGTATGAGACTTGATTATTTTGAGAAAATTGATCCAAAAAGTTGTTATAATGGCATATGTATAGTGAATTGCAAACTCAATAGTGTCTTATGAGGAAGTCTAAAAGTTACGCCGGTGACCGAGAATGAGTATGGCCAATGAAACGGGTATGACCGAGAGAGTACAAGAGTATGGGCATGTGATACGGAGGAATGAGGATCGTGTGACGAGGAAAGTTTTGAGTACGAATGTGGATGGCTCCACGAGTAGAGGAAGACCGAGGAAACGATGGATGGATTGTGTGAAAGATGATATGGCTAGAAAAGGAGTGACTACAGAGATTATGGCTGACAGACATTTATTGAAGAAAAAGACACGATGTGCCGATCCTATTTAAATTAGGATAAGGGCAAGGGGATGCCTCAATTAAATTTAAAATTAAACTTATAGAATATATATATATTTGACTGTCCTGTTGGTCTAGTGGTTAGTAGCCCTGACTGCTATGCCGGAGGTCGTGGGTTCGATTCCCACCCAGGACAAATGTTTGTGTGATGAGCACGATCATTTGTTCTGTGTCTGGGTGTAATTTATCTATAATATGTATGCATTTAGAAATATATAAGTATGTTTATCAGTTGTCTAGTACTCATAACACAAGCTCTGCTTAGCTTGAGACTAGACGGCGTTGTGTGATAGTTGTGGAATATTATATCATATTATTGTTATTATATTATGTGGAATATTATATTTCTTTGAATGTCAGCTTGCAGCTCAATTTTCTATTTAAGTACTGTGTAAAAATTTTCCACATTTCCTGTGAAAATAAAAAAAAGGCATAATGTATTTTTTTTAGTTATCGGACCTTCTGTTGCTTTGAAAGTATTGGGCTCGGTGTATGTTAAAAGATGTGCGGAGTGGTATTTTTTTAACTAATACATCTATTAATGTTAAAGAAGTCATATCTAATATAAATTAATAAATAATAATACTCCTGCCGACCGTATTCCGGCCACGGCGGCCTATGTCCACGGATATTAGCCAAGTACGCAGGAGATATTATAGTGCACAAGTGTATGCGCAAACACAGATGCACTCCCGCTTACTTCACTCTCATATTCCGATGGCACGGCAATCCGACACGATCGGACAGAGATCAGGAGCAGGAACGAAGGCTTTACGTGCTCTCCGAAGCACGGGGGTGTCACACCGCCAACTTTGTGACACCGGGCTGCTACTGAGAATTTTCTAACCGAAAAACCCAATTAAACTTTGCCCGACCTGGGAATCGAACCCAGGACCTCACGTTCAGCAGCCGCGCTTGGAGCGCTGGACCAACGAGGTAGTCAATTAATAAGTACATAGGTATATTAAATTGATTAAGTAAATTATTTCAACTGCTAAGTGAGTAAGAGAGCGCGAGAGAGATGCAGAACTAGAACGCCGAGCACGTCACGCGCTTATGATTGTCCATTAAATGGTGCGTTACTCATAGAGTAATGAATGGTTTTATGCAAACAGAAACAAACATTAATTATATTTGTATAATAACTTTCGTGAGGCATATTCATATTAGTTATTGTTCACCGGTTACTGCTCACGTACATTCTTCGGGTTTGCCCGACTAGTTTCGAACTCGAACGGAGCCCTTAGTCATGAGCTGAGTCCGCGGCTATGTCGCGAGTCAGACTGGCGCTGCACCGCATCGCATAGCGCTGCGCGCGGGCCGATGATGTACTCGGTGCCAGCGTCGGGAGTGTTCGTGTGTTCCCGTCATTCGTCGTGTCAGTGTTGTCCATTGTGCATACCGCGCTAACTGTGTCGCACTCCAGACTTGACTCACTTCTGTATGATGTAGACTTCAGAGCTGGCTTCCAGGCAGGAGGCAGTGTCCAACCACCGTCTCTGTTGAAGTTCGGGCGACGGCTTATTTCGATAGCTTCACGTACTTTTCGCGGAACGAAGTATTTCTCCCTCGCTAGTACGGATGCTTTATCAAACCGTATGAAATGAGCCGCGCCCGTGCTGCATGCGTGTTCTGCAACTGCCGACCTGTTGGTATCCATGCTCTTCATACTACGTATGTGTTCAGTGAGTCTGGTTGCGATGTTGCGACGAGTTTCTCCAATGTAACTTAGGCCACAGTCGCACGGTATCATGTACACCCCGGGAACGCCTAGCGGATCCTTATCCTTTGGCGACCGTAATAATTGTCGCAGCTGTCCGGGCGGACGATAGACCGTCCTGATGCTGTATTTTCTGCGTAGTATATGTCCTATCTTATCAGTGACTCCACGCACATAAGGTAGGAACGCTGGAGTACGTTCCACGCCCGCCGGTCTACCACGAATCGTGTCTGCCGTATTTAAGTTACGAGTGCATCTTCGCCACTGGTAACCGTTGCTCTCCAGTAAGGGCTCCGTTCTAGTTCGAAACTAGTCGGGCAAACCCGAAGAATGTACGTGAGTAGTAACCGGTGAACAATAACTAAAACATTAATTAGTTAATTTTATTTGAGGCGTTAAAAAAATTTGGTAATATTTTCTAATAGAACAAATTTTAACCGGATTAATCGCGTGTATTAATATGGTAATATTATTATTCATATTTTTCTACAACCTATTCATTTACTTCAATAAATATTTTAGATTACAGATAAGTCTTTCAAATGCATTAACAGGTGCGCTGCGGAGCGAACTTTAAAAGTTATAAACAATAATAACACTTAAGTTTGAACATCTTACGATAGTACTTCGTAATTACAACTAAACTTAAAAAAAAAGCGGCGATGGCCTGGTGGTATGACCTTTGGACTGACAAATAAAAGCTCGCAAGTTCAAATCCAAAGCACGCACCGCTGTCTTTTCGAAGTCATGTGCGTATTATAAATTATGTAATTATCTTTTGCTTAAAACGTTGAAGTAAGATATCGTGAAGAAACCAGCACACGTGAGAGATGTTCTCGACGGTGTGTAAAGCCATGTCAGAGACCTTTAGGTGGTTTAAACTCTGACACTACGTTGTTCATCAACCACACGATAAGAAGACTAACAAATTAATAATACCTAATGCATGTGTTTCCTATTTTTCTTGCTTATTAATAGATCTGCCATTTCTGTACTCACTTCTACAATTATGTGACATAATAATTTATAAATTGTAAGTGAATTGTTATTATTGTTTGAGAAATTTAAGCCTCACTTAATACCACATAATTTTTTATGGAATGAAAGTCGTGAGCACGATTCGAATTTGCGCCTCCCGTATAAATACTTCAGGCGTTCTGACCACTAATCGTCGAGATGACTTAGTGGTCAGAGCGCTTGGAGTATTTAATATTATTATAAATTCCCTTAAATAACTTTCTCATAACCCGCTTTTAGCTTATAACTTGAAACTATAAAATAATTGAACCCTATAAATGAAACTGATCCCTGTTAATTGAACGATTTACGACGGTACAAACGACCCCGCCCGTCAGTTACAGTTGATGGTTCAACTTGAACTTAATATTTAACATTAAATGTTTGATGTTTAGATTTATTGCTATATTTAAATTAAAAGGTCTGTCTGGCGATTGGTTTTAATTATAAAGGTTTACAGTAAAGGAGGCGTTTAGTATAATGATCTTGAGATCATGCACCTGTCGGCATAACAAACATAACATATCATCACGCCTGTATTCCTCGAAGGGGTAGGCAGAGGTGTAGGTACACTGTTGTACACCCACATTTCACCAATACTGTTATTAAGTTCCATGTAATAAGTGATGAGGCTATTGCCATCTACCGGGCACAATTCCAAACTCCGGGCAGCTACTGAGAATTTTCTAACATAAAAAATCAATAACACTGCCCGACCTGGGAATCGAACCAAAGATCTCGTGTGACCTATATTCGCGACGCTACGAATTCTCTGACAGCGTCGGCAACGCGCGGATGACGGCTGTTCCAGGCGTTCATAAGCTTCTCAGCCGCTTGTCATCCGGTTGGCCGTATGCTGGTTTATCAAATTAATAGTATTAAAAAAAAACTATTTCACAAGATTATGACGGCCTCGTTGGTCTAGTGGTCCCAAGCAGGATTGCTGAGCATAAGGTTCTGAGTTCGATTCCCCGGCCGGGCAAAGTGTTATTAGCTTTTAGAAAATTCTCAGTAGCAGCCCGGAGTTTGTAATTGTACCCGGTTGTTGGCAATAGGCTCCACCACCCATTACATGGCATATATTACAACATTTTAAATTGTAAAGACTGACCAAAATTAAGAAAATAATATCTTAAACCATATGTTGATAAATTTGGTATAAATCATATTATACTTAAATTATATGTTATGTTGTGTACACCTCTGCCTACCTCCTCGAGGAATATGAAGATATTATGTTACTTCACAAGATAACTAAAATTCTCAAACTTTTCCACAATTCACGCTGTCACCGTACAAACCACATGACATCGGTCACTTTGGCCCGATTGCAAATGACAGTATTACAATATCTCTACCACGTCACGTCTGCGGCTAATAATATATCCGGGCGGTCTTATTGACCCGTTGATTGCGGCTTGTGTGCTGTACGCAGTGGTAGGTTGATTTTTATAATATTGTTAGTGATTAAACTATATCAAATTTGCTCGTATTATTTGATGTAAAATTTTGCGTAGTACTTTCTATACGATTCCGGGTTGAGCAGTGTAATTAAGGAAAACCACTTTTATTCGGATTTATCACAATACATGTACCTATTAAATGTACTTTTTTCCTGCCGTTTCTTACACTTTGCTGCGTTCGTGGTAGCAAGATGTCTGTAAATAAAAAACCACGCGTTTAATCTGGTAATTTTTTTTTTTTTTTTAAATAAGAAAGAAATACACTCTATGAATTTCTTCCTGTACCGTGGGTGCGTTTACAGACATATAATATCACAAGCACACACACTCAGACCATACAAATATTTGCTCCGTGCAGGAATCGAACCTGCGACACGTGATACAGCAGCCGGTCTGCCAGTGATGGCAATAAGCTACATCGGTGAATTAAGGGTTATAATTATATTATACTCCTTCCGACCGTATTTCGGTCACGGCGGCCTGTCTCCACGGAGATTAGCCAACTGCGCAGGAGATATTATAGTGCACAAGTGTATGCGCAAACACAGGTCCACTCCCTCTTCCTTCACTCTCATATTCCGATGGGACGGAAATCCGACACGACCAGAGATAGATCAGGCGCAGGACCGACGGCTTTACGTGCTCTCCGAAGCACGGGGGTGTCACACCACCAACTTGCTGACTCCGAGCTGCTACTGAGAATTTCCTAACGGAAAAATTCAATAACACTTTGCCCGACCTGGGAATCGAACCCAGGACCTGACGCTCAGCAGCCGCGCTTGCGACCACTAGACCAACGAGGCAGTCAGTCAGAATTAAGGGTTTACACTAGTTTATAGTAGTAGTTTTGTCACTTTATTGTCTAGATTGTTTATGGTTTAGAGGTGTATTTATTGTCTAGATTGTTTATGGTTTAGAGGTGTATTTATTCATAGTAGTATTATTTAATTCTGTGTGTCTAGAAATATAATCCTTAATTATTAGAAAATTAAATATACCTGTTATTGCCTGGATATCCTTCTCATGAAATTGTATGGTTCAGGAATACGGGGACCCGCTTATGACTGGTTTAAATCCTATCTACAAAACCGGAGTCAAATAGTCGAACTATTTGACTATAACAACTTTAAAAAACATACGATCGAAACAATAAGATCCAAAACAAGAACACTGACCTGCTCAATCCCCCAAGGTAGTGTGCTAGGATGTATCTTGTTTTTGATCTATATTAATGATTTACCAAAATCTTTTAATAAAGACCGCATATTACCTATCTTATATGCTGATGACGTTTCATTACTAATAAAAATAGGGAAATCTGATAACCCAAACCATATTTTATACAATACTCTACAAAATGTCGAACATTGGCTTGAAGAACACAATCTAGAAATAAATTATAATAGAACAAAAATAATGCAATTTCGAACATACAAGACACCACCACTAGAAATTAACTTAAACTATAAAAACTCTACTATAGATACAGTGACGACTTTTAAACTATTAGGTATCGATATTGATTCCCACATAAATTGGAAAAGCCACATAGAACAGATAAAGACTAAACTATCCAAATTCACCTATGCCCTTTTCCACTTGTATCATAGTACAGACACAAGGACAGCTCTATCAGCATATCATGCTTATGCCTTCTCTTGGCTCAGGTATGGAGTCATGTTATGGGGCAACAGTGTGAACATATAACAACTTTTCATATTGCAAAAAAAAATATATCAGAATAATAGCCCGCATAAATAACACTGAAAGTTGCAGACCCTACTTTTTAAAGTATCATCTACTCACTTTACCGTCAATCTACATTTACGATATTTGTACTTATGTCTTTAAGCACATTAATACATTTACAAAAATACAAGAAACTCATAATATAAACACCCGCCACAAAAATCGTCTTTACCTACCATCATCAAGAATTAAAATGCTTAACGAAAGCCCACAATACATGGCTATAAAAAATTATAATAAAATCCCGAAAAATATCAAAAAGGAAACAAAATTCCATAGTTTCAAAACTAAATTAAAAGATTTTTTAATAAAAAAAAATTTATACTCAGTTAAAGAGTTCTTGGATGAACCAATAAATTAAAACTATAATTTTGTAACTTTATACTCGTATATTACTACGGCGATCAACATAAAATAATATTTTACAAAAATTTGTTCGTAATAGGGAAATGGTAATCCTCTATTTTTGCTATACCTGTAAAAGGTTGCTAAGTTGTAAGTACATAATTTAATCCTAAGACCTTAAACTGTAACACTTGGTTTGCAAATAAATGTCTTTTGAATCTTTTGAATCTTTACATCTAGACTTTCTCTACGTGCTTAGTGCCCTACAGATGAGCGGCACTTAGACGTCATCACGTGCCATTGGCACTTTGCCGTCGTCACGTGCCATTGGCAAAGTGCCGCTCATCTGTTTCTAAGATACCTTATTGCAATATTAATTCGAATACACTCAAGTTTACTTAGTCAAGTGGTGTTCCTATCAATAATTTAATAATATTGCACTTCAATTTATCTGATAAATTCTTGATTTTGTATAGCCGATAACTTCTACCGTTATTGGAAACACTCGATGAACGTAAATTTTTTTAGGAATTTCTTAGGCGCAGGCGACTTTTTAGGGGAAAGAATCGTCTTCAAATACTGCCAGTGCTAATATATTTTTACTAAAACCACTCTTTTACATATAAAGTATCATGATTCCTGTAATCATCGACAGTGTATCCATATTTCAACAATACTGTTAATAAGACCCATGTGGTGTACTTATTATCATATCTGGGCACAGGCAAACTTCGGGCTGCTACTCAGGATTTTCTAACAGAAAACCCAATAACACAAAAAAATAAATAAAAAAAATAGCCTTAGTATAATGGTGTTAAATAGCGGTAATAGTATTGTAATTGTATGACATAATAAATATTTTAAGATATATTCCAATACAGCATTTATATTAATACTCCCAACGTACAACTGTGCAGGCACATCTATGCCAATCCCTTTGGGGAAGACAGGCGTGATGTTGTATCTTTTCTTTTTTACCACAAACATACTGATACGTTAGCTCAAAATAGTGTAGACATAGATTGATAGCATCCATTTGGTTTGACAATACGCAGACTGATTTGAAACGACACATGAAATACAAACATGTGTCTCCATTAACCTGGAATTGGAAACAAAACAGGATGTTCCGTCATCGTTAATTGGAATGCGAAACTAGTAAACTATACTTATATATAACATAACATAGCATCACGCCTGTATTCCCTGAAGGGGTAGGCAGAGGTGTACACACTTGTACACCCACATTTCACCAATGCTGTTATTAAGTCCCATGTAATAGGTGGTGAGCCTATTGCCATCTACCGGGCACAATTCCAAACTCCGGGCTGCTAATGAGAATTCCCTAACAGAAAAACTCAATAACACTTTGCCCGACCTGGGAATCTAACCCAAGACCTCATGCTCAGCAGTCGCGCTTGGGACCACTAGACCAACGAGGCCATTACTTATATATATCTTCAAATATATAAAAATCTCGTGTCACTGTGTTTGTTATCGAACTCCTCCGAAATGGCTTGACCGATTTTTATGTTTTTTTTTGTGTATATTAATTTGGTAGGTCTGAGAATAGGTTGTAGGCTATTTTTTATACCCCTAGGTGATAAGGGTGGCCCTATCGAGAAAATATATATGACAGAACAACGTTTGCGGGGCACTGTGGGTATATATGTACTTCTTCTTCTACAAATTTAAGAGTCTTGCTCTTGTCGGTGACTAACGGAGTTCTCTCCTTTTTCTCATCTCCAATGCAGTCTCCTTAACCACCTTAAAGGACGTGACGTCAACCTTTTCTTTTATTTGGCTCATGTATCTTATTCGTGGCCTACCTCTGCCTCTCCTTTCTTCTATCTTCTATTCCTATTATATTTGTAATGAAACCGTCATGTAGAATAAGATTTCCTAAAATTTTATTATGATGATGTGATATATATATACAGTATGTAAGTTTTGGGTTTCCATTTTTAACATGGTATTGAAAATCCATAATGGCCGCTGTGCTGGACTGCTTTATATACTCCTTCGGACCGTATTTCGGTCACGGCGGCATATCTCTACTGAGATTAGCCAAATAAGCAGGAGATATTACAGTGCGGAAGTGTACGCGCAAACACAGCTGCACTCCCTCTTCCTTCAATCTCATATTCCGATAGGATGGCAATCCGACATGACCGGAGAGAGATCAGGCGCAGGATCGACGGCTTTACGTGCTCTCCGAAGGGTGAGGTGTCACACCACCAACTTCCTGACTTCGTGCTGCTACTGAGAATAAAAACAGAAAAAGTCAATAACACTTTGCCCGACCTGGGAATCGAACAGAGGACCTCACCCTCAGCAGTCGTGATATTTTTTATTTCTTCTTCTGTTGTTTTTATTTTTATGTGTGTGCTTATTCTGGTGACAAAATACTTTTTTTTTCTTTCTTAAATATATATATATGTTGTTTCGTTTTGTTCCGTCCACAGGGCTGTATGTTCATGTGGCGTGTATGGGTGATGACTTTAGAAAAAGTCTAATCATCATCACAGATTTTAAAGATGAATTCTACCAATAAAGCTGAATAACTTCTTGTTAGAAACAATGCTACTTAGATGGAAAATATAATTATTATCTTTGGTACAATTTCTCATTATGTATGGGAGATTAATTTTTATTAATGTTTTAAGAAGATAAAAGCCAAAACACAAACACATTAAAAGCGGAGACAGGTATTTGTTTTCAAATAAAATTTAAACATCTGTTATTGAAAAATATTTACAAAAACGGACTAACAGCTGAATATCAAGAAAATCTAAGAAAATGTTTTCCAGCTGCTTGCCGATAACCGTCGGTATTGAAAGACACTTGATTGAATTGTGTTATCATAATAATTCATAAAATAATTGTTGTATTCAATGTTTAAATAACCTTGATACGAGCCATACGTACAGATTATAAAAAATAAACATACAATTATTTTCCACCGCCATCGCGTTTCCAGAGCCATGCTTCGGCACGAATGGGCCGGTTCGACCGGATTGATACCACGGCCTCACAGAAAACTGGCGTGAAACAACGCTTGCGTTGTGTTTCGCCGAGTGAGTGAGGGTACCGGAGGCCCAAAACCTTTAAAATGCAACGCACTTGCGACTCCTCTGGGGTTGCGGGTGTCCATGGGTGGCGGTAATCGCTTACCATCAGGCGAGCCGTCTGCTCGGTTGCCCTCTATACCATAATAAAAAAAAAAACAACCGAAAGTTATATTTTTTGTTGGAGGAAAAATACGGTCGTGAGCAGGATTTCAATCTGCTCCTCCCGGATAAATACTCCAGGCATTCTGCCAACTACCACTAACGACTCAGAACTCCTCTTCTATTATTTTTTTCGTGTTATAGTGACGTCATCGTCTATAGACCTCATGCTTAGCAGTCGTACTTAGGCCCACAAGGCCAACGAGGCAGTCACTAGATTACCGAGATAGTCAATTTTAACGCAGTGCATTTTAACGGTTATAACCGAGTAGTTTCTGAATTTATGACGTTCATTTAACAGTGGTGGTCTACCGCAATGCGACTGCCAATTCAGAGCACCTTTGTGGGGTTATTTTTGCACAAAGGTCATCCGACAAACGGGAGGTGAAGCCACTCTAATACTATTTTAGTTAGGCAGCGTTCTGACCTTTGTTCTGATCTTCATGCAGTAATCCAGCTACATAATATTGAAAATGAAATGTAAGTTTTTGTCGTAATATTTTTTCTGAATTTGAAAGGTAAACTTAGCGGCTCAGCTAATACCTCAAAATAATCGGTGCATAGATATAACATAGCATCACGCCTGTATTCCCCGAAGGGGTAGGCAGAGGTGTACATAGTTGTACACCCACATTTCACCAAAGCTGTTATTAAGTCCCATTTAATAGGTGGTGAGCCTATTGCCCTATACCGGACAAATTTTCAAACTCCGAGCTGCTATCAATAATTTCCTAATTTAAAAACCTAATAACACTTTGCCCGACCCGGAAATCGAACCCAGGATTGGAGCAATTAGTCAGATTGTTCGTTTTAGTTCGAAATTTTGTCGCATATGGCTCTGTATGTCTTAACAATAATAACCTAACTTTATTTTACTTGTCAATAGCAAAAAAATAAAATAAAAAAAATTAAGGACGTAAGTACTAAACCACTATAATAGTCAACAATATATCGGGATTATGAAATAAAATAAACGAAATTCATCCATGAGCGAGCGCAGCGAGCTCGGGAGTTTCGTGTATCCCGACACGGACAGGTTAGGTACGAAGAGAATGACGTCATTCTCTTCGTGTTAAGGTTTTTTCTAACCTTACAGACACGAAAATAGGAGCCCCGCCGAGCGGGGCTCCGTCGACCCAGCCACGGAAAGTCAAATCAGAATACAGTATCGCTTTTTTACTTGAATGGTGACTATCCATTTAGTATACCTATACAATTAACAAACCTGTCCCACTGTAGATATGTCATTCTGCATTACGTCTAAAGGTGGGTAGCAGTTTTGTTAAACGTATCGCAATGGCAATCCAGCTGAACGATGTTCAGCTGTTTTATAAAACAGTACTGTTTTGTAAAGCAGCTAGAGATTTTGTAAAACAGCGGATTCTACAATCCATCTGCGACATATATATATATTGTTACAATAATTTTGAACATTTATACCACTACTATTAAGATGTTTATTGTACCAGTTTTACCTTCAACGCTCGGCGTTCCGAGAAAAACAACACAGCAAAGTTCAATCATATCGCTAAATCGCGGCCGCTCTGACCGGGTGAAAACCGCCTGTAATCTTCTGTAATGGAATGGCGAGCCTTTGTTTATGTACCTGCGATACCCGGCAATACCCGGAATGGTTGTTTCAATCGTGGAACGAACGTGAACGAATATATACGGGATTTTTGTTCTCACGGTGAGTGCCAAAACCGATTAAAATTCATTCATTGTTCATTCGATTTTTAATCGGTTACCTTACATCACTTAGAAAATAAAATCCTTATAATTTTAATCCCGATTGGAATCGAAATTATGGTAACTTTAGTAGTACATTACGTCGTAGGTTATAGCTTTTCTATTAAAAGCAAAAATATTATAAAACATACGGCGCAATGTACAAAGTGCCCATAAATGACTGTGCGAGTATCGTGCCTCCTTATTCTAGTGGTCCCACGCGCGACTGCTAATCGTAAGGTGTCGGGTTCGTTTCCCGGGTGGGCAGTGTGGTATTGAGTTTTTCTGTTAGCAAGTTCTGAGTAGCAGCCCGGAGATTGAAATTGTGCCCGGTGATGCCAAAAGGTTCCTAAAGTACTAGATAGTAAACTACTATTCGATCAGCATATTGAGTCCATAGTTAAGAAAGCATCAAAAGCGTTGGGATTTATAATTAGGACGTCTGCTTGCTTCCGGTCGTTAAAAACGATAAAGATATTATACTGCTCATTTGTGCGTAGTCATTTAGAATATGCGTCTCAGGTCTGGAACCCACAATATGATATTTATAAGTCTCGTATTGAGGCTATCCAGAAGAAATTCTTAAAATATCTTGACTTTAGAGCACATCAGTATTCTACAGATTATGTTCAACGTTGCCACAGATACCATTTCTTACCCCTTGAATATAGACGACATATAAATGATGTTTGTTTTATAATGAATATAGCGAATGGCAAATTCGACTGTTCTGAGCTTGTCGCTAAGTTGGAACTGCGGACGAATCAACTTGGTTTGCGTCAACGTCCACTAATCAACGTTCCCTTTTCTTCTACAAATTATAGGCGAAATGCATTCTTTGCTAGGAGCACATCATGTTTCAATAACCTACCCCGTGAGTTGAACATTGATCTTTTTTGTACTTCCGCTAGCACAACGAGACAGATATTAGCCAAACAATTCTTCAATAAAATATAAGGATTGTCAGCGCCCAAACTGTAGTGATACTCAAGTAAGTCGATACTTGCAATGATGTACTATTATTATATACTACACTTAATTTCATATTGTAATTTCATATTTATTTCATTTCATATTTGTTATTTTCATAAATAACCTACGTTAATGGTATTATAATGACATATACATGTGGAGGCTTGTTATTAGCAACCTTAAGTGTCATTTGTTTACTCGTTTATGTAATTAGTCTGTAAGCCTTCTTTAATAATAAAAAAAAAAAAAAAAAAAAAGACTTAATAACAGCATTGGTGAAATGTGGGTCTACAACTGTGTACACCTCTGCCTTCTCCTTCGGGGAATACATGCGTGAAGCTATGTCATCTGTATGAGTACCGTAGAGGATAAGTTACCTATTAATGAAGTGATCATCCTCCTGCCCTTATTCCAATTTATTTGGGGTCGGTGCAGCATGTAATCTTCTTCCACTTTGTTTTTGAAATTGCATGCTGCAAAAGTTTTGGCAATGTTTTATGACCGGTCGCCTACCTGACGTCAACCCTCTTTGGGCATGCTGTTGTTGGTGGTAACCGCCACCGATACGGTCTCCTTCTATCTAACTATGTCACACCAAATGTTATTCATGCGCCAGGTTCTGATGTTCTTCTACTATTACACTCAAACCGGACCACCTATTAATTATTTATTAATGTAGTCATGTGAGTACAGGTGAGGAGCTCGTGGCTAAGTAACAGCCGCACAGATCGATCGGTTGAGGTTAAGCTGCGCTTGCCGCGGTTGGTCTGTGGATGGGTGACCATCTTTTCATACCGAGACCCCTCCGTGCCTCGGAGAGCACGTTAAGCTGTCGGTCCCGGTTGTTAAATTAAGATCTATGACAGCCGTTACGGGTAGTCAGAAGCCCGAATGTCTGACAACCAGTCATACCACGAGATATCGTGTTACCCAGTAACTGGGTTGTGGAGGTCAGATGGGCAGTCGCTCCATGTAAAATATTGGTATTAAGCTGAATCCGGTTTGACTGGAAGCCGACCCCAATGTAATTGGGAAAAGGCTGGGCAGATATATAGTCATGTGAGTACAAAATGGAAACAAAACTTATAGTCTATAAATCTACAGAATCACTTCTAGGGACAAGTAATAAAAAAAAACTAAAGTTACAATATTCAATGGAAAAAGAATACGGTCGCGAACAGGATTCGAACCTGCGCCTCCCGGATTAATACTCCAGGCACTCTGACCACTGAGCCATCTCGACCTCTGCTCACCACCGCGAATCACTATCAGAGATAAAAATAATTTAATTTATTTTATCAGTTATATGTACGGTAGACTGAAAGAATTTAAAATAAACTATTAAGACCCCTGACACCTTAGTCCTCCAACGACCACGAATGCTGCAAAGTGTACAAAACGTCAGGAAAAACAAAAACATAATACACGCCATTAATCCGGTTAAAAGTTGTTTTATTATAATTTATGACATCTGACACCTTAGTCATCCTACGACCACGAACACTGCAAAGCGTTTGAAACGTCACAAAAAACAAAAACCAATAATACATGCGATTAATCCGGTTAAAAGTTGTTTTATTATAACCAATAATACTTTACTAACTTTTAAACTATCGCGTTGCATGATATTATATGTATGTTTTAAATTATCAGCAACGTGGAATCCAGTGATTAAAATATCTAAACTTCGCTATTTTAAGTCGGTTAAAAATACGGACACAGTGAGTGTAGTGTGTCGCGGCCTTAATAACAATTGTAAAAACATGGAGGTAGATGAAGAAAAATCTACCGCACCCATGACGGAGTAAACTCGCTGCATCAGTCTGCTTGTGACCACGATCAGTGCAACCAGGTCGAAACATCAAGCGGTTCAAAGGCATTTATAGCGCGTTAATTCCTGTTAGTTATACATATAATAACAATAATACTTTGCCTGACTCGAGAATCTAACCCAAAACCTTATGTTTGCCTATCGCATTTCATACGCTACACCAATAAACCCAAAATACATTCTTACTCAAGTCGTAAAATAAACGCAAATATATCAATACCTCAAAAAATTCTAAACACGGTTCAAATAAATCTGTACAAATTAAATCCTGTAAAAGATTGATTCGTCCGATTTAAAGATCACACACAGAATGATCCAAAGATACGACGTCGATAGGTACTTGGCAACGCGGTCAAATCTCATGCGTGAATAATAAAAGACCCTGTATACAATGGTTGAATAATAACGAGAAACGATATTTATTTAAATTTATAGATGGAGAAAAATCTGTATTTTTATTTCCGATTCCGATATGTATAGTTTGGTCGCTTACGAACTATCATAGGTTAAGTTGGTTCTGCTCTGTCTTATTTCATAATTTGCCTAGCCAAGTACGTTCAAACTCTCAGGTCTCTATATGAAAATAAGGATCACCCAGCCATAGACCAGCTGCAACAAGAGCAGCTTAACCTCAATCCATTGATATGTGCTGATATTTTTTTTGGTACTTTTTCTTATGTACGACATAACATTTACTGTAATGTTAGTGGTGACAGTTCAGTTACTGTATAGAGACAATGACGATAGGACATGTTAATGTGGGAAACGGAACGTAAAATGAGTGAAAGAGAAGGAAGGCGTAATGTTTGAACGAGAGATTGGAAAGACGGATAACCAACGTCGCCATTACGAAATTAAAACTTGTTGTAGGTAGTAATAATATTTAAAATCGTATTTTGTTCTTAATCTCGATTCCACATTAATTGGAAGAAGAATTTGCAATAAAGAGATTTTTGCAGACCGCCTGGAGCATGCATACAGGAGTCACAGTTTCATACTCTCTTCAACAACGTATTATTTTTTTCAACAAATTTATTTTACCATCACAATCATCCTTTCTACACCAAGAATAAGTTTCTCAATATCCCTTCCTTCAATTTCGTCCAATCAGCTAAATTGCTTTCCCGTTATTTATTTTAATTACCTCACTGATTGCCGATCTTGGATTAAAAAGAGAAATATTGCGGGTACCAGCTGTTTAACATTCCATTCGAGTTCCGAGAATCGATTAAGGGTAATGGTGTAACAAGTATTCAGCATTGCGACACTTTTAGTGTTATCTTTAGCTCCTAATATGGGTAAATATTGTAATATCTTAGGTTATCCCGATCACTACATACATACATACAATCACGCCTGTATCCCATTGGGGTAGGCAGAGACTATCGATTTCCATTTGCTACGATTCTGACACACCTCTTTCGCTTCATCTATGTTCATTAACCTCTTCATACATGCTCGCCGACTTAGGTTGCTCCTGACCTGTCCTTTATTGAGAACGTCCGCAATTTGATCGCGGTACGTTCGTCGAGGTCGACCTGCCCCGACTCTTCCATATTATAATAAAATAACATTTAACCGAATTAATCGCGTGTATTATTGGTTTTTGTTTTTCCTGACGTTTCGAATACTTTGCAGCGTTCGTACCAATAATACGTGCGATTAATCCGGTTAAAAGTTGTTTTATTATAATGGGTAAAGATTGTTTTGATGTTTTCTTTACTTAGTTATTATTAATCGATAAATATGATTACCTTCGTGGCTAAGTAACAGCCGCACAGATTGATCGATCGAGGTTAAGCTGCGCTTGCCGCGGTCGGTTTGTGGATGGGCGACCATCATTTCATACAGAGATCCCGAGACCCCTCCATGCCTCGGAGAGCACGTTAAGCTGTCGGTCCTGGTTGTCAAATTAAGATCTTTGACAGCCGTTACGGGTAGTCAGAGACAGGAAAGTCTGACAACCAGTCATACCACGGGATATCGTGTTACCCAGTAACTGGGTTGTGGAGGTCAGATAGGCAGTCGCTCCATGTAAAATATGAGGTATTAAGCTGCATCCTGTTACACTGGAAGCTGACCCCAATGTAATTGGGAAAAGGATAGGCAGATATAAATATGATTGCCATCTTAAATGGGACTTCTGTAGATGCAGCTTGAGGCAATTAACTGCCTCATTGATCTTTTTTATATGTGGAAATTCCATCAGGGACGCTGTGCCGGTCTCCTTCCAATTAAAAACCACACGATCCTCCATTTACGGGGGCTGGGATCATAGGTGCATTCAACACGACCCCGAGAAGTTCTGGACCCTTTGAAGGTATCGACGGATACGATCATTTGTGCAGGCCAGCCACAGTTGGCCTGCACAGACACCCCAGAGTAGCACACGTGCTAAAGCGCAGTGTATTATCGTACCGGGCCTGGCGCTATAATTTTATGTTAGGTAATTCATGGACTCTGTGCTGGTTTCCTACTCATTAAAACCACGCAGCTAACCACTAAATTATAGTTGGGTTCCGACATTGTAACTGCATTTACTGTAACTTCGGCAGGTTTTGGCCCGCCGAAGGTATTGACGGAACTCTTTACAGTTCCAAAATATTATTATGCTTAATTAATCAAATCCAAGTAAATGTTGTTTTCTTAAGTATTGTTTAATGTTTACAGTTCATGTATGGCAATAATTAAGATGACTTTCATTATTCATATTACTTGCAGTCACTTTTTATTGGGCAAAATAGCCTGAAACACCTAAACCTCAACCTAGTTCAGGCAACTAAGCTACAAAATCAGGACATGCTACCGAATGTTTTTATCTGTCGTCGTAATATAATTATTTTTATACCTATGTACTACACTAAGCATAATTTTAAGGTAATTTTGATGTATTATAATTGGGTTTTTATATATGTACATGGGCTTTATGTTCTTGAATAAAGTATTATATATATTATTATTACATTATTAATCCACCAGTGTTATGACTTGTAATAAAAATTACTAGTGAATCAATTTCTGATATATCAAGTATGGCTTATGCACAAATAATTTACAATATCGTTCACGATAGGTGGGAATTCTCCTATAGTCATTTGGATCTCTTTCTATCCTTCTCATCGTGTGGTTGATGAACAACCTAGTATGAGAGTTTAAACCACCCGTAGGTCTCTGACATGGCTTTACACACCGTCGAGAACATTTTATTATTATTATTATTCGTTTATTAATTAAATTACATATAAATTATATTTTTAACTATATAATTAATTACAACAAAAATATATATACCGGCATCGGGAACTTATTATAATTTTATTACTTTAAGTTTTTATATTTATCGGGGAAGACCCACTCCGGGAGCGCATTCCACTGTTTCGCGGTTCTTATAATGAACGTGGAATCGAAGCGCTTCGTTCGGGTTTTTGGTATATCAACTATGAACCGTTCAACCATCAACAGCATATGATATAATTAGGCATATTATTAATTAGTTACATCAAAAATAAGGAAGGCTGACGTCACAACCTTGTGGGACACATAGCCGGGAAGGGAGAGAGATTAATTAGTTACACCAGACAGTTCTGCGGCGTATGGGCAGGCGTTTTGTGACTGCAATCAGTCATAGAAACTAATTGCATTGTCATGGGACAAAATGCTACGGTGTGCTACAAAGTTGCTACGTACGTAGCAAGTCTACTACATAGCTACGTATGCTACGACATCAGCCTGCAGTGCTGTGGACACATACATAAATTCATGACTAAAATTATCACATTGTAGGAATTTAATACGGTAGAATACTTCTGTTGAAAGGGAGTTATAGCCAATGTACACAAATACTAGTACATTTTCAGTAGATGACACGGATTTACAGGATAATTAAAATTGCTAGACAAGTAAACGAGGGTATAGTTATCATAGTCGTTATTATGAGGAATAAAAAAAGAAAGTTCGTGTAACTATTACAGAATAAAAGAATGTAGATATTTAAAATCAAATATGAGAGATAATTCATGCATAAATAATTATTGTAGCGAACGTAATAAATTATAACAGATAAAAAAAAAAACAAAAAAAAAAACTGCCTCGTTGGTCTATTGGTACGAAGCGTTATTGCTAAGCATGAGGTTCCATTCCTAGGTCGCGTAAAGTTTTATTGGGATTTTCGGTAAGGAAATTCTCAGTAGCAACCCGTGGGTTGGAATTGTGCCCGGTAGATGACAATAGGCTCACCACCTACTAAATGGGACTTAATAACAGCATTGGTGAAATGTGAGTGTAAAATGGGAATACAAGCGTGATGCTATGTATGTATGTAATGTCTTTACTTCTTCTTCTTCCTGCCCTGGTCCCAAGCTATTTGGGGTCGGCGCAATATGTTTGTCTCTTCCATTCTTCCCTGTTAGCCGTCCCTATATCGTTCACCCCCTTTTCATTCATGTCATCGATCACACAATCCATCCATCTTTTCTTTGGTCTACCTCTACCCCTCCATCCATCAACATTCATATTCATTACTCTCTTAGTCACATGTGTCTTATCCCTCCTCATCACGTGTCCGTACCAAGATAAACGGTTTCCTCTTAACTTTTCTGTCACTGGCGCTATTTTCAAACTTCCTCTAATATACTCATTTCTTACCTTATCCATTCTTGTCACTCCACACATCCATCTCAACATTCTCATCATGTAATGTCTTTACAATTAATGTTTAAGACTTAGTATGCAGACACTAAAATAATAAATTCTACTACTATTAAGCTAGCTCGGTCAGTAAGAATTTTCTCAAAAAACTTAATTTCATCATAATCATCATCCCTGCCCTTATCCCAATTTATTTGGGGCAAGCGCAGCATGTATTTTTATTCCGCTTTCTACTTGTTTTTAAAATTGCATGTACGGAAGACTGAAATAATTTTAAATAAACTGTTGAGACGCCTGACACCTTAGACCTCCTGCGACCACGAACGCTGCAAAGTGTTCGAAACGTCAGGAAAAACAAAAACCAATAATATACGCGATTAATCCGGTTAAAAGTTGCTGAAATTTACGTTTTGGCAATGTTTTATGACCGGCCGCCTGCCTGACGTCAACCCTCATTGGGAAGGCGGTTGTTCGTGGTAACCGCCACCGATACAGTCTCCTTCTATCTAGCTATGTCACACCAAATGTTATCCATGCGCCAGGTTCTGATGTTATCCTACTATCAAACTCCACTAACCGGGCCACAATGTACGAGCTACAATCCGTACTAATACCTAAAAATTACGATTATTCACAAAGTAACGAAGTTCGGTTTCTATTCTGACAAGACACACGATTCCTCTCGACTCTCATAGTTTAGGATACTCCAATCAGAACTTGAAACAAAGAATCCACCGTCTTGAACGATTTGCATTCATCACAGTACCTCTCAAATGACTTTCTGAACTTGTCTGTCTTGTGTCGTAAATCCACGTGAGTCCAGACAAGATGGCGGACTATTCAGTGATCCGCGATCCGCTATCCATTTTCTACCTCGGAAATTTATTGATTTTTCAACAACTTCCATGATATTAAATGGAAAATCAATACCGTCGCAAGCAGGATTTGAACCTGCGCCTCCCGGATAAATACTCAAGGCGTTCCGGCCACTAGGTTATCTCGACCTCTGCTCACCACCGCGAATTCTTCGTCCACATTTTAATACGTCTTTTGGCGACGTCATTGCTATATATTCAGTCCCTATACAGGTGACCACATATTTTAGTTGATTCTTTTTTTTATTGAGACGGGTTTTTTAATCCGTTTCGTTCAAGATATGCAAAAGAATAACTTCGTTCAGCTTAATTTGGTTACTTTTGAATTTGTTGACGGTGAACTAATGTAAAATTGTACGAAGGTGTGGACATAAAATAGTAAAAAATAATATAAGGAAAAGTTTTGTTTTTGCCTGCCTCATTGGATTAGTGGTTCCAAATGAAGCTGCTGAGCATGAGGTCCTGGGTTCAATTCCCGGGTCGGACAAAGTGTTATTGGGTTATCTGTTAGAAAATTTTCAGTAGCAGCCCTGAGTTAGGAAATTGGTCGGTTAGTATTAGCACGTAAAGTCGTTGGTCCTGCGCTTTAATATCTCTCCGATCGTATGCGATTGCCGTCCCATCGGACTATGAGAGTGAAGGAAGAGGTAGTGCACCTGTGTTTGCGCATACACTTGTGCACTATAATATCTCTTGCGTGCTTGACCTCTGTGGAGGTAGGCCACCGTGCCCTAAAATTTGGTCGGGAATATCATTACCGTAAGGGTTGACGAAAATGATAAAAGTGTCACATAACTGACAATAAATTTCATTTAAAATTCCCTAAAACAAGCACACGTATATTTGAGCATTGAGTAAAACACGCACACGTATATTTGAGCATTGAGTAAAACACGCACACGTATATTTGAGCATTGAGTAAAACACGCACACGTATATTTGAGCATTGAGTAAAACACGCACACGTATATTTGAGCATTGAGTAAAACACTGCAATAATTCCCATCGTATTGTTAATAATTATTATTAGGTATGTTACACAGTTCATCATCATCCCCCTGCCTTTATCCCAATTTATTTGGGGTCGGCGCAGCATGTATTCTTCTTCCATATATAATTTTTACTTGTACTGGAATGCTGCTAAAGTTCTGGCAATGTTTTATGACCGGCCGCCCGCCTGACTCAACCCTCATTGGGAATGCTGTCGTTCGTGGTAATCGCCACCGATACAGACTCTTCTATTTAGCTATGTTATACCAAATGTTATCAATGCGCCAGGTTCTGATGTTATCCTACTATCCACACTCCACTAACCAGGCCAGCTAACTATGTACTATGTTACACAGTTGCAGCTTAAATTATTTATATCCTATTATTGGGTATTATTGGGTATAATCCCCAGTGAAATCGTGCAACGTATAATTAAAATTGAAATATAAAAACATAACATAACATAACATAGCATCACGCCTGTATTCCCCGAAGGGGTAGGCAGAGGTGTACACAGTTGTACACCCACATTTCACCAATGCTGTTATTAAGTCCCATGTAATAGGTGGTGAGCCTATTGCCATCTACCGGGCACAATTCCAAACTCCGGGCTGCTTCTGAGAATTTTCTAACAGAAAAACTCAATAACACTTTGCCCGACCCGGGAATCGAACCCGAGACCTCATGGTCAGCAGTCGCGCTTGGAACCACTAGACCAACGAGGCAAGCATTGAAATATAATAATAATATAATCACGCCTGTATTCCCCGAATGGGTAGTGCAGAGGTGTACGCAGTTGTACACCCACATTTCACCAATAAATGCAAATAAATGCAAATAAATGCAAATAAATAAATAAAACTTAACCAGAAAAGCCGGTGATCAAGAAAATGTGAATAAATTGTTTGTTAAGTCACAAGGAAAGTTTTGGATACTAATATGAATGGTAACAGGAACAGAGTATGACCAGAGAACGATGCTTGGATTGTGTAAAAATGATGTATAACAAGAAAAAAAATATAAAAAATAAAATAACGCACCTGCCATGTGCGTGTTTTATATTTTTTATTTCATACCTTTTTATGTACCAAAAACACCACCACAAGGCCACTTTATAACTATTGTTAAAACTTATGTCACTCGGGACAATTTAAGGATTCTAACAATACCCCATACATCTCAATCGGTCCAGGCGTTTAGAAGTTATGGTGGAATAAAGAATCTCGCAAACATACATACATACATGAACCCTAAACACATAACACTCCTTTTTTGGGCAGTCGTGTAAAAAGAGAGTGACTACAGAGATGGCTGCACATAAAGGTGTATGAAAGAAAAACCCCAAATTAGAACAGGAGATTGAGTGACCAACCAATAAAGAGTGTTATGTTTATAATTTATAATTTATTAATGCATGTGGTATCTACCTTTAAGTGATTGTTACATTTAACTCCATCTGGATATGTATTAAACAATTGTGTAAATGTAAACAATTGTTGGTGGATCAAATAAATAAAATAAAAAAATAAATAAAATAAAAGCCAAAGTAATACACCCGCGCCGCACCACTGCCAACCAACTCGTACAAATGTGTAAAGCCCTTAAAGGTTAACAACCCATGACGATTACCTCACACCCTTTTCCCACCTTTACGCGAACCCGGATTAAAGTTACAACAGATATTCAACTTTAATTGCAATTAATTAAAACTAAAATTTGAAATATGATTCCGATTTGCAGGTACACGATTAAAATCCGAATTTATGAAGCTTTAGATGTTTGGGAGTTATTTTGGGGATTTTGAATTACTAATTTAAGTTATGTTCTCTTAAATAAATTTTGGTTTGCTTTGTGGATTTTGTGATTTTGTTAAAGGGGTAGAAGTAAAAATCAAGATTATTTATTTCAAATAAACCATTTACAGGCACTTTTGAATTGTCAGAAGTTAGTTGCCACGTTCTAAAGTGTAGATTCCTATGGAGAAGAACGGGTAAGAAACTTCACGGTTACTCTTTTCATCATATAGGTTTTTACAATAGTATGTATTGGTTACACTCCACTTGTTTCAAAATTGTGTGTGAGAATAATGTTTTGCTATGACAGTTTAGAGATGACTAGTCCCAACTGACAGCGCCCGTTCAACATCACCCAACTCAACCATTGTAGGGAATCGAATGACCCAACACACACGCCACCATCAGCGGGACATTTTAGTGAGCATGATTTAATCTATCTGCCAGACAACAATAAAAAATAAACGCATAAAATCATTGTAAATGGTTACATAGTACTCACATGTACATTATTTATAATATTAATTTTAGTAATGGCCTGTTTCAGTGATTGGAGGCTAAAAGGCGTGCAGTGAATGAGCGTTTAGCCCAGTGCACAGTATTGTGTAGTTAAATCCTACACGAGCAGATATTTGCGTGATATTAACATGTCATGACATGGCGTAACATGACGCCTATATTTCCCGAAGGGGTAGGCAGAGGTGTACACAGTACACCTACATTTCACAAATACTGTTATTAAGTCCAATATGATAGGTGGTAACTCCGGGTTGCTGAAGGATGTCACAGAAAAATCTGTTAACTTTGCCCGACCTGGGAATCAACCCAGAACCTCATGCTCAGCAGATGCACTTGGACCACTAGGCCAACGGCAGTACTGAACATGTCATAACAATCATTCGCGGTGGTGAGCAGAGGTCGAGATGGCTTAGTGGTCAGAGCGCCTGGAGTATTTATCCGGGAGGCGCAGGTCGCAATAACTTCAGCATAGAAATTATTCATATCTGCAATCTTACATTTATCTACCAAAGCCTCTAGTAAATTTCGTCGCAATACTTACAAAATTCGACTTTAGAAGTTTTTAGTAAAATTTCGTCTTTATCTTAATACTTACATCTTTTATCAAATTTATCAAGTAACTTATCTTTTATAAAATGAGCTTGAATACCTTTTTAATAGTTTAACTTCAACAACAGTTTGCATAATTTATTATTCATTTGAACCCTGATATTTTAACTTTTATACTTATTATTTTATTATTATTATTTTTAAGCCATTATCGTTGTACTGGAATGCAAAGGCCTCCCTCGCCTCCCGATAAATACTCCAGGTGATCTGACCGCTAAGCCATCTCGATCTCGGCTCACTACTCCAAATTCTTCTTACACATTTATTATACGTCTATTGGTGACGTCATTTTAACTTTAGAGTTCACCATGCATGCGATAATTCTTTTCAAAGATTTATTTGTGTTGTGATTCTTCAAACTATAAATTATTGTGATTGGGATTCTATCTGTCATATTAAGAACAAATTACTTCTGAAGTCATAATTTTTTGTGGAAACATTAAATTTACAACTTTAAAGTTCGCTAAGCATGCGTTAATGCTTTTCAAAGATTATTCTTTATATATTCGTATATCTATTTTTTTTTATACATGCACGCACGCACACCTGCACGCACGCACGCACGTACGCACGCGCGCACGCACGCACGCAAGCCAGAACGCACGCACGCACGCACACACACATACACACAGACCCGACACACATCTCTTATTATTTAAAATTTTAAGCTCTTAATAATTTATTTTGTTAATACTATTTACTTACCTATCTGTAATTCTATATAATGGACGGATAAATGACCCCTGTAACACAGGACTCTCCTAGCACAGGGGTCATTGATCAATATTTTGTATCTTAGAAGTAAGGTGTAATGTAAATGTAGCACACTTTGTTCTACTTTGAAAATAAAAAAAAATTATGTGTACATACTATATAATATCTACTCCACCACCCCCGTGCTTCAGAGAGCACGTAAAGCCGTCGGTCGTGCGCCTGATCTCTCTCCGGTCGTATCGGATTGCCGTCCCATCGGAATACGAGAGTGAAGGAAGAGGGAGTGCACCTGTGTTTGCGCATACACTTGTGCACTATAATACCTCTTGCGTACTTGGCTAATCTCCATGGAGATAGGCAACCGCGACCGAAATACGGTCGGGAGGAGTATTACTTATGTAGTAGTTCGAGTAGTTATAGGCTACTCGTGACCACGATCAATGCAACTTGATCGAAACGTCGAGGTAAATAAATATTATGACTTAGCGCGATTAAATCCCGTTTGAATTCAATAATTGTGTGTTCGAATCGCGAAAGTTTAAAAAGTACTATTAATAACCTAACTTAAATTAATACTTCTCCGACAAAAATAATACGGACAAGAATCTAAGTCAGGCTTTTCATTAACATTTAAAAAATATTGTACGCGACTTCGTATTTACTTACTGAGCTATAACTTTGGAATTATTGTTATCGTATTTTTGCTCCGGTTCGTTAAAAAGTTTGAGACAAAAACGTCAGCGGTAAGATATCTTGGTTTATAAGAGTACATAGTGGAATAGTAGACTATGTACAGTGGCGGCCATTTTTTGTGGGCCTACACGTTTAATATTTTTTTATACATATTTTTATATTATATGGATAACCTGAACTGCCGTTGTGGTTGGGTGATTACGGGTCCGTCTCTTTAGCACCAGGTTGTGGGTTCAAATCTGTGTGTGTGTGGGTCAATATGATATTTCATGTAACAATGTGACCTTTTCAATGTCCTATGTACTTTCTTAGTTAATATAAGACATCACCAAGACGATGTCTGTGACATACAAAACTTAATGATCTGAAATCGCCAACGCGCAGTGAGCTAGCGAGGTGTTAAAAAAAAACTTTATTTAAAATAGACCATTTGAAATGGTAATTTTTGAACGTCATACATTACAATAAGACTATCCCCAAAAACGCCCACCCTTCACCGCTGTACCCCGATATACGCTCGTGCCTTCTCTATAGGAGAAGAGGCCCTACCCTGCAATGGGACATTTATTGGCTGATTATGTTGTGTTATATCGATAACCTGACTGAATGGCCCAAGTATTTATTATTTTTCAGTTAGATATTTGTTTTTTCTCTGTACTAAGACTCTACAGTATAAAATATCGTGGTTTTTTACTTAATAAAAATATTTTTCTACTATGAGTTATTTCAGTTAGAATAGCATATTTTTAACCCATTCTGTACTTTAATTTATGTTGATCGACATAGATTATAATTTATTAGCGACCTGGCATGGCTTGGCATAAGTAGCAAGCACTATTTTTTATGTCATTTTTTTTAATTAAAATAGGTTCTTTGATTTCCGAGTTTATTGATTACATACAAACAAATCTTTCTTCTCTATAATATTTCACCGTTGCAGTAAAGTCCCATATAATAAGTGTTCAGCATATTGCCATGAACCGGCTATAATTTCCAACTTCAAGTTGCTACAGAATATTCCATAACCCAAAAAATCCAACACCGCCCGACCCGGGAATCGAACCAAAAATTTTACGCTCAGGCCACTAGACCAACCAGGAAGTCTAATAAGAATAGCTGACAAGTAATATAAATTTTATTCGACAAAATACAAAGTGATTTTTTTACGACACAAGATTTTTATAGAATGAAATTCGACGCTTCTAATTGGTTGAAATCACGTCGCCGTGGCAGCCATCTTGCACAAATTAAAGTGAAGCTGAACGTAGTGACGTATTTATTCCGCTTGCAGCGACACGACGCTTTCTTGCGCAATTGGCATTTAATAGACTTGAGTGAGAATTGCTGTAGCAACTTGTTAGTGCGGCGAATTTTGAATGAAGGGCCAATACGACGGAAGGTACTTACTTCATTTTGTAAGCAATTCATGGCCAATATAGTTACAACTCCACCCTATCCTACAAAATGTTTCTTTCATTCCAGCGTGTGATTGATTAACCTCCTAGTTTCAGAGTATAAACCACTTATAGGGCTCGGACATGGCTTTAAATAGAGTACAGTCACGAACACAGATACGTAAACATTTTCATTTTTTTAAATCCTTCAAACTTTTGTATTTGTTCAACATGTAAACATCAAAATTGGTTGTAAATTATATATCTGTGTATGTTTAAATATTTATAAAGGTGCCATAGCCTGTACAAAAAATTATCCTACTAATATTATAAACGCGAAAGTTTGTATGTATGGATGTTTGTCACTCTTTCGCGCAAAAACTACTGAACGGAATTGGATGTTTTTATTTAAACATTGCCCCACGTAAGGAATTGCTTCGTGCATCGTGGGTGCGTTTAGAGACATATAATCTCACAAGCACACACACACCCAGACCCAGAGCAATTATCTATAGATCGTACAAATATTTGCTCCGTGCATGAATCGAACCTGCGACACGCAGCGCAGCTGTCGGTCTCCTGACCACCGCGCTGTCAATTGGGCGTACAGATAGTTTATAGCCTGGATTAAAATAAAGGATACTTTTTATCCCGGCTGGACCCAATTCTGAAATCCACGCGGGAAGAGTCGCGGGCGGAAGCCACTTAAAATAAAATCCAATTTTATAATATAATATTTTATAAATATTTTATAATAATTATTATAAAATCTAATAAAAGAAATTTTCAAATCAAATCAATCAAATCAAATCCTTCAAAATGGGAACTTAAACTATATATAAGTATTAATGTATGTCTATATGTAGAAGGAATGGTTCTTCTATCTGTGTTACATACCTAATTATCTTAGTAATAGATGCAAATAAATACAATATCTAGCTACTTCCACAAAATTGAGGGTAGTCATGCATTACCTGTGCACCGCCCGCCCGCCCGCAAATATAATTATGCACATACGCAAGCGGTGAAAATTCCAACTACCACCAACTACTCTACACGTGTTTCGCCTCCCCACGGGGCATCATCAGGAGCTGTTAGACCGTGCAGTGTCCACCACCGAGTTTTAGAATTTTGTGGAACTAGATATTGTATTTATTTGCATCCATTGTAATGGACTTCCGCAAAGTAACGCCTGAATCTATTCAATATCTTAGTAATACACGCTAGACATATGGTCAGTGAGTTTTCAAAAGTTAGTGTTAACATGTTTCTGCTCGTGACTGTACATCATCATACACCATAGAATACATTTTACGTTTGCTGGCTTCCTCGTGGTGTTTTATAAAAAAACCGTTTTAAGAGTGACCGTGAGCAAACCAGCACACCTGAGAGAATTTCTTTCTAAATAATCAATCTGCAATCTGTCTAGCATTTTATTAATCACGTTGCGGTCGGCTTCGTCGGCGGAAGATAAATCTTCGAAAAGCATTACCGCATGCATAGCGAACTCTAAAGTTATAATTTTTTATGGAAAAAGAATACGGTCGTGAGCAGGATTCGGACCTGCGCCTCCCGGATTGCTCCCTGGAGTATTTATTCCGGAGGTGCAGGTTCGAATCCTGCTCACGACCGTATACTCTTTTCACAAAAAATTATAACCAAAGGAAACGATTGTAAATATTAAAATAAATAACCAGCCCATAACTGTCCTACTGCAGGGCAAGGGCCTCTTCTCATACAGAGAAGGCACGAGCTTAATCACCACGCTAGCTCACTGCGGGTTGGCGATTTCAGACTACCAAATTAGTACATGCCAGGTTTGAACCCACAACCTGTGGCTCAGGAGGCGGGCCGGTAACCACTCGGCCACCACGACATTGAACGTACTGTGCGCTTTAAAAATATCCGATGAGACTAGCCTCTTATCTGTCTGGTTGTAGGAGTAACCATGGAGTGCTTTACACTTCATTCTCGATAGGAAACTACACTTTCCATATGAAAAATATTTTGTGACTATTCAAAATAGCCCGTAAATATTCTCACTGAAAAAAAAACCCTGTTCCTGACTATGTAGAAAAAAAATCATAAAAATAAACTGCTAACTTCTACCCGTCCCATTTAAACTGCCCGAAAGTGTAACGTGCAAAGTATCAATCCACTTAAAAATAAGATCCTATTCTTACCCCCTCCATAGCGTTTTGTTATTACAAATATTAGGTTGCCAAAAAAATTGGGTACGTCTACCTTGAGATTGGAAAATCGAAGCCCTTTTTGTAACGAAACGAAATTTGAGCCCCAATTTTGGGATCCGTTGTCAATAGACTTGAAATATGAAATGTATAGGTAACTAAATTATTATTTTTTGGTACCGGTATTATGTTTTTAGAAATAGGTACCTATATTTTTGTGATTGGAAATGGAGTGATTACAACATCGCGTTTTGATAAAAAAAAAACTTGTTGGAGGTGCATGCCCAAATTTTCGGGGAAAATGCGTAAGACTAAGGTATAGATATTGCAAAGGGAAAAATATTATGTTAAATTTGACTTTGCTTCTCACTTATCAATCATTATAGAGCTATGATACTCAGCAGTAAGGGAACTATGATAGAAAAATCTATTAATTCTACGAAAGCTAATAATTAATAAAAGCTTCTAATCGGTTATGAAATTTAAAGCTGGAATTTTTTCAATATATGATTAATACGTTTTATTGAAAATAATTTTTGGACAGAAAACCCTTCCTCCTAGTTCATAGTGTTTCTTCTTAAAGACAGTTAAAGCTGGCTCCATTTTGAACAAAAGGACAAATAGTTTTTGTTTTTTTTTTTTGCTTTTTTTAATATAAACTTTGTAAGTAAGAGTTGCTTTAGAACCTGATTTTTAGTTACGTATTCTTCTTATCTTGTGGTTAATGAATAACCTAGTGTTAGAGTTTAAACTACCCGCAGGTCGCCGACATGCGACACACCATCGAGAACTTCTCTCAGTTGTAATTATTGAATTCAAACGGGACTTAATCGCACTAAAAAAATAATATTTATTTACACCGACGTTTCGATCACGTTGCATTGATAATGGTCACCAGTAGATTGGAACCCAATCATTGGCAAATGTTCGCGAAAATCTTTTGCAAAAGAGTTGATAGATGTCGTGAGTGTCATGTGTCGCGATTTTAACATTAAAACTGATTTACAAGATCAAGTGCGATTGGATGCAAAAACCATTCGCCCTTCGCGACGATGATACCCGCATTCTCCAGTCTACTCGTGAAATTATATATTCGAATCGCGAAAGTTCTCTCATGTGTACTGGTTTTCTGACGAAGTTTTTCTTCACCAGTTTTCGTTTTAAGCAAGTGATAATAAATTTTTTAATACATATATGACAACCAAAACGTCAAGTGGTGCGTGCCATGGGTTCGAACTTGCGAACTTGGACTCGCCAAAACCCTTGGAACTTTTTTACTTTACTTTTTTTGAAGGACTTGCTTGAAATAGGTCCTAAAAGTGATGAAGTCACGGGCGTCCACGGCGAGTTTGTTAAAAATACGTGCGAGTTGTTTTAATATAGCATAAATAAATATATATATGTTTGCGTATGAACCCCGTATATAGGTATACAAATAGTATAATATGTTCAAGTAATAAAACTTAAATAAACAAAGTATAAAATTCCTACGCGATACACGGATCCTACACGGATGCAGCGTTACGTGGACCTTTACAACCCAGTTAGTGCCAGTAACTGGGTTGTAGAGAACGACATATCGTATTACCCAGTAACTTACTGGTTAAAACGATATCTCGTGGAAAGACTGGTTGACATAATTTCAGATATCTTTTCAGATTTTTAATTTACTTTCTATTTGTCAACAGAATACCCTGGCAATCCTCGACAAATTGGACATTGACAGTGAGAAGCCCTCAGAGGAGGAGATCGCAAGACTCTTCGGCTATGAGGAGGCATACCTGTCAGGAGACGTGGGCATCTGGCAGAGAGTCAAGCCAAAGGTGTGGGCGTTGTTCGACGAGCCATCCAGTTCACCAGCTGCTAAGGTGAGGATATGTATTGTTTATGTAGAAATTTGTTGTTCAACATATCATCATCTAAACTTATAGCAGTCCACTGTTGGACATAGGTCCCTCCCAAGACGCGCTAGTGAGTACGGCCTTGGGCTCTTCTCATCCAATTTGTACGAGCTACATTCCGTAGACTTTCGCTCCAACATAATTGTCACACAGGGCAAGGATTCTCACTCAGAGAAGGCATGAGCATTGATCACCACGCTAGCTCACGGCGGGTTGGTGACTTCAGAACATTAAGACTAAGTTACCTGACGATGTATTCCTTCACCGTATATTTGTGAGTTCAGGATTAACTAAAAAATACATCTACACCTTTAAACGAGCAATTCTTGTATATATAAATATATATATAATCTGAATCTCGGAAACGGCTCCAACGATTTTCATGAAATTTAGTATGCAGTGGGTTTTAGGGGTGGTAGATAGATCTAGCTAAGTTTCATTTTTAGAAAACGTCGTTTAACCAACAAAGAAAACGAGCAAAGCCGGTCATCCAGGTATTATGACATTAAAAAATTCTGATTGGTACATGCCAGGTTTGAACCCGTTTGATAACTTGTGGCTAACGTGGCTGTCACAACTCGGCCACAATTAACCCATATTAAACAAACCGATAAAATATATCTCATTAAATTCGTTTCAAAAAAATATAATTATCACTTGCTTAATTACGGTGAAGGAAAACATCGTGAGGAAACCAGCACACCTGAGAGATGTTCTCGATGGTGTGTAAAGCCATATCAGAGACCTACGGGTGGTTTAAATTCTGACACTAGGTTGTTCATCAACCACACGATAAGAAGAAGAACTTCAGTCTTTTAAACCGACCGAAATTCTTTAAAAAAGCAAGGTTTTGGCTAGATATCTTGTTAGATAGATAGATAATTTAGTCCAAATGAGAGCCTTCTCTTTTTTGGAGGTCTGTTAAAAACTTTTTGCTTTCAATAAATGTGATAAACGGGTAAATTAATTCGAGCGTAAAGATAATATTCTACAATCTAATGGCGTTCATTCTGATGTACCAAATTAAACTAAAGTTAGAGTATTGTTGATAAATCTTTCAAATGCATTAACACATGCGTAGCTAACTCTAAAGTTATAATTTTTTGTGGTTAGCAAAATACAGCCGTGAGCCGGATTTTAACCTACGCCTCCCGGGGGAGGCCATAAGTCAACATGTACTATAAATATATATATTTTTATTTATTTCTATCATATGAAAGTATAAAATAATAAATACTATTATTTTATTTTAAAAGAGTGTCTATGGAGTTTCTTGCCGGTTCTTCTCCATAAGACCAACTTTTTGGAACCGTGCAACTAAAATCAATTGACGTTTCATAAGTGCATGTAATTTTGCCTATTTGAAATAAAAACCTTTGACTTTGACTTTGACTTTGACTATACGAGGACATATTGTAAGTCTCACACACAAATTTGAGAACTTTAAGTGGTACGGCAAAATATTAACCTTGGTACGGTTTATGGTTGATAATAAATAAAAAATTGTATTGTAACACAAAATATTACTGAGATATACTGAGAATTTTCTAAAATCATCATCATGATCCCCCTGCCCTTATCCCAATTTATTTGGGGTCGGCGCAGCATACCTATATCTGGCATGCTGCCAAAGTTTTGGCTATGTTTTATGACCCCGTCTGCCTGACGTCAATCCTCTTTGGGAATGCTGTTGTTGGTGGTAACCGCCACCGATACGGTCTCCTTCTATCTAGCTATATCACACCAAATATTATCCATGCGCCAGGTTCTGATGTTATCCTAATATCACATTCCACTAACCGGGTTATTATCTTGAATATTTTATAGTAATTTTGTTTTTAACAATATTACTTCAAGGGAATGAACTTCGACTCTGATTGACTTACTTGAAGGAATTAGTACTGGAGTAGTTTTAGCCGGCGTACCCCTCTAGTCACTGGCATATGATTCCCAATCAAACAAAATAACCTTTGTATTGTTACAATGATAGTACACGAGTTTGATCGTGTGTTACACAATTTCATGTTTGTGTTTAGTTTTTTATGTATGTTACTACTGTTAATGTAACGACGAGAGCTATTGTTGCTTTAGTGCAAGTTCTTTTGTGCTTGTGTGTTACCTCAACCCCCGCCAAAAGTGGTGAGCAAATTTGTTCGATATTTAGTTAGTCCCGTCTGGACCTCTTAGTTGACTTAGCATATAAAAATCCAATTTCACTCTGAGCAGTGCTCTTCTCGGTATAAAGTGCAAATAATATGAAATGAGAACCATTTCAATAGTGCCTTGATTACACATCGTTTTTATTAAGAATTATATTTATTACTAGCTTCAGCCCGCGACTTCGTCTGCTTGGAGTTCAGAATTAGGTCCAGCCGGGATAAAAAGTACCCTATGTGTTAATCCAGGTTATAAACAGTGTGCCAAATTTCACGCGCGCGCAAGCCTGCATGCAAAAGACCTTTAATTAAATTAAAATTGGAATACTTACCTTTGCATCGCACTAAAATCGTAAAATGGCTGCTCGAACACGATGGTGACGAAAGCAACTGGTGCTTATAGCACAGGAATCTTCCTAGTTTAAGCCCAGTTGCACATGTTTAGTATCTTGCTTCTTACTTAATCCAATATAAGGTTCAATTTTTGTAAATAGGTTTATTGAATAGATTCAGGCGTTACTTTGCGGAAGTCCATTACAATGGATGCAAATAAATACAATATCTAGCTACTTCCACAAAATTGAGGGTAGTCATGCATTACCTGTGCACCGCCCGCCTCCCGCACGCCCGCTCGGTGGCGGACACTGCACGGTCTAACAGCTCCTGATGATGCCCCGTGGAGGGGTGAAACACGTGTAGAGTAGTTGGTGGTAGTCGGAATTTTCACCGCTTGCGTATGTGCATATATTTGCGGGCGGACGGTGCAGAGGTAATGCATGATTACCCTCAATTTTGTGGAAGTAGCTAGAAATTGTATTTATTTGCATCCATTTAAATAGGTTTAATCTTGAACGAATAAATATTGTTTATTTTTTATCCAATTCCATACAATAGTTATTGCGTGAAAGAGTAATAAACATACATGCACAACTTTCGCGTATATCATAATAGTAGGATGGCTGACTGCTATTACATGGGAATCATGGAGGCACATTTAACCAATACTGCTATTAAGTCCCATGTAATAGGTGGTGAGCCTATTGCCATCAACCGGGCACAATTCTGAACTCCGGGCTGCTACTAAGAATTTCCTAATAAAACTCAATAATACTTTACTCAACCTGGGAATAAAACACAAGGCCTTATGCTCAGCAGGCGCACTTAAAACCACCAGACTAACATAGCAGTCAGCCATCCTACTAATATAAACGCGAAAGTTTGTATGTATGTTTGTATGTATGTATGTTTGTATGGATTTTATATGTTTGTTCCTCTTTCACGCAATAACTACTGTACGGATTTTGAAAAAAATTAGCACACACATAGTTTATAACCTGGATTAACACATAGAGTTAACTAAATAATTACATAATATATAAATCTTAATGAACAGTTAAAACCATAATTCCAAACATTTCATGTTTTATAGTATAATTATATCCCACAGAAAGTTCTGTAATATAGTAAGTAATCAGGATATCTTTAACAGCATAGAAGGTCTTACGTAACAGCTATGCAGAAAGCTTTGACCTGAAGCACCTACCTAAATGGTAACTCACTGATTTTCTTAGGAATATTGTTATGAATTGTGACAGCCATACAGAAACAATTTTTACTTGCTAATGCACTTTTTGTACTGGTATTCTTAATCGGATGGGATTTCTAGATAACCTGTTAGCGCCTGGAGTATTTATCCGGGAGGCGCAGGATCGAATCCTGTTCGCGACCGTATTCTTTTTCCATTTAATATAATAACTTTACAAGCAAGAAAATTTCCATAGATTCTGCTACGGCTATGAAAATGCTGCGGTAGGCCGTAGATTTTTAATAATATCAGCCTAATCACCGTAGAACACGGCAATTACCGTAGCAATGGCAACTCTGTCCCGATTACAATTAACTTTTTTATTACTCAACTTTTTAACATAGTTTCATCATATTTTAGAAGTGAGAAATTCCATTCGCTCTCGAAGAGTAAATTGAGCGTGAAAGTACCGAGTGCCATACGAATAAATCAAGCACTTTTTAAACTTTTCCTTTGTCAAGGGAAGGTGGGGGCAGGCTATAAATTTAATTGATAGCTTGCCATATAGACAATGTTGGGTTTGTCTAATTTGTTGGACAAGTAGAAATACTATCGATGACACAGTATCACGCTTGTATTCCTTGGAGGGTTAAGTGGAGGTATTGTTTTACACACATATTTCAGTCATTTTCCACTCAACAGTTTTAACTACGACCACTACGCTAAGATTGAAGATACGTCGAACGTTTCTACGTATCTTAAATGATTTTTTAGTAAAAGACATAACATAACATAACATAGCATCACGCCTGTATTCCCCGAAGGGGTAGGCAAAGGTGTACACAGTGGTACACCCACATTTCACCAATGCTGTTATTAAGTCCCATATAATAGGTGGTGAGCCTATTGCCATCAACCGGGCACAATTCCAAACTCCGGTCTGCTACTGAGAATTTCCTAACAGAAAAATTCAATAACACTTTGCCCGACCCGGGAATCGACCCCGAGACCTCCTGATCAGCAGTCGCGCTTGGGACCACTAGACCAACCAGACAGTTTAGCAAAGGACAATCTTTTGTATGCCATAAGAATAATAAAGCATGTCATGCGACCACAGTGTTCTTTAAGTTAAATGAAGATAAGAAGACGGCGTGGTTGACGCAGTGGTCGAGAGACCGGCTGTTGCACTGCGTGTCACAGGTTCGATTCCTGCACGGAGCACAAATATTTGTATGATTTACAGATAATTGTTCCGGGTGTGAGTGCGTGTGAGATTATGTGTTTATAAACGCACCCACGATACAGGAAGAACTTACTAGTGTGAGGCAAAAGTAATTTCATTTCTGTGTCCCAAAATCTCATGACCAATGAGTGGGATTACAGCCTCCTCCGGATTAGTTAAACGGAAATGTATATTTTTATTTTTGTATATTTTATAACTTGACAGACAGAGTAGCTGGGGAGTTTGTTGCGCCACTTCTTCTCTCCAGTGAAGCACTAGGAAGCGGTGAAGGGTGGTTTTTGGGGAAAGTCTTATTGTAATGTATGACGTTCAAATGGTCTAATTTGAATAAAGATATTTTTAATTTCGATTTGATTTATGAAAAATGCTACAAGAGGTCTGCTAAATAAGCTACCCCGAGCTATATATATCACCAATCAATATGTTCACAGTCACATATTACTCGATCTCAAAGTTACTCTTGAAACTAATACCAATACCAATCCAATTCCAATATTAAATAGACGCCATAAAACAAAGCGTAATTTTAAAATAAATGTAACTTCATTACAGTTGCCTCAATTTTAAAGCATGTTGTCTTCATAATATCCCGGATCTATAATATTGTTTAAGATATTTTTGCATATATAAGTGACATATTTCAGATGTCAATCGATCGGAATTATTTTCAAGAGTAAGCCCACAGTTTCCAAGTTTCAAAACCAAACGAGTCACATTCGATACGTTACGTAAAATTCAATTTTATATAAACAGCCGCCGTTCTCTCTAACGACTGTAACCTGAAGCAAACCTCGTTTTGATGCAACGATTCAAAAGATGCGGTGCTATTACATTGCCGTTTTACTATAGCATGTATTGAAATTTTGTGGGAGGAATATAGGAATGGAGATGCAATAGAAAATAGTGTGCAAAATTTGCATTGTCATATATTGTCACACATGTATAAGCAAACTCACACACACGCGCGCACACACACACACACACACACACACAGACAAACGCCGTTGCTCAACTCATGGATGTTTCTTTTTCTTTAATTTTTTACTAATATTAATTTAACCTTTTTTATATATATTTTTATTACTTTTTAATTGTTCTTGGACATAATTGTACCTAATTTTAAGGTGAATGCACTGCTGCTGTAATACAGTTTATAACTAGCTCGGCGGCCAGGAGATTCTTAAATATAGTAATAATATTAATCTCTTTATTGAAACCAGTTAACCATATAATGCAATTTACTTAATCTAATAGTACAATTTCTGTAAGTGTAGGACAAATTGAATCCTAACTTCTAAACTGGGCCGAGTCTGTATCTTAGACATTAGTTTCTTCCCATGCAAAATATTTAAAACAGACATGTGCACATACTTTAAGTAATTTTTACACTTTTAATATAATAACTTTCGTGAGACCTTATCATATCATTTATTGTTCACCGCGAACCGCGACTCGCGACATCCCTGCGGGCTTAGCTCAACAAATATACAAAATATGTACCAGTCATTTGTGTCAATATAGAATTTTTATTTATTTATTTTATTTATTGTGATTTTGGCTGTTATAATTGTATCTATGTATAATTACTATTAAATAATGATAGCAATTTATGGAACAGAACTTAATTATCGTGCAGTTGCATGATACAGGCTAAGCTCATAGCTATTACGTATAAAGGCTTCGATCGAGTAAACGGTGACCAATAATTTATTTTGATTTGTGATATGGTTCCATTTGAAAGACTCAAACTACACTACTGCGGGTGGAAGTTATTTACATATACATTCGTACGTAAACTCTCGCTTTTCTCCCATGGGGTAGGTAGAAACTACAGAACGCGGTGGTGTTCTGGAGTTTCTGCCTACCTCCTTATAGTAGTAGGACCCTTGCTCGTGCCAGCTCGCGCCGCTGAGCCTGAGCTATAAATTCATCCCTTAATAATAATAATGATTTGAATTCAATCCAGCCAGTGCCTTGCTGTCCTCCCATGAGCGACACCCTAAGCTGAAGCTCGTACCCCGCAGGGGGTGCCTTTAGCGTATAAGCGCTTAGTTTATAAGTTGAATGCCCTGGCTGGAGACCTTAAAATTATTAAGGCAACCACAGGAAAGCACGCTTAAGCAGTCGACAACCTCCTAGGTTGACCTGCGAGATGTACGTGTACTTCGATACTTATATATGCTATTTATTTTGCTTCGTCCACGTTCATACATCTGATCATACACCTATTTACATATATATATATATGAATGCTATAAGTACCTAATATTTTGACACTGCACTCTGTCTATTGCTGATTTGTCCATTATGCCCAAACACCAGCACGAGAGATAATCTTTACGCAATCACTTCTACGCTATTGAGATGTCTGATTATTCAAATAATATTTGAACTATTAACACGATATGGAGATGAGCACTCTGCAATGATGGATATAAAATATTAAGGCTCAATTCCACCAACTTAACGTGTCATTTTGACAGAAGTTATGTAAAGTTGTTAAAATTATAAAATAACACGTCAGTTATCGCTAAAGTTATGTTGGTACAACCCAGCCATCTGCATGTTACCTGTTGTTTTATAGTTTAATTTATATGTAAACTGGATGAGGGCTGAGTTGCCCGCGTGCGTAGGAGTGCACCTTTAGAATGGCCTACACGTGGCCCCTGTTAGGTGCAAAACAGACAACACAACTCTGGTGGGAGGCTTCAGCCACGGCTGGTTACCACCCACCGGACGAAGCCATGCCGTGAAACGACTTATTCGTGTTTCGGGATGTAGTCCGGTGCAACCGTTGTGGGAGACGGGTCCGGGCAGTTGTATCAAATCCCCAACTGTCAGCCTCCCCAAATCTATCCACTCTACTTGGTGCGAATAGATTTCTTCTGGATCTATGTGCTCCTACTATCCTCGGCCACACCGTCGCTTAACATCAGGCGAGTTGGTGGCCAAATGTAGATCCATTTAGTATAAAAAAAAACTATAATTCCAATTATCACTCATTTCAAAACAAGATTAACGATACAAACTAGATTATAGTCTGAAGATATTCCTATGTTTAACTAATTGCTGTTATTCTAAAACCCTATCGGAGTTTGTTTAATTTATTTCCATTGAAGGCAATCTCTTCGTTAGAAGTAGGGTTGGCGACTGTTGGATTTTATTACGTTGAAAAGTAATTATTGTTTTGCAGCGATAAATATTAGAATATGTTTTTGAAATTATGTTAGTCATGGAAAAGTAAAAAAAAAAAACAACACAGTTCTTGCACTCAACTATTGGGAGCTGCTTAAATATGGTATTGAGTTTTTTTGATATTTTTTTTTTAAACTTTGCCCCACACTAAGGATTTCTTCCTGTATGTTGGTGCGTTTATAGATATATAATCTCACAAACACACACACACTCAGGCCCGGAGCAATTATCTATAGATCGTACAAATATTTGCTCCGTGCAGGCTCGACCACTGCGCCAACCGCGCTGTCGTTGTTTGTTTTTATATCTTCCTGTAGTCAATTTTATAAAGGTGTTTCGATGCTTTAAAACCATTCACATAGCTCTCAAGCTTTTTCAGAAGTCGTCAATTCACAATTTCGCTAAAAAGCCCCCAATCAACATCGATGAAGAATTGTATACTATATTTTTTTTTATCAATTTGTCCCTAATTAGCAGACACAATAATTTTTTATTGTTATGAAGTATAATTGTATACTTCTCCCATTAGAATAGTTAAATAATATTTGTTGGTCTAGTCACCACGAGCGCCATTTTTTGTTAGCTTTCTGTGAAACATATACTTTAAAATTCCAAAAACGTCTTGTCTTCGCGGATGTTAGAAAACATAATCATGAAAACATTTCTTCAAAAGGCCTTTCCAGACTTTACATGATTACGCTCACATAACCATAAACGGTGATGTCTGGACTTTAAAAGAGACAGTGACATCTGAGTGTGTTTCGGTTTTTCTTCTCCGAGGTAGTCAGATAGGAAATAACGGCGCCTTCTAGATTAAAAAATGTCATGTAAAATAGTTTGTGAAGACCTATTTACATAATAAAAAGATTTAATTTGATTAAATGATGAAGGTACTATGAAAATAAAATAAAATAAATGTAAAAATTGATTTGAAATGAAATGAAGGTAAAATCAAAAGATCTTTCTCAAAATTTTAATTGTTGAAATTATTTTACTTGTTTCATGCTGCGGATTTATAGATGGACAAGAGATACAAGGTGCTTAGTTTTTTTTTATTATTTATTCGAAGTCACTTAGGCTGACTCGTGCTTAGTTTTGTTTGAAAGTAATAAGTAGCAAGTAGATGCTAATAGCATAGCAAATGTTTTCTTGATCTGGTCTTGTGACGAGTCATTGAGCTTACGAGTAGTTAAGGCTGAGCTACACGATGACGGATGCATACGTGCCTTTAGATGAGACAGGTCACTTCAAGCTGCTATAGCTGCCTCCTCAAAAAAACATTAATATAATCCTGCATGGTTAAACTCACTTAATTATTTTTATATCATGACGCTAAACTCTAAAAAAGACAAGAACGGGGTTTGAACCCGCAACCTTTGACGTTCCGGGTCATCACTCTACCAACTGAGCTACCTTGTCTCGTTATTACCCATTGAAATTTTCAACCTTCTTTGTATTCGTCTTATGGAGACGCCTGGTGATATTTATCTAGCAATCATTTTCAGATCTAATTTCTTTGAAAAATAGTAATTAATATAGGCATTACATGGCCTCAACATGTATTAAAAAATATAATGATATATGATTTAAAAGAGACCTTGAAATCTGAGTTAATTTCGGCATTTATTCTCAGAGTCAGGAAACGCCGGCGACATCTAGTTCATAAAAATGACTTGTAAAAATCTGTAAAAGATCTCTTAGCAGATATAAAATTATTTGTCATTTAAATACATTAATGCATACTATACAAAAATATCAGAAAAAAAAGAAATATTTCAAAAAAATAAAAAGTATATTTTCTTATGAAATATTTGATTTATCAAAGATGGGTGACAACCTTGAATTACCTCGGCTATGTTTATCCAAGTTGGTCTTAAATAATTTATCGGTTTTAATAAACTCATTGAGATGCTGATAGGGCTTGTTAATACCTATCGTAAGCATAAGTATAATGCCAACATTGTATTTAAAAAGTGATCTTGGTTTATTTGTATGTATTTTATATGAAAATTACTAGCTTTAATTAAATCAAGGTTCAAGCCATTTAGACTTTCGATCGATCATTGATAAGATAGTATTAGAATCTGATATCGGATCTTGATAATTGGTAATTATAGTAATAAGATTAATTGATTATTTGCAATTAAAGATAAATCTTTGAAAAGCATTATCGCATGCTTAGCGAACTCTAAAGTTATTATATTAAATGGAAAAAAGAATACGGTCGTTTAAATACTCCAGGCGCTCTGACCACTAAGCCATCTAGACCTCTTCACCACCGTGAAACCTTCATCCATATTTTAACACGTCTTTTGGCGAAGTCATTGCTATCTATGCTATGATACAGGAGACCGAACCGACACGACTAATACAATGTTGTAAAGTACAAGACGTGCACACATGCCTGATGCGCTGCAAAACACATGCTTTTGAAGTAAGACCTATAACGGCACAAATTGGTAGACAAGACAATTCATATAAAAATAATAATGGTTAACTACGGTGCGATAGTTGTTTAAGTAGTCTGGACGAGAATCTAAACTCAAAGAATAAAAGAATACTCTCATTAAAACAAAAATATTCTCCATAAAAATATTGGTAAGGCAATAAAGTTCATTTTCAAACAACCTTTAATAATTTTAATTCTGGCGGGCTTTTAGTCCTCAACAAAGGAGACTAATTAATTATACCTACTTTATACAAAACTGAATGTAGTGAATATTATTAGAAAATATATTATAATTAATGAACAAGGATAACGCCCTTGATTTAACATTTTGTGATATTAAATTCCGTAATTTAATATCACAAAATGTTATATAGGTAATCATTTATGTATAATACTCAAAATGTATCTTAAATTGTTTTTATTCAGTACAATATTATTGATTTTAAGTAAATACATATCATTTGAAGACACTATCAAATACATTAAAAAAAAATAGGAGGCGCCGGCATTTCTTATCTGACTAACTCAGAGAAGAAATGCCGCTACAACAAACTCAGAGGTTGATTTGAATGTAACCACGGTATCGTCTGGGATGGCCTTTTTGAGGAAATATCCATAGCAGCTTTGAGGTAACCTGTCCTATCTGACGAAATGTATGCATCAGTCATCGTGTAGCTCAACTCAAAAAGGGAGCTGAACGACCCGTCACAAGACAACGATACCAGATCAGGAGAACATTTGCATAGGCCACATAAAAGATCTCAAAATCGCCAGTTAGTTAAAATGAAACCACTTTCGGACCATTGTCAGAAGTTTAGGCTGCCGACTACCCGCAACGTGCCTCATAGATCTTCGTAAAACAGCGAACACCATCGATTTATTGTGCTCTCCCTGAAACGTAACGTAGTATAACGTAGGTAGATGATTCAATCATATAAAAATATCATAATTAATCAAAACCAAGTAAAACTGAAATATAATAACTTTAGAGTTCGCTATGCATGCGTTAATGCTTTTTAAAGATTTATCTTTAATTGTTAAGGTAATTGCATCTTTACGACATTGTATTAACTGCAAAGTTAGTGGTGTCGATTCGGTCATCTGTATAGGGACTGAATAGCAATGACGTCGCGAAAAGACGTGTTAAAATATGGATGAAGAATTCGCAGTGGTGAGCAGAGGTCGAGATGGCTTAGTGGTCAGAGCGCCTGGAATATTTATCCGGGAGGCGCAGGTTCGAATCCTGCTCGCGACTGTATTCTTTTTCCATTTAATATAATAACTTTAGAGTTCGCTAAGCATGCTTTAATGCTTTTCAAAGATTTATCTTCAAGAGATTACTTTATGTATTTTATAAAATGGCCTTTTTTGGGTCGATGTTGAGAGTAATTGCCTCATTGGTCTAGTGATCGCAAAGAGGTGGATCGTGGACGTGAAGTTCTGGATTCGATTCTCGGGTTGAACAAAGTGTTAATGTGCTAATGTCCTAGTTATTGTGCAGTTTGTATCTTTTGGCATGTGTAAGTGGGTACGACCTCCATACGAAATAGTTTTAGATTGGAGGCTTTCGGTAATTTAACATTTTTTCTTGATTAATTTAATATTTCTATGCTTTGGTACATAGGGTCGTGCTAGCTAACATGTGCCCACGACATTTTATCTCAATAGATAAAATTATTTTATATTAATTCAATTTTTAGATTTGTATAGAATCTATAAATAATTTGATACAGACAGACGTGTTGCTGGGAAGTTTGTTGCACCGCTTCTTCTTCTCAGCTAACACACTAGGAAGCGGTGAAGGGTGGGTTTTTGAGGGGCAAATTTAAATAAAGAATTCTTGATTTTTCAAGATATGTCTTTGAAAAAGCATTAATGCATGCTTAGCGAACTCTAAAGTTACAATATTAAATGGAAAAAGAATACGGTCGCGAACAGGATTCGAACCTGCGCCTCCCGGATAGATACTCCAGGCGCTCTGACCAACTAAGCCATCTCGACCTCTGCTCACCACCGCGAATTCTTCTTCCATATTTTAACACGTCTTATGGCGACGTCATTGCAATCAATTCAGTACTTACAAGTGACCGAACCGACACGACTAACTTTGCAGTTAATACAATGTCGTAAAGAATGCAATTACCTTAATAATTCAAGATATGTCTTTGAAAAAGCATTAATGCATGCTTAGCGAACTCTAAAGTTACAATATTAAATGGAAAAAGAATACGGTCGCGAACAGGATTCGAACCTGCGCCTCCCGGATAGATACTCCAGGCGCTCTGAATTCTTGATTTTTTATTGGATTTTTCTGTTAGAAATTTCTCAGCATTAGCTCGTAGTTTGAAACTGTGCTTGTTTGATGGCAATAGGCTCATTACCACCACATGGGATTTAATAACTGTTAAAATTGGGTGTATAACGGTACTCCTCTGTCTAGCTCTTCGTGGAAAAAGGCGTGATGATGTATTACATAAATTAATATAATAAAATGATTATCTATCTTTTTACAATAGTTTGACTCGATCGATTACTTTTAAACCACAAACTCAATAGTTTTCAGTCAACTTCATTTCTGTCGTGATATTTAATAGATTTTGAAATAAAATTGGTATTATTTTATTAATTTACTTTTATTATTTATTGGAGATAAAAAAATAATATATTGTATATTAATAAAGGTAAAGAAACAAATAAAGTATAAAATAATAAATATATTCCAGCTTGAATCCGTTCAGGTTGATATCCTCGACAAATAATTAATAATAATGTAGGAATTAATCTACTTTCAAAAAATAAATTAAATATATCGTCTTGGTCGCCATTCAATCGAAAATAAGCTGCGTTAATATTTTGTAGCAAAACATTTTTTTTTTGTTACGTCAGACGAATGGTGCTTAGACTTTCGTATGTATTCGTGGAGAAGGCTCAGATTAATCAAGGCAGTTTTTGCTGGGATCGTTGTCTAGATAATACGTAGAGACAAAACTTCCTTTTTTTTGTTTTGATGAAATTAGTGGCTAAGTAACAGCCGCACAGTGGGCTTACTCTTGAAAATAATTCCGCTTGATTGACATTGGAAATATGTCAGTTCGTACTTTTAAATGCCAAAATATCAAAAAAATAATTATAGATTCGGGATAATATGAAGACAACATGCTTTAAAATTGAGACATCTGTAATGTAGGTAAATTTATTATAATATTACGCGTTGTTTTAAAGCGTCTATTTAATTTTTGAATTAGATTGGAATTGGTATTAGTTTCAAGAGTAACCCCTAACTGATCATTCAATCGAATTTAAAAGAGAGAAAATAAATTTATTGAAACCATAAATATAACTAAAGATCAAAAAATGTTGTAAAAGTATACAGTTTTAATTACATACGTAGCATCACGCCTGTATTCCCCGAGGGGATAGGCAGAGATGTCACAATTGTGCACCCACATTTCACCAATGTTTACTCAGTTCCATGTTATAGGTGGTGAGCATATTTCCATCAACCGGGCATTCCAAACTCCGGGGTGCTACTGAAAATTTTCTAAAAACCCAATATCACTGCCCGACCCGGGAATCGAAGCCAGGACCTCATGTTCAGCAGTCGCGTTCGGACCACTAGATCAACGAGGCAGTCTACGAGAAGATTGAACATTTTGACATTTGTTTTTTTCGATATCCTAATCAATCCTAATGCGTGTGGCCGATATAAGAAATGCCACCTTTTTGTATCTATCTGCGGGAGAGGTCCGATTAATCAACTTGCTCATTTGCGGGAACGTAAGAGCAAGTAAAATGGCGCTTCAGCGTAAGTGGACTGGAATAGGTCTGTACTTTGCCCTAATATGGACATTTACGATTTCGGTGAGTTAGGTAGCTATATATGATATGGTAGTTTTAGGGTTCTGTATTCATAAGGTATCCAACAGAACCGTATTCGGTACAAAGCTGACGCTGTCTGTATGTTTGTCACAGGACTGTTTCTTTTGGAATTTAGTAGTATATCTGTTAAATCTAAGAGGGAACCAAAACTACTTGCGTGAGTCCAAAGTGATGGAGTACTGAAAATCTTGTGATTTGAACGCTGAATTAGCAAGAGAAACGGTCATAAGAATGAATACAAGGCACCACTTTTCGCAATCATGTGTGTCATATACATTAATTATCACTTAGTTACTTAAAACGATAAAGAAAGACATTCTGAAGACACCAGCACACTTGAAAGATATTCTCGATAGTGTGTTGAGTCATGTCAGAGACCTGCGGTTAGCTTAAAGCTTGTTGACAGGTTGATCTTCACCCATCCTATAGGTTTTTTTTTTAAATTGTAGTATGATTATAACTGAAGATCTATTGTCAAACATAATCTCAATTGATATCATTAATAAAACACAAAAGTAAACCGGTACAACATGAAAAATACGAATCCGAAACATTAGCGTCGCAAAAAAATTCACATAAATAATATACGCCAACAATTTAATCCAAATCCCAAAAGCGTCATTTTAGCGTTGTTGCAGAGAGCACGGCCGTAATATATCAGTCTTAGAATAAAACCCGTTGCCAGCGGAAGGCCCATTAGGAACCTTTTTCATTAAAAAAGCGTCATAACGCTTGTCTGCAAGTAAGTGCTCTTTAAGAGTTTTAATTTCAAGAGTGAATATGCGTACGTGGCTGTGAAAGGAAGTGGGTTAAAAGGGATTGAGTGAGTTGAAAGCATTTTAAGGGAAAACAATATTAATAATAATGTTATTTTGAAAGCTGTCTTCTTCCATAATTGAATTATAACAGGCCTAAATATTGACATCACGCGTGTTCCTCGAAGGCGTAAGCAGAGTTGTAAACAGTTGTACATCCTCATTTCAAGTCCTATGCCATCTGCCGGGCACAATTTTAAACTCCGGTCTGCTGCAGAGATTTGCCTAACAAAAACATTGTAATAATGCGTTTTAAAGATTTATTTGTATTTATACCAGCGTTTTACAAATTCTTCTAAATCATATGACAAATAAAAAAGTTCGTGTATAAACCAAAATTGACAATACAACAAAACATATAAACAACTTCCTATATTTCCGATAGAAGTGAAAATAAACATCACAGGATCTCAGCGACGTTTTCAGTGCAAACACGTCTATTTATCTAGATCTTAGGTCCTATCTCTCTTGTTTGTCTGCCTACGTATGTTTGTTTAATCCAGGTTGAGATTCTTCGATGTTGGTCTAGGATTTGTTTGTTATACAGGAAATATTATATCTAGTTACATTTTTGGACGCCGCAAATTCGAGAAACTTTTGGGCATCCGATTGCGGATAAAAAATTACATGTATTAATGTGAATTTTTCAAATTGTATTGTTGTATCTGCCTAGTCTAAATAGACATAGGTGTCTACTTACTTTTCTTTATTATTAGATTATATTCTAGTATGGTGGTGAAACAGTGATGCAAAAATTTTCAAAACAATGGATTCTTTGGTACAAGTTCCGATTGAAGTACCCTAAACCCTGTGAGAGTCAAGATGAATCGTGTGTGTTGTTAGAACAGAGACCAAACTTGTTTGTTTTGTGAATAATTATGCTATTTAGGTATCGTACGGATTGTAGGCCGTATATGTTATTATAGCCCGGTTAGTGGAGTGTGATAGTAGGATAACATCAGAACCTGGCGCATGGATAGCATTTGGTGTTTCCTTTTTCTCGTACATGTGCTTTTTGATCATATATTTTTTTTATAACATTAGGTATTGTTGTTTGTAAAAGAACTTTCGTGAGACATATTCATATCAATTAGATAATGTTCACCGGTTACTACTCACGTGTATTTTTCGGGATTGCCCGACTAGTTTTGAACTCGAACGGAGCCACGTCAAACTGAACAGTTCAGAGCCGCGGGCTCAGCTCATGACTAAGGGCTCCGTTCGATCTCGAAACTGGAAGAACTCGAAAAGGAAATTAATTGTTAAATTAAATATTGAAAATATCAAAAATAATAATAAAATTATGTCATCATTGTTCGCTTGTTAGAAATGAAATGTAAATTAGTCCAATACATCATCATTGTCCTAAAATAGGCTTTGTTTATCAACTAGAATGGTGGAATATTACAAAATATTTGAACGTCATTGCTTTGTGACAAATTATAGTATAAAATGATGGTCTAAGTAATAAGCTATAACGGTGTATACCGGTTTGGTACACTAAACTGATACTAAGGGATTAGCTAAAAATAATTAATATGTTTATTCCGCTTTAAACACCAGTACTCTTGAAACTAATACCAATTCCAATATTAAACAACGCATAATTTCAAAATAAATTTACCTATATTACAGTTGCCTCAATTTCAAAGCATGATGTCTTCATAATATCCCGAATCTAATTAATTTAATTTTGTTGTTCGGAGAGGAAGTTCTCATACACTGGAAAGCTTAGACAATTTAATATGGTCACTCTTGAAGAACGCATGAAGGTCCAAGACCTGGTCTTCTTATACAAAATTATGAGTAATAGTATTAACTGCTCTGAAGTTCTTAGTAGAATCAAATTAAGTGTACCTAGCCGAAATCCCCGATATGCTATTAGGCCATTTAGTGTTCCCGCAAGGAATACCGTACAGGGTCAAAATTCTCCCATATATCGTATCTGTAAATTATTTAATGAATGCAGTGGATCTATAGACATACATCATCTTTCACTCTTCAAATTCCGCAAAAGTCTCACCTGTGCTAAATAATAACGACGGATTGATAATGTTTCCCTTTTATTTTGTGGGCATGTTAGTTATTGTATCTTAAAATAAAAAAATATATATACGTATGTACTCTATTGTTTGTGGTGTTTGCCTGTAATAGGTTATGCATTTATCTTTAAGTTTTAGCATGTCATCATTTATACTTGGAATTGTGTAATAACTGTTGGCAATCCGAATAAATAAAAAAAAAAAAAAAAAAAAAAAAAAAAAAAAAAAAAAAAAAAAAAAACTATAATTATTTTATAGACATTTTGGCATTTAAAAGTACGAACTGACATATTTCCAATGTCAATCGAGCCGAATTATTATCAAGAGTAAGCCCACTGGGGTGGGGTTTGGATAAATATTGATTTTTATACATTTATTTTACTTTTTATATATTTTTTATATATATTGCCATTCACCGCGGCAATGCTGCCAGCCTTTTGGGTACACTCCCAGTTCACAGCGATGTGGACGAATTTTTCGATGCCCTCCGCTAGTTTTAATTTAGTTTTAATTTTCATTGTATTAGTTTTAAATCTTTGCTATTTCTGTAATTTTTATATTGTTTATCTCAGAATTAATAAATTGCTTAAATAATGTATACTCTTGGTTACATCTTTGAAAAGCATTAAGCATGCTTAGCGAACTCTAAAGTTACAATATTAAATGGAAAAATAATACGGTCGCAAACAGGATTCGAACCTGCGCCTCCGGGATAAATACTCCAGGCGCTCTGACCACTAAGCCATCTCGACCTCTGCTCACCACCGCGAATTCTTCTGCCATATTTTTAACACGTCGTTTTGGCGACGTCATTGCTATATATTCAGTACCTATACAGGTGACCGAACCGACACGACTAACTGCAGTTAATACAATGTCGTAAAGAATGCAATTAACTTAATAATTCAAGATAAATCTTTGACAAGCATTAACGATTGCTTAGTGAACTCTAAAGTTACAATATTAAATGGAAAAAGAATACGGTCGCGAACAGGATACCTGCGCCTCCCGGATAAATACTCCAAGAGTATTAATCCGGGAGGCGCAGTTTCGAATCCTGTATACTTGAGATTTAATGTGTTGAGTGAAAAGATTCGATAATCTTAGTTTACGCCTAGGATGAGATTATTATTTGTTTGTTTATGTCTAAACTTTCTCATGTAATGTGTATGTAAAATTCTTATGAGAAATAAAGATATCTCATACCATAATAAATAATTTCAGAAATTCTCCGTTCAAACTACGCACAAAAGCAAATAAATCTTTGGCAATAAATTAATTAATTACATCATTATTTATATTTAACGTATAAATTTTATGTAGAAAAAATAGATAATTTTATCTACACTTTTGAAGTAAGAGAAGTAGGTTATTTTACTACACCTTTTAAGTAGAAAATTTAGGTAGTTTTAACAACATCTTTTAAGTAGAAAATGTAGGTATTTTTTTACCTAACATGTTATGTCTTGGACACCATGACGGTGCGGTGTCTCTCACAGCATAACACCATGATTGACGATGTAACGACGCTATTGAGGTTAAACGTTCAAAAATGCAACAGGAAGTGACAATATCTTTTAATATGATAAAAACTTAACATAAGATAGCATCACGCCTGTATTCCCTGAAGGGGTAGGCAGAGGTGTACACAATTGTACACCCAAATTTCACCAATGCTCTTATTAAGTCCCATGTAATAGGTGGTGAGCCTATTGCCATCTACCCGGTACGATTCCAAACTCCGGGGTGCTACTGAGAATTTACTGACAGAAAAGAGAAAGAAAGAAAATGTAGTAATATCTTAGGTTTGCGCGATCACTACACATTATAATAAAACAACTTTTAACCGGATTAATCGTGTGTATTATTGGTTTTTTGTTTTTTCTGACGTTTCGAACACTTTGCAGCGTTCGTGGTCGCAGGAGGACTAAGGTGTCAGGCGTCTCAACAGTTTATTTAAAATTATTTCAGTCTACCGTACATATAATTGATAAATTCATAAAATTATTTTTGTCTCTGATAAATGTTTAAAACTAAATCGCGACGGTATTTCCTAAGACTATCCCTGAGAAGAAATACCGAAACAAACTCAGGGGTCACAGTCGTTTTAAATTTAGAGATACAATTTTACAATTTTATCGAATTATAAACTAAAAGGTGTTCCGATGCACGCAGTAATCGCTCACAGTATCTTGATTTTTCTTGTGACTTGACTTTGTTTGGGACTTGATTATTTTCAGTACAGGGTTCCAAACAGGTGGTAATTGCCAACCATCTTCTCTATTGAAATTTGGGTGTTTTTTAATTTCAATAGCCTCGCGGAGCATTCTCGGTATATATCGGTTTTCTTTCGCGAGGATTTGGGGTTGGTCAAAACGTAGAAAATGGTTGGGTTTGTCTGTTGTATGTTCACAGACTGCAGATTTTGTTGAGCGTCTAGCGTACAAAGACCCAACCAATAAAATTCTAAAGAAAACATCAGAATTAATATCAAAATACTCCGACACCCTGGAATTGGACGTAAACATATTGATTCCATCTTGCGCGAAACCACCTAAACTGTACGGGTTGCCTAAAATACACAAGGAGAACGCTCCACTACGACCAATAGTGAGCCAGATTGACACACCAACCTACAAACTGGCACAACACCTAGCGAAGATACTCTCAAAACTTCGTGGACAAACTAACACATATGTGAAGGATTCTTATCATTTCATCAGCCAGATCAAAGACCTAAAACTGACTGAGGATGAAGTGATGGTTAGCTTTGACGTGCAGTCCTTAATTACCAACTTACCAGTTAAGGATTGTTTGGAAATTGTCAAGAAGCAGTTGAGTGACCATGACATGCCTCTAGCATATGCAGAGTTACTTGAGCACTGCCTTACCAGCGGCTACCTATTGTGGGACAATGAATTCTACCTGCAAGTTGACGGTGTGGCCATGGGTTCACCGGTCTCCCCGGTGGTTGCCGACATCTTCATGGAAGATTTTGAAAGGAGAGCCCTCCTGACGGCCCCGGCTATGCCGAAGATTTTCAAGAGGTATGTTGATGATACTTTCACCATCTTGCCTCACAATGGGGTCCCTGCATTTTTAGACCACCTAAATTCCATACATAATAAAATTCAATTCACTATGGAATTAGAGAAAACCAAGTCACTGGCCTTCCTTGACATATTACTTATCCATAATCCGGATCATTCTGTTAGTCACACTGTGTATAGAAAGCCCACCCACACAGAAAGATACTTGAACGGTGAATCTCACCACCATCCTTGTCAGTTAGCTACTGTCGCCAAATCTTTGTTACAGAGAGCACAAGGCATCTGCGACGCCGACCACCTGGCAGGGGAACTCAACCATGTGAAGCAAGTTCTCAAACATAATAACTTACGAGCTCCACATCCCCGTCGCAGAAGCCGCCCAAAGCCCACCACAGTTGATCGCAGACCTGCTGTCCTACCTTTCATCAAAGGGGTCACCGATAGAATTGGTCACATCTTGAAGCGTGCTTCTATCAAAACCTACTTCAAGCCACATAGAAAGATCAGCCAACTTCTCAGACCGGTGAAGTGCCACATTCCCTTACAAGATGCAGGGGTCTACAAGATTGATTGCGATTGTGGGCTATCATACATAGGGCAAACAAAGCGTAGCATTGGCACCAGGTTGAAAGAACACATAGCTGACGTCAAGAATAGACGCTCAACAAAATCTGCAGTCTGTGAACATACAACAGACAAACCCAACCATTTTCTACGTTTTGACCAACCCCAAATCCTCGCGAAAGAAAACCGATATATACCGAGAATGCTCCGCGAGGCTATTGAAATTAAAAAACACCCAAATTTCAATAGAGAAGATGGTTGGCAATTACCACCTGTTTGGAACCCTGTACTGAAAATAATCAAGTCCCAAACAAAGTCAAGTCACAAGAAAAATCAAGATACTGTGAGCGATTACTGCGTGCATCGGAACACCTTTTAGTTTATAATTCGATAAAATTGTAAAATTGTATCTCTAAATTTAAAACGACTGTGACCCCTGAGTTTGTTTCGGTATTTCTTCTCAGGGATAGTCTTAGGAAATACCGTCGCGATTTAGTTTTAAACATGTATCAGAGACAAAAATAATTTTATGAATTTATCAATTATATGTACGGTAGACTGAAATAATTTTAAATAAACTGTTGAGACGCCTGACACCTTAGTCCTCCTGCGACCACGAACGCTGCAAAGTGTTCGAAACGTCAGGAAAAACAAAAAACCAATAATACACGCGATTAATCCGGTTAAAAGTTGTTTTATTATAATGAAAGAAAATGTGTTTTATTACGTGATTGGAGACGCATACATAAACAACAAATGAAATTAAAAATATCCAGGGACCTTGTGTACTGTTTGCTGATGACATTTCCCTATTAGTTCCCTGTAAAAATAATAATAACATTAACTTGAATGAAACATTAAAAAACTTATTAGATAAAACGATAGACTGGATGACTGAACACAATCTAGAAATTAACTTTACTAAAACTAAATTAATGACATTTCACCCACCACAAAAATCACCACTCACTTTAAACTTTGAATATAAAAACACAAAAATAGAAATGGTTCAAGAGTTCACTCTGCTTGGCTTAAATATAGATACTCATGTCTACTGGAAATCTCACATACAGAAAATTAAAACTAAACTATCGAAATTCTCATATGCCCTCCGAGAAATAATAAAGACCACTAATTTACAAACCGCGCTTACAACATATTACGCTTATGCCTCCGCATGGCTAAATTATGGTGTCACCCTATGGGGAAACAGCACAGATGCACCCACCCTGTTTATTCTGCAAAAGAAATTGATAAGAATTTTAGTAAACATTGAAAATACTGAAACATGCAAGCCCCATTTCCAAAAGCTAAAAATACTAACCCTCCCCAGTATATACATCCTAGAAACTTGTAAATTTGTAAGAAAACATAAAGATTTTTACACAAAAAGAGAAGAAATACAAACTCGCTACGCTCTAAGACATAAAAATAGATTAAACCTACCTAGCTCAAAAATGAAAATGCATTCATCTAGTCCATATGTTATGTCTATAAAAATATATAATAAGCTACCTGAAGATATTAAAAGGGAAGACAAAGATAATACATTCATAAACAAATTAAAGAAATTATTACTCCAAAAAGGCTATTACCACATAAATGAATATTTAAATGATAAATTTTAAGGATCCTAACATAAAATTTATGATAATAATAAATAAAGATAATATAAATGCCTCGATAAGTATTATAAATTAAATGCCAACTTAATATAATAACATAATACAATATAATAAATAAGTAAATAAATATTGATATTGTATGACTACAATAATAAATAAACAGTACAAATATCACTATGTTATATCTATGTTACATATATATCTTTATCAATTATTACTTGCTTATCTAGATAGGTACCTACTTAAAATTATAGGTAGGTAAAAAATTTAAATATAATTAAGTAAGTACATAATTATAATTAAAAATAATAAATACATATATTAAAAACTATAGATACTTACAATAAATATTAAATTAAGAATAGCAAATAGGTATTCTACTACATATATAATAAATAATTTATTTATGTAGATATTTTAATAAATAAAAATAATTACTTACCAATGCTATAAGTACCTTCTTACAAATGTTCTTCCTCTCTCCTAATGTTTGCGTGCCCAACAGGGTCCACGATGTACTACATTATTTTACTTACCATCTTCAAACACCATTGTGGAAAGCAAATAAAAATTTTGAGTTTGAGTTTGAGTTTGAAAAAAATTACAAAAACTTTTGAGACTTAAGGGGGTAGTATGCGTCACAAACACGCAATACGGCCCTCGCTCAGCTTAATGCTGCGACCCTATGCCAGACAAAGCCCCAGCGCTGATTTTCAGCGATAGCCGAAAACTGACGTGATGACGTCACACCGGCGACATAAATAAATATAATAATATGTAAAAATTTATATGTGCACAGAGAGAACTGACTTTTAATACAATTTTTTTTTTTTTTTTTTTTAAACCCTAATAACACTTTCATGACCTGGGAATCGGACCCAAGACCTTTTGACTTTGATGGCCTAGAGGTCGCAAGCGCGGCTGCTGAGCGTGAGGTCTTGGGTTCGATTCCCAGGTTGGGCAAAGTGTTATTGAATTTTCTGTTAGGAAATTCTCAGTAGCAGCCCGGAATCAGGAAGAGTGTGGCACCCCCGTGCTTCGGAGAGCACGTAAAGCCGTCGGTCGTGCGCCTGATCTCTCTCCGGTCGTGTCGGATTTCCGTCCCATCGGAATATGAGAGTGAAGGAAGAGGGAGTGCACTTGTGTTTGCGCATACACTTGTGCACTATAATATCTCCTGCGTACTTGGCCAATCTAGAAAGAAAGAAAGAAAATGTATTTTATTACGTGATTGGAGACGCATACATATACACAACAAATAAAAAATATAAATACAAAAACTTTTGAGACATAAGGGGGTAGTATGCGTCACAAACACGCAATACGGCCCTCGCTCAGCTTAATGCTGCGACCCTATGCCAGACAAAGCCCCAGCGCTGATTTTCAGCGATAGCCGAATCTCAGTGGAGATAGGCCGCCGTGACCGAAATACGGTCGGAAGGAGTATAACTTCAATATTTTGTACATGTGTGAACTCAGTAAACTTACCAATTACAATATAGCTAAATATTTTTAATATTTTTTACTTTGTTTAGAAGATTACACTGTTCTCGCATTCCTTTTTCTAAATTGTATACACAAATACCGTAAGAAATATGAAGTTTAAAAGAGTAACCATGGAGTTTCTTGCCGGTTCTTCTCCATAGGAATCGACTATTTTCAAACCGTGCCACTAAATTCTGACGTTTTATAAGTGCCTTTTAATTTGGTTTATGTGAATTTTTTTTTAACTTTGATCGAGGCTTCATTTTTTTTTTTTTTTTGGTAGTGGCATCTCGCAGGTCAACCTAGGAGGTTGTCGGCTGCTTAACCGGGCTTTCCTGTGGATGCCCTAATAATAAACTATTATTAAGGCTTCCAGCCAGGGGCTTACGAATTAAACTAAATCTAAAGCGACCACGCTAAGGGCACCCCCTGCGGGGTACGAGCCTCGGCTTAGGGCGTCGCTTGAGGGAGGACAGCAAGGGACTGGCTGGATCGAACAAGGATTATCATAATTATTATTATCAGGGGAATTTAAAGCTACAGGCTCAGCGGCTACGCGGGCTGGCACGAGCAAGGGTCGGGGAGGTGATGCATTAGGTGCATTACGGGGAAGTCGCGACGGGCCTCGGCGGCGAGGCCTAAATGACGGCGGTCTGTGCTTGTGTACTGTGCTGGTGGCCCTACGGCTCTCTTGGAGCAGGGTTATAACGTCATCGGGGTACAATAGTGAATGCCTAGGACGGCGAATTCTACTTATCTGGGAGGGGGTGTATCGGGCGGCAGCCGCGATAAGAGGGTTGGGGTGCTTTTCAGCAGACTCGAAATAACGCTTGCAAATGCGTTTTATAAACTGTTGGATAGTGGGAATCTTGAGGTCGAGATGGAGGTTTTCGTTTCTAACGTAGAGGGGGGCTCCCGTGACCTTACGTAAGGCACGGTTTTGGAGGGTCTGCATCTTATGGAGGCGGTACGATTTCGCGTGTGGGAACACTACGCAGGCGTAGGTCATGATGGGGCGTATGCACGTGGTGTAAATGCGCAGTTTGCACTTAAGGGACAATCTGCTGCGTGCGTTCATGATAAAGTGAAGCCTACCCAGAGCGAAGGCGGCGCGCGAGCGCACCGTCCTTATGTGCTCACCGAAGGTCAAGTGTCTATCGAGGATGACTCCTAAGTACTTGGCTTGCTTCTCCCAAGGGATCGGCTTGCCGAACATGGTTATCGGTTTGGGGTCGGGGGGTCTGATCCTACGCTTTTTCGCGAAGAGTACGGCTTGACTCTTATCGGGGTTGACTTCTATTCTCCATTTCCTGAACCAAGCGCCTAGTACGTTGGCGGAAGTTTGGAGAGTGCTAGCTATGCGGTCGCGCACGATACCGGAGTAGAAAATGGCAGTGTCGTCTGCGAAGAGAGCTAACTTTGCCTGTCTATTTTTGGGGATGTCGCTAGTGAAAAGCGTGAACAGGAGGGGCGAGAGCACGGAGCCCTGGGGGACACCGGCGCGGATAGAGTGGGGGGCGGATAGTGCGCCCTCTATGCGATAGCGGAAAGTGCGATTCGAGAGAAAGTCCCGTAGGATGAGCACGAGACGGTCGGGCACGCCGAGTTGGTACAGCTTGTATAATAAGCCGTTGTGCCAGACTTTGTCGAAAGCCTTCGCTATGTCGAAAAAGAGCGCGCCTGTCATCGTGCCGCGCTGAAAACCGGCGCTTATGTGCTCGACGATGCGGTGGACCTGTTGTACGCACGAGTGTTGGGTACGAAAACCGAACTGTTCGTTGGGGATGAGGCTCTTCGCATCGGCAAGGTCCTTGAGTCGCTTATAAATAAGCTTCTCGTAGATTTTACAGAGTACGTTGAGGAGGCTGATCGGTCGGTAGCTGGTGGGTTCGTTCGCGGGTTTTCCCGGCTTAGGGATACCTATGACGGTGGCTTCTTTCCACGATTGAGGGAAGACGTTGTGACTCATGGCGCCATTGAAGATGGCGGTCATGAGTATAATGAAAGGGGCGGGGAGAAGTTTCATTACTTTATTAGTGATGCCGTCTATGCCGGGGGCTTTGCGGGGTTTGAGATTTTTAATGACCTCTTGCACCTCGTCGGGAGTGACGGGGGGCAGGGGGTCGTCGGGGTCTTAGGAGGCTCTGCGTTCTACTTCTGCGTCTACCTTGAGGAGGTGCGCTCGGTCGACCGGTTGGGTGCTAGGAGTGCATTGCGCTTCTAGACTGTCGGCCAGGCACTCGGCATTTTCGATGTCGTCGAAGGCTATGCCCTTATCGGAATCGAGGCTTCAATAAAGGGCATCGCTTAAATACCGCTTTGTTTTTTTTTTTAAATGTAATGTATTTAAATTTTGTCTCTTTCTTTCACAGGTGATATCAGCCATATCCGTCTTCTTCATCTGCATATCGGTGCTCTCCTTCTGCCTCAAGACACATCCTGACCTTCGGGTGTTCAGGCCTGGGACCATAGTGAGAGAAAACGGTTCAGAAGCCCTGGAGATGCCTTGGCATGACAATGGGAAGCCTCATGCAGCCTTCTTTTATATAGAACTGGTGTGCAACGTATGGTTCACCATAGAATTGCTCGTGAGATCAGTGGTGAGTATTCCATGGTTAATATTTAGATGGGTAAGGGTTGATTTGTTTGTTTTTTTTAGTTATTTATTGTTTATTTCGGTTTCGTGTCGCCCAGTAACTGGGTTGTGGAGGTCATATAAGCAGTAGCTCCATGTAAAACAGAAAGAACGATGAAAGAAAAGAAAGAAAGAAAAAAATATTTATTTCAGTCTCGTAACCAGGTAATACTAGACAAAGAGCAAATTATAAAAAACTCAACTTTACCGTGAGAGAACCATGCTTCGGTAAAAATGGGCCGGCTCGACTGGAGTGATACCACGGCCTCACAGAAAACCGGCGTGAAACAACGCTTGCGTTGTGTTTCGCCGAGTGAGTGAGGGTACCGGAGGCCCAAACCCTTTAAAAGGCCGGCAACGCACTCGCGACTTCTCTGGGATTGCGGGTATCCATGGGCAGCGGTAATTGTTTACCATCAGCGATCATTAGCTCGGTTGCCCCTATACCATAAAAAAGTGTATTACTTATTTATTGTTTATTAGTCAAGTGTAGTCTAGTAACTACTAACTAGTAAAGAGGCTTGAAAGTCTAATAACCAATCATACTATGAGATTTTGTGTTACCTAGTAACTGGGTTGTGGAGGTCAGCTAAGCATTAGCTCCGTGTAAAATACTGGTATTAAGCTGCATCCGATTTGACTGGAAACCGACCCCAATGTTATTGGGAAAAGGCTAGGCATATTGATTGTTTTTTTTTTTGTTTGTGGTTTGAAGTCACGCCTGCAGGGTTATTGCGTAATCCACGTTAAATAGCAATATAGTTTTCAGTTTAACTGTACAACACTATATATATTGCTTGCACGGTCGAACAGCTCCTGATGATACTCCGTGTTTTTTATAATATTTGAATACATGACTTTATGTACAAAATCAGTGGCTATTTGGGTTTTATTGTGCCAATAAAATTTTCGGTCACGGCGCCATTATCTCCACAGAGATTAGACAAGTAAACAGTTAATACTACAGTGCACAAGTTAGTGTATGCGCAAACACAGGTGCACATCCTCTTCCTTCACTCTCATAATCTGATGGGATGGCAATACGACACGACCGGAGAGAAATCAGGCGCAGGATTGACGGCTTTACGTGCTACCAAAGCACAGAGGTGTCACATCGCCAACTTCGTAACTCCGGACTGCTACTGAGAATTTCCTAATAGAAAAGCAATAACACTGCCTGGTCCGGGAATCGAACCCAGGACGTCACGCTCAGCAGCCGCGTTTGCAGCCACTAGATCAAGGAGGCAGTTATACAGCTAAGTAAAAAATAAAAAATAGTAAACATAACATACATAACATAGCATCACGCCTACATTCCTCGAGGAGGTAGGCAGATGTGTACACAATTGTACATCTAAATTTCACCAATGTTGTTATTATACTCAATGTAAAAAGGTGGTGAGCTTATTGTCATCAACCGGGCACATATCCAAACTCCGGGCTGCTATTGAGAATTTTCTAAAACCCAATGACACTTTGCCCGACCCGGGAATCGAACCCAGAACTTCATAGTCAGCAGTCGAGAGTTTCTCAAACTTATGGCCCCATGTACCCCTGTTAAAGTTCCCAGACAATGGCGAACCCCTTTAAAAAATAAAATAAGAAATTGTACTTTTCTGTGTACTGTAAGGTATTTTTTATTTTGATAAACGGTGGTGGCAAATATAGCGACAAAATAAAATAATAATATGATGGGTGGGCTTGTTTTTTGTCGCAAATCGAGTCGATTTTAGGAAAAATATTGATCAATTTTAATTTTGACTCAGTATAAAGTCGATTTCGGTATGATACTGTATGACCCTCGCACTCTACTTCTGTGCTTCAAGTGAGTCAAATGAGTGAAGCGAGCCACAACTACCACACCACATTTTCAGTCGCACGCGCGCCTCCATCATTACGTGTCGTACACGCTTGCTAACTTACCAGTCGCCATTACGTAAATCTTGTTGCGAACCCCCTACCAGCATATGGCGATACCCTAAGGATACCCTAGACCAACGACGCAGTTAATCAGGTTAATTAGCAACCATTAAATATGTTGGTTAAGGTCGTGTTTCGGTGTAACTTATAACAAATACAGCAAATATTCTGCAATATTAAATTACAATAACATGCATAGAATGAACCAGAAATACAATTCTGCATTAATAATGACGTAACATGTAAGTACAGTTTACAAACAAATGTGTCAGTTCAGTGAGTGACGAGACGAGCGCGCGGTACTATCTGATATTGTGTAATAGTTGTGGAAACATACGGCTGTTATTGTCGGTACGGGCACGCTAGTTTACCATGGTGATTTTTTGCATAATTCATTCAAGAAACATAGCATCACACCTGTTTTTCTAAGGGGTAGGCAGAGGTGTACACAGTTCTATACCCACATTTCAACATACATACATTACATACATAAACTCACGCCTTTCTCCTATGGGGGTAGGCAGAAACTACAGAACGCCACCTGCTACGATCCTTATACGTATATATGCCTTTTGCTTCATCCACGTTCATACATCTGGTCATACATGCGCGGCGGTTGCGAGTACTACGCACATTTCAACAATTTTGTTATTAAGTCCCATGTGGAGCTTATTGCTAACTACCGCATAATTCCTAACTACCGGCTCCTACTTAGAATTTCTTAACTGAAAACTCAATAACACTTTTCCCGACCCAGACGTCCAATCCGAGACCTCATGCTCAGCTTTCGCGAGCACTAGACCAACGAGGCAGTTCCAGAATTTTTTATATCTATATAATTATTAATCCTTTCTCTGTCCCATGTATTATGATACACGAGTGATACATAAATAAACGTCAGGATATATACATATACTATTGAAAAGTTTGAATTTAAATCATTATCATTGTGATAGACACAAGACATGACTAGACGTAATACTTAAGTTTGATTGCTGTGACGTCTATAGACGTCAATGTCTCTAGAAGTAATAAGTAAAACTTAAATACTGTCATGTAAAATTCACTGTCAATTTGTTTTGCTAGCGACAACAATATTTTGTTGTTTAGTTCGACTGTTAAGCTAGAATACTAGAATCTTTATGATTATGAAGTTTGATTCTAAAATCCAAACACGAGTTCTTCTTTCTTCTTTCTTCTAAGTTCTTGAATATGCTTCTCGTATAATGGTATATAAACACAGTTCTATCTACCAACATAAAAATGAAGAGGTTCTTAAGTCGATGGGTAGGTATATATTTTATGTTTACACAATAGTCATGATGACAGTATTAAAAAGCCAAAGAATAAATGGTTTTAGGGGTAAATATACGCACAAAGGATTCTAAAAAATAACCTAGTTTTACTAAAAACATTAAGAATATCTAATAAGATTTTCAATAAAATAAAAGTTTAAAATGCTGCAATCGGCCATGTTTACTGAAACGTCAATCACAGCGAATAACGTCACGCCTCAGTCAAATGTCAATCATCGCCGTACATTATGGCTTCAACTTATGTCAAATATGCTGAGGCATGACGTCAAAACGGCGCCATGACACCCAGCAGCATTTACGCGGTTAAATCAAATTAGATAGATTAAAATGTGTTTTTCGGATATATCAGACGTGTACCTACATTATAAAATGATATTTCAGAATCTGTAATCATGCCTATTGAACGCGTCAGACGAGCACACAAAATATTCCCGTATATTTTTAAGCACTCTAAATTGACAGTGTTGGACACATAACGCTATTAAATTTTGAATTTTGATGTGTGTTGTTTTAGAGCAGAATATATTCTACATTTTAATAATGTTTTAGTAAATTGTGAAGGGCGTCACACTTATTTTGGTGAAGTAAGAACCAGGTAATAAGGTAGTGTCATATTGTATTGAAATCCCAGTGCCTCTTGGATAAAAACGAAGCTTGCGTAGTCTTTTTATTGTTTATTATAATGTGTACAAATTACGCAAGTTATTCAAGCATCGTATAACGAAACACGATTGATAATCCTGTTAATATTGTAAATGTGAAAGATTTAATGTTTGAATGTGTGTGTATGTTTTTCAATTGATCACGCATAAACCACAGATAAACACAAAAACACAAAACTTTTAGGATCTATAATATGTTATTTGTCGCGAGAAAATAGATGCAGTCTACACTAATATTATAAAGAGAAAAGACTTTTAAATCTTTTGTAATTTTTTTGGTTTGTTATGAATAAACTCAAAAACCGCTCCGAATTAAACAATTCTTTAACAAGCAAAAAAAGAATGTTATAAAGTCAATTCTTTGGTAGACTAAAGGGTAGACTAAAGGTGGAAATCTTATTTTTTTTCATATGGTTGAGGAACAACCTAGTGTCAGACTATTACTATTCATATTTATAGAAATACTAGCTGTGCCCCGCAAACGTTGTTCTGCCATATAAATTTTCTGTGTAGGGCCACCCTTATTACCTAGGGGTATCAAAAATAGCCTACAACCTATTCTCAGACCCACCAAATATACACAAAAAAATTCATAAACATCGGTGAAGCCGTTTCGGAGGAGTTCGATAGCAAATACTTTGACACGAGATTTTATATATTAGATTTATATTATGTTCCCGCAAGAATACAATGTTTAGTTAAGAATTAGATGAATAGCCAAGCTTAGTATCTTTACTGTTCTTTCTTGAATAATGGTGTTAAGTATACCTACATACATGGGAAACCTTCTTGGATTTTAGCCAACAAGAAGTCAGACCATAATAATTTGTCTTTTACTTAGAAACTTTGTTGTAGATTATCTTCGCTAGGTAACTGAAAACAAAACGTAAGTTTAGGTAAACGGATATATTTTTTGTAGACAGAATAATACGTTCGTGAGCAGGATTCGAACTTACGCCTCCCGGGTAAATACTCCAGGACCCCTAACCAGTAAGCCATCTCGACGTATGCTCTATAGCTCGAATTCTTCTTCCACGTAGTCAATACGTCTTTTAATAAAGACATTGCTATTCTGTTTAAAAAAAAAGCGAAAATTTGTGGGGTTGGATGGATGTTTGTTAATCTATTACGTAATAACTACTAAACAAATTTATATGAAATTTGGCACACAGATAGTTTATAGTCCGAATTAACATCGGCTGGACACGATTCTGTAGTCCACGCAGACAAAGTCACGGGAGAGAAGAATCAGAAGCGAGTAATATAAAGTTAAGGAAGAATTATATCAAAACTAGCTGACCCGGCAAACGTTGTTTTGCCATATAAATAAAAAAAATTGGGGTGGACTACCCCTAACATTTAGGGGGATGAAAAATAGATGTTGGCCGATTCTCATAGATACCGGATAAGCACAAAGAATTTCATCAAAATCGGTCAAGCCGTTTCGGAGGAGTATGGCAACGAAAACTGTGACACGAGAATTTTATATATTAGATAATGATTATCTTAGTGAATTTGTCACATCACATAGCATCACTTTTGTGTTACCCGAAGGAGTAGGCATAGCACAGTGTTCGCCCACATTTCAATTTAAAATGTTTTTGGATGCTGTTATTAAATCCCACGTAATAGGTGGTGAACCTATTGATAGGTATTTATCGGGCACAGTTCCAAACTCCAGGCTGCTGATGAGATTTTCTTAACAGTAAAACCTAATAACACTGCCCGAACCGGGAATCAAACCATAGACTCAGGGTCAACAGCCGCTAGCGAGCACTAGACCCACGCAGTTCCCACTTAGTCAAACTATAGTTTACTAATTAACTAATTAATCCACAAAAGAGAATAAAACCTTAATACACTTATCTTTCATTACGAAAATCTTAATCTGACACTAAGAAATTCTTTATACCCAGTTTTAATTACTGTCTTCCTTCAAAGTTTTTAATTTATCTGGCAGTGTGCCAAATGCTGCAACTTTTGCTGCGGACTGTACGCAGAATTAAAATGAATGTATTGTGTATTTCAAGTGGCGGTTTTCAGTTGAAAAAGTTTTGTACAAATGAATTTTAAGTGTAAGAGTAATATGTCTCTATCTAGCAGTTTTGGGATACACAGCGCAATGGTAATTGATTTACATAACAGATCTGTGGGCTTACCCTTGAAAATAATTCCGCTCGATTGACATTGGAAATATGTCAGTTCGTACTTTTAAATGCCAAAATGTCTAAAAAATTATTATAGATTCGGGATAATATGAATATAAAATGCTTTAAAATTGAGGCAAATACTGTACTACATTACTGTAGGTAAATTTATTTTAAAATTATGCGATATTTTAAGGCTTCTAGTTAATATTGGAATTGGATTGGAACTGGTATTAGTTTCAAGAGTTACCCCACTGTTTAATAAACATCTGACTCTGAAATCCATCTGCAACATGTATATGGAAGGTACAAAAGTCGAAACCGAAATATTTTAAAGATGAACTCTGCCAATAAAATTCAATAACTATGCTTAAAAACGAGGATCCTCAAACAAAAGATATGTTGATCTCCAATACAATAATTATACTACAAGTAAGCTTTTGTATTGGAAGTAATTCTGTTTATTAATTATTGTTCACCGGTTACTACTCACGTACATTCTTCGGGTTTGCCCGACTTTCGAACGGAGCCCTTAGTCATGAGCTGAGTCCGCGGCTATGTCGCGAGTCAGACTGGCAAATCCGAAGAATACACGCGAGTAGTAACCGGTAAACAATAATTAATATGAATATGCCTCACGAAAGTTATTATACAAATTTCTTATTGTTTGATTTTGCCGTTAGTTAGGACAGGTCAACTCGAAACTGTAAAGGCTCTTCTTTCTTCATAAGGCCATTCCAGATACCCAACATGGTTGCGCTCTCATAAGCTTATACACGGATGTCTTGACTTAAAAAGAGACGTTAGTCTCTGAGCTTGTTTCGGCATTTCCTCTCAGAGGTAGTCAGATAGGAAATGCCAGTACCTTCTGGTTCATAAAGACGTGTAAAGAGTTTGAAAGTCCTATTTACAGAATAAACAATTTCAATTTCAGATATCTCCTTACCCTAAATTTAAACCCAGTGAAGCAATCCACAACCCCATCGTGGCCAAAGTCATCTCCGCAAAACTGCCTGTGCACTTTCAAAGAGTAACAATTCAGAATTGAACACGGGGTGCAATTAAAAATTAATTATATCCAAAGTGGGTTGTAATTGTAGCCGGCTCCACGCCACAAAGGCTGGGAGCAAGCCTTTTTGTTCCTACCCGCAATTTGTTAAGAGGTTTCTGCTAGAAATTAATGATTCACCCGCCCAAGTTACCAGTCTACGTGGTATCTGCGGAAGTTGTTGTATGTTTGACATTGAAAAATGTTTTGATTTTAAGGTGGAAATTGAGAAAGCGTTCCTTAAATAATTTTTTGAGAAGAAAAATACGTTTCTGAGCAGATTCCAGATGCTCTGACAACTAAGCCATTACGACCTCTGCTCACCATTATGTAAAGGGACTGAATGGATAGCGATGACGTCACAAAATATATATTAAAATATGGAAGAAGAATTCGAAATATGAAATCTGAATTTTAGTAAGTCTTGTATTTTTTTATCTATTTTATTTTCTGCTATTGTAAAAACTGTAAGTTCGGCCACGAGACTGAAATAAATGCTTTCTTTGTGTCTTTCTTTAAATAGTGAGCAAAGATTGGGATGACTTAGCAGAGCGCTTTAGTATTTATCCGGAAAGCGCAAGTTCAAATCCAAACCTTCCAAATCAATAATTTCTGTTTAGACAGGCTCGTGTATAAGTAACAGCTGCATGTACCAACTGATCAAGGTTCAGCTGCGCTTGCCCTGGCTTATGGACGGGTGACCACTATTTTATATTGAGATCCTCCATGCCTCAGACAGTACGATAAATCTGCGGTCCTTGTAAAACCAATATCTAAAACGTTACGAGCAGTCCTTACAGCATTACGACTTTTATGCTGTTATTAAATCCCTTGTAAAAAGTGCTGAGCCTATTGCCATCTACCGGGCGCAATTCCAAACTCCGGGCTGCTACTGAGAATTTTCTAACAGAAAACCTCAATTAGATTTTTTCCGACTCGAGCATCGAGCCCGAGACCTCATACTCAGCAGTCATGCTTCGGACCACTAGACCAACGAGACTATATTACGTAACCAAAACAGGTAAGTCTATTTGAAGATCAAAAGGCCCACGGGAATCGAATTTCTCATCTACGTCAAAACGCCTTGTACCTGCCCGATTTAAATTAGAGAATTAATCAATCTGTCTGTCCGTCACAAATATCATTTACAATAAACTCGCCTGCTCTAGAAATTTGAAACCGATATTTTAATGTAAAATATGAAAACTTGTTTAATAAATCAGTCTTGGAAAAATAATTACCTGCCTACTTTTAAATTCTTATGTTTTTGTTACAATTTTTATATATTTATGTTATTTGTACTTTTTACGTGATACGCTTGTAAAATATCCTTTTTTATGAAATAACCTGGTGAACGACTTAGTGGAGTGTGATAGAAGGATAACATCAGAACCTGGCGCATGGATAACGTTTGGTGTGAAATAGGCGGTGGCGGTTACTACCAACAACAGCATTCCCAAAGAGATCATTGTTGACTGCCTCATTGGTGGCAAGCGCGGCTGCTCAGCGTGAGGTCCTGGGTTCGATTCCCAGGCCGGGCAAACCGTTATTGGGTTTATTCTATTAGGAAATTATCAGTAACAGCCCTGATATACTCCCAACCGTATTTCGGTCACGGCAGCTTATCTCCGTGGAGATTAGCAAAGTAAACAGGAAATAATATAATGCACAAGTGTGCGCGCAAACACAGGTGCACTCCCTCTTCCTTTACTCACATAATCCGATGGGACGGCAATCCGTCACGACCGGAGAGAGATCAGGCGCAGAACCGACGGTATTACGTTGCGCTCCGAAGCACGGGGGTGTCACACCACCAACTTCCTAACTCCGGGCTTACTGTTACTGAGAATTTCATAAAAGAAAATCCCAATAACACTTTGCCCGACCTGGAAATCGAACCCAGGACTTCACGCTCAGCAGCCGCGCTTGCGACCACTAGACCAACGAATCACTCGATCTTAATTTATGTAAGAACCAATTGCAGAATTTTGGTGTTCATGTTGTTCTTAGCATATCAATTACAATTGAAACAGTTTTTTTTATTCTTCTCGTATTGGTGAACAACCTAGTGTCATACTTTAAACCACTCATAATCTTCTCACATGACTTTACATACCGTCGAGAACATCTCTCAGGTGTGTTGGGTTCCTCACGATGTTTTCCTAATATTTAATAATAGTTATCTTTAATTTTGCTATAAGAATGGTTTGGGACCACATACGCCAACAACAGACTACATGGGATCTTGTGAAGATGTAGACACTTTAGCAACAACTGTTGGTACGGAATACTCTACCATCTTGTCAGCCATTGCAGCCAGAGTATCTAATGACGACTCGGTGTTGACCGACAGTACGACACGCATTTGTGTAGAGCCACTCGATCTTCAATCCTTCATCCGTGATCATACCGCTACCAAATTCTCGCATTTTTCTTAACAATTGTGTAGGCTTCTGGTCACCCAACTCAAGCCCATAGATAAGCTTCTGAAAGTTCTTGACGTCGGATTTGTCATACACGGTAAGGAGACGATTTTTGACAGCACTGTATTTATCTGTAGGCGGTGGATTGTATAAAAGTCGGTAATATGCTGAAGATTGACCTTCTATGATTAAAGACACACATTTAAATTTGTCGTAAGGCAGAGGTGATTTTGTAAATACATGTATATTATAATTAATCGTGTTTAAAGTTACAATATTAAATGGAAAAAGAATACGGTCGCGAACAGGATTCGAACCTACGCCTCCCGGATAAATAGTCCAGGCGCTCTGACCACTAAGCCATCTCGACCTCTGCTTATTAAAATATGGAAGAAGAATTCGCGGTGGTGACCAGAGATCGAGATGGCTTAGTGGTCAGAGCGCCTGGAGTATTTATCCGGGAGGCGCAGGTTAGAATCCTGTTCGCGACCGTATTCTTAATCGTGTTTAATTCTTCAAAACCAATATCTGAATCCCACAATGGCATTGTTAGTCCACGAAGGTATCAGGGCAAGTAGGACATGATGTTAATTATCCCATTGTTTGCGGAACAGCACCACATTTACACCCCAGGCTGGAGTTGCATATATTCACATGAGTCCGAAGTCTACTTTAAAATATAACGAAGGCAATGCATGTCCTGGTATGGGGCGATTTTCCGAAGATCATTTACTTAGTGTAGTGTTAAAAGGAGGAAAGATTTGTTAGTTTTTAATCCATAAACTCTGAAACTACTGAACCGATTTAAATAATTCTTTCATAATTAGAAAGCTGTTTTATGCAGATGTAATATAGGTTATATTATATTTATAGTGTACTTGCTGGTGTCCGCGATTTCATCTGCGCGACTAAAGGTAGCCGATGTCCTTCCCCAAGATACAGACTTACTTTCGCTTATATAATATTAGTATAACTAGTGTTAAATAAAAAAGGCCCTATTAAAAATGAAATTATTATTTCAATATCCCGATACAAATCAAAACCGCAATTAAATAAAGTTCAAATCAAAAACAATAAACAAAAAATATCCAAGCCAACTAAAACATTTCTTTAACAACTGAAGTTTGAAACAAAATAATAACATTGTTTGTGGAGGGAGTCTCGTTAGTGAAGTTCATTTGCAGTGTTATAGACTCTGGGGTCTAAATAAACAAGGCCACGGGAAACGTAGATGGACAGCGGATTGAGAAGTTTCGAGAGGGACCCAAAAAATAGGGTCGCCATTTTTTCGAGATTTCGTTCAAAATGCTTCGTAATTTTAACGTTCGTGTTGTTTATTAAAAATAAAAATAAAAAAAATATTTGTCAAAGAACATACAGAAAATTGACATACATTTTAACGTGACATTATAGATTTGTTACAAAATTTCTGTACAATAAATAGTGCTCTACCTCTTAAGCTAGGGTAAACCTGTATTTTAAGAGGTAGGTAGTAGTGGTCTAGGTTTACAATGATTAGCAAAATTTTTCTCAAGTGGACTGTGTGTGTCATTCTGCTGTATGGTATACAAGGTTAAGAATTTAATGTGTGAATTGAGTGTGGTGTGTTTGTGTGGGTGTGTTTATGTATGTGTGTGTGTGTGCGTGTGTGTGTGTTAGCGTATGTAGTATGTAACGTATGTGTATGCATTACACAAGATATGTAAGTAAAGACTCCGTGTAAAAGTAATCCTTAAGGAGCAGCCACTCTGTTAGCTTAGACTTTAGTGCATGCGCGTTGAGATTCAAAATATTCAGTTTTTTGTTAATATTTTTGTAGATATGCATACTAAGTATGTAATATTGGTGTTTTGCGAAGGAACTCTTGTGTTTGACACTCGGTGGAAGGTACGTGCGTTTATTTGAAGTTGGAGGTGGAAGGTCCGCGTGCCTTCTAAGAATGGATTTAAGTACATAAAGCTGACGAACCGTTAGTACTTTACAATCAGAAAACAGTTCAGCTGTTGGATACCTGAAGAGTTTTTTCGTCATGATTTTAAGCACAGCCCTCTGTGCCCTCTCCACCCTCCTGTTTACAAAGTTTAAATTGATTGCAGAGAAAGTTACTTAGTTTTCTTTTGTTTTTTTTTTTGATAGTATATACTGTCTTAGGGGTAAGAGAGCGCAACATACACAGAAATAACGATTATCTGGTGGTAATAAAATTAGGCAGGTAAAAATATATACACTCAAGTATATATACCTCTTCTAAACCTCTTCTATTTTTTCGTCTATCAAAAATATTTCTGAATTATGTAGGTTAATCGTTCGAAAACATACATATTTAGCATATTGAATGAACGTGTAAAAAAAATCTGTTGGGAACGCACGCACTCGCGCACGCAAGCGCGCACTCACGCACGCCCCCACGCACTGAAGCACGCACCCACGCACGCACGCACGCACGCACACACACCTCTGGTACGTAAATTACAATATTTTTCTTAAATGATGTAGGAAAAAAGCTATGAAGCTATGCTAAGCCCGCATTGTGAAATATTTCCACACAATATTAAATGGAAAAAGAATACGGTCGCGAACAGGATTCGAACCTGCGCCTCCCGGATAGATACTCCAGGCGCTCTGACCAACTAAGCCATCTCGACCTCTGCTCACCACCGCGAATTCTTCTTCCATATTTTAACACGTCTTATGGCGACGTCATTGCAATCAATTCAGTACTTACAAGTGACCGAACCGACACGACTAACTTTGCAGTTAATACAATGTCGTAAAGAATGCAATTACCTTAATAATTCAAGATATGTCTTGGAAAAAGCATTAACGCATGCTTAGCGAACTCTAAAGTTACAATATTAAATGGAAAAAGAATACGGTCGCGAACAGGATTCGAACCTGCGCCTCCCGGATAGATACTCCAGGCGCTCTGACCAACTAAGCCATCTCGACCTCTGCTCACCACCGCGAATTCTTCTTCCATATTTTAACACGTCTTATGGCGACGTCATTGCAATCAATTCAGTACTTACAAGTGACCGAACCGACACGACTAACTTTGCAGTTAATACAATGTCGTAAAGAATGCAATTACCTTAATAATTCAAGATATGTCTTGGAAAAAGCATTAACGCATGCTTAGCGAACTCTAAAGTTACAATATTAAATGGAAAAAGAATACGGTCGCGAACAGGATTCGAACCTGCGCCTCCCGGATAGATACTCCAGGCGCTCTGACCAACTAAGCCATCTCGACCTCTGCTCACCACCGCGAATTCTTCTTCCATATTTTAACACGTCTTATGGCGACGTCATTGCAATCAATTCAGTACTTACAAGTGACCGAACCGACACGACTAACTTTGCAGTTAATACAATGTCGTAAAGAATGCAATTACCTTAATAATTCAAGATATGTCTTGGAAAAAGCATTAACGCATGCTTAGCGAACTCTAAAGTTACAATATTAAATGGAAAAAGAATACGGTCGCGAACAGGATTCGAACCTGCGCCTCCCGGATAGATACTCCAGGCGCTCTGACCAACTAAGCCATCTCGACCTCTGCTCACCACCGCGAATTCTTCTTCCATATTTTAACACGTCTTATGGCGACGTCATTGCAATCAATTCAGTACTTACAAGTGACCGAACCGACACGACTAACCTTGCAGTTAATACAATGTCGTAAAGAATGCAATTACCTTAATAATTCAAGATATGTCTTGGAAAAAGCATTAACGCATGCTTAGCGAACTCTAAAGTTACAATATTAAATGGAAAAAGAATACGGTCGCGAACAGGATTCGAACCTGCGCCTCCCGGATAGATACTCCAGGCGCTCTGACCAACTAAGCCATCTCGACCTCTGCTCACCACCGCGAATTCTTCTTCCATATTTTAACACGTCTTATGGCGACGTCATTGCAATCAATTCAGTACTTACAAGTGACCGAACCGACACGACTAACTTTGCAGTTAATACAATGTCGTAAAGAATGCAATTACCTTAATAATTCAAGATATGTCTTGGAAAAAGCATTAACGCATGCTTAGCGAACTCTAAAGTTACAATATTAAATGGAAAAAGAATACGGTCGCGAACAGGATTCGAACCTGCGCCTCCCGGATAGATACTCCAGGCGCTCTGACCAACTAAGCCATCTCGACCTCTGCTCACCACCGCGAATTCTTCTTCCATATTTTCGTTATTTTCTTCTTCCATAGGTTCGAATCCTGTTCGCGACCGTATTCTTTTTCCATTTAATATTGTAACTTTAGAGTTCGCTAAGCATGCGTTAATGCTTTTTCCAAGACATATCTTGAATTATTAAGGTAATTGCATTCTTTACGACATTGTATTAACTGCAAAGTTAGTCGTGTCGGTTCGGTCACTTGTAAGTACTGAATTGATTGCAATGACGTCGCCATAAGACGTGTTAAAATATGGAAGAAGAATTCGCGGTGGTGAGCAGAGGTCGAGATGGCTTAGTTGGTCAGAGCGCCTGGAGTATCTATCCGGGAGGCGCAGGTTCGAATCCTGTTCGCGACCGTATTCTTTTTCCATTTAATATTGTAACTTTAGAGTTCGCTAAGCATGCGTTAATGCTTTTTCCAAGACATATCTTGAATTATTAAGGTAATTGCATTCTTTACGACATTGTATTAACTGCAAAGTTAGTCGTGTCGGTTCGGTCACTTGTAAGTACTGAATTGATTGCAATGATGTCGCCATAAGACGTGTTAAAATATGGAAGAAGAATTCGCGGTGGTGAGCAGAGGTCGAGATGGCTTAGTTGGTCAGAGCGCCTGGAGTATCTATCCGGGAGGCGCAGGTTCGAATCCTGTTCGCGACCGTATTCTTTTTCCATTTAATATTGTAACTTTAGAGTTCGCTAAGCATGCGTTAATGCTTTTTCCAAGACATATCTTGAATTATTAAGGTAATTGCATTCTTTACGACATTGTATTAACTGCAAAGTTAGTCGTGTCGGTTCGGTCACTTGTAAGTACTGAATTGATTGCAATGACGTCGCCATAAGACGTGTTAAAATATGGAAGAAGAATTCGCGGTGGTGAGCAGAGGTCGAGATGGCTTAGTTGGTCAGAGCGCCTGGAGTATCTATCCGGGAGGCGCAGGTTCGAATCCTGTTCGCGACCGTATTCTTTTTCCATTTAATATTGTAACTTTAGAGTTCGCTAAGCATGCGTTAATGCTTTTTCCAAGACATATCTTGAATTATTAAGGTAATTGCATTCTTTACGACATTGTATTAACTGCAAAGTTAGTCGTGTCGGTTCGGTCACTTGTAAGTACTGAATTGATTGCAATGACGTCGCCATAAGACGTGTTAAAATATGGAAGAAGAATTCGCGGTGGTGAGCAGAGGTCGAGATGGCTTAGTTGGTCAGAGCGCCTGGAGTATCTATCCGGGAGGCGCAGGTTCGAATCCTGTTCGCGACCGTATTCTTTTTCCATTTAATATTGTAACTTTAGAGTTCGCTAAGCATGCGTTAATGCTTTTTCCAAGACATATCTTGAAGTATTTCCACACAGATTCCACCCTAATTATAATAATAATAATAATAATTGACTGTAGTCCTAACCAATATATTGTATAATCTCGTTAAGAGGTGGGACCTGGTGTCCTAAGATACAGGCTTCGGCTTAGCTTAGGCACCAGTCTCCCACAAATTATTATGTCATAAATTTATCACTTTATAATTTTTGGAAGAAAATGAATGCATTTTTTTTTTTTTTTTTTTATATATATATAGATATAGAGGCTACTTATCTTTCATTATCAAAATGACCCCAACCCACTAGGACTACATACGTATCGTGTAAGAGTTTACAAATACAAACATCACATACGAAACAACCACATCGTCATCGAACCCGTGATACGTGGCGCAGCAGCTGATCTCCCAACCACCGTACTAACCGCACCATTAACCACACAAACATTAACAGACCCATAGCTATACACAGCCCATTCCATACCATTTCTCGCAAAATACGGACACAACACTCCACCAAACAACTTATTACAACATTAGAATCCTTTCAGGAACACATCAAGGATTCGGCGTCAGATTATATCTTAGTTGTAGATAGTTGTTTGAGTTGAACTTCGGACAACTTCCTCGCGGGTATCTTGCTAACTGTCTGATTCCTGCGAACTCAAACTTAGTCTCAAATGTTTCGTTATCAGTCCAAGGGGTTTGTGGTACAAACAATTCACTTTGAATGGTAATATTTTTCAAATTTGACCATAATACACAAATATGGCGCAGTTCTTTTGCATTTTTCCTTAAAGTATTGGGTAAAATAAATTGTTAAAGTATTGGGTATAGACGAGGCTTCGACCAGCGACACTTGTCGATTTGTGGCAAAAACAATAATATGACCATTAAATGGTCTTAATATTCATTTTTTTTTAATAAATGCCAAGGGTTGTAAGGTAAACATAAAAGATATTTATTCGCCAATTAATATCTTAGTTGTAGATAGTTCTTAGAGTTGAACTTCGGACAACTTCCTCGGGGGTATCTTGCTAACTGTCTGATTCCTGCGAACTCAAACTTAGTCTCAAATGTTTCGTTATCAGTTCAAGGGGTTTGTGGTACAAACAATTCACTTTGAATGGCAATATTTTTCAAATTTGACCATAATATACGTTTTTTAGTACAAAAAAAAATATGGCGTAGTTCTTTTGCAGATTTCCTTATAGATCCGTATGGCTCAGATAACTCAATTTTACTTTTTTTAAATACATTGTTAAAGTATTGGGTATATATGAGGCTTCGACCGGCGACACTTGTCGATTTGTGGCAAAAACAATAATATGATCATTAAATGGTCTTAACATACATCAAATTTTAAGAAATACCAAGGAATCGACATTAAACTGTAATATCTTAGATATATTAGATAGTTGTTTGAGTTGAACTTCGGACAACTTCCTCGCGGGTATTTTGCTAACTGTCTGATTCCTGCGAACTCAAACTTAGTCTCAAATAAAGATAAATCTTTGAAAAGCATTAACGCATGCTTAGCGAACTCTAAAGTTATTATATTGAATGAAAAAAGAATACGGTCGTGAGCAGGATTCGAACCTGCGCCTCCCGGATAAATACCCCAGGTCCAGTCAAGATGGCTTAGTGGTTAGAGCGTCTGGAGTATTTATTCGGGAGGCGCACGTTCCAATCCTGCTCACGACCGTATTCTTTTTTTGTTTAATATGATAACTTTAGACTCAAATATTTCGTTATTATTTCAAAGGGTTTTGGTTTGAAAAATAGAGAGTTTACTGTTTCTCGGATGGTTCACAATTAACTTCCAATGGTTATATCTTTCATTTTGCCAAATTGACAATATATACGCTTTTTTTGTACAAACAAATCGCGGTCGTGAGCAGGATTCGAACCTGCGCCTCCCGGATAAATACTCCAGGCGCTCTGACCACTAAGCCATCTCGACCTCTGCTCACCAACGTGAATTCTTTCTTCATCCATATTTTACAACGTCTTTTGGCGAAGTCATTGCTATCTATTCAGACCCTATACAGGTGACCGAACCGATATGACTAACTTTGCAGTTAATAAAATGACGTAAAGAATGCAATTACCTTAACAATTCAAAGATTTATCTTGAAATGGCGCAATATTTTAACATTTTGACGACCCGTGTGGTTTAGATAATATTTTTTTATATTTTAAGATTACATTGATAAATATGGTAATATAGATGAGGCTTCGACCCGCGACACTTGCCAAAGAGTATCAAAAAATTATATGACCAGTAATATTTGAAGCACACATCAAGGAATCAGCGTCAGATTGAAATATTTAAGTTGCTATAGTTGGTTAATTGAACTTCAGCCAAGTCCCAAATGTTCTATTATCAGTTCAAGGGGGCTGTGGTTTGAAAAATAGCGTGATTACTGTTTTCTGGTATATTAGGAATGATAAATAAAATTTGGTCCTTTTTGATGCTTGTAATGTCAGTAGTTAATTTCAGAATTACTTTCGTAATGGCTGTATTTACATATAAAAATCTCAAGTTATATTTTTATGGATAGTAAAAAGAACTGTTCCGTGAGTGAGGTTTGTACCCGGACCTCCTGGATGAGAACCTAAGTGTGGTTAGACTTTGCTTTGCATATAATTATTAACGTATTTTAATGTTTTTTTTTATATAAACATGTGCAAGTTCTTTTTATTTTTCATTTTGGAGAATCACTAAATTTTAATCTTGAATGACAGAAATATATTTTGGAGCGAAATGTTTTACAGTGCCAATTGAATAATGACAAAACCACATTTATTTTAATGTTTAGGTAATCCCTATCATACTCGCATATTTTTGATTCGCGACATACAAAGTCATTCAAAAATGTTCCAGTCTATCGCAAATGCTACAATTCAAATACAAAAATGAACGATTCAAATAGCATACGAAAATTGGAATAATATTGTATGCCATTGCTTAAACGTATACATTTTTCTGACGTTTTCCAAATTGCCACCATAGCTTGACGTTAAATTGGAAACCTTCACAAAACGTTTCACGAGAAATTCGAATTTTTAGAATGTAAAGTGAGTTTTATGAATCAGTCAACACGTTTTAATGGCCTTAACGAGACCCAACTTTACAAAATATTTTTAACACATTTTAGGGTTACGATGCAGTCATTAGATGGTATAAAAGTACGTTTTTGATGTACGGTGTACAAAAGAGATAAGTATCCACGGTCGTCAGATATAGTTGATATATGCGTAATGCGGAAGAATGAGGATCATGTGACGAGGAAACTTCTGAGTATGAATGTGGGTGGCTACACAAGTAGAGGAAGACCGAGGAAGCGATGGAGGGATTGTGTAAAAGATGATATGGCTAGAAAGGAAGTGACTAGGAGGTGACGGTTGACAGAGATGTATGGAAGAAAAAGACATGCTGCGCGCACCCCAATTAAATTGGAATAAGGGCAGGGGGATGATGATGGTCGTCAGATATAGTTGAAACTTTCTGAAAGCGATGGATGTATTCAAACATAGTAATATATTAGGTTTGCGCGATCACTACACATTATAATAAAACAACTTTTAACCGGATTAATCACGTGTGCGCAGGAAGACTCCTGCGACCACGAACGCTGCAAAGTGTTCGAAACGTCAGGAAAAACAAAAAACCAATAATACACGCGATTAATCCGGTTAAAAGTTGTTTTATTATAATATTCAAATATAATTTAAATTTAAAAAGTAGAAAATAAACAGCACATTAATTAAAATTAAGTTTTTTTTTTTATATATAAAATAATCGTTGCCCCACACACTAGTAATTTCTTCCTGTGTCGTGGGTGCGTTTTACAGACATAATCTCACAAGCACACACACACCCCGACCCGGAGCAATTATCTATAGATCGTACAAATATTTGCTCCGTGCAGGAATTGAACCTGCGACACGCAGCACAGCAGTCGGTCTCTCGACCACTGCGCCAACCGCGCTGTCAGTTTGCAGCAATTGAAGACATTCATCGGTTTCTAAGAAAACTTCAACTATATCTGACGACCCTGGATACTTATCTCTTTTGTAGACTGTACATCTTTAAATTTACTTCCATAGTGGGAGGCAATTCAGAAAACTCATGAGAACTAAATTGGGGGATATGGTTTGGTGTTGCAGCTAATTATCTATCATCAACATCAACATTTTAATTGAACCACTCGATAACTAAAGGATTGAAGAATTCGTTGAATGAGGAGGGGTGAGTGGAAGGTAATCATTTGGATCTGCGGACATAGGTGACATAGGACGGGAGTTCAGGACGGCCTCAACCTGTGTCAATACCGTACCAAACTCCTCGTAGATTAGCTTAGCATTACCCACGACACGTCTCAAGTGATACTTGCACGACTTCACTCCCGCTTCCCATAAACCACCAAAGTGAGGAGCATAGGGCGGAATGAAACTAAATTTAATATTATGACTACTAGCAAAATCAATTATTTCATGCTCTGACCAATAAGCCATCTCGACCTCTGTTTACTACTCCGAATTCTTTTTTCACATAATAAAACGTATTTTGGTGAAGTTAATATACTACTATAAATAAAATCTACGTTAAGTACCATGAGATTTATCACTTTACATAAATAAAAAGAGTGTTGTTTTTAGATAATTGAATTTTATCTTCAGTACAATGTTAACCCCACTAACGTTTCCGTGATCTCGCTAGTCTCTAGGGATCGCATCAGCCTATAAAGATCGGGTCACAATGACGGCGTACCACGGAAGCGGGAGCGATTGTCTGAGGAAAATTAAATAAATTTCTCATGTGTATTTGCCCATTTTGTAGGTAGGTAGACAAGTAACTATATTATCCTGACATAGAAAGTAATATTATCATTTATTGTACACATAATTTGAAGAGTACCCTATGAATACCAGTCTTATCCCTAAAATTTATATATTACAGTTAACTGTGAGACGAAATAATTGTATATAAAAAACTATAAAACAACTTAACATTGGCAAAAATAAATAGAAGAATAACAACTTTTTTTGGACATACCTACATATTAAAACAATAAAAAAATAACAAATTAAAAAATATCTAAAAAGCAGGTAACTATAATGTTTCCCGCCTGGCCTAAAACCTGTATTGAATTAATGTATTCATATAGATTCATCGATATAGATTTTCATGTATAGTTACACCAGTTGTGTTGCACACCTTAAAAAAAATATACTCCTTCCGACCGTATTTCGGTCACGGCGGCCTATCTCCACTGAGATTAGACAAGTACGCAGGAGATATTATAGTGCACAAGTGTATGTGCAGACACAGGTGCATTCCTCTTCCTTCACTCTCATAATCCCATGGGATGGCAATACGACACGACTGGAGAGAAATAACTAACTCCGGGCTGCTACTGAGAATTTCCTAATAGAAAGACAATAACACTGCCCGATCCGGGAATCGAACCCAGGACCTCACGCTCAGCAGCCGCGTTTGCATCCACTAGATCAAGGAGGCAGTTCCACACCTTACAAAGGTAACATGACTGAACGTACTCAGAATATAAGTTCAATGAATAATTCACGTGAAACACATTTAATTATTATATTCAAATTTCGCTCAAGATGCCGCTTGCTCTCAGTATGACCGTAGCTCTAACCTCGCGAATGTTTGCCGAGATCTCACCAGCCTCTCAGGGGATCAGCTCGCCTATAATTGAGTGGAGAGGCCTACTCCAGTCTAGAGTCGGGTAGGTTGTTTGTTTGTTAGATGGGAAGTGAAAGTGGATTTTGAAGATTTATAGTGAGGATTCTAATGCGTATTCTGAGTAGGAAAGGCAAGTTTTAATTGAAAATAGACTGCAGCGTAAATATATTTTTTATAGCCGGTCTTTGCCGCCCTGGCCTACCCATAACTGTCCCACTGAAGGGCGAGGGCGTCTTATCATCATACAGAGAAGGTACTATGCTAGCTCAGTGGGGGTTGATTAATTCAAACCATTAAGGCCAGGTTTCTATACGAGGTTTTACTTCACCGTATGCCCGTGACGTTTTAAATTAACTAAGAAGGCACATAATTCTCCATCAATCTGCCAAGCCTTTTTCCAGTTACATTAGGGTCAGCTACAATTCAAATCGGATGCAGCTTAATACCAGTATTTTACATGGAGCGACTGCCTATCTGACCTCCATAACCCAGTTACTGCGTATCACGATATCGCGTGGTATGACTGGTTGCAGACTTTCAGGCTTCTGACCACCCATAAAGGCTTTCATACATCTTCATTTGACAATCGGGACCGACGACTTAACGTGCTCTCCGAGGCACGGAAGGATCTCGATGTGAAATGATGGACACCCATCAATAGATCGGCCGCGGAAAGCGCAACTTAACCTCGATCGACAGATCTGTGCACCTGTTACTTTTTATGTTCCTATGAAAACGTACCCTCTTTCACCGAGTGAGTGAGGGTACTGGAGGCCCAAACCCTTTAAAAGGGCGGCAATGCACTTGCGACTCCTCTGGGGTTGCGAGTGTTCATGCGGTGATCGCCTACTTTCAGGCGATCCGTCTGCACGTTAGCCCTTATCTCATAGGTACATAATTATGCCTGGTGAAATAATATTGCTACTTGTCAGGTTTGAACTCATAACCTGTGGCTCAAAGGCGGGCTACTACGATATGGCGTCCGGCAAGATGTCTTTAAACGATTTCTAGACTCTCAAACAGAAGGGCTAAAAAATATGGAATTAGAATTGAATTTGATAACGGTACAGTGTAAGAAAAGGCAAAGAAAAACATAGCAATATATTAGTAAATTATATCTCTCATAGTGTGGTTGATGAACAACGTTGTGCTGACACAAGGTTTAAACCGCCCGTAGACTTCTGGCACTTCTTCATGGCTTTGCACACCATCGAGAACATCTCTCAGGTGTGCCGGTTTCCTCACGATGTTTTTCTTGACAGTTTAAAGCAATTGGTTATTAATTTCTAATTCGCACATGACTCGGAAAATGCAGTTGTGCGTGCTTTGGATTCGAACTTGCGACCTTTGACTCGCCAGTACAACGGTCATACTGCAGGTTATCACTGCTTATTCAACTGTTTTCCTCATATTGGTTGGTCTAGTGGTTAGTAGCCCTGACTGCTATGCCGGAGGTCGTGGGTTCGATTCCCACCCAGGACAAATGTTTGTGTGATGAGCACGATCATTTGTTCTGTGTCTGGGTGTAATTTATCTATAATATGTATGTATTTAGAAATATATAAGTATGTTTATCAGTTGTCTAGTACTCATAACACAAGCTCTGCTTAGCTTGAGACTAGACGGCGTTGTGTGATAGTTGTGGAATATTATATTATTATTATATTATATATTCTATCCGTGGGAGAGCCATGCTTCGGCACGAATGGGCCGACTCACCCGGAGTGATACCACGGCCTCACAGAAAATCGGCGTGAAACAACGCTTGCGTTGTGTTACGCCGAGTGAGTAAGGGTACCGGACCCTAAACCCTTTAAGAGGCCGGCAACGCACTTGCGACTCCTCTGCGGTTGCGGGTATGTATGGGCGGCGATAATCGCTTACCATCAGGCGATCCGTCTGCTCTGTAGCCCCTATCACAATAATAAAAAAAAACATTGTGCGTAATACCCGAAAACGTCCTTATTTTCCTAACAATTGCAGAATGACTTGATACTAATATTGTTGAACACTTGGAGGAATATGTACTGGAGTAGTTTTAGCGGGTGTACCCCTCTCGCCACTGGCATATGATTGCCACCCGGTACACCCGCTAAAACTACCCAATCATATAAAGGTACCTTTTACCAGTATGGTTACAATGAAAGTACACAATTTTAATCGTGTGTAACACAATTTTTTGTTTGTGTTTACTTTTTTTATATATTTTAATACGGTTGATGTAATGGCGAGAACTATTTTCGCTTTAGTACAAGTTCTTTTGTGCTTGTGTGTCACCTCACCCCCCGCCAAAAGTGGCGAGAAAATTTGTTCGATAATTAGTCAGAAGGCGTCTCCCGTCTGGTCCTCTAAGACTATTCATACCTTTAAAAAGCAACTAAAGCAGTACTTAATCGATGCCCAACGGAAACTAGACATGATAGATGTCAATATATCGTTTATTTAATTACCTATATACATTTATATAACTACTACAGTAATAAGTAAGTGATGTAATGCGCGATTGTGCAGTGTGTGTATTAAGAGTTTGTTGTATCAGAGTAACTACTGTCTTACTATGTAATGTGTTATTTTAACTTACTTTCCGTTTTTCCTCGTAAATAACTGTTTTTACATCCGTGAGTCACTAAAGGGTTCAGTTGAAAACCAGCGCTAGGCACCTGCCTGGCATATTGCTGAAATTGATGTTATTTGTTTTGTTTTTAACCGCTTTTTATTTTTGTATATATGTCTCGTATTGCATCCAAATAAATATTTTTCTTTCTTTTCTTTCTTTTTCTTTCTCTAAGGTTGAAAACAATAATACTGGCTTTGATGTCTTTTGTTTGTATATATTGTATACTTTTATCGTGTTTCTATGGTAATAAGGAAATGAGAGGCCGTTGTTAGGGGGTCATTATTTTCAGGGGATTTTTTTCTATGAAGTTGTCTTCTCTTTGTCAATGTTTTTATAAGAAGACGTAAATGGAATTGGAGTAGGGCTTATTAACTATTTTACTTATGTATACTGTTCGTACAAATTTCATGTATTTTTTTTTATGGAATAGGCGGCGATCGAGATTACGGATCGCCTGATGGGAAGCGATTACAGCCGCCCATGGACACCTTAACATTAATTCTATAATTTAATGTTATACATTTTTGTGGAAAGAAATATACGGTCGTGAGCAGAATTCAAACCTGCGCTTCCTGGACAAATATTCCAGGTACTCTGGCCACTAAGCCATCTTGATCTCAGCCTCCTCTGAGATGGCTTTAACATCCAAATTTAAAATTTAAATGAATTCTAATTTCGGCCAGTGAGCGACAACTCGTAATTATATTTAGGACTAGCTGTGTCTGCGACTCCGTCGGCATGGATGTCGTAAATTAACACCATATCGTGTATGAACACAAATTCATAATAATAAACAAATGTTAGACGTGATTCTTTAATTTGGCATAACTTTTTTATTTGTGAACCGATTGACATGAAACAAACACTAAATGTTAAGTGAAGCCACAATCTATCTGCCTAGCCTTTTCCCAATTACATTGGGGTTGGCTTCCAGTCACACCGGATGCAGCTTAATACCAGTGTTTTACATGGAGTGACTGCCTATCTGACCTCCACAACTCAGTTACTGGGTAACACGATATCTCTTGGTATGACGGGTTGTCAGACTTTCAGGCTTCTGACTTCCCGTAACGGTTGTCATAGATCTTAATTTGACAACCGGGACCGACGGCTTAACGTGCTTTCCGAGGCACGGAGAGGTCTCGGTATGAAATTATGGTCACCCATCTACAGACCGACCGCGGCAAGCGCAGCTTAACCTCGATCGATCGATCTGTGCGGCTGTTATTTAGCCACGAGCCCCTCTCTCTCTTACCACAATATATTAGTGAAAACCACATCTAAATCGGATAAGCCGTTTCTGAGATTAGCTTACACAAAGGCACAGACAAACAGATAAACAAACAAACAGACAAAAATCTAACCATCATTGTTTTGGGTGCTATTTGCGTTCATAAAGGTCCCAATAATATTTTTTCTCATATATCTTCCATGTACAGACAGCGATCCGTTACTTTTTTGTTGTATGTATTGATGATGATTGATTTAATTTGAACTTTAAAAAATCCTTTAATATCTTTTCTATTTAAAGCGAAAACATCTCGTTTACTTTTGAATACACAACCGTACCTTAAAATTATTCATATATGCTGTCAACATCTCGAAGCGAAAGATCATTACTTTCAGTAGAAGTTTCTTCAAAAGGCAAAGATTCTTTTGACTGTAAGAGCTTTGTAACAAATATGATTTGTCAAAACCTTTCTCTGTAACCGCGTACACGTGGAAATAACGAGATACTATAAAGAAATACATACGGACATCTTTATTTGAGAAAGATTAATCTTTGAAAAGCATTAACGCATGTTTAGCGAACTCTAAAGTTGTAAAGAGCAAAATTCGAACCGCCTCCCGGATAAATACTCCAGTCGCTCTGACCACTAAGCTCTCACTAAGAGGTCGAGATGGCTTAGTAGTCAGAGCGCATGGAGTATTTATCCGGGAGGCGCAGGTTCGAATTTTGCTCGCGATCGTATTCTTTCTCTACAAAAAATTTAGAACTTTATTTAGATAACTATTTATATGGAGTTTAAAAAGTGCAATTGTATACATGTTTGTGCTCGTGACTGTACAATTAGACCGGGAGACAGTCCGTACTACATCACGTCAATATTAATGGTACTACAAAATCCCAAATACCTAACTTAACGTACTTAGTTTAAGATCAACTTAAGAAAAGGATAAGAGCCGACCAGAGAGTTCTCAAAGGCTCTCAAAGGGCAAATCTCCAGCCAAAGGAGGAGCAATTAATACAGTACAAATTAACCCTTAGATTGCCCTCCTATTGTCCATTTGTGTTGTTATTTTATTTTATTTTATCAATTTATGGACTTTTTATTTGTTTAAGTTTTCGTGTTTGTTTAATTAACCTTAATTACTCTCACATTACCTTATTTATTGATTTACCAATTTATTTCAGAAGAGTGTCTAGTCCTTGCCGGTTCTTCTCCATAAGATCAACGCCTTGGAACCGTGCACTTAGCTTTATATGTCAAAGCTAGGTGCACGGTCCTGTAATGTGGCCTATTTAAATTTTAATTTGACTGCAAGGCCAGGAATTTATTTTGGTTATCAAGTTTAAAATACCTGCCTAGCTTTTTCCCAATAACATTTGGGTCGGCCTCCAGTCAAACCGAATGCAGCTTAATACCATTATTTTACATGGAGCGACTGCCTATCTGACTTCCACAGCCCAGTAACTGTGTAACACGATATCTCGTGGTATGAATGGTTGTCACACTTTCAGGCCTCTGACTACCCCTAACGGCTGTGACAAATCTTATTTTGACAACTGGGGCCGACGGTTTAACGTGCTCTCCGAGGCACGGCGGGCTTTCGGTATGAAATGATAGTCACCTTCCACAGACCCACCGTTGCAAGCGCATCTTAACCTCGATCGATTGATATATATATATATTAGATTATTTATATTGAGTGTAAACATTAATGTTGATGTTTGAGAACGAATTCTAGTTCTTCAGGCTTTTCATCTTTGTATATTTTTTTTGTATAGTAACTTTCGTGAGGCATATTCATATTAGTTATTGTTCACCGGTTACTACTCACGTGCATTCTTCGGGTTTGCCCGACTAGTTTCGAACTCGAACGGAGCCCTTAGTCATGAGCTGAGTTCGCGGCAATGTCGCGAGTCAGACTGGCGCTGCATCGTGCATATTTCTAGGCTTTTTTACACGACTGCCCAAAAACGGAGTGGTATTCATAATGTTTCATAGAATATGAAGGAATGTTTTTATATTACATGGGTATCTTTTTTATTGTATAAAACCATCGCACCTCAAATAACATTATTTATTCATTATTGTTCACCGGTTACTACTCACGTGTATTCTTCGGGTTTGCCCGACTAGTTTTGAGCTCGAACGGAGCTCACCACGCAATCGCAACCAGACTTACTGAACACATACGGAGTACGAAGAGCATGGATACCAACAGGTGCCGAACACGCATGCAGCAAGGGCGCGGTTCACTTCATACGGTTCGATAAAGCATCCGTACTAGCGAGGGATAAATACTTCGTACCGCGAAAAGTACGTGAAGCTATCGAAATAAGCCGTCGCCCGAATTTCAACAGAGACGGTGGTTGGACACTTCCTCCTGCCTGGAAACCAGCTTTGAAGTCTACATCATGTAAAAGTGTGTTAAGACTGGAGTGTCCGGTGTGTCACCATCGGTACCACAGACACGACGAATTACGGAGATACACGAACTATCCTGACGGCGGCCTCGGGCACATCATCAGCGCGAGCGAAGCGGCATGCGGCACGACCCAGCGTCAGTCTGACTCGCAACATTGCCGCGGAATCAGGTCATGACTAAGGGCTCTGTTCGAGCTCGAAACTAGTCGGGCAAACCCGAAGAATACACGTGAGTAGTAACCGGTGAACAATAATTAATATGAATATGCCTCATGAAAGTTATTATACAAACATTATTTATTTTCTCAAGTTCCTCAAACATTACTGATGATTATCCTGCTTCGAATTACTGTGCGAGCTACGTGATTTCGTTTTAAAGTTAAACATTTTTGTAGAAGGAAAAATGTGGTCGTGAGCTGGATTCGAACCTGCACCTCCCGGATAGATACTCCAGGCGCTTTGAGCGCTAAGCCATCTCGTCCTCTGCCTACTTCCGTGATTTCTACTTCCACATTTTAATTCCGGGTTGAGAGACCAGAGATCAAGATGGCTTAGCGGTCAGAGTACTTATACCGGAGGCGCAGGTTCGAATTTATAACGTAAGCGTTCGCTATGCATGCGTAAATGCTTTACAATGTCACCGATTTGGGACGACGAAGCCATCCAGTTTTGGAACATCACATACTCTAAATATAGAAGAAATATTTAATAACATCGGTATTAGGTATAATCTTCTATCTTCTATCTATTTAAAAATCAATTGCTGTTCGTTTGTCTCGCTAAAACTCGAGAACGGCTGGGCCGATTAAGCTGATTTTGGTTTTGAAATGTTTGTCGTAGTCCAGGGAAGTTTTAAACGGTGAGAAATGTAGAAAAATTGCGAGGAAGATAGTAAAAACAACAATTTCATTTGCCCATATAAACTTTATTTTCTACCTACTTTCCTGTCAAACATTTGACGTACGAGATGATACGAAGTACACCGGGTCATCTAGTGTTATAGAAATCACTGAGGTTATAATGCTATGTTTTTTTTTTTATTTATTCTTTTCATATCACGTATATCATCTGTATATATTTGATTTTGATTTGTTTTTGTAGGACAATTCTCTGTATTTAGTATTGTGCCTCGATAGTTCGGCTGTACATCAGTCCCAAGCCCCTCCACTATACAAACAACAGGAACTATTAAAAGCCTTCAAAGAAAAGGAAACCATTGGAAAGAGATGGGGAAGCAATTAATGATGGCGCAAATTAACTCAACTTTCACTCGTCTCGTTAATTTCCAAATAATATTTCTTTTACTTGTTTGTTTTTGAGAATTTATGGGACTTTGAGTGGCTTTGAAATGTTTGCGTCGATTTCGGCGAAGTGAAATGAGGAAACGGAAACAGATTTATGTAACTTTTGGTTTAATATTTACTTTACCTAAATTTAGTCAGCATTATAATTTAAATCTTGACCATATATTTTTAAAGAATATTTTAATTCAGTTGTGGAGACTTATTATACAACTTAATAAAGTAACAAAAAGAAGGCAGCTTCGAAAAAATAAAAAATAAAATTATATGTGCATTTACTGTGGTATCGTACTGAACTTATGGTAACGGACCCGCCTTCTGAACCATAGGTTGTGAGTTCAAACCTGGCATGAAAGTATTATTTTCATACATACATTCATAACATCACGCCTGTATTCCCCTAAGGGGTAGGCAGAGGTGGTGACCCTATTGCCAACAACTGGGTACAATTCAAAACTCCGATCAGCTACTGAGAATTTCCTAACAGAAACACCCAATAACATTTTGTCCGACCTGGAAGTCGAACCCAAGACCTCATGCTCAGCAGTCGTACTTGGGACCACTAGACTATCAAGTACGTCACACAGTTGTCTCTTAAACGGATTCCATTACTTATTTCATATTTCCATTCACGCGTTAACGAGTAAAAGGCCGTGAAACACAATGTTAATGCAAATTACATACATTTTCCTGATTCAAATTCAGAATGAACTGTCTGTGACGTAATGTAACAGTATTAGACAAAATTGAATCATGTAAATGCATAAGGGGCGAATCAATTTTGAAGGCTTTTCATCAATTGTCAAAGGGAACTCTTACGGACTTTTTATTCCGTTTGTACAATTAGATTTCCTGAATAGAGATTTATATGATGAATACGTTAAATGGAACAGGTTTTGTGACTGACTTTATGATTTATTTTTGTTACTTTGTTAGGTTGTCGTTTCATTCACGATTCACAATAATTGGAGGATATATATTTTTGTAATTATAAGACTAATCATAAGGTTACCCGGAATAAATTACTGTGTGTCATAAGGCCGTTTATTGTACTTTTTTAAAGTATGATTTTTATTGTGAATAATTTTATTTAAATCCTAATAATTATTGTTCAACGGTTATTACTCACGCGCTTTCTTCGGAATTGTCCGACTAATTCCAAAGAATTCACGTGAGTAACAATCGTTGAACATTAATTAAATTATAATATAAATAAACACTATTCTCCGCGTTAGTTCCGCGTTAGTTAAAACTATTCTGGCTCGTCAGTTAAATGTCTATTTTTTTTTACAGCATATGCTGCTGAGCTAAGCCTACCTGACAATTTTTCTATGTGCGGGCCCCACTGTAATGTGCTACCAATAGTGATACCAAGAAATACAGTAGACTCAACAGGGCTCAACTCTAATCTCTTTAATAGTACATTGGTCCGAGCATATTTAACATTAGGCGTTGTAAATTTCACTAGTTTAGTTTTTTTCTCGTTAAGGAGGAGGTTTTTTCTACACAGTTGTTTCCATGGATGTAGGCAGAGATTATCGATTTTCTGTCTATTTTATCGAATATGACATAACTAGTTTATGACTTTGTTTATTTTCCTATCATTAAACATTTATAAGGATTTAGTTATTTTTTAATGACTAATTTTAATAGCTTGACTACTTTTATACATTTTTAATTACTAAAAAAATATCCGAGAAAATATACTTATTGTAAATTTTTAATTGTTTCTTATTTAGCAAACATACATAAATTCACATTTTATTCCGTAAATTTCGATGTTTATTAGTTAATAATGAAAAACTACTGAACCGGTTAGGATAAAAATTGATGTAGGTATAGTTATTTTAGGTCCTGGAAAAAATCATAGGGCCTGTGAGAAAATGGGAACTCGTAGGCGAGACTTCAGGAATTTCGTATAAACACTAATATTTTTTGATCAAATTGTACTTCTTAATCAAATGCACATTCAAATATTAAAACCTCATCCTCAACAACGAACTCACACAAAATTAGGTACATAAAACACCGAACCTACTAAATTATAAGTAAACATCTTAACCAAAAGTTCCCCGTACTGCATATTTGAAGTGCCGACATCCCGAGTTTTAGTAAATAACTTATGAAAAGTGAAGTTTTCTTCCTGTAGTGTCGGAGTTCCTTACTTGATGTGGGGTAAGTTAAGAGCTTTATATAATTCGAAGTTTCGAATTGTTATTGTATACTTACTTTCTTGAGGCATAATCATATTGATTATTGTTCACCGGTTACTACTCACGTGCATTTTTCGGGTTTGGCCGACTAGTTTCTACCGCTCGAGCGGAGCCCTTAGTCATGAGCTGAGCCCGCGGCAATGTCGCGAGTCTAATCGAGTTACGAAAAATGCACGTGAGTAGTCACCGGTGAACAATATTTAATTCGAATTGATAAGTTGACGTAGTGGAGAATTACGTATAATATAGTTAAAATATAGTTACGTAAAACTTAAAAGGCACTTATCAAACGTCAGAATTAAACGTCTCTTCCTGATACACGCTCTGACGTCAGACATACAGGAAGAGGCACCTTGGTGCATACTGTTTGCCGACGACATTTTTTTTTGTTGGTGCAAATGGGCCTGAGATCCAGAGTAGACTGGAGAAATGGCAACAAAATTTTGAGAATCATGGCTTGAAAATCACCAGAACCAAATCAGAATATGGATACTATACACTCGTACTTGGATATTGATCCTAGGTTAGAATTATGCTCATGTTCCTAGTGATTGATATTTTATGGGTAACTAGCTGATGCCCGCGTCTTCGCCGGCGTGGATGTCGGATATCGCGACCAAAAGTAATCATGAAATTTTGATCCCGGTCCCGCTTTCCAATTACCGCTTTTAATTGCCCATTTTTTTAAGTATTAAAATGGATGTAGTATGTTATCCTTAAGAGATAGACATATGCCATCGCGGACTTTTCTGTAGACCTATATAAGATACACAATTCCACCATACATCATTTTGTTATATCTCAAAGGGTTTAGGCAGCGTACGCACGTAAATTTGTTCCTACTTACTTGACACTTATCGTCATATTTTGGACAATTCACACAATATCTTTATAAATTGTAGCCTATGTGTTATTCTGATGTATAAGCTACATTATTGTAAAGTTTTATTAAAATCCATTCAGTAGTTTTTACGTGAAAGAGTAACAAACATCCATCCATCCATCCATCCATCAATCCATCCATCCATCCATACTTACAAACTTTCGCGTTTATAATATTATAAGTAGGATATACTAACTTCAGTCTGGATAAAAGTTACCTGTTACTCAACATTTATGTTACATTTAATAAAAATAAGCTAATATTTCAAAGCACTAGCCTTGCGTAGCCCGTAGCATCGGCGTAGCATTCTCGTAGCCTTTTACTAGCACACGCGTAGTCTCGTCCTAACACTACTGTAGCCTCCTCGTAGCGTTTAGTTTGATTAGAGTAGTGAATGTCATTAAAACTATTCTCCCTCATAACTCTATTCTTATAACTTGTCCCAAACACTCAAGCAGCTGGCTTAAAGCTCTGGAGGGGTGTAATTTAATTATGATATTAGGCCATTTTGCTGCGGCGACATTATAATGGGAATTTAAAGTACTGTATTTAGTATCTTCCCGTAATTTACTCTCTTCTATGAGGGCGCGGAAGTAGCAATTTAGAATTTCCCAGAAGTGGGGAATTGATGACATGTATTCATTTATATATTTTATGAGAAATGTAAAAACAACGGTAAATACCTACTTAAATGATTAATCAATGAATCAATACATATAATAAAAATGTAACGGATCGCTGTCTGTACATGGAAAAGATATGAGTAAAATATTATTGGGACCTTTATCAACGCAAATGACACCCAAAACAATGATAATTAGAATTTTTGTCTGTTTATCTGTTTGTCTGTGCGTTTGTGCACGCTAATCTCAGAAACAGCCTCTCCAATTTAGATTAAGTACTCTGACCGCTAAATCGGCCCAGCCATTCTCGAGTTTTAGCGAGACAAATGAAAAGCAATTGTATATAGAAGAAGAAGAAGATAGAAGATATGATGGCAATAGGCTCACCACCTATTACATGGGACTTAATAACAGCATTGGTGAAATGTGGGTGTACAACTGTGTACACTTCTGCCTACCCCTTCGGGGAATACAGGCGTGATGCTATGTTATGTTATGTTAAGATAGAAGATATATATGACGGAGAATGGTTAGAGGACTAGGATCAGATGTCTCTGTCTGTCAGGATTTCAAAGGTAATCGTCAATAAAACCAACATTAAGGATCTCCGCCACTGAGAGCACATTTACTTTGGGTTAGTGATTAGTAGTGAGTCCCTTCATATTACAATGTACAATGTAGGTAATCAAATATCAAGAAATCAGAGGTCTAGATAAGTCAGGGTGTAGAGGTCTGTTCGCCACGGCAGCTCGCAAGAGAGTGCCCCTTCACTCGTCATAGTCGCCGACCGCCCGCAGCGTCCAGTGCTACCACACCAACAATGCAAAACAGTGTTGCCATCTCCGACATATAAATAAACATTGACTTCCTGATCTTCAAGCGTTCAATTCTTCAGGGGTTCGGTTCTCCAGGGGTTCAGTTCTTCAGCACTTCAGGAATCTTTGTTGTTCTATTGTAGCGCAGGAATGACTTCCCGATGCACCAAAACGATGCCTCCGATCAGCACCTTTTGAGGGGCGCAAGTAGTGACGACCCTATCACGGTCGTCATTCAGGGTTAAACATTGCGAACTTGTTTACTATTCTAGATCTTGCAACGCACTCGCGACTCCTCTGGGGTCGCGGGTGTCCATGGGCGGCGGTAATCGCTTACCATCAGGCGAGCCGTCTACTCGGGCTGCAGGGGGCTACCCCTATTATAAAAAAAAAAAAAAAAAAAAATATGTATAATATTCCACAATAATAATATAATATTCCACAACTATCACACAACGCCGTCTAGTCTCAAGCTAAGCAGAGCTTGTGTTATGAGTACTAGACAACTGATAAACATACTTATATATTTCTAAATGCATACATATTATAGATAAATTACACCCAGACACAGAACAAATGATCGTGCTCATCACACAAACATTTGTCCTGGGTGGGAATCGAACCCACGATCTCCGGCATAGCAGTCAGGGCTACTAACCACTAGACCAACAGGTCAGTCAAAATGTATATATATATATAATAATAATAATCTTTGATGACTTATCGCTATAGTATGTAGGGGTGGATGAAAGTCCTTAATAATCATCTTTATCATCATTGATAGCCTTGGACACCCACTACCGTGTATAGGCCCCTCCCTTATGCCTTCCCTGGACTGTGCTAGTTGCATTATCATTTGACCAATAGCCAAAGTCTATTTCTAGTATGAAAAACGAAAATGCAAACAAATATGAAATCAAAATGCAAAAACAGCAATTGAAATAAGAAACTGCCGCGTTGGTCTAGTGTTCCCAGGCGCAGCTGCTGAGCATGAGGTCTTGGGTTCGATTCCCAGGTCGGGCAAAGTGTTATTGGGTTTTTCTGTTGGGAAATTCTCAGTAGCAGCCCGGAGTTTGGAATTGTGCCCGGTAGATAGCAATAGGCTCACCACCATATACATGGGACTTAATAACAACATTGGTGAAATGTGGGTGTACAAGTTTGTACACCTCTGCCTTCCTCTTCGGGGAATACAGGCGTGATGCTTTGTTATCTTATGTTATGAAATAAGAAAATATATCTCACAAGCAATAATTATTTGTCCTTGTAAGCTACCTAGCGGTCACCTGTATAGGAACTGAATTGATAGCAATGACGTCGCCAAAAAGTCGTTTTAAAATATGAATGAAGAATTCGCGGTGGTGAGCAGAGGTCGAGATGGCTTAGTGGTCAGAGCGCCTGGAGCAGTCATCCGGGAGGCGCAGGTTTGAATTCTGTTAGCGATCGTATTCTTTTTCCATTTAATATTGTTACTTTAGAGTTCGCTAAGCATGCGTTAATGCTTTTCAAAGATTTATCTTGTACTATACAAGAATTTACAACAGAAACACGGTGTTATTTTTATGCAAAATTAGCATTAAAATATACAACAGTTTTAGTCTGGAAGTTTCTTACAATATGAATATGGATAACTTTATCTGTTCGCACCACAAACGAAACAGATTGAAGCTCATTTGCAATACAAAGTAGTATTTTATTTTGTTTCAAATATAAATCCAATCGGATTTGAATTACTTTGAAGAATATTGCGAGAACTTTCTCTATTGAAGAGTGGTCCGCGTGTTATCTAGTAAGCAAAAATAAGTTCAACAGGTACTAATGATCGCTCAGTGGTCGAAATTCGACTATTGTTCATTGTTAATCTATTAATTATTATATTTAGAAACCTTTTCCCTATTTCTTGCTTTATCGTGGATGCGTTCAGAGATATAATCTCACATGCACACACACCCAGACTCGGAACAGTTATGTGTAGATCATACAAATATTTGCTCCGTGCGGGAGTCGAATCAGTGGCACGTGACACAGTAGGCGGCTCTCCCTCAACCACTACGCATAGTGCGCTGTCAATTTTATATTCCGACACTCGTCCATTTAGTTTAACTGTGCCAAATCACACACTCTTCCATACGCGTAATAAAATTAAAAAGGTGTGATGGAGGTGTTTAGGCATTATAAGTAGCAGCGCGAAGCTTGGAACTGTGCTGGATAATATAATAGGCTCATTGGGACATTGGACATAATAAAAGTATCGGTAAAATTTGTATGTACTATGTGTACACTGCACTACATTTATGTTGGGTTAAGAAAGATACATGAATTAACAGTGTTGAACTATGGAAAGAAAAATACGGTTATAAGCAGGTTTCGAACCTGTGCCTCCCGGATAAAAACTCCAGGCAGTCGGATCACCAAGCCATCCCGAGGCATCTAGGATGTTTTGATACATCCTAGATGTAAAATATGCAAATATAAAAATACAACATGCTGACGGCAGCATGTTGTATTTTTTGGAAAAGAATATTAGTTTCTCTATTTTATCGTGTTTCCCTCTTTTCGGTGCACTTGGATTTTTTGTTTATTAATAATTTATGTTGTTTCTCTCTTCGTATTTAGGTTTTTTCTAACCTGACAGACACAAAATAGGGTCCGTCGACTCAGACACGGAAAGACAAATCAGAATACAGTATCTTTTTTTTTATTGAGACTATCCATTTAACCCCTCGTATGTCGCATTACCAGACACAGTCCGTTCCGGCAGTCAAAAAAAAGGTTAATATAGGTGAATATACCTACACAATAAACAAATCTGTCCGACTGTAGATATGTCATTCTACATTACGTCTAAACGTGTGTAGCAGTTTTGTTAAACGTATCGCAATGGCAATCCAGCTGAACGTTGTTCAGCTTTTTTTTATAAAACAGTACTGTTTTGTAAATCAGCTAGCAGTTTTGTAAAACAGCGGATTTTAATATCCATGAGGATTGTAACATTATCTATTTTAAAAGAGTATTCATGAAGTTTCTTGCTGGTTCTTCTCCATAGGAAACGACAATTTTCGAACCGTGCAACTAAATTCTGACGTTCATAAGTTCCTGCAAATTGAAATAAACATTTGTGTTTGAATTGAACTTGCTGAAAAAATTATTGCTTATCTACTCAAATGCTATAATATATATAAAGATATTGTACCAGGAAATCAGCAAAAATTAAAAATACATGAACAATTTTAATCAAAATCAACTCCGTTTTATCCGCCACGAAAACGATGCGTGTAGTCCTTATAATTTTAAAATTATCTTCATACAAATTTGGCTTTTTTACACGAATGCCTTTTGGGCATTCGTGTAATGGAGTGCTATGTTTTTGGACTCTATTTTTATGTTAAACGAAAGGGTAACCATCTTGGTGATTTTTTTGTATTCCCATGTAAAAATGAAAATGTAATTAGAAATAATAAAGGTCCCTTTATTGTTGCGTAGGTACTATATATAATAAAAAAAAAACCTGTTTGATTTTTTCTGGATATCTTTTCTGTTTTAACATAACATACCATCACGCCCGTATTACCTGAACGAGTAGGCAGAGGTGTACAACAGCTGTTGTACACCCATATATAAAAAATGCTGTTATTGAGTTTCAAGTAATGGTGTTGGACCTATTCCCATCGACCGGGCACAATAGATTAAACCCGTTACTCCGGGCTGCTATTGAGAATTTCCTAAAAACACTTTGCCCGACCTGGAAATCAAATTCAGGACCTCAAGCACTTGAGACCATTAGTCGGAACAGGCATTCCCTATCAGCTTATTTTACGTAAAAAAAATGCTCTACACAACTCCCTGCCACCAACCCATAACTACTCAATAATAAAATGCAAGTAAATAAATGTTTTTTTAAAAATATTAGAGCGAACCACAGAGAAAATAACTCGTATAGCGTGGACTGCCTTAAACGGGTGTAGGCAACCCCAGCGTGGCTGCCCGCGCGCCTGTAAGAGGGCGCGCGAGTAGTGTGCGACAGGCAGCCGAGCAGAGAGGCACGTTATAGCCGCGCTCCCGCTGTCACAGAGACAGTTTCACGATTCATCTCTTGTCGCTATCTTGTGTAACATTAGTTTTACCCGATGTGATATTGTGGTGTCCTGTATTGGTTAAGTGATTAAACATATTTATCCTTAACTTGTGTCATCAATCGACCCTACACCAAGCCGTAGTGCTATACTCGGTCGGTATTTATAATTTTTATTAATATGGGTAGGCTTTGGATGATATTTATTTATATACGTTTATACATATCGCATTCATCATTATCACCCCCCTGCCCTTATCCCAATTTATTTGGGGTCGGCGCAGCATACCTATATCTGGCATGCTGCTAAAGTTTTGGCTATGTTTTAAGACCGGCCGCCTGCATATCGCAGTATGATAGATAAAGCCGTAATATCGTTATATCCTTAGGGATATAATTATATACCGTCACATAGTTATGTAGAGAATTTTAGAGAAGTTAGTTTAGCGTTTTATTTGATCTTTGGTATCTAAAGAATAATTTTTTGTATATAATATTTTTAAAAACCCGTATGTTTTTTTTTTTTTTTTGTAATTCTTAACATTTCATTGTGTTTATTTCTGAACGTAACAACATTGGCAGTTGATTAGTATGAGACGTTCAGAGGTTATAGAAGAAGAAAATATAATATATAATCTTACTGGGTGACCCGGAGCAATTACGTGTTAAAACATAAAACAAAAAACATAGCATCACGCCTGTATTCCCCGAAGGGGAAGGCACAGGTGTACACAATTGTACACCCACTTTTCAGCAATGCTGTTATTAAGTCCCATGTAATATGTGGTGAGCCTATTGCCATCAGCCGGGCACAATTCCAAACTCCGGGCAGCTACTCAGAATTTCCTAACATAAAAACTCAATAACACTTTGCCCGACCCGGGAATCGAACCCAAGACCTCCTGCTCAGCAGTCGCGCTTGGAACCACTAGAACAACGAGGCAGTTTTTACCTGTAGATCATACAAATATTTGCTCCGTGCAGCCAACCGAACCTGCGACACGCGACGCAGAAGTCGGAATGACAGTTGTAATGATATGTTGAGAAACTGCGGGATTTTCAATATATTTTGCATGTAGATATACCGCACCACTATTCCGACATATACATATACAGGTTAAAAACAAAAAAATATAACTCTCTCTCTCTCTGCCTAGACTTTTCCTAATTACATTGGGGTTGGCTTCCAGAGAGAGAGGGGAATTCGTCCCACCCCTGCCGCAGAAGACGCACCAGGCGTCGGAGGGCGCTCAATGATCTCCGGCCACCGTGAGCTGTGGCCTGCGGGTGACAAACTTGGGTACTTCGTTGCCCGACCAGTGATAGGCCCGAGCCGGCGGCGCGCCGCGATCTGGCGCGCACAACTCCGTGGAGTGATTAGCAGGTCAACCGTGGCCAACCTATACAGGCGATTGGGTGACGAGCCATAACCTGCCGGGGTTGCAGTGAATAGAGTCGTGATCCCGGGACCCCGGTATAGGTTAGAGTAGGACCGGTGTGGTTTTTAGTCGGTAGGAGTCCGGCACAACGGCCATGATGGATTCTCAATACTAGAAAAAAAAAAGGGTTTGGCTTCCAGTCAAACCGGATGCAGCTTAATACCAGTATTTTACATGGAGCGACTGCCTATCTGACCTTCACAATCTAGTTATTGGGTAACACGATATCTCGTGGCATGACTGGTTGTCAGACATTCAGGCCTCTGACTACCTGTAGCGGTTGTCTTAAATCTAAATTTGACAACTGGGACCGACGGCTTAACATGCTCTCCGAGGCACGGAGGGGTCTCGGTATGAAATAATGGTCACCCATCGACCGACCGACCGCGACAAGCACAGCTAAGCCTCGATCAATCTATCTGTGCGGCTGTTACTTAGCCAAAAGCTCGCTTGGTAACTATGGAAATAAATTCAACGGAAAAAGGCATTAATTAAAGAAACCTAAAACAGTCTCAGCTGGACAAGGAAATTCAAAGAGAAATGAAGGAGTTTCTGCAAACAAGGTTGACACAATAAATTATTTTAAACATTAATTTGGAGGAAACATTGCAACTGCACAGGGACCTACCCTGTCTCAAACGACGACAATCTTTAAAGTTAAATTAGGATAAATGTCAAAACTTTACACATTCGTTACATTCTACAACATAACATATTCCCCGAAGGGGTAGGCAGAAGTGTATGTTCACAATTGTACATCCACATTTCATCAATAATTTTATGATGTCCGAAGTAATAGATGGTGAGCCTATTGCCATCTACAGGTAAACATAATAACGCATGCGTAGCGAAGTGTAAAGCTATTTTTTTTTTGTTGAAAGAAAAATATGGTCGTGAACAGGATCCGATCCGTATTAATACTCCAGGCGCTATGACTAAAAAAGCCAATCTCGACATCTCGAGGTCGTATTTTACACTTATGTATAATAATTAGCCACACAATTCCACAGTGACGTAGTGCTTGATGTGAGGTGTTTTTACTAATATATATATATATCTGCCTAGCCTTTTCCCAATTACATTGGGGTCGGCTTCCAGTCAAACCGGATGCAGCTTAATACCAGAATTTTACATGGATCGACTGCCTATCTGACCTCCACAACCCAGTAACTGGGTAACACGATGTCTCGCGGTATGACTGGTTGTCAGACTTTTAGGCCTCTGACTACCCGTAACGGCTGTCATAGATCTTAATTTGACAACCGGGACCGACGGCTTAACGTGCTCTCCGAGGCACGGAGGGGTATCCGTAAGAAATGATGGTCACCCATCCGCAGACCGACCGCGGCAAGCGCAGCTTAACCTCGATCGATCGATCTGTGCGGCTGTTACTTTGCCACGAGCCCCTCCTTTTACTAATATATATAGGTGTACATTAATAGGCTAAACAAACTAAACTGTATTTATGTATAAGTTCCTAATTTATTTGGTAATTTCCTTTTAAGGGGTCAATGTGTAAGTGATAAGGACTCATTTGAGCCTGTATGAATGTTCTCTACATTTATACAGGCTCAAATGAGACATTTTGTTTTCACACTTCATAGGATTTTCGCAAGAAAGAAAGAACTCAACGTGCAGCTTGCAGTGAATACAGTTTTTAATTGCCCGTTACATACATGACATTGACCAAAGGTCATTGTTAAGCGCCTAATAAATATTCATAGCAAAAAGTTCACAAGTACTTGTGCTTAATGACTAGAAAGTAAAATTAAATAAATTTGTGCAGCAGCTTCAACAAAGCCATAATACAAATTTCTACAACTTTTTTTTTCTTTAGCATCGCCGTTAAAGGTTCAGTTTTCGTCTTGCTAGTACTATGGTTATTACAAATAATTTGTTATTTCATATTTAATTCTTAGCTAAAGTCAATTACGTATATATTAACCCTTTCAAAGGAATTTACCTAATAAATTAGGACCTTATATTGTAATGACTTATTTATAAAGGTGTGCTTGTGTTAAAGTTTTTAACAAGAAATAGTGTGATCTCCTAAAAACAAAATATAAATTAAATTAAGTTTAAATGTCTCGGGCGCCTGGAGTCACAAATAGTACCAGATAGCAACTATGCGTAGAGATTGGAGCCTTTAATCTGCCGGTGGGGAAATATCTAATAAAAATCAATGCTTGTATTAGACTTGTTATATTTTCGTAAGATTTCTTTTACACCAAAGTTAAATTAAATGTAAATTATAAAGTACAGCATTATGTTAGATATTAATTAATTACCCTATTGTCATTATTGCATCCTTAGTATTGATATTAAATTAAATATAAAAGTATACCGACTTGCTACGCCGCATGGTTTGAGGTTAAGTTGCCGGAGCCAAAGGAAATATATATTGAAGAATCCAAATGGAATCCAATTTGAGTATTTTGTTTGGGTTAGATGATTACTCCAAATTAATAAAAGATTTTATAATAATAATAAAAAACGCCTGAGGGCGTTTTCCAACAAAAATATGATTCGCTAAAGTAAATGTGACATCTAGCGTCTCACTACAACATATCCATGCCTGAAAATATATGGGAAATTTATATTGCGAAGGGAACCACTGCCCTATCACATAATTTCTTCATGATATAAAACATGGATTAACAAATCCAAGACGGATAATTTAAAATAAATTAAGACGACATGACTATAGAACGACAAACGATGGTAGAGTGAGTTACTCTCAAACGTCAAAATCACTTATACCATGACAATCAAGTTACCACAGATAAAATATCAACCAAAATAATCGCCTAGTGATCGCGATAATTACTATTTCATGTAACGTGTAGAAAAACATCGTTACAATATTTATATATATATATGTCGGAGATGGCAACACCGAGCGCTACGGATGGTCGGCGACTACAGCGAGTGGAGTGAGGACGCCAGTCTATTGCGAGCCGCCGTGGCGAACGGATCTTTACACCCTGACTTATCTAGCCTACCTCTGATTTTATGATATTTGAATACCTACATTGTATATCGTAATATGAAGTGATTCACTACTAATCACTAATCCAAAGTAAATATGCTCTCAGTGGCGGAGAGCTTTAATATTGGTTTTATTGACGATTACCTTTGAAATGCTGACCCCCGATCCTATTATTCAAACCTTTCTCCTACATATATATGTAATTATGTTCGTTTTTGAGGCATATAATTATCTATGCGCTAGATTAACCTGAAAATAAAGCGATTATTATTATTATATGATAATATTATTTTAAATAATAAATTGTGGTCACACAAGACTATATCGTAACATAAACGAACCTACCAAAAATACATAGGTACGTAACTCTCATGTCTCTCATCCCGCAAATTACTTTAAACTTCCTAAATCCAGTTTTACACACCAACCCGACCACACACCGAGTAATCCCAAATCGCAAATTCGTGCCAATTAAACCACACCTTAAATTTTATTAAACGAAACCCTTTTCAATGATTCGGTGATTTTGTAAAGGGATTGTCAATATAATGTGTGACCGTGAAATTCGAGATTTTAATAGGTTTTTTTGTTGAAAAATCTGTTTTCTAATTTTCGTATATTTTTTATTACTGTGTTTTGCTACTAATAATAAATAAATAAGTGATATATATGATAAATTAATTCTTATTATCTTTTACTTAATAAGGGAATATGAAAGCGTTTAACAACGTGCAGAACTAAGCGTCAACGTCATAATCTGTTTATTTCATGTTCTAGCGCAGTTTAATCTGCATATTTTGTGAGTGTACTTTCAGAAGCAAAAGTACGGTAAAATATTTTTTGTGTTATGCGACAAAAGTCGCTGAACATAACCAAATTTTTAAAACATGTTTGTTCTGTAACTATTCTTCTTACTATCTAAACAGAAAATAAATAACCAGCCCATAACTGTCTTACTGCAGGGCAAGGGCCTCTTCTCATACAGAGAAGGCACGAGCTTAATCACCACGCTAGCTCACTGAGGGTTGGCGATTTCAGACCATCAAGTACAGGTTTCTTCACGATGTTTTCCTTCACCGTATGTCAGTGATGTTTTAGATTAAGAGAGTTGAAATGACATTGAAAAAGTCACATTGGTACATGCCAGGTTTGAACCCACAACCTGTGGCTCATAAGGCGGGCCTGTAACCACTCGCCCACTTCAACCTGAAACAGAAAATAAAAAGATTATTGTATGGTATCACAATAGCCAGCACTACAGTCGGTGCAGTATCGATACACGTTACGTGTTTAGCGACTTTTACGCTGACTGTACCACCAAACTGTGAAACTAACTTTCCACGGCGGCCTCTCCAAATATATACAACATAGGGGCTTTCAGCAATCGACAACGCACGAGTCGGCAACGCACTTGTGACTCCTCGGGTGTTGCGGATGCCCATGGGCGGTGATAATCGCTTACCATCAAACATGTTAATTGATGTATTCTTATTTTGTTGTCTTGGAACTTAATTCTAACACAGGCACCACTAATCGATATTGAATACTTAATATTGTATCCAAAATAGCTTTTAAATGTGTATTTGCAAATTGTTTTCAGTTATTTTATTATTAGTTTGTAATTTTTGTTTTGATGCCCAAATACCATAGATTATATAGACACTAATACTCACAGGAGTCATAGAACACTATACTCATATTGGAGGTAACACTAATCATAGATAATTATACATTTACATTGCACTATAATTTATAAGTTTAGATATTAGTAATTTGAGTTCCTTTGAAAGCGGAATTTAATCTGTGTTGTAAATTGTACACCTATTTGTGTTTCGTCACTACCGTGCGTCGGATGGCGTGTAAAAATAAAAATATTTTTCTTTCTTCTTTCTTTCTTTCATCAGACGATCCGTCTGCTCATTTGCCCCATAAAAAAAAGCGTATGTCTCTTCTAAAGCCGGCAAAGCATCAATCAGTGACGCCTCTAGACTTATGAATGTTCACGGGCGGCCTCTATAGCTTACAATCAGGTAAAATCCCTACTAATATTATGAATGCAAAAGTAACTCTGTCTGTTACACTTTCACGCCTAAACCGGTGAACCAATTTATATGAAAATTGGACCTTCGAGAAGGACATAGGCTACCTTTTGTCACGCAGACGAAGTCGCGGGCAGCAGTTAGTATGAAATATATGTATAACATGATATAACATAGTATCGTCGGACCCCAAAAATCATATTAAAATATCATACACTAAAATAATGTTGAGACATAAATAGCCGACAATTATCGCACCAATAAAACCACACCTTAAAACCTAACCAGTTCAGTTACACTGGCCCTTAGGCTTATAATTTAACATTAAAATCGTCTCATTATCTTCAATTCTGCCTACATTCACACCCTAAAGGCACGATAAGAGATTTAATTGGTTCTCTTGTTTGTTTGGGCTGCTTAACCTTTTTACGAGCTTTTTGGTTTCTTTTCAATATTTATGTTACACGTGGGTAGTTGTATAAACATAATCAGGACCTTTCGTATTGAAATTATTGAGTACTGCGAGTATCGCCTTAAGCGTTTGTTGGGCAAGGTATGCAAAAATAATACGATTTATTCTGATACTAGTTGTGCCCCGCATTTTAACCGCTTTTATTTTAATTTTCCTCCTGATGAATAGCATAGAATCTTTCTCTAGAATTAGGCTATTAAATGCAAAAATAATTATTCAAATCCAACTGATAGTTTCAGAGATTAGCGCGTTCAAACAATAAACAAGTCTTAAATAAGAGACCAACTGAGTTTGGACTTGCGACACTCGAGCCTTGTAAAGGCTGTAAACAAACTAAATAATCTTAAAGCAATCTTAAAAATCAATTCAGCAAATAGAGATAAATCTTTCAAACTCATTAAGGCATGCGTAGCGAAAACCTTCGGTGGGACGGCAATCTGTCACGAACGGAGATAGATCAGCACTAGACCGAAGACTTTATACCGCTCTTTGAAGCACGGTGGTATCACACCGACAACTTCCTCAATCCTTCTACTAAGAATTTTTTAACAAAAAAAATACAATATTATTTTGGCTGACCTATTAATTTAACACAGGAGCATACGCTCTGTCGTCTTGCTTACGGAAACCAATGAGACAACGACCAGGCCGTCATACATAGAGATCAACTCAAAGGCAGTGAATGAAACCTGATGAGATAATCAAGGTTCATTCACTAAAAGCCTTTGCTGTGCCTCTTGTGTCAGTCCTCAGCCTTTGCCCTCATTCATTGAGGTTGAGGTGCTTATTATGGCTTACCTTTGAAAGCAGACTAGTGGCGGCCATATTTGAATTGCTACAGTATGACGTAGAAAGATGTTGTGGAACATATAGGGTTGTGCAGTAAGAGAAAATGTATGTGCAATTAGTGTACAAGGTGGTGAAGTTATATATATATATATATATATATGTTTAGGACACTAGAAATAATTAAAAAATAGTATTATAGGGTCATGGTTTAATGAAATTATAAATGGTAGAGGTCTAAATCCAAAAAAAAAGATTTTTTGACAGAGAATGCGTTAAGAATCTGTCAAATATTTTAATGTATACGACAAATAACGTTACATTTAATTTTTTTTAAAAAGAAACATTACAACAGCATTTCTTTCTTTTGGAAATAAAAGTTGACAACAAAAAAAAAACAGTTACGGATAAATAACAGTAATGCAATTAGACCTTAAACGTCAAAGACGTTTTCAGTTCAGAAAAAAAAAATACAAGAGACATCACTTATATTTACTCATAGTAACATAACATAACATAGCATCGCGCCTGTATTCCCCGAGGGGGTAGGTAGTTGCATTGGTGAAATGTGGTACACAGTTGTACACCCACATTTCATCAATGCTGTTATTAAGTCCGATGTAATAGGTGGTGAGCCTATTGTCAGGCATCATTCCAAACTCCGATCAGCTACTGAGAATTTCCCAACAGAAAAATAACCCAGCGTACCTATTCGCTATTTCGGTTGCCAACCGAATTGATGGACACTGTGTAGTACATTGCGCCGTGTGTTACAGCTTGTCTATGATGAGCCACAATTGTAAAAACTTACGACGCAATGTAGTACAAAGTGTCCATTAATTTGGTTGGCAACCGAGATAGCGAATAGGTACGCAGGTCAGACAATAACACTTTGTCTGACCTGGGAATCGAACCCGAGACCTCATGTTCAGCAGTCGCGCTTGTGACTACTAGACCAATAAAGTATTATTCATAGTATTTGTCCTATATTTTTTTCTTTTGTCAACTGGCAATTCTCGGAAGTAATCAATAACCTTCAGGAGTAGAACAAGTTGAGCAGAAAATTAAACAGCTGAGCTTCATGGAAAAGAACTTTACCCTGTAAGAGAATTTTTGGACAAACGTATTTACGAATATCATTCAGAATATAAAGAAAAACTAGTTCAATGTATTACTGTACCGTGATTTGACATAGTAAGATTTATTATTAAAAAAAAAAAACGACGGTGCGGTTGGCTTGGTACTTGAGAGATGGTCTACCAGACTGCCTGTTGTGGGATTGATTTCCGCACGGAAATATTTATATGATCTTAAATAAAGTTATTATATTAAATGGAAAAAGAATATGGTCGCGAAAAGGTCTGACCAAGTCGAGATGGCTTAGTGGTCAGAGCGCCTGGAGTATTTATTCGGGAGGCGCAGGTTCGAATCCTGTTTGCGACCGTATTCTTTTTCCATTTAATATAATAACTTTAGAGTTCTCTAAGCATGCGTTAATGTTTTTCAAAGATTTATCTTGGAATGATCTTAAATAATTATTCCGGATATATTTGCGTGTGAATTAAGTGCCTACCCACATGGCAGACATTATCTTTTTTTTTTTCTGTTTGTTGTGTATCATACTTACAGTATTATTATCTTCTTAAATATTAATAACCTATGTTATCGGAATAAGTGTAAGGATTCTAACGATACCCCTAGTATCTAAATCGGTTCAGGCGTTTTGAAGTTATGGCGGAATAAAGAAACTCACAAACATACATACATACATACATGAACATTAAAAACATAACATAACATAGACATAGCATCACGCCTGTATTCCCCGAAGGGGTAGGCAGAGGTGTACACAGTTGTACACCCACATTTCACCAATGCTGTTATTAAGTCCCATGTACCGGGCACAATTCCAAACTCCGGGCTGCTACTGAGAATTTTCTAACAGAAAAACTCAATAACACTTTGCCCTACCCGGGAATCGAACCCGAGACCTCTGGCTCAGCAGTCGCGCTTGAGACCACTAGACCAACGAGGCAGTCTAGTAGTTTAAAAACATAACACTCCGTAAAGTTAAAAACTTTTGTAGAAAAAGAATACGGTCGTGAGCAGGATTCGAACCTGCGGCCCACTAATAAATATACTCCTGGAGTAAGAAAAAGATTTATAACTTTAGAGCTCGCTATGCACGCGTTTATGCTTTTCGAAAATTAATCTGTTTATCACTCCATTTTTGGGCAACCGTGTAAGAAGGTACAATCTATAGATGCGACCAATGTTTTCTATCTAACTATATGCTTGCACAGCTCTGCACACCCCATTTACAAACTAATACAAGGTTTTGCATATTAATAACTTCACTAAGTTCTCTATTAAGCGCCCTGTTTGTACCTGTATTGAGCAAGCGTGAGGTTTAATGGAATATAATGCAGAATGCACTGAAGGCTTAAATGCTTGTAGCGGCTTGATGTATGTAACATATCTGCATCATAATTATTTATTAAATAGAGAATAATATATTGTAATAGAAGGAGACCGTGTTGGTGGCGGTTACCACCAACAACAGCATTCCCAATGAGGGTTGACGTCAGGCAGGCGGCAAGTCATAAAACATAGCCAAAACTTTAGCAGCATGCCAGTACAAGTAGAGAGTATGTATGGAAGAATAATACATGCTGCACCGACCCCAAATAAATTGGGATAAGGGTGATGAAGATGATGATCGAGGATAATATATTGTAAACTAGCTGATGTCCGCGACTTCGTTTGCGTAGCAAAACGTAGCCTATGTCCTTCTCCAAGTTCCAATCTATCTCCTTGCCAAATTTCATTACGATCCGTTCAGCCGTTTAGTCGTGAAAAGGTAAGAAACAAACAAACATACGAACAGACAGAGTTACTTTATAATTAGTATGGATACTGTTGAAAAAAACACTATTGTAAGAATAGTTATTGACTTTTACGTGGTAAAGAGCTGAATAGTGTATTTTTTATGGCAAGCACGACAAAGGCTCTGTTTTTTTTTTTTAAACGGCCTCTTGCCGGAATTGTCGGCGTAACCGGACAATATCTAAGGCGAGGCAGTTTGATGCCTCCAGCCAGAGCATATTTTAAAATACTACAAATTAAGCAACAGTGCTAAGGGCGTCCCCTGCGGAACACGAGCCTCGGCTTAGGGCGTTGCTGGGGGGACAACTAGGGACTAGCTGTATCATTTCGGTTTCCTTATTATTAAGGGACGAATTTAAAGCTACTGACTCGGCGCGGGCCGGCTCGAGCAAGGGTCGGGGCGGAGATGATGAGACATTTCGAGGCTGAGTGTGCTTGTGAATTTGTTGGGGAAGGTTCTGAAACTTACATATTATGTATTGAACAAAATATTACGTCTGTCTCTCATGCAATAATTAACTGTGATTCAACCCAATCAATATATGTTGTTGAGTATTATAATCTAATCTGCCCAGCCTATTCCCAATTACATTTGGGGTCGGCTTCCAGTCAAAACAGATGCAGCTTAATACCAGTATTTTATTTGGAGCGACTGCCTATTTAACCACACATTCCAGTTTCTGGAGAACGCGATGTCTCGTGGTATGACTGGTTGTCCGACTTTCAGGCCTCTGACTACTCGTAACGGCTGTCATAGATCTTAATTTGACAACCGGGACCGACGGCTTAACGTGCTCTCCGAGGCACGGAGGGTCTCGATATGAAGTGATGGTCACCCATCCACAGACCGACCGTGGCAAGCGCAGCTTAACCTCTAAAGTAAGAAATTCTATTAACCTGCAAAGTTAATCGTGACGGTTCCGTCACCTGTACAGTGATTGAATAGATAGCAAAGACGTCACCAAAATACGATTAAAATATGGAAGAAGAATTCGGAGTAGTGAGCAGAGGTCGAGATGGCTTAGTGGTCAGAGCACCTGGAGTATTTATCCGGGAGGCGCAGGTTCGAATCCTGCACACCACCGTATTTTTCTAATTTTAAACCTTAATAAATCTATAAATTAAAACACCATTTCTCTTTGTTCCAGGTAGCCCCAAACATAATAGAATTCATCAAATCGCCTGTAAACATCATAGACTTTATAGCAACACTAAGTTTTTACATGGACGTGGTGGTAGAACTGACAGTGGTCAGACAGTATGTAGACAAAGCTGATATCCTGGAGTTCATCTCCATAATAAAGATCCTTAGGCTGTTCAAGTTGACGAGGCACAGTCCGGGGCTGAAGATCCTTGTGCATACCTTCAAGGCTTCGGCGAAGGAGCTTACCTTGCTGGTCTTCTTTTTGGTGCTTGGCATCGTGATATTCGCGAGCCTTGTGTATTACGCTGAGAAGTCACAGGTGAGTTTTTAATATCATCAATACAAGTAAATATAATTGAAGTGTCTATTTGTAATAATAAAATAATAGTTCTTTTTTAAGCTCATGCAGTTATTTGCACCATCCAAATAAATAAAATTGAAGTGTCTGTTTGTAATATCAAAATAATAGTTCTTTTTTAAGCTCATGCAGTTATTGGCACCCCTACCACCTATGCCTAAAAATCTGTTTTTAGTTATGTTTCTGTCTGTCTGTCTGTCTGTCTTTTCCGGCTAATCTTCGAAACGGCTGGACCGATTCTGATAAGATTTTAAAGGCAGGTAGCTAACTATATAAGAAGTAACATAGGTAAATTATACGTGAAATGTTTGTTAGTTTCTGTCTACGGTTTTGGGCGCGTAGTTTTTGAGTTTCAAATTTAACCCAACTGCCTTTAAATAAGTAATACACTATATTGATATTAGCGCTATCTTGTGTTATGTTCTTTCTTCTTAACTTTAATAGTTAACTTGGGAAAACTAAGACTAACTAAACTAACATTTTCTCACACAGAATCATAATTTTAAACGCATACAATACAATATTTTTAATTCATTCACATAAAGGTCTTACAATTTTAAAATTGACAACGAAGCTCTTTATAGACGTCAAAAAATGCTTTTATTTTTTCATACAAAACCCATTTTGTCACCCCAGTACCCACTCGAAACTGTACCATTCGCAAATAACAGACAGTTCGATCACAATGCATCAAAGGTGTCCAAATAGAAAAGAATTTTCCTTTTCCACTGTCAATAATTTCGGCTGAACGATAGCACTATGAGATCTATTTACACGTAGATATTAGATCTATATTGAAGTACAATCATGTGCGAAAGGATCAAAACTCCTTTTTACTGATCTGAGAGTTATGAGACAAGACTCATTCGTGTGTCAACAAAGTATTACAAAAAAATGTCGTCAAAATCGTCGTAGATTGCCTCGTAGGCCCTAGGTTTGAATCTCAGATCGGGCAAAGTTTTTAGAATTGTGACCGGTAGATGGCAATGTGCTCACTTCTTATTAAATGGGACTTAATAACAGTATTGGTGAAATGTGAGTGCACGACAGTGTATACCTCAACCTACCCCTTCGAGGAATACAGGCGTGATGCTATGCTATGCTGACTTTTTTATACCACTGAGGTAACATGCAACACCAGGGTTATTACCGTCAAAATGGATTATAAAGTGGTAGTAGATCATTTCAGTTACATAAACACCGTATTATAATTAGAATCACTTCAGTTATCACTCACAGAAACATATTATGCATGACACTGATCAAAATATCCCTTCAATAGAATAAAATACGCATCTACATAGAAGCGACACTTCGATCACAGGGTGTCGAAATACCAAACACAAGTTTGTTTTGACGCGCTGTCAATTCAGGCCAACGATTCGGTGTTCCCGCACACAAAGAGAATATGTATGTACAGGCCTTGTTATAGTTGTGTGTGATAATGATCTTTTGTGTCCGTGTTTTGTGATGGACCTTAGGATTAATCTGCTTAGCCATTTACCAATAATCTTAAGATCGACTTCAATCGAACTGGATCTAGTTTAGGATTTCGGGTATAACGACGATATAACTGCCTCGTTGGTCTTGTGGTCGCAAGCGCGGCTGCTGAGCGTGAGGTCCTGGGTTCGATTCCCAGGTCCGGAAAAACGTTATTGTTTTTTTTCTGTTAGGAAATTCTCAGTAGCAGCCCGGAGTTAGGAAGTTGGTGGTGTGACACCCCTCTGCTCCGAAGAGCACGTAAAGCGGTCGGTCCTGCTCCCGATCTATCTCCGGTCGTGTCGGATTGCCGTCCCATCGGACTATGTGAGTGAAGGAAGAGGGAGTGCACCTGTGTTTGCGCATATACTTGTGTACTATAATATGTCCTGCGTACTTGGCTAATCTCCTTGAAGACAGGCCGCCATGACCGAAATATGATCTGGAGGATTATTAATATAACGACGATGAACTCTATTTACGATATATCTGGAAGTCGTCACAGACAAAGATACAGACTACTAGGCTACTCAGAATATCACTTAGTAAATATCACTTTGTATTTGTAACTGCACTATAAATTTAACTTCGAAACGTACACGCTTAACTACGTACTTAGCTAATATCTATAAACAAAAGGTAAAGGTCTCCAGAGTCGCTGAACATCTGTGTGGATGTAAACAAAAGATAAGAAAGCTCTTTGTGTCGTTGGCGGCCGACTCCGGTCGCAATACCTGCATGGGATTTCTAGAAATTTGTTAAGAATTATTATAACATTAAATTATTACGGTTGCAATGGGCACATTCTAAGGGCCGGTTTCTTGATACGTAGGCACACACAGTATAACAATTTGTTAAATTAACCATAGTCAACCGGTTAACCAATGGTTACAGGGCTATTACGTTTTTCAATATCTATTTTAACATTAATTAAACTTAACCATTGGCTATTATATTTCCAGTGTAATGATCTTATCGTTTCCAAAAAAAACTGTGGTTTTGTGGGTAATATTTTTCTATGTTACAACACTGGCCATAATGAGTGAACGAAACCAAAAACAATAGAAAATTATCACGAGACGAGATTAATTAACCGACTTTATTTGTATACTACATAATTCACTCCGTATATTTCGTGAATTTTCACCTTGAAAAATGTCGGGAAACAGCCAACAATCCAACATGTATCTAAGTGATACGATGTTTCCGTATAAATATATAATTTCTTTATTACAAAGATTATTTGAGAAAACGTGGCATTGACAACACAAAAACTTGTACAAAACAGATTTAATAGTTGTTTATTTGACCATCAGTAAGCTAACAATTGATAAAAAAACTCATTTTTCCGAAATTAAACCATTAGTTGCCATTTTTAACTATTGGTTGAGTTAACTACGGATCAAGAAACCGGGCCTAAGAGCACCGTTCGAGTTCGAAACTAGTTGCGCAATCCCGAAGAATGCATGTGAGTAATAAAAAACCGTGGAACAATAATTAATATGACTGTGTCTTACGATAGTTAATAATAATATACAAAAAAATTTTTTGTTCGTTTTAGAGTTTAATTTTCAACTACCTAAAATAGTTGCATTTTAGGAAAAGACCCAGTTTTTCATATGAATATTCATTACAAACTTTTCACGAAACTAAAATATTCCTAAAAAGGCATTTCCCGCTGTGACGTCCCTCTGACGAAGTTAGGCTTCACTAAATGTATGCAAAGCTATTTTAATCGTTTTACTGAAATAACTTCTGAAGTTTTTAAAGCTATAGCAGTTAGCTATTTTAATATCCTACCTACACACGTTTTGGATATAGCTACATTATAATAAATAGAGTTTGAAAGCCAGCTACTTATGTGGTTAAGGGTGGCGTATATCTCGGTCAACGTCACAGAGATTTTTTTAACGATGTCCCATACTTGGGATTTTTATTGTGTCATGAGGTGCAGTCGTACAATCAGCGTCATTCCTACCTGACCAGTTCAAAAACTTTATCGATTGCAAGTTGGTTTTGAACTAGCCCCGCCTCTCAATACTGCTTAACCATCAGAAACTGTCAGAAACGAAAGTCCCGTCTTTTCGAAATGCCCTTTTGTATTTTTGTCGAAACAAATTTTTATGACTTACAAATACTATGACAGATGATCAGTTTCAACTTGGACTTACACCCATAACTGCATACATTTTCCTCTATAAGTGTAATCAGCAGTGATGTCTATAACAAATTTAACTGTCTTGCAAAGTGGTGAAATTATATACCGACATAATGCAGGATAGAATATCTCCCAAATAGCGGATTGTTTTTTAAGATGTCGGTGAGTAAATTACTGTTTTATTTTTCACTCACTATTGGGAACAATTGGTGTCGAATGTTACATTGAGCTTAAAAATCAAAAACAGAGGCTAACACTTAAAGTATAAATTAATTTTAAACAAAAAATAAAAACCGCCTTCAAAAATCCACTACACTAAAAAGTTTAAAATAATATCAAAATTTGCTTATAATAAAATAATTTAAAAATAACAATATATAATAATAATCTTTTAATTTTGGAGTCGGTGCCTGTACTGGGAGAGGGTTATTGTTTTCCTCTTGTTAGTCACTTATGTTCGTTGTGCTGTGGTTATGTTACCGGCCTTTGTATCTGGTTGTAAACCCACATACATCAGGCACCGACTCCAATCTTCACTAAATTGAAATGGAACCATTTCTGGGGACTACTCTTGCAAACAAATATATCGACGGACATACATACAAAACAAGGTAGCTACTGTAAAACGTTGAGGAGTTCCCTTGACTGTCCTCCGTCTTCATCATCAGACCCCTAATGACAGTCGCAACCCATCTAGGTGTAAAGTTCTCATCAATACAAATTAATCAAGCCCAAACACCAGGTAATTGCTGTAAATCGTTAAAGAGTTCCCTAGATCGTCTTTCGGCTCCATCATCAGATCGACTCCAGACCTTCATTAAATATTAGTGCTTTAAAATACTTAATGAAAAAATTAACAAACGCACTAGTCGCCCCTACGATCTTCGAAGGTTTCCCTCGATGTTTTGGGGATGCCATCATCAGATTCTGGTTTCCTTATCATGGTACCACCGTTGAGATACCTTCTTTCCAACAAAAAAAGAATTATCAAAATCGGTTCATAAACGACGAAGCTATCCCCGAACACACATAAAAAAAATAAAAAAAATACGGTCGAATTGAGAAACCTCCTCCTTGTTTGGAAGTCGGTTAAAAATCACTTACCTAGGATATCAATCAGTGAAATCAAATCAACGGTGGAACGACTATTTGGTTGAAGCAACATTTTAGTGAATTATGAAAATTAATTATTGTGGATTAAAATTAAATCTTGCATTCTTCGGGATGCGAGTCAAACTCGTACAATAAGTTTGACTCGCGACATCGCCGCGGGCTCAGCTCATGACCAGGGGCTCCGTTCGAGTTCGAAACTATTCGGGCAATCCCCAAGAATGCAAGTGAGTAATAACCGTTGAATGACACATGATTAATTATTTAATTGAATACTAAAGTTGATAATTGTATAAGAGCGTTAGTTTAAGTATATTAATTTAATAAAAATAAAAAAATTAAGATTTTATTTTTTATTTCTAGTATTTTCATTTAATACGATACACAATGATCATTTAAACTAGTGGGCATAATATCCCGTGAAATCTCACTAAAGTTTAAGTATTATCGACTACAAATAAAATAATAATAGGTAGGTAGGCAACCGGCGCACGACCGGCGGGACAAGTACAAAACCTAAAGTACAAAATCTACCACTACAATCTACCACTTATTACCTACTCTAAATAATTCCAAAAATAACAAAATTAAAACAAATATGATACATAAATAATTATTTAGTAAGAGCCCCGCCTACATCAATAACGGCATCGAACCTTCTTCTCATAGAATTTACTAAGGTCTCTCAAATTCCAATCCAATAGATTCCCACATCTGATCAACATGTGCGACTACAGCTTCCTTTGTTCTCTCAGCGCTTGGATCCCATCGTAGAACAATTATGCCCCAAACATTTTCGATGGGATTCAAGTCTGGAGAACGCAGCGGCCACGGCACCCTTCGTATATTAGAATGTTGCTGGAACCAATTTCGGACCACGTGAGCGCGGTGTATGGGACAGTTTTGCATCTATAAAAGTTATTTCCGAAACCTCGTCCTCCGGATACACTACTGTCATTGTGGGCAGCATTGATTCCTGCAACAATTCTAAATAAGTAGCGGCGGTGGCCCTCCCGGGTATATAAACTAATTCCCCAGGACCGGCTGCACTTATCCAGGCCCACAAGTTGAACAGTACCCGCCCTGACTGATTATTCGGAATTACGTTCCTCGGCTCGTATCTGGCATTATTCACACACCATAAATGCCGACGACCATGCTCACTTGACTTAAAACATTTTTTGTCGGTAAATATGGGGTGTGAAAAATCGTAGTCCCGGTAATCTCTAGCGAATCGGACACGTGCCGCTTTATGCGCGTCACTTAAAACTATTTTGTTTGCCGGTTTCCTATAAAATACTTTTGCTCGCAATAGGACCATGAGCAGTGGAACTCTTCGGCAAAAGTTCAAGTTCGTAAGTAGCAACCATTTGTTCCACCTGCTCGGGAGTAATTATTTTCGCTTAGACGCCCGCGGTCTATCGTCTAGATGTCCCTCTTCTTGAAAGCGCCGGGTCCATCGACGGACGATATTTCTCTGTAAAAAAAAAAGTAAACACTGTAAACACCACATTTATGAAGTCCTGTATTGTGTAGGGACCATAGGTTTTTGTTACATATTAAAACTATAGTTAAACAAATGTTCTTTTCACACCAAGGCAAAGAGAGAATTGTTTTAACTGTTACTTTTTGCCACGATTGGGTAGCGGACAACGATGCATATCGATAATTCGACTGTATCTTTATTATGATTACCTAGTAGCTAAGTAGTAACGAATTGAAAAGAATCAAATATAGATTCGACGGTTGACTGTTTCTGTGCTTTTCAAAAATAAACCTTAAAAAGCAAGTATTTAGAAACGTTTTCATAATTCACTAAAATGTCGCTTCAACCAAATAGTCGTTCCACCGTTGGTTTGATTTCACTGATTGATATCCTAGGTGTGTGGTTTTACTATATGTGTTAGCCTCTGTTTTCGGTGTTTAAGCTCAATGTAACATTCGACCACATTGTCACCAATAGTGAGTGAAAAATAAAACAGTAATTTACTTACCGACATCTTTAAATCTGCCGCTATTTGGGAGATATTCCATCCTGCATTATGTCGGTATATAATTTCACTACGTTCGAAGACAGTTAAATTTTTTGTAGACATCGCTGCTGATTACACAAATAGAAAAAACAAGAGGGGCTCGTGGCTAAGTAACAGCCGCACAGATCGATCAATCGAGGTTAAGCTGTTCTTGCCGCGGTCGGTCTGTGGATGGGTGACCATCATTTCATACCGTGACCCCTCCGTGCCTCAAAGAGGACGTTAAGCCGTTAGTCCTGGTTGTCAAATTAAGATCTATGACAGCTGTTACAGAGTCCTGAAAGTCTGACAACCAGTCATACCACGAGATATCGTGTTACCCAATAATCGGGTTGTGGAGGTCAGATAGGCAGTCGCTCCATGTAAAATACTGGTAATGAGCTGCATCCGGGTTGACTCCAAGCCGACCCCAATGTACGAAAGGCTAGGCAGATATACATATAATCCGTTAACCACCGTCACTTATTCCACGTCTTTAATCTTTTACCAAACAAAACCCAATTATATTTCCCACTGGAGCCGCATTTAATATCCTATTAGGCTTTCATGAAAATTGCATCACATCAACCGTTTTCATGAAAACAAAGTGATTAAGCCCACAAAATGGCCATTCCGCTGAAACGATGTATAAATTGCTGAAAATTTGATTGCATACATAATTTTTATTTTCGGTAAGCTTTCTTGTGTATAGTAATATCTTAGGTTTTCGCGATCACTACACATTATAATAAAACAACTTTTAATCGGATTAATCGTGTGAATTATTGGTTTGTTTTTCCTGACGTTTCGAACACGTTGCAGCGTTCGTGGTCGCAGGAGGACACACAGGAGGACATATTCTTTGTTATTCAACAAAGTCTATATTCTGTCCGTTCTTATTACGATGCTAAATTGTTTTGCTGTAGTAGTTTATAGGTGCTATGTGTGTAGGCTTTATAGGAGTTTACTTTTTCGGTGGTAAAACATAATTTTTGGATATAGGACATAAAAGTGTCTAAAAAAGAAAAACACTGGAAATAAATATTTTTCGTCATAATAATTAAGCTCTTAAATTGATTTTAGTATCTAATGTAATCAAAAATCGGTAAAAAACAGGAACTACCCGCAGTGCCTACCTCAAATAATTACCTAAATGCAACCTATATCATAGTTTACTATATCTGTATGTCGGAAAAAGTTTGAAGAATAGGATCGGAGGTCCACTGAGAGCACGTTTACTTTGGGTTACTTATTAGTAGTGAGTCACTTTATATTACAATGTAGGTATTACAATATGAAATAAGAGGTCTAGTTAGATAAGTCAGAGTTTAGAGGTCCGTACGCCACGGCGGCTCGCAAGAGACTGCCCTCCTCATTCCACTCGCCGCAGTCACCGACCGCCCGCAGCGCTCGGTGTTGCAACACCAATAATATAAAATGGTGTTGCTATCTCTGACATGTATATTATACAGATATATTAAACTTTGTATATCATACAGACATAGTAAACTTTGATATATGTTGCATGTAGGTAATTCTTTGAGGTAGGCATATTTGCCTAATGCAATGCACGTCACTGGCTGCCCGACAATGCAAAAGGCATCTGTGGCAATAGGCTCACCAACTATAACATGGGCTTAATAACAGCGTTGGTGGATTGACTGACCTGTTGGTCAAGTGGTTAGTAGCCCTGACTGCTATGCCGGAGGTCGTGGGTTCGATTCCCACCCAGGACAAATGTTTGTGTGATGAGCACGATCATTTGTTCTGTGTCTGGGTGTAATTTATCTATAATATGTATGCATTTAGAAATATATAAGTATGTTTATCAGTTGTCTAGTACTCATAACACAAGCTCTGCTTAGCTTGAGACTAGACGGCGTTGTGTGATAGTTGTGGAATATTATTATTATATTATTTAGGTGCACAACTGTGTAGACCTCTTATTTTTTTGTATAATTACTTTCGTGAGACACATTCATATTAATTACTGTTCAACGGTTATTACTCACGTGCATTCTTCGGGATTGTCCGACTAGTTTCGAACTCGAATGGAGCCCTTAGTCATGAGCTGAGCCCGCGGCGATGTCGCGAGTCAAACAGTGACTTTCAGAGTTTAGCTAAAGGCTCCGTTCGTGTTCTAAACTAGTCGAGCAATCCCGAAGAATGCAAGTGAGTAATAACCCTTGAACAATAATTAATGTGTAGACCTCTGTTTAGCCCTTCGGGGAATATAGGCGTGATGCTATGTTATGCTGCCCGACTGGGGAAGTACCTTGCCTCCACCGTTTGCTCTAACTTACGAGTAGATACCTGATCTAACTTGAGTTTCAACCTACGTCTACTGGTCGCTTACAGTAAATTTTTTCTATCTGCAAAATGATAGCTTCGAGTTACAATTACATGCGTTTCAAAAAAAAAACTATACCATACCTAAACTGCCTTCACTAACTAAAAAAAACTTATTCATCGCTCACCAGCCAGAAGCCAAAATAAAATAATTCGATTAAAAACTCCATTTTATTAATGTAAACTGCATAAAAACAAACGACCCACTCAAAGAGTAATTGATGCAAAAAATCTGGCAAACAAACCTTCCAATATCACCTTTGCAGTGTATATTAGTCGACCGAAAACGACTGAATTTCAGCCATCAAACGAGCGGAGTGGCCCACTGAAAGTTAATTGACTGTCAAGTCGTGAAACTGAAAAAAAGTTGGAAACACAGACTATAAAATGGAGAAAGATATGCAATTACGATTAATTAAGTCAAGCAAGGTATTATAGTCCTAGGCTTTCATTAGTTTGGCAGCTTTTCTAAAGAAAGAAATAAATAAAGATACTTTTCTTCCATCACCGAACAACCCACCAATCAATCTGCCCAGCCTTTTCCCAATTACATTGGGGACAGCTTCCAATCTAACCGGATGCAGCCTAATACTATTATTTTACATGGAGCGACTGCCTACCTGACCTCCACAACCCAGTTAGTCGTGATATGACTGGTTGTCAGACTTTAAGGTCTCTGAGTACCCGTAACGACTGTCATAGATCTTAGTTTGACAACCGGGACTGACGGTTTATCGTGCTCCTCGGAGGAGTCTCGGTATGAAGTGAAGGTCATCCATCCATAGACGACCGCGGAAAAAGCAGCTTAACCTTAATCGATCGATCTGTGCGACTATTACTTAACCACGAGCCTATCATAGAACAATCCGCCATAAACAAAAAAAATTAATACCATCTTGGTGATTGGTTGTCTTTGGCTTTTATTGTTTTTTTTTTGTTTTATTATTATTGCGACCACTAAACTTAACTTTAGCAGCATGCCAGATATAGGTATGCTGCGCCGACCCCAAATAAATTGGGATAAGGGCAGGGGGATGATGATATTATCTAGACTAGCACCACCTGGATGGTAGAGCCCGGGCCACTAAGCTATGCTACAGTGAAATTCCTATCAAAATCGGTACACAGGTTCTCAAGTTACAAGTGTTCGGACAGACAGACATCTTTTACAAAAATTTTAGTTTCTGCTTCTATGTCGATATATAAGGAAAAATATTCAATGTACCGGAATAGTACCTCTGTAGTTTTATTATATTACTAACTTTTTGCCGCGGTTTCGCTCCCGTTAATTAGGAGGAAAACCCAGTCTATCGACACTTTAGACTCACAAAATGTATTAGGTACTTAAATATAAAACTCAATCTTGATTCGAAAGACACGTGACGCCATCTATTATCATAAGAACGTTATTATTGTTTGCTTCGGGAACAGTACTTTTTTTTGGGATAAAAGGTACATACTTTTATGTACACCTGACAACGTATATGCACAATTTCAGGATGATTGGTTCAGTGGTTTAGGCGTAAAAAGTAACAAACAAACATACTTTCGAATTTATAATATTAGGATAGATTGATTCAAGATAAATCTTTGAAAAGCATTAACGCATGCTTAGCGAACTCTAAACTTATTATATTAAATGGAAAAAGAATACGGTCGCGAACAGGGTTCGAACCTGCGCCTCCCAGATAAATACTCCAGGCGCTCTGACCACTAAGCCATCTCGATCTCTGCTCACCACCGCGAATTCTTCTTCCATATTTTAACACGTCTTATGGCGACGTCATTGCTATCAATTCAGTCCCTATACTGGTGACCGAACCGAATTCTGTTCGCGATCGTATTCTTTCTCCATTTAATACATATAATAACTTTAGGATAGATTGTTTAGTGAAAAAGTAATGTTCGCATAAAGCACAATATGACCATATAAAAACGACACATTCCTACTATAGACATACCTCCATGGTCAGATTTCAGACGTATTCATGAGTATGCATATTGGCAAATTCAGTTTATGATCGAAAACATATCAATTAGTAAACTTCACGGTGAAATTGAATTATTTTGAATACAACTGGATTGAACCGAAACTTGCAATAAAAATGAAGGCGTATTTTGGTTAAATTTCCGAGTATTTACGCTTCTTGAACCACTAGTTGAGGTGGTAAGCAGAGGTCGAGATGGCTTAGTGGTCAGAGCGCCTGGAGTATTCGTCCGGGAGGCGCAGGTTCGAATCCTGTTCGCGACCGTATTCTTTTCCTTTTAATATTGTAACTTTAGAGTTCGCTAAGCATGCGTTAATGCTTTTCAAAGATTTATCTTGAATTATTAAGGTAATTGCATTCTTTACGACATTGTATTAACTGCAAAGTTAGTCGTGTCGGTTCGGTCACTTGTGTAAGGACTGAATTGATAGCAATGACGTCGCCATAAGACGTGTTAAAATATGGAAGAAGAATTCGCGGTGGTGAGCAGAGGTCGAGATGGCTTAGTGGTCAGAGCGCCTGGAGTATTCATCCGGGAGGCGCAGGTTCGAATCCTGTTCGCGACCGTATTCTTTTCCATTTAATATTGTAACTTTAGAGTTCGCTAAGCATGCGTTAATGCTTTTCAAAGATTTATCTTGAATTATTAAGGTAATTGCATTCTTTACGACATTGTATTAACTGCAAAGTTAGTCGTGTCGGTTCGGTCACTTGTGTAAGGACTGAATTGATAGCAATGACGTCGCCATAAGACGTGTTAAAATATGGAAGAAGAATTCGCGGTGGTGAGCAGAGGTCGAGATGGCTTAGTGGTCAGAGCGCCTGGAGTATTCATCCGGGAGGCGCAGGTTCGAATCCTGTTCGCGACCGTATTCTTTTTCCATTTAATATTGTAACTTTAGAGTTCGCTAAGCATGCGTTAATGCTTTTCAAAGATTTATCTTGAATCACTAGTTGAGGGTTAAAATTTGGCATGTACCAATGTGCCTTTTTATGTCATAATTATGTAATTTTTTAATTAATCTGAGACATCACAGACATACGGTGAAGGAAAACATCGTGAGGAAACCTGGACTTGATGGTTTGAAATCGCCAACTCGCAGTTTGCTAGCGTGGTGATCAATGCTCGGTGCCTTCAATGTATGAGAAGAGACCCTTGCCCTGCATTGGGACAGCTATAACATATATAACACATTGAATAAAATAACGAATATTATAATTTTGTGACAATAATACTCCTTCCGACCGTATTTCGGTCACGGTGGCCTATCTCCACGGAGATTAGCCAAGTACGCAGGAGATATTATAGTGCACAAGTGTATGCGCAAACACAGGTGCACTCCTTCTTCCTTAACTCTCATAATTCGATGGGACGGCAATCCGACACGACGAGAGAGATCAAGCGCAGGACCGACGGCTTTACGTGCTCTCCGAAGCACGTCACCACCAACTTCCTGACTCCGGGCCGCTACTGAGAATTTCCTTACAGAAAAATCCAATAACACTTTGCCCGACCTGGGAATCGAACCTAGGACCTCGCGCTCAGCAGTCGCGCTTGCGACCGCTAGACCAACGAGGCAGTCAAAGTCGTTTTATAATAAACATCACATTAAGAGTTTCACTAGTAATATTTTCTTCGTCTCTTTCTGAAGCCTGTGGCTCCTTAACGTATTTTCGTCTTTAATGTCACGTTTTCCCTATCTGCAAGTATATGGAGAGCTAATGTTTTGTGGATATCACAATTATTTCAAGGACAATTGCGCAACTGACTCGCAGAAATTACAAGTCCAGCGGGACAATTGCGTAACTGACTTGTAATTTGCCATAAATAGCACCCTAACTTCTAGAAATTAACAGTCGAAGGTGGTACCTATACCTTCTCGATTACTAAGATCAAAGCAATGTATATTAACATACTGTCAAAATCAAAGCTATCAGCTATCTGCACATTTTATCATGCCTTCCTAGTAATATCTTAGTACAGTGTAACAACAAAAGCCATTCAAAGATTCGATACTTTTGCTCTTATACAATAGTAGGAGAAAGCCCAAAAGATCATACATATGTATTTCTTATGTAATCTTCGTACCGCAATGTTGATAATAAAATGTGGCGCATTGAAAAAAATACTAGAGAAAGAAAATTTCAATACTGACAGCATATTGGTAAAGTTTCGTAACGCACTCTTTGGCGGGAATATAACAGCTGGGCGCTTGGATTGCGTAGTGATGTGCAGCATGGTAATTATTATATCGATAGATATTTGTATATTTATTTATTTACTATTTAGTATTCTATAATCTATGTTATGTGGATTACGTCGGTTTTATATTCCGGTGATAATTTAGTAAATCGACAATAGTTTTTCTTATTTAGGTTTGATTAAATACACAAAGATAACCAATATTGATACTAACCGAGATTACATTACAATTTAAGAATTACTGAACTGCTTAGTTGGTGGTCTCAAGCACGAGTGCTGAGCATGGGGTCTCGGTTTAGATTGTTAAATATTATATTATATAAAAAAGATAAACAACTCTTAAAATTGTTATTAGACTCATAACTTCCTTATTGTAAGTGTGAGCACCATGCAGCCATTAACATTATTCTATTAACGTGACTTGAGATCTGGTAGTTTGAGATGTCATACTCACATAAATGTCTTACTGTGGTGGCATATGTGTTGGGTCATTCTGTTCCCTAAAATATGGTTGAACTGAGTGATGCTGATATTTGCGTTATACTCGTGAACGGGTGCCACAAGTTGGGACTGGTCAACTCAAAACTACCAAGACTTGTAACTATTATTACAATTTTGTATCTTCTATTGTACCTACGTGTAAAACTTTATCTGCATCGTTATCACATAATGTCTTTTTATCATAAATGTATCAAAATTATTGTAACACAACATTTTAAAAGAGTAACCATGGAGTTTCTTGCCCGTTCTTCTCCATAGGAATTTACATTTTGGAACGTGGCATTTCTTGACTTTTAAAAGTACCTTTATATGGTCTAATTGGAATAAATGATTTTGACTTTGACTTTGATTCCCGGATCAAGCAGTGTTATTGGGTATTTCTGTTAGGAAATTCTCAGCAGCAGCCTAAAGCTTGGAACTGAGCCCCGCAGAGAAAAAATAAACATCGATCTCATAATTATTGAAATATGACGGGACTTAATCGCGCTAAAAACGTAACATTTATAATAATTAACTCGACGTTTCGATCAAGTTGCATTGTCCGTGGTAACGAGAAAACTGTAAATAAATATTATGTTTTTAGCGCAATTCCATTTCAAGTCCCGTCATATTTCAATAATTATGTGTTCGAACCGCAAAAGTTAAAAAAACATCTAGCATTTTTAATAAAAAAATCTTTAATATAAAAATATTGTATAATTAGACTTCTAGGTGCGATCATAAATAAAAACTTTTACTACAATAACAATCTAGATTCAGATCAATTTGCTGCAAGCCATACAAATCTTTCATGTCCCCGATATTTACGTCTAAATAGCGCAGAATAAATAATTAAAATCGATATATTTCCATCGCATGTTCCATCCCTAACTTTTTATAATGTCACCCAGTGTATTACGTGAAGTGTTAAAGTAAACATGCCGCCCGACGTCGCCTGTGTTACCAAGTAATTGTTTGTCTTCGCCATTTTTATGTTTATGGTGGACCAAAACTTTTACTATAAACATGGGGTAGGAACATACGAGTACCTATAACACAAACAATAAGTTGGAGATGTGTGGTCTCAGCTTAATTATTTTCATACGGGTATGGGCGTCGATCAGAACCTTATGGCATCTAAAGTTATAATATTAAATGGAAAAATAATACGGTCGTGAGCAGGATTCAAACCTGCGCCTCCCGGATAAAGGATCTTTACGACATTTTATTAACTGAAAAGTTAGTCGTGTCGAGCAATAACGTCACCAAAAAGACGTGTTAAAAATGTGGAGGAAGAATTCACGGTAGTAAGCAGAGGTCGAGATGGCTTAGTGGTCAAAGTGCCTGTAGTATTTATCCGGAAGGCGCAGGTTTGAATCCTGCTCGCTACCGTATGGTAGCGAGGCGCAGATTCGAATCCTGCCAGGATTCGAACCTGCGCCAAAGAATACTCTTTTTCCATTTAATATTATAATTTTAGAATTCGCTAAGCATGCGTTAATGCTTTTTAAAGATTTAACTTATGGCACCTGTTTATTAGCTTGGGGCTTCCTTTTGAATTACGAGTAATTAATCATAGTATATCATCACGCCTGTATTCTCCGAAGGGATAATCAGAGTACGTGTACTGTTACATACACACCACATTTCACCGATTTGTTTAAGTTCTTTGTAAGCCTATTGCCCCGCAAAAATTACAAACTACCAGTATTTACTGATAACATACTATCGAAAAAAAAATTACAGAAAAAACAGCATAATATTAATTATTTTTCAACGATTATTACTCACTTGCATTCTACGCGATTGCCCGAACAGTTTCGAACTCGAACGGAGCCCTTAGTCGTGAGCTGAGCCCGCGGCGATGTCGCGAGTCAAACGAGTTTCGTGAGTGTCTTACGAAAGTTATTATACACAGCATAATATAATTATGTTATTTGATGGACTGCTTCGTTGGTCTAGTGGTCCCAAGCGCAATTGTTTAGCTTGAGGTCCTGGGTTCGACTCCCGGGTCGGGGAGTGTTTATTGGGTTTTTCAATTAGGAAATTCTCAATAGAAGCTTGGAGTGTCGAATCCTACCCGGTAGATGGCAATAGGTTCGCCACCTATAACCTGAGACTTAATTAAAGCATTGTTGAAATGTGTGTGTACAACTGTACCTATATAGGTACCTCTGCCTACCTCTTCAGGGAATACAGGCGTGATGCTATGTTGATTATGTTGTTATTAAATTTGATGGATGAAAAAATATCAAGATACGCAGAATAATGGCTTGATTTGAAAGATTGTTCCGCGCAGGAATCAATCCTGCAGCTCGTGACGTAAGAGCCGATTAGAATCCACATCATCTGCTCCAACCATGTCATAAAATATTCTCATATAATTAATTCACTGTAGGTAATAACAGATTCTCCCTTCCAAACCTTTTTAATTATCAATAATCCCAATCAGTCGAAACATGACAACTTTTTATAAAAAAAGGGTCATTCGCATTATCTTCAATTCCGAGTTATGAAGGCTTTATACAGAACTTGAAATTTAAAATCAATAATTGATCAATCAAAGATCGACTTTTACATACCCATTACACAAGAGACTTTGATATATTACACAGAATTTTGCTTTTTTTCACAAATGCCGCTGCTGAGAGTGAGGTTCCTGGGTTCAATTCCCAGGTCGGGAAAAGAGTTACTCAGTTTTCCTGGTAAATAATCTCGAGTTTGCTAGCTCCATCTGTCTGTGTTTCCATTTTGCCTAGTGGTTGTTGAGCGTCACGACTATGTGTTCAATTCCCGGGACGGACAACGAAATTCTCAATAGTAGCTCAGAGCCTTATATTCTACCTGGTTGATAGCAATAGGCTCACCAGTGATTACATTGGACTTAATAATTGTCTCGGTGAAATGTTGGTGTACAGTCGCGATCACAAACATGTTAACACATACTTTTAAAAACTTACCATAGTGTCGGTAAGTTTAGTTGTCACTAGCGTGTATTACTAACATAATTAGGTATGTAACACAAATAGAAGAATATTCCTTCTACATATAGACTTAAATTAATACTACTATATGACGCCCTAAGCCGAGGCTCGTACCTCGTAGGGGGTGCCCATAGCGTGTTGTCGCTGAGTTTATAAGTTGAGTGCCCTGGCTGGGGGCCTTAAAAATATTAAGGCAACCACAGGAAAGCCCGGTTAAGCAGTCGACAGCCTCCTAGGTTGACCAGCGAGATACCATCCACAAAAATAACTACTATATTATTCAGATAACTATTTAAATGGAGTTTAAAAAGTAAAAATGTATACATGTTTGTGCTCGTGACTGTACAACACTACTTTTCAGCCTATCACTTCGGAAATACAAGCGTGATGCTTTATAGCAGTGATAGCGTAGTGGTATAACCGTTGGACTGACAAGTCAAAGGTAGAAAGTTCGAATCCAAGACCACTGTCTTTTCGGGCGTATTATAAACTAATTATCATTTGGTTAAAACGGTGAAGAAAATAACGCGAGGAAACCAGCACACCTGAGAAATGTTCTCGAGGCGTGTAAAGCAATGTCAGAGACCTAAGGGAGGTTTAAACTCTGACACTAGGTTGTTCATCAACCACACGATAAGAAGAAGAAGCGTGATGCTATGTTTTTGTATAGTCGACCACGAAATTGCTTTACCATATTGGACAAAACTTCCAGTTTTTTTTTATCCGAAATGGATCTACGTTTGGCCACCAACTCGCCTGATGTTAAGCGACGGTGTGGCCCAGGATGGAGTACGTAGATCCAGAAGAAATCTATTCACTCTAAGTAGAGTGGATAGATTTGGGGAGAACGACAGTTGGGGAGTTGATGCAACTGCCCAGACCCGTCTCCCACAACGGTTGCACCGGACTACATCCCGAAACACGACTAGGTCATTTCACGGCATGGCTTCGTCCGGAGGGTGGTAACCAGCGGCGGCAAAAGCCACCCACTAGAGTTGTGTTGCGTGTTTTACACCACCTAGGGGCCACGTGTAGGGATTCCATTCTAATGGTGCACTCCTACGGACGGGGGCAAATCAGCCCCCATCCAGTTTACATATAAATTAAACTATAAAACAACAGGTAACATGCAGATGGCTGTACCCCACTGCTGGCTGTGGCCCACAATAATAATAAAATGTCAATACGGTTGACAGTATCTGACAGATATTTTGATCTTGTAAGCTAAAATAGACCCTGTCATATTATGATGTGCAAACGAAATTCAGCAATTAGGGTGGTAAAAATATTGTATGGTCGACTATACATTACATTGTAACATGCAACCATGTTGATGTATTTCCATATGAAGGCAGACCAGATTTATAACTGCATTGTTGCACTCAATTTAGTTAAAGTTTCACAGGCGTCGCGTCGCCCAAAACTTGGTTTTCCTGGTGGTAAGCAAATATTACTTTGGTATACAATGTTATACAGTGACTGGAAGTAATAATTAAGTTCTCTACAACTCCACTACTAGTGTTATGGGTTGCACTTGAATGAGGTTGCTATAGGACTGAGTGGAATGGTATGAGCAAGCAGTTTTGACTGCCTCATTGGTCTAGAGTCTAGGTCGTGGTGGCCGAGTGGTTACGGGCCCGCCTCCTAAGCCACAGGTTGTGGGTTAAAACCTAGCATGTAACAATATGACTTTTTCAATGTCATATGTACTTTCTTAGTTCATCTAAGACATCACAGACATACGGTGAAGGAAAACATCACGAGGAAAACTGGACTTGGTAGTCTGAAATCGCCAACCCGCAGTGAGCTAGCGTGGTGATTAAGCTCGTGCCTTCTCTGTATGAGAAGAGGCCCTTGCCCTGCAGTGGGACAGTTATGGGCTGGTTATTTATCATTGGTATAGTGGTCCAGCGCAGCTGATGAGCGTGAGGTCCAGTTTTCGACTCCCAGGTCGGGCAAAGTGGTATTGGATTTTTCTGTTAGGAAATTCTCAGTAGCAGCTTGGAGTTACGAAGTTGGTGGTGTGACACCCCCGAGCTTCGGAGAGCACGTAAAGCCGTCGGCCCAGCTGCCCAACCTGCGAATCGAACCCAGGACCTCAGCAGCCGCGCTTGCAACCACTAGACCAACGTGGTAGATGTATAGATGAAGCAAAGGGTAGATAGTAGATACTCTAAGGTTCGCAACAAGTAGAATTCAGTAGTTCCTGTCTCTCTTCTCACTACATAAACACTAAATTTTTCTTCCACATTTAATACGTCTTATAGTGACGTCTTCGCTATATATTCATTCCATATACAGGTGACTGAACCGACACGACTATTTTTGCAGTTAATTCAATGTAATAATATTGAGACTGAATAGATAGCGATATCGTCAATAAAAGACGTAATGAAACGTGTAAGAAGTATTCACAATAATGACCAGGCGGTCTAAAAAGGCAAGTTTAGCATAATAGGATCCTAATATGATTCATTTCACAAATCGTAAAATGGTCACTTCGTGGACAAAATCATAATATGATTTGCGTGCAATTCATAAACAGTAAGTAATCTTATCTATTTGACAGTTCTCTATGGAGATTCGTAAAATGGCTCACAAAATAGGAATTGCTTATGTCAAATAGCAGAATCTTAAGAAGTAACTCAATTCAAAAAATGGTTCTTTTTTAGGAGAAATGCTCAAAGTTGGCATTTTAGACCCCCTGATATCGGAATGGCTTAGTTTGCAGAGCGCCTGGAGTATTTTTTTGGGAGGCACACATTCACATAATCGTATTATTATTTCCACAATTATTTTGTTTATTTATTTTAGAATTCACTATAATTCGCTTGATAGATATGTCTGTAAGTGTAATAACATTTTTATGTATTCGTAAATGTCTGAGTAAAATGTGTAAATCGCTTCAATTAGTTCGCAGACTTCACTTGAAAATTGTATATGGATATTAAATGAAGTGTTTTATTCTGTAAATTGGATTTTCAAATTACTTTCATTGGTAGTTTCTATTTAATCCAGACGGCGTCTACATTCTACACAATCTCGTAAAACTTAATTGAATATACCGTGTATGTAATGGATGTAAAATTGCTTGCCTCTAAGAGAACTAAATGCATTTATTTATATTTAATGCAAAATCGATCCAAAATTGAATTTGATTATGGCGTGAGGATGATGATAATTCAAAGGTATAATCAACTTAATGTATAGTCGACCATACAATTGCTTTACCACCCTAATGCAAAATTTTGCACATCATGAAATGACAAGGTCTATTTTCGCTTACAAGATCAAAGTTTCAGTCAGATACTGTCAACCTTATTGACATTTTAATTTACTGGAAGTTTTTGTCAAATATGGTAAAGCAATTTCGTGGTCGACTATACATAATATATGGTCCTAATTTATTAGTAAACTTCCTTTGAAAGGGTTAATATATAAGTCAAGTACATTAATTTAAGTTACGCATGAAAAAGGTTCTGGAAAGCAACGCTTTACGACGAATAGAACTCTGCTTTCCTCTTCACGGAATACAGCCGTGAAACACTATGTATGTATGTTGTTATAGGCGAGACAAATTTTACTTGCCCTCGAACGCTTGCTTCGTATAGGGCTCGTTACATCGCCAATTTGGTTCAGATCAGTTCAATTTAGTAATCTAAGAGACAATATCGGCTACCCAGGTGCGACGCCAAATAATCTTGTTTCAGACGTTCATTTCGTAGTTTAATAAACTATATGAAGCTTTCTCCATACTTTTTCTAACGTTCTCCAGCGTGGAGATCGATTTTGTTATAAAGTTTTATTTTACTTGATCTCGTCCATACTGATCATCATCATCTCCCTGCCCTTATCCCAATTTATTTGGGGTCGGCGCAGCATACCTTTATCTGGCATGCTGCTAAAGTTTTGGCTACGTTTTATGACCGGCCGCCTGCCTGACGTCAACCCTCTTTGGGAATGCTATTGTTGGTGGTAACCGCCACCAATACGGTCTACTTCTATCTAGCTATGTCACACCAAATGTTATCCATGCGCCAGGTTCTGATGTTATCCTAATATCACACTCCACTAACCGGGCTATAATATTATAAATGCAAAAGTAACTCTGTCTGTTTGGTACCTTTCACGACTAAACGGCTGAACAGATCGTAATGAAATTTCGCAAGGAGATAGATAAATACTCCAGGCGCTCTGACCACTAAGCCATGTCGACCTCTATACTTATCCGAGAGACGCAGGGTCGAATCCTGCTCGCGACCGTATCCTTTTTCCATTTAATATTATAATCTTAGAAATGTTGTCAATTATTATTGATAACACTGTTGTGTTGGCTACGCACCACACGAGCGGGAAAGAGATAAAAATATAATGATGTCCACTCATAAGATAAAGAAAAAATATATATATTATATAATACAGAACACTACCCACACGGTACCAGCCGTGGCTAGCATAAATAATGAGAGGCACTGGCAGAGGGCTATATTTACCTTATAAATCGGGTCACTGGACAAGAATAAAATTAATTATTTTACGATATCGAGCGTCCGTTCCTCACCGCTGATGGTGAAGTGATGATATTGACTTTAGCAAGTGGTTTTAATTAGTGGGATTAATGAATTTTGTATTGGTTCAGTGATTCCTGTAGGTTATTTTGTGTTCGACTCGAGCGCGACTGCTGAGCAGGAGGTCTCGGGTTCGATTCCCGGGTCGGGCTAACTGTTATTGAGTTTTTCTGTTAGGACATTCTCAGTAGCAGCCCGGAGTTTGGAAATGTGCCCGGTTGATGGCAATAGGCTCACCACCTATTACATGGGACTTAATAACAGCATTGGTGAAATGTGGGTGTACAATTGTGTACACCTCTGCCTACCCCTTCGGGGAATACAGGCGTGATGCTATGTATGTATGTATTTTGTGTTCGTGCCTCAGTTCGCTTGGAACTCGTAAAATAACATAGCATCATAACATAACATAGCATAACACCTCTACTCCTCGAAGGGGTAGGCAGAGCTGTACACATATACCCACATTCCGCTGGGGACCACCAGGCCAGCGAGGATGTTGAACCTAATGAACGAGCGGTATGCTCATGCATGAGATGTTATGATGTCGAAGTAAGTTTGAGTGCGGAGAGAAAAGATTACATAGTTGATAAGTAATGTTTCTTAACACCAATATGGATTATAAATAAGACTGTTGACGATTATTTTCTCTCATGTTGTTCGGTTAGTGGATGGTAACGCACTAAATAAAACATAAAAAAAAAAAAAAAAAAAAAAAAAAAAACAATTTGTTATGTAAAATGATGCGCGCCCGATTGAGGTCGCAGCGTCGTCAAAACATGTACAGTTTAAGATTGTACATATAGGCAACTCAAAAAGATACAAGAAAAGACAGAAAGTGAAGCCATCACAAAGCAAAATTTAGTTATATAGGTATCCTAGTTTATACAAATATAAATAAATATTTGTTTGTATAAGGAAAAAAAGGATATTGGCATGATCTTAATTTAGGCCTTGCTTGCCTTGTTGGCATAGTGGACCCCAGTGCGACTGCTGAATATGTGGTTTTGGGTTCGATTCCCAGGTCGGGCAAAATGTTATTGGGTTTTCTTTGAGGAAATTCTCAGTAGCAGCCAGGAGTTTGGATTTGTGCCTAGTAGATGGTAGTAGGCTCAACATTTATTACAAGGGACTTAATAACAACATTGGTGAAATGGGGGTGTACAACTGTGTTCGAATAAGCATAGCATCACGCTTGTATTCCTAGTGGGGGTAGGCAGAGGTGACACGGTCAATAATGCCAAAATGTAAACTACTGAAGCGTGGGTTCGTTTTCCGGGTCGGGCAGTGTTATTGGGATATTAGCCGCGTTTCAGCCCGATTTCGGAATTGCGCCAGGTCGATGGTAATAGGCTCACGACCTACGTGGGACTTTATAATGGCATCACTAAAATCCTCTGCCTTACCCTTTAGGTATTACAGGCGTGATGATATTTTAAACATTTTGTAACTCATATTCCTTTTGTTCACAGGATAATCCCGACAACCAGTTCAAGTCTATCCCCCTCGGGCTATGGTGGGCCATCGTGACGATGACCACCGTAGGCTACGGGGACATGGCCCCCAAAACCTACTTAGGCATGTTCGTGGGGGCTCTCTGTGCGTTGGCGGGTGTCCTGACGATTGCGCTGCCCGTACCTGTCATAGTATCCAACTTCTCCATGTTTTATTCCCATACGCAGGTGAGTTTAGTGTTAAGTTTTTTCAGGTATTGGTTGGTGAGATAATGTGTTTTTTTGCGGAATAGGTTAAGAATGACCTCGACGCTTTCAACCGAGATTGGATGAAGGCGTCCAAGAACCGAGATCGCTAGAAAGATGAGGGAGAGACCGTTGCCCAGCAGTGGGACAAAATAGGTTATTAAAAAAAAAGATTATAAATGTAGTACCTACCGAGATCTGAAATGCTATAAACGAAAATAATCGTGTAAATGTACTAAAAAAATACTTTTTAGACTGTTTATAAATAATGAGTAAGACATAATTATAATTTAATTAATGAATTCAAACGGGACTTAATCGCGCTAAAAGTATAATATTTATTTACCTCGACGTTTCGATCAAGTTGCATTAGACCACGATATCAATCAAGGATTTTTTCCGAATACCTCCCAAGAAGTTAGGGTTGCATTTAAGTTTTTGTTGAGCATGTTAAATTGATTGAACATTTTATTTTTACTAAATATAAGCTTTCCCTTGACAATAATCTTCAATTACAAAGAAACAGATAGATTTCCTTAGATAAACATAACAAAGAAACTCCATCTAATTAACAGACTTCACCATAACACATTTCCTTAAAGTATCAAATAAAGTTCACCATAAATAAAGTACCACTTTCTTTGCAATGTCTTCTCTAACAAACTAACTTAAACATTAATTAAAAGAAACTAGCCGCATTCATTAAAATGCAGCAATTCGTTCTTTCTCCAACTTTAATTTAATGATTATCTATTCAAGGATTTACGTTCGCAAGAAAAAAGAATAATGAATAGACGTTTACTTTAATGAACTGTCTTGTTTTATGACTACCAAGGAGCGCCTGGCGTATTTATCCACGGACCGTAGGTTCTAGTCCCGCGTGCGACCATACTTTTATTTATACACGACTGCCCAAAACGAGGAGTGTTATTTTTTAGGGTTCATGTATGTATGTGTGTGTGTTTGTGAGTTTCTTTATTGCACCATAACTTCCAAATGCCTGGACCAATTTCGATGTATCGATGGATATCGTTAGAATCCTTACGTTGTCTCGGGTAAAACAGGCTAATAAGATTTTATGACAGATGAGATTTTAATTTTTCTTATTAATCACGAAAAATATAACTTTAGGTCTTGTTACATAGCACCACACCTGTATTATCTGAAGGAGTAAGCAGAGGTGTACACAGTTATAAACCCACATTTTACCAATTCTATTATAAATGACAGATGAGATTTTAATTTTTCTTATTAATCACGAAAAATATAACTTTAGGTCTTGTAACATACATACATAGCACCACACCTGTATTATCTGAAGGAGTAAGCAGAGGTGTACACAGTTATAAACCCACATTTCACCAATTCTATTATTAAGTCCCATGTAATAAGTGGTGAGCATTTTACCATCAACCGGACACAATTAAATACTCCGGGCTGCTACTGAGAATTTCCTAACAGAAAAACTTAATAACTCTGCCCGACCCGGGAATCGAACCCGAGCCTTCCTACTCAGCAGTCGCGCTTAGGACCACTAGACAAACGAGTCTCGCAACGCATGCGTTAATGCATGAATTTGAACACTGAATAAAAACACATCTCAAAAAAAAAAACAAACTCCCTTGTCAATATATTTAAGAAGCATTGCCCCTCGATTTGTGTCGGAATAAAGAACATCCGAAATATACCGACGTGAACCCATAATATTGCCCACGTCACATGTATGACATAGATCGGCTCAATGGTGACGTCACGTCGAATATCGTATGTCAGACGGAACCATTTCTTGTAATTCCCAATGATGTTATGTTTTTAGAGAGATGTTGTTGTTTTTTATACTCGGTGACATTTTAATGATTAGATATTTTCCCGCGACATTTGTCTTTAGTAGTCGGTACTATCGAAATATAGAGTAACACATAAAAAAAAAAAACAACGTAACTCGAAAGCATGAGAAATAATAATCATTCTCTTTATCGTAACGTGGCACGGGCTGTACCAACCGCATGCGTAGGGTAACGACCGTGCGGCCCTCCGAGGCGCCAGCGCTGCCCAAAAATTACTATTGACTTGAGTTCGCTTTAGCGGTTTGCTTTACTCAATTTGACTGCCATTTTTCATTGTAATAAATGTATATACAGGGTGTCCAGTAAATAGCACGACATACAGCAGGGGGTGATAGCTTGGGTCACTACCTATCAATACAACACAATATATTTACAGCAAAATCTTACGGATTTTTTTTCACCACTGTAGGTTAAACTTAAGTGATAAGAAAATAGTTCTTTGCAAATTTAAACAAAAAATAGTATTTCTTGAAAACATTCTTGTCTTTGATAGAAAAAAGACTTATAAATGAGTAAAGTAACTATTCACGAATAATTTGATGTAAAAAAAAGTACTAGAAAAGGATTTTTTCATTACGAGATGCTTAAAAATCTGTTTCAAGGTAGAGATTTTTCGGTATTTCGGAAAATTTTGTAAATCTGTAAATCCGTAAGATTTTGCTCAACATATATTGTGTTGTATTGATAGGTAGTGACCCAAGCTATCACCCCCTGCAGTATGTCGTGCTATTTACTGGACACCCTGTATATGTAGGAGAAAGGTTTGAAAAATAGGACCGGGGGTCCCTATGTCTGTCAGAATTTCAAAGGTCAATAAAACCAATATTAAGGCTCTCCGCCACTGAGAGCATATTTACTTTGGTTTAGTGATTAGTAGTGAGTCACTTCATATTACAATGTACAATGTAGGTATTCAAATATCATTAAAACACCTCTTCACCCTGTCTTATCTAGCCTACCTCGGCTAGATAAGACAGGGTGAAGAGGTCTGTCCGCCACGGCGGCTCGCAATAGACTGGCGTCCTACCTCCACTCGCCGTAGTCGCCGACCGTCCGTAGCGCTCGGTGTTGCCATCTCCGACATATATATCTTAATATATATAAATCTCGTGTCACAATGTTTGTCCTCAATGGACTCCTAAACCACTTAACCGATTATAATAAAATTCGCACACCATGTGCAGTTCGATCCAACTTGAGAGATAGGATAGTTTAAATCTCAAATTATAGTCGCGTGCGAAGCCGGGACGGACCGCTAGTATATATATATATATATATATATATATATACGTACCCATATTTAGGCAAAAAATGAATTGAATTGAATAATATATTATAAACATATAGAAAGAAAATGTCTACGTAATACACACTGTTACAAAAACGGGTATCTACGGTTTAATTACGTACCACATTCATGTAGCTAAATAAAAACTACACAGGTTGGTGATTTCAAATGTCCATCCCATCCCGGGTCGCATTGATTATCACTACTTACTTACTACTACTAAGTTAGTTTCTTCTATGAGAGCCGTGACGGGTAAGCAGAAGTCTGAAAGTCTGACAACAGTCATACTATATCGTTACCCATCAACAAGTGAAGGAAAAGATCGTGAGGAAACCTGGACTTGATGGTCTAAAATCGTCAACCCGCAGTGAGCTAGCATGGGGATCAATGCTCGTGCCTTCTCAGTATGAGAAGTGGCCCTTGCTTTGCAATGGGACAGTTATGGGCTGGTTAAGATATGATTTATCACAAAAAAGACTATAAAATCCAAAATAATCAAATTACCAGCACACAATAAGCTTTAATAGAATTGAATTTTCAGTCACTACAAATAATGGAATGAACGAACTTAAACAAACTAAGTTTAAGCAACTTAAGTTACTTCTAAGTTGTTTGAAAAATACTAAGTTTTCTTTGCACTTATAGTGAATAGGTCTCGACAGGTGTGAAGTAAACTTAATCGAAATAAGAGAAGTTTGGTAATTGAATTTGAATCTAAGCCGGTTGGAAAATGGGTTACAATTGAATGGTTCTCTGAATACAAGTTAAGATTGACAATTATTGTTTTGGCTAAGGTCTTGACTAGAGAGACACTTCTGAAGGTTGTTCAACAAATAACTACTTTCGATTTAACATCTTTTTTAAATTTTAGTGGGCGAGTTTTGTCTAATGGTGCCTTTTTTTGCTTGAAAATGCTCAATGATACACTGCTCATAGCAGTGATAACCTAGAGGTATGACCGTTGATCTGACAAGACGAAGGTCGCAAGTTCGAATCCAAGGCACGCACCACTGTCTTTTCGAAGTCATGTGCGTATTATAAATTAATTATCACTTTGAAATGGTAAAGGAAACCAGCACAACTGAGAGAAGTAGCCCAAAGTTCGGAATTGTGCCCAGTTGATGGCGTTAGGTAAATCAAGAAGAATGCAAGTGCCGTAACCGTTTTTTTTTTAAGAACCTTTCCCCACACTAGGAATTTCTTCCGGTGTCGTGGGTGCGTTTACAGACATATATTCTCACAAGCACACTAACACCCAGACCCGGAGCAATTATCTATAGATCGTTCAAATATTTGCTCCGTGCAGGAATCGAAACTGCGACACGCAGCGCAGCAGTCGGTCTCTCGACCACTGCGCCAACCGCGCTGTCAAAATGAATATGAAAAATATGAATGTGTCTCACGAAAGCTATTACAAAAAAAGATAGGTAAATCATCTATTTACATGAGATGCCTTACCTTTCTTCGATATAGGGGTGATGCTATGTTGCATTATATTGATTATTGGTCGAAGAAAGTATACATACATACATAATCGCCCCATTGGGCAATAACTATAGAAGTTATAGTTTAACGGTTATTACTCACGCGCATACTTCGGGATTGCCCGACTAGTTTCGAACTCGAACGGAGCTCTTATTCATGAGCTGAGCCCGCGGCGCTGTCGCGAGTCAAACTCGTTTCACTCGCGACAGTCAGTCAGTTTTACTCGCGACAGCGCCGCGGGCTCAGCTCATGAATAAGAGCTCCGTTCGAGTTCGAAACTAGTCGGGCAATCCCGAAGTATGCGCGTGAGTAATAACCGTTAAACTATAACTAATATGAATGTGTCTTACGAAAGTTATTATACAAAAAAATAACTACAGAACGCCACCTGCTACGATCCTTACGTATGTCTTTTGCTTCGTCCACGTTCATAAATCTTGTCATACATGCGCGTCGGTTGCGAGTACGCACCTAATTTCTTTGGAGGATATCAGTAATAAGGTCAGTGTATATCCTTCTAGGGCGTCCCTTTTTCACTTAGACCTGCCTTGTAGATACCTTTTGTTGACCGTCTTTTGTTCTCTCAGTATGACGTAACCATCTAAGCATACGCATACCGAAGTTTGTTTTTGTACAATATCGCATTTGTGAAATGTATGTAGGTGTAACTTCTGCTTACCCCTTCGGTGAATACAGGCGTGATGCTATGTTATGTCAGAAAATACTAACATAGGAAGGATACTTCGTCATAATCATGTATTCGAGGAGAGCGGTGAGGTCATGTGACCCCAATTATTGGCAAATACATATTTAGTACGGAGAAGCGACAAGTAACCCAATTAACTGTACCTTAACTTGTGTAAAGCTCAGATGGTGACCTTTTCCAAAAATCCGGTATTAATATGTTTATAATACGACCCACACGAAAAATATAATAAGTTATACAGATAAATCTTTGAAAAGCATTGACACATGCTTAGCGAACCTTAAAGTTAAAATTGTTTGTGGAAAAATAATACAGTCGCGAGCAGGATTCGAACCTGCGCCTCCCGGATAAATACTCCAGGCGCTCTGACTACTAAGCCATCTTTCGAATAGCATCATCTTGAGAATTTAGTAATAGAAAAACTCAATAACATTTTGCCCAACCCGGAAAGTGAACTCGGAACCTCATTTTTGTATAATAACTTTCGTGAGACACATTCATATTTATTATTGTTCAACGGTTATTACTCACTTCCATTCCTCGGGATTGCCCGACTAGTTTCGAACTCGAACGGAGCCCTTAGTCATGAGCTGAGCCGATGTCGCGAGTCAAACTCGGAGTCGGAACCTCATGCTCTACAGTCGCGCTTGAGACCACTAGATCCACCTCACACCTCTGCCTACCCCTTCTGGGAATAGAGGCGTGATGCTATGTAACGTTATGATCAATCAGTGTAGATGTATGTAAAAATTTGTGATAGCTTGGTGGTATGACCGTTGCACTGACAAGACAAAGGTTGGAAGTTCAAATCTAAGGCACGCACCACTGTCTTTTCGAAGTCATGTGCGTATTATAAATTAATTATGACTTCGTTAAAACGGTGAAGGAAAACATCGTGAGGAAACCAGCAGACCTGAAAGATGTTCTCGATGGTGTGTAAAGTCATGTCAGAGACCTACGGGTGGTTTAACCTCTGACATTAGGTTGTTCATCAACCACACGACATGAAAAAGTGTAGATATAACTTTGCATCCTTCTCTCATTTTGTAAAAGTCAAATATCCTCTGCAACATTGGTATAATGGTCAGCTGCTGAGCATGAGGCTCTGGGTTTGATTCTGGGTTGGGAAAAGTCATTGGGATTTTTAGTGTAGCAGCCCAGAATTTCGATTTGTGTCCGGTAATTGGCTCACCATCTATTACACGGGACTTTATGCAGTGAACCAAGGTGTGTATTTGTGATGCTATGTTATAAAATATTCTAAAATATATTAAATATATATAAGCAGTGATAGCCTGGTGGTATGACCGTTTCACTGACAAGTTAAAGGTCGCAAGTTCGAATCTAAGACACCACTGACATTTCTTAGTCTTGTGCGTGATAAATTAATTTTCACTTGCTTGAAACGGTGAAGTAAAACATCGTGAGGAAACCAGCATACCTGAAAGATATTCTCGATGGTTTGTAAACCCATGTCAGTTTAAACTCTGACACTAGGTTGTACATCAACCACACCATAAAAAGAAGAAAATCCTATTCACGTGAAGCTAGAAATTATATTAAAAATACATTATGTTCTAAAACATCTTTTCGCCATGACAGTAACTATTTTGAGTAATTACTATTGTTCAAAGAAACATTGAAAAAATAATGGACAAGAACGGGGTTTGAACCCGCGACCTTTGACATTCCGGGTCATCACTCTACCAACTGAGCTACCTTGTCTCGTTAATATCCATTGAATTTTCAATCTTCTTTGTATTCGGACGGAGGGAGGAGAACGAGACGCCTGGTGGTATTTTGAGTAATGCGGAATATATAATATGTAAGTGAGGAGGTTTAATATCGTTTTGCAAGTAAATGTAGCGTAAACAGGGTTGTCGGTTGAATGCTCACCCCTACCGTGGCCCAAGGTTATTCCTGTATGGGAAACTATGAAAATGTTTTATTTTGATCCCTTTTTGTGTCCTTAAAGTTGGTTTATCTTATTATTTCTTCCTGGGTTCGATTCCCTGGTCGGGCAGTGTTATTGGATTTTTCTGTTAGGAAATTCTCAGTAACAGCCCGGAGTTAGGAAGTTGGTGGTGTGACACCCCCGTGTTTCGGAGAGTATGTAAAGCCGTCGGTCTTGCGCCTGATCTCTCTCCGGTCGTGTCGGATTGCCGTCCCATCGGACTATGAGAGTGAAGGAAGAGGGAAGTGCACCTGTGTTAGCGCATACACTTGTGCACTATAATATCTCCTGCGTACTTGGCTAATCTCCATGGAGATAGGCCGCCGTGACCGAAATACGGTTTCCCCAGTATATTACTATTGAGTTGCTAAACTCATTATAGAGAAACCTAAAATAAATTATCTCTGTCCAAACAACTAACACGTTTTGTTACTTCCAAACACAAACTAAGTGCAGTTAATTTTAACCCCTATACGTGCACGAACTGAACTGAAAATACTCTATTTTAGTCTTGAAAGCCTTATTCATGCAGTGTCGATGTGTGTGTTGTCGGTAATAAAAACGTCAAATCAAATCAAAATTTCTTTATTTAAATTAGGCTAAAAATTTGCGCTCTTTGAACGTAAAACATTAAGACAGCCCCCAAAAAAGCCCACCCTTCACCGCTTCCTAGTGTTTTAGCTGGAAAGAAGAAGCGGCGCAACCAACTCCCAGCAACACGTCTGTCTGTATCATAATGATTTATAGATGCTATACAAATCAAAATTGAATTTATATCAAATATTTTTAACTAACTTATGAGATATAATGTCTATGGCACATGTTAACTAGCACGCGCCTATGTACCAAAGCAAAGAAATATAAAAATATTAAATGTCTCAAGCAACTATGTGATAGTATCGAAAGCCTCCAATCTAAAACTATTCCGTATGAAGGTCGTACCCACTCACACGAGCCAAAAGATAGAAACTGAACATAAACTAGGACCAGCTTGGCTAATAAAAAAAATGCATCAAAATAAATTAAGAACTAAGGTCAGCAATAGGACCGGTGACATGGTCAGCCATCGCCTCCCTCGCTATTTTAAAGGGAAGGTGGCGACCCCATCCATGACGCTACCGCAAGTATTGACGTCAAGGGGAGCATGGCGAATACGCTGCCTGTTACAAGAATAAAAATAAAATCAAGAAAAATTACATGAATAGTGTTACTAAATAGCCGAGATCACCAGTTAACGGCAATGGTGTTTTTTATATCTATATACATAATATGTCATTACAGACATTATAATAAAAATTGTCATTGATCATATCAAGAAGTTTAACAAAAAATAATGTTGTTCAGATAAAAATATGAAATCAAATTAAACATTGGAGAAATAAAAAAGGTACCAAGGAAAATTTAAAATAGTAGGATTGTCTTGCATTTAACATTTTAAGCTTCATACAAAGGGATTGCATTTTTTTTTTATCGGGCCGCATTGTCGTCCATAACCAACACAGTGTCAAAGTTGGTCAAGCCCCGTCTAGAACGTTCACTTTCCTTTCAAATATAACTTAAAAAAATGTATTATACTCTATTCTGTGATATTGTGTCATCTTCTGGGGAAATTCAACGGATAAAGAAATTATATTTGAAACACAATTAAGGTCCATGTTTAAACTAAAGACTATAAATAGCTGTAAACGTTTTTTTTTTTTAGTATAGGACTTTACCCTCACTGTATATTCAGCTATGTTGAGACAGCTACGAGTATGTTTGTGAAGAATAATTCAAATTTATTCCCGCGTCGAGCAGACAGAGTGCCGCGAAACAGACGCGACAAAAACAGGCTTTGACTACATACAGCCAAAACAACACTCATGCGAAAAAGCGTGTTTTGTATGGCTCCGATAATATTTAATAAATTGCCCAATACTTGGAAAGAACTAAATAAGGAAACATTCAAAACGAGGGTGAAATATTTTCTAGAACATTTTTTTATCACATACACATTGACATTTAAAACGAATTGATGATTTAATATTTTTATTGTATTTTACTTGAATTAGCATGACGTTTACTATTCATCTATAAATTAATCTAATAATATTCTTTGATTGAGTTAGTGAAATAAATAATATCTAATAAGTTTATTTAATAAATTTCTAAATAATCACATGAAATTTGTACGCCATTGCATGTGGCAAACATGACTAGCAACCAACATATTGTATAACATCTTGCATGCACATTTCACAATGTATCATGTACACTCATGTTTGAACAAATAAAGTTATCTTATAAAGAAAGAAAGAAAGAATGAAAAAGTTTTTTATTTTTGCACGCCATCCGAATCACGGTAGTGACGAAACACAAATAGGTGTACAATTTCCAACACAGATTAAATTCCGCTTTCAAATATCCTTTCCCATAAATTACTAATATCTAAACTATACTTATCTTATCTTACCAGAAAACAAACTACCAAATAGTAGCATTGAAATATGTTAAGATATTATTTTATATAATGTTATATTTGTCAAAATAAAATACAAAACTGTAATTATATGAAAATCCAGTGAATACAACCTGTTATCAGTTGTGATATTATAATATTTTTTTCTGTCAACTGTCCCATCTCCCACTTAATGTATATTCATAGTTAGTGATATAAAGGGGTTCATTGACCGCGGGGTTGGCGCAGTAAGAAATTTTATAGAGACTTTACAGACTTTAGTAGGTCTGTAAATGATTGCTAGATAAATATCGCCAGGCGTCTCCTTAAGACGAATACAAGGAGGATTCAAAATTCAATAGATTCAAACACGACAAGATAGCTCAGTGGTAGAGTGATGACACGGAATGTCAAGGGTTGCGGATTCAAGCCCCGTTCTTGTCTATTATTTTTTCAATGTTTCCTTGAAAAATAGTTATTAATATACGAATTACATGGCCTCAACATGTATAAAATATATCATTATGTATGACTTTATTCGTCTTATGCCTCGTTGGTCTAGACTCTAGAGGTCCCGACTGTTGAACAGGGAAAGCGTTATTAGGTTTTTCTATTATAAAATTCTCAGTAGCAGCCTGGAGTGTGGAATTGTTCCCGGTAGATGGCAATATGCTCACCACCTATTAAATGGGACTTAATAGCTCTGCCTACCCCTTTTTAATGAATGTGTTTAGGTATTTTTTGCATAACTATTTTATTGATGATTACTAACTAAGCTGATTACACAAATAGAAAAAACAAGAGGGGCTCGTGGCTAAGTAACAGCCGCACAGATCGATCAATCGAAATTAAACTGTTCTTGCCGCGGTCGGTCTGTGGATGGGTGACCATTATTTCATACCGTGACTCCGTGCCTCAAAGAGGACGTTAAGCCGTTGGTCCTGGTTGTTAAATTAAGATCTATGACAGCCGTTACAGAGTCCTGAAATTTGTCATCCAGTCATACCACGAGATATCGTATTACCCAGTAACTGGGTTGTGTAGGTCAGATAGGCAGTCGCTCCATGTAAATAATGGTATTAAGCTGCATCCAGTTTGACTGGAAGCCGACCCCAATGTAATTGGGAAGAGGTTAGGCAGATGATGATTACTAACTAAGCAATTATGTGCAGTTTATTTTAACCGCTTGACGTTATTCGTTTAAAAGTTATCTGAAAATACTCATCCTGCTCTCCGACGCCAAATACCGTTAATGCATTGTCGATGTTTTTGTCTAGAAATTAGGTTCCGTCTGAACGTTTGACCTGAATACTGTTATAGACTAGACTAAAGGTCAGTGCAAACTGGATTATAGATGTAGAATCTAAAATGTTCGTTTGAATGTATTATTTTGTAATTCAAGATAAATCTTTGAAAAGGATTAACGCATGCTTAGCGAACTCTAAAGTTATTATATTATTATGTTATTCGGTCACCAGTATAGGGACTGAATTGATTGCAATGACGTCGCCATAAGACGTGTTAGAATATGGAAGATTTATTCGCGGTGGTGAGCAGAGGTCGAGATGGCTTAGTGGTCAGAGCGCCTGGAGTATTCATCCGGGAGGCGCAGGTTCGAATCCTGTTCGCGACCGTATTCTTTTTCCATTTAATATAATAACTTTATTATTTTGTAGTTATTTCTTTGATTTTCTTGGTCACTATACATCATCATCCCCCTGCCCTTATCCCAATTTATTTGGGTTCGGCGCAGCATACCTATATCTGACATGCTGCTAAAGTTTTGGCTATGTTTTATGACCGGCCGCCTGCCTGACGTCAACCCTCATTTGGAATGCTGTTGATGGTGGTAACCGCCACCGACACCACAACAAATTTTATCAAACAATTTTCCTTCTATCTAGCTATATCACAACAAATGATATCCATGTACCAGGCTCCACTAACCGAGCTTTATAATAAAACTCCTTTTGATTGAACTTTGGTAATTGACAATACCGACGCGATTAAGTTAAAAAAAATTGTGGAAAATTTTCACGAACTATACATTTAAATAAACAGCCTCATTGGTCTAGCAGTCGAAAGTGCGACTGTTGAACATGACGCCTTGGGTTCGATTCCCAGGTTTAAAGAAAGAAAGAAATCGATATTTGCATGAAACATGGTAAATGGTTGTTGTTATTGGGTTTTTTGGTAGGAAATTCTCAGTAGCAGTCCAGAGTTTGGAATTGTGCCCAGTAAATGGCAATAGGCTCACCACCTGTTACATGGGACTTAATAACAGCATTAGTGAAACGTGGGTGTATAAATGTGAACACATCTGCCTTTTCCTTCTGCGAATATAGGCGTGATGTTATGTTACATAATTTTATTTAGTAATACAATGTCGTAAAGAATGCAATTACCTTAATAATTCATCATATCTATCCGGGAGGCGCAGGTTCGAATCCTGTTCGCGACCGTATTCTTTTTCCATTTAATATTGTAACTTTAGAGTTCGCTAAGCATGCGTTAATGCTTTTTCAAAGACATATCTTGAATTTATTTAGTTAATCATTTGTGCACAACAATTAAAACCGGAACCATCTTTCGGTTTTTAAGAAATAAGCAAAAAATTATACATTAAATACTTAAGTAAATTTTTCCTCTAAAACATTTCACACAAAAACGTAAAATTTAACAAATATTTCTGCACGGCTATTATCCCGCAAACTTTTAATGTAAGGGAATTCTTCCCTTAACGTTCACAATATCTCAACTTTGAGATATGAGACGTAGAGTTAATATTATGACGTCATCACCAAGTTTGCACCTTCGCGCGTAATAACTCAAATACTTAATGCTTGCTACGAGCCGGCTACGCGGCTACGAGTTTGCTACGAATACGAGTGAACTTCTGCGTAGTAAGATTGCAACGATTCCATGAATTTTGTAATAATATGAATGGTTTTTTTGGTATATTTCATAATGTACGAATATAAAATTCAGCTCAGAAAAAGTGGAATTACCTTCAGATATTTGTTCCGAAGGTTTGTGCATGTAGATTGTCTGTCAAATCACTCTCCAATGCAAAAAAATAATTGTTTTTTATTCTAACTAACATTAAAAAACAAAATAGATACAGTTATAATTTGAAATGGAAAAGAATACGGTGGTGAGCAGGATTTGAACCTGCGTCTCCCGGATTAATACTCCAGGCGCTCTGACCACTAAGCCATCTCGACCTCTGCTCACTACGGTATTTCTTCTCAGGGATAAGTCTTAGGAAATACCGTCGCGATTTAGTTTTAAATATGTATCAGTGACAAAAATAATTTTATGATTTTATCAATTATATGTACGGTAGACTGAAATAATTTTAAAATAAACTGTTGAGACGCCTGACACCTTAGTCCTCCTGCGACCACGAACGCTGCAAAGTGTTCGAAACGTCAGGAAAAACAAAAACCAAGAATACACGCGATTAATCCGGTTAAAAGTTGTTTTATTATAATGTGTAGTGATCGCGCATAACTAAGATATTTGTTTGTTTCTGGTCGATAAACTGTGAAACTACTGAGCCAATAAATGAAAATAAACGAAAAAATAATATAATTATTTCACCCGTAGCTGTGCCATGCGACACCATGTCGTGTATGAACACAGATTCATAATTAACAAATGTTCGACGTGATTCTTTAAATTGGCATAACTTTTTAATTTATGAACCGATTAACATGAAACCAACACTAAATGTTAAGTGAAGCTTACAACAATATACTAGTGAAAACCACATCTAAATCGGATAAGCCGTTTCTAAGATTAGCGTCCACAAACGCACAGACAAACAGACAACTTGATAAACCGAAATACAGACAAAAATTCTAACAATCATTGTTTTGGGTGCTATTTGTGTAGATAAAGGTTCCAATAATATTTTTTCTCATATATCTTCCATGTACAGACAGCGATCCGTTACATTTTTATTATATGTATTGATGATGATTAGAAATCTAGTTTATCCAGAAGTAACTTAAGTAGATTGTGTTTCAGTAATAAGAAGATTTCATTCATGACGTCGCCATAAGACGTATTAAAATATGGAAGAAGAATTCAATCAATCAATCAATCAATCATTTATTCCGGTCTATCATCGGTTTATCATTAATTCGTGGTGGTGAGCAGAGGTCGAGATGGCTTAGTGGTCAGAGCGCCTAGAGTATTTATCCGCGAGGCGCAGGTTCGAATTCTGCTCGCGACCGTGCTCTTTTTCCATTTAACGCTTATTGTCAAGCAGTGGGTTAGTACTTGTGGCCTCATGTGTAAGGTTTATTGTTGGTGCCAATGTTGGCTCAAATGTTGGTGTGTTTTATCTTGTTTGGAAGAAAATTTAATCTTGGTATATAAAAAGACAAATATTGGCATTATTTTTATTTATGATAACTTAAGAAGATTTCAGCCTGAAATTCTAAACGGGCGAATTGCGGCCTCAGTTATTTATCCAATAAATATATGTCGGAAATATATTGAAGAATAGGATCGGAGGTCTCTATGTCTGACCGGATTTTAAAGGTAATAGTAAATAAAACCAATATTAAGGCTCTCCGCCACTGAGAGCACGTTTACTTCGGGTTAGTTATTAGTAGTGAGTCACTTTATATTACTATTGTACGGTCTCATCGCCGTACATTTTTTCCGCTGACGCTGTAACCTACTTTAGGCCCACTATGCGCGTCATAATTAATGTTATAAAAATAGCAATATTAACGATTTAAAATATAGTGAACTTATAACTGTGTAGCTATCAACAACTAAGAGAAATAATCGCCTTTTACTCTAGTACTGTAACTTTGAACTTAAATAAACTTAACTAGTGAAACTGGTGCAACGTGTTTCTCTATACTCAACCTACAAACTCAACATTAATCAATGTGTGGTTTGACTATTACAAACCATACATTAAATGGTCCTTCGAGCCGGATACGATCTTAGTGTGTTTGGTTTCTCTTGTTATGGTAGCGAATCGGTTCAGTTGGTCTCCCAGAAGCGGGTCGCCCCAATTGAATTGAGAAGGCGCAAATACCTAGCCGGAGTACAGGCACATTGAGGGTCGTAACTAACGTCTACAACTGGAAGAACCTTCGACTACTGGAAGAGTCTTCAACGACTGGAAGAACCTTCAACTACTGGAAGAGTCTTCAACTACTAGAAGAACCTTCGACTACTGGAAGAGTCTTCAACTACTGGAAGAGCTTCAAGCACTGGAAGAGCCTTCAACTATTACAAGAAGAGTCTTCAACTACAAGGAGAATCTTCCAAACTATCTGGAACTATCTTGAAGCTATCGTCTATAAACAAGATGAATATGCTATCGCTGCAATCCACATGTTTTGAAAACATAAAAACATTATGCGTCAATTACAAAAAGGATAGCAAAACTAGAAAAACAAAAGACTACTTGAACAAGCGGCTATCCTCATTAGAAGAGCAATGGAAAGATTTTAATGCAAGGCATACAGTGTTGTTGCAGGAAATTGACGATAAAAATATAAACTACTTTGCAGATGATGTCCACGGAAAGACAAAAATTATTTACGAATCAACTAAAACAGACATCGTACGAATGATACAAGCTACAGAAGAAAATATTAAATTCGACCTTACTGAATTGGCAGGGGAAGAAACTGATGACAAAACTAAAACTTTGCTGACTAAACAAGAATGTAACTTCAAGGCAATTGATCGAGCTATGGGGAAAGTTGACTTTGAAGGTTTATATGAGAAATGGGAAATTGACGATCACTTGTCAATATTGAAGTCGAAGTGGGAGGCTATTGACAACACTCATTGGGAACTGGAGGCCATTCTCAAGGGCTCTAACCATGCGTATGCTGACATGTTCAACAACATGGAAGCCAAATATGATGAAACAAGAAAACAACTGAAAAGCAAGATGTGGTCTACTGTTCATCATGAACGTTCAGCACCGAGAATCGAGATCCCAGAGTTTTCGGGACACTATAACAAATGGATATCGTTTAAAGATCTGTTCCGTGAAACAATACACAAAAACCCGACATTGAACAACGCTCAAAAAATGCAGCATCTGAAGACCAGACTAAAAGGTGAAGCTGAAAGGCTAGTGCAACATCTGACCATCAGCGCCGACAACTATACTTCGTGTTGGGAGATATTGACTCAACGCTATGACAACCGTCGGCTGCAATTCTCATCTTACATGAACACGATGCTGCAATTGCCGGTCATACAAAAGCCCGACGCCTACAACCTAAAGAAGCTGCATGACGTAACGACGGAATGTCTAAATGGGTTGACAAACATTGGTTTTGATATAACCAGCTGGGATCCCGTGATTGTCCATCTGATGTCACAAAAACTAGACTGTGGCACTTATAATGAATACATAAAGAACTTAAACGATAACAGAGAAGTGCAGACACTGCATGAATTTTTAATGTTCATCGAAAACCAATTTATGGCGTTTGAAACCATGAAAACTGCAAAGAAAGACATTCATAACTCAGAAAGGTCAGCAGGAACTGAAAAACATGGACCTCGGAAAAACTTCGATCATAAGAAATGGCAGCCAAAATCATACCATACGTCATACGGGCAGTGCCCCCTGTGTAAAAACAATCATGTTTTGATGCGATGTCAGAAATTTATTGACTCGGATACAAAGCAACGCAACAACACAGTAACGAAATTGCATCTATGCAAAAACTGTTTATACAGTCATGAAAATGAAACTTGCAACTCTACAAAAACATGTAAAGAATGTAATATGAAGCATCACACACTTCTACATTACAATAATTCTAACAAAAATATGCCTTCTACGAGTAATGAAAATCAACGCTCAGGTCAACGACCAGTGAAGGAATCTGCAACGCCGAGTTCAAATCATCTATCAACCAACGAGATGGAAGTTTTACTTACAACCGTCCAAGTTAAGGCCAAAGCAATAGATGGGACATATATAACTCTTCGTGCGCTCCTAGACCAGGGCTCACAAGTTAACCTGATAACTGAAAATGCAGCACAGCGTCTGAGGCTGCCCAGGAACAAACTGTGTGCCAAGATATCTGGAGTCGGCGCTGTATCGGGTAACTGTAAAGGACGCCTGAATCTAACATGTAAATCAATCCACTCAGAGTATACTTTCAACACCGAAGTATTGATTATGAAGAAAATGATCAATAAACTACCGAACTATACATTTGAGCGACCTGAGTGGTCACATTTGCAAAACTTAAAACTAGCAGACCCTGATTTTAATATTTCTAGGCCTGTTGACATACTACTTGGAGCTGATATATACGCGGAAATAATCCAAGACGGAATACTAAAAGGCGCATCAAAATCACCCGTTGCTCAACAGACTCAGCTGGGATGGATTTTATGTGGAAAACTGAAAACTTTTAACTGTCACGTGACCCTACTAGACTTAGCTGAAATAACAAAATTTTGGGAATGTGAAGATGTGACAAATACAAAAACTGACCGGTCTCAAGAAGATCAATGTGAGACCTACTACAGGGAAACTACTCGCCGCGGCTCAGATGGAAGATACATTGTGAAGATGCCTTTATGTTCAGACTACCAGAAAAAGCTTGGAACATCGAAAAACATCGCTGTCTCACAATTGCTACAACTAGAAAAAAGGTTTCAAAGAAAAGATCGACTCGAACTATTATACAAGGAGTTCCTGAAGGAATACCTGGAGTTGGGACACATGAAACCCGCAAAACCTATGACATCTTCAACAATTGAATGTTTCTTACCACATCACGGAGTACTTCGCGAAGAATCCACCACTACAAAACTCAGAGTTGTATTTAATGCATCTCAGAAAACGAACACAGGATATAGCCTAAACAGCCTTCAAGAAAAGGGTCCCAACCTACAAAAGGATATTCAAGATCTTATACTGAAATGGAGAACGTACAAATACGCCTTTACAGCTGACATCGAGAAGATGTATCGTTGTATCTGGCTGGCTAAGGAACAACAACATTTACAGAAAATTTTTTGGCGAACGTCACCGTCTGAAAGGCTGCAGGAGTACCAACTTTGTACTGTCACATATGGCACTAAGTGCGCGCCGTGGCTAGCCATGAGAACCATCAAGCAACTTGCATACGACGATGGTCACAAATATCCGACTGCCGCTAGAGTACTACTGAACGAGGCGTACGTCGATGATGTGATAAGTGGTCACCACTCACTAGAAAAGGCCCAGGAACTTCAGACGGCTCTTATCGATATCTTAAAGGGAGCCGGCATGAACTTACGCAAGTGGTCCAGCAATGATCCAGCATTGTTAGAAAAATTAAGTGAGGATCAGATTTCACACAGAGCCACTTTTGACTTCAAACAGGAAGAATCTATGAAAACTCTAGGACTAGGTTGGAATCCTCAAGCCGACATATTTGAGTTTAACTGGAATTTTAGAGAGAAAAATCGATCGGAAATAACAAAACGACGGTTGCTTTCGGAAATTTCACAACTTTATGATCCATTGGGTTGGCTATCACCCATAACCATTACTGCGAAACTATTATTTCAAGAGGTTTGGATCAATAAACTTGAGTGGGATGATCAGTTACCGTCACAGACTACAGACAAATGGCTGAAATTAAAAGCTGACATACCCAATGTAAAACAGATAAAAATCAAACGCTGGATCGGTACAAGTAAGCAGAAAATTGAACTATTTGGATTCTGCGATGCCAGCGAAAGGGCCTACGCTTGCGTGGTTTACAGCTGCGTCAGGGATGAATCTAACAAACCAACAATTACATTACTTACTGCTAAAACAAGAGTTGCGCCGTTATCACAAACTATTACCTTACCGAAACTTGAACTTTGCGGCGCACTTTTATTATCGCAACTTATAGAGAAAATCAAAGAAGCTCTGAATGGTTTGGACATTACTACAAACGTTTGGTGTGATTCCCAAGTGGTCCTGGCGTGGATACAGGGGGAGACATCTGTCGCAAATCGAGTAGCAAAAATAAGAGTAATTATACCAGCCGAACAATGGCATTATGTGAGGTCACAAGATAATCCTGCAGACTGTGCATCAAGAGGCATGTACCCAAGCAAACTAAAAACATTTAGTCTGTGGTGGGTAGGCCCTGCATTCCTGACTACATTTCAAAAACATAGTCGTGAAGAAAATATTACGTGCACATTTACTACTAACATAGGCAGCATTTGTCAAGCGACTTCGAGCTCTATAAACAAAAACAACAATAATTTTATTCACAACTTATTAAATAATTGCAGTTCATTGACCAAACTGAAAAGAATTGTAGCATGGATACAACGATTTATCGCCAATACACGTAATAAGGTGAAACGTGACACCGGATACCTTACATTGTGCGACTTAAATACAGCAAATGAGCATATAATTAAATATGTACAACAAACTGAACTTACGCAAGAATATAAACAACTGACGAAGAAAGAAATTATTTCTAATAAAAGTATCATATTTAAACTCAAACCATACATGGACAATAGCGGCATAATCAGAGTCGGAGGTCGATTGAACCACTCCAGGCTACCTTTTGAGATGAAGAATCCAATAATTTTGCCCAAGAATGCACGACTAACTGAATTGGTGATCAATCAAGCCCATCTTACGACTTTACACGGAGGAGCCAGACTAACTTTGGCATACATTCGGCAACGATATTGGATTGTTGGCGGTAATAGGGCGGTAAAAGCAGAACTACGGCGGTGTGTTCGCTGTCATCGCTACAATCCATCGGTGTCAAATCAAATCATGGGAGAACTTCCACCACAGCGAGTAACACCATCACGTCCGTTTACCCACACGGGAGTTGATTTTACAGGACACGTTGAGGTTAAACTCAACAAAGGAAGAGGAGTGCGAACTTCAAAGGGTTACATTTGCATATTTATATGTATGGTGACAAAGGCCGTGCACATCGAACTTGCATCGGACTTAAGTACAGAAACTTTCATTGCAGCATTCCAGAGAATGTGCTCCAGGCGCGGTACACCAGGTCACGTCTACTCGGACTGTGGTACAAATTTCATTGGCGCATCAAGCTTACTTCAGAGAGAGTTTGAAGACTTCAAACAAATCTTATCACCAGATTTCTTCAATAGCATTGCAGAAATGGGAGTACAATGGCACTTCAATGCGCCTGCATGGCCAACCGCTGGGGGACTATGGGAAGCTGCAGTCAAATCGATGAAGTATCATCTTTATCGAGTGCTGGGAGACCAAAAACTGACGTACGAGGAGTTCACCACCTTACTTGCGAAGATAGAAGCGTGCATGAATTCCAGGCCGCTTTGCCAACTCACTGAGGACCCTGAAGAATTTTATAATTATTTGACACCAGGTCATTTTCTAACCGGGGGACCAACAATGTCTTTACCAAGAGCCGACTACAGTGACGAAAACAATATAGACTTACGTCAACGATGGCAGTTAACTGAACATATGTACCAACAATTTTGGAAGAATTGGTCAAGTGACTACCTCACTCAGCTGCAAACGCGTAGCAAATGGAACAATCCCAAGAAAAATCTCAGTGAGGGGGACATTGTACTAATACGAGACAACAATTTACCGCCAGGGAAATGGGCCATGGGACGAGTGCTAGAACTTCACCCTGGGGCCGACGGATACGTACGAGTGACAACTCTAAAAACCCAAACGGGTGTTATTAAACGACCCATAGTGAAATTGTCAGCTCTGCCCATCGAAACTACATGTATCAAAAATGATGAAGAATGTAAGACAGACTTGCAAAAGGCTGATATAAGTGGTAAAACAACTACAACAAAACACTCTAAGAAAAGCTGTTTTACAAATATTTTTATGTTTATTTTTACGATGTTGATATTTGTAAAGGGATCATATGGTTTGTCAAGTCACACTCAGATTACAAACCTGGAACCCGAGCGACCGATTTATTATGACACAATAGGAAAAATTGAACTCATACACGATGAATGGACTTTACCTACATACTACAACTTATCAAATTACTGGCAGGGCGTTCAACATATTGAGAAATACATAAATGGGGTAAATAGTTTATGCAACAAGATTCATCAGAGTTATTGCCAAGCTACAGCAGATCAACTCTGTCATGAAATGGAGTTACTCAACTTCTACAACACAATACTGCTGGCTCCCCACAAACATTTATCAACACGCAAGAAGCGTGGCCTAATCGACGGAGTTGGCATGGTAGCAAACAGCTTATTCGGCGTCTTAGACCAGAGGTTTGCCGACAAATACCACCAGGATATTGATGCCATACAACGTAATGAAGGCTATTTACGTGAACTAGCAAAAAACCAAACATCCATTATGCAACTACAAAACGACGTTTTGAAGAAGAACGATGAAAACATCAAGCTTCAATGCAAGATGATAGATCATTTCATTGAAGAAACTAAGAGGGATCTAGGCAATATTGAAACAGATATACAAGTTATGATGGCCACAAGTTATTTCAACTCCGCTTCGCTCACAGCGTCTTTGTTACTTCGAAATCTTAAGGAAATTCAAACTATGCTCCTAAACACTCTCACTAATGTCTACAGTGGACATATGGATGTGCATTTGATATCGCCAGTTACTTTAATAAAACAACTGGAAGATATATCTGGTAGATTGCCGAGAACCATGTCGTTGCCGACCGAGAACATCAGAGATGATATTAGAGAACTTTATAAGTTGCTTTACGTGAAAGCACGCATCACAAAGAATTACTTTATGTTTGAAATTCACATTCCTTTAATTTCAAATGAGGACTTCACCTACTATCGAGCCATAGCAATACCATTTAAGACGGAGTCGTATTTCAAATTGATGCATTTATCTTCGGAATATATAGCTGTGAACTTTCAGAAGAATTCCTACATCTCACTTAAAGAAGAACATTTCAAGCAATGCACCAAAAGACAAAAAGATAACTACATATGTAATGCAAACATACCAGTGTTTAATTTACAAAACAATAACGCACCTTGCGAAGCAAAATTACTGAGTCATCGAACAAGTACGTCACCGTGCGAGGTAGACAGCGTGTCGTGCGACGAGACGTGGATCAAGTTGCAAGAATCAAATAGCTGGCTGGTTATTTGTTGCGGAAGGTGCGAATTACGTGTTGTTTGTAAAAATGACGTAACATCGCAAACCATCACATCAACTGCTATAGTAAATTTGAGTCAAGGATGTGTTCTGCAGTCGAAAGAACTCACCATCACTTCCCACAATCAGTACAACAGTAATCTCAATGTGAACTATGACATGCAGGTACCGACTCTAAATTCGTCAATAAACACCATTGTCAATGTCACACTTCATAGCGCTGCACACGAACTTTACACGCTCAAGAAAAACGACTTCGAGGTAATCGACGAGAAATTGCGATTTCAACAAGAGAACGAGCTGAAACTACCATCCACCATCACGGATCATGATATTCACCAATATGCAATTTGTTACTTCTTATTAACAATTGCCATCATCACTTTCTTGTGGATTGGAACAAAGAAATACTGTATACTGCGCAAGAAGGAAACTCCGAGGAAGGCAAATAGGAAGCAAATACCTGAAGACATTGAACTTCAACCAATGGGATCTCGACAGCAGAATGCTGAAGAAGGCCAACAGGCGTCAACTGACGTTCAACCTCAAGTACAACGGGAGAACGTTGCTTTTACATTTGATTAATTGTATATTTAATTGTATATTATCGTTTATATCTTTGTATAGGCGTTTCTTTCTCTTAATCTTTCTACTCATCTTATCTTCTTTAGGGGGTGGCCAATATGTACGGTCTCATCGCCGTACATTTTTTCCGCTGACGCTGTAACCTACTTTAGGCCCACTATGCGCGTCATAATTAATGTTATAAAAATAGCAATATTAACGATTTAAAATATAGTGAACTTATAACTGTGTAGCTATCAACAACTAAGAGAAATAATCGCCTTTTACTCTAGTACTGTAACTTTGAACTTAAATAAACTTAACTAGTGAAACTGGTGCAACGTGTTTCTCTATACTCAACCTACAAACTCAACATTAATCAATGTGTGGTTTGACTATTACAAACCATACAACTATGTACAATGTAGGTACAATCAGAGGTCTAGATAGATAAGTCAGAGCGTAGAGGTCCGTCCGCCAAGACTGCCGTCCTCCCTCCACTCGCCGTAGTCGCCGACCGTTCGTAGCACTCGATGTTGCAACACCAATAATATAAAACAGTGTTGCCATCCGACATATATGTAAACGTCGTTCACACCTTTTCCTTATTCTGTGGGTTTGTTAGTCTAATGGCATCTTGAACTATGGTTAAAGCTTTATGGAACTGAAATAATGGGCTTTGACGGACCGGCTTAAGTCATTGACGTGCCAAGGAGAGCTAATAAAATGAAAATTATAAAAACTTTAATGGATTTGTGTAAAAGCGGCTTGGCGAGTATCTGGTATAGATGGTGAGCCTATTACCACTTACCCGGCACAATTCCGAACTCCGGGCTGCTATTGAGAATTTCTTTTCAGAAAAACTCAATAACACTTTGCCAGACTCAGGAATCGAATCCGAGACCTTTTGCTCGACAGTCCCGCTTGGCACCACTTGACCAACGAGGCAGTCTAAAAATGTTGGGACGTATAATTTGTCATAAAACAATCTTACCCATAAAATTAACATTTAACAATAATTACTTTTACTTATCTGCACAATTACTACAAAGATACGCTACGAGACCGCTTCAAAAACGTTATTGCTACTTTGTATAATGTTGCAGTCAAAACTCTTAAACAGTCAAAAGTACAATTGACCGAAGACTTTCAACGAAAGGACTTTCGTGTGAAATAACAGTCAAAACTAGTTTTGTATAATAACTAACTCGTGGGACACATTCATATTCATTATTGTTCATCATGGCATAAACATTTTACGCAAAGCTATAGTGAACCAATCGCAATAAATTATTACTTTTATTTACATCCTAACCAGCTGAGGGTGACTCATGCTCTAGCGGTTAAAATTAGTTTTGACTTAGGGTCTCAGTCAAAACAACTTTAAACCGAAAATTTGCAGGTCAAAATACTATTTTTCTGTTAATTTTTTTTTAAATTTGTGTTATTATAATTTTTATACCAAGCCTTTTTTCCTTTTTTTTTGCTGTCACTGAGTCCAGTGTGGAATAAATGCTTTCTTTCTCTCTTTCTATTTAACCAACGATTTTAAGACTATAGAATATATATATATAAGAGAAGATATGATCAAACAGTTTAGTCATAACTACTTTTCCCAGTTATTTTTAGTTAAGAGTAGTTTAGACCGGTTAAGAGTTTCGACTGTAACATAGTGAATGCTACGTGACTACCGTGCTACGAGCTACGAGGCTACGAATCTTTCGTAGCTTGTAGAACACTTGACATCTGCATTCCGGTCCTATATTTCAAGCTACAAATGTCGGGTATGCCGTTCAAATTGTAGGTAGTTTCAAGTAGAGAAATGGGGAATAATTTTAAACTATGAAATATGAGGCAGAGAAAATATTTAGAGGAGCATTTCAACTTTACAGTGATGAATGAAAAGGTGACTTTATAAAAATATTTAAATCAGTTTTTGAGAGTTGCCTTGACATTTTGCCAAGTGTAGTTTACTTGGGTAAATTGGTTGTATCTGAACCAGCATAATTTTGATGCTGTAAAATTTTATAATCGACAATATGATTTGCACAAATGACATTTCATTTTTTTTTTGTTTATGTTTAGTTATGGTCATAGCCAAAGTTTTGCATATTTTCAAAAGTTCTGTTTTTTTTTTTGCTTCTCACTTTTACAACCGCATAATCTCACAATCTCACATACACACACCCAGACCCGGAATAATGATATGTAGATCATACAAATATTTTGTCCGTGCAAAAATCAACCTGCGACACGCGGCGCATGATCTCTCGACTACTACGCCGTGAAGTATATTCCGTAAGATATCAAGTATATTATGATCTGTTATAATAAAACAAGTTTTAACCGGATAAATCGTGTGTATTATTGGTTTAATTTAAGATTAATCCAGTTAAAAGTTGTTTTATTATAATAATGTGGTGTGATCGCGAAAACCTAAGATATTACTATATTATGATCTGATTAATAAAATATAAAAACTAGCCTATCAATCAGTCTTCATATATACAAAGATATATTTATCTCTATTCTCTTGCGGAACTCGAGGGAAATGAGTGTAGCGAGGTCTACAAAGAAAAAATAAAAATACTCCTACACATAGATCGCATTTATGACAACGGCACACAACGGAATAGGTTATATATCAAAACGTTCGGCACGTACAAATATTTGATGAACTGTATCTATGACGATATCTTATTGGAGGGCTTTATGTGAAGAAGAAGAAGAAATATTCTCACGATCTGTTTTGTTAGTAAAATTTTTTCTTAGCTTATACGGACAATTGTACCAAAAATCTGCTTAACTTTTTCCAATCGCGTTGCAGGTTTTGAAAACCGGCGTGAAACAACGCTTGCGTTGTGTGTCGCTGAGTGAGTGAGAGTATCCGAGGCTCAAACCCTTTAAAAGGCCGGCAACGCACTTGAGACTCCTCTGGGGTTGCGGGTATCCATGGGCGGCGGTAATCGCTTACCATCAGGCGATCCGTGTGCTCGGTTGCCCCTTATCCCATAAAAAAGGTCGACTTTCATACATTTATTTATTTATTTATTTATTTATTTATTAACTTACATCACTATCATTACAGGAATTTCCTAATTCAATAGTGTGGCCATAATTACCGTCTTATTATTTACTATAACATATTATGTACATTGCGATTATTTTGAACTCACTCAGAGAACAATTAAAGAGATCTATGCTATGTGCTACGTCATTAAGTACATACATATATACATAGCATCACGCCTGTATTCCCCGAAGAGGAAGGCAGAGGTGTACACAATTGTACACCCACATTTTACCGATACAGTTATCAAGTCCCATGTAATAGGTGGTGAGTCTATTGCTATCTTTCGAGCACGATTCCAAACTCTGTGCTGCTACTGAGAATTTCTTAATGGAAAAACTGTATAACACTTTGCCCGACCTACCGAATCGAATCCACCACCTTATGCTCAGCAGTAGCGCTTGGGACCACCACATAGGCACAATTGACTGTCCTGTTGGTCTAGTGGTTAGTAGCCCTGACTGCTATGCCGGAGGTCGTGGGTTCGATTCCCACCCAGGACAAATGTTTGTGTGATGAGCACGATCATTTGTCCTGTGTCTGGGTGTAATTTATCTATAATAATTATGTATGCATTTAGAAATATATAAGTATGTTTATCAGTTGTCTAGTACTCATAACACAAGCTCTGCTTAGCTTGAGACTAGACGGCGTTGTGTGATAGTTGTGGAATATTATATTAATTATGTGATGAATTTGCCTCGTTTTTTCCAATCACGTATTTTTTTATCAAAAATGGATCTACGATTGGCCACCAACTCGCCTGATGGTTTTGGTCGAGGATGGAGCACGTATATCCAGAAGAAATCTATTCACTCTTAAGTAGAGTGGATAGATTTGGGGAGAAGGATAGTTGATGCAACTGCCCAGACCCGACCCCCACAACAGTTGTGCCGGTCTACATCTCGAAACACGACTACGTCGCTTCACGGCATGGCTTCGTCCGGTGGGTGGTAACTAGCCGTGACCGAAGCCTCCCACCAGAGTTGTGTTGCCTGTTTTGCACCACCCAGGGACCACGTGTAGGGATTCCATTTTAAGGGTGCACTCCTACGGACGCGGACAGCTCAGCCCCTAAAATGTAGCGGTTGACTTTCATATATTATACAAATTGCCACCAGTGTACAATTGCTTAAAAGTCGTTATACCATAAAAATATTCGCATCTGTTCAATACCAAGTCAAGTCTATATAAAGTAACACAAAATTCAATTATTCTATGAAATGGAAAAAGAATACTGTCGTGAGCAGGATTCGAACCTGCGCCTCCCGGATAAATACTCCAGGCGGTCCCTATACAGGTGACCGAAACGAAACGACCAACATTGCAGTTAATACAACGTCGTAAAGATGCAATTACCTTAACATTTAAGATTAATCTTTGAAAAGCATTAACGCATGCTAAGTGAACCCTAAAGTTATTATATTAAATGGAAAAAGAATACGGTCGCGAGCAGGATTCGAACCTGCGCCTCGCGAATAAATACTCCAGGACAAAATTCAGTTTCAATATTGGTACTAAAACAGTTTTATATACTTTCTATATCCCAAAACTATAAATGTTTATCGGAGAGTGTTATGTGAGTACTGGGAACTTTATTTCTTGATTAAATAAAATAAGAAGTACTGAAATATTTACGAGTAAATTATGTTTTTATCAATTTCATAAATAAGTAGATTATATTATGGGTAAAACTACCCTAGTAGGTAGTGCAAAGAGGCGAAAGGTAAATTTATACATTTTTATATTATGATGGTTCTGAAGACAACCTTTGGTCTAGTGTTCTCGAAAGTGACTGTTGAACGTAAGATCCTGGGTACGATCCCTGGTTCGGATGAAGTGTACCCTACCAACTAGATCTCGTCGTACTATATATTGTAACTTAACTTTTTTGACAGAGCGGTTGGCGCAGTGGTCGAGAGACCGACTGCTGCGCTGCGTGTCGCAGGTTCGATTCCTGCACGGAGCAAATATTTATACGATCTATAGATAATTGCTTCGGGTCTGGGTGTGTGTGTGCTTTTGAGATTATATGTCTGTAAACGCACCCACGATACAGGAAGAAATTCCTAGTGTGGGGCAACGTTTATTTTAAAGAAAAAAAAAAACCCGAACGTATTTGGGTTACGGCGGCCTATCTCCATGGAGATTAGCTAAGTGCGCAGGAGATATTATATTATTATTCCTTCACTCTCATATTCTAATGAGACGGCAATCCAACACGATCGGAGATAGATCTGGCGCAGGACCGACCGGTTTATGTGCTCTCCGAAGCACGGCTGTGTCACACCACCAAATTCCTGACTCCGGGCTGCTACTGAAAATTACCAAATAGAAAAATTCTAGAACACTTTGCCCGACCTGGGAATCGAACCCAGGACCTCACGATCAGCAGTTGCGCTTAGGACCACTAGACCAACGAGGCAGTTGACAAATACATATGACTTTAAAAAAGTTACATTTACACTTTTTTAACTCCATATAAATCTTTGTATAACTTTCGTGAGGCACTTTTATATTAATTATTGTTTAACGGTTATTACTCACGTGCATTAGCGAAATCGTCGCGAGCTCAGCTCATGAATAAGGGCTCCGTTCGAGTTCAAAACTAGTCGGGTAATCCCGAAGAATGCGCGTGAGTAGCCGTTAAATAATAATCCATATAAGTTGTTATCTAAATTATATAGTAATAATATTAATGTATATTTATCTATATGTAGAAGGAATGGTTTTTCTATCTGTATTACATACCTAATTATAAATTAATTATATTAACTGGAAAAAGAATACGGTCGCGAGCAAGATTCGAACCTGCGCCTCCCGGATAAAAACTCCAGGCGCTCTGACCACTAAGCCATCTCGACCTCTGCTCACCACCGCGAATTCTTCTTCCATATTTTAATACGTCTTATAGCGTCGTTATTGCTATCAATTCAGTCCCTATACGGGTGACCGAACCGACACGACCAACTTTGCAGCTAATACAATGTCGTAAAGAATGCAATTACCTTAATAATTCAAGATAAATCTTTGAAAAGCATTAACGCATGCTTAGCGAACTCTAAAGTTATTGTATTAAACGCGACCGTATTCTTTTTCCAGTTAATATAATAACTTTAGAGTTCGCTAAGCATGCGTTAATGCTTTTCATAGATTTATCTTGGATACCTAATTATCTTAGTAATACACGCTAGAGATAGTGTCGGTGGGTTTTTAAAAGTTTGTGTGTACATGTTTGTGCTCGTGACTGTACAGGCCAGATTTGAACCCACAACTTGCGGCGCAAGAGGCGTGCCCGGCATAACCAGTCGGCCACCATGACCCATCAATTTAATATTAAAAGAATGACCGACGATGTTTTAATATTCCGCCATCATTTGCAAACTTTGTACCACGGATCATTTGCCAAGTCGCTGTCTTTATTTTACGCTTAACTTTATATTTGCCATTCAGATTTACTTGATGACAAAGTGTGATCGCTTTTTCACAACCGTTTTATTTTGCATTAGAATTATGACCTTGTTTTCAATTCAAAATAAGTTTACAAATATTAGAGGTTTCGTAACGAACTAAGTCAATATAGTAATAGCTTAGGTTTGCCCGATCACTAGATACTATAATAAAACCACTTTTAACCGGATTAATTGCGTGTATTATTGGTTAACGTTTTTAACACTTTGTAGCGTTTGTGGTATCAGTCAGCCACGAACGCTGCAAAGTGTTCGAAACGTTAACCAATAATACACGCGATTAATACGGTTAAAAGTGGTTTTATTATAATAAGTTAATATATTTCTGATTAGAAAACATATTACTATCCAGCCTGCTTATTAAGTTCCACTAGAGGGCCTCTCAGAAAAGGAAACCGTTTGTCTTGGTATAGACTCATGATGAAGAAAGAAAATGATAAAAATTTATGTTGATGGATGCAGAGTGAGAAGGAGACCAAAAGGAACATGAAAGGATTAAGTGAAGTGTACATCTCTGCCTACCCCTTCAGGAATACAGGCGTACTGCTATGTTATCATAATATTCTCCATATAAACTTCAACTGTGCCCAATTTCACAATCTCCCGTTCTAATAATTTTCGTACAAAGTTATTGCTTCACGTATATAATAATATATAGTTAATCTGTTAAAAGTAGTTAGCCAACTGAATGGAGGTGTTTTATTGCTATTTCCAATTTAATACATACATACATACAGTTACGCCTGATTCGCATTGGAGTAGGTAGAGACTATGGATTTCCATTTGCTACGATTGTGACACACTTCCTTTATTTCATATATATTCCCCTCTTCTTCGAATTTAATGAAGGTACACAAAATCTCACATGCTTGGGTTTTCATACACTTAGCCAAACTGGCACTTTATTTTAATATTTTTATCTTTTGTTGTCTTTAGACATGAAAATAATAGATTATTAACTGACTACAAAAACATAATCAAACAAAAAAATAAAACAGAATTTATTTCGGCCCAGCTAATGTACTACCCATTGTTGTCTATCAAAAGATAAGCTAAAATATAAAAAGTAAGCGTACGAGAGAGTACGCCAATCCCTCAAGTTATGCCATTTTAAAATACTCAGAAAATAAAACATTTTTGAACAAAAGATAAGGCAATTTGTATTCGTAAAAGAATTTTAAGATGTCGTAAACATTAATTTATGGAGGATAAAAAAACGATGCAGGCTTATTTCAACGTCCTGTTCCCTTTGAGGTAAATAGAAATTAAAGAAATACCAATAAAAGAATAGAAGGATTATTAAAAAAATAACTTAAGCAAACTTTTTTATTGGTAAGTTAACCAATAAAAATTTAAATAAATGCGGTATGAACACGTGAAAAAAAATACGCTCCGAACTGAGATAATTTTTTCGTCAGTTAAAACTAAAATAATGACAAAAGACGAGAGGCAGTCCCGTGACCACTCAACCATAGCCACCTCGACAAAATGTGGTAGCCGAAATTCAAAACTGGCATGTCCCAATGTGACTTTTTCAATGTCATATGTACTTTTTTAGTTATTCTAAGACATCACAGACCTTCGCAGGAAAACATTGTGTGGAAACCCGGATAGTCTGAAATCGCCAATCCGCATCTGAGCTAGCGTGGTGATCAACGCTCGTGCCTTCTCTGTATGGGAAGAGGCCCTACCCCAGCAGCGGGACAGTTCTGGGCTGGTTATGTTAAGTTACATATAGATGCGTAGTGAAGAATTATTTGGGTACAACTCTGCCAACACCTTGGGAGAATACGGGTGATATATTCATAATAGTTAACGCCGACAGTCAAATTACTTATAAACATAAGTATACGGTAACAAAGCTGAGTTTAGTAGATCTGTTAATGATTGCTAAATAAATATCGCCAGGCGTCTCCTTAAGACGAATACAAGGAAGAGCCGTGCTCGCGACAAAAAATATATATTTTCGGGGAAAAAGTATACGGTCTCGAGCAGAGTTCGTACCTGCGCCTCCCGGATAAATACTCCAGGACAATACAAGGAAGCTTGAAATTCATTAGATTCGAACAACGACAAGGTAACTAAGTCTGTAGAGTGATGCCACGGAATGTCACACTGTCGCGGGTTCAAGCCCCGTTTTAGTCTATTATTTCTCAATGTTTCCTTGAAAAATAGTAATTAGGTATCACATGGCTCTTAACATGTATAAAACTAATTAGTATTTTTATTTATAATGATATCATTATATATGGGTAACAATAAATTTACACTTCGCTTTACATATGTCTGTATGTGACGCGAAGTGTAAATTAATTGTTAGGTAAATCAAAGTGCTTAATAATGAAGCCGGTAATACGAACAACGAACGCCGAACTTCGAGAGAAACTTCAGTCACTTACTACAACTTAGCAACAACTACACGCCATGGCCTTTCCTAAACAAAAGAACAAAGCCAACTTAAACATAACTTGATTAAATGACCGTAACCCTGTACAGTCATGTGAACTAATATTAGGAAATTAATTTATAAATTTTGCATTTAGGATAATGCTATACAGATCGGAGATATAGGATTCATGCCTAAGTAATAGCCGGACTGAACGATCAACTGAGGTTAAACTACGCTTGCTACGGTTGTTCTTTAGATGGGTTACCATCTTTTAATATCAAGAGCCCCATACGATACGATAATGTAAAATACAGATAATGTATGATCTGTATTTTACATTAAATTTATAGAATAGCAGAAATATCCTTTCAAGTTTCTGTAAGGGGTTACATCTCTTTTGACGTGACTGTACCACGAAGGTATTTGTCGAAATAACTTAACAAAATTCCTCGTAACAAAGAAAATGGGAGACAGAATATTCGATCGTAATCAGATTAGGGTAGGGAGTCCCTTGTCAGAACCAATTATAGGCTTTACTAAACTCCCCTTAACAAGATTAATCGCCCTGAAATCCAACAAACGCTCTAAATTGGAAGATATTAGCACTGTTAAATTTATGAGCTGTCTTATTGAATTTGTTTCGTGAATAGTTGTGTTTAAGTTTGTTGTGACGGACGGTGAAACTCTTGTTTCATCAGGTATTTTTTCTGAGGCACGAACAGCTTTCTTTAAGGCATTCATTATTGTTAGTTAATAACTGTTCTGTTAAGTGATTATTAATTTCTTCTACGCATATGACTCGAAAAGTCAGTGGTGCGTTGGATTCGAGCTTGTGACCTTACATTTATCAGTCCAATAGTCATACCACTATACTATCCCTGGTATCAAACGCCTGTGATGTCGAATTAACTAATGGATCTGAATTTGAATAGCAGTATTATTCTTTTTTTATATATTTGTAAAGTAATACATACTATTTCTTAATCTTGATGTAGAATATTCATCATTCACACGCTCTTGATAATCTGTATTCGTATTGTGATAGTTCAACTTTCAATTATGTAAAAATAAGAGAATAGATTTTTTTATTGAAAAAGGCGTGCGGTCAAGATAATTTAACGAGATCTAATAAAAGGAGAATACAAGAGAGTAAAGGAAATAAATGTCGTTTCTATCATTGCAGGTAAATTAAGGTCACAGGATAAACTTGGAAGTATATGTAGGATAGTTAATATATATATAATAATTTTCACCGTGGGAGAGCCATGCTTCGGCACGAATGGGCCGGCTCGACCGGATTGATAGCACGGCCTCACAGAAAACCGGCGTGAAACAACGCTTGCGTTGTGTTTCGCCGAGTGAGTGAGGGTACCGGAGGCCCAAATAGAAATAGGAGGCCCTCGAATGTCAAATGTTTGACAGGAAAGTAGGTAGAACGGTTTATATGGGCAAATAAAATTGTTGTTTTTACTATCTTCCTCGCAATTTTTCTACATTTTCTCAACGTTTAAACCTTCCCTGGACTACGACAAACATTTCAAAACCAGAATCAGCTAAATTGGCCCAGCCGTTCTCGAGTTTTAGCGAGACAAACAAACAGCAATTGATTTTTATATATATAGATAGATTATATTTACTACTCGTAAGAAAGTACAAATGACATTATAAATAAGTCACTTTGGTACAAGGCCAGGTTTAAATCCACAAACTAATTCACAAGAAGAAGGTTCGTAAGTACTCAGATTACTTTGTTTAATTACAACAGCCAAAAGCCGAGCCAAGCTAGTTTACACAAGAATTAGGTGGCTGGCCTACCTATTTTGTCAGTTAACACATTGTTATCTGATGTAGTCTTTTTTTTTGTTGCCAACGTTTTGTAACGTTTATCAAATCAAATGCAGTAGTAAGGATATATTAGTGTTAGTAAATACAAATCATTTATTTGTTGAAATGCGATGATAATATAGGTTTTTTTTTATTGAATCCTGTATTAATAGATGTCACTGATATCAATTTTGTACCAAATTCAAGATAAATCTTTGAAAAGCATTAACGCATGCTTAGCGAACTCTAAAGTTATTATATTAAATGGAAAAAGAATACGGTCCCGAACAAGATACGAACCTACGCCTCCCGGATAAATACTCCAGGCGCTCTGACCACTAAGCCATCTCGACCTCTGCTCACCACCGCGAGTTCTTCTTCCATATTTTGACACGTCTTATGGCGACTTTATTGCTATCAATTCAGTCCCTATACGTGAACCAAACCGACACGACTAACTTTGCAGTTAATACAATGTCGTAAAGAATGCAATTACCTTAATAATTCAAGATAAATCTTTGAAAAGCATTAACGCATGCTTAGCGAACTCTAAAGTTATTATATTAAATGGAAAAAGAATACGGTCGCGAACAGGATTGCGGACCACCGCAAATTCTTCATCCATATTTCAACACGTCTTTTGGCAACGTCATTGCTATCTATTTATTCAGTCCCTATATGCGCAAGTTCGAATCCCGCTCGCGACCGTGTTCTTTTTCCATTTAATGTTATAACTTTAGAGTTCGCTTTCAAAGATTTTTCTTTAAGATTTATATAGTTATCCTTTCAAACAGTAGTCTCATGTTATAACTTATTATACTTCAAATGCATCACTTATATGGGAGTAATTTCAGGTACATACAGGGGTCTCGGACAAAGACAGCACAAAGGCTTTATCAACGGATTGTCTCTAACAGGTTAACTTGTAAGAAGGGTTTGTGTTTTAACAAATAGAAGATTTAACTTTTTAATAGTGGTTCATATATTGCCTCTCAAACCACCATATTTTTATACAATTTTAATTTCTATAAAAATATGGTTTCCACTAGTTTAGGGGCCAGGGGATTCACATATTTTGCGATATATTTATGTGTCAAATAAATATTTATTTATTATTATTTTTGTTTCTCTTTCATCTTGGGATTAAACCCGGTCCTTTGGAGGGCTTGCCTGGAGACACAGGTCTAACACACAGAGGCCCCTGTGAGAGTTTTAATCTAAATTGAGTTGGGACACCAACCGGAGTTATTATTATTATTTATAGTCTAATTAAAAGCCTATCACATTGACCCCTTATAATTATCATAGTTAATAAGTACGCACACCTTAAAATTATGTAGTAATTATTAGTAACATCACGCAGTTTACCCAACGTAATTTATACATTTGAAGAGTCATTGACCTAACAATCGAGTACTTGTTTAAAGTATCTCTTTTGAATAGAATTTGAATTGAATAGAAAATTTTAACACCGTTTATAACTGTTTTATTTTTCTAAAGAATAAATAGCAAAGTAATCCAGTCATCCAGCGACGACAAACGAAGAGAAATTTGAAAAAAAAAAATGCATTAATATAAAAAATAAGCAATGTAATCCTACTGTTCATTTTTGAGTTTCTTATTCGATTAACATCTATACTAATATAAAATTAACTGAAGAGTTTGTTGTTTGGTTAAACGTGCTAATCTCAGGAACTACTGGTTCGAATTAAAACATTATTTTCGTGTTGGATAGTCCATTTATCGAGAAAGGCTGTAACGAAGAAGAAAGAAAGAAAAATTTATTATCATGACACGTACAATCTACAAAGCATGATTGCTTTAAAAAGATTTCTTGATTTAAAAAGAACCAATAAAACAGTTCATTAATTAAATTAAGTTTCAATCGTCGACATCCATAGGTTTATAAGAAAACTTCAACTATATCTGACGACCCTGGATACCTACCTCTTTTGTTAACCATAGTACCATAAATCCTAGCACTTAATATTTAAAACCAGAAATTTAACAACGCAGCAAGATTCAATTTCACAAAAAAAAGAGACACAAAAGTTCCCAAAAGTACGATTCCACTTGGCATTACTGGAATCTCTGCTTTTATTCACGGAAATCTTTTTTTCAGTTCAGTGTATAGAGTGACAAGAAGAGGCATATTGTTAAAGTGGGAGGTTTGATACTAATTAGTTTTACCTTCGGCCCTTCCCTTGAATTGTGTATCATATCCAATATTAAAATTTTACTAGCAGACTGATCGCCAGATGGTAAGCGATTACAGCCGCCTATGGACACCCGCAACCCCAAATGAGTCGTAAGTGCGTTGCCATTCATTTAAAGGGTTTGGGCCTCCGGTACCCTCACTCACTCGGCGAAACACAAAGCAAGCGTTGTTTCACGCCGGTTTTCTGTGAGGCCGTGGTATCACTCCGGTCGAGCCGGCCCATTCATTCCATAACGGTTTTTACTGTTAGTTTAGTTTCTCAGTAGCAGCCCGGGGTTAGGAAGTTGGTGGTGTGACACCCCCGTGCTTCGGAGAGCACGTAAAGCCGTCAGTCCTGCGCCTGATCTGTCTCCAGTCGTGTCGGCTTGCCGTCTCATCGGACTATGAGGGTGAAGGAAGAGAGAGTGCACCTGTGTTTGCGCATACACTTGTGCACTATAATATCCCTGCGTACTTGGCTAACCTCCTCGGAGATAGGCCGCCGTTACCGAAATACGGTCTGGAGGAGTGTTATTATTATTAGTCAGTATTAGGGTCTAAACCGACGATCTGCATTTAAACTGCACGCCTGCAGCAAAAATGCAGATTGGATGCAGTTGACATAACTGAATCTAAACTAGCAACAGAGTGCGTAGTCCTCTTGCAGTAGGCGTGCAGTTCTAATGAAAGTACACACATTTTTATTGCAGTCCCAATGCAGTCTGTCGCAGTTTTGATGCAGTTTTATCCACTACACACACCGTTCAAATGCAGGCCGTCTGCTTAAACCCTTAGTAAGAACCAAGTAATCATCTGTCAATCTAATCTATTATTCGAGTACTGAGTAGGCGCCATTTTGAAAGGGGCGGAGCTTCAAAGGTTTATTAATATCGGCCTTAGGGTTTACAAATATCCAATTACTGAGTAACTTTATATTTAAGTACCTTAAGCCAATCCAACTACTCAAAAATAAAAATAATACTTGTATTGATTTAGCTCACGAGGTTCTCGACATGTGGGACGTGGATTCGGCAATCATTGTGCCGATAATAGTGACGGCCAACAGACTGATACCGAAGAGTCTCAACCAACACCTTAACAGGCTCTCGTTAGACGGCTGGGTCAAGGGCCTGATACAGAAAATGGTACTCCTTGACATGGCACCCATTATGAGGAGGTTCCTCTCTCTGGGTCCCTAACCACCGGTAGCTTGGACCCGGTTCCCGATGCCTGTGGTCTGCTATATTTTATATTTTTAAAGGTATATTGTTTTCTTTATAACTGATATATAGTTAAAAATATAATTTATTATGTAAAGTTAGTGAATGAAACAAGCATTCTTAAGAAGAAAACGCTAATACCTGAAAACATAGCTTTCACTAAGTAATCTTTTTCGTTCAAAATTAATATGTTGAACAAGTCCTATCAGTAATGTAATAACTTATTAAGACCTTTTCTCCTAATTTTGGGATCTCGATATTTCTTTTGATAAAGAAATAAAAGGTCGTGAGTTACGAGATGCGATATTATTTATTTACAATGCGTCTTTTTGTGAAGCTTTGCCATTCTCGCTTCACCTTTGAGGATCAGTCAGTAGCTATATAATCTTGACCTTCATTGACAAGGTCACGTTCAGAAAACGTAGGTTATAATTGTGATTCGCATTGTTCATATCACCATCATTGTACGAACTTTTTAAGAGATGGTGATGTCTTTCGTGTCATTGAACATCGCAGTTGGATCGAAGAGTTTGAGGGCAGGATTAACGCTTGAGGAGTTACAAAAGATATACGAAGCAGTTAATAAATAAAAAAAAAAATAGCATAAGTAGCGACTGGCTATGCCCGGACTGCAAAAAAAAGGTGCCTAGGGGCGACAACAGCGCTACTCCTGTGAAAGAGTTGAGCTGTGGTCCCTCTGAAAGCAATGTTGCGGCGGCAGTGTCTGCGCATGGTGCTGTGACCAGATCGCCTGTTGCGGTGAGTCGGGCTCAGGCTGGGAGTGAAGAGTCTGCTCATCTGGAGCCTTCGCCGGAATCACAGCTGACTCTCCGTGAGGAGATTAGGCTGTTTAGGACTGAGCTCCGGGAAGTCAGGGATGAACTGCGGGAGTTTCGTCGGGAGATGACCGAGCTGAACTCATCGTTGGGGGTCTGCACTACGCGAGTCGACGGCCTGGAAGCAAGGATCGAGGCCCTTGAAAATAAGCAGGTTGACGCTCCACCTGACGCCAAAGTAAGCCAGCTTGAGCTCACCATTGCGCGACTACAGCACGATCTAAACGACCGGGATCAGGAACTACTAGGCTCCGACTTAGAAATAGCCAACATACCGGAGATTCCAGGGGAAAACGTTTTACACACGGTGGGTTTGGTTGCTGCGAAGCTCGGGGTGGCGTTAGAGGAGCGTGATATAGTGTACGCACAACGTGTTGGCCTTCGTGCAGAGCGCGAAATCCAGGCGAGCATGGCGGGCAGAACGGGTGCAACAAGCGGAGTCGAGTCCGAGGGTGGAGCGAGTACGGTTGGCGGAGCGAGTACGGTAGGAGTGGGTGGGGCAGTAGCGCGGGGGCGCCGTATCGTCGTGCGACTGTCGCGCCGCGCACTGCGTGACGAGCTGCTGCAGAGCGCGCGAGTGCGGCGGGGAGCCACCACAGCGGACCTAGGAATGGCTGTACACCCACGCCGTTTCTTCGTGAACGAGAGGCTGACTAGAATGAATAAGCACTTATTTTACCGCGTCCGTGAAGCTGGCAATCGTCTCGGGTGGCGATACACCTGGACGAAGTTTGGGCGCATTCTGGCTAAGCAGAGTGACGGCAAGCCTGCTCACTGCATCCGCTCGGAAGAAGATCTCGTGCGTGTTTTTGGGCGTGACGTGTTTACGGACAAGGAAGTTTAACTGGGTGGTTTTCATTACGTTTTTTATGTTATTCATAAGATATTATTATCATCGTAAAATGTTCTTTGTTTCTTGTATATTTAGGTTTTTTAACTACAACTGTTCTGGGCTAACATTTGTCCTGTCTCAGCTTAACATTCTGGTTACATTATGTGCTCTGCCTGCTTCAGCAATCTTAAATTATCTACAATATTTTATTTATCACATATTAACTCACAAGTTGTTTTCACACTTATTTTATCACACCATACTTATTATTATAATCTGCTTGACACATTATTACATACAGAATTTATATATAATACACAGCACACATTATACACTAAAAAAGATTAACAATATAGTATTTGCCTTTAAAAATGAATAAAACAAAAAAACTAAAAATTGGATTATTTAATGCGGGATCGCTTGGTTCTCGCCATGATGAATTTCTGGTGGCTATGGAAAGTCTTTCTGTGGACATAATGGCAATAAATGAGACCTGGATAAGAGAGGGAGAGGGGGGCCGCGCGCCATCTGTGCCGGGTTATCGGCTGCGGCATGTGCCACGCCCGACCACCATATGCAGTGGTCGAGGGGGTGGGGTCGGATACTATGTGCGCCGCGGTATCCGTGTGCGCGCTGTGCCCCATCCACCCACTCAGCAAGTCGAGCAGATGTGGCTGAAGTTAAGCTTCAACACGCAGTCGGTTATCATCGGTACTGCTTACAGACCTCCTTGGCTCGATGTGAACATCTTTCTTGATGCCGTGACGGAGTCGCTTACTTCCTTTACTAACATAGATAAAGTCATATTACTTGGCGACTTCAACATAAATTTATTGAACCAATCAGAAGCTAAAACTCAATTACTTAATAACTTCTTATCATATTCCAAACTAAAACAAATTATAAGCGAGCCAACACATTTTACAGATCATAGCGAGACATTAATAGATATTGTGTGTACTGACGTTTGCGTATCTGGGGTTTCAGTACTACACATACCAGATTTGGGCCACCATGCAATTATATCTGTAGAATTTAATTTTAAACTTGATAAACCTATCCCATTTTGGATCACATGTAGACCAATCAAAAACATACTACCTGAATTTTTCTATGATGACTTAAATAAAATAAACTGGGAATGTATTGAAAATCTGGAGAATGTCAATGACATGGTAGCAACATTTAATTATTACATCTTAACATTATTTGACTTACATGCACCCTATAAAAAGTTTTTGATTAAAGATAAATCATACCCTTGGCTAACAGATACTGTTAAGCAAATGATCAAGTTGCGTGACAAATGCCATAATAAGTCTAAAATTACACAATCCGATTTACATATTAAGTCCTACAAAGACCTTAAGTATCTGGTCCGAGCTGCAATAGATAGTGAGAAGTGTGCATATTTTAAAACTTTTATAAATCTTAACATCAAACAACCTAAGAAGTTATGGAAGCATATTAAATCAACTATAGCCATAACTAAAAATCATGACCGTATATTACCACATTTTTGCAATGACCCTGATACTATTAATGAACATTTTTTGGATGTACCAGGAAGTGGTACGATTGCAATGTCAGATATGACTTATTATGAATTCCATAGATATGGAACTACCAATTTTCAATTGAAACAGGTTAATCAGGATGATGTGCTTAAACTACTACGCAGCCTCAAGTCCAATGCTCAGGGTTCTGATGGTATTTCTTTGGAGATGTTGATGATGACTTTGCCGCGAACACTTGCAGCAATAACATGTATCATCAACAGATCCTTGGTCACCTCTTCATTTCCGGATCTGTGGAAAATGGCAATAGTTAGGCCCATACCCAAAGTAAACAACCCAACTGGTGTAAAGGACCTTCGTCCTATTAGTCTCTTGCCTTGTCTCTCCAAGATCCTAGAGAAGGTTGTGTGTGGCCAACTTAGAGAATACCTTGAGGTACATCAGATTTTACCAATGGCTCAATCAGGATTTCGTAGAGGGCACAACACAGCGACAGCACTCTTAGATGTAGTTGGAAATATACTGGAAGCCAGGGATCAGGGCATGGCAACCATGCTCGTCCTCCTAGATTTTTCTCGTGCCTTTGACTCTATCAACACTTCTCTCCTTCTCTCCAAGCTGTCGTACTACGGTTGTCATATTGATACTATCAAATGGTTCGATAGTTACCTGAGTAACCGGTCCCAGTTGGTTCAGTTTACAAATGAAAAAGATGGGGATGTTGTGTCTTCTGGACCAAGGTATGTGAACAGGGGTGTGCCTCAGGGATCCATCCTTGGTCCACTTCTGTTCATTCTTTACAGTGCTGATATTACCAACTGTATGGTCAGCACCAAATTTCACCTATATGCTGACGACTTGCAGCTGCACCTCTCCTTTCACTCCCAGGACACTAGTGAAGCAGTAAATAAAGTTAATGAGGATTTGGATCGAGTTGCAATATGGGCAAAGAGGAATTCATTAGTATTAAATCCCAACAAGTCCAAGTTCCTAATTATGGGCTCTAAGGATTGTATACACAAAACACTAGCGTATGATCTCAACCTCAAGATCAATGGCTGTCCGATCGAACGGGTTCAAGAAGCTCGTAATCTAGGGGTGGTGTTTGATGGGTTGCTCACTTTTGAAACTCATATTTTGGAGGCTGTCCGCAACTGTTTTTATCGTCTTAGACTACTGTATCGTATCCGTCCCTACATAAGTGTGGACATGCGTGTCATGCTCTGTGAGTCACTAGTTTTATCCAAGCTGAATTACGCTGACACTGTGTATGGGACCTGTATCCTCGGTAGAACAGAAAAAATTATACAGCGAGTGCAAAATGCTTGTGCGAGATTTTGTTTCCATGTCCCTCCACGATCACATATAACACCATTTTTAAATAAAGGTAATCTGATGAAGATGTCGGCACGCAGAAAGCTACATTTAGCTACCTTGCTTTTCGGCGTTATTTTGACGAAAAAACCAGATTATCTATTTAATAAATTGTCTTGGTCACGAGACTATCATAATAAACAAACTCGGTCATCTGCTTACCGCTTGACAATCCCAAGGCACAAAACAGCTGCATTTCGTGGCAGCTTCAAATTCGCTGCGACTCACTGCTGGAATGACTTGCCGCCCCCTTTTCGTGCTATAAAAACCGTGAATACCTTTCGCATTAAATATAAACAGTACTTGTTGAATACTCAAAAGGAAAGTGTATAAACGTACCTTAAGTCTGTACACAACAGATAAGGGCGAACAGATCGGAGTATGATTGTCTTCTGTCTTACTATACTTCCAATAAACACGCAACAATACTCATATACACAACACCCTGGCATAATCGGCAAACAAGGCTATTACTCACGACACACACACGCCATTATGTATACGAAAGCCAATTTTATACTAGACATTTAAAGTATAATGTTTTAGTTTTAAAGCAAACACTTCTTGTTTATTTGTTCTTTTCGTCATTGTAAATCGTTTTTAATCTTTACGCTGATCCCTTGGCGTCTCTTCACTTGCCATTTTGACATGTCAAAAGTCATAGACAAGTGAAGTGGAAGCACGAAAGGTTAACACATCTGTGTTGTCAGCTCAATACAAAAAAAAAATAAAAATAAAAATACTTATATTAATTTCTACATGCCAACAAATGTTATTGTGTTATGTTATAACAATTATTATTATATTTAAAAAAAATTTATCTATGTATTTGTGTATGTATATTATTATGTTTGGTAGATTTATTTATTTATTATAAATTATTACTCTTATTAATGTTTATGTATAGCTGATGTAGGTTGCGTGGCTGTCCGTGGCATCACGATGGGCCCTATCAGAATATCAGCGCTGCGATATTCTAATCAATGTCGCAGCATTATGCTGAGATAGGAGCCTTTTTTGGCCTTGCACAGGTTATCTGTTAGGTTATAATTTTGTTATGGTTATTATTTAAACACATTTTATTTTTTATTTTATTTTTAGTTATGTTCTTTTGCTTCCTGTGCTGGTCCAGAATAAAACTTTTTCTTTCTTTCTTTCTTTTCTTTCAGTTCGCATAGCCCTTCTATGAAAGGGATTGACAAAACTAGTATATATGGTGAATTTGGAAGAGTCGGGGCAGGCTGACCTCGATATACGTAACACAATCAAATTGCGGACGTTCTCAGAAATGGGTAGGTCAGGCCTTAACTGACGAGCATGTATGAAGACGTTAACGAACATTGATGAAGCGAAACAGCCAGAATTGTAGCGAGTGGAAATCGATAGTCTTATCCAACCCCAAAAGGAAACAGGCGTGATGCATGTATGAACGAATATGTCTATGAAAGCGAATGGAGCCATAGAGCGGAAAGCATTTAGTGTGAGTTCCATATAACCTTACGGATTCTTCTTTTGAACGGTGATCACACAACTCCAGAAACGAATTCAGGGCACCCCTCAATCTTACTTCCGAACGTTGTCCTAATATCAGGTTGAGCGAGTAGCCGATATGTCGTTTGTTCACTAAAAAGTGGCTGCAAATGCGGCTGCTGAGCAAGAGGTCCTGGATTTGATTTCCAGGTCGGGTAAGTTATTATTGGGTTTTTCTGTTCGAAAATTTTCGGTAGCAGCCCGAGTTAGGAAGTAGGTTAGGTTGCCGTCCTATCGGATTATGAGAGTGAAGGGAGAGGGAATGCGCCTGTGTTTGAGCATACACTTGCCCGATAATACCTCCTGCGTACTTGGCTAATCTGGTCTGTGGAGGTGTGCAAATTAATATTGTAATAATATAGTGACCGAAACTTCGGTCAGATGAATATTATTTTTATACAAAAACTTGAATTTAGCTGTTTTTTTTTTGTAGGGTGTTCTTTTTGAGTCTGTATCAACTTTCCATGTGGTCATACATACAAAAACATTGGAAGTGATATTTTTATTTTAACAAAATATGTACCAGCCTTTTATTTAAAAATACTAATTTCACTTTTCATACTACGGGTAAAAATGAGACAAAAAATTATAAACCTCGCCTATTTGTGAGCAATGTGACAAACAATGATAAAGATCGCGTATTTCTAAGCGATTAGTGTAGCCTATGGATATTTGGAACAATCCATGGTATCTCTTCCAGTTAATCAAAATTTACATCAGTCACAACCGCTAGTCTGCTAAGCCAATATAAAACTTTTGCGTCTCATCCTCCCTCGAAACGGATCTTCTATAAAGTGCCTGTTTTAATTGAATTCGAGTTTTCTGGTTTCAAGCCTTATTCACTACGCAACAAGATGAGTTTTTGTTTGTAGTTGATTTGCAACGAATATAAGTTTTGTTGTGACGTATGATGGAATTGGAAAGTTGTCAACGTGTTTTCAGTTTTGTTTACTGTTTTTGGCCAAAAGTATGGGTAATAAATAATTGTTTCTGGCAACATTGGTTGGAAACTGGTATAAAGGTTTTTGACTTTTTTCTTTCTAAGCTAAAATACAATTATGACTTCATAGTTATTATATTAAATGGAAAAAATAATACGGTCGCGAGCAGGATACGAACCTGCGCCTCCCGGATAAATACTCCAGGCGCTCTGACCACTAAGCTATCTCGACCTCTGCTCACCACCGCAAATTCTTCATCCATATTTTAACACGTCCTTAGGTGACGTCATTGCTATATATTCAGTCCCTATACAGGTGACCGAACCGACACGACTAACTTTGCAGTTAATACAATGTCGTAAAGATGCAATTACCTTAACAGTTAAAGATAAATCTTTGAAAGCATTAACGCATGCTTAGCGAACTCTAGAGTTATTATATGACTTCGTACTTTTTAGTTTATAAAAGACACAAATTGAGAGGAAACCTACTCTGGTCTGAAATCATCAATATGTATCAAGTGGTGATCTGTGACAGAATTTTCTTACAGAAAACGCAATATATAATAATACTCGTCCCGACCGTATTTCGGTTACGGCGGCCTATCTCCGCGGAGATTAGCCAAGTACGCAGGAGGTATTATAGTGCACAAGTGTATGCGCTAACACAGGTGCACACCATCTTCCTTCACTCTCATAATCCGATGGGACGGCAATCTGACACGACCGGAGAGAGATCAGGCGCAGGACCGACGGCTTTACGTGCTCTCCGAAGCACGGGGGTGACACACCACCAACTTCCTGACTCCAGGCAAGAAAAACGCAGTAACAATTTGCCCGACCCGGTAATTGTACCGAGGGCATACGCTTAGCAGCCACGCTTGCGACCATTAGACCAAATGAGGCAGCTAAAATATCTGTATATAATTTCACAAAAGAAATAAATATAATAATTCAATGCGCAATAATTCAAGATATAATCTTAATCTTGGTCTTCATATGCTGTTTTATCAACCGAATCGATCGGGATATTACGAGTATTATTAGCACCGTCCACTTATTTAAGGGTATGTTCAGCTTTTGTTTTCTTAGAAATACGTTGGCCTATTGCCAGATTTTGTGTCGAAAGTTGGTCGTACCTTATATCAGGACCTCTTCTTTTCATAATTGAATATACTCGTATACCGTCAATCTTTGTATGCTTTTAGCGAAAAAATATTTCGGCAAAGTGAACATTAACGAAATATTTAATTTTATTTATTAAATTGTTTCGGCAAAATGAATGAAAGAAAACTTGAAAGGAAATCGCTTATCGTGGTATGGACCCTCCTCATCAAGTGCTGAGGAGAGTGGAAAAAATTTGACTAACAAATGTGAATAAGTGTTTTTGAAGTGGCAATATTTGTAACAAACCAATTTATTAATACCCAATACAGACCAAGAGATCCAACAAAAATAATAATACCATTATGTAAAAACTTTAAATAAAAATTATAATTATATATCATGTGTATAACAATTTGAATAAATTGCCAAAGGACTCCCATTTAAATATTTCAAATTTAAGCTACGTAAATGGCTAATAAGTAATTGTTTTTATACAGTAGGAGAATTTATGCGAAATAGAGAAATAATGTGTTTAATGATATAATAACACAATAATAATGTAATGATAATTCTAATGCAATTGTAATTGGAATGCTAATGTAGTTGTAATGGTAACTGCAAATTTGTAATTTATTATAATTTATTTTATATTAAAATTTGCGTGCCTATAACATGCTGAATGCGGTATATTCTAGGTAAACCACCAACGAATGCCTGGTAACACCTATATTCTTTACAAATAAACGTTTCTTTCTTTCTTTCTATAAGAGAATAATGAATATGAATGTTGATCAATGGAGGGATAGAGGGAGACTAAAGAAAATATGGGTGGATTGTATAAGAGATGACATGAATGAAAAGGAAGTGAAAGATAACATGAGGACTGACTGGACTGACGCCGAATATCTTAGGACTAGGGTAGGGAGTAGAAGAAGTATCGGCAAAATTAACAACATGTACTCAATATCTACTTCTTGTAAGCTATGAGGCTTAATGGCGACGTAAAACTGGTGAAGGCCAAGCTTCACAGCTTGGCTCATTGTCGCAAGGTTGCCTGCTTGTCGGTCTTCTACAAATTGTACTTCGGTGTGTGTGCCCAAGAACTCCACGACCTTATCCTATCGGGCCCCTTCTACCATCGGACATCTAGACGCACTGCGATTTACCATCCCTACTTTGTTGCTATTTCACCAATTCGCACTAATCGTTTCCAAACGTCTTTTATAATGCGCACAGCAAATGAGTGGACCTCTCTACCTGCGACTGTGTTTCCGGATGCATTCAACACAAATCTCTTCAAAGTTAGAGTGAACAGGCTTCTTCTGGGTAAGCTCACTCCATCGTTGACTTTGTCTCTGTCACATCTGAACCACCCAAATTTAAAAAATACCGTATCTCGTAATTGAGTTCGATCTGTTATAAGATGCTTAATTTCTTGTTGTATTTTGACATCATTTTGAGGCGTCACAATAATACAAAAAAGAAACCTTTTATGTTCAAGAAAAAATGCATGCCTTTACAAAAACGACAGCTACTCTACAAAAAACCCTCCTTCGAATCGCCAAGGAAATATGAGATAATTCTATTTCTTATCAAAATGAATTGCTTACTAAAACATCAGTCCAAATCTCGGCCATCGTATCTCCACGCTATCCTCCATTCCCGCAAGAAACAGTACATCATACGTAATTAAATATTAAAACTACATTTCACGAGCACAAAAGACCATGGAAGAGCGAGACGGATATATACAAGGACCCTTGAAAAGAAAGGGAGGGAATATGGGTGCGCTAGAATGAAGCATTCACTCTTGCTTCGACGTAAGAGCCCTCCAGTCCTTGTCTCTATTGTTCCTGTCTGCGAGTATATAAGAGGGATAAGCAGAGTTCCAAGTTTATTGTAAAGGATTTTATGTGTTAGTGACCTTTTAATATGTTGTTGTTTGTGCGTTCACTGATAATGTTTACTGAGGTGTAATCGCTGTCGATTTATGTTTAGTGATATGGCGGAATTGTGGGGGAGTGTGTTATAAATTAAATATTAACTTAATACTGGTGTATAGCTTTCTGATTTCGTACAACTCAGTTTTTTTTTTCCTGCACTACATTCATAAAAATATAACATAGCAGCGTCTGTATTCCCCAAAGGGGTAGGCACAGGTGTGCACAGTTGTACACATTACCACATTTCACCAATGCTGTTATTTAATCCCATTATTTCTTAAACAAAAATAAACAATTTGTTTTCGAAGCCTGATGAAGTAAGTTTTAATTATCTGTGTACGATGTTCTTTATAAAATTGAAGTTAAGTAATTAAAACAACATGAAGACGTTTTAAGTGAATTGCTTTGAAGTTGACAAAATTAATCGAGTATGTTTGGCTAAGCAGTAAATAAATTAGAGATGAGAAACATAGGATCACGCCTGTACTCTCCGAAGGGGAAGGTAGAGGTGTAGGTACATATTTGTATACCTACATTTCACCAATGTGGTTATTAAGTCCCATTTAATAGGTGAGCCTATTGACATCTACCAGGTACAGTTCTAAATTCAGGACTGCTACTGAGAATTTCTAACAGAAAAATTCAATAACATCTTGTCTGACCTGGAAATTGAACCCCCCCTGGGTTCTTATGCTCCACAGTCAACTTCAGGCTATAAGAACCAATGAGGTTGTGTGTAGAACAATATTAATGTGTATAGATAATCATCATCCCCTGCCCTTATCCTAATTTATTTGTGATCGGCGCAGCATGTATCCTTCTTCCATACATACTCTCTACTTGTACTGGAATTCTGCTAAAGTTTTGGCTATGTTTTATGACCTGACGTCAACCCTCATTGGGAATGTCATGTGTTTAGATAATATTATCTATACTTATAATAACATCGTAACTCGAAAGCCCGAAAATTTCAAATTCACTTTTTGGATTTTTTTTCTTTCGTAATGTGTTATTTAATCGACACTACTGCCAAATCTGTTGTTTTTAAAATTTGAGTATTTTTGTCTGTTTGTATGTCCGAGGTTGGCGTCCAAACCAAGAAAAAGAAACAACTGAAAATTTGGAAAAAATATCGTCAAAAGCCGGGTCAACTTATAGGCTATTCCAAATTGCGCATTTCCTCAAGGGAGCTGAGCAGTGATGTTAAACATCTCACACTCAGAATCTAAATTGGACGGATTTCAATAAAAATGGCACTGTTGTATAGCTTATCATAAATGATAAGCACTGCAAAAGGTATCATTGCGCTTTATCACATGGGGACCAAGCATTTACTGGTTTTGCATTTTGATTAGTAGATTGTGAATGCCTATTTTAACGATATTGTCAACTGAGTGATTAGTTACATACCGTACATAGGTGACTGGCACAGTTTAAGTATGACGATCGCATCCCGGTACAGGACTATAATTTTTGCATATTTTTAATTTTGATGATACTTGGCTTATCTGTTATTTTGCAGAAAAACAGCTATTATTTTAGTTTTTCGTGTCCTTTTGTAATATAAACCCACTTTTTATGTGTTTCGCTTGCTGTCTCATATCAATATGGTGAAGCACAGTGAAGATGTTACACGCTATCGTTATGAAAAATCGAAAATTTATCAATCAGATCTCATCATTAATCACGGTACTTCTTTCCATAGAAAAGTGCGTCATTTTTAAAATCTGTCATAAATAATATAAAAAATATATATATAAAAAATGGATCTTAGTTTGGCCACCAACTCGCCTGATAGTATGCGACGGTGTGGCCGAGGATGGAGCACGTATATCCAGAATAAATCTATTCACTCTTAAGTAGAGTGGATAGATTTTGGGAGAACGATAGCCGGGGAGTTGATGCAACTGCCCACTCCCACAACGGCTTCGTCCGGTGGATGGTAAACAGCCATGGTCGAAGCCTCCGACCAGAGTTGTGTTGCCTGTTTTGCACCACTCAGGGGCTACGTGTAGAGATTCCATTTTAAGGGTGCACTCCTACGGACGCGGACAACTCAGCGTGTGAATTCGATTAAAATTTTAAGTTTTAAGACCAAGGGTAATAACTAAGAACGTTGTGCTCACCCTAGCAATTATGGTACTAAAATTTCTTTTGAACTGAACTTTGATCCTTCACCAAAAATAAAAGTCCTACAAGAGCCATGGCGTGTTCTATACTTGGCATCTAAAATTTCTCTTTTACTATGTTCTTGAAGCTTCAACAGTTGAAGTCGATCGATGTCTATTATCAACATATGGGACTGAAAACTTAAAGGGCCATGCAATGCACGAAAGTGTTTAATGAAAATGCAGCAGTTAGCGTCATCATTACCCTATCCAAAAAAATACCGTGTAAAACATTGCTTAACCTCAACAAATGTTTACTAAGCGGAGATTGGAACAGACTATCAGTACCTGCATCTAGGGCATTCGTTTTATAGATCGGGTATTAAATGTTGGAAAAATAAACAACAAGCCAAATCCAATCCCTACTAAAAACTCCATTATGGAATATTAAATGGAAAAAGAATACGGTCGCGAACAGGATTCGAACCTGCGCCTGCCGGATGAATATTTTTCCATTTAATATAATAACTTAAGAGTTCGCTAAGCATGCGTTAATTCTTTTCAAATATTGATCTTGAATTATTAAGGTAATTGCATTCTTTACGACATTGTATTCACTGCAAAGTTAGTCGTGTCGGTTCGGTCACTCGTATAGGGACTGAATTGTTAGCAATAACGTCGCCATAAGACATGTTAAAATATGGAAGAAGAATTCGCTGTGGTGAGCAGAGGTCGATATGGCTTAGTGGTCAGAGCGCCTGGAGTATTGATCCAGGAGGCGCAGGGTCGAATCCTGTTCGCGACCGTATTCTTTTTCCATTTAATATAATAACTTTAGAGTTCGCTAAGCATGCGTTAATGCTTTTCAAAGATTTATCTTGGATCCATTATGGAACTCAACTACATTTTTTTCGACCTGGTGATCAAACCCAAGACTTACCTACGCTTATACTCACTTGCAACCACTAGACTAATGAGTCAGTTTTTCTAAAATTCTCTTTACACTGCACAAGAGTGATGACCTTTAATATTTTCATTTTTAAATGAACATGCAGTGGCAGAAACTGAAAATAGTATGCTTAGACCAAACACTCATATTGAAAAGACGATAAGGCGTAAGTGGAAATCCTTAGATCCATAAATGGGTATAAACTCACCCACCGAAACACACTAAAAGGTAAAAAAGTAGTGCTCACAACCAGCACGCGTGTATTAACAGACGTATGAACGTGATAGAAGCAAAGATAGTATGTAAGGATCTTAACAGGTGGCGTTCTATAGTGTCTGCCTACCCGAAGCCTAGGCCAAAGACGTGAATTTATGTATGTACCTATGTATGTGACATTATCATTTTGGCCAACACGTATTGTCATGCCGTCAGTTCTGCGCCTGATCTCACTCCGGACGTGTCGGATTGCCGTCCCACCGGAATACGTGAGTGAAGAAAGAGGGAGTGCACTCCATAGAGATAGGGCGCCGGTACAGTCATTCGGGAACGTTCAGTCGGGAGTACTCCCGGTATCGAAGAGGTGGTACAACATCCTGGTATCTCGAATGTATCGGTAACGGCGGCTTATCAAATTTTTCGGTAATACTATTGGGAAACGGAAAATAACGTAAGATCATCTATGTCGCACCTAGCTTTCAGCTGATTGGCCTGCTGCCGAATTCGTTCATCATCCGTGTTTCTCAATAAATATATATCTGTTGGTTTTCAAGGCTCAAGTGAATAGGTATTTAGTGGTCAAGCGTGATCCATCGTCAATTACATCATTGCTTAAAATCAGGCGAGTTGGCGGTCAAACGCAGGCCCATTGAGATTATGTAAAAATCTAATTCATGAGTGGAATCCTCATATTGCATCGTATAATCTACACCACTTCAAAAGCTGTATCCGACAGCTGATATAGCGCCCCCACATATCTACAGACAAGGCGCGTGTGCTGTGGAAAAATCCAAGCAGGAGTCAGACCCTAGACACCCACTGTATGACGGCCAGTTACCAGTACAACACCTAACCACCTAACAAGCCAGGCACACTTATTTAAAACTGACCGAGGTGGTGTCAAGATGTCCGTCGAGACTCACCGCAAAACTGAGGCTAGGAACTTTTCCACCACCAGCTAACAAATTAAGCATAAAGTGAACCTACCTGAACACAATTTTGGACACGGTAAGTGTGGATCTAGGCAACCAAGTAAATAAAATTGTACCATCGACATGAAGATGAAGAATCGTTTAGTAAAGTAATCCTAATCCGGATAAATACTCCAGGCGCTCTGACCGCTAAGCCATTTCGACCTCTGATTACTACCGCGAATTCGCATAAAATCTGTACGGTATTGTATTAACTGCAAAGTTAGTCGTGTCGGTTCGGTCACCTGTATAGGGACTAAATAGATAGAAGACGTATTAAAATGTGGAAGAAGAATTCGCGGTAGTGAGCAGAGGTCGAGATGGCATAGCGGTCAGAGCGCCTGGAGCATTTATCCAGGAGGCGCAGGTTCGAATCCTGCTCACGACCGTATTCTTTTTTCCACTAAAATTGATAACATAAGAGTTTGTTATGATTTATCTGTATGAGTTTCGGTTGCTAGGGCAACTGTCAAGTATCTGAAAAGTCACGGCTGTCTGTATGTGGGTGGCGTCAATGAGGATAGACAAAAATAGAATAATGCAACAATTATTACCAAAAAAGGAAGGGGTGGAGAGTCTGACTTCAACGAACGTACCGGACCTTCTCAAAAAAGGCAGGTTAATAAACTGAACCGTCGAGCATGCATCATCATGTATGTATGATAAAATCTATAGTTTCTGCCTACTGGAATGGGAATCAGGTGTGAGTTGGTTTGTATGATTAATTGAAATCTTAGTTTGGCGTTAAGACTACTTTGACGTGAGCAAGGCCACGGGTACAGCTAGTCTATATATATAAAACTAAGTCGTGTTAGAAAACCAAGAAACCGCACGAGAACAGAGGCGCGTTCGTATGGCCCGAGTTCGCGCTTCTCAAACAGAAGACCAAAGAGCTGCAATTCGTGAAACGGAGTTTGTTATTCCAAGAACTATTATTTCTGCATATTTTGAATACCCTACGCTAAGACTAACAACGGCACTGAAATTACATGGGTCCCTGACATTCTACTTTCGCAATGCCAAGCAATAAAACATTTCTGTATTTGCAAAAAAAGTTGTATTAATCTTATTACCTTAATGAAATCCTAAATTAAGTTTAGCTAAAGTTAACACGATAGTATTTGACTGTTAGGCGGTACGAAGTTTGCCGGGTCAGCTAGTATACATATACACACATCAACACGGTCTAGGGATATTTCATACTCAATTAAATAACTCGAAAAGTACTGGCCGCATTGGAATCTTTTATACACCGATTTGTTTGTAATTTATCTCAGACTAATTCCAAATTCAAATTTTTGAAAATTGTTTTGTTTCGGTGGCATGAAAATGTCTTGATGTGTAGGAGAGGGAATTTTCATTTGTGCGAAATTTAGAAAACAATACGAATTACATTTAGTTACAGATTTTTTTCATTTTTAAACGAAAGATAAAGTTAAAATTGAGGTATTGTAGCCATGCAACGCCAACATTTGACGAAGGCGGAGATGTTACGAGCTGTGGGAATGCTGGAAGCTGGGTCTGTTCAGAGTAATGTTGCTGAGGCCATAGGGACCCACCAAAATGTAATTTCAAGATTGTGGACACGCTATCGTGCCACAGGTGAAGTAGCGGAGAGGCACCGGGGGCCAAGTCGCATCACTACCCCCAGACAAGACCGATTTTTGCAAATTACTGCGCGAGCTCAACCAAATGCAACGGCGACTCAATTGGTCCAAAGGCTGCGAGTGGAACACCAAGTGCTTGTGAGTGACCAAACTGTAAGAAGGCGACTGCATGAAAGCAATCTACGCTCTCGTAGACCACTCCGGGTCCCACCTTTACGGAGAGGCAATCGTGGACGACGATTAGAATGGGTTCGGAACCACGTGGACTGGGGCCGTGAACAATGGTCCAATGTGCTGTTCACGGATGAATCCAGGTTCGGCTTCCATCCAGATTCACGAAGGATGCGTGTTTGGCGAGTTCCTGGACGATGGAGCCGTCTTCAGAACCCTCAGGAAGTTCACCCATACCAAGGAGGAACAATTATGGTTTGGGCAGGAATTCGTCTTGGAGGACGGACGGATCTCGTTTGGGTGCGGGGCAATATGACGGCAGAACGATACGTCCAACAGGTGCTGGGGCCCGTAATCTTGCCCCACAGAACACAAATGGGGCAAGATTTCCTGCTCATGCACGACAATGCCCGGGCACACACGGCGAGAACGGTAGCAGCTTGGTTACATACACACAATGTTAGGGCCTTAGACTGGCCTGCTCAATTGCCAGATCTAAATCCCATTGAGCATGCGTGAGATATGCTGCAAAGAAGAGCTCTGAAGGAAGTTCCTGAAAATCTGGCTACAGAAGATCAACTTTTTGCGCACCTCGGAAGGACATGGGACAATATTCCGCAGCAAGACATTGACAACCTTGTTCTGAGCATGCCGAATCGTTGCCGATGTGTTATGAACATCATGGGCGCTTTCTCAGACTACTAACTTCAAGTTTATAAACACAAATTAAATGATTTTTCTATTTTTTTTCAGTTTTTACTCATAAATTAAAAGTTAATTCATATACGGTTTCCGTCTATGCTTCATTTTTTTTTCCATAAAATCCTGAAATTGTAATCGAAGTACCTTAACCATTACTAGAAAATGGTAGAATATTAAATAATATGCATTATAGAGAGCGTGTAGATTATGGTGCAGTTCCAATATTATAATATATTTTTTCTATTAACCAATTCATTTAAAGGTTTATTTTAAAATTATTCCTCGTTTTATTGTCGTTTCCCCAGTATTGTGAGACAACTGTGGAACATACTAATATTTGTATCGTGCGGGAATCGAACCTGTGACACGCGGCAAAGCAGCCAATTACTCGACCACTTCGTCAACCACGCTAACACACAATTAGTTAACCAACTACATAAAAAGTTTTATGTATTAAATACCCTTTATACAGAACCCTACTAAATCAAAAGTATTATCATATTTATAAGAAGCCACTTCCATCATAGATAACTCTAATATTATCTGTGAAAATAAAAAATAAAGGCTATTATTTTGACAGACAGTGTACGCCCCGCTCCTTTGTTCCAGCAGTAGAATAAATCAAGAAGAATTTCTTATGAGAAACATACTGCCGGTACACTTGCGAGCAAAATTGTTAGAACATTTTTAAATTGGGATGAAAACGTGATTTATATTGTTTTTTTAACACTTGCCTGTGCCTAAATTGACTCTTATTGCAATGCTTTTAACCTTTTTTGGTGCTTCTGATTTTTACTTATGTGATAGTGCACGCACGTAAAGCTGACACTGACTCGACCATTACAGCCATGGCGCGCAAAAATGTTATCAGGGCCATTTTATTAACAAAGTAATTATACCATACTAGCTCATGCCCGCGGCTTCGCCCGCGTGGACGTCTGTTATCGCGACCAAAGGTAATCATAAAATTTTGATCCCGTTCCCGTAACCCATGGGAACCTATTCCATGGATAAAAAGTAACCTGTGTCTTATTCCAGGCTATAATCTATCGCTGTACCAAATTCGGCTTGAACTATATTCTCGCGTAATTTTCTTGCGTTTACTCCAAGTTATCGTTTAAATTATATGGTGTAAAAGAGTAAAATAATGTGCATCAAATGCTTAAAGCCTCTTACTTATTTAAAATGATAAGGATTTTTTCCTACTTTTTAACAAACAATTTTTTTTAAGACATTCTTTAGCCGTCTGTACCCGTCGCCCGTCATCTGTTCGAGCTATGTTCACAAAATACTTCACTTTAAAGGCACCCACATTTATTCTTACTAATTTACAATCAGCCTGTGTATACAATGTTTTCACAAAAATTGGACATTTCTGCCGCTTATTTTAGTCCAAATTTTATATAGATAATGGAATTGCTTTGCGTCATCATTTCTTTTTTTAATGTATAAACTTAACATTATACCATACATATTGAGTAGAGAGTCAGAGGCCTGAAAGTCTGACAACCAGTCATACCACGAGATATCGTGTTACCCAGTATTATCTGGGTTGCGGATGTCAGATAAGCAGTCGCTCCATGTAAAACACTGGTATTAAGCTGCATCCGGTTTGACTGGAAGCCGACCCAAATGCATTTGGGAAAAGGCTAGACAGATTGATTGTTGAGTAGAGAACCCAGCCAGACATGAAAAGTCGAATAGAAAGACAAACTTAACTTTGCCGTCGCAAAAATTGTATACATATATTAATAAATTGACACGGTTTTTTCTCCATCTGCATATGTAAGTTTTTAATCGTGTGAAGAAACAAGGTGAAGTCGAAATATGTTGCTCAAAATTTATTTTGATTTTCACAGTTGACCTTTGACAATAGAAATGTTTGACAATAGATCCTTAATAACGTTTATTTTAAAATTAAATGAACTATGGTCAAACTCCGACAAATGGGCGACCACTACTAATTATAAATATTACAAATCTTCTCATATTAACTTTAAATATAATAACAAAAATGCACACTTTATTCCTCCATCAACCGACGAGCTAAAAATTATAATAAACATAAAAAATAAATATTACAATCGTAACCGATTGTACAAACGTGACCCGTTTTAAAAGCCGCCCGGCTTTGCATTTAGTTTCTTTCCTTTTTGCGAGCTGTCCTGAATAGTTACGTGTCTTTAAAGCTTATGGCAACTAATCGTATGTAGTCTTTTGTACAAAAAAGTTGGGGTCGTTGACTTTGTATTTCAATTAAATTAATATAAGAAATTCGCGACTGGAGATTGGTTTTAGAACTTCTTTTTATTGTTAGTCGTATAATATTATATCAAAAACTGTTGTAAAATAATTGACGAGTATTTTTGCCAAATCACCATCAAAGAAAAACAGACAGCATAAAGCTTTTTTTTTTGAAAATTTGTCTTTTAAAGACCGCGTTTTTTATGCGGAGTTTATTGGCTATTTCATTAAATGCTTTTTTTTTAATACCACTGAACTTCATAACTTTGCTTTAATATGTATTATAAAAAGTGAGGCCAGAGCTGCAGCACTTTTTCTATAAAAAATTATCAAGTTTATTGCAGCTGCAGACGGAAAGATACGAGAAATAAATTTTCTTGATAGTGGCATTAAATAAAGAAGACATATTATTAATTTTGAAAAATAAGATTCTCAAGCAATTTTGTTTTAAAAATATTTAATTCAACGTAGAAATAAAAAGAGAACTGCTTCTTTGGACACACGCGCGACTACTAAGTGTGAACGCCTGGGTGCAATTCCCCGGTCGACTAATGTGATAATTTACTTTGGTGCACAGTTTGGTGCTCTTCTAAATATTTATTTGCATCCATTAAAGTTTACTAATTATAATAAATACAAAATATCAACCCAAATTTCTTCCTCTGGTCACAATTTGGGTACCAATTTCTTTATGAAGTACAAAAAAATATCGAAGGTAAGGTCGCCCACCTATCGGGTCGTGCCCCTTGCACTTATGCCCTTGTCATCGTACAGGTAAATTACAGAAGACCTATAGTTATTTTCTGGTGAATAGTTTACGTAAATGGAAACGTAGATAAAATCAATTTGCCTAGCCCGACTATGTTAGGATCGGTTTCCAGTAAATGATTAATGATAAATAAATGAAACGTATGCAGCTTAATACCAGTATTTCACGAGATGAATAGGAGGTGCCCATAGCATCACGCCTCTATTCCTTGGTAGGACAGGAAGAGTAGGAACTTTGTACAGCTACATTTTAGCGATGACTTTCTTAAATCCCATGAAATATACGATGAGTTTATTGCCAATTACCAGAGTACTGGTAATTTCCTACCCGAAAATCTCAGTAACACTTTGATTGACCCGTAAATTTAACCTAAGACTAACATGCTCAGCAGCCACTCTGGCGTCCACTAAGACATACACGTGTACGAGTATAGGGATGTTTCGATGTTACACACCCATCTGCTTACAAAAGAGATATCTGTTTTTATAAAACTATAAAGCGTGTGAGGACATATTAAAAGGAGACCACGGGATTATGTGGGTAACATGGCACGGAGTCTGTCCTTCCCGCGTAAGAGACCCCGAGTTATACTTAAAACCAGGTGGATGGATGTAGTGCATAAGTATAATTATGGTGACATACGACGTTTCCAACACAAATATCAAATTACTATTTTTCAAAGCAACATTGAAAAAATAATAGACAAGAACGGGGCTTGAACCCGCGACCGTTGACGTTTCGGGTCATCACTCTACCAACTGAGCTACCTTGTCGTGTTCTAAATCCATTGAATTTTTCAATTCTCTTTGTATTCGTCATAAGGAGACGCCTGGCGATATTTATCTAGCAATCATTTACAGATCTACTATAAGCGAAGTGGAGAAGTAGAACAAAAAAGCTGACCCCGTAACAGTTGGAAAGAAAGAGATGGAGAGAGCGTGTACGCAGTAAATCTGATTGTTTCATTATGTAAGAGGAGATTCATACTCGTAATGCGACATTTTACTTGTGTGCGTAAGTTCGTGTCTAGCCGATGAAGAACGATGACGTTTTTTTGTGTGTATTGCGTTTATACAAATACTTTGCATGTGTGCGTAAAAAGGACGCTCTTCTAGATTATTTACACTACAATCACGCTTTTTTCCCATTGGTGTAGGCAAAGACTATCGATTTCGACTTGATATTATTCTGACACACTTTTCTTGCTTCATTTATGTTCTTCTTTTAGGTTGCATTTGACTTGTAATTTCATGAAATCGTCTGCAATTTGATTGTGACCAATCCAGGTTACCCTACTCCGACTCTTCCTTCCGCACTTTTACATAAGAAAATATCTCACATCATAATTATAATTCCAAAATAATGCGAACTTGAACTTCTGTTCCCTTTTTTGGCCTTTTTCATTCTCTGTCCTTTACAACAATACAAATTCTTACAATTTCTGACATATTGTTGTGAAATAAAAGCGCTTTTTCCGCCTCCATCACTCCGTACATATTAAACTTGAATAAATCCGGGACAAGCCCACACAATGGGTTCACTCCATCTTAGCATCTATTGAATTTTTTCAGTTAGCCTCTTTGGCAATTTTCCAAAGGTTTTACTTGGGCAGAAGACTTTCTCATTCCTGCTTTGATAGCATCCTAACTTTGACCAGTTCGTTTGACGTTTTGAAGTCTTACAAATATTTGACGTTTGTTGTCAAAGTTTCTAATACAATTACGTTTTTTTTTTTGTTTGTACTTTTAATTTTGTGGGTTCTTACGTTTTGCAATGTGCTGGAAATAAATTAGTGTCGCACCAGCGGGGTTACTCTTGAAACTAATACTAATTCCAATCCAATTCTAATATTAAATAGATGCCATAAAACGACGCGTAATTTTAAAATAAATTTACCTACATTACAGTTGCTTTAGTTTTAAAGCATGTTGTCTGTATGTTATCCCGAATCTATAATTATTATTTTGACATTTTGGCATTTAAAAGTACGAACTAACATATTTTCAATGTCAATCAAGCGGAATTATTTTGAACAGTAAGCTGTGGGCTTACTCTTGAAAATAATTCCGCGTAAATAATCGCCGCATTTTATTGAGATTTATTGGAAGCGACTGATGACCAGAGCAATAGAATTATTGACCAATGCGATATATTTCTTCCTATTGTATTATTAAGCTTCACGATGACTAATGCATACGGGCCATCAGTTAAGACAGACCACATCAGCTGTAATAGCTATTTCCACAAGAGGCCTTTCCAGCCTCTATAGTTACACACGATTTGTTGAAATGATGTCTATAATATTAAAAGTGGCTGAACTTTGAGTTTGATTCGGCTTTTCTTCTCAGAGATAATCAGCTAGGAAATTAATTAATATTCCAAAGTTACCTACTTTAAAAAAATACTTTTATAGTATCTTTATGTATCTATTCTTTTAATAAAAATAAATAATAAATATAAATCAACCGTATGCTTCTGACAAAGGTTTGACACATCTCTCACTTGCTGGTTTCTTCAATTAGTTTCCTTTACCTCGATGTAATATAATTATAACCATGCTAAGACCAGCCATGACAATGTTATTCATTGTCCTATCTGGAACAGGTCTCTGGAAATGAAAATGAAGAGATTATAAAATTTTAATAAAATAGAAATGAAGATATTCTTATATCTTCATTTTTATGAAGCAAACGAATCAAAGTCAAAGTCAAAAGGTTTTTATTTCAAATAGGCAAATTGCATGCACTTAAGAAACGTCAAATGATTCTGATTGCTCGGTTCCAAAAAGTTGTTCATATGGAGAAGAGCCGGCAAGAAACTCCATAAACATTCTTTTAAATAAATAATAGTACAGTCTTGCTTTGTTACATTTTTGTGATCAGAAATATCCGAGAGCAATGTAGGTTAAAGCGTGAAATAATATAAAAAAAATAAATGATACTAATCTCAAACTACTAGTTTATCAATCATCAATACATATAATAAAAATGTAACGGATCGCTATCTGTACGTGGAAGATATATGAGAAAAAATATTATTGGGACCTTTATCAACACAAATAGTACTTAGAATTTTTGTCTGTTTGTCTGTGCGTTTGTGCACTCTAATATCACAAGCGGCTTATCCGCTTAGATGTGGTTTTCATTAATATACTGTGGTAAGCTTAACTTAACATTTACTGTTCGTTTCATGACAATCGGTTCATAAATAAATAAGTTATGCCAATTTAAAGAATCACGTCGAACATTTGTTAATTATGAATTTTTGTTCATACACGACATGGTGTTGATTTACGACATCCACGCGGACGGAGTCGCTGGCACAGCAAATACATTTTTAATATCAGATGCACTAATAGGCGGCTGTGAATAGGTAGCGACGAAAGACGTCCTCCACGTCTTTCGTCGCTACCTATTCGCAGCCGCCCTGAGTCATCGGCCGCCCCTTGCACGTGTGAACTTGTCTGTTCGTGCGTCTTCTTTGTTTCATTATTACGAATATTATGTTGTACCTGTGTCTTTTTTTTGTGTTGTTTAGATCCTATGAATTATATTTCTTAATGCTTTTCTTTGTGTTTTTGTGTCAAATCAAATCAAATCAAATCTTTATTGTTGAACACATGTTACACAAATTAGTTACATTGCAAGATGATAGATGAATTCGCAGTTCACTATGTTCTACCAATGAAGGCGTGCAAAATATGTTCTTTAAAATATAATATAATAATGTCAAGACAATTATTACTTTCATAATAAATCGGGCCTAGAAAGCATTTACCAAGACGTCAAAAGAAAAAAATAAGATCTCCATAATAATTTAAATATTGCTATCAGTCAAGTACTCATTTATTGTATAGTGTGTGGTTTTGTGATAGTCTAATAGATATTTTTTTACCTACTTTCATTCTTCTTTCTAATAAGCTGTCAATAATACTAGAAACTAAATAATAGCCTAAATAATTCTCACCTATTTAGCAGCCCAATAGTCATAAATTATAATTACAGAGGCAATTGGTCAAGTTGAGCGGCCAAATACTGTGTTTCAGTTGACACAAAATATTAGCATTTTGCCTTTCATTATAGGTATCAAAGAGAATTTTCTATTTAGTTTATTAGCCAAGGATATGTATAATTTATGAAACGTTTTATGAACTGAGGATGCCTTATTGGTCAAGTGGTCGCTAGAACGACTGCTGAGTGTGAAATCCGAGGTTCGATTCTCGCGTCGAACAAAGTATTATTACATTTTTCTATTAAGATATTCTCATTAACAACCCGAAGTCTTAATTGTGCCAAGTTAATGCCAATAGGCCTTTTACATGGGACTTAATAACAGCATTGGTAAAATGTTGGTGTACAAAGGTACTCTTCTACCTACCTTCGGTGAATACAGGCGTAATACTATATCGTGACTTTACGTGATAGAATTTCCTGACAGAAAACGTCCATAAAACTTTGCCCGACCTGGGAATCGAACCTAGGCCCTCGTGCTTAGCAGTCGCGCTTGGCACCACTTGACCAACGAGGCAGTTATGTGAGTGTGTGTATACAGGGTGATTATTTCAAATGGATGTGGATGGTCTAATCGACTTGAATTCACCCTGTCTACACACTCACATAACTGCTTCGTTGGTCTAGTGGTTTACTATGGCCTTTAACCGTAAATTTTTTGGCCATAGTAAAAGAAAATATCCTTCTAAACAATTGAAACAAAATAGGTTTTGTTAAAAAATTAGCATTTTCCTTTGGTCCACCATATGACATGTTTTTTTGTCATAAATCAACGGGTCCGATTCATGGCTAGGAATATTGATTTTTCAAAAATCCAATGAGGCAGCTTAAGTTTGCATCAAAATCAGGCCCGAGACTCCTTTAATTTTGTATAGTCGGGGAATATATGATTGTGATGGTGCCTATGTATGTACGTGTTTAACTATTACTTGGTTCATGCACCAACTGTCAAACATATTCACTAATTTGTCCGCGAAGTGTATACTGTATCCTGTAATTAAATCACACGATAAGCCGAAATTACACTGCATGTTGTGTTGACCCATCATTAGATATTCTTGTCAGTTAATTTATGCCTCAGTGAACAATTTGTGACCGCTTAATGATGTCGTGATGGCGGTGTGGTTATGAGCGCGCTTGTTTAGCAAATGTGACTTTCTTAGTAATAAGTATATATCGTTATCCCACGGGCAGTTTAGGGGCAACTCCGCGACGAAAAGCGCTAAGGTTGTCGCACTTCAGCATCGCGTAAATATTAATGATCGGGATATTAGTATTTTTGTCCAAAAATCGCTTTCCATTACGGCCGCAGAGGATAAGGAGAGTGGCGCCTCGGTATACCGGCACTCCTCTTCCCCTGCAGCCCCACTGCGTCCGCCTTCTAACGGTGGCGTCGTCAAGGTCGCGGAAGGTAGGGAGCGCGGCGCAGCGACATACTCCTCTTCCGCCGCGGCCCCTATCTCTCAGCTGCGGCGCCGCCTATACGACACCGCAGCCCACCTCAGTTACGACACCCCCCATAAGGCCCGCAACCTACGCCGCTCCACCATGGGCTTGCAGGCAAAGCCCAGAGGAGCGGACCTCCCCGGGTTCCTCTAGCCTCCACGAGACAACCCTAGCGCTTCCGTGGAGTTGCCCGGAAACTGCCCGCGCGATAACGATGTATAGTTATAAGATAGCACAGATATATGGTGAAGGAAAACATCGTGAGGAAATCTGGACTTAATGGTCAGAATGTTCGGGAGCCATTGATGCCTATTTTATCATGTATAACGAAGTATCTGCATTAAAATTACTCACAAATTATGCTTGTCTTGCGTAATATAAACTTTGTTAAAAGCCTCGCAAAATGTCAAAAGTTCGCATAAGTTGAATATTTAATTTTGTATAAACGTTAGGTCTTAGGCTTTTCAAGAATTTTGTGTATTATAGAATAGATTTAAGAATACACGTGGTTTTAAAATAATAAAATTATCATAAAAAGGTAGAATTTTCGGAGTTGTCAAAATGCTTTAAGATCTACCGCGCGTACGAGAAAATTCCGCGCGTTTTTTCGCAAAGTATGTGAAGTATTGTACCACAGCGGAAGCGGCAAAAAAAATTATGAGGATTCATTTCGAGGCTAGCACGAATTGGTGACTTGCGTTTTTTTTTTGCCGCAGCGTCAATGGATTATAAATTATTTAATTATAATTAATATATGAATTATGTGAAATATGAACAACAGCATTCCCAATGAGGGTTGACGTCAGGCAGGCGGACAGTCATACAACATTGCCAAAACTTTAGCAGCATGCAATTTCAAAAACAATCGGAAAGTGGAAGAAGAATACATGGTGCGCCGACCCCAAATAAATTGGGTTATTGCATATGGGTTATTGGTGATGAATTAATTAATAGTTAAAAAGTGAATTCGCATGCGGTGTTTCTCAGTGGACACAGGCTTGTATCGACAGATAGGCAAAAAAAAATTGATTTTGATTTTGATTTTGAAAAGCATTAACGCATGCTTAGCGAACCTTAAACTAATATTTTTTGTGGAAAAAGGTTACGGTTGCGAGCAAGATTCGAACTGCGCCTCCCGGATAAATACTCCAAGTGCTGACCACTAAGCCATAGAAAAAATATAACTTTAAGTAGCTCGCTATGTTATCACTTTAGGTCTGGCATCATTGCCACGTTGGATGGAAATGCTGATTCTTTGACCAAGAAATAAGGCAGACATCTGGTCCCGCGAAAAACATAGAAAAAAAAGCGCGAATGCTGAGCATGAGGTCTTGGTTTCGATTCCCAGGTCGAGCAAAGTGATAATGAGATTTTCTGTTAGAAAATTATCTTAAGCAGCCCCGAGTTTGGAATTGTGCCCGGTAGATGGCAATAGGCTCACCCCCTTTTAAATGGGACTTAATAACAGCATCAGTGAAATATGTGTGTACAACTGTGTACCTACACTTCTACCTACCCCTTCGGGGAGTACAGGCATGATGCTATGTTTTTCATCGCTAATTTCTTTACTGCTTAGCCAAACATATTCGATTAATCTTGTCAACTTCAAAGCAATTTACTTAAAACGTCTTCATGTTGTTTTAATTACTTAACTTCAATTTTATAAAGAGCATCGTACACAGATAATTAAAACTTACTTCATCAGGCTTCGAAAACAAATTGTTTATTTTTGTTTTTGTTATGATGTTAGAAGAACTTGTAATTTAATCATCGCGTATACTCTTAACATAAAAGCATTACGACTGTATTCGTCAGGGGGGTAGGCAGAGGAGTGTCGTTGTACACCAACATTTCACCGATACTGGTATTATGTCCCATGTATTACGTGGTGAGCCTATTGCCATCTACCGGGCGCTATTTCAGCCTCCAACTAGTAACTAAAATTTCGCAACAGAAAAACTCAATAGCACTTTGAAAGTAATATTTTTTGATAGTTATAATTTTTGGTGGAATCATAACTATGGTCGTGAAGATTCAAACATGTTCCTCCCAGATAATTACTATCATTGATAAATACTCCAGGAAGGCACAGGTTCAAATCCTGTTCACGATCGTATTTTTCTTTCCTCAAAAATTCATAACTTAAGTGTTTGCTACGCATGTGATAATGCGTTTGTAAGATTTATCTGTAACACTTTTCCTGACCCGGAAATTGAACGCAAGACCTCACGCTCAACAGCCGACTGCAACTAATAGACCAACGCGGCAATCGCGTCTACTCATCAACATAAATACAAATTAATAAAATTGAAGTGTCTGTTTGTAATGTCAAAATAATAGTTTTTTAAGCTCATACAGTTATTGGCACGATACCTATGCCTAAAAATCTGTTTTTAAATTTTTTGTGTATCTGTTTGTTCCGGCTAATTTTCGAAACAGCTAAATCGAGTCTAATGATATTTTACTGGCAGGTAGCTGACTATATAAGGAGTAAATTTTTTATTTTAATATAATTATACGTAGGCGCAACCGCGGGGCACAGTTAGTCAAAAGTAAAATAATAATTTATGTTATGTAAAGTTTTGTTCCTCGATAATTACGAGAAAACCGCTTGTTTTACTAATTGAGCAATTAAAACTTCAGTTTCAGATGATATTCATACTCTCTCTTTTGATAAGAATGTGGTAAAAGTTAATTAAAGTACTCATAATTAGTTGCTGGTGTATTAAACCAGTATCAAACTCAAACTCAAAATTTTTATTTCAAATAGGCCCTATTACAGGCACTTAAGAAAAGTCAAAGCTAGGTGCACGGTTCCAACAAGTTGGTCTTATGGAGAAGAGCCGGCAAGAAACTCCATAGACACTCTTTTAAAATTATGTGTTCTTTACAATTAAAAGTATGAAAACATATGTGAGTAGCTATAGTATTGTAATAATAATTTCCACCCCGACCCTTGCTCGTGCCAGCCCGCGCCGCTGAGCCTGTAGCTTTCAATTCGTCCCTTTAATAATAATAATGATTTCAATCCGATCCTGCCAGTGCCTTGCTATCCTCCCACCAGCGACGTCCTAAGCCGAGGCTCGTACCCCTCAAGGGGTGCCCTTAACGTGTCGTCGCATAGTTTATAAGTTGAATGCCCTAGCTGGGGGCCTTCAAATTATTAATGCAACCACAGGAAAGCCCGGTTAAGCAGTCGACAACCAGGTTGACCTGCGAGATGCCAAACACAAAAAATAAATAAATAGTACCCATTTATTCTGAATAGCTATTTTTGTATGATTTATTTATCTATTTATTTATTCTAGAAATAAAGAAACAGAATTTCACAGCTCACACCAAAACAATAACATTTTTAGTAAAAAAATATTTTAACAACATTATTTTTAGTAATTCTATTTTTCAAAGAAACATTGAAAAAATAATAGACAAGAACGGGGCTTGAACCCGCGACCTTTGACGTTCCGTGTCATCACTCTACCAACTGAGCTACCTTGTCGTGTTCAAACCTATTGAATTTTCAATCCTCTTTGTATACGTCTTAAGGAGACGCCTGGTGATATTTATCCAGTAATCATTTACAGATTTACTAAACTCAGCGTTACCACTTTGCAGTTGTAAATCGCCGAACAACATCCCAATCTTTTATAAATCATATATAATTATATTTTTTTAATACATGTTGAGGCCATGTAATGCCTATATTAATTCTATTTTTCAAAGAAACATTTACAGATTTACTAAAATTATATTATTTATTTTTTCAATGTTTCTTTGAAAAATAGAATTAATATAGGTATTACATGGCCTCAACATGTATTAAAAATATATAATTATATATGATTATTTTTAGTGTTTTAATTGTCTATAAAAACATTAAACATTAATTTATTTCCTTCTAACATAAAGATCAATATATATTATCTTAGATTTTCGCGATCACTACAAATTCTATGAAAACAACTTTTAACCGGATTAATCGCGTGTATTATTGGTTTTTGTTTTTCCTGACGTTTCGCACACTTTGCAGCGTTCGTGGTCGCAGGAGGACTGACTGGAATCCAAAAAGCAATAATACACGCGATTAATCCGGTTAAAAGTTGTTTTATTATAATATTATTTTTCTTATTTGATGTGACAGATTATGAAAAATATCTAGATCTGTTTACTGATTCATCATCCCTCTGCCGTAATTCCAATTTAATTGTGGTCGGCGCAGCATGTCTTTTTCTTCCATACATCTCTGTCAGCCATCATCTCGGTACTCACCCCTTTTCTAGCCATATCATCATTCACACAATCCATCCATCGTTTCCTCGGTCTTCCTCTACTCGTGTAGCTATCTACATTCATACTCAAAACTTTCCTCGTCACATGTTCCTCATTCCTCCGCATTGCGTGTCCATACCGATTTCCCCACAATCTGTGTGCTCAATGAGCAACAAAAAATATGATGTTATAGCAAATCTCTCAAGTCATTACAGAATAAAAATTTGAATTTGAATTTGAATTTGAATTATATCACTTAGTAAAGGGGCTTCTAATACAATACAGACAGTGACTGTAAGACAATTACACTAAAACGCGACGATGTCAGCGTTTGAGTCACTTATTGAATGGCTTGAAAAATGCTGCTGCAGTCACCAGTATTTGGACTATCGCATAAACGATTGCGCTGACTGCGGTGCGTTCTGAGAGGCGATCAGTTTTAGAAAATAGACAATGTTATATGTTTGGGGGCTGAGGTGCCCGCGTCTGTAGGAGTGCACCCTTAAAATGGAATCCCTACACGTGGCCTCTGGATGGTGCCGGCCGCGGCTAGTTACCACCCACCGGACGAAGCCATGCTGTGGAGCAACCTAGTCGTGTTTCGGGATGTAGTCCGGTGCAACCGTTGTGGGAGAAGGTTTGGGCAGCTGCATCGACTCCCCAAATCTATCCACTCTATTTGGAGTGAATAGATTTCTTCTGGATCTACGTACTCCATCCTCGGCTACACCATTGCTTAGCATCGGGCGAGTTGGTGGCAAAATGAAGAACCATTTTTAAATAAAAAAAAGCGTGTTTCATTTGCACAAAGGTTGACTTGTTGAGTTCTTTTGGGTTTTTTCTGTATCTGCCATAATAATTGTGATAAAAAATTACATAACATTACATAGCATCACGGCTGTATTCACCAACGGCGTTAGCAGAGATGTACTAACATTTAACCAATGCAGTTGTTAAGTCCCATATAATAGATGGTGAGCCTATTGCCATCTACTGGGCACAATTCCAGAATCCGGGCTGCTACTGGAGTTTCTTAACAGAAAAACCCAATAACACTTTGCCCGACCTGGGAATCGACCCCAAGACCTCATGCCCAGCATCGCATCAAAAATAAAATAAAAATAAATAAATAATTAGGTATATCACAAAATGTTCTCACGTGGGTAGATACTATTTTGTATATGCTACTATTTTGTAAACCAAAACACCACTTTATTATTAAATGGAAAAGAGAATAATTAATGACAATTGTATTAATAATTTGTCACTGAAACTTTATTTTTTATTTTTGGACTCAATCTCATTTCTCAACCAAGCCAATAATGAATTCTACAAACGCTTTGAAAACTTAATTAAGTTTCGAAAAATATAATTAGCTTTTATAAAAATATTATACCTGCCTAGAAATCTTAATGACCACTGAAATAATTAAATTCTGGGCACAAAATATCTTAGACACAAAGATATGAGGGTCTAGGACATTAATTAAAATGAAAGTACCTGTAATCTCATGAATTAACGTTTAGGGAGTAATAAACGAATAGAGCTAAAAGACTGCCTAAAAGACTGCCTCGTTGGTCTACTGGTCTCAAGCGCGACTGCTGAACACGAGGTCTTGGGTTCGATTCCCGGGTCGAGCAAAGTGTTATTATTGAGTTTCTCTGTTAGTAAATTCTCAATACCAGCCCGGAGATTGGAATTAGCCCGGTAGATGGCAATAGGCTCACCACATATTACATGGGACTTAATAATAGCATTGGTGAAATGTGGGTGTACAACTGTGTACACGTCTGCCTACCCCTTCGGGGAATACAGGCGTGATGCTATGTGTGTGCTAAAAGACGCATTGGCAGGTAACTTTTTTTTTATTGAGGAACCATTGAGAAGACGCCTGGCCTTTGTGGTTATTTGTGGCCTAGGAGTGTGGGATATTTAGCTCACTAAAACCATCCCGTTCACAATCAGCATGTGAAGGAGAGCTACAGGTTCTCTTATAAGACCAGTGCCAGAACCCACGGTCGTATACAGGAATATATATCTGGGGTTACTGGTTCAAGGTATACATGGTAATAATTAATATTTAATGTGTAAGAATAAATTGTATATCTTAGGTTTCCGCGATCGCTACAGATTATAATAAAACTGACGTTTCGAACACTTTGCAGCTTTCGTGGTCCGCGTTCGTGGGCCTTAGTCCTCCTGCGATCACGAACGCTGCAAAGTGTTCGAAACGTCAGGAAAAACAAAAACCAATAATACACGCGATTAATCCGGTTAAAAGTTGTTCTATGAATAATTATTTAATGTGATGTTCTGCAATTTTTACCGCAAATCTCGCAAATAAATTGATTTGATTTGATAATGAAGTTAGGTGAGGTTATTAGGTGGTAATGGTACCCTTATTTTATTTCAGGGGGACGCCAATTCCACGTGTGGCTTACGTGAAAAAATTATGTATAATTCCACTTCTTGTCTAATTTCGGGAACCCCCGAAACCCCCTCTGGCTACGGTCATGCCATAACCTCCATGTGCTATTAAGGCACATTCTTGGAGGTACCTACACTTTTCTTGAGCAGAAATATTCAATTTCGTGTCTATGTGCAATGATGAGTTGGTAAAGATAAATTTGAATCAATTAGACATAGGTTTTTTTTTATAAAGAACCAGTTGATTACAGAGATAAGAAAAACTAAAAATATTCACCGATTATTTTGGAATTTCTACCTTCAAGTTTTGAAATCAACACTTCGATTTTGGCAAAGAAACAAGAGTTTTGTTTCAATCAATGGCGACTCAAATCTTATTGTTATGTAAATTGAGATTGGCATACAACAACACACTGTATCTAACATTTTTTTATTACCCTTTAGTACCAGGAATCATATACGAATTGTTTGTGAAATTCGTAACCAGCATCATTTTCCTTTTTCTTTGTGAAAATTGTTACGGAAACCGACTGAAGGTTTGGAATAAGAATGGGCAATCTGTAAGGTTATCGAATACCGATTCAAAAACACGTGATTTAAAGGTATCTTAAATCAATTTAATGCAATACATTCTTAATAGATTTACTGTTAACAAAAATACGCGTTATCCGAACCCTACTGGAGTTTATATTTTATCATATAGTAATATGCATTGTAAAGATATTTCATAAAAATCTATCTGATCTAAATGTACTCTTTTTTGTTTTTACTTAACCTTTCGTCTCAGTAACGTACAGATCTGTACGTTGTAACAATAAAAATCTATTGTGTCTGCTAATGACTGACGCAACAGCTTAATGTCAATACCAATGAAGCATTGCAGCGTACACTGAGAATCAACATTTTGTAAAAAAATATCAAATCAAAATCTTTCCGATTCAATTCAGGTTGAACTTTCACGATCTCTATAAAATTATTCCAACGCAAAAATAAGCCCATCCCTAGTTTGGGGACTTATGCTTATTGCATTCATGTGGACCGGTTAACGGTAGTGAGGTAAGCAGTATTCTAGCTTATATGTAAATTGCGTGCACATTTTGCTTGCTATTTGCATACGATTTGGCAGACGTTCAGTAACGTACTGTGATTGGATCGAATTTAGTCTGTATCAGTTCTATTTTTAGACAGAACAATATTTTACACTGAAAGAGATTGTTTTTTCATACTGCTTTTTTAATGGTGAATGTAAAAAAGTCTACTAATATTATTTCTTAATTATCAACAGAATAATATTTGTTATAATAATAGAAGAATAATCGACCAAGAAATAGATTTCAGAAATGGCCGCCGCTGTGCCGGCTTTGTATCAAATTTGTAACATTAAGTACATATATCACAGAATCATAGTTTTTTTTAATGGTGACATCATTATGTAAACTTTTGTAAAATATGAGGTCATGGAAAACTGACGGTACCACTTGCGCAGGGATCAAGTGATCGGCTGCTGGGCTACAGAACGCGGATTTGATATCCGCACAGAACAAATATGTGCATGATCTACAGTTCATTTAATTGTTCTGGGTCTGGGTTTTTCTGCCTAGCCTTTTCCCAATTACTATGGGGTCGGCTTCCCGTCTAACCGGATGTAGCTTAATACCAGTATTTTACATAAAGCGACTGCCTATCTGACCTCCACAATCCAGTTACTGAATAACACGATATCTCGTGGTATGATTGGATGTCAGATTTTCAGGCCTCTGACTACCCGTAACGGCTGTCATAGATCTTAATTAATTGAGAACCGGGACTAATAGCTTAACGTGCTCTCCGAGACACGGAGGAGTCTCGGTATGAAATGATGGTCACCCATCCACAGATCGACCGCGGCAAGCACAACTTAACTTCGAAGGATCCATCTATGCGGCTGTTTCTTAGCCACGAACCCCTCCATCATGTTCTGGATCTGAGTGTGAATGTGAAATATGTGTCTGTAAAGGCACCCATAATTCCAAAGATTTGTAGTGTTTAAAAAGCAAGGCACCTGACGATAAAAAGAAATCCTTGCCTACCTTGTTTATCAGGAGAAGATCAAGCCAGGCTGCCTTACTGGGAGTATAATTATTTAAGTTTTAGCCTCAAAGTCTTTAGTTCACATACAACAGTAATTAAAAGATTAGACAATTTGTTGCAGGAAATTATAAACGTAAACTCTATGATAAAAAATTAAAGACTTCCCCTATGAAACATTGTCTTCAAATGAAATCTATAACTAAATAAAAAAAAAAACAAAAAGTAAACATAAAAATATTAATAATACTCTTCCCGATCGTATTTCAGTCACGGCGGCCTATCTCCACGGAGATTAGCCAAGTACGAAGGAGATATTATAGTGCACAAGTGTATGCGCAAACACAGGTGCACTCTCTCGTCCTTCACTCTCATATTCCGATGGGACGGCAATCCAACACGACCAGAGAGAGATTACAGGACCGCTTTACATGCTCTCCGAAGCACGAGGGTGTATGTGCTCAATAACACTTTGCCCGACCTGGGAATCAAACCCAGGACTTCACGCTCAGCAGCCGCGCTTACGACCACCAGACCAACGATAAAGTCAAAAAAACTTAAAAAAATCTTATACTCAAGAACTTAGAAATAAACAATCCTACGATTATAAAGACTTTTCAAAATCACGTTGAGATTTCAATGAAAACGATTGTCGACAAAACGCGTCTAACTTTAAAACATCCAAACTTATTATTTCTTTATGGTTTCAATTTTCTCCTGTTTAGAAATAAAAATAGCTGGCGGTATCGATCGCGGCTCCAGTGAGCGCAGTCACGTGGCCTCGGTTTTGGCATATACCGGGTTTTGATTTATAGTCGGTGCTATATTTTGAAACAGGTCATTGAGTGGATAAATCGGTCAGTGTACGTTTAATATATTGATCGTAGAAGTATTATATGCAAAGTTAAGGTTACTTAACCTTTCGGGTCAGTAACGTACAGATCTGTACGTTGTAACAATAAAAATCTATTGTGTCTGCTAATGACTGAGGCAACAGCTTAAGGAAAATCGATAAATATTTTGCAATGTTTAATAAGTTCTTAATATAAAAGGTGAGTTTCTGAGGTCTAGGTCGAAATAATTAGAAATTTAAGGAAAAAAAAATCTTTCTTTTTTAGAGTTTTAGAGTTCGCTAAGCATGCGTTAATGCTTTTCAAAGATTTATCTTGAATTGTTAAGGTACCTAATTGCATTCTTTACGACATTGTATTAACTGCAAAGTTAGTCGTGTCGGTTCAGTCACTTGTAGAGGGACTGAATTGATAGCAATGACGTCGCCATAAGACGTGTTAAAATAGGGAAGTAGAATTGGCGGTGGTTAGCAGAGGTCGAGATGGCTTAGTGGTCAGAGCATCTGGAGTATTTGTCCGGGAGGCGCAGGTTCGAATCCTGTTCGCGACCGTATTCTTTTTCAATTTAATATAATGACTTTAGAGTTCGCTAAGCATACGTTAAAGCTTTAAAAAAATTATCTTAAAAAAAAAAAACATCTTCTAATTATTATAAACATTACCTTACTCATAAATTTGAATAGAATAATCTAATATCATTTACTGTACCAGTGAGTGTAAACTCAGATTGCAAAATAAATATCTTCATATGAATGTTAAACTATTTATATATAAAATATCTTTATGTAATTCGTCCGTTTCGTGAATCCGGGCCAAGAAGATCTTTTACGTAAGTAAATTCAGAGACATTTGAAGAATATATAATGCATCTCATTAAGAATACGTCTTGTACTCGCATTGTAAAACGTAAATTATTGTTTTAAGTCTTGTTGAAGACGTGTGTATACATGTGGCACCATCTACCACGCTCTATTGCTTTAATCAAAAATAGATCTACGTCTAGGCACCAACTTGCCTGATGGTAAGCGACAGTGTGGCTGAGGATGGAACACGTAGATCCAGAAAAAATCTATTTGCTCTAAGTAGAATGGATAGATTTGGGAAGAATGATAGTTAGAGAGATGATGCAACTGCCCAGACCCGTCTCCCATAACGGTTGCTCCGGACTACATCCCGAAAGACGCCTAGGTCACTTACGGCGTCGCTTCGTCCAGTGGGTGGTAACCAGCCGCGGCCGAAGCCTCCCACCAGAGTTGTGTTGCCTGTTTTGCACCACCTAGGGGTGGCCCCTAGGGTAGGGATTCCATTTTAAGAGGGAACTCCTGTGATTTTTTCTATTCCTTTCATTTTTGACATTGTCTGACTTAATTTTTCAGTAAAATTTGTTATTATAATAAATTAGACTAACAAATGTTACTCAAAAATTTACTCTAGTTGCAGTTATTAAGGTTGACTTTTCTTAATAGTCAAGATAATTTTGACCACTTTAAATGTATAAATGTTTTTTTTTCTTTTCTTTTTTCTCTTAAAAAGCGTTGCCCCACACTAGGAATTTCTTCCTGTATCGTGGGTGCGTTTACAGACACAATCTCACAAGCACACACACACCCAGACCCGGAGCAATTACCTATGGATCTACTATCACTAGATCTCGACCACTGCCTCGGCCTCTCGACCACTGCGCCAACCGCGCTGTCGAAACGTTTGTTGCTTTTGAACCAACTATTCGCAAATATAAATATGAAAACTATGACAGCTTAAAAAATATTGAAAATTGATAGCTAAGATGTTTTGATCACACTAGATTCCTACAACAATTTGAACACTAGATCTGCTAACATAAAATAGAATTTATACTCGTCACATCATTTTGACTACTTTGAAAGTTAAGATATTTTTGACGCTGACTGTACCTACATATTTTTACATGTGATTGTACCACAGTTTTACATACAATTTCCGTTATAGATTTCCGCAAAACAGTTTCAAAAGCCTCCTGATCACCACAAAAGGCTTACAAGAAAAGCATTATATACACACACACACACCTACCGCATACATCCACTATTTGACTCGCTGACATATTGAAAGAAAGATCTTTTCTTTTATCTTTTGTGGCGCTCCCAGTTTCTTTCATCATTCTTTTGTTGAGTATTTTTCGTGTGTTTTTCTATGAGTGTTTTTTTTTTTGTGGTAAAATACTTGATGTTTATTTAGCTCGACCCTAATAACTGTCATGTCTACGATTCCGGAAAGATTTGATGAAGGTGACTGTCGTATTAAATATCAAAATGATTTCACCTATTTGGAGGATTGCCTCGTTGGTCTAGTGATTCGGAACCTTGAACTCCACCTGGACCTCAGAGTGCCCACCGTTAGGCAATTCATGAAAAGGGCATCGAAGAGATACTTCGAATCTGCCCCTATTCATCCGAATCTTTTAGTTGTCTCTTCCGCTGATTACAGGCAGTCCCAGATCAATAAAATCCTTAGACCGATTGATAGGATCACTGTAGCTCAAGAATTACACTCCAACGCGCTCGACTGACTCGTTATAGACCTCACCGGCGAGGTCCGCATCCGTCGCGAAATGTCTCATCATGTCCGCCCCGACCCTTGCTCGAGCCAGCCCGCGCCAAGCCAGTAGCTTTAAATTCGTCCCTTAATAATAAGGAAACTGATATGATCCAGCTAGTCCCTAGTTGTCCCCCCAGCAACGCCCTAAGCCGAAGCTCGTGTCCCGCAGGGGACGCCCTTAGCGCTGTTGCTTAGTTTGTAGTATTTTAAAATATGCTCTGGCTGGAGGCATCAAACTGCCTCGCCTTAGATATAGTCCGGTTACGCAGACCCCTCGGGACCCCGCGGAGTTCCTGCAAGAGGCCATTTCAAAAAAAAAGTCTTGTGATTCCAAGCGCGACTGCTTCGCATGAGGGTCTGGGTTCGATTCCTGAGTCGGTCAAAGTTTTATTGAGTATTTATGTAAAGAAGATGTAGATGTCAATAGACTCACCACCTAATACATGGAACTTAATAATTGCATCGGTAAAATGTTTACACTTCTGTCTATCCCTTCGTAAAATACAAGCGTGATGCTATTTTAAAGCTCTTCTTACTGTCACTATAAATATGCTGCAGTTATGAACTAAGTACGTATTAATTCACAATTTATGACGTCGTAATTATAAAGTGTAAAAGCACTAATTGGGTGGGTTAATGAGCAATTTTTTATGTCACTTCTGTCAGTTTCAGCTCGTTTAACTCCACTATGGTAAAGGGTCGTGAGGTATTTACGATAATTACTATTATATGTGTGCTCGTGGCTAAGTAACACTCGCACAGATCGATCGATCGTGGTTAAGCTGCCTTACTGCGGTTTTTGTATGGGTGACCATCATTTTAATATCGAGAACGCTCCTCAATGAAGATCTATGACAGCCATTACGGGTAGTCTGAGGCCTGAAAGTCTAACAACCAGTCACACCACGAGATATCGAATTACCCAGTAACTGGGTCTGGGAGGTGATATAGGCTGTCGCTCCATAAAAATACTGTCATTATGTTGCTGTTTTTATTATTAATTTTTACACCACGAGATATCGAATTACCCAGTAACTGGGTCCGGGAGGTGATATAGGCTGTCGCTCCATAAAAATACTGTCATTATGTTGCTGTTTTTATTATTAATTTTTTTTTGAAAAGGCTAAGTAGATATTACTATATAATTGTAGTCCAATTATTGGTCTTATATACACTTTATTCTGTAGGTATTATGATGACTTACAAATTCTTGTGTCATATACGCCTGTATTCCCCGAGGGGGTAGGCAGAAGTGATTTTTTGATGATTGATTGATTCCGAACTCCGGGCTGCTACTGAGAAATTACTAACCGAAAAACTCAATAACACTGCCCGACCCGGGAGTCGAACTCAAGACCTCATGTACAGCAGTTGCACTAGGCCAATGACCGGGGCCTACAGTTTGACTTGCTCTCTGAGACACGGATAGGTCTCGATATGAAATGGTGGTCACCCATCCACACTTTTTACTGATCTTTATCTCTATTAGTGAACTGAAAAAGCCTCAAGCCAAGTCTAAATGTATCACTAGTGTAAAATATTTCATGTGTGTAAATATTTGTTTTTGTTTAGTGTCGTTTGTGAACAAACTGCCTCAGAGGGTCCCATAAGGGCTGTAAAATGCGATTTAGTGAGTAAAAGTTCTGAGAACTTTTGTAGTGCGATAGTTTTGTGTTTTAACAAAATTCGATAACAAAAAATGAGAAATATTGTATCTGTTTCATTGATCTCGTGGTCCCAGTACCGGGACTGCCGAGCATGAGGTTCCGGAAAAAGAATACGGTCGCGAGCAGGATTCGAGCCTGCGCCTCCTGGATAAATGAATACTTCAGGCGCTCTGATCACTAAGCCAATTCGACCTCTGCTCACTACCGTGAATTCTTCTTCCAAATTTTAACACGTCTTTTGGTGACGTCAATGACGTCGAGGTTCGAATCCTGCCTGCAACCGTATTCTTTTTCCATTTAATATTATAACTTTAGAGTTCGCTTAGCATGCGTTAATGCTTTTCAAAGATTTATATTTATTGAGGTTCTGGGTTCGATTCCCAGGTCGGCCGGAGTGAAAAGTTTTTTCTTGCTAGGTAATTTTCTGTCGCAACCTGGAGGTTGGAATTGTGCTTGATATAAAGCAATAGATAGTATATATATATAAAGCAATAATATATAGCAATAGACTTACGACCTATTATTGGACACACCATCAAAAACATCTCTCAGGTGTGCTGGTTTCCCCTACCGTTTAATTTCCTTTATCGTTGATATAATTAATTCATAATACGCACCTCTAGAAAAGTAAAAAAGAAATATCCTTGGATTCGATCTTGCGACCTTTTGGCCTGCCAGTCGAATGGTCATATCACTAGACCATCACTAGCCACAATGTAATATTACGTTAATTAGCTCCGAGGAGAAGCATTCATAAAGAGTGGAATTAATATCCGTGAAATGGCGTGTCTGAAATCCGTAATACATCGCTAATTACTTCCCTCCGTATTCATTAGCTATAATTACGTCCTACATGACAACCTGGAGATAAGGAAAAAAATATTGTATAGCTTAGAGTGTAATACCACTTTTTATCGCAAAATAGTTTTGTCGCAAACATCTCATGGCATTAATTTTTTGTGACTCCAAAAATAATTTATTATATTAATTTATAATTATCATTTTATGTTGTTTTTTTTAAATAATTTTATTATAACCAAATTTTGATATTATTTTGAACTTTTAAGTGTAGTAGATTAAGAAGCCGGTTTTTATTTTTTGGTATTAATTTATTTTATTTTTATCTTTTTAGTTTTAAGTCTTATAAATATATATATTGTATAGGTCATATATAAGTTTGTATAGTTCATTAAAAGTTAGTTTAGTAATTTAATGATATGCGTAGGCATTCGAAAGACGCTAAGACTTAATAAATGCATCGGTGAAATGTTTGTGTACAACACTTCTGCCTACCCCATCAGGCAATACAGGCATGATGCTATGTATGTATTGAGTGGCATGAACTATACATGAACATGCGATTACAACAATTGCGAGTGATTTGCTGTAATTCATTGAAGAGTTCCATCAAAAAATTATCAAAATCGATTCATAAACGACGAAGTTGCCGCAAATACACAAAAAAAAATATACGGTTGACTTAAGAAACCTCTTCCTTTTTTGAAGTAGGTCTCTTTAAATGTTTAATAAATAAATTAACAAAGGAAATTGAACCGACACGACTAATGTCATTATATAATGTTCATACATTATTTAATGACTAATTAATGAATCTGCTAACTTACGTACTTTCTCTTACTGTGGGATTGGCAAACAATTCAGTGTATAACTCACTGGAAATGGCCTTGCACACCATCAAGAACATCTGCAGTGTGCTGGTTTCTAACATTTCGCACAATATTTTATGCTTATGATCATTGCTACCAAAGTTAACCTAAGAATACCAAAAGATCTTCCATGTTCCCGTAAACGACTCCCGCAAATTTATAACCAACCAACGTTATTTTTCTTAATTAACGAATAGTTGACGAATAACCTAGTGTCAGTGTTTAAGCCACATATTGAACTTAAACATAGCATTGCACACGATCGAGAATACCTCAAGTGTGCTGGTTTCCTTACGATGTATCTAAATTCTTAAGTGCCTTTGTATGGTTTATATAAAACTAACCTGAACTGGTACCTGCGACTTCGTCGGCGTGACAAAAGGTAGCCTATGTCCTTTTCCAAGGTCTAATCTATGCCCTTGCCAAATTTGATTACGATCTGTTGAGCCGTTTAGTCGTAAAAAGGTAAGAAACAAACAAACTAACAAACAAACAGAGTTACTTTCGCATTTATAATATTAATATGGATAAAAACCTGTGATTTGACTTGATGTTTTTCATTATACGAAATTTTACCATTTTTAGCAAGGGATAATCAATTTTTATCAACGTTAACCTAATAATAAAAAGATAAAAATATCGCCATTTTAATAAAAAATACGAGTTGCATCCGACATTTGTAACAAAATATTAAAAAAGTATTCTGTTTGGCATCTCTCCAACCACTGGTGATGCCGCGTATTGCAATACTTACTCTTTTGCACTGGGATGCTTTCACAAATTACAATGCAGATTCTTTACTGATGTCAAAATCATGCCGAAACGTATAAGATATTACAAGTATAGGTCCTGCGACCACGGACGCTGCAAAGTGTTCGAAACGTCGGGAAAAACAAAAAACCAATAATACACGCGATTAATCCGGTTAAAAGTTGTTTTATTATAATGTTTAGTGATCGCGCAAACCTAAGATATTACTATGTATAAGATATTATTATAAATAACTACTTGACAAAAGTAAATTAATACATATGATTATTCTTTATCTAAAGAGTGGTACATCTACCCATTGTAAACGGCCGGAGGGCGTATCTACTAGAAAACACCTTGTGACAAATTACCATGCGCTATCCTTAAACACAATGTCTATGCACACGCAGTGCTAGAACAAAGGAATTAATATTAAAATTTAAAAATAAATCTTTGAAAAGCATTAACGCATGCTTAACGAACTCTTAAGTTATAATATTAAATTGAAAAAGAATACGGTCGCGAGCAGGATTCGAAACTACGCCTCCCAGATAAATACTCCAGGCGCTCTGACCACTAAGCCATTTCGACCTCTTAGTGGTCAGAGCGCCTGGAGTATTTATCCGGGAGGCGCAGATTCGAACCCTGCTCGCGATCGTATTCTTTTTTCCATTTAATATTATAATATTAAACATTCACATTTCAACCAAGTGTGTATGTAACACTAGGTTGCTTCTATATCACTTAAGTAGACAAATATACACGATTATAATCTATCAGTCATCAAAGGCCTCTATTTCAAAATGTTCATTAATTCATAAAATCAAAGATATTCCGGTAAACATGACTTCAAAACTTATTTCTTAACACAAATTAGATTTCAAATCCCAATGAATAAATTGAAGGTAATTCATATTTCTCGCCTTGTTTCTGAAACCCTTAAATCCCTAATATTTCGTGAAGATCAAGTTTCTAAATTGCGTTGATCAAGGAAATTTTGTTTTGTCAACAACAACGTAATCATAATCCCTCTGAAATGAATACGGTTAGGTTAGGGGGTGTTACCATCCAAGTTAATATTATCGCATTGCACGGGCTTTCTCGAGAGATGGTGATGACGAACATCGCCGTAGGACTGAAGAGCCCGAGTGCAGGGCTACCGCTTGCGCGGGTTGTGAAAATTATACGCAGCAGTTTTCGTAGCCCATCAACAAAAGCAGATACAGTCTCAAAGAACGGATTTTTAATAGGTGTGGACAGGCATTTCCTTCGCAGAAAAAAAATGAAAAGGAGGTGTTTACAAAAAAGTCGCCTATAAGTGACTCGTTGGTCTAGAGGTCCCAAGCGCGACGGCTGATCATGAGGTCTCTGGTTTGATTCCTGGGCCGGCAAAGTGTTATTGAATTTTTCTGTTGAAAAATTCTGAGTAGCAGCCCTGAGTTTGAAATTGTTCCCATTAGATGGCGTTAGATAGGCTCCACACTTCTTACATGGGACTTATTAACAGCATTGGTGAAATGTGGCGTCCAACTGTGTACACTTCTGCCTTCCCCTTCGGGGAATACAGGCGTGATGCTATGTTATGTTCTATGTTGCATATAACTCATGTTATACTTAATATGTGTCATGTGTTTGTTACAAATACATACCTGCCGGGGTCACTGTGAATGCAGCTGCATATCTGGAACTCAGCAAAAGGCTAGACCGGTAGGACCGTGTGGTTCCGTGGTCCGGGTAGTTGGTAGGTGTAGCAATTCCTTGGCGTTTGATCTAGTGTTGCCGACTAATAATCGTTTATTGATAGTCAAACCCAAAACGATACTTTTGATAGGCTTTGGATAGTTAATATCGATACTGTCGATATTATATCGACTTTATTTATGGTTTCGATATCATTGGTAGTTTTGAAAGTAAACCTTTTTTTTTGTATAATAACTGAGGCATATTCATATTAATTTTTGTTCAACAGTTATTTCTCACTCAACAAAAGTATCGATAAGTTTGTACTATCGATAGTAGCCTGTATTTTGAGACGTATACCATCTAAAGTATAGTTCGAATACTACCGAATATCGGAAGTATAGTCTCTTTTGGCGTCCAATACTATCGATATTACCGAAAAAATAGTCACTGTTGGCGTCCAATACTATCGATATTATCAAAAGTATAGTCACAGGTGGCGTCCAATACTATCGAATATCGAAAATATAGTCACTATTGGCGTCCAATACTATCGATATTATCGATAGTATAGTCACTATTGACGTCCAATACTATATTCTGAATTTATCGATAATGTAACTGGATTACAAGTTCAACACTAGTTCGATCGCGCGTCAGACGCACTCTGTCATCACCCTTAACCAAACGACATGGTATCTCCATACCGACAATTGGTTCACGTCCTAACTTGTTGACTTATAGCTGTTTACTCAAAGTAATATTAACATAATGCACGCACGAACATGTTCAACTTTTTGCGAGTTATTTAGGTGGATTTGCGAAAGGATGTGAATACGGGAAAGTTTTTGTTGAGGCTTATGACTTAAAATCTACTCTGTTGTGAATTTATGAACGTACAATGTTACGTTGATAGACTTAATGAAGTATTACTTAATTCTACTGATTGACTGCCTCGTTGGTCTAGTGGTCGCAAGCGCAGCTGCTGAGCGTGAGGTCTTGGGTTCGATTCCCGGGTCGGGCAAAGTGTTATAGAATTTTTCTGTTAGGAAATTCTCAGTAGCAGCCCGGAGTCAGGAAGTTGGTGGTGTGACACCCCCGTGCATCGGAGAGCTCGTAAAGCCGTCGGTCCTGCCCCTGATCTCTCTCTCTGGTCGTGTCGGATTTCCGTTCCATCGGAATATGAGAGTGAAGGAAGAGGGAGTGCACCTGTGTTCAAACTCAAACTCAAACTCAAATTTTTTATTTCAAATAGGCCCTATTACAGGCACTTAAGAAAAGTCAAACCTAGGTGCACGGTTCCAAGAAGTTGGTCTTATGGAGAAGAGCCGGCAAGAAACTCCATAGACACTCTTTTAAAATTATGTGTTCTTTACAATTTAAATTTATTAATGTGAGAATAATGCAGGTTAATGTTGAAAAAAAGGCAGAATTTTAATTATATAAAAAGCCAAAATTATAACCAGAGCTATTACGAGCTGACCAGTCCCAACAGACAGCACCCGTTCACGAGTATGACGAGCGCATCAGCATCGCTAAACTCAACCATTTTGAAGGGAACTCAACGACCCAATACACAACGCCACCATCAGCAAGACATTTTAGTGAGCATGACAATAATACTCGGTCATAGGCTGTTATATGAGAGTTCTTCTTTAATGTAACGATTAACATTAATGTCCACATAATGCTCACATTTTACAGAACAGTAGTGAAGCTATAAGATATAATACAATATTTATTAAGAAAATTACATTAAATAACTGTTAAAAAAAAGAAACAGTTAAGTCAAATAACAATACAGCAAACCAAATTTTTCGCAAATTTAAACTAGTAGCAGAAGGTACTAGATTAGAATAATTGTCATGTGATTATGTAAGATTTACATAAATATCAAGAAGAAAAATTAAATATATAGGTTTATATAATATGTATATATATCTAGTTGTCAAAATAAGGTATAATAAAAACAGTTATTACCAAAGTAATCTGTACAGGCTACATCCATTCATGCAATAAATTAGACAGTGCCAGTGGGTCGCTGTGTGCAGGAGGGGATCGTGCGCCAAACATCCCTATCTTCAATGTAGTGAGTGATACTATAATACGCTTTAGATATTAAAATGCGTTTGATAACTACCTTAAACTTATCATCTGGAAGATCTGTAATATTAGATGGGATCTTATTATAGAACCGAATACCGTTGACCCATGAATGATTTGCTGGTCTTCCTAAGCCTAAAACCGAGGACCATAATATGTTAATATGTTTGCGCAAACACTTGTGCACTATAATATCTCCTGCGTACTTGGCTAATCTCAGTGGAGATAGGGCGCCGGGACCGAAATACGGTCGGAAGGAATGGTATTTTATTTTTATTCTAAATTATATAAACGTATGGTTTGTAATATATTTAAGGCTGTAAATGAAATTAAAGAAAAACATTGACAAACACCATTAAGTGAGTGTAAAAATGCTGTAGGTAGATATGGTATTCTGCCTCGTTGGTCTAGTGGTCCCAACCGTGACTGCTAAGCACGAGATCTCGCGTTCGATTCCAGGATTGTCAATAGTAACTCGGAGTTTAAAATTGTGCCTGGTACGTGGCAATACGCTCACCATCTATCACATGGGATTTAATAACAGCATTGGTAAAAGGTGGGTGTATCTGATACTGTATACAATTCCACCTACCCCATTGGGGAATACAGGCGGATGCTATGTTATATTATTATTTAAGTTCTATTAGATACATGCGTCATCTTTCCATATAAACTGGCTCATTACGGAAAGAACGCAGTAATTGCCACTGTATTCTTGACGAGTAACATACCTAGTAAAAGTGTTTTTAAATTAATCATCATCAATTTGAGAAGTCTGTAGCAGTGCCTATAGATAGATTTACCATACATTTAAATATTTAAACAATTAAAGATAAATCTTTGAAAAGCATTAACGCATGCTCAGCGAACTCTAAAGTTATTAAATGGAAAAAGAAAAGGCGCTCTGACCACTAAGCCATCTCGACCTCTTAGTGGACAGAGCGCCTGGAGTATTTATCCGGGAGGCGCAGGTTCGAATCCTGCTCACGACCGTATTCTTTTTCCATTTAGTATAATAACTTTAATATTTAAACAGTTCCCGTTTTAAATAATACTAAGTTTGTCGTGATATTGCCATAATTATGATTATGTAAATAGGGAAAGTCAGTGTGTTTAATACATAACTAGAAAGAAAGTCACTACTGAGATGCCATCTGATAGAGATGTATGAAAGAAAAAGACGTGCTGCACCAACCCGAAATAATTTGGGACAAAGGTGAAGGAATGCACTAATTAAATATTACTTAATTACAATTTTGTACTATTTTTCAAGGAAACATTGAAAAAATAATAGATAAGAACAAGTTTTTTTCAATGTTTCCTTTAAAATTTTTAACTTATTTTGGTATTACATGGCCTCAACATGTATAAACAATAACATAATATATGATTTATAACGGATTGGGATGTTGTTCGGCGCTTTACAACTGCAAAGTGGTAACACTGAGTTTAGTAGATCTGTAAATGATTGCTAAATAAATATCGCCAGGCGTCTCCTTATCACGAATACAAGGAGGCTTCAAAATTCAATAGATTCGAACAACGAAGAGGCAGCTCAGTTGGTTGAGTGATGACATGGAATGTCAAAGGTCACAGGATCAAGCCCCATTCTAGTCTATTATTTTTTCAATGTTTTCTTGAAAAATTGTTATTTATTCAAGATATGTCTTTGAAAAAGCATTAACGCATGCTTAGCGAACTCTAAAGTTACAATATTAAATGGAAAAGAATACGGTCGCGAACAGGATTCGAACCTGCGCCTCCCGGACAGATGCTCCAGGCGCTCTGACCACCAAGCCATCTCGACCTCTTAGGTCAGATGGTCAGAGGCGCAGGTTCGAATCCTGTTCGCGACCGTATTCTTTTTCCATTTAATATTGTAACTTTAATAGTTATTTATATAGGCATTACATGGCGTCAACATGTATAAAAAAATATAATTATATATAAAATGTTGTACTCAATTCCTTGTACTAAACTATCAACCAAGTAGGTATTAAACTTAAGAAATATTAAAGTGTTCGTAGAAGTTTTAAGCTGGATTACTGTAGCATTAGCACAAAGTTTGGAAGTTATTTAGCAACGTATTATTAAATAATTAACTGCTAAATGGGGTTTTTGTGTAGTTTTTCATTTCACTGGGAAATACTAAACGGAAGATAATACTAACAAAAGTAATAATGTGTACCTACTTAGGAGGGGCTTGTGGCTAAGTAACAGCCGCACAGATCGAACGATCGTGGTTTTGATGATCGATTGTTCATACAGAGATCTCTCCGTGCCTCGGAAAGCACGTTAAACCGTCGGTCCCAGTTGTCAAATTAAGATCTATGACAGCCGTTACGGGTAGTCAGAGGCCTGAAAGTCTGACAACCAGTCATGCCACGAGATATCGTGTTACCCAGTAACTGGGTTGTGGAGGTCAGATTGGCAGTCGCTCCATGTAAAATATCCGGTATTCCTTAATACCAGATTAAGGAATACCGGATGCACCAGTTAGACTGGAAGCCAACTCCAATGTAACTGGGAGAAAGCTAAAGATAATCAATCTGTTTACTCAACGAGTCATATTAATTTGGGTCAATCACTGTTAATTATTGCATGACAGATAGTGTGATATTTTATTAAATACATTATATGTAGGTTTATGAGCCCAAGTAAAATACTGGTATTAAGATGGATCCGGTTTGACTGGAAGCCGACCCCAATGTTATTGGCTAAAGGCTAGGAAGAAGAAATAGGTACCACAGCAACGTGTGATTTGTATAGTGATTAAGAACTGTGATTTAATTCTAAGGAACAAGAGATTGAATACCTTCTTCGGTCATGTTCGCTAAAATGTCTTGCTTGATGGTAGCATTGTACAGCATGTCGTTGAGTTACCTACAAAATAGTTGATCTAAGCGAGGTTGATATGCTCGTCATGCTCGTCAACGGGCATTGTCTGCTGGGACTGATCAGCTCTTAATTGCTTTGGCTATTATTTTAAAAGGCTTCATACGTCCTATCGATCCTTTATTATTTTTCACATTACCCTCAATTATACTCATATTAAAACAATTTATTTTAAAAATATTGTCTATGAAGTTTCTTGCATTTTTTTTTGTTTTCGGTTAGTAACCTTCAAATGGCCAAGGTCTTTGGTGATAAAACCGGGTAGTGTGGGATTTGTACCTCACTAAAACCACCCCGGTGGTCACCATCCACACTTGAAGGGGAACTCCAGGTCCTCTTAAGAGACAAGCTCCAGATCCCACCGTGCAACGCCTGTTACGGCACCTCCCTGGAGAGACTGTAAAAGCCACCCCTGCGCCTCGCTGTACACGGCAGCACGTGGCCACTGTGCCACCGTCATCCCTGAGGTCACTCTATAGGCAGACAGGGTCCCCACTCTGATCGCCTGCGACTTCAAAAGCCCGTCTTTTGGAACCGTGCACCTAGCTTTGACTTTTCATAAGTACTTGTAATCTGATCTATTTGAAAGAAAAACATTTTAATTTTGATTAGGATATATATTTTTTGTTTCTCTGGTGAGAGGTTTCGGCCGCGGCTGGTTACCACCCACCGGACAAAGCTATGCTGAAGCGACCTAATCGTGTTTCGGGATGTAGTCCGGTGCAATCGTTGTGGGAGACGGGTCTGGGCAGTTGCATCAACTCCCCGACTATCGTTCTCCCAAAATCTATCCACTCTACTTAGAGAGAATAGATTTAGAAGAATAATCCAGGCTATTTTTTCATCTGGTAAATTCCTATCGCCCATTTCTACTCGTACTTGCAACCAAGACTTCTTTTTCATCATTATGCCATAAAATGTTCAGAAATCCACATATTTTCCTTGTATTTTCCTTGTTATTAATTTGTGTGTACAATAAAGAATATTCTATTGTATTGTAAATTTTTAGAATAAAAACCTCTCTCAATATAATTGGGAAAATAACTAATCTCTCGTGATAAGTTGATCGAGGCCTTTTAGAATCTTTAAGCCTTCTTCAGCATAAAGTTAAACACACAATAAAAATTATTATTCAGTAGACATCATACGCATTACATACCCTTATGAATTTTTAATAATATTTCACAACACAACCGTTCCAATAAAGGGAAGCAGTGAACTGAATAATAATAACGATAATCCTACTAATATTATAAACGCGAAAGTTTGTAAGTATGGATGGATGGATAGATGTTTGTTACTCTTTCACGTAAAAACTACTGAATGGATTTTAATGAAACTTTACAACAATATAGCTTATACATCAGAATAATACATAGGCTAAAATTTATAAAGATATTGTGTGAATTGCCCAAAATATGACGATAAGTGTCAAGTAAGTAGGAAAAAAGCTACAATCTGCGAGCTATTCTGGCGTGCGCTGCCTAAACACTTTGAGATATAACAAAATGATGTATGGTGGAATTGTGAATCTTATATAGGTCTACAGAAAAGTCCGCGATGGCATATGTCTATCTCTTGAGGATAACATACTACATCCATTTTGATACTTAAAAAAATGGGCAATCATGAAGCGGTAATTGGAAAGCGGGACCGGGATCAAAATTTCATGATTACTTTTGGTCGCGATATCCGACATCCACGCCGGCAAAGACGCGGGCATCAGCTAATAATAAAATATAAATGTTTTTCCTTTACCTACATAATAAAAGTCATATTCATAGAAGTAGGTAATACCACTGGGAACGAGAGTACACACTTTACGAATTTTACTCTGATAAAAAATAATACTTTGAAATTGTTGGTACGAAAACGCGTTACTCGCTGAATTTTTACACGACTGCCTCAAAAAAGGGGATATGTTTTTAGGGTTTATGTATATATGTTTGTTTGTTAGTTTCTTTATTCCACAATTGCTTCTAAATGCATGAACTGATTTAGGTGTATGAGGTATCGGTAGAATCTTTGAATTTTTCCGGGTAATATAGGCAAAGAAAATTTAAAAAAATATGTGTATTTAGTAACTGTGGTACACAAAAAGGTATGAAGTAAAAAATAATTTATCCAGAAGACCTACTGAAAGGATTGAAAAAAAGCACCGCATTCATTATTGATGATAGATGATATTGTAATAGGTCTTTCTCAAGGATTTAATTAAGGATTCAAACACGAATTAGTAGATATAGGTATAATATGGAAACTCAAACACAAATCAAACAAAATACACAACATGCAACAAGAACATATCGTTTCGCGCGTAAATTTACAAATAAGATGGCGCGTGCGTCGCATGCGTAGGCAGACTGGTCGGTCGTCCGCGGAACGAGCCGTCGGCGCCGTTGGCGGGGGAGGGGCGAGTCAAGAGAGCCCGCGCAAGCTTAGGGTCGTGCTACATTTATGTTTAAGGTCGCGTTACATGCTCCCCCTCTGACCTAGACTTAGCGCCCTCGCGTCTCGGTCAGTCAAGAAATCGCTTGGGTCTACCGCGTTTGCGTTTCTCGTTGGCGCCGGCGGTACATCGTCTACAAACGGGGTCAACTGGGAGACATGGTACCTACCCATAACTTCGCTGTTTCTGAGCCTCTTCAGCACGTATGTGGTGGAACTTGCAGCTTCCTTAATGCGGTATGGTTCGTCTCGTCGTGGTATATGTCCTCTATCAGACCAACTCCTCCCCCTAAACGAATCGTTGGTTGACTTGGAATCCTCAACGATCTTCTGTAATCTTCCCGGGTCTTTGAGTCGATTCTCGCGAACATCCTTAGAGTTTCTTGGCGGAAAATCGACCTCAACATAGCTTAATTCGCATTCCGCATCGTCGGTGCAGGGTGGACGGTAAACGTTGGAGTTTCCGGGTATGTATTCGATACGGAGGTTGAATTCTTGTAGAGTATGGGCCCAGCGTGCCAATCGCCCGCTTGGTGACTTCGCGGTCATAAGCCATCGCAGAGGTTGGTGGTCACTTTTAATCACAACCTCTGATCCTTCGATGTATCCGCGGAATTTGGTTACGGCCCATACTACTGCTAAAGCTTCTCTTTCCATCGCATCGTAATTCTTCTCTGCGTTGTTCAGCAACCGGCTCGCGTACTCGATGGGCCGTTCCTCGGGACCCTCCCCCTGCATCAGCACTGCTCGGAGACAATAACCACCACTATCTGTCCTGAGTATAAACGGCTGTAACGCGACCTTAAACATAAATGTAGCACGACCCTAAGCTTGCGCGGGCTCTCTTGACTCGCCCCTCCCCCGCCAACGGCTCCGACGGCTCGTTCCGCGGACGACCGACCAGTCTGCCTACGCATGCGACGCACGCGCCATCTTATTTGTAAATTTACGCGCGAAACGATATGTTCTTGTTGCATGTTGTGTATTTTGTTTGATTTGTGTTTGTGAATCCATATTATACCTATATCTACTAATTCGTGTTTGAACCTTAATTAAATACCTGAGAAAGACCTATTACACGGCTTTGTATTGTCAGCTTGACGTAATATCGGAGCGGAAACCAGTAATTGCTTGATGCAGTTGAAGGCATCTTGTTGCTTCGAGGTCCACATCCACTTGCTGTCTCTTTTGAGTAGATTTGTCAAAGGTCTGGCAACGTCGGCGTAATTAGGTATAAATCGCCGGAACCAACTGGACCTTTGCAAAAAGGTCTTCACGTGTTTCACGTTCGTCGGGGGCGGCAAGTCGGCGATAGCTGCAGTCTTATTGGGATCTACTTTTATCCCCCCCGGTACAATCAGATGGCCTAAGAATCTTACTGATTTTATTGACTCTTGGTGTGCATCAGCCTTAAGTCGATGGGCAGCATTGTCTGATGGGGGCCCGTCCTTCGCGAAGCGGTCGGCTCTCTTCACTAGAAAAGCATTAAACTGGACCCTCTGGTCTGCTGTCAATTTGGTGCCCTTATTATCCCTGAGCACAAGGTCAGCTGCTTCTACCTTCATCAGCTCCGTCTTGCTGGCGGTAGGTAACTCGAAGCTGGTGATAAACGGATACCAGCTGCGTGGCTCGTCGTTAAAACACCAACTGCTCTGTGGTAAATCCAACAGGATACCAGCCTTCGTTATAAAATCTCTACCTAGCAGGGTTCTAGGTTGCGCGTTCGGCAATACCATGAACGTGGTAGGTATCACACGTCCTTGTAAAGCGACGTCTATATCACACTCGAACGTGGTGCATACTTGCTGTGACCCATCAGCAAATCCTATAGTGCGTAGTGTCTTTCGAAATTGTATGCCCGCGTCTACTAATAAATTATGCAACATTGGGCCCGCGATAGAATGTGTGGCTCCCGTGTCCAAGATGGCCACACCCTTACGATTAACAACCTGTATTTCTACTAGCGGTCGCGGATCGTTACTATCGACAACATAGGCTGTACAGAAATCAGACTTACTTGACTCAGGCGAAATCTTGCAATTGTCGCATTTTGATCGTATGACTCCCAGCTGACCACATCCGTAACAACGCAGCTCAGTGCTATTAATACTATTATCGATGTCAAGATTTTTATTACGACAAACGTCTGCTGAGTGCCCAAAATGTTTGCAATATGTGCATTTTGGTCGAATACGCTTTGGTCCCTCATTATCACTATGTTTAACATTTGAAATTCGCGGGTTATTCAATAAAGACGCATCACGCGTGTCGGAAAATGATTTACCTAAACTTGGGGAATCACCTAAGGCAGGCGTAGGGTTAGCATTTGGACCTATACTCGAACGCCCTCGCGCAGCGGAAGGGTTACCGGAGCTTGCCTTATTATTATTAGAAATAGGAAAACTCACCTCCGCCAACGACTCTTCTACCAACCTGACCTTAGTTATCAGTTGTTCCAGCCCGTTCACGACATCACGAGACACACGTTTTCTTATTCTACGATCTAACAATCCATACACTATATCTAACTGCATGACTTCCGGTACTACGTACGGTAATTTAGATATCATAGCGCGCACTTTAGAAATATAAATATCGGCACGTTCACTATTTTGTTCGGTTGAAAAAATATCGCGAAATAGTTTGTAACCGGGTCGCGGTATGCCGAACATCCCTCGAAGCCGTTGCAGGGCGTCGGACCACGACGTGACCGTCGACTTCACGCCTTGCCACCAGATGGCGGCCTCACCGACTAGCAGCATCGGTAGTCCCCGCAGAGCGTGCTCGTCGCTGACGTTGGTACATTCGCGGAACACTTCGATGGCGTCGATGAATGCCTCGAGCTCATCTGCGTTTTTCGAGGTTCCGTCGAAACGCGCCGTGCACTTCGCGAAGTTACCCGCCTGCAGCGAGTGACCTGGCGCGTCGGGTCGTGGTGATGAAGCGCACGATTGGTTAAGATCTTTATTGCCAGTCAGGATGCTCTCTATAAGCACGCGGCTTGCTTCAACCTGGCTCCTGGTAATGCTGGAGACAAGGGTCTGGAGCATTTCTTCTGACATGGTGACAGTCTGCGATGACACCACCGTTCTGTTTATCTCGGCGTCTGTGTCAGATTCCAATCCATCGTCCTTCCCGATCCTCCTTTTCGGCGGCATGCTGAACCTCGCCGATCAGCACGGGTGGTGATTGGGTACGAGGATGGTTACGCACGTATATAATGCATACGATACGTATAAGTCTTCGTACAACAGACGCTCGGTGAGTCGGCGACGCACGCGTTGGACTCGCCCGTATTATTTGGACTTGCCCGTTTGGATTCGTCTTTCCCGAGCGGTTTTGGACTCGCCCAAGAGTTTTTATGCACTTGTTTTCCAGGATTTGCACAGTTTTGCGTATTAGCTCGATATCGGTATCGAATATCACGATATCGGATAGTTCGGTTTGTATTTAGTATCACACTTTTGTTCCTGGTTTCTCGTAATTCGTGCCCCACGTTGGGCGCCACTGTAATAGGTCTTTCTCAAGGATTTAATTAAGGATTCAAACACGAATTAGTAGATATAGGTATAATATGGAAACTCAAACACAAATCAAACAAAATACACAACATGCAACAAGAACATATCGTTTCGCGCGTAAATTTACAAATAAGATGGCGCGTGCGTCGCATGCGTAGGCAGACTGGTCGGTCGTCCGCGGAACGAGCCGTCGGAGCCGTTGGCGGGGGAGGGGCGAGTCAAGAGAGCCCGCGCAAGCTTAGGGTCGTGCTACATTTATGTTTAAGGTCGCGTTACAATATTTATTTTATTATTTTGTTGGAAGAATAAATTACTTTTTTTCTATTAAATTACATGGGACTTATTATTATCTGTATCGGTAAAATATCGGTGCAGAATAATACGCCTCTGTCTCACTCTTCTGGAAATACTGCCGTGATGATACGATAACTTTATTTTGCAGTAATATATTTATACGTATAACTTTAAGCCCGCATTTTTGAGGGCCCATATAGCATTTATTAATTCCTGAATCCCTCGAATATATATTTATTTACTTACAATAATATTTACACACCCTGGGGGCATAAAAGGACGGAATGGAAAAAAGTTCTTTACGATGTTCACAATAAAGTTACATATCGAAAAAATATGTCGATACAATGCTATTATTTCCTGTAAAAAGTTCTTCTTGTGTGTGCACTGTGTTGGTCTCTAATTTGTATAGAGATGTTTGCACAGTGTACGAAAGGGTTGTGGCTATGGAAAAAATATAAATACATTTGAAATTAAGTGTAATTTTTTGTGAAAAGTTTTTTTTTTTTATTTTCAACGAAAAATTGAATGCTTGGAATAGAATGGAATGACACAAATCAATAATATGGTAAAAAAACAATACATAAACAAATCCTCGCAGCAATCGCGAGTCACTTGCTATTAATTATTGTATACTTCCATTGGTTATTTCCGAAGATCTTCATCATCCTAATATGTTAAATGCTAAAACCTTCCTTGAAAAATATGAATTTAAATAACGAAAACCCGATCGCGGACATACGAACACACGAATACAGAACCTCCTTGTTTGAAGTCGGTTAAGAATACGGTCGTGAGCAAGATTTGATCCTTCTCCCGGATAAATACTCCAGGTGCTGATGGTGACGTTATCGCTATCTATTCTGTCCCTATACAGGTGACTGAACCGACACGACCAGCTTTGCATTTATATTCACGGTCGTACAGATGCGATAAACTTAACAAATACAGATAAATCTTTCAGACGCATAATCGCATGCGTAGCGAACTCAAAAGTAATTAAAATTTTCAACATCAACATTATTTACTTTATATAAAATTATCTGTATTTTTTGCCTAATATGGTCGTGAGCAGGATTTGAACCAGCGCCTCGCAGATATATTCATCTAGACCGGCTTAGTGTTCAGAGTGGCCTGAAACTTAAGAATTACGCTTCGCATACGTTTCAAATATATATTTGTAACGCATGCTTAGCGAACTCTAAAGTTACAATATTCACCACAAAAATTTTATATAGATATTGTATCAACTGTTATTATTACATATTTCAGTAAAAGAAAAGTCTATTTTCCTTAAATTTCCAAACGTGCAACACATTATATTGATTCATAAATAATTGATAGCCGTGCTACGCATTATAATCGAATTTTGGCGTACTTCCTCAAGGAAAATTTATTGACGGCGCGTACCCGCACAGTGTTACTGCGATACATTTTATTTGGACAAAAAATATTTATGTGTGATTCTTGTCACGTTCGGACGAATTATTTTTATTTGCTGCCTTGCTCTAGTGAGGAAATTTCATCAACGTACGTCAGTCAGGGTTCCTGTCTTGAGTTTTTCCGGGATAATACAGGAGATTTTAGCCAAATTCAATGGTTTGGTAAATCCTTTGAGGTGAATTCAAAAGGTTTGCCTAGTGGTATAATAAAAGTTATAGGGCTTTATTTTTATCGTCTTGGTTGTGAAGACATTTAATAACACAATTATTTTGACATTACTATTAATGCATGCAAGAGGTTGTAACTTCAACGGTATTCGTGAAAGAGAAATGCCCAACCATTTAAATAAATAATTATAAATTAAAAAAAAAACTGGAATTTATGTTATGGACAAATCACATTAATTTAGAGTTCATTACGCATGCGTTAATGCTAGTGTATCTTCAAAAAACATTTAGGTATAATTCTTTTTTATTATATTACTTTTGAAAGCAAATTTTATTCAAACCCGTTCAATAGTTTTTACGTGATTGATAATCATACATTCACGAACGCAAATATCCAAAAAAGTTTTTAATGAGTGTGCCCGACTAATTTCGAACTCGACCGGAGCTCACAATCATGACCTACAGTTGAAAACCCCTGATAAAATGCACGTGAGTACGACCGTACCCAGTATTATTTGTGAATATGACTCACGAAAGTTACTATGTGAAAATTCAAACATCCACATTTTCAATGAACCAATATTATTTTTTTTCAATCAAGCATACAATATGTATAATATTTTATAGGTAGGTATATATTTTATAATAAATTTACAAAGTGATCTCTATGTTTACCCACAAAAAAATTGGCTTACAAATAGTGAGAAAGCAGCAGAAATAATTACATTTATGAGATTAACTTTAAACCAGACGGAACAATAAATTAGCTTTTCAGGATTACTAAATAAAATCATTTTTTTTAAGTATTAAAATGGATGTAGTATGTTATCCTTAAGAGATAGACATATGCCATCCCGTACTTTTCTGTAGACCTATATAAAATACACAATTCCACTATACATAATTTTATTATATCTCAAAGGGTTTAGGCAGCGTACGCCAGAATAGCTCGCAGATGGTAGATTTCTTCCTACTTACTTGACACTTATCGTCATATTTTGGACAATTCACACAATATCTTTATAAATTGTAACTTTTGTGTTATTCTGATGTATAAGCTATATTATTGTAAAGTTTCATTAAAACACATTCAGTAGTTTTTACGTGAAAGAGTAACAAACATCCATCCATCCATCCATGCTTACAAACTTTCGCGTTTATAATATTAGTAGAATTATTTTCTAAAGAAACATTGAAAAATAAATAGACACAAGCCTACTCGAACCAGTACATGCGACGTGACATACGACGAGAAGGGCACTTGAAATTTAATGGATGCTAGCTCGTCATGATAGCTCAGTGGCAGAGCCATGACACGGTATGTCATTAGTCGTGGGTTCAAGTCCTGCTCGTATCTATCTCGTATCACTAAGTATTTGCTGTAAACTGTTGAGGAGTTTCCTCTTTCATCCTTCGTCTCCATCATCAGATTTACTCCAAGTTTCCATTATGTTGCAGAGTCATCAAAAAACGTAATATCTACAAAGTTTGAACAGAATCAGTTGACATGTTATTCAAATAAATAATTCTCTTTTTATCCTATTAACCACCATTATGGATGTTTTTTTTTTTCAATTATATATGGGACCACTTGGAAGAATCCTCTATTCAATAAAAAAATTATAATCAAGATCGGAACACCCTGTAAAAAGTTAAGCACGGTCATAAATTTTAAAAAAAAACGCGTTGACTTAAGAACCCCCTCGTTTCTTCGTCGGTTGACAAAAAAATCTGTCTTACAGTGCAGTGAGAACATACAAAACGTGTGGCAGCTTATGGCGATCTAATGGTGAGTGGCGACACTGAGTTCCTGAATACACCAGAAAGTTGGTAAGGGCTTCGTCTCTACTTTGCATTAAACCGGTAACTAAAGTGAAACCCATATTTGCCTATTTGAAAAATAAAAAGAGTTCAGAAACGGAATACTAATTTTTTTCAATTACTGAACACTCAAGATAAATCTTTGAAAAGCATTAACGCATGCTTAGCGAACTCTAAAGTTACAATATTAAATGGAAAAAGAATACGGTCGCGAACAGGATTCGAACCTGCGCCCCCCGGATAAATACTCCAGGCGCTCTGACCACTTAGCCATCAAGCCATAAGAGTCGAGATGGCTTAGTGGTCAGAGCACCGTATTCTTTTTCCATTTAATATTGTAACTTTACTGAACACTCCTTCAATAATTTTTTTAGGGAGACCATATTTTTTGTTAGTTTACAAGAAAATGTGGTGTTTAATAAAAACTAACATAACAAAGCTAACAGATAAATATCCTAAGCTAGAAAAATTCTAAATCAAAATTCTGTGTGAGTTTTTCTCAGTTTACCATTATATCAACAATTCTTATTTACGATGCCCAGTGGGGGCATCGTAAATAAGAATAATTTGTTCGCGCAACTTTCCCCGTACAATGAAATCTTACGGTTTGCCGGCTTACTTTAATCTGAGAAATCTATAAGCGTGGCACAAGTATAAGCGGTAGCGAATTGGTATAGGTTTCGCAGTTCAAGATACCATTCACACACACACAGAGAGAGAGAGACGCACACGCACACACAGACGCTCACAGATACTAGTACAATTTCTTGCCAAATAAATAGGTACTGGAAATTATACATAAGGGTGGAGACCTGGTGGCCTGAAATACAGGTATTTACCTAGTTTAGGCACCAGTCTCCCACAATATACATTAAGATTTCCAATTCCAGTTAATTTAATTATGTAATATTTAATATTTTGGTGAGAAATAAATAAATATTGTATTGTATTGTATTGTATTCAAGGCACCAACTCCAAAAATAATAATAATTGTATATTATTGTCCTAATAAATTGATTTTATTCAGAATACTCAATTTTTTTTAAATATTTGTATGTAAATTGAAGTAAGTAAATAATGCATTTTTTTTTACTTTTTTGTGCATTTTTACTTTAACAGAAAGATTTTTGGAAAATAGGCAGTTCATTAGAACTATTCTAGAGACCGTAAACACCACTGAAAAGTCACAAGGAAATTCGTTTACTTGGATGACATATTATTTTTCAGTTATTTTGATTTAAATACCAAACTACCAAACCGATTTTCATAAAATTTCAATGAAACCAATCTGAAAGTATATCCTTTCAAATAATAAATTAAAAATCCAAATCGGTTGATAAATGACGGAGTTCTGAGGTAACAAACATAAAAAAAACAGACAACCGAATTGATGACCTCCTCCTTTTTGGAAGTCGGTTAAAAGAAGTCCAGCTGAGGGCTGCTGCGCTGCGTTTTTTCGGCTCAATTCCCGCACAAAACAATAGGCTCATGACAGATTTTGAAATCTCCATATATTATGTAAGGTACACGTCTACTATCCGAAAAACAAATTACTTCAGCAATAAACTAAGTTTTAACGCAAATTAGTGTATTTTAATCTATCTAATTTGAATTAAGCGCGAAAACGCTCATGAGTGTCATGGCGCCGCTAGTATGAGTTGTGACGTCACGCCTCGATAAGATTTGACAAAAGTTCGACCAACAGTACGGCGGCGATTGATATTTCAGTTAACTGGCCGACCGCAGTATTTTATACTTTTATTTTATTGAAAATATTTTAATGGAATGTTTTTAATAAAACGAAGTAATTTTTTAGAATCCTTTGTGCGTATATTTTTCTCTATAACCATTTATTCTATAGTTCATTAATACTGTCATCATGCATAATGTATGATTTCATAATTCATAAATTATTCTCGTTCAGATTTATAGGATAATAATGATGTGCTTAAAAACTCTCCCAGTTTACGGCAACGTTCCTACATTTCATCGATGTTGTTAATAAGTGGAGAGCGTAATGCCATCTACCGAACACGGTTACAACCTCCAAGCTGCCACTGAGAATTTCTTAACTTCAAACTTTATGTCAGTTGGCCTTATCTGGGAATTCAAACCAGGATCTCATGCTCACCAGACTCCTCCCTTGCAATCACCAGATCAATGAGGGATCCGTTAATGGAAAAATAAGAAAATATTTGAAAAAGAAAATGAAGTATTTTTTCGTATGTCGCCTTTAACTTTCAACTTACACCACCCACTAACTCTCCCTTCGCACATTTCCAGTCCATGTACCGGGTTCTAAGACAATTACATAAAATTTCATAAGGCTCGTTTCCAGCTTAGGCCACCAGTCATGACTTAGAATACACAAGGTTGCCGTCCTAGATACCAGGAGGTGTTACAAAGAAAAATACTATTCTTAAGAAAGGAAAGGAAAGTATGAACTACGGCTTTGGATTTTTACTTCAGTGTTATTTAGTATTTACTAACAATTTCCCACCTATTGTGTTGTTCTTTGTGCCCTAACTAGAGTTGTAAAGTGACCGTCATATTCTTCTTCTTCTTCGTGTGGTTGGTGAACAACCTAGAGTCAGAGTTTAAACCGCCCATAGGCCTCCAACATGGCTTTACACACCATCGAGAACATCTCTCATGTGTGCTGGTTGCCTCGCAATGTTTTTCCTTCACGCTTTTAAGCTTTTCCTTCTTCTTTTAAACAAGTGATAATTAATTTCTAATACGCACATGACTCGAAAAGTCAGTGGTGCGTGCCTTGGATTCGAACTTGCGACCTTTTACTTGCCAGTCTTACCAATAGGCCGTAATTTCAAACTCCGAGCTGCTACTGAGAACTTCCTAACAGAAAAACCCAATAACACTTTGCCAGACCTGAAAATCGAACTCAAAACCTCTTCGCACAGCAGTCACAGTTAGGACCGCTAGACAAACGAGGCAGTCAAAGTGTAAATTTAGAAAACCACAATATTTTATTAGACATTTGTCCAATCAACACATAGAAATCACCGTGGGAGAGCCATGCTCCGGCACGAATGGCCCTCGACCGGATTGATACCACGGCCTCACAGAAAACCGGCGTGAAACAACGCTTACGTTGTGTTTCGCCGAGTGAGTGAGGGTGCCGGAGGCCCAAACCCTTTAAAAGGCCGGCAACGCACTTGCGACTCCTCTGGGGTTGCGGGTGTCCATGGGCGGCGGTAATCGCTTACCATCAGGCGAGCCGTCTGCTCGGTTGCCCTCTATTCCATAAAAAAGAAAAAAAAAGAAAAAGAAGTCTTTACATAGATTAACAAGGGTTAACACTGTTGTTAATTACAAGAGGTGTTACCGCGTGAGCAGTACTAATCTCTTCGGACAAAGCACTATACTTCGTATATGACTAAATCATATACTTATCATATATCTTTTTCCATTTAATATTATAACTTTAGAGTTCGCTAAGCATGCGTTAATGCTTTTCAAAGATTTATCTTTAATTGTTAAGGTAATTGCATCTTTACGACATTGTATTAACTGCAAAGTTAGTCGTGTCGGTTCGGTCACCTGTAAAGGGACTGAATAGATAGCAATGACGTCGCCAAAAGACGTGTTAAAATATGGATAAAGAATTCGTGGCGGTGAGCAGAGGTCGAGATGGCTTAGTGGTCCGAGCGCCTGGAGTATTTATCCGGGAAGCGCAGGTTCCAATCCTGCTCGCGACCGTATTCTTTTTCCATTTAATATTGTAACTTTAGAGTTCGCTAAGCATGCGTTAATGCTTTTCAAAGATTTATCTTTAATAGTTTTATTACTGATTCATGCAGAGTTCCTGCGAATTAAGTATATTTATATGCTGTACACAAACTTGTTGTTGAACATATACTTTAAAAAACAAAAAAAAAACAACGGCTCCAAAAAGCTACACGAATACCCTTTTCCAAAAATATGACATGCAGTCGGAAGCATCTGGGGTGTAGCGGGCTGGCCGTAAAATATGCGTCCCTCTCCTCAGTATCGCCTTATTAGTTAACAGTACCTACAGATAGTTATATGTTCTCCATATACCCTACTTAGAGTGAAAACATTTCTTCTGGATTGACGTGCTCCATCCTCGGCCACACCGTCGCTTACCATCCGGCGAGGTGGTGGTAAAACGTAGATCTGTTTATGATAAAAAAAGTATCTACATATGCTAGTACATATATACCAGTATATACATGTTTATGTAATATTTGTACGAACGAGTATGGCGGCCGCGAACACCTTTCCGCGCACCACAAAAAGAACCCCAATTAAAACAGGCTGCAGAACTAACTAATTGGATTAACTAACGAGCCACGAAGCTCTAATTTACAGGCTGCATTGAGTCCAGATTTATTTTTAGACCTCAATGGGTTGACGGCAGTTTGTTTTTATGGCCTCAAGTTTAAAGGAAGTGTAGAAAAGGAATGGTCCATTTTGAAGATCTTAGAAGGATTTTTTTGTTTTAATATATGGCCCGGGCAGTGTAGGGACCCGTAGTTGCCTGTAAAAATATGCGGGCTCAGGAGGGGTCTTTCTGTGTGATACTGTGAACATATTAATTGAGTTAATACGTAATTAATATGTATATCCATGCCAAATAACAACGTTCTAGTACCAAGCGTTTCTACGCTTAGCCGCGGATAGAGAAACTCACGGATGGATTGACGGTCGTGGCGAAACTATAAAGGTATGTTGACTAAGGAATTCTAAAAATGGGGTAATAATTGAAAAATTGGGTAACTATTGAAAAATTAGTTAACTATTGCAAAATTGGGTAAGTATTGAAAAATTGGGTATCTATTTTTCACATACTTTGACCGATGTTGTTTAAAAATAATTACATATTTTCCTAACGCATTTTATGAATAACACGATGTGATAAGCAGTATATTTAACATAACATAGAATAACGCCTGTATTCCCGAAAGGTATAAACAGAGGTGTATACAGTTGTTCAAACATGAGGGCGCGATTGGCGCAATGGTCGAGAGACGGGATGCTACGTCGCATATCGCAGGTTCGATTCCTGCACGGAGCAAATATTTGTATGATTTACAGATAATTGTCCCGAGATTATACGTCTGTAAACGCACCCATGATACAGGAAGAAATTCCTAGTGCGGGGCAAGGATTATAAAAAAATATTTACGCCCACATGTCTTTGATGTCGTTCTAAAGTCCTATCTAACCTATCACTATCAACCGGGTAGAATTTCAAACTGTTACTGAGAATTTTATAACAGAAAAACCCAATAATAACTATGCCTGACTAATTATGGCAAACCTAAGATTCAAACATGCAACCTTGTGCTCAGCAGCTGATGTTGTGTCGCCACTGAGGTAGTTTAACTATTTAGTAGTTTATATTTTTTCTTAATTTACTTTTCTATCGCTTTCTTATAAGGAAAAATAAGTATGATTACGAAGCTATTCGCACACAATACATAAATTTTGTCATTTTCATTTTATGTTGGAGTAAAAGCCAACAAAACTTTTAAGAGGAACCAATTTAACTACGTTCTCAAAGGCAACGCTGTTAAAGAAAATTACTTCGTGTTCAGTGAAATGTGACCTTTTTTGCAAATTATCTCCTCTATGCTAGCCAACTAGTTTTGAATGCTAGTTTCTAATTAGTGAATAATTTGATGCAAGCTGCGTAGTACATTTGTCGTGTAAAAGTTCTTTTGTAATGTTAGTGAGACAACGATATATATAATTCAAGATATGTTTTTGAAAAAGCATTAACGCATGCTTAGCGAACTCTAAAGTTACAATATTAAATGGAAAAAGAATACGGTCGCGAACAGGATTCGGACCTGTGCCACCACTAAGCCATCTCGAGATGGCTTAGTGGTCAGAGCGCCTGGAGTATCTATCCGGGAGGCACAGGTTCGAATCCTGTTCGCGACCGTATTCTTTTTCCATTTAATATTGTAACTTTAACGATATATATACTTCGCATACAACTGTACAAAGTTTTATAAAAAGTACTTTACTTTTACTGTTTTTTCGCCTGACATATATATATGAATTACCTAGATAAAAAAGCGTAAGATTATAAAAACATATATACATATTAACACTTTACATTAAAGAAGTACTCGCATATAACCTATGACCAGGGATTATGAGTTTGTCATGCTCACTAAAATGTCTTGCTGATGGTGGCGTTGTGTATTGGGTCGTTGAGTTCCCTTCAAAACGGTAGAGTTCAGCGATGCTGATGCGAACGTCATACTCGTGTACGGGTACTGTCTGTTGGGACTGGTCAGCTCGTAATAGCTTTGGTTATAATTTTGGCTTTTTATATAATTAAAATTCTGCCTTTTATTCAACATTAACCTGCATTATTTTTACATTAATAAATTTTAATTGTAAAGAACACATAATTTTAAAAGAGTGTCTATGGAGTTTTTTGCCTGCTCTTCTCCATAAGACCAACTTCTTGGAACCGTGCATCTAGCTTTGACTTTTCATAAGTGCCTATAATATGGTCTATTTGAAATAAAAATTTCGAGTTTGACACCGCACTATTTGTAATAATAACTAATACATATTGCTGGGTTAGGGTACGTGTGACGAAATTCTGGGAGACTGTTGTCTAACTTAGGCCGAAGTCTGTGTTTCAGGACATTAGGTATCCACATTACTTGACGCCGTAGACTAAAGCATATTGCTTTGGTCATATATTTTTCTTTTGTGGAAAGATTTTTGTGGATGTGATTAATGTATATAGTTCTTTGTGTGACAAATAATAAAAATAAAAAAAGTTATTTTTTAACTTACACATTACTTTATAAGAAACAAACATACGTACTATGTTTTGTCAATGGGTGCAAATTAATACAATATCTTGCTACTTCCACAATATTGAGGGTAGTCTTGCAATAACCTGTGCACCGCCTGCCCGCCCGCAAATGCAAGTGGGTGGTATATTTGTAACGCCTGAATCTATTTAATTATTTTTTTGTCACCCTAGATCGGTACTCAAAGTGTTCTCGATTAATCCAGATAGTGCAGGTTCGAACTTCGCGTTTATTCAAAATTATTTTATTCGTCTAAGGCCTAATTTTTAACAAGAACGAAATAGTATGAACTCCTAAAACAAAATATAGAGTGAATAAAGTTTTAATGTCTCGGGCGCCTGGAGTCAGAAATAAAACAATAAATAGTACCTGATGGCTAATATGCGTAGAGAATGGACCCTTTAATCTGCCGGTGGGGAAATATCTAATAGAAGTAGCTTGTATTAGATTTGTTATAATTTCGTAGGATTTCTTTTACACAAAATTATCAGTATTTCAACTTTTCTAGCTAGTTGTCTACATACTTTATATATAAGGTCCTAATTTATTAGGTAATTTCCTTTTAATGGTCAATGTGTGATAAGGATTCATTTAAGCCATGATTCATATGTTTACAACAATTTTATATTTTTCTTAATGTTCGCCGTTCAAGGAGCAGTTTTCGTCATACTAGTACTATGTTAATTACAAATAATTTGTTATATCCATTTAATTCTAAGCTTAAGTGAATGTATTTGACTTACATATTAACCCTTTCAAAGGAAATTACCTTTTTTTTTTTTTTTAATAGTGGCATTGCTTAACCGGGCTTTCCTGTGGATGCCCTAATAATAAACTATTATTAAGGCCTCCAGCCAGGGGCTTACGAATTAAACTAAATCTAAAGCGACCACGCTAAGGGCACCCCCTGCGGGGTACGAGCCTCGGCTTAGGGCGTCGCTTGAGGGAGGACAGCAAGGGACTGGCTGGATCGAACAAGGATTATCATAATTATTATTATCAGGGGAATTTAAAGCTACAGGCTCAGCGGCTACGCGGGCTGACACGAGCAAGGGTCGGGGAGGTGATGTATTAGGTGCATTACGGGGACGTCGCGACGGGCCTCGGCGGCGAGGCCTAAATGACGGCGGTCTGTGTTTGTGTACTGTGCTGGTGGCCCTACGGCTCTCTTGGAGCAGGGTTATAGCGTCATCGGGGTACAATAGTGAATGCCTAGGACGGCGAATTCTACTTATCTGGGAGGGGGTGTATCGGGCGGCAGCCGCGATAAGAGGGTTGGGGTGCTTTTCAGCAGACTCGAAATAACGCTTGCAAATGCGTTTTATAAACTGTTGGATAGTGGGAATCTTGAGGTCGAGATGGAGGTTTTCGTTTCTAACGTAGAGGGGGGCTCCCGTGACCTTACGTAAGGCACGGTTTTGGAGGGTCTGCATCTTATGGAGGCGGTACGATTTCGCGTGTGGGAACACTACGCAGGCGTAGGTCATGATGGGGCGTATGCACGTGGTGTAAATGCGCAGTTTGCACTTAAGGGACAATCTGCTGCGTGCGTTCATGATAAAGTGAAGCCTACCCAGAGCGAAGGCGGCGCGCGAGCGCACCGTCCTTATGTGCTCACCGAAGGTCAAGTGTCTATCTAGGATGACTCCTAAGTACTTGGCTTGCTTCTCCCAAGGGATCGGCTTGCCGAACATGGTTATCGGTTTGGGGTCGGGGGGTCTGATCCTACGCTTTTTCGCGAAGAGTACGGCTTGACTCTTATCGGGGTTGACTTCTATTCTCCATTTCCTGAACCAAGCGCCTAGTACGTTGGCGGAAGTTTGGAGAGTGCTAGCTATACGGTCGCGCACGATACCGGAGTAGAAAATGGCAGTGTCGTCTGCGAAGAGAGCTAACTTTGCCTGTCTATTTTTGGGGATGTCACTAGTGAAGAGCGTGAACAGGAGGGGCGAGAGCACGGAGCCCTGGGGGACACCGGCGCGGATAGAGTGGGGGGCGGATAGTGCGCCCTCTATGCGATAGCGGAAAGTGCGATTCGAGAGAAAGTCCCGTAGGATGAGCACGAGACGGTCGGGCACGCCGAGTTGGTACAGCTTGTATAATAAGCCGTTGTGCCAGACTTCGTCGAAAGCCTTCGCTATGTCGAAAAAGAGCGCGCCTGTCATCGTGCCGCGCTGAAAACCGGCGCTTATGTGCTCGACGATGCGGTGGACCTGTTGTACGCACGAGTGTTGGGTACGAAAACCGAACTGTTCGTTGGGGATGAGGCTCTTCGCATCGGCAAAGTCCTTGAGTCGCTTATAAATAAGCTTCTCGTAGATTTTACAGAGTACGTTGAGGAGGCTGATCGGTCGGTAGCTGGTGGGTTCGTTCGCGGGTTTTCCCGGCTTAGGGATACCTATGACGGTGGCTTCTTTCCACGATTGAGGGAAGACGTTGTGACTCATGGCGCCATTGAAGATGGCGGTCATGAGTATAATGAACGGGGCGGGGAGAAGTTTCATGACTTTATTAGTGATGCCGTCTATGCCGGGGGCTTTGCGGGGTTTGAGATTTTTAATGACCTCTTGCACCTCGTCGGGGGTGACGGGGGGCAGGGGGTCGTCGGGGTCTTCGAACGGCGGGAGTGAGGCTCTGCGTTCTACTTCTGCGTCTACCTTGAGGAGGTGCGCTCGGTCGACCGGTTGGGTGCTAGGAGTGCATTGCGCTTCTAGACTGTCGGCCAGGCACTCGGCCTTTTCGATGTCGTCGAAGGCTATGCTCTTATCGGGGCGGATGAGAGGGGGCATGGTGGCCACTCCATCGGATTGGAGTCTCCTTTGAAGCTGCCAGAATGCTTGGTGAGTGGGCTCTAAGTCGCTCAGCGTCTTATCCCAGTGCGCGTTACGCTGCTCATCGATGCGTTTCTTTACAGCACGCTGTAAATAGCGCATGTGAGCTTTGTTCGCGTCGCAGGGAAACGCGCTGTAGGCACGTACGGATGCGTTCTTTTCCGTTACCAGTTCGCGTACGTCCGCCGGTAGTTTCCAGTGATGGTTGTCCATCAATGGAACTTCCCGTGAACAATTGTTCAAAACGGATTGTACGTGACCGGTGAACGAATCGATCGCATTCGTAGTGTCAGTGACCGAAGCGATGACGTCGGGAATTGAGTCTAACTGCGGGGAGCTGGTCGATTGTAGGCTTTCGCTTACTTTCTTCCAGTCCGTGATCGTTTGGGTGGGAGGGGGTCGGGAAGGATCAGAGGGCCCCGAGCGAGGTGCCAGTGCCATGATCACGGGACGATGGTCGGAGTTGAGCTCGTGTAGCGTCTCTATAGACTGTAAACGAAGGTTTACGTTCTTTAGAAGCGCCACATCGAGAATATCGGGAAGGTAGGAAATTACCTAATAAATTAGGACCTTATATAGTATATAAAAATTGAAATAATATTTTTTTGCATTAAAATTTATAAATTGACAAGTCTTGTTATTTGTATAATAACTTTCGTAGGCATATTCATATAAGTTATTGTTCACTCACGTACATCCTTCGGGTTTGCCCGACTAGTTTCGAACTCACGGAGCTCTTAGTCATGAGCTGAGTCCGCGGCTATGTCTTGAGTCAGACTGGCGCTGCACCGCATCGCATAGCGCTGCGCAAGGGCCGATGATGTACTCGGTGCCGGCGTCGGGAGTGTTCGTGTATTCCCGTCATTCGTCGTGTCCGTGTTGTCCATTGTGCATACTGCGTCTAAACTAATCTCGTCTAACTGTGTCGCACTCCAGACTTAACTCACTTCTGTATGATGTAGATTGCAGAGCTGGCTTCCAGGCAGGAGGCAGTGTCCAACCACCGTCTCTGTTGATACATTTTAGCTCAACCACTGTTATTACAATATTCCCCATACACTTATCATGCAATTTTTCTGAATTAAAACCCATAAAATACTCACCCGATTACATTTTTCTTTATGTGAACTGCCAAGTAAATATTTTTCAACCGTCGCCCGTATGTGTGAGTCTATAATATTTTCAGCGAGTTTCAGGCTTATGACGTAGATCTGCCAATTTGTGGGCTGCCCCTCTCGTGTGTAACGAGCGTATAGCTGGAGCCCTCACGCCCGTTTTCCTTTACGAGGAGGACAGAATGTTTAGTGGTTGATGCAGTTACTATAATGTAAAGGGACTAGATGGCAATGACGTCATCAAAAGACGTATTAAAATGTGGAAGAAGAATTCGCGGTAGTGAGCAGAGGTCGAGATGGCTCAGCGGTCAGAGCGTCTGGAGTAATTATCTGGGAGGCGCAAGTTCGAATCCTGCTCACGACCGTATTCCTTTTCCATAAAAATGTTCATTAAATATAAATTTTATTGTTTATGTTTTTTGTTAATAATGAAATTAATTTTTAACTGATATGAGAGTAAAAGAGAGAGATGCGGAACTAGAACGGCGAGCACGCCACGTCCTAATGATTGTCCTCTGAATGGTGCGTTCATAATCATTTTTTTCAACGGAAACAAATAGTAATATAATTATCATAGCGAAAGAATAAAAAAAAATACAATATTTTATTTGAATGCTCTAAAAAGAAGAAGCACTTACCAAGACAAAACAAATGAGCCCAAGCTCGATGGGTATATCTTGTTAGTTAAGGAGTTCCTATGGCCACCTTCCGGCTCCATCATCAGAACAGCTTCATAGTACCATATTGTTGTATTGTCACCAAAGATACATATGTAAACCAAATTTGAACCCAATCTGACATCGGGAAGTGGTTCTGATTTAGCTTCCAAGAGTCGTGCCGAACATACAAACATACTAACATTGCAAGTTAAACAATAAAACAACTTCTAACACTTTGCAGCGTTCGTGGTCGCAGGAGGACTCACGAACGCTGCAGTGTTCGAAATGTCAGGAAAAACAAACCAATAATGTATGATGCATATGTTTCACAAAAGTCATTACCTATACAATTATTTTTTTTTTAATTTTCTGTCTACAAAGCATCTTTACAACCTAAAGATTCACTTCTATAAATATTTCTGACTAGCTGTGCCCCACGGTTTCACCTGCGTATAATTATATTCTAATTAGCCTCAATCGGTCCAGCAGTTTCAAAGATTAGCCGGACCAAACAAGCAGACAGATTAACGAACAAAAATTTTAAAAACAGTTTTTCGGCATAGGTTATCTCGCAATAACTGTATGAGTTAAAAAAAAACAAGCAATTATTTTGATATTACAAACAGACACTTCAATTTGATTTATTTAATTAATAGTGAAGGATTTTTAAGAGTGCATAAAGGTTGATTATAATGATTTTGTGAAAGGAGGTTCACCAAATATCACAGTCAAATAAAGTAGGTATGTATAGTAAATTGATTTTGGACTCAATGGCCCCCAAACATAGCTTCACTTCTCAATGGCGAGGCGAAGCTCATCTAAATACTCCTAGCGTTCACCCATCTACAAATTGACCGAGCCAAGACCTAGTTCATATGCAATTTATTATTTTGCAGGAAAACGAGCATATATCTGCCTAGCCTTTTCCCAATAACATTGGGGTCGGCTTCCAATCAAACCGGATGCAGCTTAATACCAGTACTTTACATGGCGCGACTGCCTATCTGACCTCCACAACCCAGTTACTGGGTAACACGATATCTCGTGGTATGACTGGTTGTCAGACTTTCAGGCCTCTGACTACCCATTACGGCTGTCATAGATCTGAATTTGACAACCGGAACCGACGGCTTAACGTGCTCTCCGAGGCACGGAGGGGTCTCGTTATGAAATGATGGTCACCCATCCACAGACCGACCGCGGCATGCGTAGCTTAACTTCGATCGATCGATCTGTGCGGCTGTTACTTAGCCACGAGCTCCTCAAGGAACTCCGCAGGAAATCGAGCATGAAAAGTATATTATATTTTTACGCAAGCTTCATTTGTCCCAAGCAAGTCGTAAAACATATCACACTGCACATTACCAGCCGGTACCATCAAGCGTTTTACGAGCCGTAAGCGGTAACTCTGAATTATTATGAAAATATGAGGAGATGTCGTCGTGGGCATCGTTGGTAGATTGCAGGATGAGGTCGAAATTTACTCGGTATTTCGAGGGTAACTTTAACTGCTTCGTTGATCTAGTGGTCGCAAGCAGTGGCTTGATTGCGTCAAGTCAGTGGATCGGGAAAAGTTTTATTGCATTTTTTTATTAGGAAATTGTCAATGGAAATTTTCAACCCGGAGTTAGAAGGTTGGCGGTTCACACACCCCCGTGCTTTGATGATTAAAGTGAAGCCGTTGGTCCTGCGCCTGATTTCTCTCCAGTCGTTTTGGATTGATGTCCCACCGGACTATGAGAGTGAAGGAAGAAGGAATTGACCTATGTTTACGCAAGCACTACTTGTGTCCGTGATAGAAAATTCGGTTGGCAGTGTATTGTTATCACTAGCTGTGCCCCGCAGTTCACCCGCTTTTTATTTTTGCTCGGCTCCTAAGGATCGTAGCGTGATGCTAAATAGCCTATGCTATTCCTCATGAATCTGGCTATCATATATAAATAAAAAATAAATCGAATCCATCTTCTGGTTTCAGAGGTAAGCCCGTTTAAACGAAAAATAAATTATTACTTCGAGAGTATTTTGTTCAGTCAGAAAATTATGCAGTTTTTAGGTACTATAGTGTAATTTTAAGTGTTTACAGTATATGCATTTCGCATGCTTTACCTCGCCGGTGACGGGCTTTTCAGGCTGGGAGCGAATTTACTGTATCTTTTGAATCAATTACAATTTAAGTCGGTTTCAAGTGAATTTATGTTAACCATTATAACCGAAACCGTGAACGTGTCTCAACAAGTTCTTCAGCATATTAAATTACTCTTTTATACGTTAAACAAGTTAATATGATACATATTTCACAGGAAATGATATAACATGTTCCGAAGAATTTCACGGTTAAAAGCAAGCGTCTCATAAAAACGATCGCTAATGTAATATTTGCATCATAATGCTGATTATATTCACGTGGCAAGCAAGCGAGTAATGTAATGAAGTGGCAGAATTCACCCCTTATCTTGTTTTCCACTTAGGAGCATACGTGGCTAAGTGAAACATACGGGCTCGTGTTTTGGTTAACAATTAAATTAAAACTAGGTCACATAATAAATAAATATTACAAATCCATAAATTTGTGAGGATGACTGGTTGTTTGTCTCTCTTTCACGCAGTGAACCGATTATGAAGTATTTGATATTCTTTCTTTTTTAAACGTTGCCCCACACTAGGAATTTCTTCCTGTATCGTGGGTGCGTTTACAAACATATCATCTCACATGCACACACACCCCCACCCAGAAAAATTATCCGTAAATTATACAAATATTTGTTCCGTGCAGGAATAGAACCTGTGACAAGCGATGCAGCAGCCGGTGTCAAAACCACTGCGCCAACCGCATATATTATGTTTTTGATGCCCATCAAATATAATAATATATTAAAAATCTGGAGTTAATCTGATGATGGAGATGAAATATAGTTGAAGCAACTTCTTAAGGGCTTCCATTAGCTACCTTGTGTATCAGCATATTTCATTAATCTTGGTGAGAACTTTAATCCCGTTGGCTCGCTAATTATCAGACACAATAGATATTGATTGTTATGAAGCACAAAGTTGTACGTTTCAGAGGATAATGGCCACAAAAATTTATCTCTTTCTTTTTTTTTTACTGCTATGGTAAACAAGCTTATGGCCCGTCTGATAGTTACCGTAGCGATGTTGACTGAGGAATTGCTTCGCCGGCAATTCATGAATGGAAAACAGTCCAGCTTCCAGCCAACACAATGAATTCTTAGGCAGCACTGGTGAACTTGTTTATTTATTAGCATTATTACAGTAATTTATTTTTAAAATAACATGCCTGTTTAAATAGCCTGTATTCCCCGAAGGGGTAGGCAGAGGTGTACACAATTGTACACCCACATTTCACCAATGCTGTTATTAAGTCCCATGTAATAGGTGGTGAGCCTATTGCCATCTACTGGGAACAATTACAAACCGCGGGCTGCTACTGAGAATTTTCTAACAGAAAAATCCACGAACACTTTGCCCGACCTGGGCATCAAACCCAAGACCTCATGCTCAGCATTCGTGCTTGGGACCACTAGACCAACGAGGCATTCTATTGTTATATTTTATCCGTATATTTGTCTATTTTGCTTATAAAAATAATTTCTTCCGCATTCATTCAGTTTGACAAACTAATTATCCGTATGTTTTCCTTCAATGGAACAGCGTGGAAACAATGTGATAGGTGAAAAATAAGGGATTCCGTTCTTCTTATCGCGTGACGCGGTGTAAGGGATATTGTAGTGTAAAGGCGTGGTCACAATGAAAGCGAATGTGGAGCAGTGGAATATTTTATTTTATCTCAAGTTAATGTTCAATTTATGTTACCAATCTTCATGATTCAATAATAGTCCGTGTTGTGAGGAGCTTTTTGCTGTTACGAAATTCCTAAGTTCTTTTTATACCTTCGTCGCGTCTATCGATTGAACTGAAAATATTACACTAGGAGATATGAGTTATATTTATCCTATAAACTGAATAGAAAATTTATTATTAATAACATAATAGATATTATAGTTTACCAAGTCGTTTTTCCGGTGTTGTTGAGTGTAACAATTTATGTCTGTAAACAATGCATATTCTCTAAGTCTGACTCGCGACATTGCCGCAGACTCAGCTCATGAATAAGGGCTCCGTTTGAGCTCGAAAATAGTCGGGCAAACCCGAAAAATGCACGTGAGTAGTAACCGGTGAACAATAATTGTAAACAATCCACATTAAAAGAATAGTTAAAGAGTGGGCAACGCTACTTAACCTTTATGAATAATCGCCTATCGTTTATCGCTAGCTATATCACCTCATCCTTACCCATCAGCGTAACAGAAAAACTTATATGGATTTTCGGTTTGATCAATGAATACAATATGACTAGGAGATGGCTTTGTATTAGGATATAGTGATATATTACAACAAAACCTGTTCCATAAGTAAAAAAGTTGATACGATGGGTCTAAGAAAAATGTCATGTATTCTTTCTTTCTTTACTTTTTAAAAGCGTTGCGGCACACTTATTTTCTTGTATGGTAAGTTGTAGACACTTACATGCATACTGAGCCCCGGAAAATTTATCTGTAGATCAAACAAATATTTGATCCGTACGGGAATATAATCCCGTATTCGGCACAACAGCCTACCACGTGACTACTGCGCCAGCCGTGTCAGCAGAGAGATTGCATGAACAAGGTTATAACAAAGTAATGGCACGCCATTTTCAAACTTAAAAGTTTTTTTTTATTTATCGGAGTACCAGCGGCACCTAGATCTTATTTCACTATAAACATAAAAATAAGCGATAACCACCAGCGTTTGACCATCTATCGAGGTTAAACTGCTCTTCCCGCAGCGATCAGTCTCTGGATGGCTGACCATAATTTCATATAGGAATTTCTCTGTACCTCGGAGAGCCCGGTTGTCAAATGAAGCTATGATAGCCATTACGGGCAGCCAGAAGCCTGAAAGTCTGACAGTAACTGGATTGTGTAGGAAGTCGCTCCATGTAAAATACTGGTATTAAGCTGCAAGCGGTTAGACTGGTGGCGTACCTCAACGTAGTTGGGAAATGGCTAGGCAGATAGGTAGATAGCCTAGTGGTCTTATCGTTTGACTAGCAAATCAAAGGCCGCAAGTTCGAACCCGAGACCCCGAACCATTGACTTTTTGAAATCATGCGCGTATTATAAATTAATTATCACTTGCTTAAAACGGTGAAGGAAAACATCGTAAGGAAACCAGCACACCTGAGAGATGTTCTCGATGGTGTGTCAAGCCATGTCAGAGGTCTGCAGAACTCTGTCACTTAGGTTGTTCATCAACCCTACAATAAGAAGACTATAAAAAAATCCTTGAATAATCACATAACTGCCTCATTAGTCATGGCAACTGCGGCTGCTGGGTGTGAGGTCCTACGTTCTATTCCCGAGTTGGGCAAAAGTGTTACTGGGTGTTTCTGTTAGGAAATTCTCAGTAGCAGTCCGAAGTTATGATTTGTATCCAAACTATGTTGCCTAACATTTAAAATATCGCATAACTTTTAATCTCTACTTAACAACGATTTTACTAAACATCATTTTGCAAATGGTGTTTTGAAAAAAGAAAACAAAAATATAATATCGTGCTTGCAGACTGTCAAGCAGAGATACTTTGTCAAAACGTCGAGTTTGAGAGGCAAGGAAGATATTTTATATGTTTTTACTGAATAAGTAAGACACTTGTGTAAAGTGATGGATCCGAAGACTGTTTTGTTTTTTATTTTGAAACGTTACGAACGAGGAAACCTTTTTAATATTTAATTGAGCTATTTGTATGTATTTTAATGGTGACGTAAGGGTCACAAATACATTAAAATACATACAAATTTATTTTCATATTAGGGACCATCTAAAAAAAAACGAATTTCGCTCACGGCGGCCTATCTCCACGGAAATTAGCCAAGTACGCAGGAGATATTATAGTGCACAAGTGTATGCGCAAACATAGGTGCACTCCCTCTTACTTCACTCTCATATTCCGATGGGACGGAAATCCGACACCACCAGAGAGAGATCAGGCGCAGGACCGACGGCTTAACGTGCTCTCCGAAGCACGGGGGTGTCACACCACCAACCTCCTGACTCCGGGCTGCTACTGAGAATTTTCTAACCGAAAATTTTTATAACACTTTGCCCGACCTGGGAATCGAACCCAGGACCTCACACTCAGCAGCCGTGCTTGCGACCACTAAACCAACGAGACGGTCAAGGGAACATCTACACAAATATTAAAAAGAGATAAGTTTTGTTAGGTATATTGTATTATTATTTTTATTTGTAATAAATAAACTCAAAAAGAAATGAACAGATTTTAAAAATTCACTTTAACGAGTTTGTTAGGCCTTTGTAAACACGTACAGCATTTTGCCTTCCGACCTACAAATGCACTTCATTAAATCTTACTCCGGTGCAAACGTAGGTGTAATTCCACTAAGCTTGGTGCCACGTAATACTGGTAGTAAGGTATTACCGTGTGTAATGGCGCATGTTCGTCAAACTCAGCGGTTCACTGCGGTGGGGTGGCCGAGTTACTGATGAGCGCTTTCATTGTGGCCGGAGAAAGCGGGCTTATTTGTATTTCTGGCAGTTTAAGGATAGGTCTTTTAAATTCTTTTTACATTCTATATTATAACTTTAGAGTTCACTAAGCATGCGTTGATGCTTTTCAAAGATTTATCTTTAATATTTTTTTTATTTATACTAGGTAACTATTATATACGACCTACATGATTACGCTCACATAACCTTAAAGATGATGTCTGGACTTTAAAAGAGACGGTGACCGCTGAGTTTGTTTCGGTTTTTCTTCTCTGAGGTAGTCAGACAGGAAATACCGGCGCCTCCTAGATTAAAAAATGACATGTAAAAGAGTTTGTAAAGACCTATTTACAGAATAAAAATTTGAATTTGAATTTGAATTTATTATGATTAAAACTGAATAAATTTTTTAAAGGATAAATGGATTTGGAGCGCTTTGGTTCGGATTTTGACTGTACTACAAAAATAAGGTAAGCACAGAATATATTTTCTGTATTATATTAAGCAGTGATAGCCGAGTGGTATGACCGTTGGACTGACAAATCAAAGGTCGCAAGTTCGAATCCAATGCACACACCACTATCTTTTCGAAGTCTTGCGCGTATTATAAACACTTGCTTAAAACGGCGAAGGAAAACATCGTGAGGAAACGAAACACCTGAGAGATTTTTCGATGGTGTATAAAGCCATGTCAGAGACCTACGAGTGGTTTAAACTCTGACACTAGGTTGTTCATCAACCACACGATAAGAAAAAGACGAAGTGTTATATTAGATATTTTTTTCCAAAAAATATATCGTATAAATAAATAATACTTAGTCAAAGAAAAAATCTTAGAATTATAGAGGTACTAAAATATGAAGTGCCTGCAGAAGGATGAACTGGATAAATCTGTTATTAATTTAATGAAAGCAGCTCGACCGGAGTGATAGCACCACACAAGCCGGTCTATTCGTGCCGAAGCATGGCTCTCTTACGGTAAAAAAGTCCTACAAAAAGTCTGACGTGGGTGACAAGCCTAACGTTTTTTCTGACCCTGAAATCGAACCCAAGACCTCACTCTCAGCAACTGCGTTTGCTACGAGATCAATGACGCATGTCCTAATATTTTTTCCTCTTATAACATACAGCAGAATATCTCATTATCCTCGTTTATAACAAAAATATCGCTAATTAGTTTCCCCAAAAGGATTTCCCTATTTATTTGGGTTGACAGAATAAGATACATATAACTTAGCAACCCAGAGACCGTCAATAATTAAGATACGTAATTGGTGATCCGACTGATAGTACCAATTTGCTGAAATCGAAGAATAATTAGGAATAGGAAAAACTATTCATTAGAATATGGTTAAGAGTGAACTGCCTCGTTGATCTAGTGGTCCCAGGCGGGACTGCCGAGCAGGAGATTTCGGGTTCGATTCCCGGGTCGGGCAAAGTGTTATTGAGTTTTTCTGTTAGGAAATTCTCAGTAGCAGCCCGGATTTTGGAACTGTGCTCAACAACAAGCTCACCACCTATTAGATGGGACTTAATAACAGCATTGGTGAAATCAGGGTGTACAATTGTGTACAACTCTGCTTACCCCTTCGGGGAATAGAGGCGTGATGCTATGTCATGTATGCTATGTAATAGTGAAGTGTGAAATAAGCGCGACTGCTAAGCACGAGGTGTTCGATTCCCGGGCCAGGCAAAGTGTCATTGGGTTTTTCAATTTGTCTAGCATAGGGACGGAATAAATTGAAAGAAATCTAATACATACAATACATATACATAAATACATCAATTCTGATGTAGCATAGTAATATCTTAGGTTTTCGCGATCACTACACATTATAATAAAACAACTTTTAACCGGATTAATCGCGTGTATTATTGGTTTTAGTTTTCCCTCACGTTTCGAAAACTTTGCAGCGTTCGTGATCCTCCTGCTTTAATTTAGCACATTCCTGTATTTTACTTGCTTTTTTTTTATGAGCATAAAGAGACGAATTAAAAGACTTCAAATTCGAATTTAGGCACGTCAAATTAATATCCCCGAATTTTTTTGGTAGGCACTTTTTTTGGTGGCCTCTAAAAATAGCGAACCCAAAACAAAATTGTAGATTGACATGACTTAATTTGAATTTGACGTCTCTTATGTAATTTAACTTAATAGACAGCGATGTTCTGATTTCATATTTACCTGGTAATTATACATTACAGAAATGTATTATGTCACTAACATGTGATAGAATAAAGTAGTAACACTTTGTCCGCCCCGGTAATCAAACCCCAGGATCTCAGGTTCAGCAGCCACGCTTGCGGCCAATAGACCAATAAAGGCCTTATTATAATATCTCTATCAACAGTTCCGCCAAAAGTTTCCTCCACCAGCATACCTATTCGTTATCTCGGTGGCCAACCGAATTGATGAACACTTTGTAGTAGTACATTGCGTCGTAAGTTTTTACTATTGTTGCTCATCATAGACAAGCTGTAACACACGACGCAATGTACTACAAAGTGTCCATCAATTCGGTTGGCAACCGAGATAGCGAATAGGTGCGCTGGCATCCACTCACTTATGCAGACCCACTTTCACATATACATATCTACACTCACACATACACAGCAACACAAACATTCACACACCGCACATATATACGTAGGTACTCCTTCCCCTCGTTATTAATTCATTTAAACTCTTTGTACTTTCAATTCCTGAATATTATTTATCTATACTAGTCTATTTTTTTTTTTACAAAAGTGCACTTAAAGATTATAATAAAACAACTTTTAACCGGATTAATCGCGTGTATTATTCGTTTTTTGTTTTTCCTGACGTTTCGAACACTTTGCAGCATTCGTGGTCGTAGGAGGACTGGAACGAACGGCGTTTCGAACGCTGCAAAGTGTTCGAAACGTCAGGAAAAACAAAAAACGAATAATACACGCGATTAATCCGGTTAAAAGTTGTTTTATTATAATGTGTAGTGATCACGCAAACCTAAGATATTACTATGCACTTAAAGAATTTGTAATTACTAATATAGCATCCAAATTAAGTGTCACCTTGTCTCTGTGTACTTATGTGAAATAAATAATATTACTATTATTTCCATTATCATTTAATCACATTTAATTAACATATTTTTTTAAATACATAAAAAAGTAAGAATATATTATTAAAAATATAAAAATAGTAGGTTAAAAAAATTGTATCCTGCTATCAATCCTAGTCTCGAAAGTTACTCGGTAACTCCTCAATCAGTATTGAACAAAGGTTGTATATAAATAAGGCTATATCACTTCCATCCGATGAACATAACACTCACCAGTTCCGCTCTGATCAAGTTGTACGTTAATCACTATAGAGACAGAACCCTTACCAAGGGTCATGTCTGCCAAGGGCCAATCTGAGGGCTCGTGTTAAGTTGCTCTTACCACGGTCGGTCGGTGGATGGGTGACAATTATTTCATATCGACACCAAACCATGGCTCGGAAAGCACATTAAAAAACGGTCTCGTTACGGTTAGTCAGATGCCTGAAAGTGTGACATCCAGTCATACTACGAGATATTATGTTACCCAGTTACTGGGTTGTGAAGGTCAGATAGGCAGTCGCTTCATTTTACATTATCGAGAATATTATGTACGTCCGAAAAATTTTAAAATCTTTCAGTATCAACAGTGACTTTCACAACATAAATACTAGGAATAAACATAAAATAGTAGTGCCAAAATATAGATTAACAAAAACAAACAAATCATATTTAGGTAATTGAATACGCTTCTATAACAAGCTGCCACAAACTATCACGGATCTTACTGGTTAAAAGTTTAAAACTTATATTAAGTCGGTTCTTGTTAAAAAAGCCTATTATAAAATTAAAGATTACATTGAGGATAGGGACGTGTGGCGTTAACTATTTTCTGAACATGTGGCTCTCCTGGCAACAGGTGATTGTGGAGTGTCGTAAAATTAAAACAGAAATGACTGAATTGTGTCAGTGACAATGTTTTATTGACCTGTCTTGACATTTTATTGAGTTTGACATGTATAAAAATTTTCATTTAAATACCTGCTTATACTGTATTTTAAATATGTATTTAAATTCGTAGCCCATAAAACATGCTGTAAATGTGAGCTCAATGTAGAGATTAGTGACTCATGTGACATGACTATTATTTTTATTCGTAGCATTATTTATTAGATAATATTACATCTCACACATTAACCTCCATTGTTCTTGCACCTACAAACTTTGTAACTATGCAAAGATCTTGCATCTTTATTGTATTATTTTATTTTAAAAGAGTGTCTATGGAGTTTCTTGCCGGTTCTTCTCCATAAGACCAACTTTTTGGAACCGTGCAACTAAAATCAATTGACGTTTCATAAGTGCATGTAATTTTGCCTATTTGAAATAAAAACCTTTGACTTTGACTTGACTTTGCCAGAACCAAGAACCGATCTCAGGGCCTCATACTAAGGCTATTATGTTCTTATATATAGTGTAATTTCATTTCAAAATCAAATTTAATTTTCAAAATCTTTGGCAAGCCGTAATTCAGTACACTCTCAAGCGACATCTACCGTGCTACATGAGTAACTACGCGCATAACAACGTCACAAATCCTGCATCGCGCAAGCAAAGATTGACGAAAAACTTTACTCTTTTTTCAGAGAAATACGGTCTAGGTATATTCAAGGTTAAAGTGAATACCGATATTTCTTCTGAATCTACGTGCTCCATCCTCGTCCATAGTGTCACTTGCCATCAGGCCAAAGGTAGATCCATTTGACATTTAAAAAAAACTTGCATATTTCAGACGCCCAAATATAACTGTCGGGTCGTGTACAGCCAAGCAAAATCACCCGCTTAGTCGGAGGATCTTCCCTTTTCGAATAAACGAAGATATAATACACATCGTTCCTCCATAATTGTAACTCACAAATAATACGCCTCAATTCTTAGTCTTTTCTCATAGTAGTGTCTCCAAGCAGTCTATTAGGAGATCGTAAATTAGACTGTGGCGGGCAATCTGTGCCACTTTTGATTAAATTCACCTGCCGCAACGAAGATTTGTAGACACAATATTGCACAGCCGTGTACAACATATTGAGCTTACAAGTGAATGAATATATTCTGTAGGATTCACACAATTTACACCTTAACGTGCTACATAATGCAAAAAAAAAACATAGCACCACGCCTGTATTCAGAGGGATACACTTTTATACATCCACATTTCACCAATGTTTATTAACTCCCATTAGGTGGTCAGATTTTTGCCATCTACCAGGCACAATTCCAAACTCCAAGCTGCTATTGAGAATGTCGTAATTGAAAAACTCAATAACACTTTGCCAAACACGGGAATCGAACCCAGGACCGGAAAAGTGAATTCAATCACTGATGTCTTTGTTGTCCGCCTTGTTGGTCTTGTGGTCTTCAGCGCGCCTGTTTAGTGTGAGGTCCTAGGCTCGATTTCCAAGTCAGGAAACGTGTTAATGTTTCTTTTTTTCTGTTAGGTTTTTTTTTTATCAAACTTATACTAGGTAGGTTTATAATTAGGTACTTAATATCAGTGAAATGTGGCTGTACAACAAAATACTCTGCTTAACCCTTCGGGGATTTAAGCTTGATGCTTTTATTGTCTAATAACTTTCGTGAGATATCTTGATAACAATTATTGTTCACCGGTTACTACTCACGTGTATTTGCGGGATTGTCCGACTAGTTTCAAACTCGAACGGCCCTTAGTCATGAGCTGAGCCCGCGGCGATGTCGCGAGTCAACCTAGTCGGTCAATCCCGAAAAATGCACGTGAGAAGTAACCGGTGAAAAATACTTGGTGTGATGTTGTTACATTTACAGTAAGTTAAGCGAATTGAACTCACATAAATAATGTAGCTATTCCTGTACCTATATATCAGCCTAGCCTTTTCCCAATTACATTGGGGTCGGCTTCCAGTCTAACCCGATGCAGCTTAATACCAGTATTTTACATGGAGCGACTGCCTATCTGACCTCCACAACCCAGTTAATGAGTAACACGATATCTCGTGGTATGACTGGTTGTGAGACTTTCAGGCCTCTGACTACCCGTACCCTCATAGATCTTAATTTGACAAGCGGGACCGACAGCTTATCGTGCTGTCCAAGGCACAGGGGGTCTCGGTATGAAATGATGATCACCCATCAACAGATCGAACGCGGAAAGTGTAGTTTAACCTCGATCGATCCATCTGTGCGGCTGTTACAGCACCGAGCCTCTCCGCAGCGGTTCCTTTACCTAATATAAAGATATTTCTTATTGTGCGTGTGTGTGTAATTATCCACTAGTTTAATGTGGTCTTGTATTTGTAATGGAATTGCGTAAATTCAGAGAGGTATATTTATTGTATCGCTAATACCTTCTAGTATATCGCTCGTTACTTAATTAATATTTCAGTGCCTCGCTCGTGTTCAACAATAGATATTTATAGGCCGATAATAGGCTGTTGCTTTTAGGCAATTGTTTATAGCTTGTGTGGTAGGTAATGTTTATCGAGATATAGAATATACTAATAATTCAAGATAAATCTTTGAAAAGCATTAACGCATGCTTAGCGAACTCTATAGTTATTATATTAATATTTTTAGAGATTGTTAAGGTAATTGCATTCTTGACGACGTTTTATTAACTGCAAAGTTAGTCGTGTCAGTTCGGTCACTTGTATAGGGACTAAATTGATAGCAATGACGTCCCCATAAGACGTGTTAAAATATGGAAGAAGAATTCGCGGTGGTGAGCAGAGGTCGAGATGGCTTAGTGGTCAGAGCGCCTGGAGTATTTATCCGGGAGGTGCAGGTTCGAATCCTGTTCGCGATCGTATTCTTTTCCATTTAATATAATAACTTTAATATACTACTAAATTAAAAAAAAAAAAATGCTTCCTTGGTCTCCAATTTGAATACTCTTCACATATTTATTTACATCAGAAAATGTGAGTAAAATAAAAAATAAAGGCTAGGCAGATGTAAATAAACCAAAACGAAGAGAAAATAAAGTTACCACATAACTTCTGAATCAAATACATTTGAATTAAATGCGGTAAAGAAGTTGATATAAACGACCCCAGTCTTATTTAAATTAGGGTGCTTTATTAAATATACGGGACCCATGTCGACTGCAGACGGCGGGAAAGTTGAAGAGTTTCCCTAATAACAGGGTGGTGAGAGATATTTATATAATTACCATTTAAATGCTTTAGGAAAGCATGTGCTTATTTAAAGTTACTACTAGCTTTAAAAATATATAACCAGGGGGCTGAGTTGTCCGCGTCCGTAGGAGTGCACCCTTAGAATGGAATCCCTACACGTGGTCCCTGGGTGGTGCAAAACAGGCAACACAACTTTGGTGGGAGGCTTCTGCCGCGGCTGTTTACCACCCACCGGACGAAGTCATGCCGTGAAACGACCTAGTCGTGTTTCGGGATGTAGTCCGGTGCAACCGTTGTGAGAGACGGGTCTGGGCAGTTGCATCAAGTTTCCGACTGTCGTTCTCCCCAAATCTATCCACTCTACTTAACGAGTATAATAATAGCTTTCGTCTGAATCTACGTGCTCCATCCTCGGCCACACCGTCGCTTGACATCAGGCGAGTTGGTGGCCAAACGTAAATCCATTTAAGATAAAAAGATTTGAGTTGAAAAGATCACATTGATATATGCCAGGTTTGGACTCAAAAACTATGGTTCAAAATACGGGCCTTTTATCACTCGGTGACCACGCCATTATTAGCTTTACTCAATTTCAAACTATAATAAACTAAATAAAAATAAAAAGTTGGGTTAATGCGTTGGTATATAAGTCAACAAGGGTAATTGTAAACAAGGATGATTGGAAACAATCATGATTAGATTTCTTTGGACTGCTGCTGGACCCCCAATTTGGTGCAATCCTGAGACTCATATCGCCCCTCGGAAGTTTGAAACCCACTACCTATCCATGTGTATACAATAATCTTTGACTAGAATTACTAGTTATTGTCGTAGACTTAATTATAGACTATAGATTAATACTTATCTTTGTATAATAACTTTCGTGAGACATATTCATATTAATTATTGTTCACCGGTTACTACTCACGTGCATTTTTCGGCTTCTGTTGCTTTTGCTGAGTCTGCGGCGATATCGTAAGTCACAATACAAAAGTTCGCCATCGTTCACGTCATATAAAAGTGAGTTATGCCTGGAGTGTGACACAGTTAACCCTGTATGCACCGATATAAAACCAACACTCTCGGACACGACGAGTGGCTGACACACGAGTACTTCCGACACAGAGCACATCATTGACGCGAGCGCAATGCTACGCGGTGCGATGCAGCTCCAGTTTGTTTTGCGACATCGCCGCGGGCTCAGCTCATGACTAGAGCACCATTCGAGTTCGAAACTAATCGGGAAAACCCGAAAAATGCACGAAAGTAGTAACCGGTGAACAATAACCAACATTAATTATCTGTCTAGTTGTAATATTTTTATGATTTTTTATATCTATTCTTTTTCTCGCTCTCTATAAAGTCACACTTCGTACGAGTACATAATATATTTTTTAAATATATTTTTTTACCAGCTTTTGTTACTATATCTTGTATAACAACATCAAATACACGCATATACCTTGTCTGTCTGTTATATAAACAAACTTCTTTGCAAGTTCTAGAGCCGTTGAAGTCACGTTTTACTCGAACAATGAAAGACAGGAAAAAATATATATTTAGAAATATCAGCTTTATAAAGACACCCATAAAATTCTTTATTTGAAGTACATATAGCCCATAAAACGATTCACGTGTAGTATTCGATCATCTTTTGTGTACCTATTTAATACTTAGTGTTGGTAATATTTTGGAATATACCTGTGAGAGTACCCTAAACCGTATTTAATTACCCCTTGTGGTATTTTAAAGGGACCTTTAAAATAACACAAGGGGAACGGTCTAAATCAATAGTTACCGTGCTCAAGTTATGTTACCGTTATTATGGGCAAGAATATTCGAGAATATAATTATAATTTATCGACCACGAACGCTGCAATGTGTTTGAAATACTTAAGCCTAGGCTTTTCCCGAAAGGGTAGGCAGAAACTATAGAACGCCCATCTGCTACGATTCTTATATGCGCTTTTTGCTTTTTCCTCGTTCATACATCTGTTTGTAAACGCGTGTCGGTAGTGAGTAAGTACTACTTACCTAGTCTTTTTGGAGAAAATCACCAGTATGGCTTCTTCCTATAACATCCCGTTCCGGCGATTCCACTAACGCCCAACCCGGGAACCGCGCTCAGCAATCGCGCTTAGGACCACCAAAACGAGGCAGTTTATGAGTGCCTCAAAAGTCAATAAATGTGTATCCATTTCCGTCCCTACGGTACTTAATTTAGCCGTAACTTTTCCCATACGTCACGTCCGTTCTATAGCAAGTTATATTAACTAGCCGCAGTGACCCTCGTTCGCATGATGGCATCAATTTAATCAATCACAGTTCGGGTCCCAATCTTGTCCTCCATTAAGCATTTACTGTTGTCCTGTCTATATGTAGTTAAGTTGTTGGAATATCGTGCGGTTCCCAAGTTTTGGGCACCGAGAAAGGTCTTTGTTGTATTTTTTCTTTTGTGTTAATTTGGTAGGTACATGGATTTGTTTTATTCTCGAATATTACAGATGAAATGTAGCAGTAATAGCCTAGTTGTATGGCCGTTGGACTAACAAGTCGTAGGTCGCAAGTTCGTATCCAAGCCACTCCCTCCAAACCACTGTCTTTTCGAAGTCATGTGCGTATTATTCATTAATTTTATCACTTGCTTAAAATGGTGAAGGAAAACATCGTGATTGTGAAAGATTTTCTCGATGGTGAGTAAAGCCATGTCAGAGACCTACGGGTGGTTTAAACTCTGACACTAGGTTGTTCATCAAACACAAGATAAGAAGAAGAAGACAGAAGAAATGGACATTGATTGCCTCCTTACTGCTATTATTATTATGAGCCCGTAGTGTCCCACTGCAGAGGCCTCCCTTCCCTCCTTCAACTTTTCCCGGTCAATGGGTTTGGGGCTGATCCTTCAGGTACTGCAATTAGTCAATTCAAAATAGGCATCATATTTTTTTTAAACAACAATCTGCAATCACAACCCCATATAATGATACATTGATCCAAATTCATCTCAAGGTTGCTTGTTAGAAATCGCAAACGGCCGCCTATTTGTATTTTTTCTCGTGTATTTTTTGTGGTGTAAAATAAAATATAAATAGATAATTCCCACTTATGTTCTAGTGCCAAATGTACTCAGTTACGTCACATAGTAATTATTGTTCAACGGTTATTACTCACTTGCATTCTTCGGGATTGCCCGACTAGTTTCGAACTCGAACGGAGCCCTTAGTCATGGCCTGAGGCCGCGGCGATGTCGCGAGTCAAAACTGAGGGCTCCGTTCGAGTTCGAAACTAGTCGGGCAATCCCGAAGAATGCAAGTGAGTAATAACCGTTGAACAATAATTAATATGAATGTGTCTCACGAAAGTTATTATACAAGTCACATAGTGTTGCTCAAAATGCGGGTTTATAAATCTCCTAAATAGTTGACATCAGAATGGGTCACGTTAGAATGTTTCTTAGGTAAAACGAACATCTATCCATTCTGACGTGCAGATATATCGGCCTCGCATGAATTCATTCGGACCCAAAAATCGAAGTCGCATAATTGCACTATACATACCGATATTGGCACCCAAATGGGACATTTTTTTTTTTATGACGGCGATATGCAACCAATCAATAGGTTCCTTTGAAAATATGATTGCACCTTGAACTAAATCGGTCTTGTACATATTTGTTTCGACGCGGAAATCGAAGTCCTTTCACTGACCGCAGTAGACAGATGTTCATCTCCGTAAACCGCAACTGCGGTTAGGTAGCACTTTCGGTAATGGTTCGTCCACATTTGCCCTGGAATTGCAATAAAATTGTTGGTTAGCGATCGTGGTAGGTAAATTGCATTACACAAATCGATCTTGGCACCTAAATGGGTTATTTTTTATTTCTGCAGAATGCGTCACGCCATTAATATGTACCTCCGAGAATAATAATACAACTCCCACTATTAAATTGGCCACGTTCAAATTTGTTGCGACCCGGAAATCGAAGTCGCCGCACTGACCGCAGCGAACGGATGTCCATCTCCGTGAACCACCATTGCGGTTAGGTAGCACTTTCAGTAATGGTACATCTACACTTACACTGGCATTCCAATCAAATGGATGGTTAGAGATCGTATTATGTAAATTTCATTACACATTGCGATCTTGGCACCTAAATGGTTGGCACCCAAATGGGACGGAGACATGTATTTAAGAAAACAGTCGTTCGATTGTTTAGCTGCATTGTGCAAGTCTATCATATCGATTTCTGCGAGTAATGAGATGAGATAGTGCAATTCAATACCTTTATAAAAACTTTATCGCCTAACTTTTACTCGTATGGTTGATGAACACTTTAGTTTCAGGATTTAGGTCGCCCTTTGGTCTTCCACAAGGCTTTACACACCATTGAAAAGAACCGTAAGGTGTATCAGTATTTTTCTACACCGTTCTCAACAAAATTAGGATAATTAATTTTATCAAAAAATCTGTATAGCGTGCCTATGGTTCAAACCTGCCACTTTCCACTTGTTATATACTTATACAAAATAAAATAAAATGTTGGTAAAATTAGTTTCCTGCTATGTTTAAGTAGTCGATTTTGGGTACATATTACTCCTATTTCCTGAAAGGTCTCAAAACTAAGTGCGCGATTTATCACAGACTTTATACGATGCAAGAAAGTTTCGCGAGAATGCTGTTACATTTGTAATAAATTTTGTCGTGACGTCTACGAATTGGCCACTCTCTTTGTTTACGAGATTATTATTTCAATCATTCAAATTTAAATAATTTTTTGAACATAGATAATCAAAGGCAAGTGAATAGATTATGGGAATCAAGATTATGTCGCAATATCATTTCATTATAAGACCCTGTGCGTCTATTGTTTTAACAAATCTTTGTTTGTATTTGTTCTTTTTTATTGTTATTTCTTGCTTTGTAGCTAAATAAAAGCCTTTTTCTTTCTTTCTTTCTTTTTATACATACTTCTTTAGAATTCGTATTTTTTTAGCTCGTATAAAATTTTGTTACGGCTTTTTTAGGCTTATCGGCATTAACCTAAACTATTTTTCGCTAGTACTGATGCCTTATTAAAACGTATGAAATGAGTCGCGCCCTTGCTGTATACGTGTTCTTCTTTCTTTTCTGTAGACTAATGAGTTTTGTCTGCAAGTAGACGGAATGTTAATGGGCTCACCAATCGCAGCGATGGTGGCCAACAGTTTTATGGAATCGTTCGAAGGCTAAGTCTTGGAGTCTGCCATAAAAAAGTCAAGGTACTGGTGACGGTATGTAGATGACATATTCGCAATCATCGACCTGGGTACGCTTAGGGGTTTCACAGATCACCTGAATATTACGTTCCGTTGACTTACTATACTTTGCTTGCGTGTTGCAAAATTCGCGACTTCATCTTGCATGGAATTAAGTAGTAATTGGTCATGCTTTTGATGATTTTGAATTAATTCGTAATTGTAATTCCAATAATTAGTTAATGTGTTTTTAATATATAAATTACAAGCGGATGCCCGCGGCTTCACCTGCGTGGATGTCGGTTATCGCGACCAAAAGTAATCATGAAATTTTGTTCCCGTTCCCGCTTTCCAATTACCGCTTTATAATTGGCCATTTTTTAAGTATTAAAATGGATATAGTTTGTTATCCTTATAAGATAGACATATACCATCGCGGACTTTTCTGTAGAACTACATAAAGTACACAGTTCCACCATACATCATGTTTTTATATCTCAAAGGGTTTAGGCAGCGTTTTCGTTGAAAGCTCCCAGACGGCTTATTTTTATCCGAAACCTCTACCTCTAACAAATATCATTATATTTTAGCCAATGTATACAAAAACTTGACAAATTGTATAACATCTTAGGTTTGCGCGATCACTACACATTATACACATTGCAGCGTTCGAAACGTCAGGTAAAACAAAAAACCAATAATACACGCGATTAATCCGGTTAAAAGTTGTTTTATTATAAAATTATATAACATTCTTCTTGAATCATTCTATCTATTAAAAAACCGCATCAAAATCCGTTACGTAGTTTCAAAGATCTAAGCATACATAGGGACAGACAGACAGCCGGAAGCTATACCATGTAGTGATGATTAATGTTAAGTAATGTATTTGTAAATTAATTGTATTCCATAATGTCGGGACAGGGCTGAGCCTTTAATGTAGAATAAATGACATCATATGTAATTATGATAAACATTAAATAAAAATTAATTTTATTTGATTTGACGAGAATAGGTACTGCTAGTCAAAATTCTACTGGTGACTAGTTGAATGCGTAGTATCCATGTAGCAGTGTAAATCAATACATATAATAAAAAAGTAACGGATCGCTGTCTGTACATGGAAGCTATATGAGAAAAAATATTATTGGGACCTTTATCAACACAAATAGCACCCAAAACAATGATTGTTAGAATTTTTGTCTGTTTGTCTGTGCGTTTGTGCACGCTCATCTCAGAAATTAGGTGTGGTTTTCATTAATATATTGTGGTAAACTTCACTTAATATTTAGTGTTTGTTTCATGTCAATTGGTTTATAAATAAAAAAGTTATGCCAATTTAAAGAATCACATCGAACATTTTTTAATTATGAATTTGTGTTCCTACATGACACGATGTTAATTTACGACATCCACGCGGTTGGAGTCGCTGGAACAGCTAGTCACTACTATATCTATAACAAATGATTCAACAAAATAGTTTGTCTAACAATGTTTGAGTGCTTTTATCCCATAACTCAATGTTTCACTTCAAAAAGTTTGCCTCTCTGACTATATTTCGAGTTACACACTCCACATCTCCAGGGATAACCTGTTGAAATCCAGAAGATATTCTATTTGCGAACTGATGTGTTGGAAAACGTTACTTTTCTAGCCAATTCAGTCAGTGTCTTTAAAAATTGGGAATTTTGCGAAACAGTCATCAATGAGCCATTTTATTTCCTAACAAATTAAATCCTACCTATATATCATCATCATCCCCCTGCCCTTATCCCAATTTATTTGGGGTCGGCGCAGCATACCTATATCTGACATGCTGCTAAAGTTTTGGTTATGTTTTATGACCGGCCGCCTGCCTGACGTCAACTCTCTTTGGGCATGCTGTTGTCTGTGGTAATCGCCACCGATACAACAAAAAAAAAACCTACTTATATAAAGAATATAATATTATAAACGCGAAAGTTTTATATATGGATGTTTGTTACTTTTCATGCAATAACTACTGTACGGATTTGGATGAAATTTGCCACACAGATAGTTTATTACCTGGATTAAAATATAGGGTACTTTTTATCCACACAATTCTGCTCCAATTCTCTTCTAGGATAAAAAAAAGAAAGACGAACCTGTGCCTCCTGGATAAATACTTCAGGAACTCCGACCAACTAAACTATCTCTTCTTCTGCCATATTTCAATACGTGTTTGGTGACCTAGGGACCAGTCAGAATGAATTTGTAATTTTCCGATTCGAAGAGTTAAAAGCTATAAAAAAATGGTGGGTCACTTACTTTAAAAGCATATTATGTTAAAATTTACTCAGGTTATTAAGGCTAAGAAATCAGTCATTATCACGGTTCAAGTCACCATAATAATAATAAATAATAATCATGACGAGAACCTCGTGAAAGCGGAGAAAGATAAACAAATCAAATATCTTGATCTGGCGCACGAGGTTGTCGACATGTGGAATGTGGACTCTGCAATCATTGTACCGATAGTCGTTTCCGCTAATGGACTAATAGCGAAGAGCCTTGATCAACACCTAAAAAGGCTCTCGCTAGGCGGCTGGATCAAGGGTCTGATACAGAAAGCAGTACTCCTCGATACGGCACACATTGTGAGGAAACCTCCTCAGAATGCGTGCCGTATCGAGGAGTATCCTTTCTCTGGAGCCCTAACCACCGGTATCTTGGACCCTGTTCCCGATGCCGGTGGCCTACTATTTTTTATATATTTAAATTATGTATTTTAATATATATGTTTTAAAAATTTAATTTATGTGTTATTAAATGGTACTGGATATTACATTACAGGGTTAGTACAGTAAGTAACAACTTACATAGAGACTGGTGTCTGAGATAGGTAAAACCTGTGTTACAGATCACCAGGCTACCCGCTGAAGAGACAAATAATTTAAACGTACATTAATTGTAATAAGATTCAGCAAAAAATGTTTAGGAGACAAAATGAGATCAAATATATATTTAAAACTAAATTAAATCAAAAACGGTAAAAAAGTTGGACATAGATTGAATGGGAGTGTGTGTGTGTGTGTGAATGAGTAGGTAATGTAAGTGTAGTGGATGAGTGAATTACTGTAGGTGTAAATCAGTGTATTATCATTTTAAGTAGGTACGAGTAGATATGTAAAGAATAAGATCTTGTCACTGAATGTCGTAAACCAAATAAAGTTAACGCCAAAACAATCTAATTGTTCCACCATTGACCAGAAAAAAAGAAGTATACTAGAAGGAGTAAAAGAAAAACCTATCTCTGTAATGACCACAGTTAACACTCATAGCAGAAAAGAAACTAAAAATATTGCAATAAAATCCAATCCTCCAACCTTCAGAGCAGATTAAACCTCAATGAACACTTCGCCAGTAAAACGATAAAAAGATAAAACCGCATTAATATGGACTCCAGTGTCTCCATTATGAAGTTCTTTTCAACATTTTATTGCTTTATTTAAGTACCACTAAAGGCTTTCTCGTTAAGCGTTAAGTTAGATAGATTTCAAGTTCATAAAAAAAAGTTTTTACGCGCGTGGCATACATATAAAACTAAATTTATTTATTTTATAAGATTGACCAACAAAAAATACACATTAAAAAGCCTTAAGCCTTTTGTTTTTCAATTAAAGGAACCACAAGGAATTTTAGGAGTACTAATTAATTTAGCAATCAATTTTCAATTCATTACATTTATTGCTTCTTCTTATCGTGTGGTTGATGAACAACCTAGTTTATCATTCAGAGTTTAAACCACCCGTAGGTCTCTGACATGGCTTTACACACCATCGAGAAAATCTCTCAGGTGTGCTGGTTTCCTCACGATGTTTTTCTTCACAGTTTAAAGCAATTGATTTTTAATTTCTAATACGCACATGACTTCGAAAAGTCATGGTTTCGAACTTGCGCCCTTTGACTCGTCAGTCCAACAGTCATACCACTAGACTATCACTGCTTTATTGTTGAACATAGTACATTTAAATTACATTACAAAATATTGTGTGAATGCGCAGTTAACTATATTTAGCCAATATAGGCATGCAAAATAAAACACAGAGAGGTATAAATAAAAACATTAATGATTTTCCCCATGTTCTAATGGAATGTGTCCGAAACGAAGATATTAGAGTTAAGTTATTTAGGTGAAACAAAATGTATGATTATATATATGGCTTTTGCAATTCTATACTAGCATTTCCATTATCAGAAAAAGCTAAACTTTTTTATATGTTAGCAGTAGGGTGTTTACTTTATATTTGTGTATTTTTTTTTTTTGTTTTGATATAACTGCTATTCTGACTTATGGTCGAAAAGCGACATAACCCACCAAATAAATTAATAAAAACAAAATAAAATAAAAAAACATGTCAATCGGACCGAGAATACACACGCCAAAATGACAATACGAAAATAACTAGAACAGCATATTACTATCCGACAAATACTCTTTTACCGAATACTAAGTCTTATTTATCAATAGATCAATTACTTGCTTTTTTATATTATTATTTAAGTAAAATATAAATATACACTGAATTTTTATGCTGTTTCCAAAGTATTTTATTTTTGTGCTGCGTGCTTTCCTATCCTTTCGAATAAATGAATAGATTTTAACAAATAAAATTATTACTAATACTACTAATCAAATAACTTAAACTATGTTATATGTTATAGTTGAAAAAACACTTTTCTAAGACGGCGTGACCCAATTAGATTAATGTTGCATGATGAGTAAAATCAAATTGTATTATTTCCGTAATATATAATCACACAATGAACATTCGACAATTCGCGTTGCAAAATCTAAGACTTCACCGTTTAACAGTGATGTCTTAGATTAATTAAAAAAGTACATATGACATTAAAAGTCACATTGGTACATGTCAGGTTTAAACCCACAACATGTGGCTCAGGAGCCGAACCCAAAACCTGTGGTGTAGGAGCCGAGTCCGTAACCACTCGGCCACCATGACAAATATTAGTTTATAGCTTGACCACAAGTGTTGAGCCGTTCACTGCACTCTGTTTTCTGTTGTTATGTTTATCTCTTGACCGTTTGACTTATAGGGTCACTTAGAAAAGACACCAGATGTCGTTGTGGCAGTTTCAGCAGGAAGTAAACATATCCTAACGTGTTACTGCGTCCGCCTCCTACAGAGCGGTACAGCACCTCTGGTCAAACTCTAGTACGGAAACTGAACCCGAGACACGCATCGCAGCATCTGATCTTTCATATTGCACCAATCACGCCGTCAATCTAAGTTCGTACCATTTCTCTTCACAAAATTCAAATTCAATTTTTTTTATTTCACATAGACCAAATTACAGGCACTTATAAAACGTCAAAGCTAGGTGCACGGTTCCAAAAAAGTTGATCTTATGGAGAAGAACCGGCAAGAAACTCCATAGACACTCTTTTTAAATAAAATTTTTATTACAATGGTGTATTGATGGTATGTGAGAATAATGTAGAATAATGTAAGAGGAAAACAAAAGCAAATGATTGAAATAGTAAAAGTTTATAAAGCCAAAACGATTACCAAGGCAATTACGAGCGGACCAGTCCCGACAGACAGCACCCGTTCACGAGTATGACGTGCGCATCAGCGTCGCTGAACTCAACCATTTTGAAGGGAACTCAACGACCCGATACACAACGCCACCATCAGCAAGACATTTTAGTGAGCATGACAAACTCATAATGCCTGGCAATAGGCAGGTGAATGTATATATTAATGTACACAAAAATACTATCTGCATTTTCTACGGTTACCAGAAAGCAAATATAAAGCGGTAAACGTACTTTGAGCTATTTTAACCCAGAGAAAATTGCATGGAATTGTAAAATGGAGACGTATTTTTAAATCTAAGCTTTGTTTGTATTGATACCCGACTTGAACATACCTTTGCATTTACGTAGGTCGTCTGACTAGGGTGCCTTCCTATTGTTGTTTTTTTACGTGACTGCCCAAAAAAGGAGTGTAATGTTTTTAGGATTCATGTATATTCTTTATTCCACCATGACATCTAAACGCCTCAACCGATTTAGATGTATCGTTGGAGTACGGGGTAAAATAGTCCAGTAAAGTTTCAAAAACAGTGATATAGATATAAAAATATATAATTCACAAATGGCAGGTGTACTATTTAATTGTTTCTTAATTTCATTGCCAATTTGCTTTCCAATTCAACTTACAAACAGATTTCACAGCTTCTTAACATATGGTTGATGAACAACCTAGTGTCAAATTTTAAACCACTCGTAGGTCTCTGACATAGCTTTACACACCATCGAGAAAATCTTTCAGGCGTGCTGTCATTTAGGAAATCAGTCAAGTGTACTGGTATCCTCATGATGTCTTCCATCACCGTTTTAAGCAAGTGATGTTGGTCTAGTGGTCGCAAGCGCGGCTGCTGAGCATGAGGTCCTGGGTTCGATTCCCAGGTCGGACAAAGCGTTTTTTGTAATAGCCCGGAGTTAGGAAGTTAGTGGTGTGCTTCGGAGAGCATGTAAAGCGTGAAATCAAATCAAATCATTTAATTCAAATAAACCATTTACAGGCACTTTTGAATTGTCAGAAGTTAGTTGCCACGTTCCAAAGTGTAGGTTCCTATGGAGAAGAACGGGCAAGAAACTCCACGGTTACTCTTTTTCATCATAATTATAAGTTTTTACAATAGTAGGTATTGGTTACAAGGTCTCTCTCCGGTCGTGTCGGATTACCGCCTCATCCGACTATGAGAGTGAAGGAAGGGGGATTGCATCTGTGTTTGCGAATACACTTACATGAATACACTATAATATCTTGTTCGTACTAATCTCCGTGGTAATAGGCTGCCGTGACCGAAATACGGTCGGGAAGAGTATTTATTATGGGTATTAATAATCTCACTCTCTAATATAATTTCCAGACATTTCTCTCTCGAAAATATACCAAAACAAAAATACAGACTTCTATCTAATCTTCACAAAGAAGCTTAATGAGAACTAACATTATAACAAAGCTTCACAAATTAGCAGCGATTTCCAGTACGTTAGCGTTTCGTGCACCAGTACAAATAACGTATGCAGACTGACCTAATTTCATAGCTGGAATTAAGCGTAATGGGAAACTCATTTCCCTCTGACTGGGTTTTATGTTCGTAAACATGATGATTAGGATCCTCTGATTTTTGAACACTATTGTTATTTGAAGAAACGGATTTTGAGTTCATAACTTAAATCTGGCATGTGATGTGGAGATATTTTTTTTAAACTAATAATGGTTTCATAGGAAAACAGTAGTGTTTAGTATTTAGTTTCTATCGATTTTTTTTATCGAGCAGTGATAGCCTAGTGGTATGACCGTTGGACTGGCAAGTCAAAGGTTGCAAGTTCGAATCTAAGGCGGACCACAGACTTATCCAGTCATGTGCGTATTAGAAATTAATTATCACTTGCTTAAAACGGTGAAGGAAAACATCGTGAGGAAACCAGCACACCTGAGAGATGTTCTCAATGGTGTTTAAAGCCATGTCAGAGGCCTACGGGCGGTTTAAACTCTGACACTAGGTTGTTCATCAACCAAGATGAACCGAAGATGTCTCATTTTATAATGCAATTCCTACAATTTAATGGTTGGTGTGCCTCATAAATAATATGATACCAAAATAAAAAACATAACGTTTCTTTCGAGTCAGTCGGGTTAAAATACACGTTTTTTTTTGTTAAAATACCGTACTTATCTCTAAAAGTTTCATTAAAATTCATTGAGCCATTTCGGAGCCTATCTGCAACAAACTCTCAGACAAACAGACAATTTTTTTTTAGAGAACTGGACTGCTTTCGTTTCGGATGCTAATATTCACTTCGGATCACTGGGCAAGAGGACTCAGTACCAATAAATTTTCTTTTTCTATTCATACAATTCTACAATCAACTTTTCAAGGTCTCTAAAGTTATTATATTAAATGGAAAAAGAATACGGTCGCGAACAGGATTCAAACCTGCGCCTACCGGATAAATACTCCAGGCGCTCTGACCACTAAGCCATCTCGACCTCAGCTCACCATCGCGAATTCATCTTCCATATTTTAACACGTCTTTTGGCGACGTCATTACTATCAATTAAGTACCTTTACGGGTGACTGAACCGACACGACTAACTTTGCAGTTAATAGAATATCGTAAAGAATGCAATTACCTTAACAATTCAAGATAATTCTTTGAAAAGCATTAACACATGCTTAGCGAACTCTAAAGTTATTATATTAAATGGAAAAAGAATACGGTCGCGAACAGGATTCGAAGCTGCGCCTCCCGGATAAATACTCCAGGCGCTCTGATCACTAAGCCATCTCGACCTCTGCTCACCACCACGAATTCTTCTTCCATATTTTAACACGTCTTGTGGTGACGTCATTTTACAAGGTCTCATTACAAAAAAGTACAATAAGATTCCAAGTCTTGATAGTTGAAGTCCTTTTAATTTAAAGGAACGAAGTCACGAGTGTAGAGCGGAGTAAACTAGCGATCTAATCCAACAACACAGATCTAGAAAGTTGGAAATTAGCTTAGTTTGGACCTCAGTTAGATAAGAAACTAAATAGAGTATTTTCGAAGGTAGTATATTTTTTGCTTTAGTGTCGGGAGAAGTGTCACGTGACTTTGTACTACAAAAATGTCATGACGGTTACTTGAAATAAGTTGGATAAAACTGAAATTATTGAAGATTGAAGATGATGAATTTAGTTTTAAGGAAGTAGGCAAAGTAGACTGTTGTACACCAACATGTCACAAATGCTGTTATTAAATCCTACGTAATAATGGATGCAAATAAATACAATATCTAGTTACGTCCACAATATTGACGGTAGTCATGCAATTACCTGTGCACCGCCCACTCACCCGCAAATACCTCTTGAAGTGTACCCACCGAATTAACTGTACGGCTAAAATTAACAGCTCCTGATGATGCCCCGTGGGGGGGGGGGAATGAAATTAAATTGTTTATTCTGTAAGTACGTCTTTTAAAAACTCTTTTACATGTCATTATATCTAGATGGCGTCGGCGTTTCCTATCTGACTACCTCTGAGAAGAAACGCCGAAACAAACTCAAAGGTCAAGGTCTCATTTTATAATGCAATTCCTACAATTTAATGGTTGGTGTGCGTCATAAATAATATGATACCAAAATAAAAAACATAACGTTTCTTTCGAGTTAGTCGGGTTAAAATACACGATTTTTTTGTTAAAATACCGTACTTATCTCTAAAAGTTTCATTAAAATTCATTGAGCCATTTCGGAGCCTATCTGCAACAAACTCTCAGACAAACAGACAATTTTTTTTTAGAGAACTGGACTGCTTTCGTTTCGGATGCTAATATTCACTTCGGATCACTGGGCAAGAGGACTCAGTACCAATAAATTTTCTTTTTCTATTCATACAATTCTACAATCAACTTTTCAAGGTCTCTAAAGTTATTATATTAAATGGAAAAAGAATACGGTCGCGAACAGGAATCGAACCTGCGCCTACCGGATAAATACTCCAGGCGCTCTGACCACTAAGCCATCTCGACCTCAGCTCACCATCGCGAATTCATCTTCCATATTTTAACACGTCTTTTGGCGACGTCATTACTATCAATTCAGTACCTTTACGGGTGACTGAACCGACACGACTAACTTTGCAGTTAATAGAATATCGTAAAGAATGCAATTACCTTAACAATTCAAGATAATTCTTTGAAAAGCATTAACACATGCTTAGCGAACTCTAAAGTTATTATATTAAATGGAAAAATAATACGGTCGCGAACAGGATTCGAAGCTGCGCCTCCCGGATAAATACTCCAGGCGCTCTGATCACTAAGCCATCTCGACCTCTGCTCACCACCACGAATTCTTCTTCCATATTTTAACACGTCTTGTGGCGACGTCATTTTACAAGGTCTCATTACAAAAAAGTACAATAAGATTCCAAGTTCAAGATATGTCTTTGAAAAAGCATTAACGCATGCTTAGCGAACTCTAAAGTTACAATATTAAATGGAAAAAGAATACGGTCGCGAACAGGATTCGAACCTTGAATTATTAAGGTAATTGCATTCTTTACGACATTGTATTAACTGCAAAGTTAGTCGTGTCGGTTCGGTCACTTGTAAGTACTGAATTGATTGCAATGACGTCGCCATAAGACGTGTTAAAATATGGAAGAAGAATTCGCGGTGATGAGCAGAGGTCGAGATGGCTTAGTTGGTCAGAGCGCCTGGAGTATCTATCCGGGAGGCGCAGGTTCGAATCCTGTTCGCGACCGTATTCTTTTTCCATTTAATATTGTAACTTTTAAGATTCCAAGTCTTGACAGTTGAAGTACTTTTAATTTAAAGGAACGAAGTCACGAGTATAGAGCGGAGTAAACTAGCGATCTAATCCAGCAACACAGATCTAGAAAGTTGGAAACTGGCTTAGTTTGGACCTCAGTTAGATTAGAAACTAAATAGAGTATTTTCGAAGGTAGTATATTTTTTGCTTTAGTGTCGGGAGAAGTGTCACGTGACTTTGTACTACAAAAATGTCATGATGGTCACTTGAAATAAGTTGGATAAAACTGAAATTATTGAAGATGCGGAATTTAATTTTAAGGAAGTAGGCAAAGTAGACTGTTGTACACCAACATGTCACAAATGCTGTTATTAAATCCTACGTAATAATGGATGCAAATAAATACAATATCTAGTTACGTCCACAATATTGACGGTAGTCATGCAATTACCTGTGCACCGCCCACTCACCCGTAAATACCTCTTGAAGTGTACCCACCGAATTAACTGTACGGCTAAAATTAACAGCTCCTGATGATGCCCCGTGGGGGGGGGGGAATGAAATGAAATTGTTTATTCTGTAAGTAGGTCTTTTAAAAACTCTTTTACATGTCATTATATCTAGATGGCGTCGGCGTTTCCTATCTGACTACCTCTGAGAAGAAACGCCGAAACAAACTCAAAGGTCAAGGTCTCTTTTAAAGCCCAGACATAATTAAACATCCCTATGTGAGCGTAACCATGTAGGGTATCTGGAATAGCCTTTTTAAGAAAGAGCTATATCAGTTTCGAGTTGACCTGTCCTAACTGACGGCACACATGCATCAGTTATCGTGTAGCTCAAGCATGTTATAGGGAGCTCAACGACCTGTCGCAAGGCGATACCAGATCAGAAGGACATTTGCGTAGGCCATATAAAAACCTCAAAACCACCAGATTTCAAATATGTATCAATAAATAAAAAATAAAAAAAATAAGAAAAACTTCCTACATGATGCATATATACGGACCTATCTGAAAACCAGCGCTGCTACATTTCGGTGGAGCAGCTTATGCTGAAATAGGAACCTGTTTGGTCTCGTGCAGGTTTTTAATATTCATAATGGATGTTTTATATTTTTATTATTTGTTATTTGTCGGTCATGTATAACCTGTAAGTGCCAAAAATAAATATTTTCTTTCTTTCTTTATTTAAACATGTGTAGAGTAATGGTATTTGTATGACTACCCTCAATATAGTGGAAGTAGCTAGATGTTGTATTTATTTGCATCCATTGTAATGGACTTCCGCAAAGTAACGCCTGAATCTAAATACCGGGCGTAATATGGAATTCCGGGTTGTTAATAAACTAAATTCAATTCAAGATAAGACTTTGAAAAGCATTAACGCATGCTTAGCGAACTCTAAAGTTATAATATTATCCGGGAGGCGCAGGTTCGAATCCTGTTCGCGACCGTACTCTTTTTCCATATAATGTTATAACTAAATTCAAATCTATTAAACACTCAACTCTAACATTCTATTTGTTAAAATTTCCTTATGCACTACAAGAACACAAAAGACTTTCTTAATTCTCTTTCTTATGTAAAGTGATTCCATTTATTCAGAAAAAAATATTCCACTTGAAAAAAATACGGTCCAAATCTCATGCAGATTGTAGAAGATTTTGGAAGTAATCTTACTTTTAATACAGCGGATCTTTTGTATAAAAATAACTTACAAAGAATATGTTTTGCGTATAAATTGGTCATAGGTATTTAATTTCAGTTGTTTTTTTTTGCTATATTAAATGTTGAAGCGGAGGGGCTCGTGGCTAAGTAACAGCTGCGCAGATCGATCGATCGAGGTTAAGCTGCGCTTGCCGCGGTCGGTCTGTGGATGGGTGACCATCATTTCATACCGAGACCCCTCCGTGCCTCGGAGAGCACGTTAAGCCGTCGGTCCCAGTTGTCAAATTAAGATCTATGACGGCCGTTACGGGTAGTTAGAGGCCTGAAAGTCTGACGACCAGTCATACCACGAGATATCGTGTTACCCAGTAATTGGGTTGTGGAGGTCAGATAGGCAGTCGCTCCATGTAAAATACTGGTATTAAGCTGCATCCGGTTTGACTGGAAGCCGACCCCAATGTAATTGGGAAAAGGCTAGGCAGATTGATTAAATGTTGAAGCGGTTTGAGAAGAGTCCCATACCATGCAGTGGGACAGTTCATTATCACCCCCCTGCCCTTATCCTAATTTATTTGGCGCAGCATTTACTCCTCTTGCACTTCCTAATTGTTTTTGAAATTGCATGCTGCTAAACTTGGGACAGTTATGGATTATTTATGTTAAGCCATATTTGAGACAAATTAGAACGTTTTCTCCTATCAGAAGCAGCTGGTGCCTCATCTAAAAGACGTGGGTTTGAATCCCGCTGGCGCTCCAGATTTTCTTCTCACAAAAAAAACTACATAGAATTCTAAGTAAAAATATTCGGATAAGAACCCGCGCCATTCTAGTTCAGTACACCAATATAAATACAAATAAGTATCTGAATAATACAGTTAAACTCCTCTATCACACAACTTCATCTTCAGCAAAGCTATTTAATATCTTGAAACACTTGCCGGCGTCCGTAGCTGCCCGCGTCCGTAGGGGGGGCTGAGTTGCCCGCGTCCGTAGGGGGGGCTGAGGTTCCCGCGTCCGTAGGGGGGGGGGCTGAGTTTCCCGTGTCCGTAGGTGGGGCTGAGTTTCCCACGATCGTAGGAGTACACCCTTAAAATGGAATCTCTACACGTGGCCCCTGTGTGGTGCAAAACAGGTAACAAAACTCTGGTGGGAGCCTTCGGCCGCGGCTGGTTGCCAGCCACCGGACCAAGCCATGCCATGAAGCGATCTAGTCGTGTTTCGGGATGTAGTCCGGTGTAACCGTTGTGAGAGACGGATCTGGGCAGTTGGATCAACTCCCCAAATATCGTACTCCCCAAATCTATCCACTGCACTTAAGAGTGAATATATTCTGGATATACGTGCTTCATTCTCGGCCATATCGTCGCTTACCATCAGGCGAGTCGGTGGCCAAACGTAAACCAATATTTGATAAAAACAAAAGAAAATAACGGGTTCTAAAACTAATATTTTGAGTACATCTCAGTTGAAACTTCACTATTAGCTGAAATTCCTTGAAGGAAGTATACAACTTATGCATACTAATGTAAAGTCTGAACTTAGTCTTGCTTTATCATAACATTATGCCTATATCCCTCGAAGGGTTGGGTTGGATAGTACATTTTGTACACCTGAAGGCGTTCTTTTAAGTTATTAATTTAAAAGAACGCCTCCTATGTGTAAATTATATTTATTTATTTCACAAATTTTATTTAAAACCCTTTTAGAGTCATACATTTTTGTGAAAAAGAATACGGTCGCGTGCAAGATTCGAACCCGCGCCCTCCATATAAATAGTCTAGGCGCTCTGACCACTAAACCATCTCGACTGGTGTAAGCTAAGATTTTAAACATGAATTGACCACCACTACTAACTAGTACATACCAGGGTGCGCATCGCGCTTGTAAAGGCAACATCTCGTTTGTTCGTCTCCGTAATTAATTTGTTTAAAATGTGGTTCAAAGTCAGTGATTACGCATAATAATCATCAATTCCGACTGTGTATAAAGTACTTTAACTAAACAAAGTGGTTAAATTGTGCAGTACAAATAAAATTATAAAAAAAAAAAATTACAAACAAAAAAATTACAAAATTACACACCTACAACCAGACACCTACGCGTGCCGCGTGCTGCTTGCTGATACCGCCATCTCTCTCGCACCAGTACTCGCTCGCTCTCGCACGCACCTTGCACAGTGTTTGCATTACGCTTCTACATTATTATTAAATAATCATTACACTTGTTCTTTCCCGCTATAAAACCTGCTTAAGCGAAAATATGGTTTGCTCTGCTTGTTCTGCTGTCATAGATGATGTTGAGTTAGTATCTGTTGCTCGCGTGGAGACTGTGGCAAACTGTACCACCCCATATGCGTGGGCATAAAGATTCTAGTTGAAGTTGATATCGATTCGTGGATATGTCCTGAGTGTCGCTGCGCTATAAAAAAGGGAGGAGATAATTCTTTTACCCCAGTTGGCTCAAAACAAAACCCTAACGTAACGCTCAGAAAGAAAACTTTAACTGCGACTCCTACGATAAATACCAACTCTGCTGTGAAGAATGTTGAACTTTCTTTTGAAATGCATGCCCTGCGCTCCGAGATGTCTACACTTAAAGATTTACTCACAAAGGCATTATCATTAATAAGTTGTCACGAGGAAAAGTTAGAAAAATACGCTTTGCAAGTAGAACAACTGAATGGACGCCTCGAGAAATATGAAAAAGAAGGCGGACAGTTCAACAATATCTCCCATGTGCAAAGTAAGCCTAAGTCTCCACCTTATGTATCGGATGAATCAGTCAAACAGGCAAGAAAACAGCAGCCTAAACAGTACGCACAAGCGGTAAGAAGTAGCCAGAAATCTTGCCAAAATCACGAACAAGCTAAAACTGATCTTGTGCCTGCTGAAAAACAAACACCGAATGATTCAGTATACATCGTCAGCCAGGAACCTATATTGGCCGCAGAAGTCACTCAATCTGATGGGGTATGGACTGTAGTCAAGAAACGCAGCAGCAGACAACCTCTAAAACCACTGCATGGAACTGCCAATCCTGTATCGATCAGCGTAAAGGCCATTGAAATACGTAAATATTTCCATCTATGTAACATGGCCTCAGGTATCGATGAAGTTCGTAATTATGTTACCAGCTTATATCCAGAAGCCAGCTGTTCAGTGGAAGAGTTAACAGCCCGTGGAGACTATAAGTCGTATAAAATTGGTGTTGTAGCCGCGTCCTATGACAAGTTGTATTCTACGGCTGTATGGCCAATAAATGCTAGGATTAAACCATGGATAAACTATAGAAAAACAGGTCCTACCTCCAAGACGAGAGAGATTTCGCAATCTCGTCAGCCCACCAGCCCTTTCGTGAGCCCGCATCTACTCAACAGCAATAATACTATTAAATCTAGTAGCATCTATGCTTTCTATCAAAACGTTCGCGGTTTGAAAACCAAGCTTACGACGTGGCGCAATAACCTATCGCTGTTAGGACACAACCTGGTCGCTGTTACTGAAACATTCCTTGACTCGTCTGTAACGGATTCAGAACTCGAAAGTGGCGACTGGAATGTTCTACGTCGTGACAGAAATACACCGTGTGGCGGCGTCTTGCTGGCTGCCCGAACTCCTCTCTTTTTGCGTAGAAGACGCGAGTACGAAACGGACAGTGGTGAAGATCTATGGGGTTCCTTCACGTGGCATGGTTGTGCCTTTACTGTGTGTGTTGTGTATATAAAACCTAGTGCTAGTGATGAGGAGTTCATGCGATGGTTTTGCAAAATTGAAAGTTTCGTACACAATTTCAAAGGTTTCGTAATTAGAAATGGGTGATCTTAACTTAAAAAGTGCTTCAACAAATGTCACAAATTATTATTGTTACTTTTTGTCATTCTGTTCACTCTTAGATAAAAATATAATCGTGAATCATCTTGGAGGAAGGTTGGATGTTGTACTGGTTCGGGAAAGCTTTCATGAGGTACTCGTATCTGTTTCTAATACAGATGGCGTGGTTCAACCTGACCCATATCATCCTCCGCTGGAAATAGAGGTAAGTACTGGGTCAGCTCATTGCGCAAATGCAATGAATGAATCGTGTGTGAACTACCATGGTGACAGTTACAAGGGAACTGCAGCAGCTGAGGCTTTTGCTGAGTTTTTCGCGAGTGTGTTTCTGACAGATCCACCACAGTTGAATGCCGCAAACTCCAACAATAGTGACAATAGTTATAATAGCAATTACATAAACATTTTTCACTTTACTTACCAGGACGTTTTATATGGAATAAATAAATTGAAATCTAGTAAAGTTACAATATTAAATGGAAAAAGAATACGGTCGCGAACAGGATTCGAACCTGCGCCTCCCGGATAGATACTCCAGGCGCTCTGACCAACTAAGCCATCTCGACCTCTGCTCACCACCGCGAATTCTTCTTCCATATTTTAACACGTCTTATGGCGACGTCATTGCAATCAATTCAGTACTTACAAGTGACCGAACCGACACGACTAACTTTGCAGTTAATACAATGTCGTAAAGAATGCAATTACCTTAATAATTCAAGATATGTCTTTGAAAAAGCATTAACGCATGCTTAGCGAACTCTAAAGTTACAATATTAAATGGAAAAAGAATACGGTCGCGAACAGGATTCGAACCTGCGCCTCCCGGATAGATACTCCAGGCGCTCTGACCAACTAAGCCATCTCGACCTCTGCTCACCACCGCGAATTCTTCTTCCATATTTTAACACGTCTTATGGCGACGTCATTGCAATCAATTCAGTACTTACAAGTGACCGAACCGACACGACTAACTTTGCAGTTAATACAATGTCGTAAAGAATGCAATTACCTTAATAATTCAAGATATGTCTTTGAAAAAGCATTAACGCATGCTTAGCGAACTCTAAAGTTACAATATTAAATGGAAAAAGAATACGGTCGCGAACAGGATTCGAACCTGCGCCTCCCGGATAGATACTCCAGGCGCTCTGACCAACTAAGCCATCTCGACCTCTGCTCACCACCGCGAATTCTTCTTCCATATTTTAACACGTCTTATGGCGACGTCATTGCAATCAATTCAGTACTTACAAGTGACCGAACCGACACGACTAACTTTGCAGTTAATACAATGTCGTAAAGAATGCAATTACCTTAATAATTCAAGATATGTCTTTGAAAAAGCATTAACGCATGCTTAGCGAACTCTAAAGTTACAATATTAAATGGAAAAAGAATACGGTCGCGAACAGGATTCGAACCTGCGCCTCCCGGATAGATACTCCAGGCGCTCTGACCAACTAAGCCATCTCGACCTCTGCTCACCACCGCGAATTCTTCTTCCATATTTTAACACGTCTTATGGCGACGTCATTGCAATCAATTCAGTACTTACAAGTGACCGAACCGACACGACTAACTTTGCAGTTAATACAATGTCGTAAAGAATGCAATTACCTTATTAATTCAAGATATGTCTTTGAAAAAGCATTAACGCATGCTTAGAGCACGAAGAATTCGCGGTGGTGAGCAGAGGTCGAGATGGCTTAGTTGGTCAGAGCGCCTGGAGTATCTATCCGGGAGGCGCAGGTTCGAATCCTGTTCGCGACCGTATTCTTTTTCCATTTAATACTGTAACTTTAGAGTTCGCTAAGCATGCGTTAATGCTTTTTCAAAGACATATCTTGAATTATTAAGGTAATTGCATTCTTTACGACATTGTATTAACTGCAAAGTTAGTCGTGTCGGTTCGGTCACTTGTATAGGTACTGAATTGATTGCAATGACGTCGCCATAAGACGTGTTAAAATATGGAAGAAGAATTCGCGGTGGTGAGCAGAGGTCGAGATGGCTTAGTTGGTCAGAGCGCCTGGAGTATCTATCCGGGAGGCGCAGGTTCGAATCCTGTTCGCGACCGTATTCTTTTTCCATTTAATATTGTAACTTTAGAGTTCGCTAAGCATGCGTTAATGCTTTTTCAAAGACATATCTTGAATTATTAAGGTAATTGCATTCTTTACGACATTGTATTAACTGCAAAGTTAGTCGTGTCGGTTCGGTCACTTGTAAGTACTGAATTGATTGCAATGACGTCGCCATAAGACGTGTTAAAATATGGAAGAAGAATTCGCGGTGGTGAGCAGAGGTCGAGATGGCTTAGTTGGTCAGAGCGCCTGGAGTATCTATCCGGGAGGCGCAGGTTCGAATCCTGTTCGCGACCGTATTCTTTTTCCATTTAATATTGTAACTTTAGAGTTCGCTAAGCATGCGTTAATGCTTTTTCAAAGACATATCTTGAATTATTAAGGTAATTGCATTCTTTACGACATTGTATTAACTGCAAAGTTAGTCGTGTCGGTTCGGTCACTTGTAAGTACTGAATTGATTGCAATGACGTCGCCATAAGACGTGTTAAAATATGGAAGAAGAATTCGCGGTGGTGAGCAGAGGTCGAGATGGCTTAGTTGGTCAGAGCGCCTGGAGTATCTATCCGGGAGGCGCAGGTTCGAATCCTGTTCGCGACCGTATTCTTTTTCCATTTAATATTGTAACTTTAGAGTTCTCTAAGCATGCGTTAATGCTTTTTCAAAGACATATCTTGAATTAATAAGGTAATTGCATTCTTTACGACATTGTATTAACTGCAAAGTTAGTCGTGTCGGTTCGGTCACTTGTAAGTACTGAATTGATTGCAATGACGTCGCCATAAGACGTGTTAAAATATGGAAGAAGAATTCGCGGTGGTGAGCAGAGGTCGAGATGGCTTAGTTGGTCAGAGCGCCTGGAGTATCTATCCGGGAGGCGCAGGTTCGAATCCTGTTCGCGACCGTATTCTTTTTCCATTTAATATTGTAACTTTAGAGTTCGCTAAGCATGCGTTAATGCTTTTTCAAAGACATATCTTGAAATCTAGTAGTTCAATAGGTCCGGACAGTATACCACCAGTAGTTTAAAAACATCTGAAAAAAATGTTCGCTTCTCCTTTATGTCACATATTTAATTTATCGTTAAAAACTGGTTTATATCCACATCAATGGAAAATTTCACGTGTAACGCCGATACCTAAAACTTCCAATAAAGTAGATGTTGAAGAATACCGGCCCATCGCAATATTATCTTCACCGGCAAAAATATTTGAAAATGTTCTCCACAAATTAATATACAATCAAGTAGAAAAACATCTAAGTGACGCTCAGCATGGTTTTAGACGCAGGAGATCTGTAGAGACTAACTTGCTAACCTTAACTGAATATATTTCAGTGCAGCTTGACGAGCGACGCCAAGTAGATGTGCTGTACTTTGACTTTCGAAAGGCTTTTGACCGAGTCAATAATGACATCTTGCTTACAAAGCTTAGCGCCATAGGTTTTTGTCCTGGCCTTCTGCGGCTGATAGCTGATTATCTTCGCGATCGTCAGCAGTTTGTTAGGCTAGGAATTTATGAGTCCAGTGCTTACCACACTCGTTCAGGTGTAAGTCAGGGATCAATCCTTGGGCCGTTATTGTTTCTTCTGATGATTAATGATTTGCCTACTGTTCCTAAACATGCTAAATGTCTTCTGTATGCAGATGACCTAAAACTGTACTCTTGTGTCAACACTGTATCGGATTGTGAGGCTATTCAGAGAGACATAGATGCCGTTTACAATTGGGGAGTTTGTAATAAGATGGCACTCAACTCGTCTAAGTGTTATGTCATGACTTTTGGCCGAGGGCGGCATCCAATTTAATTTCGAATATAAAATTAATGGCACTATTATAACAAGGTCAACAACTATAAAAGACCTGGGTGTCGTATTCGACCGGAAGATGACATTTCGCGATCATATCATCAACGTTGCTAAAGAGTCCTTCAAAAGGCTTGGATTTGTCCTCAGAAACTCACGAGATTTTCGAAATGAGCATGTCATAGGACTCCTGTACAGCACTCTTGTCAGAAGCAAGTTGGAGGCGAGCTCCTGCGTCTGAAATCCACATGAGGCTACTTACGCACTCTTACTTGAAAAAATTCAAAAAGCATTTTTGAGATTCCTATATAAACTCAGTCTAGGATATTATCCATATTTATATCCAACTAAATTTATCACAGGATGTTTGGGGTATAATATGTTAGAAACTAGAAGAGCATATGATCAAATGAACATTATGCTTAAAATATGTAGGGGGACAACAGATGCCAGTGATCTCCTCAATGAGCTGACTCGTCTTCACGTTCCTGGTAACTATCTCCGCGGCCGGAAACACCGCCTACTAGCGGTGCCTACATGCCACACGGTGGCACGTGCGTCATCCCCAATTCCTCGCGTTCTTTCCGCGCTGAATAGCCTCATGGAAGCTTACCCGAACTGCGATATATTCGCAGATGAATTTAAAATTTTAATGCGCGCTTGCCTAGCGTTTTGTGAAAACAAAATCTAATTATGTAACTCGTTTATTTTGTTTAATTATTTTTACATTGTATTCTGCTTGATGATTATGATTTCCGTTTATTATTTGAATCTTTATGATGTCTTTGTATAATTGTGTCATTCTTATTGTTGTTAATGTAATTGGCTTTTGGAAGCCGTATTAACATAAAATAAATAAATAAATAATAAATGATAACCTGAAGTAATACTGTCTACGAAAAACTACTTAGAACTCTGCCATCCTCGTAAAGGAAAACGGGCGTGAAGTCTCTACCTACACGCTCGTTACACACAAGAGGGGTAGCCCACAAATTGGCAGATCTACGTCATAAGCCTGAAACTCGCTGAAAATATTATGTAACACGAAGAAAATTGAAAAATAAGTTACTTTGCAGTTCCTTTAGGTCTTATATGTTTTATATTGACTCTAGTAACTGCCTCTTTGGTCTATCGGCTGTAAGCACGGCTGCTGAGCGTGAGGTCCTGGGTTCGATTCCCGGGTCGAGCAGTATTATTGAGTTTTTCTGTTAGGAAATTCTCAATAGCAGCCCGGGAGTTAGAAAGTTGGCGATGTGACACCCCCGTGTTTCGGAGAGCACGTAAAGCCGTTCGCCCTACGCCGGATCTTTCTCCGGTCGTGTCAGATTACCGTCCCATCTGACTATGAGAGTGAATAAAGGGGGAGTGCACCTGTGTTTATTTTGACACACATGGTTAACTATAATTGTTATGAAGGCTATAAAGTAGCAGTCATGTGTGCCTCAACGGGTTTATTATTAAAACTTAAATAACATTATGAAGGAATTGGTAAAAAACATAGATAATAAAATTGGCAAATTATAAAAAAATGAGGATTTTTGTTAGAGTGTAGTACGAAACATAACTTAACATAACATGACGCGTGTATTCCCAGAAGGGGTAGGCAGAGGCGTGTCCCATGTGATGTGTACGTGTATCATGTTTAGTGTTTATCGTCCACAGATTAAATAATAGTAGCACAGATTTGTAATATAAGCTTAGATAGTAGTGTAGTTTGTGGTTTGTGCCCAAAGAATCACCGATAGGCCGTAGGCCATAAAATGTTTTTCTTTATTCATGGTTTTTTCCCGACCGCCAAAAAAAGGAGTGTTATGTTCTTAGGGTTTTGTGTATGTATGTATGTTTGTGAGTTTCTTTATTCCACAGTAACTTCTAAAAGTCTTAACTGATTTTGATGTATCGGGTATCGATAGAATTTTACATTATACCGGGTAACATACACAAGTAAGATTAAAAAATATAATTCAGACATGCAATGGGTGCTTTTAAAATTAATTTGATCTTGTTAGTTATGCTTTTATGAATATTTTTGTATAATAACTTTCGTAAGACACATTCATATTAATTATATTTTTAACGGTTATTACTCACGCGCATTCTTCGGGATTGCCCGACTAGTTTCGAACTCGAACGGAGCTCTTATTCATGAGCTGAGCACGTGGCGAAGTCACGAGTCAAACTGGCGCTGCACCGGTGCCGGCGTCGGGAGTGTTCGTGTGGTCCCGTCATCCGTCGTGTCCGTGTTGTCCATTGTGCATACCGCGCTAACTGTGTCGCACTCCAGACTTGACTCACTTCTGTATGATGTAGACTTCAGAGCTAGCTTCCGCGTAGAAATAAAATCAATTTTTTTATTACTTTCTATATATTATTATATAACTTTGTGTAATGTATTGAGAAGATTGCGTTTCGTTATTTCGTAACAACTGTTTCTAAAACAAAAACACTTCGAGGTCTAAAATTATTTACCTCGCCCTTCCCCAGAGGTAGATATTATTAGGTGTTTTATGTTAACTCCGGCGTTTTAAGCTTATCTTCTGTATAATCAGATTGTACGCTTGGACGCTTCGGATGATATTGTTTTGATAAAGTTGGATAAATGTGTTGATACACTTTTAAGTACATTTGCGGTTGTTTGTATTTAATTGTTTATGAATAATAATGACTTATGATATCCAAATTTAAATACCTATCTATATTTTAATTACAATTTTTCAAGGAAATATTGAAAAGGTAAAAGACAATGTTTATTTATCAATCATTTAATCTATCTGCCTAGCCTTTTCCCAATTACATTGGGGTCGGCTTCCAGTCAAACCGGATACAGCTTAATACCAGTATTTTACATGGGGGGACTGCCTATCTGACCTCCACAACCCTGTAACTGGGTACCACGATATCTCGTTGTATGACTGGTTGTCACTTTCAGGCCTCGGGACTACCCGTAATGGTTGTCATACATCTTAATTTGACAACCGGGACCGACGGCTTAACGTGCTCTCCGAGGCACGGAGGGGTCTCGGTATGAAATGATGGTCACATGTCCGAGGTTGGCGTCCAAACCAAGAAAAAGAAACAACTGAAAATTTGGAAAAAATATCGTCAAAAGCCGGGTCAACTTATAGGCTATTCCAAATTGCGCATTTCCTCAAGGGAGCTGAGCAATGATGGTAAACATCTCACACTCAGAATCTAAATTGGACGGATTTCAATAAAAATGGCACTGTTGTATAGCTTATCATAAATGATAAGCACTGCAAAAGGTATCATTGCGCTTTATCACATGGGGACCAAGCATTTACCGGTTTTGCATTTTGATTAGTAGATTGTGAATGCCTATTTTAGCGATATTGTCAACTGAGTGATTAGTTGCATACCGTACATAGGTGACTGGCACAGTATAAGTATGACGATCGAATCCCGGTACAGGAATATTATTTTTGCATATTTTTAATTTTGATGATACTTGGCTTATCTGTTATTTCGCAGAAAAACAGCTATTATTTTAATTTTTCGTGTCCTTTTGTAATATAAACCCACTTTTTATGTGTTTCGCTTGCTGTCTCATATCAATATGGTGAAGCACAGTCAAGATGTTACACGCTATCGTTATGAAAAAAAAATATCAATCAGATCTCATCATTAATCACGGTACTTCTTTCCATAGAAAAGTGCGTCATTTTTAAAATCTGTCATAAATAATATAAAAAAATATACATATTAAAAATGGATCTACGTTAGGCCACCAACTCGCCTGATGGTAAGCGACGGTGTGGCCGAGGATGGAGCACGTATATCCAGAATAAATCTATTCACTCTTAAGTAGAGTGGATAGATTTTGGGAGAACGATAGCCGGGGAGTTGATGCAACTGCCCACTCCCACAACGGCTTCGTCCGGTGGATGGTAAACAGCCATGGTCGAAGCCTCCGACCAGAGTTGTGTTGCCTGTTTTGCACCACCCAGGGGCTACGTGTAGAGATTCCATTTTAAGGGTGCACTCCTACGGACGTGGACAACTCAGCCCCCAATACCTATTTAGTAGCAAAACTACACATTCCCTCAGCCTGGCCTTAGGGATAATTTAATTGCCTAATCCATAAGTAAGTAATAGAGAAACATCAGATAAGCATTACTGACGATTTTGTTAGAGGCTGTCCAGCTATTGAGGTGGTTGGAGAGTACATTCTGGATGATATTTTGAATTATTTATTTTATCATCCTTTGTGAATCTGATTAAAATTTTAAGTTTTTAGACCAAGGGTAATAACTAAGAACGTTGTGCTCACCCTAGCAATTTGGTACTAAAATTTCTTTTGAACTGAACTTTGAAGCTTCACCAAAAATAAAAGTCCTACAAGAGCCATGGCGTGTTCTATACTTGGCATCTAAAATTTCTCTTTTACTATGTTCTTGAAGCTTCAACAGTTGAAGTCGATCGATGTCTATTATCAACATATGGGACTGAAAACTTAATGGGCCATGCAATGCACGAAAGGGTTTAATGAAAATGCAGCAGTTAGCGTCATCATTACCCTATCCAAAAAAATACCGTGTAAAACATTGCTTAACCTCAACAAATGTTTACTAAGCGGAGATTGGAACAGACTATCAGTACCTGCATCTAGGGCATTCGTTTTATAGATCGGGTATTAAATGTTGGAAAAATAAACAACAAGCCAAATCCAAGCCCTACTAAAAACTCCATTAAGGAATATTAAATGGAAAAAGAATACGGTCGCGAACAGGATTCGAACCTGCGCCTCCCGGATGAATATTTTTCCATTTAATATAATAACTTTAGAGTTCGCTAAGCATGCTTTAATGCTTTTCAAAGATTTATCTTGAATTATTAAGGTAATTGCATTCTTTACGACATTGTATTAACTGCAAAGTTAGTCGTGTCGGTTCGGTCACCCGTATAGGGACTGAATTGTTAGCAATAACGTCGCCATAAGACATGTTAAAATATGGAAGAAGAATTCGCTGTGGTGAGCAGAGGTCGAGATGGCTTAGTGGCCAGAGTGCCTGGAGTGTGGAGGAGGCGCAGGGTCGAATCCTGTTCGCGACCGTATTCTTTTTCCATTTAATATAATAACTTTAGAGTTCGCTAAGCATGCGTTAATGCTTTTCAAAGATTTATCTTGGATCCATTATGGAACTCAACTACATTTTTTTCGACCTGGTGATCAAACCTAAGACTTACCTACGCTTATACTCACTTGCAACCACTAGACTAATGAGTCAGTTTTTTCTAAAATTCTCTTTACACTGCACAAGAGTGATGACCTTTAATATTTTCATTTTTAAATGAACATGCAGTGACAGAAACTGAAAATAGTATGCTTAGACCAAACACTTATATTGAAAAGACGATAAGGCGTAAGTGGAAATCCTTAGATCCCTAAATGGGTATAAACTCACCCACCGAAACACACTAAAAGGTAAAAAAGTAGTGCTCACAACCAGCACGCGTGTATGAACAGACGTATGAACGTGATAGAAGCAAAAAGAGTATGTAAGAATCTTAGCAGGTGGCGTTCTATAGTGTCTGCCTACCTGAAGCCTAGGCCAAAGACGTGAATTTATGTATGCACCTATGTATGTGACATTATCATTTTGGCCAACACATATTGTGATGCCGTCAGTTCTGCGCCTGAACTCACTCCAACGTTTTGGATTGCCGTCCCACCGGAATACGTGAAGAAAGAGGGAGTGCACTCCATAGAGATAGGCGGCCGGTACAGTCATTCAGGAATGTATCGGTAACGGTGGCTTATCAAATTTTTCGGTAATGCTATTGGGAAACAGAAAATAACGTAAGATCATCTATGTCGCATCTAGCTTTCAGCTGGTTGTGCTGCTGCCGAATACGTTCAGGCCGTAGGCAGGTTAACAAACTGAAACTCCGAGCATGCACTCTTCATGTATGTAAGATATAATCTATAGTTTCTGCCTACTGGAATGGGAATCAGGTGTGAGTTTGTATGTATGATTAATTGAAATCTTAATTTGGCGTCCAGATTACTTTGACGTGAGCAAAGCCACGGGTACAGCTAGTTAACTAATAAAAATGACGATAATTAATATTACATTGTTCTCACATATGATTTCTATACTATAAACACAATGTAACCAAAATATTGTAATTGTTTGATGAAAAAGAGTAACCGTGGAGTTTTGCCCGTTCTTCTCCACAGGAATCTACACTTTGGAACGTGGCAACTAGTTTATTTTTTTGACAATTCAAAAGTGCCTGTAAACGGTCTAATTGAAATAAATGCTTTGACTTTGACTTTGACGAGGTATATAAGTATACCTTAAACTAACTTATGGTACTGGGAGTGGCAATAAACTCCAGTTACCAAGTACCGTCTCCATAAGACGAATACAAGGAAGCTTGAAATTTAATAATATCGAACAATGACACAGTAGCTCAGTTGAAAGAGTGATGACACGGAATGTCGAATGTCGTGGATTCAAGCCCCGATCATGTGTTATTTTTCAATGTTTCTTTTTTTTTTTTAAATATTAATGAATATATAGGTTAACATTGCCTTAGCGTGTATAATAAAATGTCATTATATACCTTTATTTTTATAGGATCCAAACCGCCGGGGTCGCGGTGATTGCTGCAACGAACCCGGGTCCTCGGTAAAGGTTGGAGTAGGACCGTGTGGTTTTTAGTCGGTAGGAGTCCGGCACAGCGTCCATGATGGATTTTCCACACTCAAAAAAAAAAAAAAAAAAAAAAAAAAAAAAAGGATCCAAACCGAATAACTCCACATATTAAAAAATGGCTGACGGAGTTAAACTCAGTTTGACATTCTCATTCAATACAAAAGCGTTCCAAACCACACTTGAAGTAACAATCCACAGCATAGTTGACGCAGTGGTCAAAAGAATGACTGCAGCAGGTTGCAGGTTCAATTCGGAGTCTGGGTGTATTTGCATGTGATATTTATATCTGTAAGCGATGCACGCGATACATGACAAATTCCTAGAGAGGGACAAAGATAAAAAAATTATAATAAAGCACTTGTGGTCGTATTTTTAATTCAATATGCCTAGCCTTTTCCCAATTACATTGGGGTCGGCTTCCAGTCAAACCGGATGCAGCTTAATACCAGTATTTTACATGGAGCGACTGCCTATCTGACCTCCACAACCCAATTACTGGGTAACACGATATCTCGTGGTATGACTGGTCGTCAGACTTTCAGGCCTCTGACTACCCGTAACGGCTGTCATAGATCTTAATTTGACAACCGGGACCGACGGCTTAACGTGCTCTCCGAGGCACGGACGGGTCTCGGTATGAAATGATGGTCACCCATCCACAGACCGACCGAGGCAAGCGCAGCTTAACCTCGATCGATCGATCTGTGCAGCTGTTACTTAGCCATGAGCCCCTCCCCTAGTATTTTTAATTAATACACAAAATTAAATCTAGTCGTTATGACATCAAGAATAAATGATTTGATTCTTAAATCATTAAAATCAAGTTTTCATAATACTTATTTAAACTTACTTAGCTCCTTTCTAAACAAGATCTTTACAATATATCTAAACACCAGATTGCTTCTAATAAAACTTTCAGGTTTTCAATAAAGCCACCGCAGAACTTCAGTAGTATAAGATAAATAAATTTAAACAATTAATCATAATTATTTTCTGTTAAACACTTTATACATACAAAAAAAAGTTTTCACCGTAAATATACGACAGTAAATCTCCTAAAGGGAAACAGGTGTGATTATAACATAACATCACGCCTGAGCTTTCCGAAGGAATTGGCAGAGATGAACACAGTAGAGCCAAAATTCACTAATGCTGTTATTAAGCCTATGTAATGAGTGGTGAGCGTATTGCTATCAACTGGTCACACTTCCAAATACCGGACTGCTATTAATGATTTCCTAACCGAAAAATCCAAAAACACTTTGCCCTGCTCAGGAATCGAATTTGGGACCATATATTCAGCAGTCGTGCATGGGACCACTGGACCAACGAGGCATGATGGTACTTATGTAAGTATATTGGTCACCAACTCGCCTGATGGTAAGCGACGGTGTGACCGAGCATGGCGCACGTAAATCCAGAAGAAATCTATCCACTAGAGCGAATGGGGAGATCGATAGATGGGGAGTTGATGCAACTGCCCAGACCCGTCTCCCACAACGGTTGCACCGGACTTCATCCTGAAACACAACTAGGTCGCTTCACGACATCGTTTCGTCCGGTGGTTTGGTGGGCAACGGCCAGACCAGAAAAAAAAATCTACAAAATCTTCCTAAAAAGTCTATTAAATAACTTTGTATTGCGCAGACTGATACTCGAGATACACTGATTATCAATCAATTACTCAGATTTGCTCAGATGCAACCGTGTGATTGGTTCATAATTAAGTGAATTACTTGAAGATGGGACTTCATGTGTGAACGGTTAATAACTAGTCGTCGCTTGGCTTCGCTTTCAAGGACACAGATAATTTAGACGGCGTGGTTGGCGCAATGGTCGAGAGACCGGCTGCTGCACCGTGTTGCAGGTTCGTGTCCTGCCTGGTGCATATTTTATGATCTACAGAGCATTGTTCCGGGTCTGGGTGTGTGTGCATCTGAGATTATACGTCTGTAAACACACCCACGATACAGGAAGAAATTCCTAGTGAGGTGCAAGGTGTTTTTAAAAGATTTAAACAAAAAAAAATTTGGAGAAGTCTGCGGAAAGTTGTAAAAATATATTTTGACCTATTAGAAAAGTTACTCATATACAATTACAGTACACCTCAGCGTACCCTTCGGGAGTACTGGCGTGAGTCTTTGTCGTTATTTTGATGGCGTTATGGATTGGGTCCATAACGCCAAAGTTACAAAGTGACGGAGTTTCAAAATGTCAGATTTTCAATATGACATAGATTTTAAAATGTCAGGGTTTCAGAATGTCGGAGTTCCAATCGTAAAGTATAATTGATGAGAAAATAATTATAATTCGGGATTTAGGATCGCATTTTGTAAAAAAAGGATCTTATGTAACTCAGTCATAAGCATGACTGATTTATGTATATTCGAGATTTAGGCAATATGAAGTAGATTCCAAATACCAGGCAATCATAAAATGAGAAGTTTTGTTAATGCAAACTGTATCAATATCGGTGGTGTTATAAGTAAAGTCAACCCGGGTAATTAATTGTAACCCGGTTAATTAATTGTAACCCGGTTAATTTAAAACAGCATCAACGTATCTCAAATCACATTACAATACATCAACGACAGTAACCGCGATGTCATGGCTGCTACAATAATGTGAAGGCTACGCCTGCTGCGCAGGCTACGCCGTAGTAGCTATTTGCTAGCGCACGGCTACGCATCATAATTATATTAAATTGCATAATATTTTTAATTTGTCTGTTTGTTGTATCGGCTCCTTGAAAATGTTTAGGACAAAATTAATATTCTTCTTCTTCTTCTTCTTATCGTATGGTTGATGAACAACCTAGTGTCACAGTTTCAATAACGTGAGTAGCAACCGGTGAACATTAATTGATATGAATATGTCTCACGAAAGTTATTATATAAAAAACAGATAATTAATTTATAATACACACGCGATTTCAAAAAATCAGTAGTGCCTTGTATTTAAGCCTACTTTTGACTTACCAATCTAATGGTCATACCAGAAAGAAAGAAAGAAAAGAAACCACTAGGCTATTACTGCTTTTCAACAAAATATTTATAACTATATAATTATACCTTTTTGTATGGCTAGAAACCAAAATAGTGTCAGAATAATGTTAAGTGCCAACCGACGTTTTAACGCGGCCTCAGAAGTACAAAAATGAAAATGCTCCCGGGCTCACCCATCTATACAATGACCGCGACTAATATTGCTTAACCTCAATGATCGTTTATTGAAATGAAACTTGCGATTGGCTATAAACGCATTAACATATCTGAACATTATACCGTGCCTCGGAGTGTACTTGAAGCCGTCGGTCCCGGTTGCAAAATTAATCGGGCTGTCATACATCTCTATGACAGTCATTACGGGTAGTCAGAGGTCTGAAAGTCTCATAAAAAAATATAATTATAAATTAGAAATAGTTAAGAGGACGTAGAGCTATATACTTTGGACTTTGGATAGGCGCCGTAGACGATGAGGCGTAATACAAATCCGATCTCAGCTGTTGATGAGTTTGCCCTACTATAAATCTTATAACTTTTTAACAGTAAAAGCCAATGACCTTAAAAAAAATATGGACGGAGCGTTGCGTACAACATGTGAGAAGTATACCTAGTCATCCAATTTCGCTTTTAATACACGAGCTAATCGCATGCAAATACTTAAAACTTATCCACTCGGCGCCAGTACGCTGCGTGTGTGCGTGCGTAATCTATGCTTCGCTTATGACAACGCAAGGTTATATCCGTATTTTTTTCAGATTCGTGAGTGAGAGCATTATGAACTTAGAAGACTTGGCAACTAACTTCACATGAAATGTTTTTTTTGGGATATCTCGAGTCTATAGAGTTAATTTTAATACCTACAGTTTTCAATGCTAACTGCTAAACTTAACAAAAAATTGTTACCAAATGTTCACACTTCCAAAACCACGAGTAGCCCATTAATGATCTATTAATTCATAATTTGAGACCACAACTGTGGTTTTAATAGTGTTAACAGAGAAACCATTAAACGTGTAATGTTTGTAAACTCGGCTGTTGAGTACTGGGCGAAGCAAATTGTTAATTAATGCTACCACGTCAGGAAAAACAAAAACCAATAATACACGCGAATAATCCGGTTAAAAGTTGTTTTATTATAATTTCTAATGATTGCGAAAACCTAAGATATTACTAAAGTGTTCATTATTGTTCAACGGTTATTACTCACTGCATTCTTAGAGACTGCCCGAGCAGTTTCTGCTCCATATCTATGTCCATCTACCGGTCATAATTTTAAACTCTGGGCTGCTACATAGAATTTTCTATCAGAAAAACCGAATAACACTTTGCTTCTTTTGTTCTGTATAATAATTTTCGTGAGGCTCATTAATTATTGTTCAACGGTTATTACTCACGTGCATTCTTCGGGATTTCCCGACTAGTGAGTTTGACTTGCGACATAACCGCGGGCTCAGCTCATAACTAAGGACTCCGTTCGAGTTCGAAACTAGTCGGGCAATCCCGAAGAATGCGTGTGAGTAATAACCGTTGAACAGTAAATAACATGAAAAAAGAAATGATTTCCATGATTCGTACCTACATACAGGTTCGTCTTAATTTTATTTTCCTTATAGTCTATTCATTTCTGATACATATCCTAGAGAAAATCTGATGGCAACAATATTTTAATTACATCATAATTTAATTATTTTAATTACATCATAATTTAATTATTTTAATTACATCATAATTTAATTATTTTTCTTACTATCTGTAGTTCGCGACTTCGTCTGCGTACATACATAAATATCATACCTGTATTCCTTGAAGGAATAGGCGGAAGTATACACCATTGTGCACCCTAATTTCACCAGTGCTATTATTAAGTCCTATGTAGTGAGCCTATTGCCACGCACAATTCTAAACTCCGGGCTGCTACTGAGAATATCCTTACAGAAAAGCTCAAATACACTTGCCTCGACCTGGACGACGTGGTGTCAGAATAGAAACATATTTTAAATATACAGACATACATCACGCCTTTCTCCCATAGGGGTAGGCAGAAACTACAGAACGCCACCTGCTACGATCCTTACAAATGCTTTTTGGTTCGTCCACGTTCATACATCTTGTCATACATGCGCGGCGGTTGCGAGTACCACGTACCTTACCTTTTTGGAGGATATCACTAATAAGGTCAGCGTCCTGTCCTTCTAGGGCGTCCCCTGCCGGCATTTCCAAGCATAAATATATATGTATATCTTAATATATATAAATCTCGTGTCACAATGTTTGTCCTCAATGGACTCCTAAACCACTTAACCGATTATAATAAAATTCGCACACCATGTGCAGTTCGATCCAACTTGAGAGATAGGATAGTTTAAATCTCAAATTATAGTCGCGTGCGAAGCCGGGACGGACCGCTAGTATACTTATATAATAAGGTTGCATTGTTTATTATATTAAAGTAACAAGTTACAGTGCACCACAAGTACATTATGTTTTCTATATAGGTGCACTTCTAACTTGAAGCTGTTTACAAGTTCCATTGTGTCGAGGTTCTATGCACTAAGTTGCAGTGTAACTTGCACAAGTCTTACTTGACTTTGATTTCACAGACGGAGTAAACTTGGTAAGCGACTGAGTAGTAATTTAGCATTTATGAAGTGACTTCATGGAATTCTCCAACCCAATGATAGTATATATATTATGTATTGACATTATTATTGACATTTTGAAACTCTGTCATATTGAAACTCTAACATTTTGAAACTTATGAAGTCTCGTAATGTAATTCTCTAACCCAATGACGGTATTTGTATTACGTATTGACATTTTCAAACTCTGTCATATTGAAACTCTATCACTTTGAAACTTATGAAGTCTCTTCATTTAATTCTCCAACACAATGATAGTTTTTGTAAAACGTCGCGAAAAATCTCGTCATACCCTTTCTGACATGGCTTTACACACAACGAGAACTTTTCTCAGGTGTGCTGGTTTCCTCAAGATGTTTTCCCTTACCGTTTTAAGAAAATGATAATTAATTTGATGTTGTCTAAAAAAAAATTCAGAGGTGCATGCCTAGGGTTTGACCCTCCGACCTTATTTTCTATTAAACATAACATAGCATCACGCTTGTATTCTCTGAAGGGCTAAGCAGAGGTGTTCACAGCTGTACACCCACTTTTCACCAATGCTGTTATTAAGTCTCATGTATTAGGCGGTGCTACTGACAATTTTTTAACGGAAAAACTCAATAACCTTTTGCCCGACCCGGGAATTGAACCCGAGACCTCATGCTCAGCAGTCACGCTTGGGAGCACTAGACCAACGAGGCAGACACTTGGCCTCTCACCCTATTTTCTATTAATTATTTTATTTTACTATATATACAAATTGTGTGAAATATTATATTGCTAGAAAGAAATGACGGCTGGTAGTTGGTTAATAACTTGGATTGAAGAAGAAAAAATACTTCGGGATGATGATAATGTATTATTATACTAGCTGGTGCCCGCGTTCGTCTGCACGACTAAAGGTAGCCTATATCTTTCGCCAAGATACAGTCTATCCCCTTGCCAAATTTAATTACGATTCATTCAGCCATTTAGTCATGAAAAGGTTACAAACAAACAAAAAAACAGATTTACTTTAGCATCTATAATCTTAGTATGCATTTCACGGCAATTTTATATATCTTTTGTTTTGGTTGCACTTTTAAACTAATCTAATCAATTGGTTATAATATGACGTCTACCATGACAGGCACAATGGGTAATGGAAAGTCTACATGTTGAGACTAATGCGTTTTAAAGTGCTCAGAGAATATACTACCTACACTTTAGCAGGCACTGGGGTGCATCAATCTTTACCCACTCTCATTGATTGCCACGATTGTTGTACAAAACAACAATAATACATTCTATATCTTCTGGTTTAACGAATATAAAAGTATATTGTAATATCTTGCCTGTATGCCTCAAAGCGGTGGGTAGTAATCGTGAGCCGAGTTTTAAGCGATAGATACAATTAATAACAGCCGCTTTTGTTATCGCCTACATTTTTACGTTCAGGAGTAAACAGAAAGCTAATCAACATAACATACCATAACGCTAGTTTTCCCCGAATAGGTAGGCAGTATCTTGGGGTAAACTACTAACTAAGTTTGTCTGAAATGGATGGGAATCTTTTGAGGAAAAGCCGTAGAAGCATTGAGAAGACCTGTTCTCTCTGATATGATGGCACGTATGCATCAGGCATCGTTTAGCTCATCCATAAATAAAAAATACTCGTATTTCACATTCAATTTTAAACTTATAAGAACAATAACGACATTACCAGGTAACAATATTTTACGCAAATGAAATGAGTATGTATTTCACTATTTATGTAAATATATCGTTTACATTGTACCTAATGAATACAGTTTTCGTATGATTGGAATCTGTTTGGCTGTAAATTATTATTCAGTTTTGTAAACAAGATTATTCTTTGAAATAATCGAATTATGTACTGAGTACCGATTTTTGTAAATATGTATTTTGTTGTCGTTATTGTCGCACCCTTTCGCCATTACGGGAGAATGCCGAAAATAGTTTATCTACACAGAGTGATTTTTTTAAGTAGTTTGTAGTAAATTCGTAACTATAAGTTATAGCGAAAAATACTCAAAGGCGTCTCGGGCCCGATTTTTATGAAAACTAAAACTGCATCATTGGATTCAAGATAAATCTTTGAAAAGCATTAACGCATGCTTAGCGAACTCTAAAGTTACAATATTAAATGGAAAAAGAATACGGTAACGAACAGGATTCGAACCTGCGCCTCCCGGATGAATACTCCAGGCGCTCTGACCACTAAGCCATCTCTAAGGGACTGAATTGATAGCAATGACGTCGCCATAAGACGTGTTAAAATATGGAAGAAGAATTCGCGGTGGCGAGCAGAGGTCGAGATGGCTTAGTGGTCAGAGCGCCTGAAGTATTCATCCGGGAGGCGCAGGTTCGAATCCTGTTCGCGACCGTATTCTTTTTCCATTTAATATTGTAACTTTAGAGTTCGCTAAGCATGCGTTAATGCTTTTCAAAGATTTATCTTGAATTATATTAAGGTAATTGCATTCTTAACGACATTGGATTAACTGCAAAGTTAGTCGTGTCGGTTCGGTCACTTGTATAGGGACTGAATTGATAGCAATGACGTCGCCATAAGACGTGTTAAAATATGGAAGAAGAATTCGCGGTGGCGAGCAGAGGTCGAGATGGCTTAGTGGTCAGAGCGCCTGGAGTATTCATCCGGGAGGCGCAGGTTCGAATCCTGTTCGCGACCGTATTCTTTTTCCATTTAATATTGTAACTTTGCATCATTGGATTTAAAAAAAACAATATTAAGAGCCAAGAATCAAACCCGTTGATTTTCGAAAAATAACGTTTACTGTATTATTAAATACACCTTCCGACCGTATATTCGATCACGGCGACCTATCTCCACTGAGATTATTATAAAATCTATTAAAATATGATGATACCAGAATCCTTACATTGTCCCCATATTGTGACATGATTGATGTTCACTTTCTAAGCACTCGCTGAATGCGAATTTTCATAAAAAGCTTTTCCCATAATGCGACGCTCAGAAGTCGTTGATGTATGAAGAAGATAAATAAAATCCCTATGATGTCACAGTTTTATGAAAAGGTTTTTTTTTTTGTTAAGCGTCTTGTAGCGACGTCTATTGAAAATCTATGTAACTACGTTACACGCGCCATCTGTTGACAGAAATTGTTAACCTTTATCGTCTATGATGCTGCGAACCCTTTTAGTTTATGTCTTTTTTTATACTCTTGACATTACATAAACCATGTCGGTATTATGACGTTTGTATACATTTTATTTACATATTTAGCAACATAATAATTATTGAAAAGTACTTTTTTTACTCGCTGTGCCCCGTTTATTTAATACTAGCTGTGCCCCGCGGTTTTACCAGCGTATAATTATATTATAATTAGCATAAGTTACTCCTTATACAGTCAGCTACCTGCCAGTAAAATCTTATCAGAATCGATCCAGCCGTTTCGAAGATTAGCCGAAACAAAAATTTTAAAACAGTATTTTAGTCATAGGTATCGTGCAAATAACTATATGAGCTTAAAAAACTATTATTTTGACATTACAAACAAACACTTCAATTTTATTTATTTGTATTGATGATGTATTTAAATTTAAATTTTAAATTATAATTATTTATATGTCCTGTACATATTAATTACTTAGAAGGAATAAAGAAAATGAAACTTATATAATATGAGATTATAGCATGTTATGAGAGATTCTCTAAGTACATTTTCTCACGGGTTTTTTATGTTTGGGCATGTTTAACCCTTAAATGGATTTTGTCCGTAACAAAGGACATCCTAACACAAAACTAAATTGATCACTAAAACAGTCCCCGATTTTAAAAAACAATGTAAAATTTAAAACAAATGTATCATCTCTACAAAAGTTTAACGTTAAATTGATAACAATCCGAGAATAACATAAGTAACATGAATATTTAGTTAGCAATATCTTCCTAACAATTTAATAATTTAATGTTAACAACGCCATCTATTGCAGGCACGGTCGAAACTACCAAAGAAGCGGCGCAGAGTGCTTCCCGTGGAACAACCTAGGAGAAAACGCGACGCTGGCGCCTCCAACCGCCGCGTGAACGCAGTGAAACATCCTGTCGTACTGAAGGATATGTCTCCAGGAGGAAATAAATTTGGTGAGTTGAATTTATTTGTAGTTTCGTTAAGTACGTGGAGATGGCGCTGTAAAACCTCACCTTTCATGATATCCTTGTATTGTTGTAATAGAGCCCTTATTTCTGTGATTTTGGACTAAAACTAGGTATGTGTAATATTGCACTGCGCCGTGCACAAACCTTTCTGGCAAAGAGATATAATATAAAAATTAACATTTATATAATTTATTTTATTTTACCATTATATTATTGTGACTTTGAAGTTTCTTCCAAACTTTCTTTCAAACAGGATACAACGAAAGCAGGCAAATCTTTTAAATGCATTTGCCTGGATAGTGACTGAATAGATAGCAATGACGTCACTAAAAGACGTATTGAATTAATGTGGAAGAAGAATTCGGGGTAGTAAGCAGACGTCGAGATCGCTTAGTGTTCAGAGCGCCTGGAGTATTTATCCGGGAGGCGCAGGTTCAAATCTTGTTCACGACCGTATTTTTCTTACCACAAAAATTTATAGCTTTGAGATATAACGAACTAAATCAAATATTTGGTAATTTCCAGGTGTGAATGGTATGAATATGATCAGCTTGGCACTCCAGGGCCCAACAACCAACCTTCTGCGGCCACCAGCAACAGCAACCATGCCTCTTCAAGCAAGAGCACCCATCGGTAAAGCCCACTTTATACTTTTTCAACCATAGCTAACCGTTAAGAAAAATAATAAACAATCAAAATACAAAATTTGATACAACCTGACACAAAAAACTTTCAGTCTGTCTTCCACCTGCCTTTTCTTGCAACTCAACCCAAACCGTTAAGATTTGATCACCAAACCTAATTCCTAACCTCAGCTTCAATAACTTTGATAGTCTCATTTTGTGAACCATCCATATTTTCCAAGTTCACTTTAGTAATGACGAAATTCTCTATTTCCAGTCGAGAGTCCAGTAATCAACACGCAGTCTGGAGCGATATCGCTAGCGTCTCTGCAACCACCTTTAATGACCGCCCCGCCCCTGCAACCAAGACCTGCAACCACTGGTTCCTTAGATCTTATGCTGCCATTACAACCCAAGTTGCTGCCAGGCTACAACCTTCAATCATCTTTCCTCTCCAACACCCTTTCGACAGTCCGACCACCAGATATTGAAAAGAAAGATGATATTTATAAGCCGAGAATTGAAGTTATTGTAGAAAAGAGAGAATCAGATGACAGTGATGTTGTTGAAGAATCAAATAAAATAGACCAAGTAAATGGTTACAGTGAATGCAGCAACCATAATATATCTGAAGTAGTTGATAATGATAATGTGATTAAAGATGAAATTAATTCTAATTTAATAGACACTAATGAATATAATGACACTGTAAATTCAAATGATAACGATGATAGTCCAAATAATAATTCTTATTAAATGTTGATTGTAAATGTTTCTAGCTGTGAAACCCCGATAGATAACGATGTCTCCCATTAGATTTTATGGATCTGTAATATAAATATGAAATCTCTCTTCTTAGATTTTTCTAGTCATTAAAATATTTGTGTCAAATCAGGAAGTATATAGGATAAGTCACTTGGAATATTTTTATTTATTGTTAATGGAGATGTTAAGGTGCTATGTGGATGAAAATTAAAAATAATGAATGTGTAATATCTGAAAATATAAAGAAGAAACGCTTTGATCCAAATTTTAATAAATAAATAATTCAATAAAGTTTCCAAAGACTCTCTCTGTTTACATACTAAGCTGTTTTTCTAATTTGGTCCAATATTGTAATGTAAGAAACTCATTGATCATAAAAATCTTGTTCGTCAAATAACTTTAAGCTTTTTTCATCCATACAGCATTTCAGATGTAAACAATGGACGATATGGGGAGTATTGCTATGAGCGATCACCTAGTCAAATCAGTGACAAAATTACAAGTCCTAAATTTAATAGTTTCTGTGGATGAACTGGAATTTCTTTGTATATTTATTAAATGGAAGACACGACAGTGATTGATATTGTATAAAAACTTCAATTTCTCTTTTGCCAAAAACATAACGACTCACTTGATGTTTGTATGTTCAGTAGTGATTGGCTTGTGTGTGTTTTCTTTTTTATCAACCAATGCTTAAACAGTTATGTTTGCAATCAAAATGGTTAGACAGTATGCATTACTATTGTTTCTTGTTTCATTAACGTTATTAATTTTGAAACAATTCTCATCTTACTTATTGCTAATAACATTTGAAAGAGGCTTTTTTCATGTTCCAAATGTAATTTGGAATTCCGTAGAATTACGATCTTACATAAAAATTCTCGACTAACACATATTATTCTAAGAACTCCTCTGTGTTTACTAATAATTTTACTATTTGCCAAAGTTTGTAAAGCGCCAAAAAATTGCAAATCAAAGCCCTTTCTAAATCTCAGCTGTGCCAAAAGAATAACTTTGTAGATATTTAGATGTAACATAGGATGTAATTAAAGATGGCTGTTTGAAGTTATACTAAAATATGGCTGGGGATGTTATCTAGACGATATGATGTATATTCCTGGCAATTGTCATTAAGAGTTTCATTGTGAGCTGAGATGTTTAGAAACTCCCAATAAAGGAGGGATATTTTATTAATATTATCGATCATGACAAACCACAAAAGTCTACAAATGACAGTCTAGAACAATAAGTTATTACTAATTATAAGTGGTATAAAAATCATTAAAAATTATGTGACTTCATCGCCACTGCACCAGGGGTCTAAATATGCTAAGTAACCACTTCAATTGAGTGTTTGAGGGATAATTTTATGCATATGGTATTCGGCTAATTCTCCCAATGAATTTCAACTGAACTACCATTCAACTGTAATTTTTGGTGAAAAATGCCAGAGATGTCTCTCATAGGGTCTCGCTTGCATGACAATTGTATTTAATTTTATTTAAATTAGCAGAGTCAGGCCCTGAGATCAGGCGCCTGTACAGTTTGTTTAAGTGTCAATGAATGTGTTAAAATGTATTAGATTTTAATTTATAAAAAAAATCGCTGTGTAAGTACAACCTCCCCATTTTCTTTAGCTTATATAGTTAGATAATCACTTTTTCTTGTAGTAGTGAGTGCCAAAGCTGTTGTTAGATTTTTTTAGTAAAATTTCAGCTCACAATGAAAATTATTTGTAAAGAAAATCCCTTTAAAATTGTTAGTATTATACCAGAAAATATAATTTAGATCTAGAATATTTTTCTAATGTTATCGTTTTTAAATGACATTTTATTAATGGATCAGTTTTATTTTGGCTATGGTTATTCGAAATTGCATTCTGCAACAAATGTATTGAAATAATATTGTGATAAACCGTAAAAATATTATAAAACAGTTTGTAAACATGTACAAGGAAGGTAAAAAATGTCAATAAAGCTTTTATTTAATTATTTACATCATTTGTTATATGTTACACATCCGCAAATAGTCTTTGATGAAGTCATATTAATAATTCATGACGTAATCATTCAGTATTAAAAAAACACCTTGACCTTCAATCTGCTCATACTCGAAGGTTCATAAAATAATTTATTAATAAATAATATATACTATTTATATTTTGTTTAAGAATTTACTTTTCATTTTGTGTACTGCCAAATTGAAACTGATCAATGACATATTTGTTTCGGTACCTCATATTTTATTGTTTAAATAAAAAGAAAACTCAAGATACCTTTGTTTTTTTACTCATCAAATGATGAAACTCCATGAGTTCTTTTTAAGACCACATTTCTTATATATATATGCCTAGCCTATTCCCAATTACATTGGGGTCGGCTTCCAGTCAAATCAGATGCAGACCAGTATTTTACATAGACTGACCTAGCCTTTCTGACCTCCACAACCCAGTTCCTGGGCAACACAATATCTCGTGGTATGACTGGTTGTTCGACTTTCAGGCCTCGGACTATCCATAGTGGCTGTCAAAGTTCTTAATTTGATAACCGGGACCGACGGCTTAACGTGCTCTCCGAGGCACGGAGGAGTCTCGGTATGAAATGATCGTCACCTATCAACAGACCGACTGCGGCAAACGTAGCTTAACCCCGATCGATAGATCTGGTGCGGCTATTACTTAGCCACGAGACACTCTTGCAATCTACCATATTTCTCATAAGAACATTATTTAAATCGTCAATATCGGAGATGAACTGTTTTGGTGTGGCAACACTGAACGGTGACGAAAGAGACCCTTCTCTCTGTTACGAGGCGCCGCTATGGTGGACAGACTTCTGAGATACTGTCGTAGATTGTATTCTGATTTTATGATATTGTTGTACTAAATATAATATAACAAACAGTCCATAACTGTCTCAGTGCAGGGCAAAGGCCTCTGCTCATACAGAATAGGCACGAGAATTTATCACCTCGCTAGCTCACTACGGGTTCGCGATTTAGTAGATTTAGATGGAACGCGTTGTTACAATGAATCACTACTTTTGGTGACGTTATTGCCATCTATTCAGTTCCTCTACAGGAAACCGAGACTTAGTGGTCAGAGCGCCTGGAGTATTTATCCGGGAGGGGCAAGTTCGAATCCCGCTCACGACCGTATTCTTTTGCCACAAAAATTTATAACTTTTCTCTAATCATGCGTTAATACTTTTCAAATAATATTTATCTTTATTTGTAAGGTAATTGCATCTGTACGTCATTTTATAATCATGTTCTAGTAACTGCAAATTTAGTCGTGTCGGTTCGGTTTCCTGTAAAGGAATCACTACGTAATACCCAAAGTTTACTAAATGTTGGTTTAATTCGTTATGAACGCCAGAAACCTGAGATCCGTTTCCACTCAAATACTCTTTTATGCCTTAATTATTCTGTTAACACTTTTTGTCATGGTAAATATATTTGTATAATAACTTTCGTGAGGCATTTATTCATATTAATTATTGTTCACCGCTTACTACTCACGTGCATTCTTCGGGATTGCCCGACTGGTTTGAGGTCATAACTAAGGGTTCCGTTCGAGTTCCAAACTACTCCTGTAGCTAGTGGTAGAAGTCCATTGGTAAATAAAATAAAAAAATACGAGTATCCCTATATACACTAGCTCAATAAAAAATTACAAAACAAAAAAAAAAAAACAATATTTGCAATAGTTGAAATGTTGATTTCTTAGTTAAACAATCTGTCGCATCTCCTTTTTAAGTTAAACCAGTATTACTAGAACATCATAATAATAATTCCGCGAGAAAAATAAACAACTTACGTACCTACCACATAACTTAAACAAGATCTTATTAAACACTGTCAAACACGGAGACTTTAACTAAATTACCAGCAAACAATTGTCACCATTTTATCTGATTACTATGTAAATCACTCAGAGTTGTACTAAACCCGCATATTAAACGCACGAAGCATTCAAAGCGTTACATAATTAAATATCTGACCCACGTTGCACCCCTCTAATCAATTGGCTCCGCTCTAAATATTGACAGGTAAACAGTGCTAGGGTTGTGCTTCTTTATTTAATAATATAATTTATAGGGAATCCAAGTTGTTTTTTCCTGACTTGTAGCTTTGCCAAGAAATGGAACAGAACTCAGTACTAAAAAAATTTTGATCACGTCTTACCCGGAGCTCAAAATAAAGGTAGTGAAGAAATATTTGGTGAGCTTATAGTCAGCTTCTGGACATAATTTGAAACTCCGGGCTGTTACTGAGAATTTCATAACAAAATAATGCCCGATGCACTGACCCCAGAATCAAATCAAAAACTCAAAGTCCTGAGCTCAGCAGTTGTATTGCTGCTAATAATTCCTATTGTTATGACCAGCTGTGCCCGCGACTCCGTCCGCGTGGATGTCGTAAATTAACACCATCGTGTACAAATTCATAATTAACAAATTTATACTATATATAATACAGATACTTTAAATTGGCATAACTTTATTATTTATGAAATTATTGACATGAAACAAACACATAATGTTAAGTGAATCTTACCACAATATATTAGTGAAAATCACATCTAAATCGGATAAGCTGTTTCTGAGATAAGCGTGCACAAACACACAGACAAACAGACAAAAGTTCTAACAATTATTTTATTGAGTGCTATTTGTGTTGATAAAGGCCCCAATAATATTTTTTCTCATATGTCTGCCATGTACAGACAGCGATCCGTTTTTATTATATGTATTGATGATTGATGACGATGATGATGATGATTATGATGATTGGTATGCATTTTTCAGAATAAAAGAAAAAAAAAACACAAATCATGAAAGCATAAATATCAAGTTTTATATATCTATAAAAGAACTTCAAGTATTCAACTTCAAAATAGTTACAAAGACACGATTCCATAAATCTTGTTTTAAAAATCTTACTTTGCAGCCAAATGGAGTTTTCGAGTCACAGTATTAAGACACAATTCCCTCAGGATATCGGGTAACAACGCCATATAGCCCCAGCGTGTTGCGACAAAGAAACAATTGTAGGTACTGTTTTTTATTGCTTTTATCGAAACCACGTTTCTTTTTGCTTCGAAGAATTGCATTCGCTGTGAAGACTCTGAGGAGATATGCATTAAAGTATAATTTTTCTTTTCACAAAAAATCATAACTTTAAAGTTCGCACGCGTTAATGCATTGAAAGATTTAACTGAGATATGCCTGCCTAGCCTTTTCCCAATTACATTGGGGTCGGCTTCCAGTCAAACCGGATGCAGCTTAATACCAATATTTTACATGGAGCGACTGCCTATCTGACCTCCACAACCCAGTAACTGGGTAACACGATATCTCGTGGTATGACTGGTTGTCAGACTTTCAGGCCTCTGACTACCCGTAACGGCTGTCATAGATCTTAATTTGACAACCGGGACCGACGGCTTAACGTGCTCTCCGAGGCACGGACGGGTCTCGGTATGAAATGATGGTCACCCATCCACAGACCGACCGAGGCAAGCGCAGCTTAACCTCGATCGATCGATCTGTGCAGCTGTTACTTAGCCATGAGCCCCTCCCCTAGTATTTTTAATTAATACACAAAATTAAATCTACTCGTTATGACATCAAGAATAAATGATTTGATTCTTAAATCATTAAAATCAAGTTTTCATAATACTTATTTAAACTTACTTAGCTCATTTCTAAACAAGATCTTTACAATATATCTAAACACCAGACTTGTTACAGGTTTTCAATAAAGCCACCGCAGAACTTCAGTAGTATAAGATAAATAAATTTCAACAATTAATCATAATTATTTTCTGTTAAACACAGCCGTTAGCTGTCATAGATCTTATTTTGACAAACGGGACCGACGGCTTAACGTGCTCTCCGAGGCACGGAGGGGTCTCGGTATGAAATGATGGTCACCCATCTACAGACCGACCGCGGCAAGCGCAGCTTAACCTCGATCGATCGATCTGTGCAGCTGTTACTTAGCCACGAGCCCCTCTTAACTGAGATATGCATTGTATGAAAAAAATATTGGATATGCGTTTGGCCACCAACTCACCTAGCCGGAGGATGGAGCACATAGATCCAGAAGATATATATTCACTCTAAGTAGGGTAGATAGATTTGCGGAGAACGATAGTTGGGGAGTTGATGCAACTGCCAAGACCCGTCTCCCACAACGGTTGCACCGGACTACATCCCGAAACACGACTACGTCGCTTCACGGCATGGCTTCGTCCGCTGGGTGGTAACCAGCCGCGGCCGAAGCCTCCCACCAGAGTTGTGTTACCTGTTTAGCACCACTCAGGGGCCACGTGTAGGGATTCCATTTTAACAGTGCACTCCTACGGAACAGCTCAGAACTCATCATGTATTTGATGAGTATCATCAGAAGCTGTTCAAGACAGTGCAGTTTCAACCACCGAGCTGATATTGTGTTGGACAACAGGTAAGATATATTTTTCAATTATTTTCTTGTTTCGAATTCTCACGTGATCTGTCTATAAATACATAAAACACCTTCTGGGGCAGTCAGGTAAAAATAAAAATTCAATAGCATGTATGAAAGATCACTATTTGAACATGGCTCGACCAATTTTACTGTCTTTTTTTGTTGTATTCGTAATTTTCTGGACAAGGTTTCATCTGTATTTGTTAAGGTAATCGCATCTGTACGACATTGTATTAACTGCAAAGTTAGTCGTGTCGGTTCAGTCATCTGTATAGGGAATGAATAGATAGCGATAATTTTGCCAAAAGACGTATTAAAATGTGGAAGAAGAATTCGGAGTACTAAGCAGAGGGCGAAATGGCTTAGTGTCAGAGCTCCTTTTTTTTGTGAGTAAAATCCGTCATGGACGCTGTGCTGGTCTCCTACCGACTAAAAACAACACGGTCCCTCTAATCTTTACCCGAGGTCCCCAGTTCAATGCAGCATTCATCGTGACCTCGAGTGGTCAGAGCTCCTGGAGTATTTATCCGGAAGGCGTAGTTACAGATCAAGGTCTTTGCTGTTGGTGGTAAACTATGAAAGATGAATGGTCACCTTACTATTTTGCCTCAATATATTTTTTCTATATTCTATAATCACCAAACTTAACAAATTAATTAGTAGTTTACGGTTTCACACTATTATTAAATTAAAAATCATATATTGTTAATTTTGGTCCAGATTTTACAGTAGGGTACAATATGCACAGGTTATACGGATAAGTCTGGTAGGTGGATGAAGTACTGATCTCCCAGATAGGTTACTGTGTAACCTGTGTTGAGGAGATACAGTTCTGATCCCCCATTGACATGGATGACATTTAGCAATAACCCTAAGAACGACCAATACATTTAAAACAAAATTATTGTATCCATAAAATAATTAGCTTATAATATTAGTAGTAGTGTGCGTTTGTGTGTATTTATGTATGTGTACGTGCGTGTGTGTGTGTGTGTGTGTGTGTATTGTGAGAGAGAGATTAAGTCCTTAGTTATATATTTAATTTGTGTTACTGAAAATAGAGCTTCATGTGGCGTCTATTAGGTAAACACTTACTGGACCATTTCCCTCGGGACATCTCTTACACTAAAGTAACTTTTCCTTTTGTTTTTTTAGAAGGTCCTACTTTCGAGAGCAGGTTTCTCCCAGATGAATACTCCAGTTTTGCCACTTCAGCTATCTTGACCTCTGGTCACTATACCGAATTTTTCTTTCACATTTGAATACGACTTATGGTCCATACAATGACTGAATAAGAGTTTTGAGTTTATCCGGGTACCGCAGGTTCTAATTCTGCACCCAACCGTATTTTTCTACCTACAAAAAATAATATAACTTTAGAGTTCACACCGTATGGGATATTGCATTTTAATATAAAGTAAAATGTACATTCTGTGGAAATAAAAATGCGGTCGTGAGCAAGATTCGAACCTGCGCCTCCCGAATAAATAAATACTCCTGTAGGAGAGAGGCGCACGACTATTCTTTTCACAAAAAATTATAACTTTAGATTTCGCTGCGCATGCGTTTATGCGATTAAAATATGTACCTGTAACATCTCAAGTAATGGTTCTATAAAAAACCCAATCTCAGTATCAATGAAGCTAAAAGTAAAATAATCTCGAAACACTAAAATAAATTGGACACAAAATACGAAGAGAAATTATTTGTACAGAATGCGTTTGACAACCCTATCAGTAAGGCCCGTTACAGATAATCCCAGTACTTTACGCGGGTGTCGAGTATAGTAACTAGTATTTGCACAAATATTTCCTCTGAGTTTGTGTTTATCGGCAACGCATTTCAGCATTCTGGCGGACAGTATTATTATGGTAATGAGTAGCGGGTATTTGAGTGTCATTATTTAGAACCCTGACTAAATCAGCCCGATATTTGGAATGGAAATATCGATCTGTTGTGATTTCAACATTTCATATTGCACCATTGTAGGAACGTTGTGGAGTGAAAGAAGATGTAGTGACAAAGATTGAGAAGGGTATGCTAAGATGGTTTGGGCAAGTAGAAAGGATGGATGAAAGGCGATTGACTAAATTAGTACATGAGGCGAGAGTGGATGGAAGAGTCGGGGCAGCTAGACCTCGACGAACGTACCGCAATCAAATTGCGGATGTTCTCAAAACAGGACAGGTCAGGAGCCACCTAATCGGTGAGCATGTATAAAGAGAAGCATAGATGAAGCGAAAGAGGTGTGTCAGAATCGTAGCAAATGGCAATCGATAGTCTCTGCCTACCCCAATGGGAAACAGGAGTGATTGAATGTATGTATGTTTGTTGCACCATTAAGTTGACAACCTTAGCCAGTGACAAAAAAATTAAAGACAGGTAAAATTAAAGTTAAACAATTGCACAACACGTTGCGGAACTCGTCGCTACTTAACAGTTGGTATTCACATCTCAAACCCGTGACCGTTGACGTACCGTGTCATGGCTCTGCAAACTGTACTTCAGTTTGCAGAGCCTGTACACTTTGCTGGATTTTTAGTTCAATGAATAAACAATCCGTCAACTGAATTTAAATGAAGCTACTCTTTCCAAAATTACAGATGGCTAAACTAAACTTATAACTTTAGAATTCGCTACGCATGCGTAAACCCATTTGAAAGATTTATCTGTATTTGTTAAAGTAAGAACGTTAGTTAGACCGGTTCATTAACCTGTATAGGGTAGTAAAGACGTGACCAAAAGACGTTTTAAAATGTGGGGGTAGTGAGCAGAGCCCGTATATAATATTATAGGTCGGTTCGTGGAGTGTGATAGTAGGATAACATCGGAACCTGGTGCATGGATAACATTTGGTGTGACATATCTAGATAGAAGGAGACCGTATCGATGGCCGTTACCACTAACAACAGCATTCCCAATGAGGTTGACGTCAGGCAGGCGGCCGGTTATAAAATATAGCCAAAACTTTAGCAGCATGCATTTAGGTATACTGCGTCGACCCTAAATAAATTGTGATAACGGCAGAGGGATGATGAGCAGAGCCCCGGATGGCTTAGTGGTCAGAGCACCTGGAGTATTTATCTGGGAGGCGCAGGTTCGAATCGTGCTCACGACCGTATTTTTATTTCCACTTAATTTATAACTTTAGCTTCATTAGACATGCGTTAATCGGTTTGAACATTTTATTTATTAAGGTTTTCTACTTCACTATCCCCGTGTGTACAAGTATTTAATATGAAAAAGCGTGCCCACTCTATGCAAGGTTTCATTACCACGCCATAAGCAACAAAGGGAAGGAGCACGCGACGATACCCGTGTTTCCAATAGCTGAAGCCTTTAGCAGTAAACAGTTCTGGTATTTTAAAAGCCTTAATTAAGATCTATTTATGGCCTGACATTTTCATTAACATAACACTAGGTGATTAAAATGTTTTCCGCGTAATAACTCGGTACAGTTTTCAAAACTATAGTTTTAAAATGTGCTTCAAAACTATAATAGTGATTTTGAAACTTTTCAAAAACGTGGAACTTTATTTGTTTGGGCTCATAAGATTTACCTTAGGACGTCCTATTAATTTATCTTGATAAAAAACCCTGATGATTTGGAATATGGATACCGGAACTTCATCTTGTTTCAAAATTTAAATTAATTTATTCCACATAAAACAGGCTACATTATTATGGTCTTAATCTACTAAATTGGTGAGCCTATTTTTACACGACTGCCCAAAAAAAGAGTGTTATGCCTTAGGTAGACATGTGCCATGTATTTATATAAAATAGGATAGATAGAATAGGAATACAATAAAATTAATAATCGATTACATTAAAATAAACATTTATTAGCTTTTCCCTCAAGTATATATTGTATCTGTTACCAGTAATCCTATATGAACATAGTCGTCAAACTTTACTTGAGCGATGCAGTATCTCTGATGTCATCTTGATATGTACGAAAAAATCATGTAGTGTGATAGTATAATGTCTGACTGCCTCGTTGATCTAGCACGGCTGCCAAGCGTGAGGTCCTGGGTTCGATTACCAGGTCGGGTAAAGTTATTCTGTTAGGGAATCTCAGAAGCAGCCCGGAGCTCGAAAGTTGGTGGTATGACACCTCCGTGCTTCGCAAAGCACGTAAAGCCGTCGGTCCCGCGCCTAATCTCTCTACGATCGTGTCGGATTGCCATCCCATCGGACTATGAGAGTGTAGGAAGGAGTGCATCTGTGCTTACGCATACACTTGTGTACTATAATATCTCAAGATAAATCTTTGAAAAGCATTAACGCATGCTTAGCGAACTCTTTTACCATTTAATATAATAACTTTAGAGTGCTTGAGATTTTTAAGGTAATTGCATTCTTTACGACATTGTATTAACACGTGTTAAAATATGGAAGAAGAATTCGCGGTGGTGAGCAGAGGTCGAGATGGCTTAGCGGTCAAAGCGCCTGGAGTATTCATCCGGGAGGCGCAGGAACGAATCCTGTTCGCGACCGTATTCTTTTTCCATTTAATATAATAACTTTAATATAATATCTGCAGCTTAATTAGCTAATCTCCGTGGAGATAGGTTGCCGTGACCTAAATACGGTCGGAAGTGTATTATTATCATTATAATGTTACTATAGGTTAAAATAAGTCTTCATACATCGAAAATTATTCCCAGAAACCGGTGCATTTTCAACACTGATCCATTATTGACAAATACTTCGATAGTTCTGAGCTAACTATGTTCTGCTAACTGAGTTGCCGTGTGTCTATCAAACTCCGATGAAGCCGCTTTAATTTAATTCCGTGTATATGCGCTCCAAGATTGGATGGAACATTCTAGACTATACACCGGTTAAGTAAGACCTTTGCAAGAGTAGAATTTGGATGGATGTAAATGTTGTTCACACCTTTTTCTTGTTCTGGTGTTTCGTTAGTTTAATGGCATCTTGAACTATGGTTAAAACTTTATGGAACTGAAACAATGGGCTTTGACGGACCAGCTTAGGTCATGACGTGGCCAGGAGGGGTCATCATCATCCCATCATTATTTGGGGTCGGCGCAACATACCTATATCTGGCATGCTGCTAAAGTTTTGGCTATGTTTTATGACCGGCCGCCTGCCTGACGTCAACCCTCTTTGGGAATGCTGTTGTTGGTGGTAACCACCACCGACACGGTCTCCTTATATCTAGCTATGCCATACCAAATGTTATCCATGCGCCAGGTTCTGATGTTATCCTAATATAACACTCCACTAACCGGGAGGGGTAAAAAAATGAAAATTCTATTAATTATTAAGGATTTTTGTAAAAGCTGCTTTTAACGTTGTTTTTTAATGGTTTTAATATTATATGTAGAATTTTTATGTAAAAGAAACAGATTTGCGTTGCTCTGATAAGAGAGTTTTTATTTTATTACATAGCATCACGCCTGTATTCCCCGAAGGGGTAGGCAGAGGTGTACACAGTTGTACATCCACATAACACCAATACTGTTATTAAATCCCATGTAATAGGTGGTGAGCCTTTTGCCATCAACCGGGCACAGTTCCAAACTCCGGCCTGCTACTGAGAATTTACTAACAGAAAAACTCAATAACACTTTGTGCGACCCCGGAATCGAACCTGAGACCTCCTGCTCAGCAGTCGCGCTTGGGACTAACGAGGCAGTTTTATTAAACATTACATCACATATAATAACTTAAAATTAGGAACACTCACCTGAAAATGAGAAATGGATTATAATAATTTTATTTATTTTATTAAATCTTTGAAAAGCATTAACGCATGCTTAGCGAACTCTAAAGTTATTAATTATATTAAATGGAAAAAGAATACGGTCGCCAACAGGATTCGAACCTGCGCCTCCCGGATAAATACTCCGGGCGCTCTGACCACTAAGCCATCTCGACCTCTGCTCACCACCGCGAATTCTTCTTCCATATTTTAACACGTCTTATGGCGACGTCATTGCTATCAATTCAGTCCCTATACAAGTGACCGAACCGACACGACTAACTTTGCAGTTAATATTTTTTTCAATGGAATTAGAGAAGAGTAATGATTTATTCAGGTACACACAAGATAATATAAAATGAAAATAAAATAATATAAATTCAGATAAATTTCTAACGCATTATCGCATGCGTTGTGAACAGTAATTTTTTGGCAAGCAGAACTTAATAAATCAATCATCTTTATAGACTAAATAAGAAAGAAAGAAAAACCGTTTATTCACGTGAAAGTGACGTACATATATAAAATTAATTAAAAACCTAAGAACAAAAACAAGTGGGTAGATATATAAATATTTGAAAAGCATGCGGCTTAGCGAACTTTAAAGCTATAAATTTTCGGTGAATTGAATGATGCAGTGGATGATTTATTGACTACAGCAAAAGCCATCACAGGTTATATAAATACCCACTTAAAGTTATAAATTTTTGTGGATAAAGAATACGGTCGCGAGCAGATGAGAGAGGATTCGAACCTGTGCCTCTCGGATATTAGCCTCCTGGAGTATTTATTCGGGAGGCACAGGTACGAATCCTGCTCGCGACCGTATTCTTTATCCACAAAAATTTATAACTTTAAGTGGGTATTTATATAACCTGTGATGGCTTTTGCTGTAGTCAATAACTCATTCACTGCATCATTGAATTCACCAAACGAGTATTCAGTCCCATTCAAAGCTGTGGGTTGAATATTTTCAAACAGAAATAACAAATTGACTGACATAGGTATTGAAAATTTGAATATAACGCATGAACTTTCAATCAGGTCGCAAATTATAATTATGTAGTCCCATTCAAAGCTCTGAGTTGGGAATTTCCAAACAAAATTACCAAATAACAAATGACTGACATAGGAATTGAAATCCGGAATGTTATGCATGAACTAGACTTATATGGAAACACAATAAACGTTCGCCATAATTTGCCATAAAAGCCTCTCCAAAAAACCCTTCATCATCCCATCCACTTTGTAACAATCCTTGGCAGTAAATTACTGAAGGAATGTATGCATGGCATATTATTTCACCCATGACATGACAGGATTCCGGATGTCCGTGGGGAACACATCGTTTGTCAAACAGAATTTCTGGTAAAAAGTGTTTCATAGGATGTTATCAATTCTGTGGTAAATGTAACTCCCATTCTTTGCGTCATCGTCACTCGAATTTTCCATTGTATGGGCACGTGCCGATGGTAATGTTTGGTTGAGTTCATGAATGGTGCGTTACAAACTGGCGACATAATTTCATGGATTGAACTTATGGTAAACATTATTATAGTTAAAGTTATAAATTTTTGTGGAAAAAGAATACGGTCGCCAGCAGGATTCGAACCTGTGCCTCCCGGATAAATACTCCAGGCGCTCTGACCACTAAACCATCTCGACTTCTGCTCGCCACCGCAAATTCTTGGTGGGATTAATATAACTTTAAGGTTCCCTAAGAATGCGTTAAAACTTTTTAAAGGTTTATCTGTATTATGGATGCAAATAAATACAATATCTAGCTACTTCCACAAAATTGAGGGTAGTCATGCATTACCTGTTCACCGCCCGCCCGCCCGCAAATATATGCACATACGCAAGCGGTGAAAATTCCGACTACCACCAACTACCGTCCGCCACCGAGTCGCCACTCTGTGGCGGACACTGCACGGTCTAACAGCTCCTGATGATGCCCCGTGGAGGGGCGAAACACGTGTAGAATAGTTGGTGGTAGTCGGAATTTTCACCGCTTGCGTATGTGCATATATTTGCGGGCGGGCGGTGCACAGGTATCTAATGCATGACTACCCTCAATTTTGTGGAAGTAGCTAGATATTGTATTTATTTGCATCCATTGTAATGGACTTCCGCAAAGTAACGCCTGAATCTATTCAATATTTATCTGTATTATTACAGTTTTTTTGTTGTTTTGTGTATCCACGACGCTTTCCACCGAGTTTGGATGGCAGGTTGAAGGAACCGAAATCGTTTGAAAGATGAGGGACCTTTACCCAGCAGTGAGACACAATAGGTTAAAAAAAAATTAACTTTCGTGAGACACATTCATATTCATTATTGTTCAACGGTTACTACTCACACGTAAACTGTGTGAGCTCAGCTCATGGCTGCAGAGAAGGGCTCCGTTCGAGTTCGAAACAAGTCGGGCAAGCCCGAAGAATGCAAGTGAGTCATAACCGTTGAACATTAATGTATTATAGTTAGCCAATTATAGTGATTATTCACGCCTACCATGTGAATGAAGAATTTGGCATCTGGGTCCTTCGACTGCGACGAAAAGTCTTCATTACATTGTTTCGATTCAACACTAACATAACTTGTTTTTCACACATGCCAGGCGTGTTTAGATTTTTTAATAAGTAAGTTGTTATTTCATATCTACCTGTCGTATATCACCGCTAAGTAACTTATAACTTTTCTTACTAACCTATGTTACCGGGAACATGCAAGGATATCTATGAGTTATCGACCTCGTACATCTAAATCAGTTCAGGCGTTTAGAAGTTATGATAGAATAAAGAATCTCACAAACTTAAACACTTCTTTGTTTGGGCAGTCGTGTAAAATATAATTAAATCTTCTATTTTAAGCACGTAGTAACTACAATCGATATTAGTCTAGTTAGAATAACAATGTTTACAAAGAAACGTTGTCAGATTCGACAGAACAAACAAGAAACCTGGTTAGAATTTAGAGGGTCTTAATTTAATCTTGGGCCTTGAGACCTTCTAGTGATTAGTTGAGATAGGTTCTAAGTAGACTATGGCAAGTGAGTGGATTACGACAGAAAGTTAAACTACCAATTTGTCTTGGTGTTCGGTGAAATGTAAACGAAGTACTATCAATTCTTACTCTTTCTTGATTGCTGTTTAGTGTTTATGTTATTGTTAGCATCTGACAATAATTATAAAATATTACTCTAAACTAACAGGAATTAACGCGCAACAAATGCTTTGAATTTATTTACGTTTGGACAAAGTTGCACTGATCATGGTCACAAGCAGACATCAGTCGGTGGTAATGTCACAAACGGCGGTGTTTACGCATATAATCGCTCACAGTATCTTGATTTTTCTAGTGACTTGATTATTTTCAGTACTGGTTTCCAAACAGGTGGTAATTGCCAACCATCTTCTCTATTGAAATTTGGGTGTTTTTTAATTTGAATAGCCTCGCGGAGCATTCTTGGTATATATCGGTTTTTTTTTTGCGAGGATTTCGGGTTTATCGAAACGCAGAACGTGTTTAATTTGACATTGATTTCATTTGACTTTTATTATTGTAGTGATTTATTTTGACATTTGTTAATTTTAGTTATTTGGGAGATACATGCTTAAATTAGTGTAGACTTTGAATTAAATTTATTTTTAATTTCTCTTCTCCCTGTTAATTTGTATGCCGACTGGAAGAATAAAGTGAACTGTTATATTGTTTTAATTGTAGTGCCCTTGTATCTGCTTACGCTCAGCAAATAAATAAATTATTTTGAATACTTCCGCGAACGGAAGAGCGATGACATGGATTGCCAAAGATCGTGGGTTAAAATCCCGTTCTATCATTGTTCAATGTTACCTTAAAAAATAATCTATACATATAATAAAAATGTAACAGATCGCTGTCTGTACATGGAAGATACAGGAGAAAAAATATTATCGGGACCTTTATCAACGCAAATAGCACACAAAACAATGATTTTTAGAATTTTTGTCTGTTTGTCTGTGCGTTTGTGTACACTAATCTCAGAAACGGCTTATCCGATTTAGATGTGGTTTTCAGTAATATATTGTGATAAGCTTCACTTAACATTTAGTGTTTGTTTCATGTCAATCGGTTCATAAATAAAAGTTATGCCAATTTAAAAAATCACGTCGAACTTTTGTTAATAATGTATAAATAAGTCGCAGGCAAAAGCTAGTGATATTTAAATTATGATTATTATAATTCTATTTTTCAAAGCATACAACTGCAAAGTGGTAACGCTGAGTTTAGTAAATCTGTAAACGATTACTAGATAAATATCACCAGGCGTCTCCTTAAGACGTATACAAAGAGGATTGAAAATTCAATAGGTTTGAACACGACAAGGTAGCTCAGTTGGTAGAGTGATGACACGGAACGTCAAAGGTCGCGGGTTCAAGCCCCGTTCTTGTCTATTATTTTTTCAATGTTTCTTTGAAAAATAGAATTAATATAGGCATTTCATGGCCTCAACATGTATTAAAAAAATATAATTATATATGATTTATAAAGGATTGAGATGTTGTTCGGCGATTTACAACTGCAAAGTGGTAACGCTGAGTTTAGTAAATCTGTAAATGATTACTAGATAAATATCACCAGGCGTCTCCTTAAGACGTATACAAAGAGGATTGAAAATTCAATAGGTTTGAACACGACAATGTAGCTCAGTTGGTAGAGTGATGACATGGAACGTCAAAGGTCGCGGGTTCAAGCCCCGTTCTTGTCTATTATTTTTTCAATGTTTCTTTGAAAAATAGAATTAATATAGGCATTACATGGCCTCAACATGTATTAAAAAAATATAATTATATATGATTTATAAAGGATTGGGATGTTGTTCGGCGATTTACAACTGCAAAGTGGTAACGCTGAGTTTTTCGTAAATCTGTAAATGATTACTAGATAAATATCACCAGGCGTCTCCTTAAGACGTATACAAAGAGGATTGAAAATTCAATAGGTTTGAACACGACAAGGTAGCTCAGTTGGTAGAGTGATGACACGGAACGTCAAAGGTCGCGGGTTCAAGCCCCGTTCTTGTATATTATTTTTTCAATGTTTCTTTGAAAAATAGAATTAATATAGGCATTACATGGCCTCAACATGTATTAAAAAAATATAATTATATATGATTTATAAAGGATTGGGATGTTGTTCGGCGATTTACAACTGCAAAGTGGTAACGCTGAGTTTAGTAAATCTGTAAATGATTACTAGATAAATATCACCAGGCGTCTCCTTAAGACGTATACAAAGAGGATTGAAAATTCAATAGGTTTGAACACGACAAGGTAGCTCAGTTGGTAGAGTGATGACCCGGAACGTCAAAGGTCGCGGGTTCAAGCCCCGTTCTTGTCTATTATTTTTTCAATGTTTCTTTGAAAAATAGAATTAATATAAGCATTACATGGCCTCAACATGTATTAAAAAAATATATAATTATATATGATTATTATAATTCTGAAATAACACAACAATAGTCTTCTTACCTAAGAAATCTATAAATAATTCAAAGTTGTGAATGAAAAACTAGAAACAGAGAACTTAATTATTTAAATATAAAAACGTTATCTGGCACCAGTAAGAGGGTAAGCTGTATAATTGGCCCCTACGTGGCTCTCATTAGCAAATTCATTTGTTCTCCGTCCCGACCACCGTGTAAAGGTACGACCACAATACGGGAAAGGTATGGTTGACACAATATGAGATACTGTGTATTATTTTATTGACCAGAATATTTTTTTGGTAATCAAAGCTTATACATAGTATCACGGTTGTTTTCCCTGAAGGGATAAGCAGATGTGTAATGAGTAGGTACACCTACATTTGACCAATATCCTACTAATATTATAAACGCGAAAGTTTGTAAGTATGGATGGATGGATGGATGTTTGTTACCCACTCTTTCACGTAAAAACTACTGAATGGATTTTAATGAAACTTTACGATAATATAGCTTATACAGTAAAATAACACATAGGCTACAATTTATAAAGATATTGTGTGAATTGTCCAAAACATGACGATAAGTGTCAAGTAAGTAGGAAAAAATCTACCATCTGCGAGCTATTCCGGCGTGCGCTGCCTAAACTCTTTGAGATATAACAAAATGATGTATGGTGGAATTGTGTATCTTATATAGGTCTACAGAAAAGTTTGCAACGGCATATGTCTATCTCTTAAGGATAACATACTACATCCAATTTAATACTTAAAAAAATGGGCAACTATGAAGCGGTAATTGGAAAGCGGGACAGGGTTCAAAATTTCATGATTACTTTTGGTCGCGATATCCCACATCCACGCGGGCGAAGACGCGGGCATCAGCTAGTCTTTAATAAGTCACATGTAATAGTATGTAGTGGTAAGCATATTTTATTATTTAATTACTTTGTATGATGTGTTCAAACCAATAAATGCTTTAATTAATTAATTAATTAATAATGCCAACGACCGGGCACAATTGAATAGATTTCAGTTTAATTAAGTTACAATTGTTCTATTTTTTTGTGCATAAAGACCTAGACGTTACATAATTTCGTTTTAATAATAATAAATTTGAGAATTTCCTAACAGAAAAACCTAATAATACTTTTCCTGACCTGAAAATCGAACCCAAGACCTCGTGCTCAGTTGTCGCGCTTAATATTACTAGACCAACGAGGCAGTAAATAATTTCAATAAAATTATATCAACGTTTCAATAATAAATTGTGTCTTATTTAACTTAACCTAACAGAAAAACTCAATAACGTTTTCCCGACCTGGGAATCGAACCCAGAACCTCGTGCTCAGCAGTCGCGCTTGGGACCATTAGACCAACGACGTGGTGTCGGAATAAAAGCATAAAAATACATAAATACATACATACATCACGCCTTTCTCCCACAGGGGTAGGCAGAAACTACAGAACGCCACCTGTTACGATCCTTACATATGCCTTTTGTTTCGTCCACGATCGTACATCTGGTCATATCACCGATTTATATAATAAATTTTATCAACAGATTGTGTTCATACCCTAAAAAGAATGCGTTTAATATGCATTGCTTAGCATCGTCTAAGCGTTCTACCATTTATAGCTGAATATAATTAAAGTGTTTTCTTAGTTAAACAACAATCCAATTAACGTGGCGACGACGGCTAGTTGCTTTTTTGTTTTGGAGAGAGTTACATATAGATTGTTGAACTTAAGTGTATTTAAGTGGACTGCACGCAAAAGATAAAATTTTCAGCTGCTTGTTTTGATGGTAATAGGCATGATGACAGTATTAAAGAACCAAAGAATAAATGGTTTTAGAGGTAAATATAGGCACAAAGGATTCAAAAAAATTACCTAGTTTTATTAAAAACATTAAGATCAATAAGATTTTCAATAAAATAAAAGTATAAAATGCTGCAATCGGCCATGTTGACTGAAACGTCAATCACAGCGACTGATGTCACGCCTCAGTCAAATGTCAATCATCGCCATACATTAAGGCTTCAACTTATGTCAAATATGCTGAGGCATGACGTCAAAACGGCGCCATGACACCCAGCAACGTTTTCGCGGTTAAACTGAATTAGATAGATTAAAATGCAATAATTTGCGTTGAAACTTAGTTTATTGCTGAAATAATGTGTTTTTCGGATATAGTAGATGTGTACGTGTGTATAAAAGGAGATTTCAAAATCTGTCATCATGCCTATTGTAGGAGTTTAAGGGAATTAGTGTGACTAGAATTGGAGGGGCTCGTGGCTAAGTAATAGCCGCACAGATCGATCGATCGAGGTTAAGCTGCGTTTGCTGTGGATGGGTCGGTCTGTGGATGGGTGACCATCATTTCATACCGAGACCTCCCCGTGCCTCGGAGAGCAAGTTAAGCTGTCCCGGTTGTCAAATTAAGATCTATGATAGCCGTTACGGGTAGTCAGAGGCCTGAAAGTCTGACAATTGGGTTGTGGAGGTCAGATAGGCAGTCGCTCCATGTTAAATACTGATATGAGGCTGCATCCGGTTTGACTGGAAGTCAACCCCAATGTAATTGGGAAAAGGCTAGGCAGATATTGTGACTAGAATTGAAATCAGGTGTTGAAGTAAAAAAATCTCCAAAATTTTACGATTACAATTGAAAACTTTGATTAGAAAGAAAACACAGACATTTCACAAACTTGTTGGTTTTTTTTTGCAATTAAAGGTATAATATTGTTATAAGTTAGTATAGGCTGATATTAAAGATTCTTTGATTTAAAAGTATAAAGTTGTCTATGAGTTAACATTGTTCGAATGTTTGAAATATTGTGAAAATAATAAATGAAAGTAAATAATGAGGTCTATGCTTTAAAGTTATTATATTAAATGGAAAAAGAATACGAGGAAAGATTTATCTAGTCTATGCTTTATTTTGTATTATATTTCTTTATTTTAGGTCCTTTAATTATTAAAGATAAATCTTTGAAAAGCACTAACGCATTCTTAGCGAATTCTAAAGTTAAAGAAAGAAAGATCAGTTTATTTGTGTGTACTATATTAAATGGAAAAAGAATACGGTCGTGAGCAGGATTCGAACCTGCGCCTCCCGGATACCTAGAGTATTTATCCGGGAGGCGCAGGTTCGAATCCTTTATGTATTTTTAATTATTTTCTTTGTCATGGTGTGTATGTATGTTTTTTTTGTGCTGTTCTTATAAGTACATTTCCTTTCTTCTTTCTTTCCTCATTTACCGTTATAGATATTCTGTCTCTTTCTGGTTAAGAGCCAAATTAATGTCAGATTTGATTAAGTTTCCCGTATGCCTAGACTCGTTTTTAGATATTATTATCATTGAAAAAATGCAGAATATAGCCTAGTTCAGGGCTTCCCTAACTGTGCGTTGCGACGCCTTGGGACGCAGCGATATTATCCCAGGGGCGTCGTGAGGCGATCTAAATAGGTTGGCTGTCTGTGTCGATGAAAAATTTAGATGCTATTTGGAGTTTTTCTGACAAATTATTATAAGGCTAGAACTACAACTAGTAGGTAAGTGTATAGCAAGAAGGCTAGGGCGTCGCAAAAATATGGCAACTTCCCAAGAACGTCACAGATAAAATAAATATGGGAAGCCCTGGTCTAGTTGGTTTACACTTAAAATCGGTGCAAACACAACATCTAATTTCCGATTAAACCCACCTCAAATTGAAACAAAACATTTTGCCATAAAAACAAAATCTGGAATAAAGCTTATTTCTCTTTTAAAGTTGCCTATTTATCTTCAAGGAAAGCGAGCCATTGAGCAGATGAATTAAAATAAGACAAAAGGCAATGAAGAAATGAAGGCACTTGTTACAGTTTATGGAAATAAAGAAATAAATATTTTCTGTAAACACAACAAAGGAGAGACAGTTAATTACCTCGCTTTGTAAATGTACGATTGTATGAAGATATCTTGGTAAACGGCTGAGATTGATGTGGAGAAGTGAAGTTAGATTGTGCATAAATCGTTTTATGATTAACTTATAGATTTGACTGCCTCGTTGGTCTAGTGGTCGCAAGCGCGGCTGCTGAGCGTGAGGTCTTGGGTTCGATTCCCAGGTCGGGCAAAGTGTTATTGAATTTTTCTGTTGGGAAATTTTCAGTAGCAGCCCGGAGTCAGGTAGCTGGTGGTGTGACACCCCCGTGCCTCGGAGAGCACGTAAAGCCGTCGGTCCTGCGCCTGATCTCTCTCTGGTCGTGTCGGATTGTCGTCCCATCGGAATATGAGAGTGAAGGAAGAGGGAGTGCACCTGTGTTTGCGCATACACTTGTGCACTATAATATCTCCTGCGTAAATGGCTAATCTCAGTGGAGATAGGCCGCCGTGACCGAAATAAGGTCGGAAGAAATAGTATATAGATTTGAGCTTTGCGCATATTTGCTTTGAGCATAGCGCAGCGGTTGAGAAATCTTCTACTGCGCTGTAGGTCCAAAATTATTTGTAACTATTAACACATTTTTCAAAGGCATTAACGCATTCGTAGCGAACTTAAATGTATGTAGAGTTATAATTTTTTGTAGAAAAAGAATACGGTCATCAGTAGGATTCGAACATGCGTCTCCCGGATAAATACTCCAAGCACTCTGAACGCTAAGCCATCTCGACCTCTTAGGGACCTCTTCGGGAGGCGCAAGTTCGAATCCTACTCGTGACCGTATTCTTTCTCCACATAAATTTATAACTTGATTTAATGATTTTTTGATATGACTTTTTGGTTTTAACTTTGTACTTTATCCATGGCATTTGTCTCACCATCTATGAAACATTCTGATCGTTTCAATTAATTCACTATCTCCAGTACGGGACCTCTTAGCAGCTGAGACGTTTTAAGGAACTAATGATTTACATGTTGAACGGGACCCGTAGGACCTATTACCATTCCAAAATGGAAATTGAATAATTTATTAGATTTATGGATATCTTGAAATATTTATTGGTACGAGTCAATCTTTCAAACGCATTAATGCACGCGTAGTGAACTCTTAAATGTTTTTTCTTGTGGAAAGAAAAATACGGTCGTGGAAAAGATTCGAACCTGCGCCTCCGGATAAATACTCTAGACGCTCTAACCACTAAGAGGAAAGGTCGAGATGGCTTAGTGAACAGAGCGCCTGAGGAACAAAACACAACATAGCATCACACCTGTATACCGTGAAGGGGTATACAGAGGTGTACACAGTTGCACACCCACATTTCACCAACGTTGTTATTAAGTCCCATAGGTGGTGAGCCTATTGCCATCAACCGGGCACAAAGTTAGAGCAGAGAGCTACCACATAAAAGCTGGTATATTCCTGCTGGTGTATTTGACTTCGATGGTCTAGTGGTTGCTAGTGCACCTGCTGAGCGTGAGGTCTTGGGTTCGATTCCCAGGTCAGGAAAACTGCCTGCCGACTGCCATTTCTGTTAGGAAATTCTCAATACGAGCCCTGAGAGTAAACTCGTCGGTCCTGTGCCTGATCTCTCTCGGGTCGTGTCGGATTGCCATCCCATCAGAATATGAGAGTGGAGGAAGAGGGAGTGCACCTGTGTTTGCGCATACACTTGTGCACTATAATATCGACGTACTTGGCTAATCTCCATAGAGATAGGCCGCCGTGATGTGTGGTCGGGAGGAGTATTATATTCCTGCAATTTTTTCCATTTTTCACCAGACCAGTATCGGTTATTTTGTTGGTCTAGTTTCTACTTCAATTTCTGTCTCTTGGCATGACTACTTCTATTGTTCTTAAACGATCACTTTCACTTAGCCTTACTTGGTCTTTCGCTCCGCATGCGTTTATGTGTTTGATAGATTTATCTGTATTTTTTTAGGTAATCACATCTGTACAACATTGTATTAACTGCAAAGTTAGTTTTGTCGGTTCAGTCACCTGTATAGGGACTGAATAAATTGCAATGACTTCAACAAAAGTCGTATTGAATGAGGAAGAAAGAATTTGAGGTAGTGAGCAAAGGTCGAGATGGCTTAGTGGACAGAGCGCCTCGAGTATTGTTCTGGGAGACACAGATTCGAATCCTGCTCGCGATCGTATATTTCATTCTACAAAAATGTATAACTTCTATATACTATATACTTCTTCATCCGAAAGTATGTTTGATAAACAACCTAGTGTCGTATGCATTTAAAATTTTAAACATTCTTTGCTTTGAGAAGTATGTGTGGAGTAAGTTTGAAAGATAGATTGAGAAACAGTGTGATAAGGGAACGTTGTGGACTGAAAGAGGACCTAGAGACGAGGATTGAAAAACGTATGCTATGATGGTTTACACAATTGTAGAAAGGGTGGATGAATGGCGACAAAATTTGTATATGAGGTAGACTGACCGCCATGAACGTACAAATCCACGTTCAATCAAATTGAGGACATTTTCAAAAAAAACACTGGAAGCAACGTAAATTAACAAGCGTGCTTGTAGAGGTTGATGAACATGGATGATGGAACTTTTTTCGTTGCGTCAAAATCGTAGTAAAATTCATCGTGGAATTTGATATTCTCTGTCTAACCTAATAGGAAACAGGCGTGGTTGTACATATGTATGTAAACACCATACAACTCCACAGTCATAAGAGTACCGATCTTACAGACGCGAGTTTAGACACTGTTCAGGGTGATTTTCCTCCCAAAACATAACATAAAAAATATAATAATATATAAATCAATAATAAAAAATAATTTTATTAGACGTGGTGTTAGAATAAGAAAGTGCACAAAAACAAACAGCAAAGATTACAAAAATATAGCGGTTTCTTGAAATTTGCATAACACAGTGAAGGCTTTCTTCGCAGATCAACGAGCCAAGTTTATAAAAAGGTAAGTCAAAAGAACTACAAGTTTGTGGATGGAGGAGATAAAAAAATACTTGGAAGAATTCTTAACTAAAGACACTGAGTACTTGTTTTATTTGAAGCTACATTTTTATGGAGAAGAGTAAAAAATTATTTTTTTCTGTTATTAGTTAAGGGTGTTACCATATCTACTGAAATGACGTTTCTCGATGTCATTAATCGATATGGATCGGTTAATATTTGCTGATTGACGGATACTGGTTGGTAAATCGACCATCACAATAAAACACAATTTAAAGAGGATTAATAATATTGAGATATTTATAATTGAACCATTATCGACTGTGTGTGAGGATCGCCTATCGATCGGCGGGTCGACCGTCAATCCACGTAATCAATATGGTGGGCTATCTGGTATCATTTGAAATGTTATAATTATGCAGCATAGAAAATCGCCACGCGAGAGCCATAATAATATTATAATCGATCATTAACGAATGAAGAAACAAACAGTTCGATTTGATGTAATCGATACTGATCAATTGACACCGAATGATGTCATTCTTCAATCAATATATTGCATCGATTAATATCGATCATGGTAATATTGTAGCACAAAGGGTCAAAAATTATCATTGTTATTTTTCGACACCTATATAACTATTCACAGAGGGGCTCATGGCTAAGTAACAGCCGTACAAATCGATCGATCGATGTTAAGTTGCGCTTGACGCGGTTAGTCTGTAGATGGGTCATCATTTCATACCGAGACCCCTCATGGCTCGGAGAATACGTTAAGCCACCGATCCCGGTTTGTCAAATTAATATCTATGACAGCCGTTATGGGTAGTCAGAGACCTGAATGTCTGACAACCAGTAATACCTCAATATATCGTGTTACCCAGTAACTGGGTTGTGAAGGTTGGTGATAAGCAGCCACTCCATATAAAACACTGGTATTGAGCTGCATCCGGTTTGACTGGAAGCCGACCCCAATGTAATTCGGAAAAGGCTAGGCAGTCTACTACACAACAATTCAACGTTTTTTTGGAAACTTAATACCAGCTTAAGAAAAGGATTCTTTCAATGAAGATTAAAATAATGCATGACAAAATCCTGAATGTATATCCTGATATACAATTTCAGAGTACATTTCGCTACCATGAAACCAATGTAGAGGTCATTGCCTCTCCCAACTTTCCCCATAACAATTTACTTTATATTCCACTCCACAAGTTTGCCAAACCTTTCAAATAATAGTCTCAAATAAAACTGTAGTTAACCTCAAATTATCTTAACGTTTACGTTTAGTGGACCCGTTTGGGTAACACGGAACCAAATGGCTAATAATAAGTTTGAATATTTGAACTACCCTGCTGTTATTTTCATAGTTGGTTATTATCATATCCTGTTGTTCGTCATTAGGGAAATAGGGCTGTAGCGATTGCGATAAAGATTTGTGGCTACCTATGAATCATTCAGTATTGAGCAGTGATAGGCTAGTAGTATGACCGTTGAACTAACAAGTCAAAGGTCGCAAGTTCAAATCCAAGGCACACACCCTTGTCTTTTCGAAGTCTATTGCGTATTATAAATTACTTATCACTTGCTTAAAACGATTAAGGAAAACATCTTGAGGAAACCAGCACACCTGAGAGATATTCACGATGGTGTGTAAAGCAATGCCAGAGACCTACGGGTGGTTTAAACTCTGACACTAGGTTGTTCATAAGCCACACATTAAGCAGCATCACAATTAATATTTGTGCTACTTTCCATATATAATTATAGTATACAGACATAAATACCATTCCTGCTAAGTACTAGGATAGAAATATTTAGTTACTCTCCGAATATTATCAGTGTTAGTTGATTCATTCATATATTACATGCAATGGTTAGCAGCGGAGTCCCGTAAGGATCTCCGGCCACCGTGAGTGGTGGGATGCGGTAGATGGACATGAACAGTTCGCCGGCCGACCAGAGACAAGACCGGGACAGCTGCGCGCCGCGCTTCGGTTCGGACGCCTCTCTGGTGTATCTGTGCAGGTCTTTCTTTCTTTTCTTTCGTTGGTGTCGTGGTCCAAAGCGAAACTGCTGAGCTGGGGTCTCGGGTTTGATTCTCGGGTTGGGCAGTGTTATTGAGTTTTTTTATTAGGAATTTCTCAGTAGCAGCTCGGAGTTTGGAATGTGCCTGGTTGATGGCAACAGGCTCACCGCCTATTACATGGGACTTAATTGCAGCATTGGTGATACAGACGTGATTCTACGTTATGTTGTACTTCTTTTTATAGCACCGTCTCGAGTTTTATTCCTAAAATAAATGACCACCATAAGACCTACCTCATACATCAACCTGGAGATTACTACTGGCAATGGTTAGCAGCGGAGTCGCATAAGGATCTCCGGCCACCATGAGCGGTGGGATGCGATAGATGGACATGAACAGTTCGCCGGCCGACCAGTGACAAGCCCGGGTCGGCTGCGCGCCACACTTCGGCTCGCGTGCCTCTCTCGTGTACCTGTGCAGGCAAACCTTGACCAGCTTGCTCAAACGTTGGAGTCCATCGATATTTTCGACAAACCATAGCCTGCCTCGTTGTCTAGTGGTCTCAAGCGCGACTGCTGAGCATGAGGTCTCGGGTTCGATTCCCGGGTCGGACAAAGTGGCAAAGAGCTTGGAATGTGCCCGGTTGATGGCAACAGGCTCACCGCCTATTACATGGAACTTAATAACAGCATTGGTGATACAGGCGTGATGCTATGTTATGTTATGTTGTACATCTTTTTATAGCACCGTCTCGTGTTTTAATCCTAAAATAGGTTTTAGGTTCTTTTGACCAATATCAGATGAATAAACTGGGATACTAGTACGTATGTGTGTACTTTGTATGTGTTTTCGACCTTCCGACTGTATTTCGGTCACGGCGGCCTATCTCCACGGAAATAATCCAAGTACGCAGGAGATATTATAGTGCACAAGTGTATGCGCAAGCACAGGTGCACTCCCTCTTCCTTCACTCTTATAGTCCGATGGGACGGCAATCCGACACGACGGGAGAGAGATCAGGCGCACGACCGACGGTTTTACGTGCTCTCCGAAGCACGGGGGGTCACACCACCAACTTCCCGACTCCGGGCTGCTACTGAGAATTTCCTAACAGAAAAACCCAATAACACTTTGCCCGACCTGGGAATCGAACACGCTCAGCAGTCGCGCTTGCGACCGCTAGACCAACGAGGCAGTCAAAAACAAAAACATAATTTGATATGTTATCTTTATTGCTGAAGAATGATACCTATACAATTATTTCTTTTATGCATGTTATTTTATCTATGAAATATTTGAATTGCTAAAAACAGAGAAATGTGCGATTGGTTGGAAAAAAAGGGTCCCCGGTAACACTGTCTAGAATTACGTTGTTACTATGTGTTTTTCATGGTATGTCGCGTACGCTGATGTCACAGAATGCGTGTTAAAATGGCGGCGTTTCAAACACCCGAAACTGATTGCAGTCTTTATTATTATAATACCTAATATAAGGTATTAATATTTTATAATTGTTATATTTATATACGGAAATGTAAATACCAACGTATACAATCGAATGAAAATAAAAAAAATCACATGCATTTATATACCCTATCATGAATGGAAAAACTCTCCGTCAAACCCTTATGTCCTTACTTCTATACCTTCATAACTATACAAACTAAAATACACTTCTTTTATATAATCCCGTAGCAATCTAGCTCACCTACTTGGGTCCCATTTGACGTCACTCCCCTCCCCCACTGCCGTGTTGTGAATGAATAAAACATGATGTCGCATAGCACTGGGTCTGACAAATGATATTTCGATCCTGCCACGTAGATTTGTGTATGTTATTCGTCAAGATTTTTGTATGGAATTGAATTTGTCTGTTGTTCTTAAAGCTATTATTAGGAATAGGTAAACTTTGTGGTAAAATAAACATAATATAACATAGCACCTATATTTCCCGAAGGGGTAAGCAGAGATGTACACCGTTGTACGCCGGCATTTATATCTGTTATTAAGTCTCATGTATTAGGTGGTGAGCCTATTGCCTTCTACCGGTAGAAGGCACAGTTCCGATCGCTACTATTGAGAATTTCCTAACAGAAAACTTAATTAAAACTTGGATCGACCTGGGATTCAAACCTGGGTCTTCCAACTCAGCGTCGACCTTGGGACCGCTAACTTAGGTCCGATTTCACCAGTGAAACAAGCTGAACTCAGTTCACGCATTTAACTGAGTTCAGAGCTCCAGTTTGCATTTCACTAACAAAAACTGAACGCAGTTCAAGCTGAACCCAGTTTAGACTTCGGAACGCCCGACTTTCGACGTTCAGCTTAACTAAACGCGTTCAAGGGCGGCCTTGTCAAAATAGCGGAATATTGTTTAACATAAAAGAGATTTTGTTGTTTTTTGACTTAATTATGATATTACGCTATTGTATAAATAAAATGTATATAAAACTGATAACTAAATAAAATTAAACATGTATAATAGTCATAATAAAGTTTCCTATAAATATGTCAGCACCAAAAATGCTTAATTTTGTAATATTTATTGTTTACATATGTATTAATAAATATAAATTTAGGTTATCACCTCTCAAAATCGTTAAAAATTTTAATTGTGACAACATTTACATTAATTAACCAAGAAAACTTCGTTTTCGTGAACGCGATCAAAATGTAGCAGGTAAAATCAGTTTGACGTTAACTGAGATCAAATCAACATTTGAACTGGATCACATAGAACTAAGTTCTGTTAAACTCGGTTTTTAATGGCAGCGGTGAAATCGGCTCTTAATGAGTCAGTAGTGAAATATAGTAGTAGTGAGATCATTAGCATAATCACACCGGGCACAGGCCCTACTCCGTCTAAAATAGGTGGTGAGATCATTAGCATAATCACACCGGGCACAGGCCCTACTCCATCTAAAATAGGTGGTGAGATCATTAGCATAATCACACCGGGCACAGGCCCTACTCCATCTAAAATAGGTGGTGAGATCATTAGCATAATCACACCGGGCACAGGCCCTACTCCATCTAAAATAGGTGGTGAGATCATTAGCATAATCACACCGGGCACAGGCCCTACTCCATCTAAAATAGGTGGTGAGATCATTAGCATAATCACACCGGGCACAGGCCCTACTCCATCTAAAATAGGTGGTGAGATCATTAGCATAATCACACCGGGCACAGGCCCTACTCGGTCTAAAATAGGTGGTGAGATCATTAGCATAATCACACCGGGCACAGGCCCTACTCGGTCTAAAATAGGTGGTGAGATCATTAGCATAATCACACCGGGCACAGGCCCTACTCGGTCTAAAATAGGTGGTGAGATCATTAGCATAATCACACCGGGCACAGGCCCTACTCCATCTAAAATAGGTGGTGAGATCATTAGCATAATCACACCGGGCACAGGCCCTACTCCATCTAAAATAGGTGGTGAGATCATTAGCATAATCACACCGGGCACAGGCCCTACTCGGTCTAAAATAGGTGGTGAGATCATTAGCATAATCACACCGGGCACAGGCCCTACTCGGTCTAAAATAGGTGGTGAGATCATTAGCATAATCACACCGGGCACAGGCCCTACTCGGTCTAAAATAGGTGGTGAGATCATTAGCATAATCACACCGGGCACAGGCCCTACTCGGTCTAAAATAGGTGGTGAGATCATTAGCATAATCACACCGGGCACAGGCCCTACTCGGTCTAAAATAGGTGGTGAGATCATTAGCATAATCACACCGGGCACAGCCCTAAGTCCAAGTCTGGGCTACAAATTGAGTTATAATATACGAATAGAATAATACTTATAAACCAGCTTACTTACCAAAAAGTACACTAACCAGCAAAAATCCTAAAAATGTACCATAACAAAGAAACTCTACTATTACAATGGGTATGACACCCCCCTGCTTCGGAGAGCACGTAAAGCTGTCGGTCCTGCACCTGATCTCTCTCCGGTCGTAACAGATTGCCGTCCCATAGGACTATGTGAGTGAAGGAAGATGGAGTGCACCTGTGTTTGCGCATACACTTGTGCACTATAATATCTACTGCGTACTTGGCCAATCTACTCGGAAATATGGCACCATGACCAAAATACGGTCGGGAGGAGTATATTATGGCAGGTTTATTATACTAACACAGAAAATAAGTTAGCACTTAAATATAAATTACAATATTTCATTTGACAGCATAAACTCAAATATACCTAATTAATACTACCCGTTATAACCGGAGAATCGAAACATGCAGAGCTAAAACCCTATTATTCACTAATTGCATCGTGTTACCACATTAACCGGGCAAGTTGGATGGTGGATAATTATTTAAAACTTATACAATTACCCCGACGCTCTCTGGGGAAATTACACTTGGCAACAATCATTAATATTGCCATACTGTAGGCTACATACTGATACGTATAGAGGTTATATATTAACTGTTGATTTTATAGATATAGTAATGAATACCCTCAATGTTGCGGACGTCATTATTTTTTCAAGTTGTGGTTTATGCAACTGCAATCTCGGAACCCATTTTATGGTAACTACCCAGATAGGTTAAACTGTGCTTACCACGGCTGGTCTATGGATAGATGATTAGCATTAAATACCAATATGCCTTGGAAAGTACTTTATACTGTCGATTCTTGTAATCTAATGAAAATCTATGATAGCCGCTATGGGTGTAAAATTACTCAGGTGCGTAAAAGTCTGACTACCAGTTTTAGGTTGCTCGTCAACCACACGATAAGGAGAAGACTACAAGATATCGCGTAGTAACTACGTTGTGGAGATCAGATTAAATCAGTTGTGCTATGATAAATACTGATATAAAGCAGACCCCAACATAATTTGTAAAAGGCAGAGAATATTGTATCTATCGCCAAAAAAAATAGTTTACCAACCTAGTACGTTACCGTAACGAAAATGTTTTAATAGCATAATAGATCAAATGGCACTTAACCTACAGTAGTGTATTGTTGTATTAATTAATATCTATTGATTCGTGTCTGGAAATTACGTAAGTAGTGATAATAATTATTTGTACGTACATTTTGACTCGCGACATCACCGCGGGCTCAGCTCATGACTAAGGGCTCCGTTCGAGTTCAAAAACTAGACGGGCAATCCCAAAGAATGCACGAGAGTAATAACTGTTGAACAATAATTAATTTTGAATGCGCCTTCCAAAATTTATTATTACAAAAAAAAAAGTTGTGATATCTACTTTGTGATTCTCACTAAAACCATCCCGATGGTCACCATCAGCACATGAAGGGACTTAAGAGACCAGCTCCAGTACCCCCGCTGTGCAACGTCTATTATGGCACATCCCTGGGGAGACTGTAAAGGGGTCTCCCCTGGGCCTCGCTGTGCATGGCAGCACGTGATCACTGTGCCACCGTCTTCTCTGGGGTAACTTGACTGGCGCCCAGAGACCCTTCTCTTTGCACCCGCGATTTCAAAGGCTCGCCTGCTTTAAGTTATGCAGGCGGGGTTTTAGCTGATAATCGTCGGAGCGGTTGCCGCTCTGACGCCTTCTTCTCCGAATTGAATCGGCCCTTTCACGATCCCGCTCAGCGGCCTCTGGAACGTAACGCTAAAGGAAACTATTTGTCTCCAGTTCTCTGTATCCGCATGCATAGCCTAACTCACTACTGCTGGCAAAGACAGGTCTCGCGCGATCCTTATAACTAGGGCCTGCTGCTCGGAGGTTCACGCAGAGTACTCCTTGAGCGTGTTCTGTGTAGAATCAGGGCCGCTTCAGCAACGGTACTATGGCCACTTACTCAATCCGGTTCAAGTACCTACTTACCGAAGTAACCACGCCTGGTGAGCACCGTAGTGAGTCTGTAGGAAACGTGCTCCTTTCTTTTCAACCAGGCTTCGAAGCGAAGCAAAACGGCTTCGACAACGTGCTTGGATGAAGATTGCGATTGTTGTAGTCGCTCGCACCACCGCTCGAGCGCGTGTTGCCATTCCTGCCGCCTCATCTTTACGAATGCGTTACCTGGCGTACTGTTACCACTTTGGCAGATGGCGCAAAACTGATCATAAACCCTTGTGTCCATTTCCACCAAGATATCTTCTTTTATTTGTTTTGTACCTCCTTTCTTTCTTTGCCTCTCTATTTTACCTAAAGGTTGACGGGTAGAGAATGCCTCATGGCATTAAGTCCACCTTGTGTACCATCTTTGTACATGAAGAATAAATAAATAAATATCCAGCGGCGGAAAGCGTACCAGGAGAGTTGCGAACTGAGGACCTCAAAAGCCACCCTTGCGAGTACTGGACCAGACGCAGTGTAAATCTACATTTTTATGACATAACAGGTAAATTTTTTTAGAGGATAGAGCCACCATAAGTGATCCAATATATATGTCGCAGATGGATTGTAGAAACCGCTGTTTTACAAAATCTCTAGCTGCTTTACAAAACAGTATTGTTTTATAAAACAGTTGAACAACGTTCAGCTGGATTGCCATTGCGATACGTTTAACAAAACTGCTAGCCACCTTTAGACGTAATGCAGAATGACATATCTACAGTGGGACAGGTTTGTTTATTGTATAGGTATATTAAATGGATAGTCACCATTCACGTAAAAAAACTATACTGTATTCTGATTTGACTTTCCGTGGCTGGGTCGACGGGGCCCCGCTACGCGGGGCTCCTTTTTTTGTGTCTGTTAGGTTAAAAAAAATCTAAACACGAACCTAACCTGTCCGTGTCGGGATGCATGAAACTCCCGACCTCGCTTCGCTCGCTCATGGATCAATTTCGTTTATTTACTTTCATAATCCCGATATATTGTCGACTATTATAGTTGTTTAGTATTTACGTCATTAAAATTTTTCATATTTTTTTTGCTTTTGACAAGTAAAATAAAGTTAGGTTATTATTGTTAAGACATACAGAGCCATATGCGACAAAATTTCGAACTAAAATCAACAATCTGACAGTTCATTTCACACTGTTTTACATAATCTCTGATCGTTGACCCGCTGCATTGATAAACGCAAAACGTTCATTCAATTCTGCGTATTATAGTTCAGTAATTATGTAAAACCGCTAAACGTCGTTCAGCTGTTTTTCATAACAGTACTGGTTTATAAATCAGCTAGCAGTTTTGTAAAACAGCTTATTCCACAATCCATCTGCGACATATATATAGTCACATTAGATTGTGTAACGTGAAATATCGCTAAGTATCTAACTGTTTGTGGGTAGATATTGATTTATGTTTCCAAATGTTGTGACGTGTGAGTATTGAGTAACAGTATCTTCACACTCTTGTATACCTTCAAATCAAAACAAATCAATATTTATTTGTATTAAACATGGTATTAAAATAGATTTTATATGTATACAACTGCCTCATTGATCGGAACGGACTGCTGAGCGTGAACTACTGGACTCGTTTCCTAGGGTGGGCAAATTTTATTGAATTTATATGTGAAGAAATTCTCAGTAGCAGCCCGGACCGGATTTACATGCGACTCAATAATGATCTCGATCAAATAAGTGGGTTGATGCTGCAGCACAGCTCTGTCTTACCCTTTGGCGAATACAGGCATGTACATATAAATCTTTCAAATGCATTGACGCATGCGTAGCGAACAATAAAGTTTAAATCTGGGAGGCGCGGGTTCTACTCCAGCTCAAAACCATATTTTTCTTTACAAAAAAATAATTGAATACAGGTATGATTATCAATATCATAATTATGATATATATGTCGCAGATGGATTGCAGAATCGGCTGTTCTATAAATGTGCTAGCTACTTTACAAAACAGTTCCATTGTGTAAAACAGCCGAACGACGGTTAGCGGTTCTTCTTAATTACTTAACTACTAGCTGTGCACTGCGGTATCACCCGCGATAATGCTCCGCTCCTACTGGTCATAGCGTGATATTATATAGACATGTTACCCGGGGATAGTGTAGCTTCCTAACGGTGAAATATTTTTTTCAAATCGGGCTACTAGTTTTTGAGTTTATTCGTTACATACAAAAATACAAATCTTTCTTCTTTATAATATTAGTGTAGATAAAACGCAGAACTGCATTAACGTTTTGCATTTATCAATGCAGCGGGTAAACAATCAGAGATTACGTAAAACAGCTTGAATTATCCTACTAATATTATAAACGCGAAAGTTTGTAAGTATGGATGGATGGATGGATGGATGTTTGTTACTCTTTCACGTAAAAACTACTGAATGGATTTTAATTAAACTTTACAATAATATAGCTTATACATCAGAATAACACATAGGCTACAATTTATAAAGATATTGTGTATATTGTCCAATATATGACAATAAGTGTCGAGTAAGTAGGAAAAATCTACCATCTGCGAGCTATTCTGGCGTGCGCCGCCTAAACCCTTTGAGATATAACAAAATAATGTATCGTGGAATTGTGTATCTTATATAGGTCTACAGAAAAGATTCTATGGCATTTATGTCTATCTCTTAAAGATACCATACTACATCCATTTTAATACTTAAAAAAATGGGCGCGATTATAAAGCGGTAATTGGAAAGCGGGACCGGCATCAAAATTTCATGATTACTTTTGGTCGCGATATCCGACATCCACGCGGGCGAAGTCGCGGGCATCAGCTAGTATATAAATAAAACTGGTGATGAAATTACCTAACCGATAACCTTATCTGATGCCCAGTTATAAAGGTTTTTGCCAGCCAGTAATATGTTGTCGAATTCCCAACATGTTATTGATACAAAAAGTTTTAATTAATAAATCTGTGGGACTTGTTAGGGTTTTTGGTTTAATATTACGTCAAAATTGAATATATAATCTGTGGAAATATGTCAGTTCGTACTTTTAAATGCCAAAATGTCTATTATATAATTATAGATTCGGGATAATATGAAGACCACAGAGTAGTTTTTTATAATGAAAACAATATGATTTAAAATTTAAGCAACTGTCATGTAGGTAAAATTATTTTAAAATCGCGCGTTATCCTAAGGCGTCTATTTAATATTGGAATTGGATTGGAATTGGTTTTAGTTTCAAGAGTAACCCCTACAGGTCCATTTTTTTTTCTTAAATATCTGCCTAGCCTTTTCCCTAGTGAACCTACTATACATTTGGCTTCACTTTTATCTATCAGTTAGTAGCACATATGAATAATAATATTTTACTAATATTTTAGGACACAAATGGCATATAATATTGTAAAATTACCGAAATAAAACTTACACTAATCTATATTTTAATTGATTGATAAAATATTGATTTGAAATTGAGTCAGCAGTTTCAAATCAAAATAGCATTTTATTTTAACGCTGTCAAATATTTCTTGCTTACATGAACAACAAAACTCGACGTAAGTGATGTGAAATGGCACACCGTGTGTTCTAAGCTCAAACTCAAGTGGTCTCAGTTACAATGTTAAACTCAAGCATGTAATTCAATTGATATGTTGAAGTAAGGTTTTTTTTCTTTTAGATCGGAAAATTGCCTCAATTTGTACTGAAATCTTACTGATTGCACCAATTTTTGCACACCGTGTAAAATTGTGTATGTAGAAAACCTTACCAAAATAAAGAAGGCTTAACTGATAAGGATAAATCTTCGAAAAGCATTAACGCATGCTAGCAAACTCTAAAGTTTTATTTTCTTTTGTGGCAAAAAGCCGAGATTTCCATGGCTTAGTAGTCAGAGCACCCGGAATATTTATCCAGGAGGTGCAGGTTCGAATCCTGCTCACGACCGTACTTTTATTTCCACAAAAATGTATAACTTTATCATTTCCTTTTTATTAATTATGAAGATTAATCAAGTTAGTGGAAATGCCTAGAAGAATTATACAGTATACACTGACCTTATCGGTGATGTCTAAAAGGTCAGGTGCAAAGTACTGACGGCGCGCATATATGACCAGATGTATGAACGTGGTCGAAGCAAAAGGATGATATGAAAGGTTCGTAGTAGGTGTCATTCTATAGTTTCTAAATACCCAGGAAGGAAAACTTTATGTATGTATACAATCAAGTACTATCAGTTTCTCAAATCAGTTAAAGTAGTTAGGTCAGCTGTAAAATTGTATTTAAGATGCAGTCTTTGTGCAGTTGACATAATTGCATCAAAACTGAACTACAATAAAATGTAATGTAAAACGGACTACGCGGTATGTTAGCAGTTATGTCAACTGCATCCAAACTGCATCCAAACTGCATCCAAACTGCATCCAAACTGCATCCAAACTGCATCCAAACTGAATATAAACTGCATCCAAACTGCATCTAAACTGCCTCCAAACTACATCCAAACTGCATCCAAACTGCATCCAAACTGCCTCCAAACTGCATCGAAACTGCATTTTCTCAACTAGTGAGCAGTTCATATATGTAGACCGTTTCTTTAGACTCTAACCCGTTAAAAAACAATTTTTTCGTAGTAAAAAACATTTTAAACTCGGAAAGCTCAAATTAATAATATTCGCAATACACGATCCTCGTAACTGCTGAAAGTTTCGCTGAAAAAAAAAACTACTGCAATGTTTCACTGCTAGTGTTTCTTAATTAAAAATTCGACACTACATCAAAAGTAATAATTAAAGCGAAGGCTATACTAAATTAAAAATGAAACTGGCTTTCGGAATACGATACAGAAATTATACTGTTTATGAAAAGAAAGAAAAATACGATCGTGAGCAGGATGCGCACCTGCGTAGGGTAAATACTCCTATGTCAAGTTATTATATTAAATGGAAAAAGACGAATAGAAAAACGCTAAGCATGCGTTAATCCTGCCTCATTGGTCTAGTGGTCCCAAGCGCGACTGCTGACCATGAGGTCTCGGGTTCGATTCCCGGGTCGGGCAAAGTGTTATTGAGTTTTTCTGTTAGAAAATTCTCAGTAGCAGCCCGGAGTTTGGAATTGTGCCCGGTAGATGGCAATAGGCTCACCACCTATTACATGGGACTTAATAACAGCTTTGGTGAAATGTGGGTGTACAACTGTGTACACCTCTGCCTACCCCTTCGGGGAATACAGGCGTGATGCTATGTATGAATGTATGTTGAGCTGCAGGATTTTTTTAGGAGTGAGCTCTTTTATTTCATCCGGGCTTAAAATATATTTCCCTAGATGAGCGTAGCGCTTATGTATTAGCAGTCCACATTCCCCCAAAAGGTGAAGAGGTGTTTCCTCAGCCTCTTCACACCGTCTGCAGGTTTGTGTCTCGCTTAACCTGAAATTAAACATGTGCTTATTTCAGCAGCAGTGTCCAGTTAGGGCTCTTGCCACAATAAAATATATAATGGGTAAGATATTAAATGGAAAAAGAATACGGTCGCGAAAAGGATTCGAACCTGCGCCTCCCGGATAAATACTCCAGGCGCTCTGACCACCTTGTCGAGATGGCTTAGTTCTTTATTGTAACTTTAGAGTTCGCTAAGCATGCGTTAATGCTTTTCAAAGATTTATCTTGAATTAATGTGTAAGAAATATATTTGTATTTAATATTAAGTATTTATGTAGGTATTATATTTAATTATTTTACATGGATGATCTATCTTTATATTTATTGGCATTTAGTGTATGTATTTAATATATTCTATTGGTATTTAATTTTATTTGTGTAGTATTTATATATGGTCTAAAGCCCGTTAATTGTGTATTGTGCTACATGTGGTTAATTTGTTTAAGTGTTGAGCCGGGCGGCATATTGAAAATTTACCAACAGAAAAAAATAATAACATCGAATAAGCATGGAACTCAGCAACCCCGCTTGCAACCAATGAGACATAAAAACTCTAAATAATATACTTTTAAACTTCACCATAGTGCCATTGGCCTCTTATGGCATGCGTTTACAAACTTTTACCTTACTACCGAGCCTAAATCCTTCACATAAATCTCACAAAATGGTTTAACTAAGAAATTCTTAACCGGTAAAGCAGGAAAACGTGCGTAAAGCACTTACCATATGAACTTGCTTTAACTGGGGTAATGGGTTGGTATGATTATTGCCCTGAACACGATACGACTGCCTTCAAGCGTTCCAACCAAAAGATAGGGAATGAGGAAGGAAATAAATGTAGGCTGTATTTGTGAAAAAGAACCTATTTTAAAATTGGGGATGACTTGTGTACAGTCTATGAGGCAAGTTGGTGCCGAATAGAGAGAGCCGATAAGGAGCAGAAAAATGATTTTTTATTTTGGTATAAATATTTTTTTGTCTAAACAATTTAACAGTAGTCGTTAGTTGATTGACGGATTCGAAATACATAGTTTTTGAATATAATCACTGGATATACGCAATTAAAATTCAAATGCATGTGGACATCGTTAGTGGAAGGGAGAAGGAAGATGTTGCGAAGTCGTATCGCACCCTTTAATTTAGTACTTGATGGATAGTCAACTCTGTGGAGAAAGAGTTTTAGGTTTATTTTTGGTTGCGCTTCAGAAAAGTTCAGTTCATTACAAAATGAAATGTAGGTATCGGGTGTAGGAGTAACGACGCATGCGCGAACCACACAGTCAGACGTTAGTGTGTAGACGACCGCGGTGAGAAGCGCACGCCAGCGCCGCCTACCGGCCACATAGGAAACTAAACATGAAATTCGAAATTAAAGTGTACATAACATTGTGACAGCTAAGTGATTAAGTGCTGTGGATAATATTTATATTATTTTTTTTGGTGTGTTTTTTTTATAGTTTATTATATGAATTTTTAATGTGCGTTCGGCAGTGCCGCATAAAGCCTACAGAGCCTTCTGAACACAGGTTCGTAAATTAAATTACTTTGTTGCGTGCTCAAACTCAGAAATTGTAATGTAATATTTTTAAGTAATACTCTGTTCCGACAGTTGAGCCACACTTTGCAGCCATATTTACTAATAATAAAAATTTTGTTAGCTTTTTGTCACGAGACAGTTAAACGTACTTAAATTTCTCTTTTTATTACAAATTCATTGTAGGTTGTAATAAAAATGTAAATAATGGTACATTGAAATATTTTACGACTGAATTCCGTATAATTGTATTAATATTTGGCCATACTATGGTCGAAGAAAGGGTGATTAGTGCTATAGCGTACGTGCGTACCGGACATAAAAATTTTGTATCCTTTCTCTTAAACGGTTGACCTCTTTTTGATGAACCAATTCACGAAAGACATCTGCAGTAGATGTCGGTTATAAAATTTGATCAGTACATTGACGTTGATGATAAAGCAATCGGTGTAATAAATTGGAAAGAGACGAATGCTTGTGCAAATACACTATCATCTTTTTCTCTTGAACTCTTCAGAGCTTTTGATAAATGAGGAGTGAGCGGCTGTTAGATATTTTTGTAAATAATTACGGCAGTTATTATTATTCTTGGATAACCTTTGAGTAATTGAAAATATATCAACGATTCCAACCCACGAGAGCTAAAAATTTATTGGTGATAGAGTTATTGCCGTTACGACTAATAATGTAAATGCATTGGTAGGTAAAGCTGTTAAGGCTATCTCATCTAATGCTCACTCACCGTATCCATGATGAATGTGTTGTGGTGCAGATGAAGATTGAAGTAAACTGTGACTTGATTGATGTCATATGCTAAAGGTGACCATAGTCCGTTCACTAGTGCATGGACTTACCTGAAATAAAAAAGAAACAAAACTGTTAATACGGAAATAAGACATATTGTATTTGGGGATATCGTCATAGGATACATCAGTTCTTGAAGAAGTGATACCAGTTCAAACTTCTAATTAATCTATGGTCAATGCTGCTTATACTTTATAACCATATAGTTCCAGCTTCTTGCAGAATCTGTTACTTATTAACAACGTACTGGCCGATCGAGAACAAATTCACTTGAAAACAGTATTATATTATCGTTTATATATTATATATAGGTGTAAATGCTGCTTCATGGCGTATCACGGTTACGTATCATCGTTTTTGAGAGGTGAGCTAATTGTATGGGGAAACTCCACAGAGCAAAAAAGCATTTATTGTACAAAAACAAAAATTATACTCTCAATATTTGGAGCAAATCACTAGACTCATACAGGCTCCTATTTAAGGAACACAAACTTAAATGCTTATATATATTGGAAATAGGAATGTTTGTAAGAAAATATCCTACAATATTTGAAAAAGTTGTTGACAATAAAGATAGAATTGGTAAATTAGCAAGAGATCAGTATAAACTAACTGTGCTAATGTGTAATTCCAGTTTGCATAAGAATAATTGTAATATGATGGCTATACAAATATATAATATAATACCAAAATAAATTAGAGAATTGCCCATTTCACGTTTTCAGAGAAACCTTAAACTATGGCTTAAATGTTTCTATGACTTGAAGGAGTATTAAAATTACAAAAGAAAGGATTAGCTTTTCCGAATGCACCAATACTTATGCATTATATAGTTCATGACATTGTTTGATATTATTTTGCACTATAAATTTGATTTATTGTTCTCGTTAATAATCATGTATTTTGAATAATGCTAAGTTACATATTTGCATGCTGTATTAACAGCAAAACATGTAGAACTTAATTATAAAAACGTACATCTTATTTATGATGTTTTGAAGCAAATTAAATTATTTGATTTGATTTATACCTTCACAGTTCTTGCCATAAGCAAAAAGCGAACAAAACGAGTATGAATTTGTTTTCATTCAATTAATTTGATCTTGAAATACACATCTGTATAGCTTTTATGTTCCAAAATCATATACAACATTATAAGATACAGATTTACTCCTTTGATTCTCACTCTTGCAAAAAAGTCTGTAGCAACACCCAACTCACAATCATTCCTTTCTGTTTCAAAGTAGTCTTCAAAAGCCTTTGTATTGCCTTCACGGCTGGTTTAATAACAACATTAGTTGAGATCTAGGCTAAATGGGCTTTCTGCTGAGGGTAAAGACAGACAGACTCATTTGTCATGTACATTTGCTAACTTTAGAAATGAATGCTAACGAATATTGTAGTTTCAAGGCCTAATGTAATTGACACTATTAATTGTTTGAAAAGTATTTTAACCTACCATTTCGAAATGAAATCACTTAACATCTATATTTGATTAGAATGGAAGCAAAATTTAATATACTTAGGAAACACCAGATTGTGTATTAATTTACTTTACCAAAACCAATCGTATTTTTACCATTTTCCTGTGTAAGATTCAAAAGAAAAAATTCTAAATAGAAAAAAACTTGGATTTCAAACGATCCTAGTTCCTTTTATTCTTGAATCAGGGTGAAAGTTTGCTTTACAAAATCTGAGAATATTGCCTCACGTTTTTGTAGGCAAATGAAGCCCTTTATGTTTGCATGGCTTAAACAATTCATCATACACTAGTCTTCTATAGATATTATTATAGTTAGGTTATTAAGGAGTTCCGACTAATCATATAATAAAACATACCATAGAAGATGTCACATTATTTAACTAAATAAATATTCATGTTGAATGTTTCTTTTAATTACTGTAATAAACAAAATGGTTGAAATTTTTACCATATTTATTTTCCATGATTCAATATTGTGTGCTGTTCTGAAATTCAGTTTTAATCATCTGGAAAATCAAAGACTGAGTCTAAAGTCAGCTTTGATGTAGATTCTTAAAATACTGATAAAATGCCAGAAAAAACTCAGGTACGGTCAGTGACAAAAATAGCCGAACGCATCCAAATTGATAAAATTTCCTAACTATCCCGTGTACAAAATATTACGAGCATTGTCATCTTTAAAATAGAAAAAAAGCTACAATTATTTTACAATATTATAATAATAATCAACACTAGGTAAATTCATTGCAGTTTTAGTGCAAGTTAGTCAACTTCTATCGCTGACTGTACAACTAAAATATATAATGTTTAATCGAAGCAAAGATCTAAAATATCGTAGCAATTTTGTCTCTCTACTGTATTTAATACAATAATAAACAAAATAATGCTCCACACACGCGGTGTGACAAACACATTGTGGTATGCCACAAGGCACAATATTCGGTCCATTATTAAGCTCCTTTAATGACGGTTCATTTTCTCATCCAGTTTAATTAATACAATAATTTGGTCTAACAGCCGCTTTCTGATGCTGACAGCCCATTAATCAACAAGTTACCTTTTGTGGAAACATTTTGAATGTTCTGTTGTCAGAAACTAAGGTAAAATTGGATATTGATTGGTGTTTTTACGATACTGAATCATTTATTATCTACTTTGTTTTCATTAGTCAACATTTATTTAAAATACGGTAGCCCAGTTACATAAAAATCGAGAAAATAGCAGATAATAATGACGGCTATAGAGTGTAGCTGAAGTAGGTTACTGTGTAGAAAGATGAACACATCAGTGAGCACACAATTATTGTTATACACATTTTAATGCTTAATTACCTTTTACGACACCTATGGGAACTGATAGCAGTCTATTTGAAGCCAAAACCTTGAAAGCAAATGTTACGATACTAAATGTAAAACACTTTAAACAGACACCTGAATTAGAAAGTCATTGGTCTCTCTATTGATATTTTGGTTTTTCGTCTACTCGTAGTACGTTAATGAATATCTAGCTTAGTATAACAGTTTAAACCACTCGTAGGTCACTGATATGGTTTTACACACCATAAAAATCTCAGAAAGTGCTCCTTCACCGTTGTAAGCAAGTGATAATTCAAGGTGTCAGGTGTCTCAACAGTTTATTTAAAATTATTTCAGTCTACCGTACATATAATTGATAAATTCATAAAATTATTTTTGTCTCTGATACATGTTTAAAACTAAATCCTGACAAAAAAACCTGACACCTTAGTCCTCCTGCGACCACGAACGCTGCAAAGTGTTCGAAACGTCAGGAAAAACAAAAAACCAATAATACACGCGATTAATCCGGTTAAAAGTTGTTTTATTATAATTAGAGATATAATTTTACCAATTTATTGAACTAAAAGGTGTTCCGATGCACGCAGTAATCGCTCACAGTATCTTGATTTTTCTTGTGACTTGACTTTGTTTGGGACTTGATTATTTTCAGTACAGGGTTCCAAACAGGTAGTAATTGCCAACCATCTTCTCTATTGAAATGCTGCGACCACGAACGCTACAAAGTGTTCGAAACGTCCGGAAAAACAAAAAACCAATAATACACGCGATTAATCCGGTTAAAAGTTGTTTTATTATAATGTGTAGTGATCGCGCAAACCTAAGATATTACTAAGAGATAATTCATTTAGAATATGCATACTATTATGAAAACTCAGTAGTGCGTGCTTTTGGGTTCGATTTTGAACTTAACTTTTGACTTGTCAGTCCAACTGTTTGACTACTACGTTATCAATGGTATTGTTAATATTTTTGTTGTATTCATATTCTATTTATTCTCATGGTGGCCGAGTGGTTAGGGGCTCGCGTCCTGAGCCACACGTTGTGGGTTCAAAGCTGGCATGTACCAATGTGACTTTTTCAATATCATATGTATTTTATTAGTTCATCTTAGACATACGGTGAAGGCAAACTTAGCTAGCGTGGTGATTAAGTTCGTGCCTTCTCTGTATGAGAAGAGGCTCTTGCAGTGGTGGACAGTTATGGGCTGGTTATATATTTATATTTTTTAATACATATTCTCAGAGTACGTATTAACATAATCAATTAACTTTATTTCCGTGAATAGGTACCCCAGCTAATTATAGTTTCTTTTCTCTCTTACGTTATCTCTACATTATAAATTTTATTTTTAAATGGTTCGTCTCGTTGGTCTAGTGGTCGCAAGCGCGGCTGCAGAGCGTGAGGTCCTGGGTTCGATTCCCAGGACGGGCAAAGTGTTATTAAATTTTTCTGTTAGGAAATTCTCAGTAGCAGCCCGGAGTCAGGAAGTTGGTGTTGTGACACCCCCGTGCTTCGGAGAGCACGTAAAGCCGTCGGTCCTGCGCCTGATCTCTCTCTGGTCGTGTCGGATTTCCGTCCCATCGGAATATGAGAATGAAGGAAGAGGGACTGCACCTGTGTTTGCGCATACACTTGTGCACTATAATATTTCCTGCGTACTTGGCTAATCTCCATGGAGATAGGCCGCCGTGACCGAAATACGATCGGAAGGAGTATAGTACACATTTTAGGAGCACCTAAAATAGCCCACAAGATTTATTTTCAGAATGAACTCAAACGTTTCATCCATCAAGTGTCAATACTATAGTTTCAAATGCTATATTTTCAACCAGGTCTGTTTAGGCTTAAAGCCAATCGCAACAAGCGTGAGGAAAGACGAGGATGTTTACACAAATGTGTAATAGCAACATCATTATCCAGAACTGCTTATTAGCGCTTATGGGATTTTGAACTGATGACAATAACAATACCGGACTCTACTTGCCCTAGTGCAGGGTTTTGTACATCATATAGCACGCTTCTATTACAAAGGTAGGCAGAAATGTGTTGAAGTATACTGATGTTTTACTGATGCCTTCATAAGTCCCATGTAAAGAATTTGGATAATATACCTCTTTCAATGTTTGTTTTTTTTGTGTTCTTAACTTTTGTTAAACTTATTAATAATATTTGACAGATATTGTGCATTGTTTTATATAGCTTCTTTGCTTGAACATTTTGTAAATGTGAGAACGCCGTAAACTTGCCAATGCGCTATTCATTTAATAAAGCTTATCTAATAATCTTTTATATTAGTGACTGCATCCAAGATTACGTTGTTTTTACATCCCGCCCAAAATTGTATTTACAGAAATTGTAAAAGATATACAGTTTAAAAGAGTAACCATGGAGTTTCTTGCCGGTTCTTCTCCATAGGCGGCTTTTTGAAACCGTGCACGTAAGTTCTGACTTTTCATAAGTGCCTTTATATGGCTTATATGAAATAAAAACCTTTGACTTTGACTTTGACTTTGAAAGACTGAGCCTATTGCCATCAATAACTTTTCCTATGGATTATAAACAAGCACCAATTATCATACTTGCTCACTCTGTTGATGTATTCAAATTATTATTTTTGAACATGTTTTCCTCCATTATATTACTGCGTCTATGATCATTATGTCATATTAAAATATTATCATTATCAATCAGCAGTCTACTGCTGACTCCACCATTTCTGAACATGAAAGTTTTGAAATCGAAAACGGGTTCTCAAGAAAACAACCTTTATATAAATTCTCTATAAAGATCGTAGGGAAATTTTATCCTCAAAATATGAGAGAAACTATTTCACCAATCTGTTCTCCTCTTTTTCCAGCCAATAACAATTTCATCAGTTATAACATGGTAACCTAAATCCCTCAGATATCCAAGCTATTACGTCACAACGGCACAATGCCTTTCCATTCAACGTGATAGCTTTTATATTCTTGTTTGTTGGGCGTGCCCGTTTGTGTAAACTGTAGTGTTGCTAGATTGTTGTAAAGTTTACCCTGCGAATAAATTAATGTTACGCTAAAAGTGGGGTATTGTTCCTTAAGAATGGTGAAATGGGGTTTGTTGAGGGGAAAGATTCGGCCAGTCTTGTTTCTTGTAAAAAAAAAATGGTCTAATAAATAAGGTAAATGAGTAGGAGTAACAAAATTAATGGTCAATGGATTTTAATTGCATTTTCAGTAACTGAAAATCTGCTACACTCTATATTTTATTTATAATCCCGAATGAAAAAGAAATTGTATTAGATGACACACGTAAGGGAAATTGTCAGTTAGAAGATCACTAATATTCTAACAAACGTTATTTCCATTGTGCAATATTAGTTTCAGTAATAGTTCTGTACTCATTTTTGTGTAACAGTAAAATTATTATGAAACTGCCTCTTATATAGACATACAGTGAAGACAGAAAAATATATGCTTTATAATCAAGAGGAAATAAAGCTACGAAATGGAGTGTAAGTCATCGATGGGAACGTCTTATTTATTGTGTTTATACACCAAATACATGATGCAAATGAACTGGAAAGTACTTTGAAATGTCTTCAGTGATTTTGTGTATGAAGGAAACAAACAATTGTATATCATACTTTTTTATCTGTATTTGTTTATATATATACTTTAGCCAAGATAAATAAACGTTACTCAGCATTTTTAAGAGCAGTGATAGACTAGTGGTACTACCGTTGGACTGAAAAGTCAAAGGCTGTAAGTTCCAATCCAAGGCACGCACCACACGCACGCACAAGCAAAAGGAAGTGTGTCAGATTTATAGCAAGTGGAAATTGATAGTCTCTGCCTACCTTAATGGGAAACGTAAGGTGACCACGTAAAAACAGCTTTACCTCAAGATATGTCTTTGAAAAAGCATTAACGCATGCTTAGCGAACTCTAAAGTTACAATATTAAATGGAAAAAAACATTGTATTAACTGCAAAGTTAGTCGTGTCGGTTCGGTCACTTGTATAGGTACTGAATTGATTGCAATGACGTCGCCATAAGACGTGTTAAAATATGGAAGAAGAATTCGCGGTGGTGAGCAGAGGTCGAGATGGCTTAGTGGTCAGAGCGCCTGGAGTATCTATCCGGGAGGCGCAGGTTCGAATCCTGTTCGCGACCGTATTCTTTTTCCATTTAATATTGTAACTTTAGCTTTACCTCAAATAACGAGGGACATACAAATTCATATGCTGAACTTGACTTCACCATTTGGTTTGGTAATAAGTAAAAAGCAATTCATGCCTAGTGTAGGAAACAAATTGCAGTATTCAGCGGCTTCCGGACCCGTACCTACGTTAGTTTATTACAAATGTATGGGCTTCCTCGCAATGTTTTCGTTTTCCCCTGACTATTGTTCTATGCAAATCTGGAAGTACGTAATAAAATCTTATTTATTGTTAACTCACACGACATTTTGTTAATCTTCTTTTTCTTCTTATCGTGTGGTTGATGAACAACCAAGTGTCAGAGTTTAAACCACCCGTAGGTCTCTGACATGACTTTACACATCATCGAGAACATGTCTCAGGTGTGCTGGTTTCCTCATGATGTTTTCCTTCAACGTTTTAAGCAAGTGATAATTAGTTTATAATAGGCACATGACTTAAAAAAGGCGGTGGTGCGTGCCTTGGATTCGAACTTGCAACCTTTGACTTGTCAGTCCAACGGTCATACCACTAGGCTATCACTGCTCTCATTCATCTCATTTTGTTACTAACAAGAACATATGTCTATCTCATGACAAAAAATTAAAAGAGTATGATTAGATGATTTGGTTATGTTGAGAGCATGAATGGAAGACAACTATGAAACGGTATCTACAAGGCAGGTGGAAGTGGAAATGGCGGGACGCCTTGTTGTAAACTTGTTTTTTTTTTTTATGTAACATTATCTGCTCACCGACCTTCTTTACTTGGAGGCTTTAAAAAGTTTGTGATTGGTTACGGAGACACACTGACCCCTAAGACACAGGGATATACCTAATTTATGGGTAAGGGAACTCATGTTTGTAATGTTTATTTTAGCCTATAATAAAATTATAATTAACTAGCTGTACCCGTGGCTTTGCTCACGTCAAAGTAGTCTTAACGCCAAACTAAGATTTCAATTAATCATACAAACTAACTCACACCTGATTCCCATTCCAGTAGACAGAAACAATAGATTTTATCTTACAGACATGAAGAATGCATGCTCGACGGTTCAGTTTATTAACCTGCCTTTTTTGAGAAGGTCAGGTACGTTCGTTGAAGTCAGACGCTCCACCCCTTCCTTTTTTGGTAATAATTGTTGCATTATTCTATTTTTGTCTATCCTCATTGACGCCACCCACATACAGACCGCCGTGACTTTTCAGATACTTGACAGTTGCCCTAGCAACCCAAACTCATACAGATAAATCATAGCAAACTCATAAGTTATAAATTTTTGTGGAAAAAAGAATACGATCGTGAGCAGGATTCGAACCTGCGCCTCCTGGATAAATGCTCCAGGCGCTCTGACCGCTATCCCATCTCGACCTCTGCTCACTACCGCGAATTCTTCTTCCACATTTTAATACGTCTTCTATCTATTTAGTCCCTATACAGGTGACCGAACCGACACGACTAACTTTGCAGTTAATAAAATATCGTAGAGATTTTATGCGAATTCGCGGTAGTAAGCAGAGGTCGAAATGGCTTAGCGGTCAGAGCGCCTGGAGTATTTATCCGGATTAGGATTACTTTACTAAACGATTCTTCATCTTCATGTCGATGGTACAATTTTAATTATTTGGTTGCCTAGATCCACACTTGCCGTGTCCAAAAGTGTGTTCAGGTAGGTTCATTTTATGCTTAATTTGTTAGCGGGTGGTGGAAAAGTTCCTAGCCTCAGTTTTGCGGTGAGTCTCGACTGGGCATCCTGACACTACCTCGGTCAGTTTTAAATAACTGTGCCTGGCTTGTTGGGTGGTTAGGTGTTGTACTGGTAACTGGCCCTCATACAGTGGGTGTCTAGGGTCTGACTCCTGCTTGGATTTTTCCACAGCACACGCGACTTGTCTGTAGATATGTGGGGGCCCTATATCAGCTGTCGGATACAGCTTTTGAAGTGGTGTAGATTATACGATATAATATTTGGATTCCACTCATGAATTAGAGTTTTACATAATCTCAATGGGCCTGCGTTTGACCGCCAACTCGCCTGATTTTTAGCAATGATGTAATTGACGATGGAACACACTTGACCACTAAATACCTATTCACTTGAGCCTTGAAAACCAACAGATATATATTTATTGAGAAACACGGATGATGAACAAATTCGGCAGCAGTCCAATCAGCTGAAAGCTAGGTACGACATAGATGATCTTACGTTATTTTCCGTTTCCCAATAGTATTACTGAAAAATTTGATAAGCCGCCATTACCGATACATTGGAGATACCGGGATGTTTTACCACCTCTTCGATACCAGGAGTACTCCCGACTGAACGTTCCCGAATGACTGTACCGGCGCCCTATCTCTATGGAGTGCACTCCCTCTTTCACTCACGTATTCCGGTGGAACGGCAATCCGACACGTCCGGAGTGAGATCAGGCGCAGAACTGACGGCATGACAATATGTGTTGGCCAAAATGATAATGTCACATACATAGGTACATACATAAATTCACGTCTTTGGCCTAGGCTTCAGGTAGGCAGACACTATAGAACGCCACCTACTAAGATCCTTACATACTCTTTTTGCTTCTATCACGTTCATACGTCTGTTAATACACGCGTGCTGGTTGTGAGCACTACTTTTTTGACTTTTTAGTGAGTTTCGGTGGGTCAATTTATATCCATTTAGTGATCTCAGAATTTCCACTTACACCTGCCTCGTCTTTAAGCATAATTTTTTCAGTTTCTGTCACTGCATCTTCATTTAAAAATGAAAATATTAATGATCATCAATCTTGTGCAGTGTAAAGAGAATCTTAGAAAAACTGAGTTATTAGTCTAGTAGTTGCAAGTGAGTATAAGCGTAGGTAAGTCTTGAGTTTGATCACCAGGACGAAAAAAGTGTTGTTGAGTTCCATAATGGAGTTTTTAGTAGAGCTTGGGTCTGGCTTGTTGTTTATTTTTCGAACATTTACTACCCGATCTATAAATCGAATGCCCAAGATGCAGGTACTGATAGTCTGTTCCAATCTCCGCTTAGTAAACATTCGTTGAGGTTAAGCAATGTTTTACACGGTATTTTATTGGATAGGGTAATGATGGCGCTAACTGCAGCATTTTCATTAAACCCAGCGCATCGGATGGCGCATTAAGTTTTCAGGCCCATTTGTTGATAATAGACATCGATCGACTTCAACTGTTGAAGCTTCTAAAACATCGTAAAAGAGAAATTTTTGATGCCAAGTATAGAACACGCCATGGCTCTTGTAGGACTTTTATTTTTGGTGAAGCTTCAGTTTAAAATAAATTTTCGCACCATAATTGTTAGGGTGAGCACAACGTTCTTAGTTATTACCCTTGGTTTTAAAACTTTAAATTTTAATCGAATTCACAAAGGATTATAAAATAAATAATTCAAAATATCATCGAGAATATACTCTCCAACCACCTCAATAGCTGGACAGCCTCTAACAAAATCGTCAGTAATGCTTATTTGATATTTCGCTATTACCTACTTATGGATGAGGCAATTAAATTAACCCTAAGGCCAGGCTGAGGGAATGTGTAGTTTTGTTACTAAATAGGTATTGGTGGCTGAGTTGTCCGCGTCCGTAGGAGTGCACCCTTAAAATTGAATCCCTACACGTAGCCCCTGGGTGGTGCAAAACAGGCAACACACCTCTGGTTGGAGGCTTCCACCACGGCTGTTAAACATCCACCGGACGAAGCCGTTTTGGGAGTGGGCAGTTGCATCAACTCCCCAACTATCGTTCTCCCAAAATCTATCCACTCTACTTAAGAGTGAATTGTGATTTATTCTGGATGTACGTGCTCCATCCTCGGCCACACCGTCACTTGCCATCAGGCAAGTTGGTGGCCAAACGTACATCCATTTTTATACATATATATTTTTTATATAATTTATGACAGTTTAAAAATGACTTTTCTATGGAAAGAAGTACCATGATTAATGATGAGATCTGATTGATAAAAATTGTACATAACGATAACGTGTAACATCTTCACTGTGCTTCACCATATTGATATGAGACAGCAAGTGAAACATATAAGAAGTGGGTTTATATTACAAAAGGACACGAAAAACTAAAATAACTCAAGATAAATCTTTGAAAAGCATTAACGCATGCTTAGCGAACTCTAAAGTTATTATATTAAATGGAAAAAGAATACGGTCGCGAAGGTCCTCTAAGAGGTCTAAGAGGTCGAGTTGGCTTGGTGCTCAGAGCGCCTGGAGTATTCATCCGGGAGGCGCAGGTTCGAATCCTGTTCGCGACCGTATTCTTTTTCCATTTAATATAATAACTTTAACTAAAATAACGTTGTTTTTCTGCGAAATAACAGATAAGCCTTGTATTAACAAAATTAAAAATATGCAAAAATAATATCCTGTACCGGGATCCGATCGTCACACTTACACTGTGCCAGTCACCTATGTACGGTATTCAACTAATTACTCAGTTGACAATTTTGCTAAAATAGGCATTCACAATCTACTAATCAAAATACAAAACCAGTAAATGCTTGGTCCCCATGTGATAAAGCGCAATGATACCTTTTGCAGTGCTTATCATTTTTGATAAGTTCTACAACAGTGCAATTTTTATTGAAATCCGTCCAATTTAGATTCTGAGCGTGAGATGTTTAACATCACAGCTCAGCTCCCTTGAGGAAATGCGCAATTTTGAATAGCCTATAAGTTGACCCGGCTTCTGACGATATTTTTTACAAATTTTCAGTTGTTTCTTTTTCTTGGTTTGGACGCCAACCTCGGACATACAAACAGACAAAAATACTCAAATTTTAAAAACAACAAATTTGGCAATAGTATCGATTAAATAACACATTACGAAACAAAAAAAATCCAAAAAGCGAATTTGAAATTTTCGGGCTTTCGAGTTACGATTTTATTATAAGTATAGATTAACTGTCCATGAACGTATCTTCTGGCTGATTATCAGGCTTTCACATATTTCGCTACTTGTATCTCCTGTAGCTGTCTCGTTGGTGTAGTGGTCCCAAGCGCGACTGCTGAACATGAGGTCTTGGGTTCGATTCCCGGGTCGGGCAGTGTTATTGAATTTTATGTTGGAAATTATCAATAGCAACCTAGAGTTTGGAATTGCGCCCGGTAGATGGCAATAGGATCACCACATGGGACTTAATAACATTGGTTAAATTTTGGTGTACAACTGTGTACACCTCTGCCTTCTTTTTTTTACGTGGAGAAATGCCCTCGCATACCGCTCTGACACGGGGGGACAGAGCGGGTATGTGGGACTTGAACCCACTAAAACTCCACAGTTTACCTCCTCAGCTGCTTGACGGCGGAACGCTCCCGCGCACAACCGCGAACCCGCCCGCAGCCGATCGTTGCCGGACTCCCTCTGACGGAGTTGGGTTTTGCACCCCTCCCGCCACGATACACCAAACGCATGGCGTACCGCAACCAACTCGGAGACCATGTGCAATAGACGCCAGACGACCACGTGTACCGGCACTCCTCTCCCACCGCGGCCCCCATCCCTCAGCTGTGGTGCCGCCCATATGATGCCGTAGCCCACCTCAGTTGCGACACCCCCCATAAGGCCCCGCAACCTACGCCGGCGCCGCTCCAACATGTGCTTGAAGGCAAAGCCCAGAGGAGCGGCCCTCCTGGGGTTCCATTATTTGCATCGCCGGTGTGACGTCATCACGTCAGTTTTCGGCTATCGCAGAAAATCAGCGCTGGGGCTTTGTCTGGCATAGGGTCGCAGCATTAAGCTGAGCGAGGGCCGTATTGCGTGTTTGTGACGCATACTACCCCCTTATGTCTCAAAAGTTATTGTAATTTTTTTCATTTGTTGTTTATGTATGCGTCTCCATCACGTAATAAAACACATTTTCTTTTCTTTTCTTTCTTTCTTTATTAGCCGAACCAAATTTAATTACAGTTGAGTGCATTAATGAGTAACTTCTTCTTCATAGAACTGATATCTCTTAGAAAAATAATATATTAAAACAGAAGTCCGTGGTCAGACTTTGAGGGGTGATTGTACCCATATTTCCCTATAATAAAATGTGGTTTACTAATGTTTGCCATAATTTGAAATGCAATAATTTTGTATACTACACTTGTATTTGCCTTAATAAACTAAATTAAGGCAAATACAAGTGTAGTATACAAAATTAATGCACTCAACTGTAATTAAATTTGGTTCGTCTATACAAGACAGCCAAATTAAATGGACCCAGTTTTGTAATAAATATAGTTATTTTAAGACTTATAGGAAAAGGAGCATCTGTTAATGTTATTAGTTTTTGGTGATAGAAATTAACATTGCTAAGCATGTGGTACTGGGTTTCTGTCAGGTAGAGCAGTTTTATTGAGTTTTTTCTTGTATGGAAATTCTTGGAAATTGCTGGAAATTCTTCTTCATTCATAGAAAAAAATAATAATTTATGTATGTATGTATGAAATTCTTATAATTTATTAAATGAAAATCTATGATAAGACATACATGACATAACATAGCATCACGCCTGTATTCCCCGAAGGGGTAGACAGAGGTGTACACCTTGTCGTGGTGGGGGGGCTCTAGTAGCCATGGCTTGGTCACCCACGGTGAAGCTAATGGAACCCGAGGAGGGCCGCTCCTCTGGGCTTTGCCTTCAAGCACATGTTGGAGCGGCGCCGGCGTAGGTTGCGGGGCCTTATGGGGGGTGTCGCAACTGAGGTGGGCTACGGCATCATATGGGCGGCACCACAGCTGAGGGATGGGGGCCGCGGTGGGAGAGGAGTGCCGGTACACGTGGTCGTCTGGCGTCTATTGCACATGGTCTCCGAGTTGGTTGCGGTACGCCATGCGTTTGGTGTATCGTGGCGGGAGGGGTGCAAAACCCAACTCCGTCAGAGGGAGTCCGGCAACGATCGGCTGCGGGCGGGTTCGCGGTTGTGTGCGGGAGCGTTCCGCTCTCAAGCAGGTGAGGAGGTAAACAGTGGAGTTTTAGTGGGTTCAAGTCCCACATACCCGCTCTGTCCCCCCGTGTCAGAGCGGTATGCGAGGGCATTTCTCCACGTAAAAAAAAGAAGGCAGAGGTGTACACAGTTGTACACCAAAATTTCACCAATGTTATTAAGTCCCATGTGGTGATCCTATTGCCATCTACCGGGCACAATTCCAAACTCTAGGCTGCTATTGATAATTTCCAACATAAAATTCAATAACACTGCCCGACCCGGGAATCGAACCCAAGACCTCATGTTCAGCAGTCGCGCTTGGGACCACTACACCAACGAGACAGCTACAGGAGATACAAGTAGCGAAATATGTGAAAGCCTGATAATCAGCCAGAAGATACGTTCATGGACAGTTAATTAATTATAATTTTATTATAGGCTAAAATAAACATTACAAACATGAGTTCCCTTACCCATAAATTAGGTATATCCCTGTGTCTTAGGGATCAGTGTGTCTCCGTAAGCAATCACAAACTTTTTAAAGCCTCCAAGTAAAGAAGGTTGGTGAGCAGATAATGTTACATAAAAAAAAAAACAAGTTTACAACAAGGCGTCCCGGCATTTCCACTTCCACCTGTCTTGTAGATACCGTTTCATAGTTGTCTTCCATTCATGCTCTCAACATAACCAAATCATCTAATCATACTCTTTTAATTTTTTGTCATGAGATAGACATATGTTCTTGTTATTAACAAAATGAGATGAATGAGAGCAGTGATAGCCTAGTGGTATGACCGTTGGACTGACAAGTCAAAGGTTGCAAGTTCGAATCCAAGGCACGCACCACCGCCTTTTTGAAGTCATGTGCGTATTATAAACTAATTATCACTTTCTTAAAACGGTGAAGGAAAACATCATGAGGAAACCAGCACACCTGAGACATGTTCTCGATGATGTGTAAAGTCATGTCAGAGACCTACGGGTGGTTTAAACTCTGACACTTGGTTGTTCATCAACCACACGATAAGAAGAAGAAGAAGATTAACAAAATGTCGTGTGAGTTAACAATAAATAAGATTTTATTACGTACTTCCAGATTTGCATAGAACAATAGTCAGGGGAAAACGAAAACATTGCGAGGAAGCCCATACATTTGTAATAAACTAACGTAGGTACGGGTCCGGAAGCCGCTGAATACTGCAATTTGTTTCCTACACTGGGCATGAATTGCTTTTTACTTATTACCAAACCAAATGGTGAAGTCAAGTTCAGCATATGAATTTGTATATCCCTCGTTATTTGAGGTAAAGCTGTTTTTACGTGGTCACCTTACGTTTCCCATTAAGGTAGGCAGAGACGATCAATTTCCACTTGCTATAAATCTGACAGACTTCCTTTTGCTTGTGCGTGCGTGTGGTGCGTGCCTTGGATTGGAACTTACGGCCTTTGACTTGTCAGTCCAACAGTAGTACCACTAGTCTATCACTGCTCTTAAAAATGCTGAGTAACGTTTATTTATCTTGGCTAAAGTATATATATAAACAAATACAGATAAAAAAGTATGATATACAATTGTTTGTTTCCTTCATACACAAAATCACTGAAGACATTTCAAAGTCACTGAAGACATTTCCTTTAAATAATAACGCTTCAGTTGCTATAATCGTGAATTCACATAAAATCATTTTCACTAATTTCATTTGTCATAATCGATCAAGTGTGTCGTAATAATTTTAATCCATTATTTGCAATATTTTTCATTTTTGATAATGTCGTTTCTGTGTTAAATCTGGCGTTGTATGGTCACAGTTCCAACCTAACCTAGCCGTTTCGAATTTGACGAACTGTATATTAAAGGTACAATATTAAATGGAAAAAGAATACGGTCGCGAACAGGATTCGTACCTGCACCTCCCGGATAAATACTCCAGGCGCTCTGACCACTAAGCCATCTCGACCTCTGCTCACCACCGCGAAGTCTTCATCCATATTTCTAACACTTCTTTTTGGTGACGTCATAACTATCTATTCAGTACCTATACAGGTGACCGAACCGACACGACAAACTTTGCAGTTAATACAATGTCGTAAAGAATGCAATTACCATAATAATTCAAGATAAATCTTTGAATTTTTTTTTGAAAACTAAATTTTAAATCTTCGAGTGGTTAAGGCTTCGAAACCCCACAAATATTGCGTTCAGAGTTCAAAAACTCTAAACAAAACTCAAATATTTGTATACGTAACAGAACCCCAAAAACTTTTTAAAACATCCCAATTTTAAACTACCAAAAAGGCGAAGCCGTAAAAAGTTTTATCAAACTTTTCAAAAAAGCCTTCTCATGTTTACCTACTTTATGGATTTTTCTTTTAAAATATAAGCAACTAAACTCTTTAACATCACAAATGAATTTTTATTAAGGTACTTTTTAGTTACCTGTAAAATACTTGCATGTATTAAAGCAGTGCATAGCCTTTTTACAGGATTAAAAAAAAAACGATGCGGGCTTCCCTTTGTATTATTACCTACACCCAAAGGATTAAATTTAAAAACAGTTCTCACAATTCATAGTTGAATGGCGGAAAGATTTTTGTATAATAACTTTTGTGAGACATATTCATAAACTAGTTGGGCAAACCCGAAAAATGAACGTAAGTAGTAACCGGTGAACTATAATTGTTGGAAAGATTACTTAATTTTAAAGCACTAAAACCAAAATATGTACTAGTAAATCGATTTACCATTATGATTAATGAAACATTGCATTTTTTTCTTCAAAATTAACTGGCCTCCATTAAAAACCAAAGGTATCAATTAATATCAGTAGTAATATCTTAGGTTTGCGCGATAACTACACATTATAATAAAACAACTTTTAACCGGATTAATCGCGTGTATTATTGGTTTTTTGTTTTTCCGGACGTTTCGAACACTTTGCAGCGTTCGTAGTCTTCCTGCAACCACGAACGCTGCAAAGTTTGGGCCTCCGGTACCCTTACTGCCTCGGCGATACACAAAGCAAACGTTGTTTCACGCCGGTTTTCTGTGAGGCCGTGGTATCACTCCGGTTGAGCCGGCCCATTCGTGCCAAAGCATGGCTCTCCCACGGTAAAAACACTATGTTTATGTTATGGTATGTAAAACTACTTTCCTGAAATGATGGCCATAAAACACGTCACTATAATATCGATTCTGGCAGCAAATAACGCCCTTACGAACCCAATGAAAATGCGAAAATCCAATTTACTATAGTTCTGGATCAAGATTAGAATTTGATCGATTTACCACGCACGGGAATGCAAAGCATGATTAAAATTAACCTGTTTGTACTAAATATGATCCGTCAAGCTAATTTTAAAACCAATAACTCGATTTATTGGTTTATTCTGATCGTTAACTCAACTAGATACAGTCGGCAACATGATTAATGTACACTTATCGATCAATAAGTCTTGGTGGCCGAGTGGTTACGAGTCTACTATTAAATTCATAAGTCACACTCCGACGCGCTCGACTGCCTCGTTATAGACGTCACCGGCGAGGTCCGCGTCCGTCGCGAAATATCTCATCATGTCCGCCCCGACCCTTGATCGAGCCGGCCCGCGCCGAGCCAGTAGCTTTAAATTCGTACCTTAATAATAAGGAAACCGATATGATACAGCTAGTCTTTTTTTTTGTTTTCGGGGGGACACCTAAAGGCGCCCGGTCTTTGAGGATAAAACCGGGGAGTGTGGGATTTTTACCTCACTAAAACCACCCGGGTGGTCACCATCCGCATTTGAAGGGGAGATCTGGGTCCTCTTAAGAGACCAGCTCCGGAACCCCCCCGTGCAACACCTGTTACGGCACCTCCCTGGAGAGACTGTAAGACCCCCCTGCGCCTCGCTGTACACGGCAGCACGTGACCACTGAGCCACCGACTTCTCTGAAAATCCAGCTAGTCCCTAGTTGTCCACCCAGCAACGCCCTAAGCCGAGGCTTGTCTCCCGCAGGGGACGCCTTTAGCGCTGTTGCTTAGTTAGTAGTATTATAAAATATGCTTGGGCTGGAGGCATCAAACTGCCTCGCCTTAGATATTGTCCGGTTACGCAGACAAAACCCCTCTGGGTGACTGCAAGAGGCCATTTAAAAAAAAAAAACTAGTCTACCTCTTGAGCCACATGTTCAAATCTAATATCTAACAATACGACTTTTTAGATGTTATATATAATAATATGACATAACATAGCATCACGCCTGTATTCCCGAAGGGGTAGCATGAGATGTACACAGTAGTACACCCACATTTCACAAATGCTGTTAGTATCGTGTAATAGGTTATGAGCCTTCTGCCATCTACCAGCCACGTACTTTCTTAGTTATTCTCATACATCACAGACATTATTGGTGAAGGAAAACATCGTGAGGAAACCTGGATCCAAGGGCCTGAAATCGCCAACTCCCAGTGAGCTACCTTGATGATCAATGCTCGTGCCTTCTTTGTATGAGAAGAGACCTTCGCTCTACAGTGTTATAGTTATGAGCTAGCTATGTTATGTATTGACGAAGAAACGTAACCATCAGAGATCAAGTAATTAGACAAAGCAATTTTTTAAGCTGCCGTATTTTATGTAGATGATTACAAATACCTTTTATTTTATACTAGCTGATGCCCGCGGCTTGGCCTGCGTGGATTTCGGTTATTGCGACCAAAATGAATCATGAAATTTTGATCTCGTTCACGCTTTCCAATTACCGCTTTATAATTGCCCGTCTTTTTAGTATTAAAATGGATATAGTATGTTATCCTTAACTTTTCTGTAGACCTATATAAGATACACAATTCCACCATACATCATTTTGTTATATCTGGCAGCGTTTTCGTTGAAAGCTACCAGATGGCTTATTATTTTCCGACACCTCCAACAAATAACATTATATTTTAGCCAATGTATACAAAAACTTGACAAGTTATATATTAAAACCTTGATCGAGAATCACTCTATCCATTGGTGAAAACAATATGAAAATCGGTGCAGTCGTTTCTGAGTTTATCGCAAACAGACAGATCAGACAGACGCGGCGGAGGATTTTGTATTATACGAGTAATATGTAGTGATTTTTATTAGGATTGCGTTTCACCGCCACCTTCACCTGATGTTTAGCGATGATGCAGTCGATGTTGGAACACGCTTACCAAGCAGAAACTTGTTCACTCGAGCATTGACGACCACCAGATTACAAGCTATTACAATCAATCAATCAAATGATTTATTTGTAGAATATGGTACAGTTGGTCTTAGATAATAATTCTTCTCTTAATTATGGTTTCATATACCTTATGAATTTAAGGAGTTCTGGCTGTGATGATCGATTGCTCGAGGTTAAGTTGCGCTTGCCGCGGTTGGTCTGAGGATGGGTGACCATAGGAGGGAGACCCCACCGTGCCTCGGAGAGCACGTTAAACCGTTGGTCCCGGTTGTCAAATTAAGATCTATGACAGCCGTTACGGGTTGTCTGAGGCCTGAAAGTCTGACAACCAGTCTCATACCACGAGATATCGTGTTCATCCATGTTCATCCGTGTATCGGTCCATGTAAAATACTGGTATTAAGCTGCATCCGGTTTGACTGGAAGCCAACCCCAACATAATTGGGAAAAGGCTAGGCAGATATACCTTATGAATTTTAAAAGCTAGACAGTTATATCCACATGATATAATATGCTATTTAACTCTATCGTGGGAAATAACGAAATAAAATAGTAGTACTAATAATAATACTCCTCCCGACCGTATTTCGGTCACGGCGGCCTATCTCCATGGAGATTAGCCAAGTACACAGGAGATATTATAGTGTACAAGTGTACGCGCAAACACAGGCGCACTCCCTCTTCTTTCACTCTCATCGTCCGATGGGAGGGCAATCCGACACGACTGGAGAGAGATCAGGCGCAGGACTGCCGGCTTTACGTGTTCTCTGAAGTGCCTCCCGCACTTCGGAGAACACGTAAAGCCGTCAGTATCACACCACCAATTTCCTAACTGCGGGCTGTTCCTAAGAATTTCCTAACAGAAAAACCCAATAACACTTTTCCCGATCTGGGAATCGAACCCAGGACCTCACGCCCGGCAGCCGCGCTTGCAACCACTAGATCAACGAGGCAGTCAAAATATTAGTAAGGTGGCTGTAAAAGCATGGGTAGGACGTGTTTGGCTGGGTTTATCCATTTTGTGAATTTGACATTACAAATAGATTATGTATATACATGTTGTGGTCGTTGACTGTACAATTACATGTTTAATGAACTATTTTAGTAGGTATTGTTTCAACTGCCAACATTTTTTCATTCACCAAATCAGCGCTTAAGAACTAAGATCATAACGATGTAAGGTTTATATTTAGCCAAAACAATCACCAGTTGCGCAACTAACTTTCAATTTTATTGCAATTGCTGACATTTTGACATTGTGGCAATATTATATTGCAGCAATTTTAGTAGTCAAGGAACTGCCTCGTTGGTATTCTGGTCGGAAGCGTGAGATTCTTCGTTTCCCAGGTCGGGAAAAGTGTTATTGGGTTTTCTGTTAGTAAATTCTCAGTAGCAGCCCGGAGTCAGGAAGTTGGTGGTGTGACACCCCCGTGCTTCGGAGAACACGTAAAGTCGTCGGTCCTGCGCCTAATCTCTCTCCGGTCGTGTCGGATTGCCGTCCCATCGGAATATGAGAGTAAAGGATGATTATAGAAAGAAAGAAAGAAAGAAAGAAAGAAAATATTTATTTTGGACTCGTAAACAGGTGAACACATACAAATAAGCAAATTATAAAAACTAAAATTAAGAATGCGAAGAACCTGCACGAGACCAAAAAAGGCTCCTATCTCAGCATAAGCTACTCCATCGAAATGAAGCAGCGCTGGTTTTCGGATAGGACCGAATGCGTTAGTGAAATCACGGGCAACCAACGGCGTACGCAAACATGTAATAGATAAAAAATTGTGACAATAAAATAAATAATAATTGAACTGGGTCAGATCGTGTATTATGTAAAATTTAGCAATACTTTTATTAAATAAATATGTGCATAGAAATAAATAAATAAATGAAAATAATTTAACATCAGTCACTATGACGATTGAACGTGTATCTCTGCCCATATATAGATAGTGCACCTGTGTTATCTCCTATAATATCTCCTGCGTACTTGGCTAATCTCCATGGATATAGGCCGCCGTGACCGAAATACGGTCGGGAGGAGTATTATTAGTCAAGAAGATGGTATAGGTTTTGCATTTTAGAGGATACGGCGCAATGTATGGCAAATTAAAATGTATTGTCAGTTGCAAGTCAGTTGCGCAATTGCACTTCTGTTCAGCTAGACTTCAATTCAATTTTGTAGCAATCATGTTAAAACTTAGTATAATTTCTGCCAATGGTAAGATAGTAATTGAGATAAACACAGCCATAAAAAATCTAATAATAATAATTAATTCATAATATAATAAAATATACGTGTGAACTTAGAAGTGAAAAACAAAGTGCTGTAGAATTTTCATCGCAGTCGCCCCCAACTGCGAAGATTTAAAGTAGAAGGATTCTCGCGATACCCCAAATCACTAAATCGGCTTAGGCATTTAGAGGTAATAGTGGAATAAAGAAAGTCACAAACATACATACATGAACGCTAAAACATAACACAAATTTTTTGGGCAGTCATATAAAAACCACGCCTGTCATATATTCACTAAAAATTTTGAGCCGCTCAGCCACGTACAAAATTATACTTCATAACAATAAAAATCGATTGTGTCTGCTAGTTAGAGAGTCAACGGCACACTCCTTTTCTCGGGCAGTTGTTGCGCACACAAGTGTATAAATATTAAAAAAATATTTGTGCACTATATGTTAAAACACGGTAGATGAAAAATTTTCAACGCAGTTGGGGGATAGTACAGTGAAACATTTCCTTATAGGTCCCCCGACTAGGATTTGCATAAAGCAAATAAATGAATACAAAATAAAATCATAATAACATTAAAGTTATAAATTTTTGTGTGGAATACTCCAGTCGCTCTGACCACTAAGCCATCTCGACTATTTGAGTATTTATCCGGGAGGCGCAGGTTCGAATCCTGCTCGCGAACAGTATTCTTTTTCCACAAAATTTATAACCTTAAGGTTCGCTAAGCATGCATTAATGCTTTTCAAAGATTATCTGTATCATAATAATAACATTGTTAATATTTAAAAAATTCAAATATATTTTTTTTTAACTTTTATTTTACAAGAGAGTACAGTGACATTTAACAACAAACCTTTCTTGAAAAACCCTCGCGTTTCCATCCAACACAGTCTTGGCTTCAAAGATTTATATTATGGTATATTGGTACCCATATAAAGCTACTTAATATATTCACCACGTGGGACGTAAACGCTGGTTTATTGAAACGCGTCACGCGACCGTCGATTTGTTACTATTGATTTGTTATTGTTACTTTTAATATTTTTTTGGGTACTACATAAGTTACGGCTCGTGGCTAAGTAACAGCCGCACAGATCGATTGATCGAGGTTAAGCTGCGCTTACCGCGGTCTGTCTGTCGATTGGTGACTATCATTTCATACCAGGACCCTTCCGTGCCTCGGAGGGCACGTTAAACCGTTGGTCTCAGTTGTCAAATTAAGATATATGACAGTCGTTACGGGTAGTCAGAGGTCTGAAAGTATGACAACCAGATATGACCGACATTGATGTTATTTTTTGTGTATTAGAGGGTCACTTGTATGATTCTTTGCTTTTAGGTACTTGGACCACTATGGACCATATATAGGTGGCGCTATAGTCGAGATCCAAGAATTTTGGGCAGGACAACGTCAGCCTACCGGATCCGCTATTAATAATGTAAAGTATATCGGGCCAGCCGTTTCGGAGGTTAGCCGGAGCAAACAGAAAGATAGTCAAAATTTAAAAATATACGTTTCGTTTTTTGTTATAAGTACCGTATATAGTTTCAGATAATTTCAGATACATCAATTTTATTTATCTGTATAGATGTACCGTTACCGATTCTCGCGTGTCTATCAAACTATGTGAATTACCTGAATTTGCCTGGCGTGGCGACACTGAAGTTCATTTCCACTAAAACCAATCAATTCTGGTAACGAAACTGTTTTTTTATATAGCAACATTAAGAGGTAGGCGGAGGTCTACATTTGTACACTCACATTTCAGTTATAGACAATACAATATACAATACGCCCATTGAAATATATACTTAAATAAATATACATAAGACTTCATACATAGATCATATATATACACATGCTCACTAAAACAAGGTATAAAAGAAAAAAAATGAAAAACTTAAAAAAATCACATTCATATATGACACGTACACACTCTCACACCCACATGTTAGAACATACATCCGATTCAGTATATAGACAAATCAAAATACTAAACAAAAACACACAAATCCAAAAGCCGTACATATTATTTACATTTACACTCACACATCGTCACACTACTAATTCAGTTGTAATTTTTAATATAACTAAAACTGTCTTAATACAACTTTTCCTTTATTTTTATTAATTACTTAATCAATTAGTCTTAATGTTATAATATCTTATGGATAACATATGCATGAGACATACATGATATAAAATAATTATTGTTTTATTTTTTTCTCTACAATGTTTGCGTATACTGTATCCATTTTTCGAACCACCTTCACTACAATTGCTTATATTAAGATCTAAATACCGTCATGTTACATCATAATTTTTAATGTTCCCTATTCTTGATATTTAGTCTTGGATAAGTGCTGTGACGTTAGTTTTTGTGTGTGATGTGATTGTTTGGGGAATAGGGAAGATTATCCTACCGTGAGACAGTGTATACTAGTACGGAGGATAGTGTGAATTAAACTCAAACGACAGAACTACGCTAAGGTTATGGTAACGTACATGTTTATAATATTAATATGTATGTTTTGTTGTCGCAAAATGTTGGAATAAAAAACTTTACTATACTTTAGACAATAACTTTCAAAGACAAAAGCTTTTATTTTATATAAACCAATGTAAAAGGCACTTAAGAAACGTCCAAATTTCATTGCACGGTTCGAAAATAGTTGGTTCCTATGGAGAAGAACCGGCAAGAAAAATTAAACTTCATATTTTTTACAGTATTTGTTGTACATACAATTTAGAAAGAGGAATGCGAGAACAGTGTTATCTTCGATACCAAGTAATTAATATGGCGTTTAGAAGTTGTGGCGGAAAAGGGCAGCCGGAAAAAATAATGGCAATATAAAAAAAAAGATCTGAATAAAATGATTAGAAACTTCCATCATAATTTTAACACGACGGCTCAAAAAGGAGTGTTATGTTTTTTAGGGTTCATGTATACCCTAATAAAAACATTACACTCCTTTTTTCTTTTTTTTTATATTGCCATTATTTTTTCCGGCTGCCCTTTTATCAGTTACCATTCGTCTTCCAATCTGCAACACAACTTAAACCTAGTAATTTGCTTAGAGCTACTGCCTATCTGACTTCTCGACCCATTTGGTAGTTTCTCGCGGTAAAAATGGTTTGTTCCGAAAGTCTGTCACCCTTACGACTGTCATAAATCTTCCTTTGACAACCAGGACTGACGAGGGTGACGGTTTAACTTGCCCTCCAAAGCACGAAATCTTGATATCCACAGACCAAACGTAGCTAGCACTACTTAACCTGGATCGACAGGTATGTGCAACGTTTAATAAGCCATAAACCCTTCATGTTCATCACACAGGGGAAAATATTACTGTCCTTAATAAAATCCGCTAAAATCCCAAATCACAGTCCGTAGAGAAAAATCGTGTTCATAATTAAAACTTTTTACGATACCATAGTGTTTAATCTTCGTAATAAAATGGCGGAGATTTTTCTATATTTATTGAGTACTAAACCGCGGCTCACGGTGCCTCATGGCCGTTCGGATGTGGCTAAAAAAATTTGTTATTTGCGGTCGACGGTTGTAAAAATAGAATTAAATGTATGAATGCGAGTTGCGAAACATCTGCAGTTACGGAATTTGATTTAGAATTTGTTTTTTTTTATACCGCTTGATAACTATTTAAACCACCCGTAGGTCTCTGTCATGGAGTAATAATTAAATATAATCTTAGGTTTTCACAATCACTACACATTATAATAAAACAACTTTTAATTGGATTAATCGCGTGTATTATTGTTTTTTTTTCATATTGACTAAGATGACAGGCAGGTGCAAAGTGTTCAAAACGTCAGGAAAAACAAAATCATACACGCGATTAATCCGGTTAAAAGTAGAGTTTATTATAAAAAAAAAATGTGGATAAAAAATTGACATAAAATACGCTACCTTAGAGTTCGCTAAGCATGCGTTAATGCTTTTCAAAGATATATCTTGCATAAAATACCATATTTTTTTAAATGGGGCAAAATGCCCTCGCTTACCGCTCTGAGTCTGGGAGACAGAACGGCTATGTGGGACTCGAACACAATAAAACTCCACAGTGTACCTCCGCAGTTGCTTGAGGGCGGGACGCGGGAACGTTCTCGCACACGACCGCGAACCCGCCCGCGGCCGACCGAGTCCGGACTCCCTATCACGGGGTTGGGTATTGCACCCCGCCCCCCCCCAACTACGGCACACTAGACACATGGCGTGGAACGACCACCTCGGAGACCATGTACAATGGGCGCCAGGTGACCCCGAGTACGGACGCCCGGACGTCAGGTCTGTGGCTCCGCCGCCTGCCTCAACGGCCGCAGAGGATAGGGTGAGCGGCGCCTCGCTATACTGGCACTCGTCGTCCACTGCGGGCCCACCGCGTCCACCATCTAATCAGCTGCGGTGCCACCCATACGATGCCGCAGCCCACCCCAGTTGCGGCACCCCGCATAAGGCCCGCAACCTACTGCCCCTCCAGCATGGGCTTGGACGCAAAACCCCAGAAGAGCGCGGTGAAGGTAGATGAACCCTCCTCGGGTTCCTCTACCTTCACCGTGGGTGACCAAGCTACGGCTACTAGAGCCCCCCCACCACGACAAGGCGGAACCCCTAGGGTTGGACATAAAATACCTGCGTTCGGTTGGTATTTTTTTATCCACAACAAAATAAAGCTTTAGAGTTAGATTTGTATAAGTTTTAAATATACATATATTAGTGTCCCTGAGGTATATTGAGCTCCTCATAAGTTTTCCCTTCAGTTTTATTAAGCAATAACTGATTTTAAACACGCAAATGATTATAAAAAATCTGTGGTCTCCGCCTTGGGTTAAGTCTGCCACTTTACCTTTCTTCCTTGTCTATTTTAAGGGACCACTATAGCCATTAGGCTATATATTAGGCTGATTCTGATAGTACCAATCAACCGTAAAATCGCGTGACCTTCGATCACATCTTCGCCTTCAGGAAAAATTAAACAGGATATCAAAAAAAAGGGTGTGGACTCAAATTCCAACGACACTCGTATTTGAAATCCACGGAAGATATTATACATTCATTCATACATACAATTACGCCTGTTTCGCATTGGGGTAGGCAGAGACTATCGATTTCCATTTGCTACGATTCTGACACACCTCTTTTGCTTCGTCTATGTTCATTAACCTCTTCATGCATGCTCGTCGATTTAGATGGCTCTGGAACTGTCCTTTTTGAGACCGTCCGCAATTTGATAACAAAATAACTTTATTGAAATAAAATCTTTTAAACTTTTTCTTAAATCGTCTTACTAAATCCATTTATCTAGCCAAATAGCGTCTCAAAGGAACAGTTTAAATAATGTTGAATTTAAAATAACAATCGTGAAAGCCTTTTAAAATTCAACGCCGGTACCGAAAACGTATTTCCAAAGGCACCGTCAATTTTTAAAGTTAAGTTTGGGAACATGAATCTTTATTCAATTCCCGAACCACTAACATTGTGGTAAGGCAAATCTAATGACACCCCATTTGCCTAAATCGATTTTAAACTTTAACTCGTAAAGCATACGGATGGTAATCTATTTGTAACCGACTTTGAAATAGGTGCCCAATTCAATACTGATGAAGGTAGACATCTGAAGATTGCTTCTGTTTAGCTTTTAATTCTAGTTTTGCATGTAATATTATTCGTAGAACTATTTTTGGAAGAAACATAAACAAGTAACCGCTTATAATTTTTGTGTGGAAAAACATTACGGTCGTGATTTACATTCGAACCTACGCCTCCCGGATAAATATTCCAGGCACTCTGACACGCTAAGCCATCTCGACATCTATTATAAGTTTAGAGTTCTCTATATTTGTTAATGCTTTTCAAAGATTTTTCTGTAAACAACTGCTTTTTATAACTTGTAAATATGGTGGGGAAAAAATGAAGAAAGACGAAGCTCGACTTTCGCGAGAAAGATTTGGACACATAGGTTCGGTTGTAACAACATAACTTTAACCATGACCGACGTGTTACTTTAATTTACAGAGATAACCTGTCAAAATAAATTAACCCAGAGACATACTCTCCCTTGCGACCACTAGCGACCAATGAAGCAGTATTTCTGACTACCTCGTTGGTCTAGCGGTCGCAAGCTGTTGCTGAGCGTGAGGTCCTGGGTTCGATTCCCAGGTCGGGCAAAATTTTATTGGATTTTTCAGTTATGAAATTCTCAGTAGCATTCTCAGCCCGGAGTCAGGAAGTTGGTGGTGTGACAGCCCCGTACTTCGGAGAACACGTAAAGCCATCGGTCCTGCGCCTGATCTCTCTCCGGTCGTGTCGGATTGCCGTCCCGTCGGAATATGAGAGTGAAGGAAGAGGGAGTGCACCTGTGTTTGTGCATACACTTGTGCACTATAATATCTCCTGCGTACTTGGCTAATCTCCATGGAGATAGGCCGCCGTGGCCGAAATACGGTCGGGAGGAGTATTATTATCTTTCTAACAAATTTTTATGAATATATATATCAGCATTTTCTTTGCAAAACACTACACTTTATTACGTAATTCTGAGTAAAATTCCAACACTTATTCCCATTAAGCAGGCTGATAACCCAAATAATCCAAAAAGCGTCATAACCGTTACATTACGTAAATAATGATAATTTCATCCCCTATGTGACATCGTCACCTTTTACGCTCCTTTACGGTAATCGTTAATACAAATCTGAGAGAAAGGCAGTTGTGTTGACAATAAGCAATGAAACTGTATTACTGCAAATATAAGGACTATTTAGAAGGTATATGGCTACACAGGTTTTACATTTAGGTCAAGAAATATCGAAAAAGTTCTGAAATTTTAATACTGGCCCGCTCAATTTATTTTTGGACTTTAATTACTGCCGAATCGTTTAAAAATATTATTAGGATTTTATTTATACCAGGAAGGTGGGGTACGGACGTATGGAATGCCTGATGGATAACTGGAACACAGGAAGTACCAATCGAGGGATAAAAAAATTAAAAAAACACGCCTTTTTAAAACAATTCCGTGCTGAAGTCTTAGTTAGTCCCTCTAATAGGCTGGTGTCCTTGTTATTGCACTCTTTGGAGGATCTAAGATAAGGAATTTCTTTGATCGAAGCCCGTAACTGAAATCTTTTGTAATAATTATCCAACTAAAGTATACGAGATAACTAATAGGCCGGTGCCATACCTTCACGATAAATGGGGTGTAGCCTGTCATGGGGATAGTAAATGAATAAAAATATTGACCAAATGATGACAATGGTTGGATCCAACGCAAGTTGTTCGAAAGGTTCAGGACTACATTGTTCTTTCTAGCTAAAACACTAGAATAAAATGAGGGCTAACCTTAATAATAAAGTACTGTCATCGTAAACTTTTGGCGTCAAAACGGACGAATTTTACTATAATAGTCCAATTTGATTCAATGACTTTTACTTAAAATTTGGCATATGATGTCATATGACGTACCCAGCAGTGAATAATTTTGGGCAAAATGCAGACATCAAAGTAGAGCTTTTTTATTCCAAAAAGGTCTGTTCAATTCAAACCTGCTTACCTTTGAGCCACAGCGAGGAAGAACATTATTGTGTACCTGGTGTGCCCAAACCAATAAAACATAACATTACCTCTATAATGCAGGTTTATACCTTATCCAATAGCCACAGTCGGCCGTTATTAGGTAGTAGGCGATTGTTATTTTATAGCGGTTGTGCTTATTATCCAATAAAAAATAATACCTGACTTTTCAATATCTTTCTAAACATTATTTGAGTCGACTGAAGACCGGTTTAATGTTATGGTTAATGGGTATTTTCCTGACCATTTTTATACATACCTACATAGCATCATGCCTGTATTCCCCGAACGGGAAGACATAGGTGTTCCAAGCTATCGTCACAAATAAGTGGCAACAAACAGGAACAACATTCATGCAACGACAAATATATCGTCACAATTTAGTGGGAATACTATATTTAGATTACATTTCTTTTAATCTTACTAGCCTATGTCACCGGGGACAATGTAAGGATTGTAACGATACCCCATACATGTCAATCGGTTCAGGCGTTTAGAAGTAATAGTGGAATAAAGAAACTCACAAACAAACATACATACATACATACATGAACCTTAAAAACATAACACTGCGTTTTGGGGCATTGTGTAAAAAGAGACAACATTCGTCTAACGAACAAAAAAGTCGTCGTGACTTAGTGTGAGCCCACCTCACTTGGATCGATTTATTAACGATTCCCGTATCAAACCTTTCATCAAAATACATTTTTTTGTACCTACCAGTGAATGGAGGAGCTATCTGATTTATGTGGACGGGTTATTTAATTCACTAATGTATTTTTGATATTTATACATAGTATAATTTTTGGTTTAGAAAAAAATCTTGTTGTATCTAAACATACAGTGTATTGTTCACATAATCGTTTGACATTATTGCACGAATCTTCATCATCCACCTGCCCTTATCCTAATTTATTTGGGGTCAGCGCAGCATGTACCGTCTGGCATACTGCTAAAGTTTTGGCATTGTTTTATGACCGACCGCCTGCCTGACGTCAACGCTCATTGGGAATGCTGTTGTTGGTGGTCGCCACCGATACGGTCTCCTTCTATCTAGCTATGCCACACCAAATGTTATCCATGCGCCAGGTTCTGATGTTATCCTTCTTACACGCCACTAACCGGACTATATAATAATACAAGCTGATGCCCGCGGCTTCGCCCGCGTGGATGTCGGTTATCGCTACCAAAAGTAATCATAAAATTTTGATTCCGTTCCTGCTTTCCAATTACCGCTTTATAATTGCCCATTTTTTTAAGTATTAAAATGGATATAGTCCTTAAGAGATAGACATTTGCCATTGCGGACGTTTTTGTTGACCTATATAAGATACACAATTCCACCATTCATCATTTTGTTATACGAGTATCTCAAGCAGCGTTTTCATTGAAAGCTCCCAGACGACTTATTTTTTCCGACACCTCCAACAAATATAATTATATTTTAGCCAATGTATACAAAAAATTGACAAAACATATACTAAAACCTTCCTCGAAAACCACTCCATTGAAGAAAACAGCATGAAAATCGGTGTAGTAGTTTTTGAGTTTATCGCGAACAGACCAACGAGGCAGTCAAATTCATATACCACGACACGCGACCGTCTATTGTATCGCTATATTGTAAAGACAGCCTATTGTTTAGATGAGTCTATACTTCTTTTTTTCAGCGGTGGCGCTTCATTTTGGGTCGTCTGTGACCTTGGGAGGCTTTTAATCTATTAAGCTATTTTTAGCTTACAATGGACACAGTCTATTGAATTTTGAGCTTCTGTTTTTGGTGAATGGACAGTTTGTCATCTCACACAATTTGGTATACGAATGTTCTATTAACTGCCTCTTATTATTTCGTTATCTAGACTTAAATAATTATATTTTTTATAAATATTAAGGCCATGACTGTAATGCCTATATTAATAACTATTTTCCAAGATAAAATAATAGACACGAACGGGGCTTGAAATCCCTTGACATTCCGTGTCATCACTCTTCCCCGAGCTACCGTGTCGTTGTTCGAGTCTATTAAATTTTAAGCTTCCTTGTATTCGTCTTAAGGAAACGCCTGGCGATATTTATTTAGCAATAATTTACAGATCTACTAAACTCAGTTACCACTTTGCTGTTGAAAGGCGTCGAACAACATCCTAATCCTTTAAATCATTATTATACAATGATATTTTTTATACATGTTAAGGCCATGTCATGCGTAATGGAATGTCAAGAGTCGTGGGTTCAAGCCCCGTTCGTGTCCATTATTTGTCAATGTTTCCTTGAAAAGTAGTTTATACCTAATTATCTACACCTAAGTTACAATATTAAATGGAAAAAGAATACGGTCGCAAACAGGATTCGAACCTGCGTCTCCCAGATAAATACTCCAGGCGCTCTGACCACTACGCCATCTCGACCTCTGCTCACTGCCGCGAATTCTTCTTCTATATTTTAACACGTCTATTGGCGACGTCATTGCTCTCAATTCAGTCCCTATACAGGTGACCAAACCGACACGACTAACTTTGCAGTTAATACAATGTCGTAAAGAATGCAATTACCTTAACAATTCAAGATAATTCAAGATATGACTACTACGAGTATTCTTTTTCCATTTAATATTGTAATTTAGAGTTCGCTAAGCATGCGTTAATGCTTTTTCAAAGACATATCTTGAATTATCTATACCTGTTTGAATAAATATTGCCGTTTTTTGAATTATTATTTAACGAAGTAGCAGAACATATACTACATGAGCCTCTTGTCATACAGAGAAAGCACAAGCATTGATCACTATGCTAGATCACTGCGGATTGGCTATTCCAAACCATTAGGTCCAGTTTTCCTTCACCGTATGTATGCTATACCTAAGACTGCTGTGCCCCGCGGTTTCATCCGCGTATAATTAGTCTAAGTTACTCTTTATATAGCTTCTCCCTGCTAGTAAAATCTTATCATAATCGATTCGGCCGTTTCTAAGATTAGCCGGAACAAACAGACAGACAGCAAAATATTTTCAAAAACTGATTTTAAGGCATAGGTATTGTGCAAATAACTGTAATAGCTTAAAAAAAACTATTATTTTGACATCAAAAACAGACACTTCAATTTTATTTATTTGTATAGATTAACTAAAAGTCACTTTGGTATAAACCTGATTTAAACCCACAGCCTGTGGCTCTAGAAGTGGACCGGTAGCCACTCAGCCACCACAGCAGGAAATATCAAAACGCTAAGTTAAAATAAAAATAAATATATCATCATTAATCATTAAATCGAAACGGACAGGTACTAAAAACAGTTTCGCATACTTCCCATCCAACCGCGTCTGTTAATCGTAAAAGTAAATATTTACACAAATTTATTATAAGATTACACCCCGCCTGGCATGGCCCGGTTAGTGGCATTGGCCCGGATAGTGGAGTGTGAAAGTAGAATATTATATTTAAAAAAAATACATAATTTTCTAGGTTTTAAAGTTATTATATTAAATGGAAAAAGAGTTCGCTAAGCATGCGTTAATGCTTTTCAAAGATTTATCTTGAATTGTTAAGGTAATTGCATTCTTTATGACATTGTATTAAATGCAAAGTTAGTCGTGTCGGTTCGGTCACCAGTATAGTGACTGAATTGAGAGCAATGACGTCGCCAAAAGACGTGTTAAAATATAGAAGAAGAATTCGCGGTGGTGAGCAGAGGTCGAGATGGTCAGAGCGCCTGGAGTATTTATCTGAGAGCCACAGGTTCGAATCCTGTTTGCGACCGTATTCTTTTTCCATTTAAAATTGTAACTTTAGAGTTCGCTAAACATGCGTTAATACTTTTCAAAGATTTATCTTAAATTCTAGGCTTTATTTGAGGATTCGATTTAGGTTTAAACAAATGAAATGAATGATCATGTAATTAAAACGGCGAAAGAAAACATTGTGAGGAAAACAGCACCTGAAAGATTTTCTCGATGATGTGTGAAACCACGTGTGAGGCCCACGGATGCTTTAAAATCTGTCACTAGTAATAAATAAATGCTTTGAGAGAAGTATCTCTGATTCTCTGTGGTGAAAGCACAATCGTCCAAGATGATGAATTCCTTCCTACAAATTCTGATTGAAGTACCCTAAACTCTGTGAGAGTCGATATGAATCGTATGTCTTATCAGGATCGAGACCGAACTCGGTCGGTTTATGAATAATTTTGCTATGTACTTTTACTAATTGTAGCCCGTATATATTATTATAGCCCGATTAGTGGAGTGTGATAGTAGGATAACATCAGAACCTGGCGCATGGATAACATTTGGCGTGACATAGCTAGATAAAAGGAGACCGTATCGGTAGCGGTTACCACCAACAACAGCATTCCGAATGAGGCTTGACGTCAGGCAGGTCATAAAACATAGCCAAAACTTTAGCAGCGTGCAATTTCAAAAACAATTAGAAAGTGGAAGAAGAATACTTGCTGCGCCGACCCTAAATAAATTGGGATAAGGGCTGATGGGGTGATGATGATAATAATATTAGATAACAGCTACTGAGGGCGCCTCTGAAAAATATGAGAAAAAAAGTCTTGTGTCTTTAGTTGGCTGAATTAAGATACATAACATAGCATCAGGCCTGTATTCCCCGAAGGGGTAGGCAGACGTGTACACAGTTGTACACCCACATTTCACCAATGCTGTTATTAAATTAATACACAGATATTTTACACGTTAATTAGTATGTCTTTATACCGATTATTACTGTTGGTAATATCAGAGATAATAGAATGCTCGATCATGCGTTTAATTATCTGGTGTTAATTACTTTGATCTGGAGTATTAACACGTGTTTCGTAATAATATTATTTATTTAAATAAATGGGAAAATATTTGCAGATAAATCCAAACAACACCGCATGTTGTCAACTTTAAAAGTAAATTTTTTTTCGTGGAAAGGAAAATACGGTCGTGAGCAGGATTCGAACCCGTGCTTCCGAAAGTCGAGATGGCTTAGCAGTTAGAGCCCCTGGAATATTTATCCGGAAGGCGCAGGTTCGAATTCTGCTCGCAAAAAAAACAAAAATGCAAATATTTGAATTTTTTATTTAATTGAAAAGCGCATGTGAATTAATAATTATCTTAAGGTAACATTTTTAAAAGGTGCATGAACAAATCGTGCTTAATGTTGTATTTTTATATTAACAAAGCAGATAACTAAATATTTAACGGGAATTTAAAAATAAAGTGTTATCATACATAATATTGTCACTATAGAGTTGTCAACAAAAATATCCTTTCGTCAGTATAACATTATTTTCAAAGCATCCTCCCCATCATCCCTTCCCTATTCGACGGCGTGGTAAGCGCAGTCTTCGAGACCTCTGCGCTTACCACGCCGTCGAATCAACATCCATGCAATCAGTATCCTATAGTAATATCTTAGGTTTGCGCGATCACTACACATTATAATAAAACAACTTTTAACCGGATTAATCGCGTGTATTATTGGTTTTTTGTTTTTCCTGACGTTTTCTATATTTAATATTCCTCCATAAATGATAAGCTAAATTATCACATCCTATCTATATATCACCACAAAAATATCTATATATATAATTTATCACCACAAAAAAATGGTTCAGTATCTTCTTGAAAATTTCCCATCCACATCTAACACGAAACAATTTCGCAGCGACCACACACATGACCACAAAACAAAATGAATGCCGCTATATTCTGGCATAAGTTTAAAGTTACATACGAACTCGTTTAATGAGAACCGTCTCATGTTTGTGGTAACATGTACGTTTTAAATTAATTTCGCGTTGCACTTTCATTAAAACGCACTCCGGCAGAGCGGGTTAACTGTTAATCTGACGTTAGGAAACAGAAAATTAAAAAACATAACCCGCCTTTGGGTCAGACGAGTAAAAAATACTTGAAAATTAACCGACACGACTGACTTTGCAGTTAATAGAGTATCGTACATATGCGATAACCTTAACAAATACAGATAAATCTTTGAAACGTATTAACAGCAGCATGCGAAGCGAACTCTGAAGTTACAATATTAAATGGAAAAAGAATACGGTCGCGAACAGGATTCGAACCTGCGCCTCCCGGATAGATACTCCAGGCGCTCTGACCACTAAGCCATCTCGACCTCTGCTCACCACCGCGAATTCTTCTTCCATATTTGAACACGTCTTATGGCGACGTCATTGCAATCAATTCAGTTCCTATACAAGTGACCGAACCGACACAACTAACTTTGCAGTTAATACAATGTCGTAAAGAATGCAATTACCTTAATAATTCAAGATATGTCTTTGAAAAAGCATTAACGCATGCTTAGCGAACTCTGAAGCTACAATATTAAATGGAAAAAGAATACGGTCGCGAACAGAATTCGAACCTGCGCCTCCCGGATAGATACTCCAGGCGCTCTGACCACTAAGCCATCTCGACCTCTGCTCACCACCGCGAATTCTTCTTCCATATTTGAACACGTCTTATGGCGACGTCATTGCAATCAATTCAGTTCCTATACAAGTGACCGAACCGACACGACTAACTTTGCAGTTAATACAATGTCGTAAAGAATGCAATTACCTTAATAATTCAAGATATGTCTTTGAAAAAGCATTAACGCATGCTTAGCGAACTTTGAAGTTACAATATTAAATGGAAAAAGAATACGGTCGCGAACAGAATTCGAACCTGCGCCTCCCGGATAGATACTCCAGGCGCTCTGACCACTAAGCCATCTCGACCTCTGCTCACCACCGCGAATTCTTCTTCCATATTTTAACACGTCTTATGGCGACGTCATTGCAATCAATTCAGTTCCTATACAAGAGACCGAACCGACACGACTAACTTTGCAGTTAATACAATGTCGTAAAGAATGCAATTACCTTAATAATTCAAGATATGTCTTTGAAAAAGCATTAACGCATGCTTAGCGAACTTTGAAGTTACAATATTAAATGGAAAAAGAATACGGTCGCGAACAGAATTCGAACCTGCGCCTCGCGGATAGATACTCCAGGCGCTCTGACCACTAAGCCATCTCGACCTCTGCTCACCACCGCGAATTCTTCTTCCATATTTGAACACGTCTTATGGCGACGTCATTGCAATCAATTCAGTACCTATACAAGTGAGCGACTGTGTATTGTTTATTACCATTTTGGTAGACTACAGAATTTTAGTATACGTAAGATTCATGGTCCATATTTTTTAAGCATTTAAAAAAAAAAAATTATCTACACAAAAAAATTCAGACAATACTATTACAAAGCACTAGCAAACACTAAACAAAAAGTGATCAAGTTAATAGGCTTCGTAACATAGGAACACCTGCACACGAATTAGGTTTACACCTGTATATTAAGAAGCAGCTCTGCCCCTCCAAAAAGTTTGACAATCTTTAGCCATTTTTTTTTTGTATATGGCATCTCGCGTTTCTACCTAGGAGGTTGTCGACTGCTTAGCCGGTGGTTACCTTAAAATTTTAAGGCCCCCAGCCAGGGCATTCGACTTATAAACTAAACGACAACACGCTTAGGGCACCCCCTGCGGGGTACGAGCCTCGGCTTAGGGCGATGCTGGTGGGAAGACAGCAAGGGACTGGCTGGATCGGATTCAAATCATTATTATTTAGGGACGAATTTAAAGCTACAGGCTCAGCGGCGCGGGCTGGCACAAGCAAGGGTCGGGGCGTATATGAATAGTAGGTAATATTTATACATCTAGTACGTGTATAGGTAAATATATGAAGTGAATAGTGTAAATCTAAGTGTGTATGTGTACAAGATAAATCTTTGAAAAGCATTAACGCATGCGTAGCGAACTCTAAAGTTACAATATTAAATGGAAAAAGTAATACGGTCGCGAACAGGATTCGAACCTGCGCCTCCCGGATAAATGTATAGGTACTGAATTGATTGCAGTGACGTCGCCTTAAGATGTGTTAAAATATGGAAGAAGAATTCGCGGTGGTGAGCAGAGGTCGAGATGGCTTAGTGGTCAGAGCGCCTGGAGTATTTATCCGGGAGGCGCAGGTTCGAAACCTGTTCGCGACCGTATTCTTTTTCCATTTAATATGTGTATGTGTATTTGTGTGTGTATACATGTAGTTTTTGAGTGAGTTTATGAGCTAAATGTGTGTATCAGTATAAACTAAGTCGGTATGTAGATTAACTTCTCAGTGTCATCATATAAAAGTCCTGCTTTTTTTGCAACTTGATTTATTATGTGTATATAGCCTGTTCGCGACCGTATTCTTTTTCCATTTAATATTGTAACTTTAGAGTTCGCTACGCATGCGTTAATGCTTTTCAAAGATTTATCTTGAATTATTAAGGTAATTGCATTCTATACGACATTGTATTAACTGCAAATTTAGTCGTGTCGGTTCGGTCACCCGAATAGGTACTGAATTGATAGCAATGACGTCGCCAAAAAGACGTGTTAAAAATATGGATGAAGAATACGCGGTGGTGAGCAGAGGTCGAGATGGTTTAGTGGTCAGAGCGCCTGGAGTATTTATCCGGGAGGCGCAGGTTCGAATCCTGTTCGCGACCGTATTCTTTTTCCATTAAATATTGTAACGTTTAAGTGTATATATGTTAGCAATTTTGTTAATTTTATTATATAAATAGGGACCAATAAAAATGCAAAATCCTCTATTAAATGAGGTTTTCGAATTATGCTTTCGCGTGTAAACGCTGTGGTTCCTAGGTTTCAATAAAAAGTCTGCAACGAAAGAAGTTTGAAGATGTTTCTTCAGTAGAATGTTCTGAACAAATAACTGACGAGTGGTGAGGACTTTACATGACTGGTATAGTTGTAAAGTGTGATATAATATAGGTTTTAATATCAATATTTTTAATACAGTGCGTAGGGCTATTTCAACGTCGTATAGGTTTTTAAGGCCCACCCCAGGAGAATATACATTCTGGGAACCTCTTTTAATCTTTATAAATATTGAAGTGTCCATTTGTAGTTAGATTTTGCACATGCTCCACGCCTGCTAGGTAAGCTAAATTCGAAATAGCTCGGCCTAATCGAATAACCTGATACTAACGAATATTTAATTGCTCCCGAGAGACTGCGCAACTTCATAAAAACTAGTTCTACTACATACATATCATAACGCCTGCTTTCATCGAATGGGTAAGCAGAGGTATACACAGTCGTACACCCACATTTTACTAATACTGTTATTATGTCCCATGTAATAGGTGGTGAGCCTATTGCGATCTACCGGGCGCAATTCCAAACTCCGGGCTGCTACTGAGAATTTTCTAACAGAAAATCTCAATAACGCTTTGCGCGTCCCAGGAATCGAATCCGAGACCTCATGCTCAGCAGTCGCGCTTGGGAGCACTAGACCAACGAGCCAGTTCGGACTATTCACTAAAGAGATATGCGACGTCAAACAAAACCTATACACGTGACGACTTGAGTACCTACCGCCTCTTTTTTTAGTCAAATGATAAAATTTCAAATTATTAGCTTTCGTCTTAGCCAACAGTCTGGGTAAAGAAATCCCTTAAAAAATTACATTACATTTTGTACTCCCCTAATTTTAACTTTGTATTTACACGGCGATCCACCAAGGGAGACGGGGATAAGGGATGAAAGACGACGCGGCCGAATTATACACACTTTTTTACCGTCATCTTATCCCCCTTGGGGGATTACTGGATAAGATGGAACCGCTATGGCTTTTACACGGTGGCATTATTGACTCCAACAATGTTTTGGTCGTACTGGCCGTGCGTAATATTGGTCGCCGTTATTGCAGAATTTACAAGTTTCAGAAAAGAAGAAAAATAAGATTAAGAATTAGGTTTTGAAGATTAGATACACAAAAAGCGCCAACGGGACACTTTTATGCCTACTTTGATTGTTTGTTTGTCTGTCACAGGGCTGTTTCTTTTTATAAGGTAGCCAGTTAAAATTACAGAATAATTGTGTTTGATTATGGTCTCTCATATCGTGTGGTTGATTAACAATCTAGTGTCAGATTTTAAAGCGTTCGTGGATCTCACACATAGCTGGAACATAATCAAGAACATTCTTCAGGTGCTGTTTTCCACATCATGTTTTCTTTCACCGTTTTAATTACGTAATCATTCATTTCTATACGCACATAGCTTCGAAAAGTTTGTATTTGTGACTTGCCAGTCTTACCACTAGGCTATCACTGCTTCAAGGTTGTGAAACGAATCAAATTTTTAAACCCAAATGGGGTCCTCTCATTCTCATACATACAAGAAACCTCGAAAAACGCATTTTTTCAACATAAATTTCATAGCATAGCTGTTCTCCAAAGGGGAAGAAGTAGGAATTACATAGATCTCATTTTATAGTAGGAAAACTTAAGTACTACTTTATCTGACACAGTTCAAATTTGGGATATCTATTGGAAGGCCTCAAATTTTCATACTCCTCCGAAGAACTGATTGATGCTTTACAAGTTATATAATAAATGTATACCGGACCCATATCATCTTAGTTTAAGTAGGTATATGCAATGATATTATAAACTAATAGATACGATACCCGCGCTCAAAAATGGTGATACAAAAGTAAGGCAATTGCCCGACTTGCATTCAGTCATGTCCGAACCAGTGTCGCAGTTACGTGTTACTATCACCCACAATTCTCAATGAAATACGAGGAAAAAACACCTTCCTGCGTTAATAGAGAGTGCCCAAATACTACTTTATTATTAGAATAGTCACTACATAATAAAATATATTTATATTTATTCTGAAATAATAAGATTTTTATGAATCAAAACCTTGTAGTGTTTACTTTGTCGGGAACATTCCGCTGACAGCTGCGTCACGCGTTCTCGCGCCAATGACCGTGCAGCAGGTATGTGCCGAAACTAAACGATGTATGTTTATCTCTTTCTCACAAGAGTATGTTTTCTGTGTGGAGCGCGCTGTATGATTGTATGTATTGCTAGGTAGCTATAATTATCAAAGTTGCCACTGATTTTTAATACACTAATGTTCGGGTATAACGCCTCTGTATATAAAATCTCATTGGGTATATGCTGTTCTTTTTCATATTTTGTCTGATTAGGTGACAACTTAGTTTCAGAGTTGTGTAAGCGACCCGTAAGTAACGCCAGAGAATTACGGTTTATCATGCATTCCGAAGCATAGAGACGCACAAATTAAAATGCTCATCCACTTAAATACCTTTTTTTGTTTGGAGGGGAAATCTTCAAAAGGTGCCCGTTTTTTTGGGGATAAAACTGAGGAATGTGGGATTTTTACCTCACTAAAATTACCCTGGTAGTCACCCGAGCTCCTGGATCTCAGTGACCCGCACTGGAACCCCCCTCTGCATCGCCTGTTTGGACTAATCCCTAGACCACCTATATACCTACAGACTGACGGTCGTTTACCAATCAAAGTTTGTAAACGCCTCGACTATCTTTTTTATGCAAGGTAGGTAAGCAATCAACTCCACCCATAAACATCCACAACCCCAGAACAGTCCCTAATGCTTTGTCGACCCTTTATAAAGATACCAGCTCTATTGAGGGCCTCCATGTCGTGTCTATTTTCTAGAAAGCTCAATAACTAAAAGTGAGTCTAGAAACTCACTCACCATCATAACGGATATCAAGTCGAGCTGCGCCATCATAAAACAATATCTAACTTCAATATTGTTTGGGCGATATTACTCGGGAACTACACGGAAAGGAGAAAAAAAACCTCCTTTATGGCGCATCAATCTTTTCTAGACAATATACCACGTGAACAAAAATAGACTTTATTGCTCGGTAACAAAATAAGAAGTTGGTTATAGTACTTCGAAGAATCGTCACCTTGTGTCGATTTATTAGAAGAGGAAACTATTTTGTCGATCCTAAGTTAATTAAAGTTTCTTATTAGGCCATTTATAAGGGGAAAGTGGAGAGTAATCTTTTGTATTTGTTGGGCTAGGTTGGTAATTGTCAAAGGAAATAGGATGGATATTGGAAATAAACATTATCCTTGTTTCTGTAACAAATGGTTAAAGAGCAATATGGTGTACCTATTTACAACTCTAATGTATAAGAACCGGTCAATATTATGTATTCCCAGTTTTAACTTTTCATGTGCCTTGCCGTGATTATTTAACTATTGTGTTTCCTTCGCGGTGGATTGTGACGCATATTATTATTTTGAAAAAAATGCGTCCTTTTCGAGGTTTCTTGTATGGGGACTCAATTTGGATTTAAACATTTTATTATTTTCAAACCCTTGAAGCAGTGACAGCAGATAGTAAGACTAGCAAGTCGCAAGTTCAAATTTTCGAACTGATGTGCGTATTAGAAATGAACAACACCCGTAAGATTTTTTCGATGATGTTTGAGGCCTTGCTTTATAATCTGACACAAGATTGTTCACTAGATAAATCCTTTGAGACAAACTGTGGTGAATGCAAAATCATTCAACACGATGGAATTCTTTACTACAAGTTCTGATTGAAGTACCCTAAACCTTGTCAGAGTCAAGATGCATCCTATGTGTAGTCAGGAGAAAGACCGAACTCGGTCGGTTTATGAATAATTGTGCTAATTAAGTATTTTTACTAATTGTAGCCCGTATATATTATTATAGCCCGTTTAGTGAAGTGCGATGGTAGGATAATATCAGAACCTGGCGCATGGATAACATTTGGTATGGCATAGCTAGATAGAAAGAGACCGTATCGGTGGCGGTTACCACTAACAACAGAATTCCCAATGAGGGTTGACGTCAGGTAGGCGGCCGGTCATAAAACATAGCCAAAACTTTAGCAGCATTCCAGATATATGCTGCGCTGACCTCAAATAAATTGGGATAAGTGCAGGAGGATGATGATGATGACTAGATTGTTCATCAACCGCACGACAACAGAGAAAGAGAGACCTTAATAATACATTAGTATTCTGTAAATTTAACTGGCTTCCTATTCAAAAGAGTCCAAATTCTTGCCAAAAAAACTTCTGAAGCGTTTCATGATATCATACTATTACGCATCTAAACAGTCATAGTGTGATCGTCTCATAGCGTGCAAAATATATTTCTTATACAAGAGAATCAACAATTTAACCCCTAGTACGGGTATGATGGCTTGTAATAAACAAACCAAATTCTAAACAACTCCTAAACCTTATGCAACATTTTCATGAACCTGGTATCATTAGTTGTCTCATAAAAAACGGGTATTACAAGCTATAAAATATTTGCAAAACTGCTTTAGTTTCTAAAGAGTATACAGACACAATTTATTGTTATGAGGACATAAGTCTGTGTAACTTATAAAAGACACTATAATTTGGGCTAAACTTTATGACATACCATTTATTCTGCTTCGTTGAATCAAAGTACAGGCTTTAATTTTTTTTTTTTTTTTTTTTTTTTTTTTTACGCCCAAATATATAGTAATAAAAAAAAATTAAGTAATAGACGTGTATCTTTTGCCATAAATAGGAATAATCCAAATTACCTGTAGACTGATAGGTACTGAGAATTTTATAACGCAAAAACAAGACAGTAAAAATGAAAAAAAAAATACAGTGTGTAACAGAAGTCATACTTAGTGGGTCAATGTATACGTATAACTTTTACTAAGGGAAAAACATCACGAAAAAAAATGTCAGCTGCTCCGCAGATATGGACGAAGGTATGAACCTTCTCGACTAAAATGAGCTGCAGATCTATTCAATTATTTATTTCCAACATGTGCATCAACAATTATACATCATAATCATACCCATTACAATGATAACCATATTACAATGTAAACACATGAACCCTGCTAGGGCACTGCAAACATTGAGTATGTGTTAAGTCACATTTTGTAGAAACCGTTAATTAAAGTTACATAATTTGATTTAGATAAAATATTTTATATTTCCATTGCCATTTATAATTTAAAACCCAAATATTTTCTGTCTGTATATGTCCATTTAGTGTACAATAAAGAATATATAAATAAATAAATAAATATTTTACAGATATTCCATTAAACATAGATTCAATTTTAAAGTTGATTACTTAGTAAAAGTTATTCGTACATTGACCTCTATACGAATGACTGCGGACTCCTAATTACACGTTGTATAACCATTGTACCTAACTCAAAAGAATCCAAAATTTCACACTTATCAGCCGTGTGACCACCAAATCATTGAGGCAGTTTTTATTGATAATAGTCTGCGTTTATTAACTGACAAGAAGACGTTACTGCTTGCTCGCTTGATCCATCCTTTCTGGTTTTACGACACCCACGGATAGCAAAAACTCTTTGACAAGTACTCCACGAAAATTAACTGAAAAGATAGCATAAATTAAGACAATTTTGAGGGATGTTTTCACGCATTCTCGCATCAACGCTCGCCGCGCACGGACGTGTTACTCCGCGTAATTCGCTCGTGTTGTGTCAGTGATCGTTGTCGCTACGCTCTGCCGTAGCATTCTCCGTAGCTGCTCGCTAGCTACGCCACTACAATTCAAAAGTTGCCTCTTTCGAGGCGGCGGCTGATATCTGTCTTTTTCAAAGTACAGTCAAAACGTGTGTTGTGTAAATTCCCCTTCTGGGAAAATCCACAGTTTCGTGGTTCTCGGTGGAAACCTCACGGTGTCAACGAAACCGAGAGGGTGTGGACCCGATACACCCAGCTGAAGCCCCTTCAGGGTTAAGCTACAAATCGGACGGGAGCTAGAACAACCGGCCTTGGGGGATCTCCTAGTCGACTCTAGCTCTGGTTTCCCTTACAGCAACACACCTAGTGTCGGTCGGGTGTGTCTACACCCTTCGCACTAGACTGGTTCAGGGCCCCGTACGCACATTAAGACTGGCGACGGGTAAAAAGCAAGCTTAGGGCTCACCATTAGGTCACTCACCTCCCTGCCTATACCCGGCGGGGAGGGTTACGCATCCCCGGGCTATCCTCCCGGGGAGTTAGGCCTGTTAGGCATATATTAAATTATAAAATAGGTAAATAATTTCTTTTTAATATGGACGCGCTTCTCGCGTTCGTTAAAATCATAGTCAGGGACCCCGACATTCAACGTCGGTACGGTACCCAAATAGCCGACCTGCAGCATGTCAACCCCGCAATAATTTGCGCAGATAGCCCTCTCTCTCCGCCGCCCGCTAAAATAGGTATACCATGCCTCGCATCCTTGCCCATCATCGACCCTCTCGTAGAGGCTCCCTCTACTTCGGCCATCGCGCCTCCTACGACCGCCGTCACTGTCTCGGAAGACATGGACGTGTGCGTCAACCCCTCTCCCTGTCTCTCGGATGCCACTGCCTCCGACTCCGAGACTAGCTCGTCCTCTCCCTCCTCCTCCTCCTCCGAAGACGACTACATCCAGGTCGGCAAAGGAGGCAAGAGGAAGAAGGGGAAAACTTCCGCCCCGGCCAGCAAGGCCAAAAAACCTGTAGCGCCCCCCGCCCCCTCCCCCGCCCCCGCGACTACCGCCACCCCCGCCCCCCCCTCCCCCGCGACTATCGTACCCCTCTCCCCCGCCCCCTCTCAGACCAACCCCCCCCTCAGCCCCTCCGGCGCCACTTCGAGCTCTAAGAAGCTTAAATCCCCTCCCCCGCTCTACATTCATGACAAGTCCAAATGGACTGCCATCTCAAAGATGTGTGTTGATCGCAGGATCAACTACACCAGTGCCTGTGCTACTCAGCAAGGCATTAAAGTCAAAGTCCCCTCCACAACCGATTATAGGGAACTCACCAAGGCCCTTAAGGCCAGGGACGTGTCGTTTCACACGTACTCTCTCCCCGAGGAGAAATCTACCAGGGTCGTCATAAGACGCATCCCGAAAGAAATCCCAACAGAGGACATCCTCAGCGACCTTCAGTCGCAGAGAGTCCCAGTATCCCAGGTGCATCGGATGCACCGACCCAGAGGTGGGGCCGCCTACGACATGGTGCTAGTCGTATGCGATCCTACCGAAGGACACCACCCTATCTTCCAGGTCAAAGCGATCTGTAGCCTTTCCGGCATCATTATAGAGAAGCCTTATAAAACAGGCGTAATAGGGCAATGTCACCGTTGCCAATTATACGGTCACGCTCAGACCAACTGTTTCGCCACACCTAGATGCGTCAAGTGTCTAGGTGACCACGGCACCGTAGACTGTCCCCGACCCAAAGATCGCGCACTCTGCACCGACCCTCCCAGTTGTGTGCTCTGCGGCGAAGCCGGTCACCCCGCAAACTATCGCGGCTGCCCTAAGGCACCGAAATCAACCTCGCCCAAGCTCGTGAAGCGGGCCAACGCCCGTCAACAAAGGGAAAGCCCTTCGGTGGCGATCCCCTCTTCTCAACTCCCCGCCCGCCTCAGCCCTCAGAGACCCAGTCCGTGGGCTCCCCTCAACAACCTCCAGCAACAACGAGCTTTCCCAGCTCTCAAAACCACCTCTACGCCCACGATCGCAGCCCTAATGGCCTCGCCCATAGCTGCGCCCCCCTCTCTATCGCCTCCGACTAACGCGTCCGTACCGGCTAACGCCGCCGCCTCTCTACCGGTCGTAAACGACGACCTCGCGTTTGACCCCGCGGTCGTCATTCTCAGCACATTCAGCGTATTCTCTTCGGATAACGCTCACGCTATGGCCAGGGACATCATCGCCTGCAAAGGCGACCCTATGAAGCTACTCATGGTGTACAACACCTTTCCCAAGATTACGCAAGCCCTGCGCAATCTAGCTCACAATAAATAAAATATAAAATCTTTAATGGATAATAGGAACCTATGTAGAACCAAACCGCGCTCCCTAAAAATAGGTTTCTTCAACGCTAACGGCATCACCAAACAACGCGACGAAATAACCACGTTCCTCCGCGACCACCAATTAGACGTTCTCCTCGTACAGGAAACGTTCTTAAAACCTCACCGTCGGGACCCGAATATCGCCAACTACCGTATAGTTAGGAACGATAGAACTAGATGTCACATGGGCGGCACCCTTATTTATTACCGCAAAACGCTCCACTGCATCCCGTTAGACCCACCTCCTCTCTCACTTTTCGAGGTATCGATCTGTCGGCTAGCCATGACCGGTCACCAACCCATCACCATCGTCTCTTCCTACATCCCTCCCGCCGCCACCGATGTGGGGGAAAAACGCGAAATCCTATCCCACGACCTTACTGCCCTCCTCGGCTTGAGTGACTCCGTTATCATAGCGGGCGATCTCAATGCCAAACATCCCGCTTGGAACAGTAATACGACGACCGCGAGAGGCAGGCAACTGTTCGGCCTGTGTGCCACTCTCAACTTCGACATTATTGCTCCGATGCATCCCACCCACTATCCGCACAACACCGCGCACCTTCCCGATATTCTCGATGTGGCGCTTCTAAAGAACGTAAACCTTCGTTTACAGTCTATAGAGACGCTACACGAGCTCAACTCCGACCATCGTCCCGTGATCATGGCACTGGCACCTCGCTCGGGGCCCTCTGATCCCTCCCGACCCCCTCCCACCCAAACGATCACGGACTGGAAGAAAGTAAGCGAAAGCCTACAATCGACCAGCTCCCCTCAGTTAGACTCTATTCCCGACGTCATCGCCTCGGTCACTGACACTACGAATGCGATCGATTCGTTCACCGGTCACGTACAATCCGTTTTGAACAGTTGTTCACGGGAAGTTCCATTGATGGACAACCATCACTGGAAACTACCGGCGGACGTACGCGAACTGGTAACGGAAAAGAACGCATCCGTACGTGCCTACAGCGCGTTTCCCTGTGACGCGAACAAAGCTCACATGCGCTATTTGCAGCGTGCTGTAAAGAAACGCATCGATGAGCAGCGTAACGCGCACTGGGATAAGACGCTGAGCGACTTAGAGCCCACTCACCAAGCATTCTGGCAGCTTCAAAGGAGACTCCAATCCGATGGAGTGGCCACCATGCCCCCTCTCATCCGCCCCGATAAGAGCATAGCCTTCGACGACATCGAAAAGGCCGAGTGCCTGGCCGACAGTCTAGAAGCGCAATGCACTCCTAGCACCCAACCGGTCGACCGAGCGCACCTCCTCAAGGTAGACGCAGAAGTAGAACGCAGAGCCTCACTCCCGCCGTTCGAAGACCCCGACGACCCCCTGCCCCCCGTCACTCCCGACGAGGTGCAAGAGGTCATTAAAAATCTCAAACCCCGCAAAGCCCCCGGCATAGACGGCATCACTAACAAAGTAATGAAACTTCTCCCCGCCCCTTTCATTATACTCATGACCGCCATCTTCAATGGTGCCATGAGTCACAACGTCTTCCCTCAATCGTGGAAAGAAGCCACCGTCATAGGTATCCCTAAGCCGGGAAAACCCGCGAACGAACCCACCAGCTACCGACCGATCAGCCTCCTCAACGTACTCTGTAAAATCTACGAGAAGCTTATTTATAAGCGACTCAAGGACTTTGCCGATGCGAAGAGCCTCATCCCCAACGAACAGTTCGGTTTTCGTACCCAACACTCGTGCGTACAACAGGTCCACCGCATCGTCGAGCACATAAGCGCCGGTTTTCAGCGCGGCACGATGACAGGCGCGCTCTTTTTCGACATAGCGAAGGCTTTCGACAAAGTCTGGCACAACGGCTTATTATACAAGCTGTACCAACTCGGCGTGCCCGACCGTCTCGTGCTCATCCTACGGGACTTTCTCTCGAATCGCACTTTCCGCTATCGCATAGAGGGCGCACTATCCGCCCCCCACTCTATCCGCGCCGGTGTCCCCCAGGGCTCCGTGCTCTCGCCCCTCCTGTTCACGCTCTTCACTAGCGACATCCCCAAAAATAGACAGGCAAAGTTAGCTCTCTTCGCAGACGACACTGCCATTTTCTACTCCGGTATCGTGCGCGACCGTATAGCTAGCACTCTCCAAACTTCCGCCAACGTACTAGGCGCTTGGTTCAGGAAATGGAGAATAGAAGTTAACCCCGATAAGAGTCAAGCCGTACTCTTCGCGAAAAAGCGTAGGATCAGACCCCCCGACCCCAAACCGATAACCATGTTCGGCAAGCCGATCCCTTGGGAGAAGCAAGCCAAGTACTTAGGAGTCATCCTAGATAGACACTTGACCTTCGGTGAGCACATAAGGACGGTGCGCTCGCGCGCCGCCTTCGCTCTGGGTAGGCTTCACTTCATCATGAACGCACGCAGCAGATTGTCCCTTAAGTGCAAACTGCGCATTTACACCACGTGCATACGCCCCATCATGACCTACGCCTGCGTAGTGTTCCCACACGCGAAATCGTACCGCCTCCATAAGATGCAGACCCTCCAAAACCGTGCCTTACGTAAGGTCACGGGAGCCCCCCTCTACGTTAGAAACGAAAACCTCCATCTCGACCTCAAGATTCCCACTATCCAACAGTTTATAAAACGCATTTGCAAGCGTTATTTCGAGTCTGCTGAAAAGCACCCCAACCCTCTTATCGCGGCTGCCGCCCGATACACCCCCTCCCAGATAAGTAGAATTCGCCGTCCTAGGCATTCACTTTTGTACCCCGATGACGCTATAACCCTGCTCCAAGAGAGCCGTAGGGCCACCAGCACAGTACACAAACACAGACCGCCGTCATTTAGGCCTCGCCGCCGAGGCCCGTCGCGACGTCCCCGTAATGCACCTAATGCATCACCTCCCCGACCCTTGCTCGTGCCAGCCCGCGTAGCCGCTGAGCCTGTAGCTTTAAATTCCCCTGATAATAATAATTCTTGTTCGATCCAGCCAGTCCCTTGCTGTCCTCCCTCAAGCGACGCCCTAAGCCGAGGCTCGTACCCCGCAGGGGGTGCCCTTAGCGTGGTCGCTTTAGATTTAGTTTAATTCGTAAGCCCCTGGCTGGAGGCCTTAATAATAGTTTATTATTAGGGCATCCACAGGAAAGCCCGGTTAAGCAGCCGACAACCTCCTAGGTTGACCTGCGAGATGCCACTATCAAAAAAAAAAAAAAAAAAAAAAGGGATGTTTTCAAAGAAAATTGTCCTTCGTTAGTGTAAAATTAAACTAGAAAGATACGCGACCGTGTAGTTTCAAGAAATGAGAATTTTCAGGAAATGTTGAGCTCGTTTTGTGGAGTTAATTTATGTTGGCAATGTTACTGTTTCATTAATTTGAAAGATCATACTCTTTATTTTCGACTTCAAATATTTGTTGAAGACTTTGAATCCCAATGAAAAATTATAATAATAATCCTGACTCAATTTTCGGTCACGACAGCCTATCTCTACGGAAGTAGCCAAGTACCTAAGCAGAAGATAACATTGTGCACAAGTGTATGCGCATATTAAATGATAGTGTATATTATTTATATTACAATATTCTAAACACTGCCCGACCCATTTTTGTTTACCACACATACTTTTTTACAGAGAGTCAAATGAAAAGTGAAAAATAAAATCTGATCTTCATCGATTCTTCATAATTTACGATAACTAATTTTTGAGTCGGCGCCATAAAAACCATCGACGATTATTATTAGATTACTATAAAGAAATAATCAGAATAAAATAACATTAAAATGCAACATGGAATTGGCGCTGACTCAAAATTTGTTACACTTAGTTATGAAGACTAATATAAGATTTTATTTTTCACTTTTCATTTTCCGTAGGTATTTAAAAAAAAAAGTTTTTTTTTACCAAGACCATTCGTTCTTATGACCACTTACACTGCAAAGTGTTCAAACTATCTGGATAACTAAAATAATACACGCAATTTGAATCCTGTAAATTTAAAGTTGTTTTAGTATAATTTCAGCACACTAGCGCCATCTTTCAATAATTTACATACACTTGACTAGTCCAGACTGAGCATGACAGATTTGTGTCCTCATGCATCTGACAATGTAAACATAACAATATTAGTTAATCAATTAGGCTACTGAATAAACAGATGGCAATTATTGTCTGTAGTTAGATCCAATTAGAGGGTAGTTAGTGACATCAGTGTATGCCATTGATTAGATTCGTTCAGGTATGATTCAGTGTCTCGTGTATCTCTTATTCCGTCCGTACTTATCTTAGACGAAGAAAGCACGAGCATTGATCACCACACTACTTTACTGTGGGTTGGCGATTTCAGATCTTTCCTCACGATATTTACATTCACCGTATGACTGTGATGAAGATGTAACTTTGATAGTTGTGAACACAACCTGCGAGATAACTGCTCATCCACCACGATTAATTTCTCCACTTGATTAAATCTCTCCGCCCAAATCATCCAAAGTAAGGAAGGGAATTTCTTCTAGATTATTCTTAAAGCTAAAACATAAAAACTTATAATCCAAAAAGATAAGGTTGGCTTCTATATAAAAGTGAGACATTAACGAGTTTATGGATCTAGATGAAGTTAAAGAGATAGCATTTACATAAAAGTGTGTGTTGTAAAGATAAGTGCTTTGCATTAAATATTTTACAAAGATTCCATTCCAGATTTTTCTTCTATCGTTGGATAATTCATTTGTATGGAGAAATTTATTTTAAAATGTATTAAAACTGCCTCATTGTTCAAGTGGTCACAAGGGTGATTGCTGAGCATGAGCTCTAGAGTTCAAATCCAGAGTCGGGAAAAATGTCGACCGGGTTTGAGGTGAATCCAACTTCAATCCCAGGACCCCAGTAAGGGTTGGTGGTAGACCGTCAGGTTTTTAGTCGGAACAACGTCTGTGATGAATTAAACAAACTTAAAAAAAAGAAATATGGGTCGGGCAAGGTTTTATTGGGTTTTTCTGGTAGGATATACTCAGTATACTCAGCAAAGGCAGGCTCAGGTATACTCAGCAAAAAGCTTACCACCAATTACTACATATTACTTATTTACTGAGATAATAACAGCATTGGTGCAATGTGGGTGTAAAACCTTACACCTAAGACTACTTTCTCGGGGAATACAGGCGCTATGATAATCAGTATTGGAGTACAATTGTGAAGTATGTTTATGGTTTTACGTTAAATATTTGCTTCCTTCAGTCCTCCTCTCCTTTAGTTCGTACTGTTGGAAGCAATTAATTTCTTGTTAGATCATCGTTTGGACATCAAAAGCCGCAACAGCCGTCACCAGAAACAATTTACGAGGAATGGCGTCTAATAGCTCTAACGACGTGTGAGACAAAACAACGGATTGCAGTAATTAAATCATGGGTCGAATTCTTTTGTATAATTATTGTTGATGATTTTTATGTTGATGACTTCGTTTATTAAATCATTATTTCAACGTCGTACGGTCTATCGCTAATCTTCTAATAACAAATAATTCAATGTGAAAGAAATTATCTGTTTGACTCTTTATCTATTTAACAGTTTATGTACACATAGACAAAAGAATAAATACATTTAACTAGGAAAAACGAACACAAAAGAATTTAACGTCTTTATTATAACTTTAGAGTTCGCTAAGCATGCGTTAATGCTTTTCAAAGATTTATCTTGAATTATTAAGGTAATTGCATTCTTTACGACATTGTTTTAACTGCAAAGTTAGTCGTGTCGGTTCGGTCACCCGTATAGGGACTGAAATGATAGCAATGACGTCGCCATAAGACGTCTTAAATATGAAAGAAGAATTCGCGGTGGTGAGCAGAGGTCGAGATGGCTTAGTGGTCAGAGCGCCTGGAGTATTCATCCGGGAGGCGCAGGTTCGAATCCTGTTCGCGACCGTATACTTTTTCCATTTAATATAATAAATTTATACAATTAATTTCCTTGAATTAAGTAAGCAATTGAAAAATAAAACGTATGTCAGTGACAATTACTTTTTTAATTTTTTGACATAAGTTTTTACTTTTCATTCTACAAAAAAATATAAATTTAAATCCAAGACGAAAAATTAATTAAACAACAATAATAAAACTGAATAATACGTACCTACATCTAGAGAATATAATAATTATATAAAAGTAAATATAATATCAATGTAAAGTCAAAACAAAACAAAAAGCGTATGTAAAAAAGTTACATCATATACGGCGATACCAGACAATTTTTTACACACTCTTAAGATAAAAGCCATCGACCACCACATCACGTAAATCCAAGTTTATCTGATGGCAAATGTTCAGACATTAATAACGGCGATATGAGCGCATATTGAGGGTAATACGAAAAAGATTATCGCTTCACGCTAGCTTCTTGTACTTACAGCTAATGCTATTGAAGTCGTGAGAGTTAGTTTAATAGCTATGTATTTGTGCGTTTTTATCGTAAGGGTTGAACTAAATTTGAGGAGACAGATGCTTAGATAGAAGCTTTATTCTAAGGACGACCTGATATGATAGAATATATTAAATAAAACTTGAAATATGGAATTGAATGTAATCTGAATTTATAAATGTTCCTTTGTATGGTTGAAAAACAAATCTACATTAAAATTTTAAACCTTGTGCCTCTAATACGGCATTATATGATATACATTTTCTCACAATGTTGTCCTTCATCGTTTTAAACAATTTATAATTAAATAAGCACACGATTTTGAAAGTCAGCAGTGAGTACCTTGCGTGAACCTTTAATTTGCCAGTCCAACAGTCATACTAGACAACAATTTATAGATTGAGCACATATATACCGGTATATTATATTATATAAAGCATAGATGCGTTTCATCTAATTATACGAAGCAAGCATGAGCCAATGATTTATCTCTATTGACACAATTTGCAGCTTTGTAACTAGAATTAATTGTTTTTAGAACAAGCTGCAATGGATAGATACAATTTCAGTGATACGGAAACAGTCCAGGAAACTGTAACTACGGCTTGTAATATATTTTTATAGTGCGTAAAGCTAAAAATAAACATACTTTCACAACAAGCTGAAAATGCCGAACGAAATAATAAAATGGATTGTAGAGTTAAAAATTAAACAAAAAAGGTTAAAGAAGAAAGACCGTAATACTTAGATTTATTCCCGGATTACCAGGAATCTATAAAATGACAAAGAATAACAAGAACGAGTGAATTGAATATTCAATTTCCAATTACTCGCACAACATTGTTTGCGAAGAAATTCTTATATCAGCTGGTAACATTTCATGGCATAATGGAGTATTCTAAAAAGAAATCAATGAAGATATAATTAAATCACATAATCTCTACGACGACATATTTAAAAATAAATTAATATACCTGAATTCTTATGTAGATGATATCATCATTATTATTCGGGGAATATTATGGTACTTCATTTATAAGGGATCATTCATTTTTATTATGTAAACAATAGTAAATTAAGATATAATTAAATCGGTTTTAGTGCACCAGTTAGTTTAAAAATAGATCTACAATATCTAACATATTTTTTACCTTCAACTGGTAAAATCCATTCGTAGAATCTAACGAGATTCACAGGGGGCGTACTATTTTAGACAGTACAACCGTCGAGCTAATTTGTTCTGCTAATTCTATATTGACATTTCTTTACCCACATTAAATTTGAAGAGATATTTCGAGAATTACTCACAGCCATCCAGATCTAAAGCAAATAACTACAGTACCTTTTTTAATATTTTCATTATATAAGCAGAGAAATATTATGATAAACACATTAAAACTTCTAAGATCTTTTATAGATGATGAATGTTAAGAAGTATAGTTAATTGACTTCCATAAAAGAGAAAGATCAATTCGACTGTTTCATTTCGAAGATTTTGAATGGGTGAAGAGAATTGACATGACTGTACAAATTAACAATACATAAGTGGGCTTTATAAAGGGCCATTATTTGTAAAGGAAAATGAAATTATAACAGGTACCTCTTTATCTCCTCTTCATATTTACTTAACCGAACAGATTGATAATAGTAAAAGCAAAAATGATAACCTGGTTTAGATAACGGTTATAATATATTTGAAGTGGCTGTGTCGAAACATTTCAGGAATTGATTTTGCTGATATTGATAAATAACAGGCTTACTTATTTTGTGCATTTTATCAGGAGTAGGTAAATAATGGATTAATATATATCTGCCTAGCCTTTTCCCAATAACATTGGGGTCGGCTTCTAGTCAAATCGGATGCAGCATAATATTAGTATTTTACATGGAGCGACTGCCTATCTGACCTCCACAACCCAGTAACTGGGTAACACGATATCTCGAGGTATGACTGGTCGTCAGACTTTCAGGCCTCTTACTACCCGTAACGGCTATCATGGATCTTAATTTGACAACCGGGACCGACGGCTTAATGTGCTCTCCGAGGCACGGAGGGGTCTCGGTATGAAATGATGGTCACCCATCTACAGACCGACCGCAGCAAGCGCAGCTTAACCTCGATCGATCTGTGTGGCTTTTACTTAGCCACGAACCCCACTTAAAATAATGCATTAATAAAAGTATACTATTAAATAATATTAAATTGCAGAAATTCACGACACAGGTCATGAGCAACTTAGGCTAACGAGCTTGTATAAAGAGCTTAATAAACATATAAGATGAAGTAAAAGATGTATCTTAGAATCGAAGCAAGTGTAAATCATCAGTCTCTGCCCAGTCCAAAAAAAAACAGGCGTGATTGTATATTGCTCTGTACTATTATATACTAATTATTTTACCCTATATGTGATTTATTTTCTTTGTGTCACTCGTAGATTAATTATTATCATTGCTATTAATTTTACGACTAATGAATAATTATGGTACCTAATTTACATAAAAAAATATTTTATATTAAATTAATGTTCATGGACTTAGAACTGGCAGCATAGGATGCATAGCTTATTATGTATGCATTGTAATAAATGAATAATGAATACGCAATAAATATTTCATTGTGTTTGCATTGAATCACCGAAATGTTCCAAGTTCGAAATTTACAAAACAACTGCCTCTCTTGGAAGGCGAATTATTGATCGCAGATGTGGTTTATTCATAGAATATTGATGAGGTAATACCTACCCAGGCATGGATACACCACTTACGATTCTCATGGGGTGCGATGGGTAAGTCTGACTCGTAATTAGAAACCACACGGCATATATATCTGATAGATGGAGCTATTAATCTTGAGCAGTCCTGCACCGCAAGTAAAGTAAGTGTTACGGCTTTGGCTACCAAGAAAGTTTTAAGGAATACAATCTGGTAAATGTTATTCTTCCTGCCTTGGTTCCAAGCAAATAATTCGAATACACGATTTTAATAATGTGTGACACAGTTGTACGTTTATGTTTTTTTAATGTGTGTTAATACCAATATCTTAGGTTTTCGCGATCACTACACATTATAATAAAATAACTTTTAACCGGATTAATCGCGTGTATTTTCCATAATACATGCGATTAATCCGGTTATAAGTTGTTTTATTATAATGTGTTAATACTGTTAATGTAATAACGAGAGCTATTGTTGCTTTAGTGCAAGTTCTTTTGTGCTTGTGGGTTGTCTTCGATAATTATTCAGAAGCCGTCTCCCGTATGGTCCTCTAAGGTTCCAAGTCACTCTTCCATTCTTCCCTGTTAGTATTCACCGGATTCATATAAATCCTTAAACGCATTAAGGCAAGCATAGCGAACTCTAAATTTAAATAAACCATCTCGATCTCTAGAGGTTGATGTGGCTTAGTGATCACAGCACCTGAAGTATTTCTCCGGGGAGCGCAAGTTCGAAGCCTGCTAACGACCGGATTTTTCTTTCCACAAAAATTTTTAGTTACCTGATTGTTCCCTTCCTTTTCATACTTATATGAGACATTATTATTATTTATTTATTTATTAAGTATTACAATCACGTTTTCTTATACGGTGTCTTTAAATCTATACCCCACAAAACCGTTTACACGGTTTGTCTGCGGGAACGGAACATACTTTCGTTATGTTAACAATGTGTTTAGTAGTGCGGACACTTATAACTATATATATATTATACTATATTATTTGTCTTATAATTAGTTAAGGAACATCCAAATAAAAACCTAATAATTTTGTAATTTTACAACGTACTAAGTAGGAACTGCTTAAGTAATTTGGCAAATTTACTTTTCCTTTTCTGGCTTCTTAAATCGGCAGGTAATTGGTTGAGAAGATATGGTACTCTTTTATCAAGAGTACGGTCACCAAAATAATTACTAACTCTAGGAACGTCAAATTTACCTGCCGATGCTGTCCTAGTTGCGTGGTTATGGGTTACCAACGAGTGACGCTCCCAACTGCCGTTAATACCTCAAATAATCCATCCATCCATACATTCTTCTTTCCCTGCATCTATCAACATTCATATTCATCACTCTCTGGTCAAACAATCTCTGTAAAAGTTGTAATTATATAAACCAAATTACACAAATACGATATTTAATATTTCGCTAACAAATGCCACTGCCAACTTTGACGCCGACAACTTAAAAGCAAAACATGCCAGTAACTTATTTAATATCCCATTCGAAACCAAAATTCAACCAAAATCAGTCACGCGTAAAGAAACTAAAATTTAAATCAACGCTAAAGTAAAATACATTAATATATTCAGTTTGTGAGTTGTTCAAACAGAATACGGACATGATCAAAGCAAAGCTAGAGGATAATTTTAACATATTTATAACTTGAAAGGTATAAAGGTATAGCCTTAAGCTACCTGTCATGGAGAGTATGTTGAGTGGCAAGTATTTACCGTAGCTGAGGTAGGTAGATTGCGGTTTCATTTTGGGTAGTTAGTGGAAAATGTAAATGGGAAATGCTGATATTTTACTCTGCGTAGTTAACATTGATTCTTACTTGCGAGGGTAATATTGTGAATAATTTATTGGTTTCGGAATACACGGTCTTATTATCTTGTTTGAATTTGATAAGTGAATTGACTGATGAAAGTTATTAGATTTGCTAGTCGATTCACAAGTCTAGTATTTGAAAATTGTCTTGTATCTTGAAACTCGTACAGATTTGTAAAATCTTACATAAAGTGAATCATAATTAAGTTAATCGTAGTTAATTTTTGACATGTATTATTAATTATATTCTTATTATTATTCTATTTTATTAGTGAAATGTTATGTGTATTGTAATGTAATTGAATTCTATGGGCCTAGTTACCCGAAATAAATGAAATGAAATGAAATGAAATTTAATCATTTTAAATTCTGTTTGTTAAATGGCATTTGAAAATTCTCTTACCGATGATCGCTTATATCTGGTCAACCAAACGATGGAAACATACTGAGGCAAAGCTAAGTTTGGTAATCATACAAATATATATTGGGTACCAAATACATTTAACCCTGTAGATAATATTATACATTAAGCACCCTATTCCGCGTTTACTAACAAGTTCGCTACAAAAGGTTATAATGAATTAGTTACTTTATCACTGTCAGGCACAGATTGCGATGACGGAGTACACATAAAGCTGTTTCGCACTGTCGAGTGCGTCTAAAACAACGCTCTAAATTAAACCACATGCGATAATGACGGGTTCGAACTTAAAACATGTACAGTTTGCTAATAGTATATATCACGTAAAAATCTATTCACTGAATTCTACAATTATTAAGATAACAGATTTTTTGGCAATTTACAGGTCAACTCTGTCGCACAGAACAAATATGTATGATCTAAAATTGAAGATTCATAAGGAGTTTCAAGAACGTCTTTTCTGATCCGTCTTAGTGTTTGTGAAAATATAGTGTCCACAATATTCCACTCTGTGTATATGTTGAGACATCAAAGCTATGATAAAAAATAATGCCAATAATACTACCGGATTTTATTTTATTAAATTATGTAACAATTAAAATAATTTAAAAATATGGGTTCAGTACCTACATTAAACTATAAATGAATAAAAAATAAATAGATGTTCCAGATCTGGGTGCTGTAGGTGCATCCAAGATATGAGGACATTCCTACTATCGGGCAACGTTTTATTATTAAAATAAAAACTAACTGATGTTATTTTATGCCCAAAACATAACTGTCAACCAGGTCTATGAGTAAAACTATTTAAACTTTTTCTAAGCATGTAACATTTCTACCAAAAATTGAATCAGTTTTTGATATTGCCACATTTATTAGTACTGCAGCAATTAACTGACCAACTACGTCTAAAATATGACTACTTACTTAATTAAACCGCACGCGGTTACCACTGTCATAGCACGTTGCATAATTTGGAACTTTTGAACTTGCTCTATGTACATTCTAGAATAGTCGTGAGTTGTAGTTTTGTACACTGTATGCAGGTTATTTGAACAGAACAGATTAAACCACAATTTTGTGCACTAGCATTAAGCAGCAACTGCTGCTTACATGCAAATGCTACTGCTTAAGTAACTCTACTTATAACATAAATAGGACGCCTCCTGCTACGATTCTTACATACTCCTTTTGCGTCGTCAACGTTTATATATTTGGTCACAAATGCGTGCTGGTTGTGCCTGGACGCACCTAAGATTTTTGGATGACTTTATACAGGTAAGTGTATAATCCTTCTAGGGCGTCCCCTCCTGTTGTTTTCGCTTATTCCTGCCTTCGAGATGAGACCTTACCCCTATATATAAATGTATCTTTTTAGGCTGGGGTGAAAGGTCCCGTTCGAATGCTGCAAAGTGAAAAGATGTTATATTATAAATTTCGTATTTGTATTTAATTATTTATTGTTAACATTAATATGCACGTACATTTTTTGCGATTGTTTTATCATTAAAGCCTGGCATAGCTATAAGATGTCTAGTATGGTTTGTACCATCTGGTTTGTGTGTTTAATCGACGTAAACAACAGATTAAACTGCATTTGGTCAGCACTGCTGACTTTACCTATTCTACTGGCCTATATAGAGTGTGAATCGCGTAGTGCTTAGAAAAAAAAAACGAATACCGACTCAAGACTATTTACTACATGAACAAACTTAAACTAATAAAAAGAATCCTCATCAAAACTTTTGCTGAAACAAAACGTCATGTGTATGTACTATTTGTTTTTGTTGATTTTTTCATGAAGCGCTGAATCAATTTCGATAAATTTTATATGGGACCACTCCTAAAGTATAACCTACTAAACAAAAAAAGAATCATCAAAATCAATTCATACTTGGCAGAATAATCGCGTAACAAACATACAAAAAAAACATACAGTTGAATTGAGAAACTCCTCCTTTTTGAAGTCGTTAAAAATGTATCGGTTTGATCGGCAAGGAGCCGACCATCTATACATATTAAGTCATCTGTTGATGCTTATTTTTAGTTTCCCTATCAGACTCTTAACAATATTGGTAAAAACCACAATCTTCCTAAAGCAAAGCCGACATTATCTTTTACCGTAAACCTTGGAGAGGGAATCTTTTAGTCTTTTATGAAAAGGCCTCCTATCTTTTCTTTATAGAAGGCTATGTAACTCGAAATGTTTTCCTTTTTTCTGTTCACTTTGAAAAGGAAATACTCGTTTTAATAATGTTTGTGAAGGAACCTCGAAACTTTAATAGGATACTCATTTCTTTATTCATGGTCCTGATGATGTATGTGCAGTTAGTATCAAAACTATACTGCTCTCTTTAGAGAGAGGACAGTGAGTAGTTTTCTATCTAATTGAGTTATACTCGTCGTATTATTTATCCTCATCCAAACGGCCAATGAGAGTGAAGGAAGAGGGAGTGCACCTGTGTTTACGCACCATAATATCTCCTGCGTATTTGGCTAATCTCCGTAGAGGCCACCGTAACTAAACATTCGGTCGAAAGTATCCATCTAGGCTCCATAACCCCTCATAATATGTAAATTAAAAAGCGAAAGAAGTTATATCCAATAACAAGGTGGTATTGGATATAACTAACAGAAAAGTTATATCCAATACCACCTTGTTATTGGATATAACTAATACAAACGCTACCTAATACAACCTATTAGACTCGAGTGTCTTGTAAAAAATATATTCAATTTCATTCTTCTTCTTAATCTTGTGGTTGATGAACAACCTATTGTCAGAGATTAAACCACCCGTAGGCCTCTGACATGACTTTGCATATCGTCAAAAACATCTCTCAGGTGTGCCGGTTTCGTCCGTTTGACACGAAAAAGTGGTACTTCGTATTTGAACTAGAATTTCATTGAATTCAAAAAACATTCTACCTGTTTGTCCCTACCCAAACAATTAACTTTAACACATTTAATAACATCAACAGAACAATGGATTTCAGCATCAATTGACCTAAAACCTTCAAATGGAATTTGTCCATTGTTATAACATTATTTATCATTTGTCAGTTCCATCTTTGATGTTGAGGTCTTTTGAATTGGGTCATTGTGTATTGTATCAAAATGGAATGAAACTGGTATTTGTTTGTGACTATGGTCAATAATTTGAGCTGAAAAGGTAATTAGGTGTATGTATTACTAGGTTCTGTCCGCGACTTTGCCTACGGGGACTTCAGAATTGGGTCCATCTGGGAAAAAAATATCTATGCAGCAATCCAAGTTATAAACTATATCTGTGTCAAATTTCATCCAAATCCATTCATTAGTTATTGGGTGAAAGAGTAACAAACATCCACCCATTCTTATAAACTTTCGCATTAATAATATTAGTTGAATTCGTATTAAATATTTTATTTATTTATAAATATGATCACGAGCGGCCATTAAAACCGTCCTTGGACTAGTACTCCAATTAGTGCTCTGCTAATAATAAATCTGTTATCTCTGTTAATCACTGGCGTCAAATCTGATGTGTCTACATCAGAATTCACGAAAGTATCTAAACTCATTTAGAGCATTGCTATCTTTTACTAACAGTTACTAAATGAGCAAGATGGGACGAATTAAGAGATGTCAAATCCGAATTTAGGCACAATACAAAATCCTCGAAAAATTTTAATAGGCTCAATTTTAGGTAGCCACTAAAATTAGAGATGTCAAACTGAGTTTGGCGTCAATTCTAATGTAGCAAACTAAATTAAATTTAGAGCATTGCTATCTTTTACTAACCGTTACTGTATGAGCGGGACGGGATGACGTCAAATTCAAATTTAATCATGTCAACCTAAATTTTCATATAATTTTAGTTTGACGTTTCTAATTTTAGTGGCCGTCTAAAATTGTGCATACGCAAAACATTCGGAGATTTCAATTTGACGTGCCTAAATTAGATTTTGACATCTCTTGATTCGTCCCATCTTGCTCATATTAGTAAAAGAGAGTAATGCTCTAAATTTATTTTAGTGTGCTTCATTAGAATTGACGCCATTGTATGGGAATTTTAGGTTGAAATTATTAAATTTGAATTTGACGTCTCTTAATTCATTCCGTCTCGCTCTTACAGTAATGTTACTAAAAGAAAGCTATGTTCTAAATTTTGTTTAGCTGGCCAAATCATTTATATTATATTAAGAGCAGTGATAGCCTAGTTGTATGACCGTTGGACTGACAAGTCAAAGGTCGCAAGTTCAAATCCAAGGCACGCACCACTGTCTTTTCGAAGTCATGTGCGTATTATAAACTAATTATCACTTGCTTGAAACGGTGAAGGAAAACATCGCGAAGAAACTAGCATAAATGAGAAATGTTCTCGATGGTGTGTAAAACTATGTCAGAGACCTACGAGTGGTTTAAACTCTGACACTAGGTTGTTCATCAACCATACGATAAGAAGAAAAAGAAACGGTTAACAAGTTCTTAAAAACATTCTCGAAAAATTATAATTTGAGTTTTTTTTTTCTATTCACCAAAATTCGACCTTTTTGTATTTCTACTACAAAATCCTTGTAAAATTTGTACCTGCCGAACAAAAGGTTAGAAGTTCAAATGTTGGGCGTTGATCTACTGTGGAAGGGCGGTATTAACTCAAGCTCATTTAGCTTTGTTCAACGGATTAACTGGATATGCTCAGCTAGAACAAATGTATGTAGAATTAGGTTCATAATCCAATTAGAAATAAGTCAAACGAAATTTTTGAAATGAATTTACTGAAAGTTTCATTGGTCAGAGGCAAGTGCAGCTGCGGAGCAGAAGAGCGGACAGAATATTCTTTTTTTTTTTTAAGGAAATCTACCTAATAAAACTGGAGTTTGGGATTGTGTTCGGCAGATGACTATAAACACACTACCTTACTTATAAAGGACCTTACAAGCATTTGCAAAATGTGGGGGACTCTCTTTAACATACATACAATCACGCCTGTTTTCCATTGGTGTAGACAGAGACTATCGAACCACCAGTTTCAGTATTATTAGGTCGGGCAGTGCTACGAGGTTTTTCTGTTAGATAATTCTAGAGTTCACAGTTGTGCCCGGTTGATGGCCATAGGCCCGTCACATATATAATTACGGACTTAATAACTGCGTCTGTGAAATGTTGGTGTACAACAACTCTGCTTTACCCTGCGGATATACAAGCGTGATCCTATATACTATAACTTACATAACAGCAGTACCCGTAGCTTTTATTCCCCCATCTATATCTATACTAATATTATAAAGAGGAAAGCTTTGTATTATTGAATTTTTGTATGTAACGAATAAACTCAAAAACTAATAGCCCGATTTCAAAAATTCTTCCATCATTAGAATGCTACATTATCCCTAAGTAACAAAGGCTATATTTATTACTAGAAAATATTAGGGATCTTACTAAAACTTCAATAATGTAACCCAAGGTGTAAATGTTCACCCGTGCGAAGCCGGGACGGACCGCTAGTATTGTATAAAGTTAGACACCCAAATGCAATCTACCAAAGTGAATTCGTTAAAATCTGTCAACATTGTTCGGGGCCCAGAAAACAATTGAAAACCCATGAATCGTTCACAAAACACAGAAAATAATTATCAGCACAATATACAGTTACAAACAAAGGAAAAACTGATACATACCGCTCTCGGTACCGCAGTGCTCAAAGCCGAATCTCCAACACGCAAAGATTTCAGCCAACCCAAAATGCGACTTAGCACTTTCAATTTAAAGTTCGTATTCCCATGAAGCCCACAGTGATCCGATTATGTTTGATGAAAATCGTTGAAATCCGATTTTCCAGTCAGTTTCCCCGCGTTCTGTTCAAAGAAGAGTTACATTGGCTTTAAATAAATATAATATGAGTCCTAATAGTTTCACAGTCATTGGAAAATTTCGCTTCACGTTTTCTATGTCTACGCTTTATTTTTTTGCTAGCTGAATTCGTCTGCATGGATGTCGGAAAATAATATCATGTCGTAACTATATATGTCGCAGATGGATGGTAGAATAAGCTGTTTTACAAAACTGCTAGCCGATTTACAAAACAGTACTGTTATGAAAAACAGATGAATCACGTTTAGCGGTTTTACATAATTACTGAACTATAACACGCAGAATTGTATCAATGCAGCGGGTCAGCGATCAGAGATTATGTAAAACAGTGTGAAATGAACTGTCATATTGTTAATGTTAGTTCAAAATTTTGTCGTATATGGCTCTGTGTGTCATAATAATAATAACCTAACTTTATTTTACTTGTCATTAGCAAACAAAAGATGAAAATTTTGAATGACGTAAATACTAAACCACTATAATAGTCGACAATATATCGGGATTATGAAAGAAAATAAACGAAATTGGTCCATGAGCGAGCGAAGCGAGCTCGGGAGTTTCGTGTATCCCGATTCGTACAGATTAGGTTCGAAGAGGACGACGGGGGCCAGTGAGCGAGCGTAGCGAGCGAACTACCCCCGTCATTCTCTTCGTGTTTAGGTTTTTTCTAACCTTACAGACACAAAAATAGGAGCCCCGCTAAGCGGGGCTCTGTCAACCGAGCCACGGAAAGTCAAATCAGAATACAGTATCTTTTTTTTACTTGAGTGGTGACTATCCATTTAATATACCTATACAATAAACAAACCTGTCCCACTGTAGATATGTCATTCTGCATTACGTCTAAAGGTGGGTAACAGTTTTGAACGTATTGCAGTGGCAATCCATTATAAAACAGTACTATTTTGTAAATCAGCTAGCAGTTTTGGAAAACAGCAGATTGTACCATCCATCTGCGACATATAGACTTCCTCGTTGGTCTAGTGTTCCTAACTGCGACTACTGAGCATGAGGTCTCGGGTTCGATTCCCAGATCGGGCAAAATGTTATTGAGTGTTCTGTAACATATTCTCAGTAGCAGCCCGGAGTATAACATTTTGCCCGATAGATGATAATACTCACCACCTATTATATCATCCCCTTGCCCTTATCCAAATTTATTTAGGGTCAGCGCATCATGTTTACTTCTTCCATTTTCAAATTTTTTTTTGTATTGCATACTGCTAAAGTTTTGGCAATATATTATGACCGGCCTCCTGCCTGACGTAAACCCTCATTGGTAATGCTGTTGTTCGTGGTAACCGCCACCGATACAGTTTCCTTCTATGTAGTTTTGTCGCACTAAATGTTATCCATGCGCAAGGTTCTGATGCTATCATACTACACTAACCGGGCCACAAACCACATAGCACAATTATTCACAAACTCTCCCAATTCGGTCTCTGTTCTGACAACACACACGATTCATCTTGACTCTCACAGCCACCTATTACTTGAAACTTAGTAACAGCATTGGTGAAATGTGGGTGTACAACTGTGTACACCTCTGCCTATCCCTTCGAGGAATACATGAACACAACGAAGTCGTAATAATAGGGGACCACGATCGTATTTGAGCGGTATCGAGTTCGATTTCAGCAAACACTAAAACTTGAAAGAAATAAAAATATCTATAACTTCTTGTTTCGTATCACTTCGTTGCGTAGTCGTTGATAATGTTGAAAATATATAGCGTAGCCCTTAGAAGCGAAGCGTGATACCTACATACTTTAAAAGAAAAAGTATTAAATGTACAGAAATAGTCTACAATATCATTACCGTTTATCCTGACGCAACTTGGAAGCATATCCGATCTATTTATTATTATGAAAGAAAATAAATTCAATTTAATTAAATACATTTTAAATGGGCCTATGGTCACCGAGTGACAGTGAAAAGTGACGTGGTGGACAAATAGTTACGTTACCGCCTTTTGAGCCACAAGTTGTGGGTTCAAATCTGACATGTAGGTGTGTCACCAATGAGACTTTTTATATCTTTAGGAGTTTCTTAGTTATTCTATGACATCACAGACATACGGTGAGGGAAAACATCGTGAGGAAACCTGGACTTGATGTTCTGAAATCGCCAACCCGCAGTGAGCTAGCTTAGTGATCAAAGCTCGTGCCTTCTCTGTATGAGAAGAGGCCCTTGCCGTACCAACCCACAACCAGCGGCTCAGGAGGCGGGCCCGTAACCACTCGGCCACCACGACATTGCATTACGATACGTACTGCAATGTCGTACCCCCCCCCCCCTGATACGTAAGAAATAACTAATTTTTGTATAAAAACTTTCGTGAGACATATTCATATCAATTAATGTTCACCGGTTACTACTCACGTGTATTTTTCGGGATTGCCCGACTAGTTTCGAACTCGAACGGAGCCCTTAGTCATGAGCTGAACCCGCGGCGATGTCGCGAGTCAAACTAGACAAACAAATAACTAATTAATATGTTTTAGGAAACTTACTATCTCATATCTGCCTAGCCTTTTCCCACTACATTGGGGTCGGCTTCCATCCAAACTGGATGGAGCTTAACCGGTATTTCACATGGAGCGACTGCCTATCTAGCCTCCACAACCCAGTTACTGGATAACACGATATCTCGTAGTACAACTGGTTGTCCGACTTTCAGGCCTCTGACTACCCGGAACGGTTGTCATAGATCTTCATTTGACACAAACAGACGGCTTAACGTTCTCTCCGAGGCACGGAGGTGTCTCGGTATGAAATTATGGTCAGCCATTCACAGACCACCCGCGGCAAGCGTTCACGAAACTTACTAGACTTTCATATTAACCATTATTTATTATATCTTTATCATAATCTTTTCTTTTGCTGCAAAAGGCTATGTCAACGACCTAAAGACTTACGCAACAATCGTGACCATATCGATAAACACACCGTCTGGAAACCAAACTATTTTCCAGCAAGGTCTCGCATTCCAAAGCAACCCTAAACCAGTTCAGTATAACATATTTATCGCAGTAAAGGTGTTAATAGGAATATTTGTTATATAAAACAAAACAGTTTCATATAAAAACGGTAGCGAATGAGCTTTTGTCGTGATTTCTAGAATCGATCAATGTGTGCAGTCACGGAATAAAATATACTTACAAATGTACTACTGTCGTCCGATTACTAAGAGGCAGTTAAGTGACATTTTGTCAAATTTGAGTTATATTTTACTACTTAAAAGTAAGTACCTTTTTTACCGTTGGAGAGCCATGTTTCGGCACGAATGGGCCGGATCGACCGGATTGATACCACGGCCTCATAGAAAACTGGCGTGAAACAACGCTTGAGTTGTGTTTCGCCGTGAGTCAGGGTACCGGAGGCCCAAACCCTTTGAAAGGCCGGCAACGCATTTGCGACTCCTCTGGGGTTGCGGGTGTCCATGGGCGGCGGTAATCGCTTTCCATCAGGCGAGCCGTCTGCTCGGTTGCTTTTAACCGGATTAAAAGTTGTTTTATTATAATGTGTTGTGTTCGCGAAAACCTAAGATATTAATAGTATATTTAAAATTTTAAACAGATAAAACTTTATATAAAACAGTTCAAATTGAAAGTTGTTAACTTTTTAGCAAGCGGCTAACTTAACTGCTAACTTTACAAAAAATAGGAAAATAACAGAAAATAAAATATACACAGGTGACAAATAATCAGTCATCAACATAATAATATAATTTTAGAAATGAATGAATAATGTTTAATTTGTTATTCTGACTCACAAGATACAAATAATTATAATTATTTTACAAATGCAGTTAACATTAACGAGCTATGTTGTAAAATCCAGAAATATTTTTTAAGTGCGGCAATAAATACAATTTTCCCAACAACTGGAGTTCAAAGACAATTGATGGAACACTTCAAAATGGCCCATGTAGCTTCTGAAATACATGCTTATAGACCAATTTGACTATCGAACACGACTGATTTATTATCATGCTCTCCACAAAGTTGTTATTCCTAAATCACTCCACAAACGAGAAGACACGTTATTCGTGACCCTGTGCCAAAAATCAAAGGTAAATAACAGGACCATAAATTACTATTTTATCAGCACTTACCTGCCTTTAAGTAGGTTTGGAGACTTTATATTTTGCATTTTGCAAGATTTTAACCCCTTTTTATGATGCTTCAAACGTCTTTCAGCAAAAATGTCTCTGAAGTCTGTTGGCATCACTTTCCATTGTCATTTAAGTGACAAGGAGAGGTATAATCTATAAAGCGTTTACACAAGGTGTAACATTAGCCCTTAGTCATACTTAAGGGGGTATCATGGTCATGGAACTAACTGCGAAAGCGAGTAAAACAATCACCTGCTCCATAGAAATGTTCATACCTCATCATCTCCCTGCCCTTATCCCAATTTATTTGGGGTCGGCGTAACATGTATTCTTGCATGCACTCTCTAATTGTACTGGCATGCTGATAAAGTTTTGGCTATGTTTTTATGACCGGCCGCCTGCCTGACGTCAACCCCATTCTGTTGTTGGTGGTAACTGCCACCGATACGGTCTCCTTCTATCTAGCTATGTCACACCAAATGTTATCCATGCGCCAGGTTCTGATGTTATCCTACTATCACACTCCACTAACCAGGCTACAATAATAGGTATATATGGGCTATAATCCGAACAAATACATAAAAAGATATTCATACCGACTCGACAAAAATGTATGCACCAGCAAAATAGTTTGTCGCGTTTTCGAATACATGGGTTTATTAACCTCCTTAAGTATGACTTCAGACTTCTGCTGCATGTTGTAGAACGTCAGTTTTTATGACTACAATTCAGTACGTACTATTTGTATCTATATCTGACGTTCCTTTGTCTATCGTAAGTTACGACTATCTTCGGCGAAATGCAAACAAAGATTGTAGCGTGGCATTGATTTGTGTGGGGTCGTAACTTCGCTTACGACTGTTGTTGATATGCACGAGAACATCAAATCGAAGTGTCCCACATTGTAGCGATTTATGGTATCGTATGTGATGATTGCGTGGAGCTCATAGGAATTAATAGAATTTGGAAATAGTACTAAAAGTTTTCCAGATACTGTTTTCTTTATTATTGTCGTGTGGAAATCTACAAAGATGTCTTCTTCCTGACAGTGAAGAAGAATGTTGGAATTCAAAAGACCAAAATGTTACAGCCGTCCGAGTACATGAAAAAAATGACTTTGTCAATTCCAGTTAATCGTACCAGTGATCCTTTCATGCTATGCTTTTATCATAATACAACATTGCATCACACCCGTATTCCCAGAAGGGGCAAACAGAGGTGTTCACAGTTGTATACCCAGACATCACCGATGATTTTGTAAGTCATAATAGGTGGTAAGCCTATTGCTGTCTACCGGGCATAATTTTAGACACCGGTCTGCTATTGAGAATTTCCTAATAAAAAAACCCAATCATATTTTGCACGACCTGGGAATCGAACCCAGGACCTCATGCTCAGCAGTTGCCCTTGGAGCGACTAGACCAAGGTGGCTATGGTTATGCTTTTCACAGATGCTAAATTATGTCCAAGTGTACTTGCAGCTCTCAGCTTACAGCTCAAGGAACTTGACATCTACCTGGACCTTTCAATAAAACAATTTGAATTTTAACCTTTTTAATATATATTACAACTTGAAACCTCCACTTGTTCTTGACAAAAAAGGGCCTTGACAGACAGACGGTCAAATAACGAAGTGATATTATAAGGGTTCATTTTTCCTACGGTGGAACGGAACCGTAACAAAATATAATCCACTACCGGTTTGTTTTATATCTATCGATTCTTTACACCGAAATGAATGACATTGACTGACATAAAAATACACACAGTACGTCCGTCATTCGTTAAAAGAAAACAAATAGTGGCCATTGGGATCGGTTTGCAATCGACAGACATAACATAGTATCACGCCTGTATTCCTCGGAGGGGTAAGCAGAGATGTATACTATTTTACACTTGTAGTAAGACTTCAGCCACAACACTTTATGATAATTTATTAAAGTTAATACTCCGTCATAATACATACAGCGATACAAGTTCAAGCATAAATACTATTTAAATATTCCAATTCTAAAAGTTATCTGCTGGATATTCAAGACAAATCACGTCCTTCTAGTGTTGCTGTCCAGACTAGAATGCTCTCCCACGCCATCCGTTCGCATTACACTGTCTTAGAATGATTCCATCGATCATACCGCCATTCGACTTGAGAATCGAATGACAATTGATGAACTTCGATGTATGCAATAGTATAAAAAAACATGACCTTCCGTCTGGGTCAGTAAGGTAAATAATACATGCATGTACTCGATTCATTCACCAACTAACCTAAGTGTTAAAACCTCTTACATGATTGTAACACGTATTTCCAAGATACTTGGTTCTTGTGGTGTATCGGTAAATAACATTAGCGGCTTAGGGACTTATTTACCCACGTTCAACGTCTCTCCAATGGGGATACCTTTGAGCAGTATAAACAATAATTGGATTCAATGTAAATCAGATACCTACTCTGAATCACTGTTCAGCTCTTCCTGGCGTATATTGAATTTGATCTACATTTATGTATTAATTTACTCCAGTGACTGTTTCGTTTATGTAGTGGTGCTCAGATACTGGGTGGAAGTACTCCCGGATTCAGCCAAATATTATAGGGGTTTTCTGGCGGAACTTTTTCTCCTGTACCCTTTGTTGTCAGGTTAGGGACATCAGTCTGGATTTCGACATGATCATATAGTAAAGGCATAATTTAGATGTGTGCTATTAATGATTCCAGATCACAAATACTAGAAATCCAAGTTACTGCATGTAACTGTACTTATGCGCATTTTAACTGACTAATCCGGAACTCTGTTAACCACTAACAAAATTTGACAGAACCTCTTTCTTTAACCTGGTTCTTCTTCTTCAGTCGTTCACTCTTGACAGAGTGGTCGTGATTGCATGACTCCCACTACAAGTAATAGTTCGCGCTTTGCGGTTCCACTTGCTTCTGTTGTTGGCATCGCGAGAACATTGTACAATGGAAGATTTTGTGACATTTTTATAAGGTCTATCCAGCGTGTGGGTGATCTACCACGCGATTGCTTTCCCTTTACGTGCCTTTGGACTACAAGACGCTCCATTGAGTTCTCGTTACGGATGATGGGAACGTAATATTTGAGTATTCGTATTTGAACAGTCGACGATAATCTCTCATTTATATTGAGTTCTTTTATGATGGAGGCGTATGTTAGTACGGCGTGCAGTCCATGGTATTTGAAGTAGCCGTCTCCAACACCACATTTCCAGAGCGTCAATTTTACACCGATCTTGATGTCAAATCGTCCAAATCTCTGAGGCGTATAGAAAAATTTGGAAAAACCGGTTGCGGTACTTCCAGTTTTTTTTTTCTAATCTGCTTACTGCAAGTCATTGTAGTTATGTCAAATATCTATTTCTGGTAGGCCAATCAACCGTCAGATTGATTAAATTATTAATTTTGTCCGTAATCAATAGTATTATTAAGGAAGATAGTCAAACTAATTAGCTAAGCTACATTTTAGTATTTATTTTATCCTTATTGCCAGTTTACATCAAACAGCTAATTTCGCATAATAAATAGTGAGGTGAAAATTTTCCGGCCCCCAGCACCAACGCCGAAGTAAAAGATGAAAGGCACTTCATTTCTGAAACAATACCAGAGTTCTCACCCGAAAAGGAACGTTGAAACCCTCTAAAATTCTACGAGTGGCTATATAAGGTTTGTTTGCAGCCTACACTTGACCAGAGGGGATTCGGCGAAGGCCGTTTGAAAATGACCCGCTTTATTTAAAGAGCCGACCCAGAGCTTTAGGGTGATCTCTTTTTGTGGGTATTTTTCCCATTAAAATGTTTGCAATTGGGTATATTGACCGTTTTGGGGAATGCGGATGTTAGGAATTTTTGGGTGTGTACGTTAGGCCCTTTTGTATTGTGATACGTATTTTTGTAGGGAGATGTGTACTTATACAAATTAATTGTACACTCAGATTTACGAATGCTTAAAGCCATGTGGCATGATAAGCCTATCTACCAGGAATAATACCAAATTCCGGGTTGCTACTGTAAACTTTGTAACAGAAAATTGTAATAATACAATGCCCGACCCGAAAATGGAACCTAGGATCTCACGTTCAACAGCCGCGCTTACGACCACTAGACTAAAGAGGCATTTAAAATACCCATATGAGCTTAACAGTTATCGTGTGGTTGATGAACAACCTAGCGTCAGAGTTTAAACCACCCGTAGGTGACTGACATAGCTTTACACACTATCGAAAACATCTCTCAGGTGTATTGGTTTCCTCACGATGTTTTCCTTCAACGTTTTAAGCAAGTGATAATTAATTTATAAAACGCACATGACTTCGAAAAGACAGTGGTGCGTGTTTTGATTCATTAATTCATTCATTATCACTACTTGAGTGATATCTTGAGTCACGTATTCCGATCTAGTTTTAAAAACGATAAGATTTAGTTAGTAAACTGCGAATAATAATAACGGTAATGACCAAAATTGTGATACATCTTGATCACAAAAAAAGAAAAATCTTCGAAAAGCATCCATAGCGAACTTTTAAAGTTAAAAATTTTTGCGGAAAGAAAATATGGTCGTGAGCAGGATTCAAACCTGCTCTGACCGCTAAGCCATCTCCACCTCTGCTCACTACCCGAAATTCTTCTTGCACTTTTTTAATACGTCTTTTGGTGACGTCATTACTACCTATAGTAATGACGTCACCAAAAGACGTATTAAAAAAGTGCAAGAAGAATTTCGGGTCAGTCCTTAAAGGAATTAATACTGGAGTAGTTTTAGCGGGCGTACCCCTCTCGCCACTGGCATATGATTCCCAATCATATAAAGGTACCTTTTACCAGTATGGTAACAATGATAGTACAGGATTTTATATGTGTGTAACACAATTTTTTGTGCTAGCTGTTTTCGCTTTAGTACAAGTTCTTTTTAATTTGTGTGTTACCTCACCCCCCGCCAAAAGTAGCGAGCTATTTCGTTCGATATTTTGCCAGAAGCCGTCTCCTGTTTGGTCCTCTCAGATTCAGTCCCTATACAACCGAACCGACAGGACTAACTTTAATACAATGTTGTACAGATGCAATTACCTTAACAAATACAGATAAATCTTCGAAAAGCATTACAAGACACTCCTAGAGTTATCAGCGACCCTTAATCGAACGTCGATCATCGTACACAACCCGATGAATCAACCTTACTCAAGGTATTTCCAACTGAATATGACAGGTAATACTTTACCCTCAAAACATTAACCACAGAAAAAAACACTGCGACATTATGCCAATATAATTTAACATCTTCCCTTGAGTAATTTTTATAAGATTTGAGATGCTCATTTATTTCACGACTGCCCAAAAAAGGAGTGTTATATTTTTTGGGTTCTTGTAGGGTTTATATTATGTTTATGAGCTTGTTTATTCCAACATAACTTCTAAATGCCTGAACCTATTTAGATGTATGAGGTATTGTTAGAATAATTTCACTATCCAGGGTAACATAGGGTAACTAGTAATGTTTACAAAATATTAATATCGCGGCTATAGTTCACAAAAAGGCGTAAATATAAAAACGTAATTCAGGCGGCAGGCGTGCTTTTCCGCCCCGACCCTTGCTCGAGCCGGCCCGCGCCGAGCTAGTAGCTTTAAATTCGTCCCTTAATAATAAGGAAACCGATATGATACAGCTAGTCCCTAGTTGTCCCCCCAGCAACGCCCTAAGCCGAGGTTCGTGTCCCGCAGGGGACACCCTTAGCGCTGTTGCTTAGTTTGTAGTATCTTAAAATATGCTCTGGCTGGAGGCATCAAACTGCCTCGCCTTAGATATTGTCCGGTTACGCAGACAAAACCCCTCTGGGTTTCTACAAGATGCCATTTCTAAAAAAAAAAGCAGGCGTGCTCCTTATTTTTTTAACATATACATAACTAAACATAGCATCACGTCTGTATTAGCCAAAGGAGTAGGTAGAGGAGTACACACTTGAACACCCACATTTAATCGAAGCTGTTATACTCGTAAATCCATACATATAAACATGGTGAGGCCATCTACTGGGCACAATTGCAAAAGTCCAGGCCGCTACTGAGAACTTCCCCATAGAAAAACCTAATAACACTTTACCCAACTTGGATGGACGAACAAACAAATCTTCTAATAAGAAAATATTCTCCTTAAAGTCCTAACATACGTAAACCCAATAACAATTCGGTTAGGGCATCACCACATAATATAAAAGACGCAAATAATTGGGAAAAGAGCAACATTCGCGCCGTATGACCTGGATCGACCCTCGTCAATCAAATGTCAACCCTAAGTACGGACAGACAGAGTGAATAATGCTTTGTGTTCAGGTATACGACTGATTGGTATAGGGAATATGTTAGACTCAATTATGTGATGGTTGTTTGGAGATAAAAATACGGGCTTTATTCCAGTGGATCTTTAGCTGAAACGTGGGAGAAGTATAATTTTGTTGTGTAAGGCATCTCGCAGGTCAACTTAGGAGGTTGTCGACTGCTTAACCTGGCTTTCCTGTGGTTGTCTTAAGAAATTTGAGCTCCTCAGCCAGTTTAAGGCCCCCGGCCAGAGATTTAAGGCCCCCAGCCAGTTTAGAGCCCCATCCAGCTTAAGGCCCCCACCCAGTTTAAAGCCCCTAGCCAGAGATTTAATGCCCCCAGCCAAATTAGGGCCCCCAGCCAGAGGAGGAGGATGTAGTGAGGATATAGAATTTATAAAAAATTTCAAACAGTAATGGAATTCTAGAACACGAATAACTGTTTTTTTGGAGCTGATTGCAACAGCTTTTGGTCTTTTGCGACGCAACTGGATAATTGACAAAATTTACTCTCTCGCTCTTTAACAATCCGTTGTTAAAAAATTAAAGCATATCTTATATTCTATATTCACTATTAAACCCCTAACTCGAACGACACTAACTCTCTTTCACCTTCAGCGAAATTAAAAGGAGTTCGATTAGTTTCAGCTAAACTAGACCTTAATCAACATAATCTTAAAGGAAAATAATATTAAAATAATAAATCAAATTACATCTTGACAATAAAAAGATCTACATCCAAAGTTGGATGTAGATCTCTTTCATAACACAAAATTATCAATATTTACGATTGAGCGTAAAATATTATTATAGAGCCTAAATTAATAGGTTTTGGGTAACTGATCATAAAACTATCTTCTTTACATGCAACAATCATGTGTTTGTATTTAGGTATCCCTTTTTCTATTTTCTTTTAACTTGTGTTGGTGAACAATCTAGTGTCAGAGTTTAAGCTTCTGACATGGCTTTACACACGATCGAGAACATCTCTCAGGTGTACTGATTTCCTCACGATGTTATCTTTCACCGTTTTAAGCAAGTGATAATTAATTTATAATTCGCACATAATTTGAAAGTTTGTGGTGCCTTGAAGGAATAATTTTCGAATTAATTACAAATTTTCTACATTTACATTGAAAAATAATAGACACGAATGGGGCTTGAACCCACGACTGAGCTATCGTGTCGTTGTCCGATAGTATTAAATTTCAAGCTTCCTTGTATTCGTTTTAAACGCCGAGCAATATCTATTTCACAAACATTTATACTTTTAATAAGTAATTAATATAGGCATTACATGACCTTAAAATATATAAAAAATATTACAATTATCGAATAATTTCCCAGTTTGAACACTATTCTGTTAAATATAAACGTAAAAAAATAAACCCACTCATCGTATCCAAAGGTTTCCTCGGGGTATTTCTTGAACACCATATGTTTTCCCTTGACGTATACTTGCGTCCATATTAACCTTCCCATGTCAGTCTTTTGTTTGCCTTTCATTTCCTTACGGGAATATTAGGGTTCTCCCAATACCCTTTAAAAGGTTACACTTGGAAACAAAAATGAATTTGTATTTTTTACAGTTATGTCTAAAAGACGTCTAGCTTTTGTTTAATTTGAAAATATGTTCCATTAAACATGATCCCGAAATAAGGAATACCTTCAGAAAATTTAACTCAATTTCTTGTTGATAATTTTAGATAGCAAGATAATTTAATCTTGAGCACAAAAATATTAATATTATTGTAAGACTTCAGCGTGTAATTGTATAATAACGTGCCCTAAACTCTTTTACAATACAAATCTTAATATTTTGGGAGCATATCGTCAAACAGTATCCAAGATTAATTAGTTAAGTTAATCCTAATGAACTAATTAATGAAATTGGTGTTAATAACGCAAATAATAAGTATCACTCTGACCGCTAAGCCACTTCAACCGATATTTATCTGGGAGACGCAGATTCGAATCCTGCTCACGACCATATTTTTATTTTCACAAAAAAAATTTTTTGTGTTCGCTATGCTTCCGTTAATTTTCGAAGATTTATCTGTATTTAATAATGCAAGTAAGTAATGATTGATGTAATGTCGATGGCTGCTACGTAAATAACCGTATCCCACAATATTGCCATTTTTACTTTTTTGTGTTAACTAACTGATCTTGATAAGTACTATGAACTATGTTAATTTGAAAGTCAAATAATAAAAAATAACAATTTTAGATTTCAGTTTTCTGTCGTATGTTGTTTTTGCATGCAGTGTGAACAATCGTACTTACTCTGGCAACATTCTACGTGGGACGAGTGTGCGGGCGCAGTGACGTGCTGCGCATCGTATGTATCACTTACCGGTCGATACGTCGAGCGTGCGCATGTTTCCATCTAGATGTTTGTACACTTTGTTATAATATTATTGATTCGTTTTATTAAAAATGAGTAATGCGAATTCAAAAAGTTATTCAAGGCAATATTCACGAGCACAAAAGCTCTGTGATATTGCGTGTAGATCGGTTCAAAATGACAACAATGTTTGTGATGTTGTACACGAAAATTAAGAGGATCATTGCATTTCAAACAATGACATCGAAAAAATATTATTGGGTAAGTTTTGAAATGTTTTTTTTATATACCCGTAGGTTTTTATATAATTTTAGTTTAAGCTTGTAAAAAAAACCAATAATGTCACATAAGACTATCGTTAGTAACACATACGATTATGTACGTTGTTTCTTTCATGTAAATTGATATCGTATGTCACACAAACGATTGTTTACGTCGTTTATTAATAAAAGTTTTATAACGTATCCAATACATGCGACTATATACTTAGTTCAATTAAAAGAGTTTAGTATCGTATTTACAACTTAACACAATTTACGTCGCTCAATCTTTTACCTTAACTAACAATACGATAATATACGTGGGTTTTAAAAATATATTGGTGTCTTATGTGAGATATTCTTTTGTTACAGAGTCTCCATTACCAGATGGGGCCGAACTAATAGATAATACAGCTCTTTCTGAAATTTTGGGTGATGATTTTTCATATACACCACTAACATTGATAACTTGTGACAATGGTTATTATGATGTTATTTTGAATTTTGCTATGAGTTTGAAAATTTAATTGTTCATTAGTGCGGTTGTAGTTTTGTATGTTGATGTTTATTTTAATTTTCAGATGACGATTTTCTCAAGATAACTTCACCGAATAAGCAGCAACTAGAAGATGTATCAGTATTGACATCAGTATAACAACAATGAAACACCACACCGGACTTCTCCGAGCTGCTCTATTAACCACTTGGATGTTGATTGCACTAACGATTTTTGTCCGTATTTTATCGGTACTAATACTATACATGAACCGCTTTCTCAGCTTTCCGATTTTTCTGGCTATTCAACACCTCCAGCAAATACGCCAATGTCTACTTATTCAGTTAACTCTAATGCTCCTGTTTCTAGGAGAACTAAAAGTAGAAATGATAAAGGCAATATTCGAAGAAGGCATGAACAAGAATGGATCCACACGAAAAGAAAATCTTTAAAAAATCTTGGTAAGGCTTAAGCTGTAAAGGCCAAAAAGTTTTAAACTCACCTTCTGGAGAAATTAGTGTCTTTTACTCGTTTTATAAACGAAAGTTGGGTATTATGAATTTCACTGTGTTTGATCTTAGTAAAAAGTTAGCCACTTGTTACATGTGGCATGAAAGGGAAGGAAAAAGAGGAGCAAACAAAGTGGCCAGTTGTTAAGCGAATTTTATAGCATATGGTGTGCAAACTGGGGCAGTTGAGTGGCGATTTTAGTCAGATAATTGCCATGGCCAAAACAGAAACCGCATTGTGTTCACTGCGTATATTTTTAAAATATAATATAACGATCAAACAAGGTATGTTTGATCGTTATATTATATTTAGAGAAAGGACATACTCAGCAAGAAGGAGACAGTGTTCATGCACTAATAGAGACAAGTTCGAAGAGTTAATTAATATATACTCCTTTTGAATGGTTCACATAAGTGTGGTGGTGTAAAACAGATGGACGACCATACAAAGTTATTGAGATGGATCATACAAATTTTCTTGACTTCAAGTCTACACTACAAGGTAAAAATTGGACAAAAAATTTGCAGGGTAATAGTTTTCAGTGGACTTAGATAAAGGAATTAAAAGTATTTGCTGGACAACCAAATAAACTTCTATATAAATATAATTTGAATGAACAGGAGTATATGACAATTGTGACGAAAATTAATACCAGGCGCCGACAACAAAACAACCTTTCTGTAGATCTACTTTACCATAATTCATTGCCAATATCTCAAGGGAAGAAAAATGATTTGATTAGTCTTTGTACAAGTGGTGTTATTCCAATAATTCACCACGATTTCTACACAAGCCTTCGAGTAGAACCTTCATCCTCTCTAAATACTAATGAGACTGATTCAGAGTAAGTCATGTTCACACGTTTACAAAAGCCGATTGATCCTCATGAAAGTTGCTATATTTTTCTTATAAATATAGTTTTTTTATATATATTAAATATATAAGTTAAAATAAACCTACAATTCTTGATTTTAAAATTACCTTAAAAAGATGTGATACTAATTCATAATATATATTGTGTAAAAGTACAGTTTAGAGTACAAAATACTAGTTTATAAAATATGATTGTGTTTTTAGGTAGTTATTATTACTATTTTTATAGATACGGGTTTATGTTTCTCATGAAAGTTTAGATCTCTTTTGTAAAGGCTGTGAAAACCTAATATTAATATTATTATTTGGACGTTACTGTTCTAGATTAGAAAGCAAATCGGAATAATGATTTGTATAATAACTTTCGTAAGTCATATTCATATTAATGATTGTTACCGGTTACTACTCACGTGCTCATGACTAAAGGCTCCGTTCGAGCTCGAAACTAGTCGGGCAAACCCAAAGAATGAACATGAGTAGTAACCGGTTTAACAGGTTTTTTTATTTTTATTAAATGTTCCTGTAATTTAAGAAAATAATTCAATAATAATATTTGAGACGATTTTTTTTTGTTTGAATATAAATATTTTTAAACTGTTACATGAAATAAGAAGAATATTTGACACATTTTTGTTTTACAGTTTCTGCCTTGAATTATTATTGTTTATATTTAAGTTGTGTTGTAAAATGTAATTTTTATGGTTCTTTGAGTGATTAGTAAATGAAACGACTTTAAATAAATAATACGAAGTTATAATTTTATTTACATCTTAATTTAACGGTTAAAGGAGGAAAAAGTTAAAGTTTCATATTTTAATATATTTTTGCTAACCTAATCTTCACAATACACTAATAAATAAATACACATTGCACAAAGTAAAACATGGTATGTGTAAGTTACATCAAAACATTTCATCCTCAGGATCAATATAAAGTATTGTATGTTTTATATACGATATTTATACGCACTGTTATGGAGGCGTAAATTATCGTAAGTATCACTTACAATTTTTTCACCATATGCATATTCGAAGTAAAATGTCGTAACTGCAATATCTTAAAATCTATGACTAATTAGTATTTTATTCTAACACTATACTGTGACTATCTGTATTATCTATGCATAGTGTAAATTTTAAAACAAAATCTTGAAATTCGACGATTTAGTTAAAGAAAACATCTTTATAGCTCTGTCCTATAAAGTTTGCATTACAAACATACAATTATATACGTAGGAGCCATCGATGTAATGATTGATGATTATGCATTATTTCTTTACGATCGTTGATTTTACCAAACTTCTAGCTAGATACCCTGATTTAGAGCCTTCTTTTACATAATTTGTTTATATGTTGGATAATCTACCATGACGGAAGATAAATAACCTAGTAAGGGGCATAAATAAGGTATAAAATCAAAAGGACCAATCCGAAATTAAAGTTGGTCCTTCTACCTTTATATCTAGTCTAGTCTAGCCTTAACTGCCTCGTTGGTCTAGTGGTCGCGCGGCTGCTGAGCGTGAGGTCCTGGGTTCGATTCCCAGGTCGGGCAAAATGTTATTGGGTTTTTCTGTTAGGAAATTCTCAGTAGTAGCCCGGAGTTTGGAATATGGTGGTGTGACACCCCCGTGCTTCGGAGAGCACATAAAGCTGTCGGTCCTGCGCCTGATCCCTCCGGTCGTGTCGGAATGCCGTCCCATCGGACTATGAGAGTGAAGGAAAAGAGAGTGCACCTGTGTTTGTGCATACACTTGTGCACTATAATATCTCCTGCGTACTTGGCTGATCTTCGTGGAGATAGGCCGTGGCCGAAATACGGTCTGTACTACTATCAAGTCTAGATAGTTAACAAATTCTTGTAGAAACATAAACTGACACACACATAGAATTTCTTCACTAGCTTATTGTGTTCAAACAACAAAGATCGTGGACATTATCTGTGTCATTCGAGACACGTCGATAAAGACGCTTTGTTGCAATATTGTGATGTTACTCCAAGGTGCTCTAAATTCTTCGAAGTTATCTGTTTTAAAATTGACTTTTCCTGCTACGCTGCTGAGTCTTTATAGTTTGAGGTTCAAGGGGTCCATTAGAAATAGTTTTTTCGTTTGTTAGGAAATCAGTATCGATGGCATTTACAGTACTATAAACATAGGGTAAAGAAAAACATCGTGAGGAATCTTGGACTTAATGGTCTGAAATCACCAACCAGCAGTGAGCTAGCGTGGTGATCAATGCTCGTGCCTTTTCTGTATGTGAAGAGCCCGTTGCCCTGCAGTGGGCCAGTTATGGGGTGGTTATGTTATATTATTTTATTGTTTTCATCTACCGTATCATTTAATATTAAATTAGATTCTCTTTTCTTTACAGGAAAGCTTGGAGAATTTTCATCTCTCAGTTCCTTTTCAGGGTAAGTTTGATTAGAATTAATATCTTGTATAATATAAGAATAACAAGGATCACATTCTACTATTCCTTATTTATATTTTCACCGTGGGAGAGCCATGCTTCGGCACGAATGGGCCGGCTCGACCGGAGTGATACCACGGCCTCACAGAAAACCGGCGTGAAACAATGCTTGTGTTGTGTTTCGCCGAGTGAGTGGGGGTACCGGAGGCCCAAACCCTTTAAAAGGCCGGCAACGCACTTGCGACTCCTCTGGGGTTGCGGGTGTCCATGGGCGGCGGTAATCGCTTACCATCAGGCGAGCCGTACGCTCGGTTGCCCCCTAGACCAAAAAAAAAAAATTATAAATCCGTAAGTGTATCTGCTTTTTGTTTGTTTCTTTTTGACACCTTGTTTCGTGCAGATATCAAACCTGCAACACCCAGCGTATCTACAAACTCTCGACCGCTAAACCAACTACGGGGACTAATGTATTGATTACGTCTGACTAGGGTATGAATAATTAATGTTATTATGTCATTAGTAATATTTGAAACTGCTTATCTGAATAATTAATTAATGTATGAGGTATATTTGTGCATTAAATACTCACAAATCAAATACAAATGATGGAGCATTTAGAAATGTATTCCAAAATGAACTTGGATCCAGTAATTCATGTTTTGACGGTCCATTTTGCTGACAAGTATGGCCCGTTCAGCATTTCATTTCATAGTGCACAGAATATCTCATAGGAAAACCTAATATATGTTTCCCTTTCTATATTATGGTATTTTTGAAGACATCACCATTAATTTATTAAATGAGTTTTCATTTAATAAGTTTTGGCCTTGGTATTGGTTTAGTTTTTCTACAAAAGCTACACCAGTGGTGCTGCTTTCTGCAAACTCTTTTCGTAGTCTTATATAGTATACTTTGGTCCTTTTCCGCGAAAGCTATATTATGTAAACATGACATAAAATAGCATTACACCTGTATTTCCCGAAGAAGTAGGCAGAGGTGTACACAGTTGTTCATACAAATTTCACCAATGCTGTTAGTAAGTCCCATGTAATAGGTGGTGAGCCTATTGCCATCTACCGGGCACAATTCCAAACTTCGGGCTGCTACAGAGAATTTCACTTCGCCCGACTCGGGAATCAGACCCAAGACCTCATGCTAAGCAGTCGCGCTTGGGGCCACTGGACCACCAACGCAGTTAGCTATATCTATGTAGCAATAGCGAATCCCATATTTACAGCCGAAAACTACATACAAACTAACATACACACACACATTAAACAGACAATATATTTTACTGGGCATTAAGTTATCAAACAGCTACGCGAAGCCCATAACATAAATACAGCAACAATGCCATTAAAGTATTTACTGGGACCACTTAGTATGCCCCCCAGGACCAGACACATAGCAACCACAACGTGAGAGACCCCAATTTTCTGAGGGATTTCCATTTCCTCTTTCTTTTAGCCAGCCGTCTCATTACTGAGAATTGGAGTAGGGTGTAGAAACGTGCTTTGGTTATCTTATTGTAGATACTACAGTGGGTCAGCAAAATTCTAAGTGGATTACATTAAAAACCTGTCTGTTAAATGTGTTTTGGTAGGAAAGATCTAGGAGTATTTTTTTTTAAAGTATTTAAGGTAAATTGCATACTGTGTTTTAATGAAATTACTGTTTAATGTTTTTATATCTATCTAATACCTTTAAATGAGCAATTCTTGTATATATGTCGCAGATTTACATAATCTCTGACCGTTGACCCGCTGTATTGATAAACGCAAAACGTTCATTAAATTCTGCGTGTTAAAGTTCAGTAATTATGTAAAACCGCTAAACGTCGTTCAGCTGTTTTATAAAACAGTACTGTTTTGCAAAGCAGCTAGAGATTTTTTAAAACAGCGGATTCTACGATCCATCTGCGACATATACTTATATATAATCTGAATCTCGGAAACAGCTCCAACGATTTTCATGAAATTTTGTATACAGGGGTTTTTGGGGGCGATAAATCGATCTAGCTAGGTTTCATTTCTAGAAAACGTCGTTGTATCAAAAAAAAATACGAGTAAAGCTCGGTCATCCAGGTACTAATATTTTATAAGCAAAAATGGATGATAGTTGCACAGGAGGGGAGATTTGCACAAGCAAGCAGAGGCCTATGTCCAGCAGTGGGTGAAGTTGGACTGTGTATGAAGATGATGATGAGGCCATAATACGACTTTTTTTTACTAGTCCACCTTTTTTATACTTAAGTTTATTCAAAGTTTATTTAAATGGTATATGTATGTGATTTTTAATTCTTTCTTTGCCTTTGATTTAGAACTGCCTCGTTTGTCTAGTGGTCCCAAGCGCGACTGCTGAGCATGAGGTCTTGGGTTCGATTCCCAAGTCAAGCAAAGTATTATTGGATATTTGTGTTAGAAAATTCTCAGTAACAGCCCGGGGTTTGGAATTATACCCGGTAGTAGAATAGTCTCACCACCTATTACATGGGACTAAATAACAGCATTGGTGAAATGTGGGTGTATAATTGGGTACACCTCTGCCTTTTTTTTTTTTTTTTTTTTTTTATGTGGAGAAATGCCCTCGCATACCGCTCTGACACGGGGAGACAGAGCGGTTATGTGGGACTCGAACCCACTAAAACTCCACAGTATACCTCCTCAGCTGCTTGAGGGCGGGAAGCGGGAACGCTCTCGCACACAACCGCGAACCCGCCCGCAGCCGTCCGTTGCCGGACTCCTTCACGGGGTTGGGTATTGCACCCCCCCGCTACGGCACACCAGACTAATGGCGTGCCGCAACCACCTCGGAGACCATGTACAATGGGCGCCAGACGACCCCGTGTCTGGACGCCCTAGGTCCCCTGCGACGGGTCAGGTCTGTGGCCCCGCCGCCTGCCACTACGGCCGCAGAGGATAGGGAGAGCGGCGCTTCGCAATACCGGCACTCCTCTTCCCCCGCGGCCCCACCGCGTCCGCCATCCAACGGTGGCGTCAAGGCCGCGGTAGGTAGGGAGAGCGGCGCATCGACATACCGGCACTCCTCTCCCACCGCGGCCCCCATCCCTCAGCTACGGTGCCGCCCATACGACGCCGCAGCCCACCTCAGTTGCGACCCCCCCCATAAGGCCCGCAACCTACGCCGGCGCCGCTCCAACATGGGCTTGAAGGCAAAGCCCTGAGGAGCGGCCCTCCTCGGGTTCCGTTAGCTTCACCGTGGGTGACCAAGCCACGGCTACTAGAGTCCCCCCACCACGACAAGGTGGAACCCCTGGGGGGGGGGTACACCTCTGCCTACCCCTTCGGGGAATACAGGCGTGATGCTATGTCAATAGTCAATAGTCATTTATTGGTAATTTTACTTACTTACACGTCATTTGTTTATAAAGTACATTATTTCCCTTTGAATTAAATTAATTAGAATATAATTATTATTAAAAAAAAATGCAATCATTAAAATAAATATTAATTAAATCTAGAAAAACATTAATTCAACCATGTCAAAGAATTACAGAATCAAGAAAAGAAAAGAAAGGAAAATATAATATATGTATGGCATAACATATATTAATAAATTATTTATTATTATTATTTATTATTCTATATCACATATCGGCCTTTTAATTAATAGTCCATGCTATTTCAAGGTAATGACTTGCCTTTAAAAATAACTATGATAGGAAAAAGAATTGCTAGAGGCCCTGAATCTATAACCTAGTAAGTGAACGCCACCCCTGAAACACGTACCGCAAATTTAAAAAACAAAGTTTTTTAAATTATACAATAAAAGATAAATATACAAAAAAAGTTTTTTAAATACATCTACATATTAAACCCCTATACAAACATGGTGGTTTTCAGGTCTTTTATGTGGCCTACGCATCGTTATTTACGCCGTGATCTGGTATCGTCTTGTGACGGGTTGTTGAGCTCCCTTTGTAATGGTTGAGCTAACTACAAGATTACTGATCATACCATCAAATAGTATATTTGTGGCGCAGTGGTCGAGAGACCGGCTGCTGCGCCGCGTGTCACAGGTTCGATTCGTTGCACGTAGCAAATATTTGTGCGATCTAAAAAAATTGGTCCGGGGATGGGTGTGTGTCCATTTGATGTAAGTGCAGCCACCTGAAATCTGCTATAGCTTTTTTCACAAAAGGCCATTTCAAACAATCCCTGTACGGTTATGTATATAATTTCTGGTCTTTAAAAGAGACCTTGAAAACCTTGACAAACTCAGAGGGATTTTGTTTCAGCATTTAGTAACTGCCTCGTTGGTCTAGTGGTCCCAAGCGCGACTGCTGAGCAGGAGGCCTCGGGTTCGATTCCCGGGTCGGGCAAAGTGTTATTGAGTTCTTCTGTTAGGAAATTCTCAGTAGCAGCCCGGAGTTTGGAATTGTGCCCGGTTGATGGCAATAGGCTCACCACCACATGGGACTTAATAACAGCATTGGTAAAATGTGGGTGTACAATTGTGTACACTTCTGCCTACCCCTTCGGGGAATGCAGGCGTGATGCTATGTTATGTTATTTAGTCTCAGAGATATTCAGATAACAAATGCCAGCGCTATATAGTTTCTAAAATTACTTGTAAAAGTGTCTTCAAAAGGTCTAGGCATTTACAGAAATCATTCATCACTTTCATAGACGAATCCACGTCAATCTCTATTACCAAAAAACTTCAAATAGTTCCGATTCCCAATAATAAATATAAGTTTCCGCAACAATTTATTACACAAATGATAAATCTTTCACAAATCCCTCTCATAGTGTGTGGCATCTCAGCCATCTGGCTTTCACATCAACTTATATAATAATCAAAGAGCATTTGCGAGAACTTGCTCTTTTATTTTATTAAAACATAACATAACATAGCATCACGCCTGTATTCCCCGAAGGGGTAGGCAGAGGTGTACACAATTGTACACCCACATTTCACCAATGCTGTTATTAAGTCCCATGTAATAGGTGGTGAGCAAACTCCGGGCTGCTACTGAGAATTTCCTAACAGAAAAACTCAATAACACTTTGCCCGACCCGGGGATCGAACCCGAGACCTCCTGTTCAGCAGTCGCGCTTGGGACCACTAGAGCAACGAGGCAGTCTTTATTTATTTTATTACTATGAAAATTACCATTTTCTTTTTCTAAAACAACTATCAACCCTATTTATGGGTGTACAACGTTGAGTCTCGATTGACTAGCTTCAAGTTTTTGTATATAGCGTTGGAGAATTTATGGTGAATTTGTCTTTTTTTTTGCTTTGTTTTCGACGTGCGATCAGTGTTATAAATGTTTAACAGCATACGTTTGGGGGGCACAGGTTCGAATCCTGTTCGTGACCGTATTCTTTTGCCATTTAATATTATAATAAACTATTGATTGAAATAACGAGTATCTGTGTAATTTCTCCCTTACTTCGTTGGATGTCGTAACTTCTAAATAGCAATAACTTCCACGAATCAGCAACTAAGCCAAACCTACATTACTCTGCTTACATTCCAATACCTAATAATGAGTCTTGTGTCATTTTTTTTCTACAGGTAATATTAAAAAATTATAGACACAAACGGGACTCAAACCGACCGTTGTCATATTGTGAAATAAGTCCAGATGTGAATAAACAACACGATAGCTCAGTTAGGAAAGCGATGTCACGGTATAACAAAGGTCGTGGGTTCGAGTCCCGTTTATGTCTATCATTTTTCAATGATACTTATAAAAAAAAAGTGTTTTCGTGTTTTTACAATAAGTAGTATAAGCTAATTATATTTAACTAACCCGATGCCGATGATATATTCAGAAACACCCTTTACAAATAGCAAACAGTTTTTTTTTTCTATTTAATGAAAAAAAGAAAGAAAGAAAGAAAAATTAAGTTTTTTTTTTGTGCGCCATTTTGACGCACTTATCATTGAATCATACATAAAAAAATTAACATACCTATTTAAAGTTACTTAAATTAACTAAACATAAATTATAATTACACGTTTTGGGTGGTGCCCCTGTACGACAATTAATAATCTGTGGTCACAACTCACAACTACTGTGGTTTATTTTATCTGTGGTATCTGTATACGTTTGTCTATTCTACAAAATTAATATTAGAAGTGTACATTTTTACCGAAGATAGGGGCTTATTTCTAGAATCTGTGTATTATATGAGGATGTGCATCGCATGTAATACACCAAATCTATTCAAAATATCCACAAATACTACTCGAAAATATCAACTCAACCATACCATCATCATCAACCACCTATTAATATTGTAATGTATTCTTTATCGGAAATTGTATTGCCTGTATAATATTAAATAAACCATTTAAGGCCATCAATATATCAAGTGTGGCGATACTTCCAATGACGTCATCAGCTACTACCATCCGCTTTGATGCTTCATATGGACAAGTGGTAACCAACGGTTATCAGTTTACAACAATAATTTATAGTTGTACACGCAATATTCTGGACAGGAAGGGCTCGTAAACTAAACTAAAATAAACCACTATTAGGCCTCTGACATGGCTTTACACACTATTGAGGGGTAGATAAACTCCCAGGTGTGCTGGTGCTGGTCCTCACAATGTGTTTCTTCATCGTTTGAAGCAAGTGCATAGCATAGAATCACGCCTGTATTCCCCGAAGGGGTAGGCAGAGGTGTACACAGTTGTGCACCCACATTTCACCAATGATGTTATTAATGTAATAGGTGGTGAGCCTATTGCCATTTACCGGGCACAATATCAAACTCCGGAGTTTGGTATTGTGCCCGGACGGCAATCCGACACGACCGGAGAAATCAGGCGCAGGACCGACAGCTTTATGTACCTACTCTCCGAAGCACGGGGGTGTCACACCACCATATTCCGAACTCCGGGCTACTACTGAGAATTTTCTAACAGAAAAACTCAATAACAATTTGCAAGGCCCGGGAATCGAACCCGAGACCTCATGCTCAGCAGTCGCGCTTGAGACCACTAGACCAACGAGGCAGTTTGAAGCAAGTGACAGTTTTTAATTCTCGCGTGATTTTAAAAAGGCAGTGGTGCGTAATTTTTTAAATTTCTCTAAAAGAAAAAGATCTATGTAATTCATCCAAAGTTTCCTCCCATTAAAACTGAAGTAAATCTTCTTCAGCTCATAAATTCGAGAAAACAATACAACAATGTTTCCAAGTTTACCGTGCCGTATTGAAATTATTTTAACAACAGAGTTTACTGTGAAATGAAACGCTGTTTATTTCAACACCCGTAATGCGAATGTATTCATTATTTAAGAATATCATGAATAATTCAGTTTTCTTTGGAAAATGAAGTTAAAGGTAGAGTAGTGTTGCCTTAAAAAGATAAATGTGTATGTCTAAGTACATTTTTGTGTAGTGCTAAGTTATGTGCGTCACTGCGTCTAAGGATAATTACTTTTTTTTATGACCTGTTTATTATTTGAGATTGGGACAGATGATTCTCAAATTAAGGGTTAATTAATTGTGTGTGTTAATCGTGATTATGTTTTACAACAATTATTTGGCACTTCACAATAATCCTGACTATACAAATAAATACCACGATTTTAACTTAAGTGTGTGTCAAGGTTCGTGGTGAAAATATGGCCGTTCACAATCTCGTTGAGTATGCATGATTGATGAACGTAGATGAAGTGAAAGAGGTATTTCAGAATTGTATCAGACGGAAATCAATAGCCTCTGCCTATTCTAACGGCATCCAGGCGTAATTATATGTATGTAAAGCCTAGATAAGTACGCCAGTTTTCAACAAGAAATTCATTGACATAGGTCTTACGATTGGTCCAAATTTTCTTACCATAAACTAAATGCAAAGTTTGTGAGGATGAATGGATATTTGTTATTTTTCACGCATCTACTAAACGGATTTGGATGATATTTGGCAAACATATAGCTTATAGCCTGGATTAACACATAGGATACTTTTTATTTCAGTTGGACCCCTTTCTGAAGTACATGTCGACAAAGTTGACAGAAGCTAGTATTATATAACTTTAGTGTTCGTTTCCCATACGTTAATGTGATGTAAAAATATATTAGATATCTATCCTTGTTACTACCAAATGAAACAGTTATTTTAACGATTATTTAGACTAATGCAAAGTTATTATCCAAACACATACCGACAAAATAATGTTTCATTTACTCCCACGGCAATGACTATTGCAATTGCTTTACATATTTTAAAGATACCACACATTATACCACTACTGTAATATTTTATCAGGTAAAAATAACAAGAAACATCGACTGACTGGAATAAATAAGTTTGCTTGCAAAGTACAGTACTTCTACTACATTGATTTTTTTTACTTAATTGGTTATATTGCCTCAAACCATTTTTTTTTCTTTTAACAATGTTTTTGCCGAATGCTTATAGTAAGAATGATTTATTACGACTGATTTCTTCAAATTTTAGGGTCATACGATTATAAAACCATTGCATTAATGAATGTATTCTTTAACCTCTCGTATGCCGTATTTCCAGACACAATAAAATGCATTTTGTCTCGTTTGGCTCCACGTTCCGACAGTCAAGAGGTTAAATCATAAAAATAGTATCATTTCCAATAATATGCTGTTGTTCATGGTGGTTACCACGAACAACAGCATTCCTAATAAGGGTTGACGTCAGGCAGGCGGCCGGACATAAAACATTGCCAAAACTTCAGCAGCATGCAATTTCAAAAACAATAAGAAAGTGGAATAAGAATACATGTTGCGCCGACTCCAAATAAATTAGGATAAGGGCAGAGGGATGATGAAGATTTTTATAAGAGTCAATGACACATTATCTAAATTACTATATACTAACAGGAATTAACGCGCAATAAATACCTTCGATTCGCTTGACGTTTCGACCAGGTTGCACTGATCGTGGTCACAAGCAGACAGGCAGTCGCTTGACGTTTCGACCAGGTTGCACTGATCGTAGTCACAAGCAGTCTGCCTGTCTGGTATTTATTGCGCGTTCATTCCTGTTAGTATATAGTAATATCATGCAACGCGATAGTTTAAAAGTTAACATTATCTAAAGTTTTCACACCTCAACCATAATTAGACCTAAACCATAATACTCTGTAGTTCTTATATTAAATGGAAAAAGAATACGGTCGCAAACAAAATTCGAAACTGCGCCTCCCGGAGAAATACTCCAGGCGCTCTGACCACTAAGCCATCTCGACCTCTGCTCACCACCGCGAATTCTTCATCCATATTTTTAACACGTCTTTTGGCAACGTCATTGGTATCTATTCAGTCCCTATGCAGGTGACCGAATCGGTTATTATTTAATATAATAACTTTAGAGATCGCTAAGCATGCGTTAATGCTTTTCAAAGATTTATCTTTAATCATAATACTCTATGTTCTAACTCACAGTCCATATTTTGTCAAAATTAATAATTTTAGGGTAAAATCGTGATAGTTTCAAATCCAATGATCATGTTCCTAAGCTAACTTTAATGGCTACAAATGTTATGTCTTCTTAGCTGAATTACTGTTTATGTCTTCTATAAACCCCTCAATTATTTTTAATAATAAATTATGACCGTGGAGTGTCATATTAGGATTACATCAGAACCTCGCGCATGGATAATATTTAGTATGGCATAGCTAGATAGAAGGAGACTGTATCGGTGGCGGTTACCACCAACAACAGCATTTCCAAAGAGGGTTGACGTCAGGCAGGCGGCCGGTCATAAAACATAGGCAAAACTTTAGCAGCATGCCAGATATAGGTATGCTGCGCCGACCCCAAATAAATTGGGATAAGGGCAGGGGGATGATGATGAATAGGTAAATAATGACCGCCCCCGTTTTAATTCTATCACATTTGCATTCTCTTTCGTCTTTTTGGTAATTATACTAGCAATGAATAGAAAGATTAATCCCGGGATGTTTATTACTACGAGACTCTTTTACACCACAAATTTTACTTTCCAATCAACTCCCACTTATAAACGAGACTCTTTTACACCACAAATTTTACTTTCCAATCAACTCCCACTTATAACATTGCATTTGATTTGTTTCGTATCGCTGCAAATATTTTGAAGTATAATATCATGACCTATCTGAAGGAGAAGGATCTATTATAAGTTGCAAAAACAACACGGCCATTTATCAAGATATCAATCAGATCCTTCTTCGAATGTTCCATTTATATTGTTTATCTTCTACCAAATCTTTTCCATTTTTTTTCCTACGTGTCAAAACAATCTGGCAGTTTTCAATCACACGGGATTGGCCTCCAAATAACTCGTTTTCTACTGACTTTGATTCGATCTGTTTTTTCCTATAGATACACAATTATCCATATCATTCTGCTTATCGTTATATTATAATCATCGTCATAGTAAATGTAATCTCTTTTTTTTATTGGATTGTTAATAGCTGTTAGTTCCTTATGATAATGTTTCAAAGCTCTTACTTCTTTACTTATTGAAAAATGTTAGTATAAGATTGACGAGTTCTTGAATGATAATACACTGCCCAAATAAAATTGTTTACGATATTATTTTTTATGTTATATTTATTAAATAAAGATTAATTAAGCATGTATCTATCTTGACCAAATATTTGTACGTCAACATTGACGAATTATAGTGCACTACCTAGTTCATAAGATCTCTTGACACTTATATTTCACAAATAAATTGATATTGATTTGATTTTTAAAATGTTAGTGACATCAATCACCCCATATTAGGCATACATTTTTTTTTTTAAACTAAAACTAGACAAGAATTACTGTGAACAATTACATATTTTTTTTATTCTAAAAGCACCTTAATCGGATAAAATCATTTTTCTGTTAGCCATTTCTTTTATTGTGTTTGAAACTTTCTTAATGGAAATTCTCATAAATTCCGAGGTATTTTATTATACACTTTGACACAGATAAACATACTCATCTGCCTAGCCTTTTCCCAATTACATTGAGGTCGGCTTCCAATCAAACCGGATGCAGCTTAATACCAGTATTTTACATGGAGCGACTGCCTATCTGACCTCCACAACCCACTTACTAGGTAACACGATATCTCGTGGTATGACTGGTTGTCAGACTTTCCGGCATCTGACTACCCGTAACGGCTGTCATAGATCTTAATTTGACAACCGGGACCGACGGCTTAACGTGCTCTGGCACGGAGGGGTCTTGGTATGAAATGATGGTCACCCATCCACAGACCGACCGCGACAAGCGCAGCTTAATCTCGATCAATCCATCTGTGCGGCTTTTACATAGCCACGAGCCCCTCATCACACATAAATATACTATTTCTATGATAAAAATTTGTTCTACACTGTGGCACTATCTCCGTGGGATCTCTTCGGCTAACTAAGTTATTTTCACAATTTTTTTTCAAAGTCGTAACAACGTATATTATCACGCCTGTATTTCTCAAAGGCGTAATCAGAAGTGCTACATAGTACACAGATTCACACCTACATTTCACCAATGCCGTTATAAAGTCCTACGTCATTAGTATTCTTGTGTTTGCCTTGGCTTTGTTTTTTAATACCCCTAGCGGGCACAATACCAAACTCAAGAATACTAATGAGAATTTCCTTTCATAAAAACTCAATATTATATTACCTGAAACTAGAATCAAACCCAAGACCTCACAATCAGCAGCCACGTTAGCGATCAGCAAGGCAGAATACGAGGAATTCCTATTAATCAAAGAAAATATTACGTGTCATTATACATCACGTCTGAAAATCATTCAACAGGCTCTGAAATTAACGTAAAACCTAATACTGCAAAATATTAAAACAGGTACACTTTTGTATCTAGTTCAAATATAAAATTCAATGGAATATTTACAAAAACAAAATACTTCTATAAAATTTAAACCTTCTATTTTTAGTAGCCCACTCTTATACCGTTTCCGAGATATGCGAAGCTCTATCGTAAAGTATTACGATCGTACTATCGTGCGTACCGTTTATACGCAGATCGGAAAGATTTACGGTTTTATGGTTGAGTCAGATTACAACATAGAAACGAACCAACTACTCGAATATGTTTAGTAAGAAGTTTATACAGATGTTATTCAACGATAATTTCGTTATTTTATCTAAACCGAGCCAATTATAAATAAGTTTTTGGTATCCAGTTCATGTAAAGGACCTGCTGTTTTTAATTTTTTTCAACATACTTTTGCTTGGCTCTTAACGCAACGCTTTTAATATCATAATAAGGCTTATTGAGCGTAGGTACTTCTCACTTTACATTACCGCGCCAAAAAAATATATTTAATTATTCGACCAAAAAGTTGTGTGTCTAAAAACTCCTTGCTATGATTAAGATTTTTTTATGATTATCTACACACATTGTTTTAGATAGATATGACAAATCGTCGCTGTACGTCTAAAAATCGCTATGTACTTTTTTTCTAATAATCATTTGGTGAAGTTAGTAAAATAAATTCATTAATAGAAAAAGGGTTTCTAAGGCACATGTGCCTTGAGATATAGTATAAAATATGGTAAAACACAGATAAAAAACACGGTTTTTACACGCGCAGTGACGAAATTAACATTTTAATTTATAAAAAAAACGTTATTTGTCACACATAAAAATGTTGAGATCTTCGATCAAAATAAAATAAAACTTCGCTTTTTCTATGTAACAATACAAAAAAGTAGCAGTGGATATTTGAAAATGTTTGCTAATAGCAAACTATTTTCATAACAGCACCGGAAATCCATTCTTTTATCACCAATTAATCTTTCAACACGCACTCAAAAATAAAAAGATTCACTTAGGTTCATATTTTCAATCAAAATCGAAAATATTTTCGGACGTCACCACAATGTAAACAAAGCATGATGGATACTTCACGTGTCCGTGTTCTATCTGTTTCGGCTTTTCAAACTTATTTTTAACAAAAATACTCTCGACGATTACCCGTTGAATCTCGATATTATTATTTCTGTTCGATTTAATTTTTCTTATATTTACGCTTGTTCTGTGTTCCGGGGTCTTTTTTTTCTGCTTTATATCTTAAATTGTTTATTTAATTACATTGTAAAGACAAAAAAAATTAGGGTCGTTTTGTAATGTCTAAATAACAGCTCTTTACTAAGTCCATAGAAAATATATACGGTACTTATAACAAAAACATAACATAACATAGCATCACGCCTGTAGTTTCCAAAGGGGTAGGCAGAGGTGTACACGGTTGTACACCCACATTTCACCAATGCTATTATTAAGTCTCATATTAATAGGTGGTGAGCCTATTGCCATCAACCGGGCACAATTCCAAGCTCTGGGCTGTTACTGAGAATTTCCTAACAGAAAAACTCAATAACACTTTTTCCGACCCGGGAATCGAACCTGAGACCCGAGTGAGACCTGAGTCCCAAGCGCGACTGGGGCCAACTGGAGACCAACGAGGCAGTTATAACAAAAAGAAACAATTTAAAAAAATTGTCTGTCTATCTGTTTGTTCGCTCCGGCTAGTCTTCGAAACGGCAGGACTTGAGGGGACTTCACTGGCAGATAGCTGATAATATAAGGAGTAACTTGACTGCTTTCATAAAAAAGAGGGTTCCACAGGCTGAATGTTTGTTTCCGACGAATTCGTGAGCAACGCTAGTTTATAGAGATAACTGCCTTATTGATCTAGTGGTCACAAAGGTGACTACTGAGCGTTAGGTCCTGGGTTAAATTCCCATTAATTCCTTTTTTGTATCAGTAAAAGAATACAACAATGCAATTGTTTTATCACCTTGTGTCCCTGAAACTTGGAGAAATCACTCAAGATTTATAACTATACATATAATAAAAAGTAAAGGTTCGCTGTCTGTACATGGAAGATATATGAGAAAAAATATTATTGGCACCTTTATCAACACAAATAGCACCCAAAACAAAAACAATAATTGTTAGAATTTTTGTCTGTCTGTGCGTCTGTGCAAGCTAATCTCAGAAACGGCTTATCCAATTTAGATGTGTTTTCACATATATATTGTGGTAAGCTTCACTTTGTTATATTGTTGCTTGCGAAACCCTAAAATTACAGTAACAATGACTAATGCAATACAGCGATCTGCACCGTGAGAATCGCCTTCTCAGCATTCCAATATCGTGTGATCGCACAGAATCAATGACGAACATTAATTTGGTGTAATTGTGAATCACTCTTGTTTCTCACATCGAACAATTGTCACGCATCTTAATTTTATCGATTTTAATGTAATAATTATATTAATTAAATTTCATAAGTAAATTAAATCGGTTTTATTTGCATCCTCGACTGCAGCCGTACGTAATTGGCGCAGTCGGTAGGATACTCGCGGTCGGTTTCGCGTAAACAGGAAGATTTCCGTAATCGTAAAGCCGCCCGTGCGGCTATCCAGTCGCTCCAGAGTATCCTGAATCTACACGTCGTGCTGCATCGAGATATCCAGACATTGATAGCGCAAAGTGACCGATATAATGTTCATGTAAGTACATTAGATTATTTCTAGTGACCGCTTACTCCTAGCCTGTACTAATATAACTTTCCAAAATTTTCTTTCCACGTAAATCCGGAAATACTAGGTTAGTTAGAAGTAATAGAGAATCGTTGATAGATTCATTAAGAAATTTTAATTTAGATACAGTATACGAAGACGACACAGAATCGTTTTCTGGGAAAATGTCTTTGAATTTAGATACGATTTATAAAGCATTGCGGTTAGTACCCGAATTTGACGGGAACCCGAATGTGCTGACTAGATTTATTCAATTATGTGATCAGTTAGTAAAAGAATATTATAATGTTCAAGGTGGTTCCGAATTAATTAACACAGCACTTATTAATGGTATATTAAATAAAATTGTAGGGTCTGCTGCTCGCTTAATCAATTCGAATGGTGTAGCATGTGATTGGAATGGCATTCGTAGGGCATTAGTAAATAATTTTGCCGACCATAGGGATGAGACCGCTCTTTATAGCGATTTATCTCTTTTAACCCAGGGCTCTAATACTCCGCAAGAGTTCTATGAGTGCTGCCAGAATTTATTTAGTACGATTATGACCTATGTTTCTTTACACGATATCTTGAAAACTACTATAGACGCTAAAAGAGATTTATATAAGAAGTTAACGCTTCAGGCGTTTGTGCGCGGATTAAAAGATCCTTTAGGATCACGCGTACGTTGTATGCGCCCTGAAAGTATAGAACAAGCACTAGAATTTGTTCATGAGGAAACTAATACCATGTACCTACAAAGCCGTAATGACCGTTTACCTGATAAAAGAAATTCTAATACTAATAACCAACCCGGTAATAATTTTAAAATGCCAGCGCAGCCGTTTATTATGCCTGAGCCTAGGCCTAACAATTATAGCATGCCAGGACATTCACGATTCCAATTGCCGGCACAACAACCGCCGCAGTGGAAACCGATTTATTTCCAACCTCGTCAGTTTGGTCCGACACGAACTCAGCAAATATTTAGGGCATCCCCACCGAACTACAACCGTCAGAATAATCCGATTCAAGTACATAACCAGAATCCTCCTAACCAGCCTAGTGGGACAATGCAACCACGCCCAATGAGTGGTGTTAGTCATTACGTTAGCAGACAATTACCACCGAGTAACGCTATTACAAGGCATGATTGGAGCAAATCGGGCAATCCTCCGCCAAATCAATATTTCAAAACCCGGGAAATGCATTTTAGTGACTGCTATAATGACCCTTCGTTTAATGAATACTTTATCGATTCTGATGGAACCCATTATGGTTACTATGAATACCCAGAAAATTCGTATTATGAATATCAACCGTCCCCTCAGGAGTACTTAGATTATCCTCAGCCGTGCCAAAGCGTAAAAGAAGACGCCAGTGAGACTAAAGAAAAGGATTTTCAGAAAACTCCGAAATCCGAAAAATTAAAATAGAAATAAATCTTCATACTCAACGGCACCTACCGTATATTCAAATAGCGTCACCTCCTCTTAAGCTTTTAATTGATACGGGAGCGAATCAATCATTTTTATCTCCTAATGCTGTAGAAAAATTCTTTAGTGATTTTCCCTTAAACTATTCACCGTTTGAAGTGCACAGTGTCCATGCTAAAACTAGAAACGACTATTCAATTACTTTACCTACATTTAATGAATTTAATGATTCAAGAACAGTTTCATTTGATATCTATAAGTTCCATGATTACTTTGATGGACTTATTGGTACCGATTTACTAGAAAAATGGGAAGCTATAATAGACTATAATAGTAAATTATTTACCACTAAGTATGCTTCAAACCCTATTAAAGTCTATGACTCGCTTAATACTAATTTATATGAGAATATTATCCCAGCAAATTCATCTAAATTACTAAAGATTCCGGTTAATGTCCGCGATGGAGATGCTTACATTCCTGAACAAACTATTTCAAACTGTCTAATACGCGAATGTTTTACTACGGTTAGACAGAATAGGGGTATACTAGAAGTAAAGAATCCAACTCGGAATGATATCATCTTTTCAATGGATCGCGCAATCCCTGCGGAAGTACATAACGTTGAGTACACGCGCACTAAACAGCAATCGCAACGCGTAAACGACGTATTATCGCGCCTTCGTACAGATCATTTAAATAAAGAGGAGCGCATAAATCTAGAATCTTTACGCTCGCAATATGCGGACGTTTTCTATATTGAAGGTGAACAATTAACATTCACTAATAAAATTAAACATTCAATTAAAACTACAGATGAAGTTCCGGTTTATACGAAGACTTATAGATATCCATACATTCATAGACAGGAAGTGCAAGAACAGATAGGGAAAATGTTAGAACAAGGAATCATTAGGCCTTCAAACTCTCCTTGGAGTTCCCCGATTTGGGTTGTAGCTAAAAAAGCTGATGCATCAGGGAAAACAAAGTGGCGAATTGTAGTAGATTTCCGAAAACTGAATGAGAAAACCATAGACGATAAATATCCTATTCCTAATATAGCTGATGTCCTAGATAAACTAGGTAACTGCCAATATTTTACTACCCTAGACCTAGCTAGTGGCTTCTACCAGGTTGAAATGGACCCCCAAGACATCCCAAAAACAGCATTTAATGTCGAACATGGGCATTTTGAGTTTCTTAGAATGCCTATGGGACTTAAAAATAGCCCATCAACATTTCAAAGAGTAATGGACAATGTGTTAAGAGAACTTCAGAATACTATTTGTCTAGTATACCTAGATGACATTATAGTTTTTAGTACATCACTCCAAGAGCACATAGTCAACCTAGAAAAAGTGTTTAAAAAATTACGCGAATCAAATTTTAAAATACAAATGGATAAGTCCGAATTCCTTAAATTAGAAACAGCTTACTTAGGACATATTATAGGCAAAGATGGAATAAAGCCTAACCCGGATAAAATCACAGCAATACAAAAGTATCCCTTACCTAAAACCCCCACAGAAATTAAAAGGTTCTTAGGACTCCTTGGTTATTACAGAAAATTCATCCCAGATTTTGCTAAAATAACCAAGCCGATGACTCAAAGCTTAAAGAAGGGCTCTAAAATTACTCTTGATAGAAATTATCTCGAATGCTTTGAAAAATGTAAGACCCTTTTGGTCAATGATCCAATTCTTCAATACCCAGATTTTTCAAGAGAGTTTATTCTAACTACGGACGCTTCGAATTTGGCAATTGGCGCCGTCCTTTCACAAGGTACTATTGGGTCCGATAAACCAATTGCCTATGCTTCACGAACACTTAATACTAGTGAAATAAACTATAGTACTATCGAGAAGGAACTTTTAGCCATTGTTTGGGCCACAAAATATTTCAGACCCTATTTATTTGGAAGGAAATTTAAAATAGTAACCGACCATCGCCCTTTGCAGTGGGTGATGAATATTAAAGAACCGAATTCACGTTTAACTCGATGGAGATTACGGCTTAGCGAATTTGAATTCACAGTTGTCTATAAGCAGGGCAAAAATAACACTAATGCGGATGCTTTATCACGAATAGAAATCCATAATGAAGAAACTAGCTCGATAATAGTCAACACCTCAGAAGGAACACTTACGCATTCAGATTCTAGAACTGAAAGTGCAGATTCAAGAACTTTAAGTGCTCATAGTGACTTAGAAAATCCCATATTAGAAATCCCTATTTCAGACGATCCCCTCAATAAATTTAATAAGCAAATTTATTTTAATATTGTAGGTGATATAAAAAGTAAGCCTCATGTTTCCAAGCCATTTGAAACACATACCAAGACTGTTATACAAATTTCAAAATCCAGTTTAGAACAAGATATTATTAATGCAATTAAAGAACATGTTAATCCAAAAGTAAAGACAGGTATTTTCATTAATCCTATATTAGAAATGTATTCTGTAATACCCATAATACAACGGTATTTTAAAAATTCTGCAATGAAATTAGTACTCACTAAAACGGAAGTAGAAAATGTCAGGGACTATTTTAAGCAACAGGAAATTATAAAAAAATATCACGAAGGTAAAACGAATCATAGAGGCATAAATGAGTGTTATTTAGCATTATCACGTAAGTGCTATTGGCCAAATATGAAAGAGCATATAGCTAAGTATATCAATGAATGTAAAATATGTGGGCAAGCAAAATACGATCGTAATCCAGTAAAACCAAGATTTCAAATTGTACCTCCACCTACAAAACCGTTTGAGGTTGTACATTTAGATTTACTTAGCGTTGAAATGAATAAATACCTTATTATAGTGGATGCATTTTCTAAGTATGGTCAAGCATACTTCTTGAGAGATGCTACAGCTATTAGTGTCGTGCAAGCCTTATTAAAGTTTTCCACTCATCACGGAGCACCTTTAACTATTGTAACAGATAATGGCCCGGAATTCAATAATCAAGTATTTTCAGAATTTACAAGATTGCACAAAATCCAACACCATAAAACCTGTCCTAATACACCTAATGAAAACGGTATGGTAGAACGACTAAATTCCACACTGTTAGAACATTTGCGTATATTAAAATTAGAACAGCGAAGCGAACCTGTCACTAATCTTATGGCCTATGCTATATTAGCATATAATAGTTCAATACACAGTTTCACAAAATGTAGGCCTATCGATATAATAACCGGTCATTTTGATCCCCGCGATCCCTTAGACATGAATCTATCAGAACATCTTTTACAACAATATGTTCAAGAACATCGTAAACGAATGTCAATAGTGTACGATATTCTCAACGAAGTTTCACTTCAGTGCCGTACTGATATTACTGAAAATGCTAATAAGGCTCGCGAACCTGAAATAGATTACGAAACAGAACAACAAGTTTTCATTAGAAACCCTTTATGTCATAGACAAAAGTTAGCAGCTCGATATACCCATGATACAGTGGTAGCCGACTTGCCCATTCATATTTACACTAAAAAGAAAAAAGGCGCCGTGCCTAAATCGCGTCTTAAACGGGTGCCTAATAGTGCTCGTTTGTTACAGAACACTGAAAATACTACTAGTCCTGACCCTGGCCCTGGCCCGAGCGGACAAGATAACGCTAGACAGTCTTAATGATGGACCAGGTATTTTGCCCTTTAACCTGGGATCCACAAGGATTATCTCTCACTTCCATTCCTTTCTCCAAATTATAAATCTTGATAATATGCGTACTAATTTAGAAACTGTTAACGAGCAATTGCGGAATCTTATGCCACAACTGAGTAACATGTCGTTATCGCTCTATAAACCCCACGTTAAATACCTAGGTACCAAGTTAGATGAAATATCGGAACAATTAGAAACACTAGAGGTAAAACGTATTAAAAGAGGACTTATAGATGGTCTTGGTTCAGTGATAAAAAGCATTTCAGGTAATTTAGATTATACTGACGCTTTAAAATATGATAATGCCATTGCAATCTTAAAACAGAACGAAAATAATTTGGCATCTGAAATTAATCACCAGATAAGTTTAAGCAAGCAGTGGGTTTCACGTAGCTCAAATGTTACAGATAGAATAGTAGAAAACCAAAATAAGATCGAGAAAATAATGAATTCTATTTTAGTTAGCAATGCTAGACAAGAAACAGTTACCGTTCAATATGCTCATTTGGCACAATTACTAATGATATTAGGAGACAATATAGACAGCTTATCTAAGGAATTTTACACATTACAAAATTTATTGGCATTTATTAGGGCTAAAAGTACTCATAATTCTATATTTAATTATGCTATGTTTAAGGATATAATAAATAGATTAGGTATGTTATATGATAAGAATCAGGTTTTAGATATCAATTTCAGGGAATATTTTGATATAATTAGACTTGGTTACTATTATAATGAGAATAAGATAGTGATAGTTGTGAAAATTCCGATAGTTTATCCTACTAACTTTATCCTATATAAATTATCCCTGGCTCCTAATCGTGACAATAAGGTCCTGATTCCCACTTCTCCTTTCATAGCGGTTCACAAAAAAGATCTATTGTATATAGAGACAGAATGTCCGAAGTACAGTCACGGTCACCTTTGCGAAGATAACTTAAGTCATCACCATGGCAAGCAGTCGGACTGTATTCAACACCTTATATTATACCAGAGAATAAATGAATCCTGTCAATTTACAACAGTCATCCTGTCTTCCGAAGCAATGGAGCAGTTAGATGACCAACATTACATCGTGAGTTTTCCCAGACCAACGAAAGTTCGCTTAACTTGTTCTGAAGATTACTACAGAATGCTACAAGGGAGTTATCTATCTATTATACCTAAAGGCTGCATGCTGAGAACTACGGCGTTTACTGCGAATAACCGTCATGATCAAGTCAAGGGAAAGATATTGAAAATTATGGACTTACCAATAATTAAAGAAAATGCGTACAATATATCAATGAAAACCGTAAAATTAGAAACTATAGACCTTGGAAGTTTACATTCAAGTAACTCTGAAATTGCTCTACAAGAACCAGTAACGCTACAGTCGTCGAACAATGAAGCTATATACCATACCACTATACCGGTATATATTCTACTATCTGGTGCATCTGCACTCATTATCATCGTTATTCTTCGTCGCCGCAGATTGAACAAACTACAGAGAGTCACTGATGAAGTTGATATTAATGCTAAAGATAAGGAAGTCTGCAACACAGAACGCAATCCAGTCGCAGCCTCATCATCGTCACTATTTTCAACTAGCGCTTTCAAATAGTTGCCGATCTCGTGGAGGGAGATGTTATATTGTTGCTTGCGAAACCCTAAAATTACAGTAACAATGACTAATGCAATACAGCGATCTGCACCGTGAGAATCGCCTTCTCAGCATTCCAATATCGTGTGATCGCACAGAATCAATGACGAACATTAATTTGGTGTAATTGTGAATCACTCTTGTTTCTCACATCGAACAATTGTCACGCATCTTAATTTTATCGATTTTAATGTAATAATTATATTAATTAAATTTCATAAGTAAATTAAATCGGTTTTGTTTGCATCCTCGACTGCAGCCGTACGTAATTACTTAACATTTAGTGTTTGTTTTATGTCAACCGGTTTATAAATAATAAAGTTATGCCAATTTAAAGAATCACGTGAGATATTTGTTAATTTTTTAAACAATCTATGTCTATCTATTCTTTCTCTGTTCAGTAGCATTGACTGGAACTTAACTAATTATTATGAATTTGTGTTCATACACGACATGGTCTTAATTTACGACATCCACGCGGACGGAGTCGCGGGCGCAGCTAGATTCTAGAGCTAATATAATGCAATGCCAAATAACCAGCAAAGCAAATAAACTCACCATATCACATGAGGCAACCGTAGGTTATTTTCCAAACACACTGTACCAAAACTAACGTTTGTTTTTATAACATTAACTGACCGTTATAATTAATTTTATTTACGTTTCACATAATTTTATGGAAACCATATTTATATGGTACTGTTTGGTGTTTGTTCATCTGTCTGTTTGTTTTGCGATCAGTATTTGTACGTTGCGTTAGTGTATTTCATGTGTTAGTTATAAGCTAGAGTGTTATTTGTGGCCTGATATCTGCCTAGCATTTTTCCCAATTACATTGGGGTCGGCTTCCAGTCACACCGGATGCAGGTTAATACTAGTATTTTACATGGAGCGACTGCCTATCTGACCTCCACAACCCAGTTACTGGGTAACACGATATCTCGTGGTATGACCGACCGCGGCAAGCGCAGCTTAGCCTCGATCGATCGATCTGTGCGGCTGTTACGTAGCCACGAGCCCCTCTTAGTTGTGGCCTGATAATAATATAGTAATTAAGTTATGCAAGGTGTTGATCTGTACACGTGAATATTTAAACAAGAAATGAAACGTAAAATTAAGCAAGATGAAATGAATTTAAAAAATTAAAAGTCATGCCTGCCATGTGTAAAGTTTCTTTTTTTTTTGTAAAAAACTTTTTTGTCACATATTCATATCAATTAATGTTCACCGGTTACTACTCACGTGCATATTTCGGGATTGCCCGACTAGTTTCGAACTCGAACGGAGCCTTTAGTCATGAGCTGACCCCGCGGCGATGTCGCAAGCTAAACTGAGTTTGGTGAACATAAATTGATAAGTTTTTTCTTATTTTATTTCACATGTATTTTAATCTTACTAGCCTATGTTAAGGATTCTTAAGATATCCGATACATTTAAATCAGTTCAGGCGTAGAGAAGTTATGTTGGAATAAAGAAACTCACAAACGTATATAGTACATAATAACTTTCGTGGGACACATTCATATTAATTATTGTTCAACGGTTATTACTCACTGCTGCCGCTGAGCCCGCGGCGATGTTGCATATCATCGAGCTCATGAATAAGGGCTCCGTTCGAGTTTGAAACTAGTCGGGCAATCCCGAAGAATGCACGTGAGTAATAATCGTTGAACAATAATTAATACATACCATACATAAGTGGTTCCTAACCTTTTTAATCTTGTCACCCCTATAGCTAGGGAAATTAGTTTTACCCCCCAATTCTACTTTGGCCGCCGCTTCTTCACTATTAACAAATGTTATTAATCGTAGAAAATTGTTTTAATATCCAAGAGCGACTGACGATTATCCATGTATGGGAAATATTGCTGCAGTAAGTTTATTACTGACGATAAATGCCGCATCACGGAATATTCAAACGTGATTTCATCAGCTTTTGCTTTTTCAAGTTGCTCACAAAGTTGAGTAAATATCGACATGCACGGGCGGTAGAGATTCGGTCTTATTAGTGTAATCTTTGTTATCTATTACCCTCGCGGAATAGCAGTTTTACCCCCACAGGGGTAATTACCCCCAGGTTAGGAACTGTGGACATACATGAACCCTAAAAACGTAACAACCCCTTAATAGCCAAACTTTTAGTACAAAACATTAGTGAGTTTTTCAGAATATACTCCGAAAGGCTCTAAGAATAAGTTGTTGGTATTGACCAGAGACGGCGAATTCCTATGTCTACTTTTGGTAGTTTTGCATGGATGGGTTTATTTTTGTATAATAACATTCGTGAGACACATTCAAGTTTTAAAATGTAACCTTTTAAGCAAAAGTGTAAGTGGTATTATGTGCCGTTCTTTCTGTGAAATAAATAAATAAATATTAATTACTGATCAATGTTGAGTTTGACGCGCGACATCGCCGCGGCATCTCATGACTAAGGGCTCCATTAGAGCTCGAAACTTATCGAACAATCTCAAAGTATGCTAGGGTTGATATATGTCGCGCGAAGCAACCACGCGAAACTGTTTAAAAAAATTAATAAAGATAAATAAAAAATTAAAAAAGTTGTTTTTTTTTTATTATTGATTCGTGGTCTGTATCTCTGGTATAGTCATCTTCTTATACATAGCATGTTTACAGATCAACAGATAGAATACATATATAACGCCACCTGCTTCTTACATGCTCCGTTTGCTTGGACCACCTTCATACACCTGCGTACCTATTCGCTATCTCAGTTGCCAACCAAATTGATGGACACTTTGTAGTACATTGCGTCGTGTGTTACAGCTTGTCTATGATGAGCAACAATAGTAAAAACATACGACGCAATGTACTACAAAGTGTCCATCAATTCGGTTGGCAACCGAGATAGCGAATAGGTACGATGGTCATACACGCGCCGGTTTCGACTACCACGCACCTGATCTTCTTATAGGACATGATCAATAAGGTCAGTGTATCCTTCTAGGGCCGACATTTTCACTTACAGCTGCCCAGAAGGTGCCTTTTAATTATCGTCTTTCGTTCAATCTCTTAACATTAAACTAAGAAAGTACACATGACATTGAAAAAGTCCCGTTGGTGCATGCCAGGTTCCACATTCTGAGATTGAAGAGACGGGCTCATAACCACTCGGTCACCACGTCATTAATAATCATGCATTACTTTAATTGTATTTAAGAAATAATAGGCGACGAACTGTTTCTTGCATGGAAAAGCCTAAACAAAGTTTTAATTCAATTTATATTACCTAAAAGGGGTAATTTCGGTAAAATTATGTTAATCAACCCGCAAGCAGTGAACCATAACTCATCATCAAAGGGTTAATCTTAATTAAGTTTAATTAAATTCATTATGTACGATAAAATCAAATAACCTGAAGCGGTCAATAGATCGCTGTGTAAAGATACTCCGGTTAAGTCAACCATGATTATATGCCACAATTTCAATCAATCTGACTTTAATGAGTACTTTAATGAAAATTTATCGGTTTTATGTAAATAGTTAAGAATTAGTTATTTTATTTATTGTTCACCGGTTACTAATCACGTGCATTTTTCAGTCATGAGCGATAGTTAAGGGCTCCTTTAAAGTTCGAAACTAACCGGGCAATCCCCAAAAATTCACGTGAGTAGCAGCCGGTGAACAATAGGTAATATGAATATGCCTCACGAAAATTATGAATTAATAATACTAATAATTATTAATTCATAATTAATAATAATAATATCTTGATCTGGCGCACGAGGTTGTCGACATGTGGAATGTGGACTCTGCAATCATTGTACCGATAGTCGTTTCCGCTAATGGACTAATAGCGAAGAGCCTTGATCAACACCTAAAAAGGCTCTCGCTAGGCGGCTGGATCAAGGGCCTGATACAGAAAGCAGTACTCCTCGATACGGCACGCATTGTGAGGAGGTTCCTTTCTCTGGAGCCCTAACCACCGGTAGCTTGGACCCTGCTCCCGATGCCGGTGGCCTACTATTTTTTATATTTTTAAATGTATATTGTTTTTTTATGATATATAGTTATAAATGTAATTAATATGTAAATTTGAAAAATAAACGATACTAATAATTATTATTATATAGGGTTGGTATGGGAAGGATGTATTTTATGTCTAGTTAAAAACAAAGTATGTGTTAGTCCGTGCACGGGTTTTCACTAAGGAATAACATTTTATAAATAAATAGTTTATTGCTTTCAAAGATTTACAAGTACGTACCTGCATCTTCGATACGGTAGACGCTACAAAGTACAATAGATTGAGCAGAAAAGGCGGAGTTGGCAACACGCCAGACCGCCAGGTAAAGAGAAAGGTCTATCTTTACCTGAGTGAGACGAAGTCGTTTGAAAATGGTTATGGTTTTCACACAATGCCACACTATTGTGTCTAACTTTATGCGAAGTCCCGTTTGTGACCATTATTTTTCAATAAATATTTATTATTATATTATATAAATATATATATGTACAAAAAACATCAGATATATGATTATAATTATAACTACTATAGGGATTGATAATGCCATTCGACACTTTTACAACTGCAAAGATTATTTGTAAAATATTGCTAGTATATGTCAAGCATCTCTTTCAAGGCAAAAAAGGCCCCTTGGCGCTGCGTAGAGATGTGGCCTCGCTATGCATCTTCTATCGCCTATACTATGGGGAGTGCTCCGAGGAATTGTTCGGACTGATCCCTGCCGCCTCTTTCCACCATCGTTCTACGCGACAGCAGTTCCATCCCTATCATTTAGATGGTTGGCAGTCCACAACTGTGCGTTTCTCTAGAAACTTTCTGCCTCGCACAACAAAACTGTGGAATGAACTGTCGCCTGCGGTATTTCCGGACCAATACGACCTTCAAACCTTCAAGAAAAGAGCGTACTCCTTTTTAAAAGGCCGGCAACGCACTTGTGACTCCTCTGGTGTTGCGGGTGTCCATGGGCGGCGGTAATCGCTTACCATCAGGCGAGCCGTCTGCTCGTTTGCCCCCTATAACATAAAAAAAAAAAAAGGGAACTAGAAATTATGAGCTGAGCTACCATGTCACTTTAGCATCTTGGATAAATGCGAAAAAGCGCCACGATAGCTGAGCTGAGATAGCATTATCACGGTATGACAAAGATCGTGAATTTGAGTCCCGTTTGTGTCTATTATAATTAAACCTGGGACTTTTATTTAGGAGACACCTTAAACTTTGATCAAACTTCTACCTTTTATCAATGTCTTATTTATGTATTTTCTTAGTTAATTTAAGTCATCCCAGAAAGTGAAGAAAGTGATCGTAAAACATGAACTTAATAGTCTGAAATCTTCAACCCACCGTGACTTAGGATGATGACTAATGTTGGTTCCTTCCCTGTGTCGGAATAGGCCCCAGCTCTGCAGTAGGTCAGTTATGGGTGGTTATGATATCCAGAGCATAAATCATCATCATCCCCCTGCCCTTATCCCAATTTATTGGGGTCGGCACAGCATACATATACCTGGCATGCTGCAAAAGTTTTGGCTATGTTTTATGACCGGCCGCCTGCCTGACGTCAACCCTCCTTGGAAATGAAATCCATAGCATAAATATAGACCCCTACTTTTGTCTCAAATACACAAAGAAACGAAATTAATTAAGCTTTTTTTTCTTAAAAACTTAAGAAAAGCGCCATCAATAATGTAAAAATCAAAATGTCTGAAAATACCTAGGTATGTACAAAGCTCCAACATCGACTTTGTTATAGAGTTAATTACTGAGAGACACAATTATCGGTGAAGGAAAATAACATGAGGAAACCTGACTTTACAATCGAATTTTCACAATGCTATGGTTAATATAAAACTCTTTCCTAATCCGCAAACAAATCTAACTCTGGTTCAAGTTAAAGAAAGCATTAAGCTCAGTCAGAGAATGTGGAACAAGTTAATTTGAGCGCGCAACTGTACGGCACGCAAGCACTGCTAGCAATTTATGCCTACTACCTCGGAAATAATTGTCAGGCACCAACAACACTGATGATGAAAGACTGATGGACTTTCCGTAATAAAAAAAAAACGGGGTATCACTGTCGTGTTGCCGATACTGTAGGAGGAATCACTACATTGGGAATATAGAGAACAAAAAACCGGTCCCCCTGCTGCCAACACAATGCTCCCTCAAGAAGCACTGGTGAATGTGCTTGCCACTAGAAACAACTACAATAGAGCACTGCTATTTTGATATATATTTCTGCAAGAGGCATTTGCCTGGTCACGCAACTCCAAATCAGCCTTACTTCTCTTAAAAATCTATGTATGAGAATACTAGCTTCTGCCCGTAACATCATCTGCGTGGACTTTAAAATACTTCTTCCGACCATATTTCGGTCACGGAGGCCTATTTCCACTGAGATTAGCCAAGTACGCAGGAGATATTATAGTGCACAAGTGTCTGCGCAAACACAGGTGCACTCCCTCTTCCTTCACTCTCATATTCCGATGGGACGGAAATCCGACACGACCAGAGAGAGATCAGGCGCAGCTTTGCCCGACTTGGGAACCGAACCCAAGACCTCACGTTCAGCAGCCGCGCTTGCGACCACTAGACCAACAAGGAAGTCATGGAGGCAGGCGTGGACTTTAGAATTGGGTCCATCCGAGATAAAAGTACCCTGTATGTTAAACCAGGTTATAAACTATCTGTGTGCCAATTTCATCTAACAGTAGTTATTCCGTTAAAGTGTAACAAATATCCATCCAACATTAATAGGATGCATGTATTGGTTGGTAAGTAGTGATATAAAGAACGTAGTTACATGGTTATTTTTAACGTTTTACGTCGAATCTCTATCAACACCTCTCAATTACATAAAAATAAATCTTTACCCATGTTATTTTTCAACAATATTTACGACTATAGCTATCAAGTTAAAATGGAACGTTAAAAGACTGTGAACATTCATTTGAATTTAAATTAACGACACAATATTCATTTCACAAAGAATAATTAAGATGGCGTTGATGTATCGCGTGGAATAAATTATATTGAGCTTAAGTGGTTGTCACAATGTTATAATGTCGTTAAAGTGAGAATAATATTATATATCAGCACGGCTGTATTCCCATAGGATTATTTTAAGTTTGAGCCTGGAGGAGACTAGCACAGGAGCGAGGAGATTGGCACAAGCAGAGAGAGGCCTATGCCCTGCAGTGGGTGAAGACGGGCTGTGGATGATAATGATGATGATTATGAGCGAAAGGGTTAAGTGTATAATATCTATAAAAATATCGCAGAATTATCCAACAAATTCAAAGTTCTGTGGTTACATTTTACTGGCAAAAAATGACCCAATCTTATTAGGTTGTGACAGCGCAGGCCTCCCGGGCGGATTTGCACAAAAATTACAATGAGAAAAGGATTATATCCGGATTAGCGTTATTTGGAATACCTACGCAATACTCGGGTTTCGGGAAAACGTAATGATAAATAACGTTTTTTGTGGCTTGAATATATTAATATTATATGAGTATTAATATTTTCTTCGATACTTTTACTGGTAGATCCCTAATGAAAATGTCTTACTATGTATAGGTTTAATTCCGTATAGGATTAGATTTTTCACCACCATCCGTACTTCGAGACCTTCCGTGCTAGAAGCACGTTAACAGAGAGCACATTAACCCTTTGTTGAAATTAGTGCCTATTTAATTACGAATAGTCTGATGCCTGAAAATCTGACAACAAGGCTTACTAGGAGGTATTTATCGTGTTGGCTTCAAGGAACACAGCAAAGCGTGGTCCACCATCAACCGGATCCGTACCGGTGTTGCCAAGTATAACTATCACCTGCACAAATGGGACTTTACAACCTCTCCCGAATGTGACTGCGGGGCCCTGTCCAAACCATCCAGCATAGTCGAGAGTTGTCCCTTGAGAAGATTCTCGGGAGGTCTGGAGGATCTGAGCCGGCTGACTCAGGATGCCAAAAACTGGCTGATGGAGTTGGATCTAGAACTGTGAGCACAACATCACTGACATCTTGCAGCAACACCATATGATAATAATAATCGTGTTAGCTACTGGGTACAGCTAGGTTGTAGAGGTCAGTTAAGCAGGTGCTCGAAGTAAAATACGGTTTTAAGCTGCATTCGGTTAAACTAGAAGCCGATCCAACATAGTTGGGATGGGAGCGGAAACTACTGAACGCCACCTGCTACGATCCTTACATACTCCTTTTGCTTCGTCCACGTTCATACATCTGGTCGTACACTATCGCTGATTGCGCCTACTGCGCACCTGATCCGTTTGCAGAAATTCACCAATAAAGAAACATTGAAAAATAATAGACACAAACGGGACTTGCAAAAATCACTTGAAATGATCACCAATAAATTCAGGTATATCCTTCCAGCATTTCTGTTTTAATTTCGTTAAGTTTTAATTCATTACAAAATATGTCAACATTAAATGTAATTAGGTTTTCTTAGGTTTTCGCGATTACTACACATTATAATAAAACAACTTTTAACCGGATTAATCGCGTGTATTATTGGTTTTGGTTTTTCCTGACGTTTCGTCGTCCTGCGGCCACGAACGCAAAGTTTTAAACGTAAAATCCACAGAAATTGGAAATGTAAGTGGTAAGAAATTGCGTTATATAAAAATAATTAAAGTTATACAGATAGTAGATAGATTTCAAACGTATTAACTCATGCGTAGCGAATTCTAAAGTTATGAATTAATATGAATTATTATTCAACTGTTATTACTTATTGCTCACGTGCATTCTTCGGGATTGCCCGACTAGTTTGAAACTCGAACGGAGCCCTTAGTCATAAGCTAAGCCCGCGGTGATGTGGTAAGTCAAACTTATGAATTATTGTAGATAGAAAAAATTAAGTAAGAAATTAAGTTACCTAAAATCAAACACTGTCTCGTTGGTCTGGTGGTCCCAAGCGCGATTACTGCGTATGAGGTCTCGGGTTCGATTAACGGGTCGGGCAACGAGTTATTGAATTTTTCTGTTAGGAAATTCTTGACTGTCCTGTTGGTCTAGTGGTTAGTAGCCCTGACTGCTATGCCGGGGGTCGTGGGTTCGATTCCCACCCAGGACAAATGTTTGTGTGATGAGCACGATCATTTGTTCTGTGTCTGGGTGTAATTTATCTATAATATGTATGCATTTAGAAATATATAAGTATGTTTATCAGTTGTCTAGTACTCATAACACAAGCTCTGCTTAGCTTGAGACTAGACGGCGTTGTGTGATAGTTGTGGAATATTATTATTATTATTATTATTAATTCTCAGTAGCTGCCCCGAGTATGGAATTGTGCCTGGTAGATGGCAATAGGCTTACCACCGGATTTAATAACCGCATTGGTGAAATGTGAATACCTCTATCACCCCCTTCGGAGGATACAGGCGTGATGCTGTAAACAGACAGCACTACATAGGACATTATAATTATAGCAGTTTACTTAAGCTGTTAGTTTGTAACATTCAAAACGTTGCAAATACAGTATTCTAAAAGTAACTCAGCCCAACTTTTTAAGTCCGCAGTGGTAACTTTTTAAGTCCGCAGTGGTAACTTTTTAAGTCCGCAGTGGTAACTTTTGGCCACACAAATGTAGCATAAAAATTCGTTTGTGTATGGGCAAAATATGCTTTTTTACGGCAAAGTCTGCAGCTGAAACTAGTTTGCATGTAAATAAGAACAAATATTGGATTGGGTTGTTGTGTAACGGTTTTTTTTCGCATGCTGTTCGTTAACGAAACAACTGTTATTACCTATACGTTATTTTTAATGGTACTTTGCTAACTGGTATCGTGGGAATGGCTCCGAAATATGCTTTAAGTTTCCTGCAATGTTGAATTTGTTTTACCGTGATGTGCGAAACTGCAGTGCGTTCATTTTTATAGCTGTTATTATTAATTTCGCCTCGTTGGCATAGTGGTTGCAAGTGCGGCTGCTGAGCGTGGTTCTGTGTTCGATTCCCAGGTCGGGTAAAAGATTATGAGAATTTTCTGTTTTGACGTTTTCTGTAGTGCAGAGTTTTGAAATTATGCCCAGTTGCTGGTAATAGGCTCACAGTGTGTGAAGTGTGCGTGGGCCTAATTCTGTTCATCGGGCACAATGCCAAAACTCAAGCTCAAAGACCCAAGACATCAAGCTTGGCATGGTTATTCGTGACAGTCTTTCAGAGTAATTATTAATAGCAGTGATAGCCTAGTGGTATGATCGTTGGACTGACAAGTCAAAGGTTGCAAGTTCGAATCCAAGGCACACACCACTGTCTTTTCGAAGTCATGTGCGTATTATAAATTAATTATCACTTGCTTAAAACGGTGAAGGAAAATATCGTGAGGAAAGTAGCACAGCTTAGTTCTCGATGCTGTGTAAAGCCATGTCAGAGACCTACGGGTGATTATTAAACTCAGACACTCATTTATGGCTTTGATTAACGAAAACTTATCATTCTTGCTTCTTTGGGAAACCATTGAATTACCATTATTTTCAAATAAAAATTTAACACGCAAATCTACGAATAAAACAACCAACGGTTAACGGTTTGTTGTATAAATAAACAGCAAATGAATGTCTAATGGGGCCATAATTTTATTGCAAGGAAAACGAATTTAGCAACCAATATATTTTCAACGAAATCAAATAATTAGTTTCTCAGAAGAATAATAAGTAAGGTATAAACATGGTGTCAGCATTACAGTGGAACGTTTTTAGAAATAGTTTCTATATTCATTTACCTTAATTTATGAAGTATTTTTGGGACTGCCTCGTTGGTCTAGCGGTCGCAAGCGCGGCTGCTAAGCGTGATTTCCTAGGTTCGATTCCCAAGTCGGGCAAAATTTTATTGGGTTTTTCAGTTAGGAAATTCTCAGTAGCAGCCCGGAGTCAGGAAGTTGGTGGTGTGACACCCCCGTGCTTCGGAGAGCACGTAAAGCTGTCGGTTCTGCGCCTGATCTCTCTCCGGTCATGTCGGATTGCCGTCCCATCGGAATATGTGAGTGAAGGAAGAGGGAGTGCACCTGTGTTGGCGCGTACATTTGTGCACTATAATATCTTCTGCGTACATGGCTAATCTCTGGCTATTTTTTACCGACTTCAAAAAGTAGGAGGTTCTCAATTCGGTCGGTATTTTTTTTTCAGTTATAATTCTCAACCTGATGTACCAAGGTGATTCTATTAATCTCTATGACATAATATATGAAACCATTAGCATGCAATATATCTAGGAAGAAACAATGTGACGTCTTAGGGTTTTTTTTTTCAGTTTATAACCCAGGGAGAAAGACAAATAGAAAGACTAGGATTTTTAATAATGTTACAACGTTCTTAGAAATACGAAACATTCTCTCTGTTTTATTAAAATTTCTCCGAACCACTAAATCGAACTTGATAAAATATTCACACGGATATAGCTTGCATTATTTTTATTGCAAAAAGTATACGAATGATAACTGAACCTTAAGACTTAAATTAAAGATAACATAAACATAACAAAGCATCACGCCTGTATTCCCCGAAGGCGTAGGCAGAGGTGAACACAGTTGTACACCCAAATTTAACCAATGCCGTTATTAAGTCCCATGTAATAGGTGGTGAGCCTATTGCCATCTACCGGGCACAATTCCAAACTCCGAGCTGCTACTGAGTATTTTCTAACAGAAAAACTCAATACCACTTTGCCCGACTTGGGAATCGAACCCGAGACCTCACGCTCTACAGTCGCGCTTAGGACCACTAAACCAATGAGGCAGTATTAAATTAATATTCAAATATAACCTATCTTCTCTAACACATACTCACCCTCTTAATAAAACACCATAATAATATTAAAATACTTAACATACATAGAATATTAGAATATTTAACGAGTTGCAAACAACATGAAGAGTTTTCATGTTAATTAGTATGACGTCACGTCTCATGATGTGTACAACTTCTCGCGTACTTCGCCTAATTCAATAGGCTAAGTACTTATGTACACATGTACATAAGTACTTAGCCCATAAGTACCTAAGAGATTTGTATAGATTTTCTTTGGTAACTTATAAGTGGTGAATTTAAAAGTTATTATGTCTTATAATACGACATTTCTGTATAATAACTTTCATATAAAAACTTTCGTGAGACATATTCATATCAATTAATGTTCACCGGTTACTACTCACGTGCATTTTTCGGGATTGCCCGACTAGTTTTGAACTCGAAAGGAGCCCTTAGTCAAGAGCTGAGCCAGCGAAGAGGTGTCGAATCAAACAAAAAACTGGTCGGGCAATCCCAAAAATGCACGTGAGTAGTAACCGGTGAACAATAAATAATAAGAGATTTCGTTTGATATCTACAAACGTTTCTTTATCTTTAAATAATAAAGCTAAATTGTAGATCCACTCCAGGATGTTTCATGTACCCGGTCAAAAAATTTACTGCTACCTTTTGTACCCGCGGAACAAATCGGCCTGTATTTCCTAAAACATGATTTTGTAATAATTTTTCAATATTAACCCTGCAGAAATTGCAATGAATTGGTTTGCTCTCCAAATCACAAATCACAATTATCATTTAATTTGGGGTCTGTTTCCTTCGACCGTAAAAGACAAAGGAAAGGGTTGTCAGATGACATAAGAAAGAAGATGTTTTCTCTATCGATAAAGATGAGATCCTACGATAAAGGGACAGAATGATAACATGAAATTGAGATAAGAAGCCCTACAAAGCGGATTACAACAATAACGTCAATGAAAGTTTATTGGTACGGTCAAAGGAAGGCCCATGGTTATCAATAGATGCTGAAATATATTTGATAAAAGACTTTTTATCTTTAAACGGATATCAATTTAATGATAACCAGCTTAGGTCAGTTGTGATAGTCTAGTCGTAAATGTCAAGTCAGAGACCTTAAAGCGGACTGTTTTTTTTAATTATCACAAATGTATTTACGTTTGGCCACCAACTCACCTGATGGTAAACAACGTGTGGGCGAGAATAGAGCACGTAGATCCAGAAGAAATGTATTCACTCTAAGTAAAGTGGATAGATTTGGGGAGAACGATAGTTGGGGAATTGATGCAACTGCCCAGACCGTCTCTCACAATGGTTGCACCGGACTACATTCCGAAACACGACTAGGTCGCTTCACGGCATGGCTTCATCCAGTGGGTGGTAACCAGCTGGGGCCAAAGCCTCCCACCAGAGTTGTGTTGCCTGTTTTGCACCACCCAGGGGCCACGTATAGGGATTTTATTATAAGGATGCACACCTACGGAAGCGGGAAACTCAGTCCCCTAATTACTCCAACAGTATGTAAACACACAAATGATAGGGGAAATGAAGATCCTAAGTGTATGCCACATACACCGGAACGATTTTGTTGAGACTATCAGGTTTACCCGTGACGTGCTATAAGCATAACACAGAGTGGGCAATGGTTTGATCCACTCGAGTTAACGGTACCCCTTCTTATGTGCTGCCAAGGCCGTGTGGTTTTACTCGGTAGACGTCCGACATATCCCTCAACATCAAGTAGAGAGGATCAATAATAAAAAAGGTTATAACAAGAAAAAAGAAGAAGGTATAATTGTAACATCATTTGCAATGCCTACCTATGTTCGCAATAAATTAAATTTGTATTTGTAGAGGAACGCTGACGCGCATATTATTGTAAGACCGGAGTCATACAGCGCTGGGAACTTTAGTTGTCCCGTACCCCGCACTACAGACGCGTGCATTAGGCCACATTAGCATTGTTGTAATTTAAGTAATCAATAAATACAGTTAGTAATCTCAAAAGTTTATTTATTTCTCTCTCTGTACACAAATCCTTCAGACAATACACGCACACACAAAAAAATTATAAAGAACCCTACGACAGTCAAACTGGACAAGATTACAGGTACTTACGAAAAGTCGAAGCTAGGTGCAAGTTTCAAAAAAGTCGGTCTTATGGAGAAGTACCGGCAAGAATCTCCATAGACATTCTTTTTAATATTATGTCTTCTTTACAATTAACATTATATAATGTGAGAATAATGCAGGTTAATGTTATAGAAGTGATAAACATTTTTTTTACATTTTAAAGCATAAAATGATAACCAAAGCAATTACCAGTCCGAACAGACAGAACCCATTCATGAGTAGGCTTAAGGTAAGGTACCATCCCACCTATATTTCCTAAGCAATAGGCTCACCACGTTTTATTACATGGGACTTAATAACAGCATGGTGAAATATGGGTGTACAATAGGGTAGGTGCATGTATTTTTATTCGATTATATACGTTGGTACATTACCGTGAAAAAATATAACACTTGTAAAAATATTATTATTGATTATTAAAATTATCAAACAAACCTGCAATCAGTTTCGGGCGTTTGAAACAAAGGTTTTACTGCCGCGCTGTCTCTGACGTCACTTGGCGCGCTTTCTCTGATTACACATCTTAAAAGATATCTTGTATAGATTGGAGTGCTTAATGAACGAATTATAAATTGTATTGAAGGGTTTTTCTTTATAGAATAACGTTTAAACTCAAAAAGAACCACAAAACATGATAAACACCCAGTAATAACATACTCGAGATATTGTCATCGCGCAGAGTGACGTCACGTTTCACTCCAACCAATAGCGTGCGTTTTGACATTTTAATTTCCCTCGCATGATTCTCACTTTTCAACTTTAATATTTAATAGTTAAAACACGATTAATTAAAAAAGTAATTGAATAGGAGTCATTCTACAGCAATAAAGATTACGAATAAAAATATTTGACCTAAATTTGAATCACATACATATTCCCTATTGTGTACACCTTTGCCTACCCTTTCCGGGAATGCAGGTGTGATGCTATTTCTTTACCAATCCACAATCACACTCAACAATCGGTTGCAGGCACTATAGATCAAGAAAGAGATCTGATAATTATACCATATTCTAAAAAATCAATAATAATATCAATCTCTGAAACACGATAACGAAATAAAATCATACCCAAGTACTTCAGTGTCAGGGTGTGTTCGGTTGCCATGGCAACGCGCCATAAACAAACCCACTCAGATGGCGAAGGTGAAGGGAATTGGTTTCGCTCGATAGAGTACTTTGTTATTACACTTTTATAGAAAAAAAAACTTTTATTTTTACGTCCACTTATCTCACTAAACCATTAACATGAATGTAATATGTGTTATTTTGTAAAACCTTCGCTGTTAGGTTAAAATAATGGAAAATTATTTAATGGATTCAGGCGTTACCTTGGAATAGTCCATTACGATGGATGCAAATAAATAATTATCCATATTAACTAGATAGGTACTTACACAATAATGAGGTGACGGACCTTAAAAAAATACGGACGGAGCGTTGCGTAGGTACGACATGTGAGAAGCATGCCTAGTCATCCAATTTTGCTTGTCATACACGAGCTAAACGCATACAAATACTTAAACTAACGACTTATATTACTAACTAGCTGTACCCGTGGCTTTGCTCACGTCAAAGTAATCTTAGCGCCAAACTAAGATTTCAATTAATCATACAAACCAACTCACACCTGATTCCCATTCCAGTAGGCAGAAACTATAGATTTTATCTTACATACGTGAAGAATGCATGCTCGACGGTTCAGTTTATTAACCTGCCTTTTTTGAGAAGGTCAGGTACGTTCGTTGAAGTCAGACCCTCCACCCCTAACTTTTTTGGTAATAATTGTTGCATTATTCTATTTTTGTCTATCCTCATTGACGCCACCCTCATACAGACAGCCGTGACTTTTCAGATACTTGACAGTTGCCCTAGCAACCCAAACTCATACAGATAAATCATAGCAAACTCTTAAGTTATAAATTTTAGTGGAAAAAAGAATACGGTCGTGAGCAGGATTCAAACCTGCGCCACCCGGATAAATACTCCAGGCGCTCTGACCGCTATGCCATCTCGACCTCTGCTCACTACCGCGAATTCTTCTTCCACATTTTAATACGTCTTCTATCTATTTAGTCCCTATACAGGTGACCGAACCGACACGACTAACTTTGCAGTTAATACAATATCGTACAGATTTTATGCGAATTCGCGGTAGTAAGCAGAGGTCGAAATGGCTTAGCGGTCAGAGCGCCTGGAGTATTTATCCGGATTAGGATTACTTTACAATATAATTAATAAACGATTCTTCATCTTTATGTCGATGGTACAATTTTAATTATTTGGTTGCCTAGATCCACACTTGCTGTGTCCAAAATTGATTTCAGGTAGTTTCACTTTATGCTTAATTTGTTAGCGGGTGGTGGAAAAGTTCCTAGCCTCAGTTTTGCGGTGAGTCTCGACTGGGCATCCTGACACTGCCTCGGTCAGTTTTAAGTAACTGTGCCTGGCTTGTTAGGTGGTTAGGTGTTGTGCTGGTAACTGGCCGTCATACAGTGGGTATCTAGGGTCTGACTCCTGCTTGGATTTTTCCACAGCACACGTGATATGTCTGTAGATATGTGGGGGCGCTATATCAGCTGTCGGATACAGCTTTTGAAGTGGTGTAGATTATACGATGCAATATTAGGATTCCACTCATTAATTAGATTTTTACATAATCTCAATGGGCCTGCGTTTGACCGCCAACTCGCCTGATTTTAAGCAATGATGAAATCAACGATGGAACGCGCTTGACCACTAAATACCTATTCACTTGAGCCTTGAAAACCAACAGATATATATTTATTGAGAACACGGATGATGAACGAATTCGGCAGCAGTACAACCAGCTGAAAGCTAGAAGCGACATAGATGATCTTACGTTATTTTCCGTTTCCCAATAGTATTACCGAAAAATTTGATAAGCCGCCGTTACCGATACATTGGAGATACCGGGATGTTTTACCACCTCTTCGATACCGGGAGTACTCCCGACTGAACGTTCCCAAATGACTGTACCGGCGCGCTATCTCTATGGAGTGCACTCCCTCTTTCTTCACTCACGTATTCCGGTGGGATGGCAATCCAACACGTCTGGAGTGAGATCAGGCGCGGAACTGACGGCATGACAATATGTGTTGGCCAAAATGATAATGTCACATACATAGGTACATACATAAATTCACGTCTTTGGCCTAGGCTTCAGGGAGGCAGACACTATAGAACGCCACCTGTTAAGATCCTTACATACTCTTTTTGCTTCTATCACGTTCATACGTCTGTTAATACACGCGCGCTGGTTGTGAGCACTACTTTTTTGACCTTTTAGTGAGTTTCCGTGGGTCAATTTATATCCATTTAGGGATCTCAGAATTTCCACTTACACCTGCCTCGTCTTTTCAACATGACTCTAAGCATAATTTTTTCAGTTTCCTTCACTGCATCTTCATTTAAAAATGAAAATACTAATGTGTGTAATAATCAATCTTGTGCAGTGTAAAGAGAATCTTAATAAAACGGACTTATTAGTCTAGTGGTTGCAAGTGCGTATAAGCGTAGGTAAGTCTTGGGTTTGATCACCAGGTCGAAAAAAGTGTTGTTGAGTTCCATAATGGAGTTTTCAGTAGAGCTTGGGTCTGGCTTGTTGTTTATTTTTCCAACATTTAATACCCGATCTATAAAACGAATGCCCAAGATGCAGGTACTGATAGTCTGTTTCAATCTCCGCTTAGTAAACATTCGCTGAGGTTAAGCAATGTTTTACCCGGTATTTCATTGGATATCATCGAGAATGTACTCTCCAACCACCTCAATAGCTGGACAGCCTCTAACAAAATCGTCAGTAATGCTTATTTGATGTTTCGCTATTACCTACTTATGGATTAGGCAATAAAATTAATCCTAAGGCCAGGCTGAGGGAATGTGTAGTTTTGTTACTAAATAGGTATCGGGGGCTGAGTTGCCCGCGTCCGTAGGAGTGCACCCTTAAAATGGAATCCCTACACTTAGCCCCTGGGTGGTGCAAAACAGGAAACACAACACTGGTCGGAGGCTTCGACCACAGCTGTTTACCATCCACTGGACGAAGCCGTTGTGGGAGTGGGCAGTTGCATCAACTCCCCAACTATCGTTCTGCCAAAATCTATCCACTCTAATTAAGAGTGAATAGATTTATTCTGGATATACGTGCTCCATCCTCGGCCACACCGTCGCTTGCCATCAGGCGAGTTGGTGGCCAAACGTAGATCCATTTTATATTATTTTTTTATATTATTTATTACAGAGTTTAAAAATGACGTTTCTATGGCAAGAAGTACCATGATAATGATGAGATATGATTGATAAAAAAATTACATAACGCTAACGTTTAACATCTTCCCTGTGCTTCACCATATTGATATGAGACAGCAAGAGAAACACATAAAAAGTGGGTTTATATTACAAAAAGATACGGAAAAACTAAAATAACGTTGTTTTTCTGCGAAATAACAGATAAACCTTGTCAAAATTAATAATATACAAAAATAATATCGTATACCGGGATTCGATCGTCACACTTATACTGTGCCAGTCACCTATGTACGGTATGCAACTAATTACTCAGATGACAGTGTTGCTAAAATAGGCATTCACAATCTACTAATCAAAATACAAAACCGGTAAGTGCTTGGTCCCTATGTGACAAAGCGCAATGATACCTTTTGCAGTGCTTATCATTTTTGATAAGCTATACAACAGTGCAATTTTTATTGAAATCCGTCCAATTTAGATTCTGAGTGTGAGATGTTTAACATCACTGCTCAGCTCCCTTGAAGAAATGCGCAATTTTGAATAGCCTATAAGTTGACCCGGCTTCTGACGATATTTTTTATAAATTTTCAGATGTTTCTTTTTCTTGGTTTGGACGCCAACCTCGGACATACAAACAGACAAAAATACTCAAATTTTAAAAACAACAGATTTGGCAATAGTATCGATTAATTAACACATTACGAAAGAAAAAAAATCCAAAAAGCGAAGTGAAATTTTCGGGCTTTCGAGTTACGATTTTATTATAAGTATAGATACTAACTAATTATTACATACAAATATGAAAATAAGATTTTAGACTTATGTGTACTAAACTAATGAACAAACCGGCAATAGCAATCCGGAATTTGGAATTGTGCCCGGTTGATATCAATAGGCTCACCACACACCTCTGCCTACCCTACACCTCTGGTAACACAGGCATGATGCTATTTTATGATGCTTAGTACCATGGATCTTAAAAAAATACGGACGGAGCGTTGCGTACGACATGTGAGAAGCCTAGTCATCCAATTTCGCTTGTCGCGAGCTAAACGCATACAAATACTTAAAACTCATCCACTCGGCGCCAGTACGCTGCGTGTGTGTGTGTGCGTAATCTATGCTTCGGTTATGACAAGGCAAGGTGAAATCCGTATTTTTTTCAGATCCGTGCTTAGTACTTAGAAAATAAATCATTTCAAGGGTGATTGATAATCGAAATATATTTGATTTTGAGATTCAATTCTGAATATGATTAAACTGAATTCATACAACATATTAAGAGTAAAGAGATCAGAAAGTTAAGCTTTTTTTTGATTTCTGAATCAGATTATAAATAATCATATGCATCGCATAATAATAGCGACCAGCGACCTCAGCAACGTAATCTACGAAACAAAAATAAATTAGCCTTACCTTCTTCAAAACTCGCCATGTTTCACTCTGGACCACTTATTATGTGTACAAAAATATATAATAAACTACCCGACGCAATAAAAAATTTAGAACTAGAAAATAAATTTAAAAAAGAACTACAAAAATATCTAACACAAAAATGCTACTACAACTTAAACTTAAACTTGTTGACTAAATGACACACATACATCCATCCATACATACATATTATAATAAACACAATTCATTATCAATGCAACTCTGCAAACTATTATGATATAATAACAGTATAATAGACATAATTATTATAATTAACACTGATAAATAACATGATAATACAGTAACATAAATATTATATATTAAATGGAAAATAGACATTCAAATAAATACCAATGCAATTTTGTAAAAATAATATGTATTAAATACTATATAGAAAATGGACATAAACAATAAAACAATGTACAATAATTAAAAATAATACTAATACTATATAATTAAGTAAAATAATTAATCTTAATATAATTAGATATAAGTTTCTTTTGTAGTGCCCTATAACAGGGTCCATAATTGATTCACACTTTTTATATTACTACCTGTTACACATTATGGAAGCGAAAAATAAATAAATAAATATAAAATAACATAGAGTCGTAGCTTCGATTAATATATAGCTTCAAAAAATATAATCTTCATTATTGTACAACAGTATAGGTACAGGTCTGCCTACCCCTTTACCCCTTCTAGAATACATGCGTAATAATAAATAAATCTGCCTAGCCTTTTCCCAATTACGTTGGGGTCGGCTTCCAGTCAAACCGGATGCAGGCTTAATATTAGTATTTACATGGAGCGACTGCCTATCTGACTTCCACAACCCAGTTACTGAATAACACGATATCTCGTGGTATGACTGGTTGTCAGACTTTCAGGCCTCTGACTACCCGTAACGGCTGTCATAGATCTTTATTTGACAACCGGGACCGACGGCTTAACGTGCTCTCCGATGCACGGAGAGGTCTCGGTATGAAATAATGGTCACCCATCCGCAGACCGACCGCGGAAAGCTCAGCTTAACCTCGATCGATCAATCTGCGCGGCTGTTACTTAGCCCCTCAATAAATCAATGTAATAATAAATTAAATATTTACAAATAAATCTTTAAAACACATTAACGCATGCGTAGCGAACTCTAAAGTTATAAATTGTATCCCTACAAAAACATATAACTTAAAAAAAAAAATTCAATTATCTCCTCGTGAACGCATCGGAATCAAATTGCAGCAGTTCTCATTAAAGGGCAGGTCAGAAGCAACTTAAACTACCGAGCATGCATGAAGATAGATGACGCGAAAGATGTGTGTCACATAGCAAGTAGAAATCGATAGTCTCTGCCTACCCCAATGGGAAACAGGCGTGATTGTATGTATGTATATAAAAATTGGCTCCACATGTTTCTGGCAAATAGAAACATCCACGTCGTTACTCCGAGTGTCATCCAAGTGTCACGAGACAAGGGCAGAGTATTTTTAGCTCTCAGAACTAATTGCCATACTACGGAGACACTGCTTAAGCACTCAGAAGGGGGAACAAGAGATTTGGGAAAAGGGGCGATGACGAAACTACACAGTTCTAGTATGAATTAAGGTAGGCAGATCACACATTTCACCATCGTTTATTGCCATCTACCCGGCACAGTTCCAAATTCCGGGCTGTGACTGGGCATTTCTTAATACTCAACAGAAAAACCCAAAACCACTGCCCGACTTGGAAATTGAACTAGGACCTCATGCTCAGGAGTCACGTTTGAGACCACTAGGCCAGCGAGGCAGTAATTATAAGGGGCAATAGTAAAATTTAATAACACAATCTTTCCTCCGTAGTTTAATAATAATATAATAATTATTATTATTTCGGAACAACGTAGGTATCCATATAGTGTTAGTAGACTTATGCTATCTAATTTTCTAGTGTTAGTAAAAATCAGTTAATGAATTGTTAATGTTATTATTTTAAAGTCAAAGTATTTAATTTGACAACCGGGACCGACGGTTTAACATGCTTTCCGAGGCACCGGTATGGAATGATCGTCACCCATTAACAGACCGCCCCGGCAAGCGCAGCTTAACCTCGATCGATAGATCTGTGCGGCTGTAACTTAGCCAAGAGCCCGTCCATAGCATAGACTTCAATATTGGTACAAAATAAGCGACACACATCTAGGTACTTAGAGTCTTTTGGGGGCTGACTTGCCCGCGTCCGTAGGAGTGCACCCTTAAAATGGAATCCCTACATGGCCGCTGGTTGTTGAAAAACAGGCCACACAACACTGGTGGGAGGCTTCGGCTGCGGCTGGTTACCACCCAGCGGACGAAGCCATGTCATGAAGCAACCTAGTCGTGTTTCGGGATGTAGTCCCGTCCAACCGTTGTGGGAGACGGGTCTGAGCAGTTGCATCGACTATCGTTCTCCCCAAAATTTAGAGTGAAAAGATTTATTCTGGATATACGTGCTCCACCCTCGGCCACACCGTCATTTACCATCAAAGTCAAAGTCAAAGGTTTTTATTTCAAATAGGCAAAATTACATGCACTTATGAAACGTCAATTGATTTTAGTTGCACGGTTCCAAAAAGTTGGTCTTATGGAGAAGAACCGGCAAGAAACTCCATAAGGCGAGTTGGTGGCCAAACGTAGATCCATATATGTTATAATATAAAAGACAGACATGTGTAATGATTATTTAATTGAAGAGGTATTCAGTGAAATGATAATAATAATATGAGTCTGGCAATAACGAGAATAGAAATAATGTATTTCTGAAAGCTCCGTTATCGTAGACTTAAGTTAGTATTTTATTAGTTTTACGACTAGCATTACTGGGTACTAAGAAAGACATAAAGTTTTAACACTAGGCGGGTCCAATTAAGTCTACATTTTATAAAGATTGGTTACAGATAACTACTATAAAGATTTAAAAAAAAGCCGTAAACGCATTTGAATAAGATGCCTAACGTTGTAATTTTTTGGGGAAAAAATAGGTTTGTGAGTAGGTCTTGAAATTGCGTCCTTCGGACTAAATAACAGCATTGCTGAAACGTGGCTTTATAATTGCTGTGTACACCTCTGCAAACCCCCTCGAAGAGTACAGGCGTGATGCTATGTTATTTTATATAAGTGATTTCGTCGTATCTGTATTTTAGGAACAAAAAAGTTTGCGAAAATACCTAAGTGACAACACCGTGCAACATTGACGCGGTCTATGAGACCTTCATGTCATATTTAGCAGCTCTACCGTCGCCATTTGAGGGGTCAAGGCTTTCCTTTGTTTACCTACTTTATGTAGAGAACACTTTTTGAGTCGTTTATTGTCAAATATTACGTCACACAACCGTTTTAGAAGTTAGATTTTTGGTCGTTTTTAATTAATATTTTGGATTTTGGGAGCTAAGTAACAGCCGCACATACCGATCGATCGAGGTTAAGCTGCACTTGCCGTATTTGGTCTGGGATGGGTGACCATCATTTCACACCGAGACCCTTAGAGGACCAGACGGGAGACGCCGTCTGACTAAATATCGAACAAATTTGCACGCCACTGGGAGAGGGAGGTAAAACACAAGCATAAAAGAACTTATACTAAAGCGAAAATAGCTCTCGTCATTACATGAACAGTATTAAAATACAATAAAAAGCTAAACACAAACAAACATTTGTGTAACACACTATTAAAATCGTGTACTATCATTGTTACCATACTGGTAAAAGGTACCTTTATATGATTGGTAATCATATGCCAGTGGCGAGAGGGGTACACCCGCTAAAATTACTCCAGTACTAATTCCTTCAAGCCGAGACCCGTCCGTGCCTCGGAGAGCACGTTAAAAATATTTTTTTTAATTTAAGAGGATTCTGAATTAATCAATTTATTAGGACAATAATATACAATTATTATTATTTTTGGAGTCGGTGCCAGTAAAGGATAATAAACGTGTAAGTACATTCATGAAGTAGCGTATTACGTTCGCTTTAGGCAGTTGTTGTGTTATAAATTGTAGTTAGTAAATAATGCAATTATTTTATAACTTTTTAGTGCAATTTTACTTAACAGAAAGATTTTTGGAGTAGGTTCTTTTTTTTGTTAAAAAATATTTTATTTCTTACTTTTTAGTGAATCTTGCGTACCATAACTGATGTATCGGAAGTGAGTATGGGTAGACCTACTCAACGCGCTGTTCATATATATCTGTCGCAGATGGATTGTAGAATCTGCTGTTTTACAAAATCTCTAGCTGCTTTACAAACCAATACTGTTTTATAAAACAGCTGAACAACGTTCAACTGGATTGCCATTGCGATACGTTTAACAAAACTGCTACCCAGCTTTAGACGTATCTACAGTGGGACAGGTTTGTTTATTGTATAGGTATATTAAATGGATAGTCACCATTCAAGTAAAAAAGCGATACTGTATTCTGATTTGACTTTCCGTGGCTGGGTCGACGGAGCCCCGCTTAGCGGGGCTCCTATTTTTGTGTCCGTAAGGTTAGAAAAAACCTAAACACGAAGAGGATGACGGAGGCTGTTCGCTCGCTACGCTCGCTCACGGGCCCCCGTCATCCTAACCTGTCCGTGTCGGGATACACGAAACTCCCGAGCTCGCTTCGCTCGCTCATGGATCAATTTAATTTATTTTCTTTCATAATCCCGATATATTGTCGACTATTATAGTGGTTTAGTATTTACGTCATTAAAACATTTCATTTTTTTTTCGCTTTTGGCAAGTAAAATAAAGTTAGGTTATTATTGTTAGGACATACAGAGCCATAAGCGACAAAATTTCGAACTAAAATCAACAATCTGACAGTTCATTTCACACTGTTTTACATAATCTCTGATCGTTGACCCGCTGCATTGATAAACGCAAAACGTTCATTCAATTCTGCGTGTTATAGTTCAGTAATCATGTAAAACCGCTAAACGTCGTTCAGCTGTTTTTCATACAACAGTACTGTTTTGTCAATCAGCTAGCAGTTTTGTAAAACAGCTTATTCTACAATCCATCTGCGACATATCCATATCAAAGTAGGAAATCTAGATCTGAGGCGATTGATTGATTTCAAAAGAGTAATAAACTGCGTAAAACAAGCTGAAATTTTTTTTTTTTTAAAACTGACTAGCGTATGTTACTCACGGGACAGTATAAGGAGTCTAACGATACCCCATATATCGAAATCAGTTCAGGTATTTAGAAGTTATGGTGGAATAGGTAAAGAAACTCACAAACATACTTACATACATACATACACTCCGTTTTTTGAGCACTCGTGTATAAAGAGATGTTTGAGAATGCGGTCTTACACTAAAAAGTATTAAATAGCAAAACAAATATGACGGATTTCCGATGCTTATCTTCCGGTTTCATCATCATCATCATCTCATGATGAAGCTGGAAAATAGTTTGTTCATTAGAACTATTCTAGAGACCGTAAACACCGGAAAGTCACAAGAAAGCAAAATACACCATTTCGTTTACTTCGATGACGTATTATTTTTCAGTTATTTTGATTTAAATACCAAACTACTAAATTTATTTTCATAAAATTTAAATGGGACCAATCTGAAAGTAAATTCTTTCAAATAAAAAAATATTTTTCCAAATCGGTTCATAAATGACGGAGTTCTGAGGTAACAAACATAAAAAAAAAAAAAAAAATACAACCGAATTGATAACCTCCTCCTTTTTGGAAGTCGGTTAAAAAGGACGGGCGCCTTTTTGAAGGGTTCCCCACGAAAACAAATAATAGATGAGCTACATCAGACCTGACGCCAGTGTCTTTGGCAGTTTTATTGCTGGTATTCTTCTTTCGAGTGATTTAAAAATCCACATAGAGTCAAGAGTTGTTCAAAGTACCCGAGGGCTTCTGACTTATGGACTACTGTAATTATGCTCAACAATTTAGGCCATATTAATTCGAGTCGGGCATATCCGAAGAATGCAGGTGAGCAGTAACCGGTGCACGATTATTAATATGCCTCACGAAAGTTATTATACAAATTGAAGCCGTGACATAATTATGTCGCAGAAGGCAATTTTTCTATATATTTACTGGTATAAACAATATATCAAGAATAATTTAGAGGGTTGGAGGTTGTTTGTACGCCTAACCTCCTGCCCTGGCTATAGCCATATATTTACTTACTTAAGTATATGATATTAAACAGGTTTACAGGATATTACAGAAGTATATTTATACTTTATTAATAACTGCCTCAACGATCTAGTGGTTGCTGAGCGTTCGAGCAATTTGGAATTGTTCCCGGCTCGCAACCATGGCGCCCACGTGGGACACCTATAGCTAACCCTTCAGGGAATACATGCGTGACAATATATTGTTTCTATTTTAATATATCCGACTGCCCATACCATATATGTATCTTCAACCTTACAAAAATACTTTATTACCACGACCGTGACCTTTACTTTTTCGTTCCAGATCCGGTAATCCGCTACCCGGGTAGGCAGGCAAGAGGGTAGGCAGTAAAACGGCGGTCGACGCCACGATAGATACGTGAGTATATACAACATTTTATTTATGTCTACAAATACGGAGTTATACGTGGTATAGGATAAATTGCACGAAGTATAATAGTGTTTTGATCTTTGTATTCATATGCATATATGACATTAAATGAAAATACGGGTATATCAAATATTTTGTAACTTAACTCCAAAATCTTTTTTCTAAAATTGTTAGACAAGAAAGACAGTAACTATCAGCTAAACTACCTAAATAAGTTATTTTTCCTTTTTAGAACTTACATAATTACCATTGCTCACTTCTATAAAATTTTGTATTCTCTTCACAACGTGTTATGCATTTTAATGTAGTATCTTGAAGATACAAAAGCATGCCGGATGTCCAACGTTAGCCTGCACAGATATTGCAGTGTGGTGCACTTGCTAAAGCGATTAAAATGGCATGGCCGTCTCGGGCCTGGCGCAGGTCGGGCGGTGAACCACCCATGTCCGTCACCCGCAATCCACGGCTCACGGTGACCGGAGACTGTTAAGCATCCATGTATCTAATCACGGCCAGAAGCGACAGATCGCCCAACCCTAATATCCCGAAATCATGGCGCTGCTCGGCCCAAACTGGGGACATCTGAAGCGTCTGGTGCAGACTGGGGATTGGTCCAGCTTGATCAATTTTCTATTAAAAATATAAAGACGCTAGTACTGAAAATTATATTCAGGGGCTCGTGGCTAAGTAGCAGCCACACAGATCGATCGATCGCTTAAGCTTAAGCTGCCGCGTTCGGTCTGTGGATGGGTGACTATCACTTCACACCGAGACCCCTCCGTGCCTCAAAGAACACGTTAAACCGTCGGTCCCGGTTGTCAAATTAAGATCTATGACAGCCGTTACGGGTAGTCAGAGGCCTGTGTCTGACAACCAGTCATACCACGAGTATCGTGTTACCCAGTAACTGGGTTGTGGATTTCAGATAGGCAGTCGCTTCATGTAAAATACTGGTATCAAGCTGCATTCGGTTTGACTGGAAGCTGACCCCAATGTGATTGGGAGAAGGCTAGGCAGGTTATACTGAAAATTATACAAAAATTCAATCAATTATCTAAGAGAATCCGTTTACCTAATCGCTTGATCAACGTTCATTACATTGTTATCTACCCAAAAAGGTACGTACGTACGTAATAATAATATTATCTAGTATATAGTTAAAAATGTAATTTATATGTAAATTTGAAAAATAAACGATAATATTATCTAGTAAAAGCCTTATCATCTCTTAAAAGGCATAACAAATTACCAGAACGTATTTTTCTTTCAAAATCTAATTATCCAAGTCTTTGTCTGCTTAAGTTAAAGTTACTTAAATATAGCCAGTTTTAGACAAAGATAAACTCGTAAACAGATTTAAAAAAGGTACGTGAATAATTTTTGTAATCCGTTTAGTTTAAAACCCAAGTTGAATGTAACTTTCTTGTGAATTATTTGGGCGAATTCTTGAGGTATTTCTCTTTAAAATTTTGGAGCTATTTAAAGTAAAATACGGGAAAATGTTTAGTTCTTCTTGAGTCATTCATACAGTAATCCTACTAATATTACGTATAAACGCGAAAGTTTGTAAGTATGGATGGATGGATGTTTGTTACTCTTTCACGTAAAAACTACTGAATGGATTTTAATGAAACTTTACAATAATATAGCTTATACATCAGAATAATACAAGGGCAACAATTTAAAAAGATATTGTGTGAATTGTCCAAAATATGACGATAAGTGTCAAGTAAGTAGGAAAAAATCTACCATCTGCGAGCTATTCTGGCGTGCGCTGCCTAAACCCTTTGAGATATAACAAAATGATATATGGTGGACTTGTGTATCTTATATAGGTCTACAGAAAAATCCGCGATGGCATATATCTATCTCTTAAGGATAACATACTACATCCATTTTAATACTTAAAAAAATGGGCAATTATGAAGCAGTAATTGGAAAGCGGGACCGGGATCAAAATTTCATGATTACTTTTGGTCGCGATATCCGACATCCACGCGGGCGAAGACGCGGGCATCAGCTAGTTTTTGTACATTAAAACACTGTCTTGTACGTGGTGGTTGAGTAGTTACGGGCCCGCCTCTTGTTGTGGGTTCAAATCTGGCATGCACAATTGTAACTTTTTCAATGTACTTCGATATTCAAGAAAACATCGTGAGGAAACCTGAACTTGATGGTCTGAACTCGTCAACCCTGCGAGGTTATCAATGCTCGTGCCTTCTTTGTATGAGAAGAGGCCCTTGCTCTGCAGTAGGATAGCTATGGGCTAGTTAAGTTAAGTAATACTTCCTCTTTGGTATAGTGAATGGAAGCGTGGCTGTTAAGCGTGAAGCGCCCTAGATTAGCGAGCTTCAGGCAGGCATTTTTGGATTTTTCTGTTAGGAAATTCTTAGTAGCAGTCTGGAGTTTTCAAATTATTTTTTAGTAGGCGTTGTAATATTATGTCCTTTCACCCATTTGAGTAGGTGTCCTATTTTCCTGGACTCCCGGTATTATGTCAAATGACAGTCCAAGTGCAGTTATACCTTGGGTTATACTAACATTTTAGTGCAAATGAAAGCTATACTTCATATTATATTAAGGAGTTACGAATAATATCCATCAAGCTAGCCTTTCATCAACTTTCAACAACAGAGTAATATATATAAAATTAGGTGACAAACAACAAAACAGTCAATCTAAGTTATGTTACACTAACTGTGCCCGCGACTTTGTCTGCGCGACTGAAGGTAGCCTATGTCCTATCCCAAGATACGATCTATCTCCTTGCCAAATTTCATTATGATCCATTCAGCCGTTTAGTCGTGAAAAGGTAACAAACAAATAAATAAACAGCGTTACTTTCGCATTTATAATATTAGTATGAGGAGTAGGATGTTGGGGGCTGATTTTCCCGCGTCCGCAGGAGTGCACCCTTAGAATGGAATCTTAGAATGGTGCAAAACAGGCAACAAAACTCTGGTCGGAGGCTTTTGCCGCGGCTGATTACCACCTGCCGGACGAAGCCATGCCGTGAAGCGACCTTGTCGTGTTTCGGGATGTAGTCCGGTGTAACCGTTGTGGGAGACGGGTCTGAGCAGTTGCATCAACTCCCCAACTATCGTTCTCCCCAAATCTATTCACTCTACTTAGAGTCAATAGATTTCTTCTGGATCTACGTGCTCCATCCTTGGCCACACCGTCGCTTAACAACAGGCGAGTTGGTAGCCAAACGTAGGTCCAATATGGATAAAAAAAGTAGGATATAACATATTGACGTATTGAATAAATAACTTATTGATGTACTATCACAAAATGGCCTATAATTTCAATACAAAATGGTGAAACAATTATTTATAAATTGCGTGCCGTGATCGCTAAAGATTACCAGCCTACCTATCTATGTATAACAGGTAGGCAGGATACAACTAATGACTGGTATAATTAGCGTCAATCGTAACAGGCACGACTTTTATTACAAACTTTGTTAACTTTCGCCTTTGTGTTGTACTTGATTGATTGTCTTTCGACAACATTTATTTTTGGGTCTTACGTAAGACATATTACAATGTATACCAAAAGCCGTATTTTATAATAAGAATTGAAAATTGAATAAGTACTTTGAAGGGGTCGATGTATAACTAACTGGCTTAGCCTAGCGGTTTTATCCGCTTTATTCTGTCTGTCCTCAAGTGCCGTAGTGAAATTTTATATAGCTTTATATATATACCTTTTCTATCTGTTCCGAAATTTAAAAAAACGATACCTGACTGTTTGGTTCCACCTAAGTAAAAAAAACGATACCTGACTGTTTGGTTCCACCTAAGTAAAAAAAACGATACCTGACTGTTTGGTTCCACCTAAGTAAAAAAAACGATACCTGACTGTTTGGTTCCACCTAAGTAAAAAAAACGATACCTGACTGTTTGGTTCCGCCTAAGTAAAAAAAAAATTGTTTTTCCAATTTTTGTTTATAATATTCACTTTACAAGCACCAAATTTTTTTTTTTGTTGGACTGATTCTTTGATTTGTTTAGAGTTTATGGTACGGCGCAAAAGTTGTAAATTATTGTGGAAACTGTGTTGGATAATGTATGGTTTGATTTGTATGTATTTTTTTTATATTTTATCTGTTTGTTTCCCAAATAAAAAATAAATAAATAAAAAAATACCTCTAAAATTGGGCTATCAATGCAAAAAAAATATTCATATCCGACTTATAGTTCCAGAGATTGTCGCGCTCAAGCAAATAAACTCTTTATAATATTACATAATATATTGTAGTATAGATAAAAAAAGACTCAACCGACCCGTACTTAAAGAAAACCATACCAAATTGTCCTTTGTAGACGGCGAGTAAGGTCGCCAATGCTTAAAGTTATTATATTAAATGGAAAAACAATACGGTCGCGAACAGAATTCGAACCTGCGCCTCCCGGATGAATACTCCAGGCGCTCTGACCACTAAGCCATCTCGACCTCTGCTCACCACCGCGAATTCTTCTTCCATATTTTAACACGTCTTATGGCGAAGTTCGCCAATGCTCCTTGAGGAAACGTTGTATTGGCAATAGGGGACCGATTTTGTCATCCAACATAAATCTTTGAAAAGCATTAACGCATGCTTAGCGAACTCTAAAGTTATTATATTAAATGGAAAAAGAATACGTTCGCTAACAGGATTCGAACCTGCGCCTCCCGGATGAATACTCCAGGCGCTCTGACCACTAAGCCATCTCGACCTCTGCTCACCACCGCGAATTCTTCTTCCATATTTTAACACGTCTTATGGCGACGTCATTGCAATCAATTCAGTCCCTATACTGGTGACCGAACCGACACGACTAACTTTGCAGTTAATACAATGCCTTAAAGAATGCAATAACCTTAATAATTCAAGATAAATCTTTGAAAAGCATTAACGCATGCTTAGCGAACGCTAAAGTTATTATATTAAATGGAAAAAGATTTTGTCTTGTTTTTTTTTTATGAATCTTAAATCGATCTGCATTTGGCCACCAACTCACCTGACGGTAAGCAATATTGTGGCCATCATCGGAGTACGTAGATCCAGAAGAAATCTATTCACTCCTAGTAGAGTGGATAGATTTGGGGAAAACGATAGTTGGGGAGTTGATGCAACTGCCCAACCGTCTCCCACAAGGGTTGCACCTTACTACATCCCGAAACATGTCTAGGTCCGTTCACGGCATGGCTTACTGACTGGGGAACTAGCCGCGGCCGGAGTCTCCCACCAGAGCCTGTCCTATATTGCAAGTCAGCGAATCCCCTTACTAGGTCGACAACATGTGAGTGATGCTTCTAGTGTAGCATATGCTACGCCGTAGCAACGTAGCCACTACTGTAACTTCTTACCATCAGGCATGCCCTACGCTTCCTTACTAACTTAACAGTCTAGAAAAAAATTGCTCCGACCAATATATGTGTGTTCAAAGACATATCTTGAATTATTAGGGTAATTGCATTCTTTACGACATTGTATTAACTGCAAAGTTAGTCGTGTTGGTTCGGTCACTTGTAAGTACTGAATTGATTGCAATGACGTCGCCATAAGACGTGTTAAAATATGGAAGAAGAATTCGCGGTGGTGAGCAGAGGTCGAGATGGCTTAGTTGGTCAGAGCGCCTGGAGTATCTATCCGGGAGGCACAGGTTCGAATCCTGTTCGCGACCGTATTCTTTTTCCATTTAATATTGTAACTTTAGAGTTCGCTAAGCATGCGTTAATGCTTTTTCAAAGACATATCTTGTATATATGTAGTTATTAGTTATAGTGATGTGCCTTATTGGTCTAGTGGTCGTAAGTGCGGTTGCTAAGCATGAGGTCCTGGGTTCGATTCCCAGGTCGGATCAAGTGCTTTTTTTTTTTTAATTTTCTGTACCAGACCGGAGTGTTGTACTGTGCCCGGTTGTAGTAATAACATAATGGTGATATGTGGGTGTACCTACTTCTCTGTCTAACCCTTCAGGAATACAAGCATGATGCTATGTACTCGTACGTTTTTAATTAAAGGTCCCAATTCTCTCTGCGATTATCTCTCACTGTATGTTCTACCAAGTCTATCTTCCTAGCCTTTTCCCTACTACGGTGAAAGGTTGGCTTCTAGTCTAACAGGATGCAGCTTGATACCAGTATTTTACATAGAGCGACTGCCATGAAGACCTCCACAACCCAGTTAATGGGCAACACTATCACACGATACCTCGTGGTAAGACTTGTTGTCAGACTATCAGGCCTCTGTTCTTCATAAGACAACCAGAACACGAAGGCACGAAGGGGTCTCAATATGAAAAGGTGGTCACCCATCCACAGACCGACCGCGACAGACGCAACTTAACCCCGATCGACCGATCTGTTACTTAGCCACGACCCCTTATCCAGTAGCAATAAAAAAATATTTCAACTGAATAAACAGAGAGACCACACATGGCAATAACTAATGTTTGGCCTTTTCCAGGGCGACGTATTTTATTTTTTTCAGTCGACATGCGATTGCTAACGTTTATAAAAAATGGCGGTATCAATTACTACATTGTTGTCCAATGCCCTATATACCAAGGCCAATGCAGTATTTTAACAGCACAAAAAAGTGAATATATTCTAATATATCTTTTTATTACGCTTTTGTACCAAACAGATAACATCATAGACATACGGTGAAGGAAAACATCGTAAGGAAACCTTGACTTAACATAAAAATAACATTATAGAATAATACACTCTATACCTACTAGTTTTATACTAGTACGAGGGGATAGGGCGAATTAGTCCAAAGACAACCCAACCATTTTAACAATCTACTATTTCACATTCTCCAACTGTTGACCTGCCTAAATTATATTGTCAAAGTTACAATATTAAATGGAAAAAGAATACGGTCGCGAACAGGATTCGAACCTGCGCCTCCCGGATGAATACTCCAGGCGCTCTGACCACTAAGCCATCTCGACCTCTGCTCGTTACCGCGAATTCTTCATCCATATTTTTAACACGTCTTTTTGGCGACGTCATTGCTATCAAGGGAGGCGCAGGTTCGAATCCTGTTCGCGACCGTATTCTTTTTCCATTTAATATTGTAACTTTAGAGTTCGCTAAGCATGCGTTAATGCTTTTCAAAGATTTATCTTGAATTATATTGTCAAAATATCTTTAAGCGATTTTTGTCTATGCTGTGTTTATTATTAGGTTGCTCTGTATGTTTATCAAGAGAGATAAACATTCATGATTAAATATATTTCATTTTTTTATTATATATAATACAGGTGGTAATACCCGAGGAAGTAGGCAGAGGTGTACACAGTTGTACACCCACATTTCACCAATCCTGTTAATTAGTCCCATGTAATACGTGGTGAACTCATTGCCATCAAGCGGGCACATTTCTAAACTCTGGATAGCTACTGAGAATTTCCTTACAGCAGAACCCAATACCACTGCTCAACCTGGAATCAAAACCAAGACCAGAGTCGGCAATCGCATTTGCGACTACAAAACCAACGAGGGAGTTAGAGAAGAGAGCTACCACATAAACTTACTTTAAGTAGAATTTATTGAATAAGCTTTGAGTGTGGAAAATCCATCATGGACGCTGTGCCGGACTCCGACCGACTAAAAACCACATGGTCCTACTCCAACCTTTACCAAGGTCCCGGGTTCGTTGCAGCAGTCACCGCGACCCCGGCAGGTTATGCTCCGTTGAATATATTTCAACAGACACTCCGGGATTTGTGCAGGCTGGCCACAGTTAGCCTGCTAGAACACCTCCCTATATCGCACGTGCATGGCCGTCTCGGGCTGGATTACTGATCAGGCGGCGAACTACCCATGCCCGCCGCCCTCAGTCTACGGCTCACGGTGGCCGGAGATCGTTGAGCGCCCCCCGGCGCCTGGCTCACCTTCTGCGGCAGGGGTGAGCGGGGTGAGCCTCTCTCTCCCTTTCCGCCGCCTCCTTCGCGAGCATCACCTCCTCGCAGAAGTTGGCGACGGCTAAGCTGGTATATTCCTGCTTTTTGTCCATTTTGCACCAGACCAGCAGCAGTTGTTGTGTTTGTTTGTCTAGTTTCTGCTTCAATTTCTGTCTTTGGGCATGTCGACTTCGTGGTGGACCTGGAGTTATTGGTCTGAAATCCCAAACCTTCTTTGTATGAAAAGTGTTTGCTCTGCAGCAGGACCATTATGTTATAGTAAATAACAAACACAAATAATAACACTTTTGTAGTGAGATAAATACGACCACGAGTAGATTTTTCACATGCACCACTTGATTTTGGCTGCCGCGACTGCTGAGCATGAGGTCTCGGGTTCGATTCTCGGGTCGGGCAGTGTTATAGAGTTTTTCTGTTAGATAATTCTCAGTAGCAGCCCGGAGTTTGGATTTGCACCCGGTAGATGGCAATAGGCTCACCACCTATTACACGGGACTTAATAACAGCATTGGTGAAATGGGTGTACGATTATGTACAACTCTGCCTATCCCTGCGGGGAATACAGGTGTGATGCTATGTTATGATACCACTTGATTTGGTACTCCAAGTCCAACATCTATTCACTATAAAGTAATAACGGTGACGTCACCAGTGGAAGGTGAATTTAGCCATTTCTTAGTTGGCAGATCATTTGAAGAACGGATCCAAAAGGTGGAAGTTCAAACTCCTCTATTCTATTTATAAAAATATTACATCACGGTGGGAAACGCTTTGCGTATTTCAACAAAAACCTGTGGCATAAAAAAATCTGTGGAGAAAATCTAGAAACAAAATATTACGCTCTCAATTCACTTGGGGCCTATTCTGTTCTCCATACCTTTTTGAACATCTGGCTAGAGATTTTGCGTTGTGCAGAGACGGATTTAGAAATCAGAATCAGAAATCAGAAATATTTTATTTGTGATACATAGGTACAGCAGTATGAATATGATTTAGGGAATGAATATAAATAATAATGAATATAAATAATTCGCTACTTGCCTGCGTTTGGGCGCACCCTGTGTTGCTCCGCATCGGTGCCACTGTGGCGAAGCTGTCGACAGCCTGGGCCACCATGGCCTGTCCTGCAGCAGGAGTGCAGGACGCATAGCCTGGCACGCTAGCATCAACGACACTATCCGTCGGGCTCTTGTCACCGCCGGTGTACCAGCTATTTTAGAGCCCAATGGCTTGGTACGGGACGATGGTAGGAGACCAGACGGCATGACGCTATTGCCTTGGAAGTTAGGTAGGCCTTTGGTGTGGGACGCAACATGCGTCGACACCCTTGCTCCATCGCATCTTCCCAGCTCGGCTAGCTGTGCTGGCGCCGCTGCCGCTGCTGCAGAGACTCTCAAACGGCGCAAATATAGCAATCTTGTCGGCTGCTACGACTTTGAGCCGTTTGGGGTCGAAACGCTCGGGTCATGGGGTCCCAGTGCACGCCAGCTTTTCAAAGAAATTTCTGGTAGATTGGTCGACGCTTCGCGTGACCAGATGGCTGGCCTGTTTCTTGGTCAGAGAATTAGCATTGCCATTCAACGTGGCAATGCTGCCAGTCTTCTGGGCACATTACCGGACGACAGCGATGCGGAGGAATACTTCGACGCCTAAACAACGCTTGGTTTTTATGTTATATATTTTACTTTTATTATCATTTTCTTGTACATAGTTAAGTAATTTAATTTATTTGTTTTTTTTTTATATTAAATTAGAACTATAGCCTCAATATTATAAATAATAATAATGAATTAAGTAACAACTTATATCATATTATGGAAGCCAAACTTGTCAGTGCGTCATCAGGTGACTTGAAATAAATAATCTGCCATGTACAAAACCAAAAAACTGATATGTTAATCATGACTCTCAATAAAATAATAATTGAATAATTTTTCTTTATCTTTATGAACATTATTACATTCTTATTTTAACGGGTGCTGTCTGTCGCGACTGGTCAGCTCGTAATTGCCTTGGTAATCGTTTTGGCTTTATAAACTTCTACTATTTCAATCATTTGTTTTTTGTTTTCCTTTTACATTATTTTCACATACCATCAATATACGACTATAAATAAAATTTAGTGTCTGTGGAGTTTTTTGCTGGTTCTGCTCCATAAGATCAAATTTTTTGGAACCGTGCACCTAGCTTTGACGTTTCATAAGTGCCTGTAATTTGGTCTATGTGAAATTAAAAAAAAAAGTTTTTTTATATATATATATTTTATAGGCTGCATTTAATATTTCAATCATATTATAGGCAAAGAAATTGCATTGCTCGTTTAGGTCCAAATATTTTAATTAATATGTATTGTTTTTTTCAAGTAGCTATTAACTGCGTATAGCTTTCGCAAGTTTAAAATGTGAACATTTGAATTACTAACCAAGTGCTGTAGGTATGTTTTTTAAGACTTACGATTATATTTGTAAGTTATTATTCTTTTTCGGAAAAAGAATACTGTCGTGAGCAGGATTCGAACCAGCGCCTCCTGGATAAATACTCCAAGCGCTCTACCGCTAAGCCATCTCAACCTCTGCTCACTACCGCGAATTCTTCTTTCACATTTTAATCCAACTTTTGGTGTCGTAATTGCTATCTATTCAGTTCCTTTACAGGAAACTGAACCAACACGAATAACTTTGCCGTTTGCCTCTGATTACCCGTAACGGCTGTCATATATCTTAATTTGACAACCGGGACCGACGGCTTAACATGCTGTCTAAGGCACGGCGTGTCGATATGAAATAATGGTTACCCATCCACTGACTAACCGTGGCAAGCGCAGCTTAACCTTGATCGATCGATCTGTGCGGCTGTTACTTAGCCACGAGCCCCTTTTAATCAATAAAATACTTATTTTTTAAATAGCATTTTACTCTTGTCAGCTTGTCCCTAGTTCGGCTCTGGCTCACAGGGACCGAAGTATAAGCAAAAAGAAAAATATTAATATATCTCCCTAGCCCGTCGTTCTGTTCTGCCAGACCCCTTTTTGCGATTGAAAATTGTGATTGCTTTCATATTATGTTTGCAAGTTTATTGTTTGTATATGTTACTCGATGGTTCTGTGAATTTCTTTGTCTTTCAGAATTGTTTAGGTCAGACCAATTTTCTGAGGCAATAATAACTTAGCGTATTAGATAGACTGAACTATTTAAAACGTTATGATTTATTAAGCATTTGTGACCTTTAAAAATATATACCAATTCGCCTCGTTGGTCTAGTGTTCTCAAACGCGGCTGAGGTCCTCGGATCGATTCTCTAATCGAACAAATTGCTATTGGGTTTTTCTTGAACGAAATTCTGAGTAGACTGGAGTTTTGAATTGCGCCCGGTTGATGGCAATAGTCACATGGGACTCAGTAACTGCATCGGTGAAATGTGGGGTTACAACAGTACCTACACCAGTACCTCTGTCTTACCCTTCGGGGAGACAGGCGTGATGCTTTATAATCTTCATCAAGTTCCTCCAAGAGTAGATGTACAGAGCTATCCTATTAACATCTATGGAGCACAACTCCGGACTGTCAATGCGAATTTTCTAACAGAAAACAGTTTGGCTGACCCAGGAATCAACCACTAGACCAGTATGCAGTCAGACGTAACACACTGATTTCCCGTAAGTTAGATTTTGAACGCTTGGAAAACCGTTCTGCACAGGCGAGTCGGCTAAAATTAATTATTAACTTGAAGGACCACACGGGAGACGGCTTATGATTAAATATCGAACAAAGTCAGTAGCCACTTTTGGCGGGGGGTGAGGTAACACACAAGCACAAAAGAACTTGCACTAAAGCAAAAATAGTTCTCGGCATTACATTAACAGTATTAGCACACATCAGAATACTAAACACAAACATAAAATAGTGTCACATAAGAGTAAAAAACTAACTATCATTTTAACTATACCTATAAACGGGGTAAGGGTTTGATTGGGAATCAAATACGAGTCGCGAGAGAGGTACGCCCGCTAAAATTATGGAGTTTCTTGCCGGCCCTTCTCCATAAAATCAACGCCTTGGAACCGTTCACCTAGCTTTGACTTTTCCTAAGTACCTGTAATATGGTCTATTTGAAATAAAAATATTTGAATTGTATTGAATAAGTTCGGCCTTCTGTGCTGGTACTGCTGTTTCAGCTGCGGAGACCCTCAGATGGTGAAAATATAACAAACTTATCAGTAATTATATTTTGATGGGGTTGAAACAGTCGGGTCGTTGGGTCCGAGCGCTCGCCTTCTCTTTAAAGAGATTGAAAGGCGATTGGTCGACACTTCACGTGACCTGAAGGCTGGTCTTTACTTCGCACAAAGTGTCAGCATTGCCATTCAACGTGGCAATGCTGCCAGTCTTTTGGGCACGTTACCAGTTGATAGCGATGCTGATGAATTTTTCGACGCTCTATAGTATTAAATTCTTATTTTTTGTTATAAGTATTTTGTTAAGGTAGTTTGTATATATCAATCAATAATTAATTGAAAAAATACTCCAATAATAATCCCTTCAAGGATCACTAATAAAATCAACTTACAAAGGTAATTTGCCAAAGAAAGGACGAGCATCGTATTTCTTGAGAATAGATAAAATAAGGTGAATTTAGTCTTAGTAGGCACAAGTACCTTACAATGAAACTTTTCACAAAGGACCGAAATTATAATAAGGATAGGATGGGGAAAACGTATTTTTTTGTTAGCTTTGTAAGGGAGATTGAAGATGTTTTTTGAGGGAAAGGTAAAATTTTAAGTGTGAATAAGGTAATGTAATAGTCTAATACTTTAGTGAATTTGAACTCAACTTTATATTTAATCAAATCTTGAATTGGATTAGTGTTCAATTGTATATTTTTTCTAACTAATAACAAATAAATATTTTGTCTTAAATCGTACCGTTTTACAGATAAGTCTTTGAAAAGCATTAACGCATGCTTAGCGAACTCTAAAGTTATCATTTTTAAATGGAAAAAGAATACGGTCGTGAGCAGGATTCAAACCTGCGGATAAATACTGCAGGCGCTCTGACCACTAAGCCATCTCGACCTCTGCCTGAACCAGTTTGCTTACACTAAGAAAATAAAGCAGATTTTGTAATATCTAGTTATGTAAGAATTTAAAATACGCCTTTCATATCGAAATCAAAAATTAAGGTGAAGCATATAAGATTCTTCAATTTCGCTTATCAATACGCGAGCTACACGCACACAAAAACATCAAGGTCCGACATTCAGCGTCAGTACTACCCGTTTTAGCGCGCGAAAACATGCACAAACATATATTAAGCGGCCATTTGCAGGCTTCACTATTGATTAGAAGATTTACACACACTTTCGTAATTCTTTAACTCATGATCCGTTTCCTAATTGATGTAATTGTCATTTGGTTTTTGCGCTATAGAAATAATCAGCTGAACACTAATATTTTCCACTATATCTTGTTTGTTATCGAACTCCTCCGAAACGGCTTGACCGAATTTTATGGGTTTTTTTTTTTGTGTATGTTTGGTAGGTCTGAGAATAAGTTGTAGGCTTTTTTATATCCCCAGGTGATAAGGCTGGCCCTATCCAGAAATTTCATATGACAGAACAACGTGTGTGGGGCGCAGCAAATTTACTATAATTTTCATAAAGCTTTAGCTATCTATGTCCCGTCTCTTACTTGCATATGTAGTTTGTAATTTATATGACACTGACAGAAATAATTCCAATCACGTACTAATAAGTTGATATTTATCTTGGTCATGGAATTTCTCATGTATTGTTGGTAAGTACGAAAATATATCTAGCTTATATACAAAAAAAAATATATTTAAGTTTAGTACGCAAAGCGTCGCCTGCGTGACCTATTTCATAATATATCGTATACAATTTCAAGACATATAACAAATTGAATAGAACGGCTCATGAATATTTCATTGTATTCAGCTTAGCATCTGCTATAGACACATTTTTCAGAGCTAGTGTGATAGTACCAGAATGGGTCTGAAAAATTACTTAGAAACTTACAAGGTGCTCCAAATGTATGTCCTAAAAATAAATGGCAGATTTTCTGAAATATCTAACAGATGTTTTCAAATAAGTAGTTTCATATTTTTTATGTATTTATTAAAATTTTATTTATCTATGGAGGGCTTGAAGGAATTATTACTGGAGTAGTTTTAGGGGGCTTACCCCTCTCGCCACTGGCATATGATTCCATATGAAGGTACCTTTTACCAGTATGGTTACAATGATAGTACACGATTTTAATCGTAACACAATATTTTGTTTGCGTTTTATTTTAATACTGTTAATGTAATGACGAGAGCTATTTTCGCTTTAGTATAAGTTCTTTTGTACTTGTGTGTTACCTCACCCCCCGCCAAAAGTGGCCAGCAAATTTGTTAGATATTTAGTCAGAAGACGTCTCCCGTCTGGTCCTCTAAGTTGGAGGGTATTGAAAAAAATTATGATATATTGACAATGTCAATTTAATTTGTGTTAATTATCCCAATTAATCTACATAAGTATTTATTTTCTTAAATTCCTTTTGAAGTAAAGAGGGGGGCGCGTGGCTAAGTATAAGCCGCAAAGATGGATCGATCGAGGCTAAGCTGCACTTGCCGCGGTAGGTCTGTGAATGAGTGACCATCACTTCACACTGAGACTCCTCCATGCCTCAGAAAGCACGTTAAGCCGTCGGTCCCGGTTGTCAAATTGAGATCTATGACAGCCGCTACGGGTAGTCGTAGGCCTGAAAGTCTGACAACAGGTCATACCATGAGATATCATATTACCCAGTAACTGGGTTGTGGAGGTCAGATAGGCATTCACTCCATGTAAAATACTGGTATTATGCTGCATCCGGTTTGACTGGAAGACAACCCCGTTGTAATTGGGAAAAGGCTAGGCAGATTTTGAAGTAAAGGACAAACTTTTGAATGAAATGTGAATTGTGAAGTGTGTAGTGAGACTTTTTTTTTTATTGCATTAAAATAAAATCTTTTACTTAAAGATAAACCTTTAAAGTAAAAGTTTAAAGAACTCTAAAGTAATAATATTAAATGGAAAAAGAATACGGTCGTGAGCAGGAGTCGCACCTGCATCTCCCGGATAAATACTCCAGGCGCTCTTACCACTAAGCCATCTCGACCTCTGCTCGCCACCGCGAATTCTTCATTTACATGTATCTTGGCGACGTCATTGCTATATTATATTCAGTCCCTATACCTGTAGTATTTATCCGAGACGCGCAGGTTAGAATCCTGCTCACGACCGTATTCTTTTTCCATTTAATATCTTTTACTCACAAAAGAACTTAGATACAGGTTCCAAGCCGACCTCGTAACCACACGCATCACCTCTAAGTGCCATTACATATGCAAAAATTGAGAAAAATAAATAACTAAGTAGGTACCTACGTACCTCCATAATTTAGTGAGGTCTACATAGGTCGCTAGGGATGAAAATAATAATAATATGTTTCCATTTCGAAAACACGCTTGCGGTACACAATATCTACCTCTCTACCTCACCAATTCGTGACCTTAATTTTCTTGTCCATTACCAGTGACCTGAAAAAATTATTACTCCTGGTAGAGTACAATGAACTTTAAATTTGGGGCAAAAGATATTATTATTGTTTATTTTTAAGATTTATTTGGTCTAGTTATGGCAATCCTGGGTTCGATTAAAGGGTCGGAAAAAGTATAAATGGGTTTTTCTGTTAGGAAGTAAAAGTTTCTCAGTAGTAGCCAAGAGGTTGCTGGTAATAGTCTCACAATCTATTGCGAAAGGAGGGTATGCAAGAGTACACCTCTGTTTCCCTTCGGGGAATACAGGCTTCATGATATGTATTGTACAAAAGATCAGAAGCATATACACATTAAGCTTTACTACCTCTATTTTAATATATATATATATCTGCCTAGCCTTTTCCCAATAGCATTGGGGTCGGCTTCCGGTCAAACCGGATGCAGCTTAATATCAGTATTTTACATGGAGCGACTGCCTATCTGACCTCCACAACCCAGTAACTGGGTAACACAATATCTCGTGGTATGACTGGTCGTCAGACTTTCAGGCCTCTGACTACCCGTAACGGCTGTCATGGATCTTAATTTGACAACCGGGACCGACGGCTTAACGTGCTCTCCGAGGCACGCGGGTCTCGGTATGAAATGATGGTCACCCATCCACCAACCGACCGCGGCAAGCGCAGCTTAACCTCGATCGATCGATCTGTGCGGCTGTTACTTAGCCACGAGCCCCTCTGTGGATATTATGAATAATACTACCTCTATTAAAAGAAAGAAACAAAATAATTTATTTAAGTCTCGATGCTAATTACTCAGTAAATATTAAATAAAAATTATTTTATTTCAAGTAACTTTGACTTAAGTAGGGTTAGTAAAAAATGTTGCCTAAAGACTATATTAGTATTATGACAAACTCGATATTTATATCGGCATTTATATCTACAGATTTTTTTTTCTTATGTCAATTTATTTCGTAATACTATTTAGTTGTATTGAATTATTAAGGTAATTGCATTCTTTACGACATTGTATTAACAGCAAAGTTAGTCGTGGCGGTTCGGTCACTTGTATAAGGACTGAATTGATAGCAATGACGTCGCCATAAGACGTGTTAAAATATGGAAGAAGAATTCGCGGTGGTGAGCAGAGGTCGAGATGGCTTAGTGGTCAGAGCGCCTGGAGTATTCATCCGGGAGGCGCAGGTTCGAATCCTGTTCGCGACCGTACTCTTTTTCCATTTAATATTGTAACTTTAGAGTTCGCTAAGCATGCGTTAATACTTTTCAAAGATTTATATTGAATAGTTATATTGATACAGTCCCTGAAAAGTATTTTTTTTTTTTGTAATTCTTATTTTGAAATGTAATTACCTAATTCTTATTCAAAATAAACTGTATTTTTTTTATAAGAAATACATTTCTTTAAAGTGAAAAGCACCAACCCATGCTTAGCGAACATATTAATTTTAAATGGAAAAAGAATACGATCGTGAGCAGGATTCAAACCTGCGCCTCCCGGATAAATACTCCAGGCGCTCTGACCACTAAGCCATCTCAACCTCTGCTCACTACCGTGAATTCGTCTTCCACCATTTAACACTTCTTTTGGTGACGTCATTGCTATCTATTCAGTCTCTATACAAGTAACCGAACCGACATGACTAACTTTGCAGTTAATACAATGTCGTAAAGATGCAATTACCTTAATAAATACAGATAAATCCCTGAAAAGTACTAATGCGTGCTTAGTGAACTCTAAAGTTATATTGAGCTAAAGATAAATCTACAATACAACGAACTGATGTCCGAAATGAAAATAATTTCAATTAATAGGGTCTGTTTACACTCATCCTGAATGGACAAACTCATCCTGAATCGACAAACTCTTCCCGACCCGAACTTCTCCACAACATCTTAGACAAATATTGGTTACCCTAAACTTAGGCCGGCATCAAACACAAATTAGTCAGCAAAACGACAAAATATCGCCCATATTGATTGATAGGCCTCACTTCCCAAAGTTTACAGCAATAAATTGCGAATTAGGGGAATCGTTAATCATGTCTGTTTGAAAGCCTTTAAAGGATGTTGACAGTACAAAAACTGTGTAACTTGGGACTTGGATGTCGACGTATTTTTTGTGATTTAGAATTTTCGGATTTTCATGTTAAAGTTACTGCAGTTTTTGTTCTAATTATAACATTATATCGGGGTCGGATTGAGAAAGGTATGCTAAGATGGTTTGGGCATGTAGAAAGGATGAATGAAAGGTGACAAAACGAATGAAGTAAGTGTGGATGAAAGAGTTGGGGCAGGCTGGCCTCAACGGATGTACCGCAAACAAATTGCAGACATTCTCTAAAAAGGACAGGTCAGGAGCAACCAACACATGCATGAAGGGGTTAATATAGATAGAGAAAGCTAAAGAGATAAAGAGAAGTGGAAATCGTCAGTTTCTGCCTACGTGATGGGAAACAAGCGTGATTGAATGAAATCAAAGATGCAATTACTTTAGCAAATACAAATATTGAAAAGCAATAGCCCATGCTTAGCGAACATTAAAGTTATAATTTTATATGGAAAATGAATACGATTGTGAGCAGGATTCCAACCTGCGCCTCCCGGATAATCACCCGAGGCGCTCTTACCACTAAACCATCTCGACCTCTGCTCACTACCGTGAATTCTTCTTCCACATTTTAACGTCTTTTGGTGACGTCATTGCTATCTATAAGCTAAGCATGCATTAATGCTTTTCAAAGATTTATTTCTAAATATTATAATATTTTATCCTTATTATGATTTCCGGGTCACTAAAAAAAGTTCGATTCTTGTGTAAAGAAATTTTAATTATTAGCCAGTAGTTAGAAACTGGGCTCGGTAGATCACGGCTCAGGACCTTCGCCTTAAAAACAACATTGTTGAAATATAGATGTACAACGATGTACACCTCTGCTGACACCTTAAGAGCAAATAACCGTAATAGAATCAAAACAGTAATTCAACCATACGAACCAACATACCCATTTAACCAGGTGAAACCGACTTCCTGTTCTGGCTCGTTGCCTTCCAAAGCAATCGTGAAGATAACTTTTTTCCTGTTACGTTACGTAATGGAAGTCATCGGGTATATTAAAAGACATCTTATTATTTGACGGTTAGTATCGAAATCTTTCAAGATCTCTTCACAGGGGTAGCCTTTTAGTATCTAATTTGGAGTTGAGAGGGATTGCTAGCTTCCAATCTTTTTATTATTATACCGTTGAAAATGATGCTGGGTCCTTTAGTTTAGCAATTGTTACTATTATCTTAAAACGTTTTATATATCTGTGGGGAAACAAAATTGTCAAAATGCTTACAAACAATTGCAAGAGCTAACAATGGGGTATCTATAAGAAATTATGGAGGAACGAGGTGTGATGTTCCACCATTGAAAAAGGAGGTCCGTGCGACCAGGCAATGTCACACGCCTGGTTGACCCATACAAAATAATATCTGTGTTTTAGAAAATGGTTTATATAAAATTCCAGGGAATCATTCTCAACTTTCCAAAAACAAAAAATTTCAAAAGAAATATAATTCGCAGACCACACACATACTTGCTCCGCGCGGAAATAGGCCCCGCAATATGCGATAACTTATCAATATACATAAAAGATACATAAACTTTTTTATCACCTGATGTAGAAATTACATAATACCACCTGGTAAAATCCTTACATTCTCCTTTTGTTTCGTAAGCGTTCATGCACGCGCGCCGGTTGCAAGTAATACGCACCTGAGCTTTTTAGAGGACATCACGACTAAGTTCAGTTTACTATCCTTCTAGGCCATGCTCTCCCAGCCTTTCCCCTTACGTCCATCTTGTATAATTTATTTATTTATTTCTAGTTAAAATTAGGCAGCTTTATGAAATAACTACCTCATGCGTCTAGTGGTCGCAAGAGCTACTGCGGAGGATAAGGTCCCGAGTTGAATTCTCGAGTCAGACAAATTGTTATTGAGTTTTTCTGCTAGAAAATTCTCAGCTCTCACCGCTTATTGCGTGGGACTTAATAACCGCATTGGTGAAATCTGAGTGTACAACTGTGTATACATCTGCCTACCTCATCGGGAAATACAGGCGTGATGCTATGAAATTGAGTTACCTTAATAAGGCTTTATTAAATTTGATGACAGCAATCTGGGGCGGGTTCGCCAAGTGGTGATAAAAAGTAAAGATTACCGTTATAGTAACCTTTTAAAGTCATCACTAAATTGGTAAATTGCTTCATTACTTCACGGTATCATTACGGCATTCTTCGAAGAGTAAGGTAGAGCTGTGCGTACTGTATAACATCCAGAATAGCTCAATACCAAAATCAAAATCAAATCAAATCGAAATCATTTATTTCAAATAAACCTTTTACAGGGCTCCTGGCTAAGTAACAGTCGCACAGACCGATCGACCGAGGTTAAGCTGCGCTTGCCGCGGTCGGTCTGTGGATGGGTGACCATAACTTCATACCGAGACCCCTCCGTGCCTCAGAGAGCACGTTAAGCCGTCGGTCACGGTTGTCAAATTAAAATCTATGACAGCCGTTACGGGTAGTCAGAAGCCTGAAAGTCTGACAACCAGTCATACCACGAGATATCGTGTTACCCAGTAACTGGGTTGTGGAGGTCAGATAGGCAGTCGCCCATGTAAAATACTGGTATCAAGCTGCATCCAGTGTGACTGGAAGCCGACCCCAATGTAATTGGGAAAAGGCTAGGCAGAAACCATTTACAGGCACTTTTGAATTGTCAGGACTTAGTTGCCACGTTCCAAAGTATAGATTCCTATGGAGAAGAACCGGCAAAAAACTCCACCTAACTCTACTGTTAATAGATCCCAATCGTGTAACCAACGGTGATCCTAATGCCATCCACCGGACACCATTAAAAAATTTAAAGATTACCTTAACAAATAACGCATTATCGCATAACGAACTTTAATATTAGTTATTGTTTAACTGTTATTACTCGAACCTCTTTGAGTCGCGACATCGCCGCGGGCTCAGCTCATGAATAAGGGCTCCGTTCAAGTTTGAAACTAGTCGCGCAATCCCAAAGAATACACGTGAGTTATAACACAGGTTTGAATCCTTCTCGCGACCGTATTTTTTTTTTCCATTTAATATAATAACTTTAGAGTTCGCTAAGCATGCGTTAATGCTTTTCAAAGATTTGTCTTTAATTGTTAAGGTAAATGCATATTTACGAAATTGTATTAACTGCAAAGTTAGTCGTGTCGGTTCAGCCACCTGTGTAGGGACTGAATAGATAGACACATTAAAATGGACGAAGAAATCGGTATAGAGAGCGGAGGTTGGGATAGCTCAGTTTCCAGAGCGCCTGGAGTGTTTTTCCAGGGACGCAAGTACAAAAGAAAATATTAATTTTATACGGGCTGTTTAATCAAAAATCTACGTTTAGCCGCAAACCCGCCTGATAGTGAGTGACGATGTAGAAAAGGATGAAGCACGAAGATCTTGAAGAAATCTATTCACTCTAGCCTTGACTATGCCTAGATTGTATTCCTCATAAAACACGGAAGACGGCAGGGAGTTCCATTCATGGGTAGTACGTATCATGAACGTGGATTACGATTTTTTGGAATTTGCACGAGGAACGGAAAACGCCTTTTATTAGAAAACCAAATTACTATTTCGAGAAGTCACTACCAATCCCCCTAAGGGCCTTCAAGCCGAACCACTTAGTTTAACCAAATAAAAAATACAATCAAACTTCGCTAAAAGACCGATTAAGCAAGTTATAATTGAAAACTTTAACCCTATCGGCGTCTAATCTTCGGGTCGTCGGGACCGGCCCACTTGTATAACTTAATCAAACTGTCCCGGGGTATAAAAACCCGGGCCAAGTGCGAGTCGGACTCACGCACATTGGTTCCGTATCATCATTGAAATTTTACATAACTTGTTTTTTTTACTCGACTGCCCAAAGAAAGAAGTATTGTGTCTAGGGTTCATGTGTGTATGCATGTATGTATGTAAGTATGTATAATTATATGTTTGTGAGTTTATTCCACCATAACTTCTAAATACCTGAACCGATTTAGATGTATGGGATATCGTTAGAATCCTTACATTGAACCGGGTAACATAGGTTAGTAAGATTTTAAAAATGCTAGGTGTGTTTCCATTTCTTTTTAATTAATTTATCATTCTCTATTAGTTATTGAACGCTATCAGGACAGTCCACAATTTAATTTTCGAGTCGGTTTTTGTATTTTGTACTTTATCCCAAACAAGCTGTGCTGACTCCATTCGCCTGGAATCTATATATTTATATTTATATCTTCTGAACCCTCAAGATATCGAAACACGTTCACGAACATTCCTATTTTAAAAAGATAAGGTTCGTAATACAAAATTAGATAACTAATTACAATTACTATTAGGTAGATACTAAAGTCAGATTTTGTATGGACTGTCAACTACTCCATTTTGCACTACAATGAAACCAAAGTTGAAAAATTATTATGATTTTCTCATAGATTTGTGTTTTGACCCGGAACCATTAACTGTAGATCATACAAATATTATATACTATGTGCGGGAATCGAACGCGCGGTGCAGTAACCGGTCTCCCGACCATTGCGCTAGCCGAAATTTAAATGTATTATTTAGTTTTGTTATTTGCCTTAAACTATGCCAAAATAACAGGTATTCTATAGAAAAAAATACAACTTGCTTGCTATTACAGTTTTAAAAAAGCCAAGCTCAGAGATCCGTTGGGTACATTTTGGTTACGGAACCCTAAAAAAGACCTTTTGTGATTTTTTACAAAACACGAACGGGTTAAAAAATCATCTGGGGTTTGGTGGCGTACAATCCTTGAATCTTGAAGCCCCCTATTAATTTATCAGCGCCCTTTTTAAAGGTCGGCAGAGTTTCAAGAGAGGCCGAAATTTTGAGGTCAAGTACCACTGCCGTCGTAACTATATTTTTAAAGACTAAAATCTTTTGTGAAGAACTCTTATTTGAAAATTTAATTCAAAAGCTTATTTTTATAACACTAATGTTAAACCAGGATTTTGTGATACATAAGAATTAGGTATCCTCTCAGTAGATATTCCAAAAAAATATGGCATTGATAGATCCAACATCAGTAAAAAAGCAGAATGGTGCGTGGCTCTAAGACGTGGCTAAGTAATCTTCTATCATGTGGTTGATGAAAAACCTAACGTCAGTGTTTAAACCACCCTTAGACCTCTGACATGGCTTTACACACTATCGGGAACATCTCTCAGGTGTGCTGGTTTCCTCACGATGTTTTCCTTCACCGTTTTAATCAACTGACAATTAATTACTAATACGCACATAACTCGAAAAGTCTGTGGTGCGTGGCTTGGATTCGAACTTGCGACCTTTGACTTGCCAGTCCAACGGTCATACCACTAGACTATCACGGCTCGGTTAAGTAATAGACCCTTATAACTGCAAAGTGAGCTGTGTTAGTAGTCTGTAAAAGATTTTTAATATATAACGCCAGGCGTCTCCTTAAGACCATAAAAAGGGAACTTGAAATATAATAGATGCGAACAAATGACACTATAGCTCAGTTGCAAGAACGATGACACGGCTTGGCAAAGTCTACCTATTCGTTATGTTTAAATTATGTATTTTATACTACTGAGTTTATAGAAGCATATTTTGGTTATCAAGGACAAGTAGATCAGATCTACAATGATTACTAGACCCCAAACAACCTATTTAAACCGATAACGAAAATTATTGCATGAGACCAAATTGTAAGTAGTCTACGATAATTTTGAATTATGTTTTACGTAAGTCATTCTTTTACATTTTTTAAATTAATGTAATAGTTGTATTTATTTAAAGTTTTAATTTAATTTAAATTTTCATTAACGCGGTTTCATTGAAATAAAGAGTCATGAGTTTCTTACTCGTATATTAATTCTTGTTCAACGGTTATTACTGACGCTTAATCTTCGGGATTGTCGATTAGTTTCGAACAAGAACGAAGCCATTATTCATGAATTGAGCCCGCGGAGATCTCGCGAGTCAAAGTTTAGTTTAGTAATAATATATTTAAAATTTAAGAAAATAAAGGACACCGGCTGGTTTCAATCCCGTTTGTATCCATTACGTTTCAATGTTTTCCTTGGAAAATAATAATTAATTAAGAGTTTACATGGCCCCAACATGTATAAAAGTCATTATCTAGACTATGGTTGGTTCAGTCGCGTTCAACTTTTCACCGTCATACCGTCTTACACGCACTATCGCCCCAAAAACTTTATTAAACGGTCGACATAACAAAACTCAGTATATTGTTTAATCAATACTGTGGGCCACAGGAATGAAATCGACCAGTGTAACCGGGTCGCGTCAGGGTCAAATTTTGTTGTTAGTCACTACAATTCGACGCTTTTCTTTTGTTGTAGTGCTAATGTAAAACTGTAATCAAGTTTTGTCTGTAACAATGAAGTGAAAAGAGTTTTGGCTAATATATATATAGTCTACTAGCTGACCCGGCAAACGTTGTTTTGCCATATAAATAAAAAAAAATGGGGTGGACTACCCCTAACATTTAGGGGGATGAAAAATAGATGTTGGCTTATGTTCTCATAGATACCGGATAAGCACAAAAAATTTCATCAAAATCGGTCAAGCCGTTTCGGAGGAGTATGGCAACGAAAACTGTGACACGAGAATTTTATATATTAGAAGATGAAAGGGTTTTTGTTCTTTGTTTTTTTTTGTGTACGGCGGCTTTAAGGTGTTATTTAAATTTAATTTCATCTTGTATCCTTTAGCATCGCCTTAAAATAAAAGATAAATTATTACACGACTACCCAACAAAGAAGTGTTATGTCTTTAGGGTTCATGTAACATATAGGTACATGAACCGTAAAACCCTAGTGAGTTTTCAAGATATGTCATTGAAAAAGCATTAACGCATGCTTAGCGAACTCTAAAGTTACAATATTAAATGGAAAAAGAATACGGTCGCGAACAGGATTCGAACCTGCGCCTCCCGGATAGATACTCCAGGCGCTCTGACCAACTAAGCCATCTCGACCTCTGCTCACCACCGCGAATTCTTCTTCCATACTTTAACACGTCTTATGGCGACGTCATTGCAATCAATTCAGTACTTATAAGTGACCGAACCGACACGACTAACTTTGCAGTTAATACAATGTCGTAAAGAATGCAATTACCTTAATAATTCAAGATATGTCATTGAAAAAGCATTAACGCATGCTTAGCGAACTCTAAAGTTACAATATTAAATGGAAAAAGAATACGGTCGCGAACAGGATTCGAACCTGCGCCTCCCGGATAGATACTCCAGGCGCTCTGACCAACTAAGCCATCTCGACCTCTGCTCGCCACCGCGAATTCTTCTTCCATACTTTAACACGTCTTATGGCGACGTCATTAGTCATTTTTTTTTATTCCACGACAACTTCTAAATGCCTGAACCAATTTCGATGTATTCGGGGTATCGTTAGAATCCTTATAATTATGGTCCCGAGTAAGATTTTTAAAAGTGGCATAATTGCTTTTTAATTTTTTATTAATTTCATCTCTTTTCTCGTTGGTCTAGCAGGCTGCCTCGTCGGTCTAGTGACCCTAAGCGCGACTACTGATTATGAGGTCTCGGGTTCGATTCCCGGGTCGGGTAAAGTGTTATTAAGTTTTTCTGGCAAGAAATTCTCAGTAGCAACCGGGAGATTGGAATTGTGCCCGGTATATAGCAATAGGCTCACCACCTTTTACATGGGACTTAATAACAGCATTGGTGAAATGTGGGTGTGCAACTGTGTACAGCTTTACCTACTTACTTCCTCGTGGAATTAAGTGGAGAAGTAGTATCGAACATTAGAAATTCATCGTCACAAACTTTCGCATTTATAATATTAAATATTAATATGATAATTGTTAATTTGTTGTATATTTAGTAATTAATCTGCTGCGAGAAAAAAAAAAGTTCTTTCATTCTTTTTTCCTAAAATTGTAAATTACTGAAACATTTACAGACTATGAAAAATATGGAAGATGAATTCGAGGTAGTGAGCAGAGGTCGGAATGGCTCAGTGACCAAAGCGCCTGGAGTATTTATCCGGGAGGCGCAGAATCCTACTCATGACTGTATTTTACTTTCCACAAAAAAATTATAACTTAGCATTCTTCCCCACAACTTGTAGTTACTTGAAAGTGTTTATGTTTGTCCCCAGGATTCCCTCACCCAGAGATGCCTCCGCAGGGGTTATTTAGCACGTTAGAAGACGACTATATAGAGGTGATGTCGAGGAGAGGACAAAGTCGGTCGCCGTAGCCCACAGTAACTGTTCTATACGCAAGAGGAGAGAGGATTTGTCGCCAGTGAGTAATTCACAATAATTACAAAGTTTTTCTTCAGAACCTGTTTATGTCTATACTATCATTCAAATTCAAATTCCGACTACAACCGTCAAATGCAACAGTCACACGACTGTGTGTGTTTCTTGTATAAGGTCCCCTTTAAGACCCCTTTGTAGACCCCCCTTGCAGACCTCCTCCTGGGTTTTGACTAAATATTAATATTATTTTTGAGTTTGAGGAACGATTATTTAAATGTTGTAATATGTAAAAATTTCAACTGGTGGTCTATATATTACGATCCTGTGATAGATGGACTGGCAGACAGTCAGCATGGACTTAGTAATTGATCTCATCAGCACCAATTGGATCCGGACTCTATAAAAAGAGAAGTCATTAATTAAGCTGTTGCCTCAGTCATTAGCAGACACAATAGATTTTTATTGTTACAACGTACAGATCTGTACGTTACTGAGCCGAAAGGTCCTGTAATTATGGTATCAACAGATTTTTGTAAAATAACTTTCGTGAGAAATGTTCATATCAGTTATTGTTCACCGGTTACTACTCACGTGCATATTTTTTGGGATTGCCCGATCAGTTTCCAACTCGAACTGAACCCTTAGTCATGAGCTGAGCCATAAACTAACGTGTTTAACTCGCGACATCGCCGCGGGCTTAGATCATGACAAAAATACACGTGAGTAGTAACCGGTGAACAATAATTGATATCAACAGATTACTGAAAGACTCTAGTGTGTAATAAAAACTCTGAAAATCAGTTAAAATCTAGCACACAAAAAATTTGAAAAACGTGTAAGCCAACAATATGTAACAAGAACAGGCATATTTTCCTTACAAAACTATTATCGGCACATCAGTAACACAAACAGATTTTTCCCTAAGTTTTCTTTGAGCAACAAATAATATTATGACGAATGATTTTTCCACCTAATTGACTATGGACGAAAGCCAAGGAATAATACGGATTATATCGCAGTAAAAATATTATTTTCCCATTCATAATGTTATCTGGGCAATTAGATACGTATTATGTACTTCTTTCAGGGAAATATATTGCTTCCAAAATGTGGATTCATCGGGTGCCAAGTAATAGTAAGGGAGAGCGAATATTTTTTGTGTCTAATATTTTTGTGGGCTTGCTTAATTGATTTATGTGCTTGTGTTATTAATAGGATTGAAGAATGGTTGGTTACCTTAATCTATTTCATAAATAATTTTGATTTAGCTGATCACCTTCTTATACCCATTCAGTTTAAAGTACTTGCAGGTACTTTAAGCGCATTGCTAGGTTGTATCGTAAAATGAAGGGTATTTAACATTCATACTCATTTTATTGTACTTTTTTCTCTTAACTACTTGAGTATCGGGTAATGAGTATACAAAAGTAAAGCAAAACTCTTGAGTCTATTTGAAAAGTTTTCATATTGTCTACGTCAGATAGATTTATGTGTTGATGTTTAAAATTATAGAACATCCACCAAATATAGTTTAAAATATTATAAGCCAATAAAATTTTTGTTTGCCAAAACAATTGCAGTCTATATACGACTCTTAGGAAACGTAAATGTTGTAATAATTACAATATTAGTGACGTCAATTCTGATATAACTCAACTATACTAAAATTAGAGCATTGCTGTCTTGTCTAATAGTTTCTATGAGAGCGAGATAGGAAACAGGCACGCCAAACTAAAATTTCCGAACATTTTTAGCCAGAATACTTTTACGAGGCCACTAAAATTAGAGACGTCAAACTAAAACTGTGAAATTGTAAGTTGACATGACTAAAATTGAATTTGTCGTATCTTAATTAATTAATATCTTATTTTAGTTTAGTTGAGCTACATCAAAGCTGACGTCAAAGTCACAACTAATATTATCTGTTGTTATAATATCAATGTTGTCATAATAACTTTAGTGAGGCATATTCATGTTATTAATTAACGTTTACCGGTTACTACTCACGTGTGTTTTTCGCGTGAAACTAGTAGTGAAAACCCGATAAATGCACGTGAGTAGTAACCGGTAAACAATAATTAATATCAGTGTTGTCAGTATAAGTAATATAAAATTTTGTGGTTATTAACTTTCTGTATCCATCTATTCTGTTCCCAATTCACTAAACACCAACTCCTCAACAGAAATGAATCTCCTCAACATGGATGCGGAGAACCGCGTAGTCCTCAACGTAGGAGGGATCCGCCACGAGACGTACAAGGCGACGTTGAAAAAGATCCCAGCGACGAGGCTCTCCCGTCTCACGGAGGCCCTCGCCAACTACGATCCCGTCCTCAACGAGTACTTCTTCGATAGGCATCCTGGAGTCTTCGCGCAGGTTCTGAACTATTACAGGTAAGATCTTGGTATTGTTTAGCTTTGGCTTTGTATTGCAAAATACGTTAGTAATCAGGTATGTGGTAATATTGAAGACGATACCGGTGTCGAATTGTGCATGAATCACGGAAGCTTTCTTGCCTCATGAAGGCTTTCTTGCCTCATGAAGGCTTTTCCACCTCGTGGATACTCCAAGAGTAAGTATTTTTTTAATCTTCTACCAAAATGTTTTCAACAAAAAGTCAATAATTTCAAGTAACAAATTTGGCACAATGTTATTATACCTGAATGTGCATAATAGTGTTAAAAAATATTAAAAAAAATGTCTATTGACACTTAAGTAAAAGGGACAGGTATTATTTAAGAAGTGTTATAAGAATAATAATATCTTAGGTTTTCGTGATCACTACACATTATAATAAAACAACTTTTAACCGGATTAATCGCGTGTATTATTGGTTTTCGTGTTGGGTGTTCGAAACGTCTGGAAAGACAAAAAACAATGATACACGCGATTAATGCGGACAATAGTCGTTTTAGTGTGGTACGACGTTTAGTGGATATTTGTATTTATTTCAAAGATTTCACAGTGCAGTTCCAAGTTATAGTGAAGTCAAAATTGGTGCTCCAAATATAAGTTTAAGCTTATGAAGAAAAGTACAAAAAGACCCTCCAAAAACCTTTCATAAAAGAAGTAAACTCCATACCCATTTCCAGTAGTTATAACATAGCATCACGCCTGTATTCCCCGAAGAGGTAGGCAGAGGTGTATACCCACATTTAACCAAAGCTGTTCTGTAGTTATTAAGTCCCATGCCATGGTGGTGAGCCTATTTCCATCTACCGAACACAATTCCAAACTCCGGGCTGCTAATGAGAATTTCCTAACAGAAAAACTAAATAACACTTTGCCCGACCCGGGAATCGAACCAACGAGGCAGTAGTTATAACAGAAAAAATGGCTGATCATTACGTTCCCTCTTGGTTTTATCATAGCTATATTGATTGATTATGTAACGCTCAAAAAATGAAATATAATTTTAAAGATAAATCTTTGAAAAGCATTAACGCATGCTTAGTGAACTCTAAAGTTACAATATTAAATGGAAAAAGAATACGGTCGTAAATACTCCAGGCGCTCTGACCACTAAGCCATCTTGACTTCTGCTCGCTACAGTACTACTAATTCTTCTTCCACATTTTAACATGTCTTTTGGTGACATCATTGCTATCTTTTCAGTCCCAGTAGTGAGCAGAGGTTAAGATGGCTTAGTGGTCAGAGCGCCTGGAGTATTTATCCGGGAGCGCAGGCTCAAATCCTGCTCGCGACCGTATTCTTTTTCCATTTAATATAGCAATATAATCTACTATTCTAGAATAAACTAACCCAAATTGAAATTAAGCTTCGTTAAATCTCCTTTATAAATAAAAAATCATAACAATAGTCTCAGAATAAAAGATTACTGTTTTTTTGGTCCACAAGTCCTACATTGCTTATTATTACCCATTTTATTTAGGGCAGAGGGTAGGCAATGAGATGCCGAGACGTGATACACAGATTCGTTTAGTGCCATTGACATTTCGAGACAAAGAATATCTTATATACAAATGTCAGTCGGTCCGTAGAATAATCCAGCTTAGAGGAATAGGCAGTCGTTAGGCAAATAGTTATTTTGAATTCAAATTCTAGGCTTACTAATTTTGGTAGACCAGAAAGGCATAATATCTACATTTGTACCTAACAAGTTAATGTTACTGTTTTGGAACAAAGGTCAATAAATTTTGGTACTATTCACAAAATGCTTAAAATATTCATAAAGTAAACATCACGCTGGTATTCCCCGAAGGGGTAGGCAGAGGTGTGTACAGTTGTACGCCCACATATTCACCGATTCCGTTATTAAGCTGTTGCCTCAGTCATTAGCAGACACATCAACCGGGCTCAATTCCAAACTCCAGGCTGCTACTCAGAATTTTCTAACACAAAATCCCAATAAAAATTAGCCTGACCTGGGAATCGACCCCAAGACCTCATGTTTAGTAGAAGCCCTTGGGATAACTGGACAAAACAAAATTCATCTTCAGTTTAGTTAACTGACAGGTCTTAGATGAGCTTTTTCTTTATAACAAATAAAAATTTCGCGCCCTTATTCTTCTTCTTAGCGAATCGATGGCACTTCAAATTGTGTCATCTCAAAACCCTGCTATGGCAACCGCATTGTCAATAGCAATCATAAGGTGATTTAACGTGCAGGTATCAGGGTACGCAGGGCACAGGGGCGGGCGATCTCTCGCTTCCAGCCGTGATTAGATACATGGGCCGGAGCGAGAGCACATGGGTAGCCGTTACCGACTTCTGCGAGGAGGTTATGCTCGCGAAGGAAGCGGCGGAAAGAATTAGAGAGGCGAATCCCGCTCACCCATGTTGCCAGGCGGCGGAGGCCACTTTACTATCTCCGGCCACAGTGAGCCGTGGACTGTGGGCGGCGGTCATGGGTGGTTTGTCACCCGACCAGCGCCAGGCCTGAGACAGTCGTGCACCGTGATTTACACGTGCGCCACACTGGAGTAGCTGTGCGGACTAACTGTGGCCAGCCTGCACAAACCCTAGAGTGTCCATTGACACCCTCCAACGGACCATAACCTGCTGGGGTCGTGGCGATTGCTGCAATGAACCCGGGACCTTGATAAAGGTTGGAGTGGGACCGTGTGGTATTTAGTCGGTAGGATTCCGGCACAAGAGTCCATGATGGTGTCACGACGTCAAGTGTCCCATCGTTTGCGGAACACCACAACACCTGCACTCCGGTTGCCCTGTTTGAATGAGAAGAGAGTCGTTCCCTGTAGCGAGGCAGTTACAGGAGTGCAGCTACGCTATGATCCCAAAACCCTGATAAAGTTTAGTCGGTATTAGTCTAACACAGTGTCCATGATGAGTATAAACCAGATTTAGGACAAAAATTTGGCTCCGTCACCTCTGACCTAGACTAGAGACAAGAGCAAACCAATTTAAAAAAATGTGGCTACTTAAATACGTTCGTGAGCAGGATTCGAACCTGCACCTCCTAGATAAATACTTCAGGCGCTCTTGAAATGAAATGAAATGAAACTGTTAATTCTGTAAGTAGGTCTTAAACTTAAACTCTTTTACGTCTCACTATAATCTAGATGGCGTGGATGCCATGATGATGGCTCTCACTAACTAACCCATCTTGACCTCTACTCACTACCCCGAATTATATTCTGTTACCCAGGAAAATGCAAGGGTTCTAACGATATCTCATACATTTAAATCTGTTCAGACATTTAGTTTAGTTATGGTGGAATAAAGTAACTCTCAAACATACATGAACCCTAAAAACATAACACTCCTTTTTTGGGCAGTCGTGTAATAAGAGTTGTCGTGAGCACGGAATAAAATTTTCAGACTCATATCAGTAAAACTGCCCCAAAAACCGTATGAAAATAATTTTAAAGAACAGTAGATAATATAAATGTAAATGCAAAATAGATAAATGTTTATGAGATATTTCATAAACATTTATCTATTTTTTAATGATCTACTAGTCACATGCGTGGGATCTGAATGTCGAGTATTATTTAAGTTTTCTAAAATAAATTCTCAGTGGTAGTTTGGAGCACTCATCATGCCTGCCCTTATCCCAATTTATTTGGGGTCGGCGCAGCATACCTATATCTGGCATGCTGTTCTAAAGTTTTGGCTATGTTTTATGACCGGCCGCCTGCCTGACGTCAACCCTCTTTGGGAATGTTGTTGTTGGTGGTTACCGCCAAATGGTAATGGTTAGTAATTGTGCCCAGATAATAATAGACTTAATAATACCATTGATGAATTGTTGGTGTGAAACTGTACTACTCTGCCTTACCTTGTAATACAGGCGTGATGTAATGTTATGTTATAAAAATTTAAGAGTAGCACTTTCAGAAATTTATGAGTGTAGATATATTATGTACTTTGCGTTGAAAGATCACTAAGTGTTATATTATCAATCAGATAATAGGTAGCGTGGTTGGCGCAGTGGTCGAGAGACTGACAGCTGCGCTGCGTGTCGCAAGTTCGATTCCTGCACGGAGCAAATATTTGTAAGATCTACAAATAATTGCTTCGGGTCTGGGTGTGTGTGTGCTTGTGATATTATATGTCTGTAAACGCACCCACAATACAGGAAAAAAATCCTAGAGTGGCAACGTTTTTTTAAAGAAAAATAAAATAAATAATAGTTAAAAAAACTAAAAAACACGCTTTTGTAACTACTCGAACTAAAAAATAGAAAATAATTTTCTATAAATGCAAAAACAAAATAGAGTGATTACGAAAAAACATTTTATCGTAAAAAAGCGTGGGGTGCTCGATGTCAATTGTTGTAAATATTTATTTGATGTTATTATAAAATATCTTAAGAACCACCCCACGCTTTTAGCCACGAGCCCCTCAAGGATTATAAAATGAAATCTTTGTTAAAAACAAGTAATCAATTATACTGCTGAAGAATTGTTCTCCGTAAAGAGATTGTGATGATAAACGACGTTATTACAAAGGCGTAATACGAAAAAAATTAGGCTGACTGAAATAAATTATCTTCATTTAGGTACACGGAAAGGACGACAATGGAAAATTGTACATTCTGTATATTAATTTCGTCTCTCGTTCTTGTAAAATCATCTTTATACCTAGGCCTTTCTCCCAAATCTGTTGAGTTTCAAAATCTGATAAGTGGAGAAATCTGATAAGAGTGCCTCAGAGCCTGTGGTTTTGATGTCCTAAATAACATATTAACCTAAAATTCTTTGCCGTAAATTTCCCTCCTAAAAAGGGCGCATATTGTAACTGAGGCCTTATTTTTTGTATAATTTTCCTACTTATCCTTTACGCAGTTATGTTGAGTTTTAGTCGAACCAAAATCTGCTTAGAAGTAGTCCTGTATAGTGTCTGTGGCTTTTGGTAATAAAACCAAAAATTCCATAAAAAAAAATTCAACACCCTGAAATTTCTTTGTCAAAAGTTAGCCTTCCCAAAAATGGCACAGATTTTCTTCAGTAATTTGCGCACTACATACCTATGGGTTGCGGTAGGACTAACCTCAGAGCCCAAAATTTTCCCAAAAGCCGCAAGGGACGCGGACGTCAACCGCCATATTTGGGGAAAGCTGTGGTTGAACAACCTTCGAAGCGGTACCAAAGGCTCGACATATTTATGAATTTTTTCGTAACACGTTTTGGTTAGGCCTGACTGTGGTTAAGGGGGTTTTGAAGAAAATGGATGAACTTATGTTGCGTGTTAAAAAAGCCCATATGCTTTTTTATGCCTCATGTAATTTTTTTATTATGGTATACGATTTGTCTTGTTACTACTTTTCGCCCACAATCTTATGCTGGTGGCAATTAAAGGCATAGTGCATAGCAACTGCATAGTACTTAACCGTGAAAACGAACATACTTTCCCTGAAAATAGCTTACATAACATAGCATCATACCATCACGCATGTATTTCCCTAAGGGGTAGGCAGAGGTGTACACAGTCGTACACCCACATTTCACCAATGTTGTTATAAGTCTCAAGTAATAGGTGGTGAGCCTATTGCCATCTACCGGGCACACTTTCAAATCCGGGCTGCTACTGAGAACTTCCTAACAGAAAAACCCAATAACACTTTGCCCGACCTAAGAATCGAACCCAAGACCTCATGCTCTTGGGACCACTAGACCAACGAGGCAGTTAAATAGGAATTTCATTAGTGGTAGGAAAATAGCATAAATTTCCATCAAAAGTTGAAATTTCCTGGAAAAACGTATTTTCGTTGGTAAATAGTATATCCTTTTCTACTGGGCCAAAAATATTGCTAAATTGGTTCAGTAGTTTAGAATCCTAAACACACCTGACAAAGAGACGGACATTTGGATTTATAATATCAGTACTGAATATTGCGTTCAGAGCTTCACATTTGCAAATAACACTCTTGCTGGCGTCAGATAACATCTATTTAGCTATTTACGATAATGAGTCTTAAATTACAAGTAGATAATTACAAAATCAAAATCAAAATCAAAATTTCTTTATTCAAATTAGGCTAAAAATTAGCGCTTTTTGAACGTCAAACATTAAGACAGCCCCCAATAAAGCCCACCCTTCACAATATATCAAATTCACCCAATTAGCGAAATTCCAAATCATCTGTTCCAATCTCTTTGGCCTATTTTAATGTGTTAATTAATTTATCGGTGCTGGCGCATGGATAACATTTGGTATGGCATAGCTAGATAGAAGGAGACTGTATCGGTGGCGGTTACCACTAACAACAACATTCCCAATGAGGGTTGACGTCAGGCAGGCGGCCGGTCATAAAACATAGCCAAAACTTTAGCAGCATGCCAGATATAGGTATGCTGCGCCGACCCCAAATAAATTGGGATAAGGGATTACTCCGTTCAATTGCTTCTGAATATTCACTTATGTTGTTATTTTTTTTTTTGACCACACCATCTCTTGAACTCACCTGAGGTCACGTTGTCTTATAACCATATATAAGTTTTGTTTTATATAATATATTCATTAAAAAAAATTTTTTTTTTGTTTACATTTTATGTAATAGTACTACTAACTTATGATCTAATATAAGAATAAGAAAAAAAAAACGACTATCTAAATTAACTATTATTAAAACTAAAGTTATTTAAATAATAGGAAAAAAAACTATTATTTAAATTAGAACTATAAGAGAGCATCGAAAAATTCATCTGCCTCGCTGTCAACTGGGAGCGTACCCAAAAGGCTGGCAGCATTGCCACGTTGAATACCAATGTTTTATATTGAATAGAGTCTATGATAAACTGGATGGCACTACCTATTTGCCTATATGTAATGCACGCCACTGTACGTAGCGTAATACCCTTAAGGTTCGCGTTTGGGACCAAGTAAAGAACATAACACTACGAACCAAAACCAAAATCACAGATGTTACCCAGAAATCTGCTAAACTTAAATGGGATTGGGCCGGACAGGTCTGCCGCATGCCCGTTGAACTGTGGGCTAAAAGAACCAAGATCAAGGCCAAGATGGAGAGACGAGTTTGACTCCTATAAAAAGGACTAACCCTACTAGAAGGACTAGAAGTGTGTGGAAAAAGGAAAGGAAGCCCTGTGTCCGGCAGTGGGACAATATAGGCTAGTTAAATAGAATATTTGAAATAGATTTTATGAAATAACTTATTTTCTAAAACAATGCCGCAAATCGCCATCTTAGAACCAAGACCTTCAGGTATATTTTTTTTTCATTATTTTTACCCGACAAAGCCAAAAGACAGGATAAGAGTTCTGCAATTTTTATATAGTTATATTTATTTATAGTGTACGTAGGTATAGAATTGGTTAACCGCTAAATCACGTAGAAGCTTTTCCCCAGGGAAATATGTTCAACATTCTAAGAAAGGTCGAATTATTACATTTTACCATTCAATTGAATCAGAAACCGTGAACCGCTAAAACATGTTGGGGTCACCCCAATCGTCTATTGTATAGACTGGAAAAACGCTGATGACGTTATCAACATTTCGACCATAGAATAATTATCTGCGTTGACAGCACCACATTCTGGTGTGCATTTAGCTTAAAACTGAATCTCAGATACAATCCAATCTATCACTGCTTCCCCGAAATAACCGGTAATTTCCTGTCTCTTGCCAAACCCATTACTAAAACAGCCTATAGACTATCGACTATAAATCAACATCGACTTAAAGAACATTAATCAATCTGAGTCTGTACTAAAGGGTTTAACCCGAAATGATCCGAAACCGCCCGAAGTTTACCGAAGTTAGGTCCTTATGAACAAAATTATTTTGAGTTCCGTATTCAAAGCTGAGGGTCTTGTTGAAGAAGTTGAAAGAGCATTACAGCAGATATGTGAATGTTTAGACGAAGCTAAGAGACCTAAAGTGAAGTCTTACGTCAGCCAAATGAAATGTTGCTTGATAGGATTATAGTCCAATAAATCATAAAAGATCCACTCTCTCTCTCTCTCTCTCTCTAAGTATACTGAACAGTTTAGCCCAAATATATTTTTTGGAAACACAGCCCAGGTTTCCAAAAAAATATTATATACGGACGCTGGAGATAAGCCCATCCAGAAAATAGTCGGGTGTGTCTTCGTGGTCTAAACTTTTTGTAGTGATTTAGATAAAGAATGGGGCATCTCTTCGTTGATTGAGCACACTAGATTCTGCTTATTATTCAGTACAGATTTTTGTGTCTACTCTCAATAATTAGCAGGGTCTAGTGTGGTGTTATTTAGACTTGAAATTTGTTCAGTAGTGTTATACAGCACGTTTATCCGTTGGAGAGAGCTAGAGAGAGGCTTGAATAATTGTATCACCAGTTTACTTTCCAAGAACCCGAGAGAGAGAGAAAGAGAGAGTTCAACTGTGTGAAAATAGAATTTCAAGCTGCACAGTACTCTACTCCTCTTTAAATGTATGCTCGTTGATTCCGATTGTATTCATACCTGGCAAAATGTAACCCGGATATATCACAAAAATAATAATTCATTCACGAACACCAATCGAACAATTTCAATATTTATATCACATACTTAATATTCAATTCGATTGCAAAGCGGCAGATCAAGGGATCTAAAAATAAATGATATTCCAATCCATACAAACGAAAAGAGTAGGCATATGTATTACGAATATGAACCTCGAAATGGTTTTGTTAATAATATCCCTATTGTGACATCTGTATTTATTTTCAAAGAAATTACCATCATAAAATATTATTATTATACACCAGCACTTATTTGAGTAAGACGCACCCGAGAACTTAAAGAACGTACCGGGGATATACTGGATTGCGACCACTATGAACTCGTAGGCTGCGGAGTTGAACTAGGGTGGTCTGTCACCCGGACAATCACAGCCTCGATGTGGTGGAGGTGACGTGCATTATTTTCACACACATGCCTCTTTAAAGTATTTGATTGTGCTAACTGTGGCTGCACATAAAGAACAAATTAATGACAGGGTCCGTCAATGCTTTCGCCGGTTCGTAAACCGTCGGGATTATGGTGAATGCAGTTGCGATTTAAAAACTCCGGTAAATGTTAGTGGTAGTAATAGGTATAGGTAGTGGGGTAAATTTGTAGTGAAAAAAATGTAATTTTACCTATCTAGTGAACATCAAATTTTTAGTTTTTTTTTTTAATGCAATATTATTTCAGGGGTAGGGTGTCGGTGCCAATACTTATGTATGGTAGTAAAAGCTGGGCTTGGCTTACAGAACAAACATGAAAGAATGAATGCAGTAGAGATGAGAGATTTGATAAGTATATGTGGAGTAACTTTGAAAGATAGAGCAAAGAACAGCGTGATAAGGGAACGTTGTGGAGTGAAAGTGGATGTAGTGACGAGGATTGAGAAAGTTATGCTAAGGAGTACAGATCAATCTTTGAAAAGTATTAAATGAATCTTAAAGCTATAACTTTTATGCTAAGGAACTTTGGACATGTAGAAAGGATGAATGAAAGGCGATTGACAAAACTAGTATGTGAGGTGAGTGTGGATGGCAGAGTTGGGGCAGGCTGACCTCGATGAACGTACCGCAATCAAAATGCGGACGTTTCTAAAAAAAGGGCAGGCCAGGAGCAACCTAAATCAATGAGCATGCAACGAGGTTAATGGACACAGATGAAGCGAAAGAGGAGTGTCAGAATCGTAGTAAGTGGACATCGATAGTCTCTGCCTACCCCAATGGGAAACAGACGTGATTGGATGTAATTAATGGCAATAACTATTTATGACTGATTAAATTGTTATTCGTTCTAAATCTTAAACAAATATCACAAATATGGTGTAACTTATAATTAAAGCAAATATGATTCCAAAGTCCGTGCCTCGGAGAGGACGTTAAGCCGTCGGTCCCGGTTGTCAAATTAAGATCTATGACAGCCGTTACGTGTAGTCAGAGGCCTAAAATTCTGACAACCAGTCATACCACGAGATATCGTGTTACCCAGTTACTGGGTTATGGAGGTCAGATAGGCAGTCGCTCCATGTAAAATACTGGTATTAAGCTGCATCCGGTTGGACTGGAAGCCGACCCCAATGTAATTGGGAAAAGGCTAGACCGTAGGAAACAGATTTCGCTCCCAGTGAGCAAACTAAGTGTGTCGAAACTAGAGATCAAAACTAACACTAAACTATAAGCTTTGAGACTAAATGCAATTTTCCATACCATGTACATTTTGTTGAACACCAAAAATCTTAATGCAATTATTGTAAGACATAAAGCATGTTCCAACGTGGCTTTCAATATCGTTTGTACTTTCTTAGTTAATCTTAAACATCACAGATGTACGGTAAAAGAAAATAATGTGAGGAAACCTGGGCTTGATGGTGGTCTGAAATCGCCAACCCGCAGTTAGCTGACGTGTGCCTCGGTGCTCGTGCCTTCTCTGTATGCGAAGAGGCCCTTGCAATGCAGTGGGAGGGTTATGTGCTGGTTGTGTTATGTAATAGCCAATTTAAATGTGCCAATATAGTAAAAGTTTCTGATGATTCTTCTTCTTTTTACACGACTGCCGAAAAAAGGAGGGTTATGGTTTTAGTGGGGTTCATGTATGTGTGTATGTATGTACTCGTAGGTATGTATGTATGTTTGTGAGTTTCTGTATTCCATTATAACTTCTGAATACCTTAACTGTTTTAGATGTATGGGGTATCGTTAGAACGCTTGCATTTTCCAAAAAAATGTGATATAGTAGCTCAGGTACACACAAAAATATGAAATAAAAAATTATTAATCCTTATATCTAACATAAAAAAATATTAATATCTAATATCACATCATGTCACAGAACTATCACATACTATCCCGCGGCGGCGAAGAAAATTCTTCACCAACATTATTTTTCACTATTTCTTTCATACGTGGTAGCCATGCATAATTATTTTTAAATTAATTGTCTTTTATTTTGAGGTTACGTGTCAAATAAAATTACGTGCCAATTATGTGTCAAAGTTGTTCCAGAAGCTTGTAGGTCTCTTCTTGTAGGACTTGGCATCCGAAATAATTTAGTTCATAATCTAGCTTATTGATTTGAATTTTATTTTAAATCCCAACGGTACTCCAAATCTCGCCATTGAAAACTAGCAGTTCTAATCACACCAAACTCGGAAAATGAACAAAATATTTTAAAAGCACCAAACGTATTGAAAATCGCTCAGCAATTTGCCAGTCTCGTGGGTGAAAGAACCGTAAAAATAATTGGTAGGTACGCTTAGAGCAGAAAATTCTCATCTGTACAGTCACGTGCAAAGACATGAATATACACTATGCGATGTTCGACAAAGAATTTCTTCTATACTATGGTAACAAGTTATGAAATATTGTGTGGATAGTTTTTTATTTATTTTATGGTATATTGAGAAAACGAGCTTGCGTGTTACCTGATGGTACGCGATCAATGGCGCCCACAGCCCCAGAGGAGTTACTGATGCGTTGCGATCTTTTAAAAAGTCATGTGCGCTTTTTTTGATTGCCCTTATTTTTTATCTATTAGGAAAGGACAGAAATATTAGTATTTTGGTAAATTTTTATTGTTTGTGAAATATTTCATTTTAAACAAATTTTAGAAAACAATTCCTTCTTTTAATTATTTTCGATAACTGTTTGCAAGTGACGTAACAGTCGGCAAACTGACAATATGACATTTAAAGGAATCGGCATGGTTTTTGCCTACAAAATGATAATAATTAAAAATGATAAAGTATTATTATATAAAATGGGCAATACATTAAGTAATATCATTACTATACATTTTTACCAACTTCTAAAAAGAAAGTTCTGTATTCAACTCGTATAATTGTATGTATGTCAGCGATTTTCTCAATAACTACCGATCCGATTTGGATGGGATTTTCGTTATTTAAATATATATTTCAGGGAATGTTTTAGTATATAAAATATTAGGATCTGACGAAAACCTTCGGAGATAGACAATGAGACTCTTCAATAACTAACAACAAATTAACCGCAATTGGTGCGATCGTATGTCTATTTATTGTTTTCACCATTCCATTGACGGCGGTTCTTCTTTCGTTGAAAATAAAAAATATTATTTAAATAAATAAAAACTCTTGCTACTTAAGTAACTGACTGTACATCGAACCTATGTTACACGAGTATGTTCAATCGAAATTACATAAGAATACTTTCAGGAATATTTTATCGCCTGAAAGGGTGGTTTTAGGGTAGAATTTATCGCTGAAACTCGTTACCGTAACCGATGAAGTAAATAAAAATACAGACAGTTCAATGTGTGAACTTATATATTATGTAGGAGAAGAAGAAAATGAAATTCTATATTGAGATTAAGTTTGGTCACAAAGTTTGACAAAATAATATCTTATGTTTCGCGATCTTTACAATAAAACTATAGGTTGAGAGGATTAGAATGTAACATCCATTGTTATTGTGAAGTCTAAAGGCTTCAGATTCATCATTGTCATCCACAACCCGACATCAATCACAGCACCAATAAAAAATAAAATGTTATGCAATCCATATTTGCAATGTTCATTTATTTTATTTATTTATCTTTATATCACAAAGGTAAGCATCTTATATTCTAAGCCCCACAAAACCGTTGCAATGGTTTGACGACTGTGAGGTCAATGTGACTTGACACGATCGTAATTTTATTGATCACCTAAAACTGAGCCTTCTTCACTAGGGCCAAAGGTATTTAAATAAATAATATTGATATATTACCACAAAATTGAGGGTAGTCATGCAATACCTGTGCACCACCCGCCCGCAAATATATATATACGCAAGCGGTGAAAAATTCCGACTACCACCAACTACTCTACACGAGTTTCGCCCCCCCACGGAGCATCATCAGGAGCTGTTAGACCGTGCAGTATCCGCCACCGAGGTAGAGTGGTCATGGAAATAGCATCCATTGTAATGGACTTCCGCCAGGTAACTTCTGAATCTATTCAATACCGAAGGTATTTATATATAAAAACTGGCTTTCTTAAGATGCTTTTTAAATTTAAACTTGTCCCTGTACCTGATAAGTCAATGAAAAGACATGAGAACTTATTGAAGATAATCATTCCCCTGCCCTTATCTCAATTTATTTGGGGTCGCCGCAGCATGAATTCTTCTTCCACTTTCTAATTGTTTTTGAAACTGAATGCTGCTAAAGTTTTGGCAATGTTTTATGACTGGCTGCCAGCCTGACGTCAACCATAATTGGTAATGCTGTTGTTGGTGGTTACCGCCACCGATACGGTCTCCTGATATCTAGCTATGTCACACTAAATGTTATCCATGCTCCAGGTTCTGAAGTTATCCTACTATCACACTCCACTAACTGCGCCAAACATATATTAATCTCGATTATGAATAATAGCAACACAGGTCACAAAATACCCGAAAATAAAATAACAATCCACATCCTACTAAGTGCTACGCTTATCCCTCGTTATCCAAAAAATCTGATAAAACATCCCCGGATACCGATTATCCTTTGTCTCCCCAATTAAAGGGGAAAAATGTTCATTCATCACCCACGATCAAAGGTACATGTGTTCCCTTTAACGTGAACAACCCTTTTGTTATTAAAATGTATGGAAATCGGATATCCCCTCGTAATTGTGGTAGTGGAATAACATTTTCCCTTTCGATCCGTATGTTTATAGTCTGCGGCTAAATGGATGGATTTTTACCGTTTCTATTGTATTTCCTTGGCTGTCGATCTGGGAGAAATATAACATCTGCTCTGATTTGTTACTGATATTCACAGTTTTAGAAAGCACATTTGGTTTACCATATCTAAAGAAGTCAAATACAATGGACAGAAGGAAAGGAGACTTTTATTCTATTCGAGGCACAATGGACTCATATAAAGATATGATATCAAAAGAAAGTTTACAATTGTATCTACCCTAAATTTATTATTTACCAGTCTAAATATTGTTGTTTGTCTCCAGAACCGGCAAGCTCCACTATCCTACAGACGTGTGCGGGCCACTCTTCGAGGAGGAGCTGGAGTTCTGGGGCCTGGACGCCAACCAGGTGGAACCGTGCTGCTGGATGACGTATACACAGGTGAGCGTCTTAATAAAAGTATTACAGATTTAATCTTTAAGCGGGTAGAAACAATTAATGGAAGTAGCGTTAAAAATGATGTTACACAATGCACAATATACGAAAGCATTGGAAATGAAAAGGAAATAATTCTTAATAAACATATTTGGAAGTTAGTAGTAATGGGAGTCCCGCAAAATATATATGAAGCTAAATCATAATAAAGCTAATATCTATAGAGACGGGGCTTTGATAAGCATATTTTTCAAAGATAAAAGGAAAAGATCATGTATCAAGTCTATCATATTTCTGTTAGTTTCAACATACGAAATAGTAAGTAGCAAAACACAAGAGGATAAAAAAACATGAGTTAAGGATAAAACATACTAATGAAAACATGTTACATCTGATACTGACATTTTTATTACTAGTGAATCAGAATTCGTAGCTATTTTAAAAGTCACGTTGAAGTTATTTTAAGAATTCCTGTCAGATCTTCCATTCGCCAGTAAGTCTAATAATTCATGAATATGCTAACCAGATCTTGACGAAAGTTCTAGAAAAGTCTCAAACTAGTATTATTAGAAAAGCAAAACAGAGTATAAAAAAATATTGGTTTTGAATTTATATTGGAATGTGTTCAAAGATATACTGAATATTATAAATAACGCCGAAATCAATTTAGCTATTGAAGGTCATTCAATCAAAACATTTGATAGGATCGTTTCAGTATAATTTATTTTTCATATTAATGTGCGGCTTTGTGGAAAATTTTATGTTCGACAGTTTTGTTTTGTTCATTCCTACATGAAGTACTACAGGGTAGTAGAGCCTTAGAGGTACTTATGGCGTCAAGTAATTTGAAAATTATAGGTATGTACATGATTTGTTCTTCGAAGTTTAAGAATCTAGCCGAATTTTTATACATAGCGTAGGTTAACTTAAACACTGCTTAAAATAAAATATTGCGTCAATCTGATTACTTATATTTGTTGCACAATATTTCAGCAGTGATAGCCTAGTGGTATGACCGTTGGACTGGCAAGTCGAAGATCTCAAATTCGAGCCTAAGGCATGCACCGCTGACGTTTGGAAATCATGCGCGTATTATAAATTAATGATCACTTGCTTAAAATGGTGAAGGAAATTATACAATTATAACCAGCACATGTGAGATGACGCTTTTAAGATGACGATGACTGATGCATACGTGCCGTCAGACAGGACAGGTCACCTCGAAGCTGCTATGGCTTATTCCTCAAAAGGCCATTCCAGACGATCCCTGCATCGTTACACTCACATAGATATGTACATACTATTATGTCTGGACTTTAAAAGAGACGTTGACCTCTGAGTTTGTTTCGGCGTTTCTTCTCAGAGACAGTCAGATAGGAAACGCCGGCGCCATCTAGTTTATAAAAATGACTTGTAAAAGTGTCTTCAACAGATCTATTTACAGAAATAAAATCATTTATCATTTAAACTGCCGCTTATGGCTTTACACATTATTGAGAACATCTGTAAACGTCCTCAACGATGTGTAAAACCAAAAGAGGCAGTTTACACATACTAGATAATTCATCAACCATATGCATAGCATCACACCTGTATTCCCCTAAGAGGTAGGCTAAGGTGTACACAACTATTCACCCACATTTCACCAATGCTGGTTGTTCAATTAACTATACGTAAGACATAATAATATTTATTTCCAAAATCATTAATCCAATAATCTACCTCGTTAGTCTAGTGGTGATAAGTGTGGCTGCTCACCGTGTTATGTGGGAAAAGTGTTACTGGGTTTCTCTATCAGGAAATCCTCATTAGCAGTCTGGAGTTTGAAATGGCGCCTGGTGTATGGCAATAGGTTCACCACCATATCGGACTCAATAACTTCATCGTTGAAATGTAGGTGTATACCTCTATCTAACCCTTCGGGGGTACACGCATGATACTGTATTATTATATATAAAGGAATAAAGCCACGTTCATCCCAAGTTATCACAACCAAATCACTAATTCAACTCTTAGGATCAGTTGAACCAACGTAACTTTAACTGTAGCCGACGTCTTACTGTGTCACTTTGACAGAATTTACATAGAAAGTAGTGTCCAACAAGATGAAAAGATTATAAAAAATAAATAAACAATCCTGGCATTTTTTTTTAATATATATACATACTTACACACTTACACACTTACATACTTACATACTTACACACTTACACACTTACACACTTACACACTTACACACTTACACACTTACACACTTACACACTTACACACTTACACACTTACACACTTACATACTTACACACTTACGCACTTACACACTTACACACTTACACACTCACATACTTGCATACATACGTGAACTCTAAAAACATAACACTACCTTTTTTGGACAGTCGTGTAATAATAAAGTAAGTCGTGTAATAAAAAAGGATTTGGTCGTAGTTGTGTTGGTGCAATCCTTTGAGTGTCAGAAGCCAGCGTCAAAATGCATCAAAACAGCAATATGCATCAACATGTTTAAAGTTGTCTCTCACGTCCACACCGCAAAGTTTTCTGCTCGGATTTACGAACATGTCCGTATTTTACGTCCGAAACATGTCTAGGAAGGTGGACCGATTTTATTATTTTGTCGTGTCCTATTTATTTTTGGCGTATTTGGTTGTAAGTTTTGTGTTTTAGAGTGGTAAATAGATGAAAATATGTACTTTAGATGATTGGTTACACAAAAAGCCAAGGTAGGTAATTAATGAAGGTCATGTATAAGGAATATATCTTCCAATTTCTAGAAGAGAATTTAGAAAACGAAAACTCATAAGACATGGGACTGCGGACAGAAGTGGAAACCTAAAACTATGAAATAACTGTGTTGTTGACGTGAATATGTTTTTTTTTTTTTGCTTCCATAGTGGGGGCAATTCAGAAAACTGATGATACCTAAATTGGGGGATACAGTTTGGTGTTGCAGCTACATACATATCTATCATTTACATCAAACTTTTAATTACATAACTCGACCCACTCGGTAGCTGAAGTATCAAAGAATTCGTTACGTTAGTGAGAACAGTGAGAGATCGTGCGCGATGAAGGGGAGAAGTGCCGTAATTTTTAAGTTGTTTCGCTGCTAAACTTCTTCAAATATTTGCCGTTACAGATAAATCTTTGAAAAGCATTAATGCATGCATAGGGATCTCATAAGCTATACAATTTTGTGGAAAAAATACGGTCGTGAGCAAGATTCTGCGCCTCCCGGATAAATACTCCAGGACCTCGGAACACTAATGAATTCGGGGTAGTGCGCAGAGGTCGAGATGGCTTATTGGTATTTGTTATCTGTACGACGTTGAATTAACTGATAAGTTAGTCGTGTCGGTTCAGTTACCTGTATAGGAACTGTATAGATGGCCATGATGTCATCAAAAAACTTGTTGAAATGTGGAAGAAGAAATTGGGGTAGTGAGCAGAGGTCGAAATGGCTTATTGGTCAGAACGTCTGGAGTATTTATCCGGGAGGCACAGGTTCGAATCCTGCTCACGACCGTATTTTTCTTTCCACAAAACTTTATTGCCGTTACGTATACATGGGTAAAATACACGGCCGTGTCGACAACACAGCCACACGCTGATTAAGAAAAATACTTTACCGTGTCTGTGACGTAAACCCGTAAGATTTTACCCTACCAAAAATCGTACGACGCACCTAAAACAGTTTCACTTTAAAAAATAAAATAAAATGCTACTAGGCGACTCTTAACTAGGATCATTGTTGCATCAAAATAATAAAAAATACTTGCATATTATGAACATAGTCCAACTGTCATAAAACGAAAGGTTTCACATCAACCATAACAATAAAAACTAAAAACAAAACTTTCCACTTTCCACCATTAGCTGGTATGACAACATTTTACACTGCGGTGCAAATATACCACATGTTACGAGCGGTATTTCGCGTGCAGTTTATTGTGCATGGCAGTGTACATGACGAATATGTTAGCATGTCATTCGGATATGAAGTGTTGGAAATGGCTATGGAACCTCGAGTTGATCTTGATTCCAATATTGGTATAAATATATAAAGAGATTATGCGCCTGTTGGTGACTGTTTTCGAGATTTATTCAAGCGAGATTTTATGCCAGTGTAAACAGCTAAACTTAAAAAAAAAATTGACAAACTCTCTTTCTACGCCAAAATTTCTAGTTATTTCTGAGTGCATTGAATGACACAGACCACACATGCACGATTATCTAGACTAGTTTATCATCCATACAATCTTGCAATGTCTAAGCGACTTTGTGAATCGAACAAATCTCTGCCTAGCTTTTCCAAAACTACGTCGCTCTCTAAGGCACATAATCATGCCAATATAAAAATAGAACACGCCAATCTTTCGAAGTCTAAATAAATAGTAAATAAAAGTGCACTCCCTCTTCTTTCACTCCCATATTCCTATGGGACGGCAATCCGACACGACTGGAGAGAGATCAGGCGCAGGGACGACGGCTTTACATGCGCTCTGACGCAGGGGGTGCCATAAAATCAACTTCCTAACTCCAGGCTGGTACTGAGAATTTCTCAACCGAAAAACCCATTAAAAATTTGCCTGATCTGAGATTGAACCAAGCCCCTCACGCAACAACTGTTCACTAGACATATTGCATCTCAGCAAAAATGTAAAGAATAACAGCGCCCACATGTACAACAGAAAAGATTGCATAGACGTAATAGAAAACAATGGAAAAACATGCCGAGTAAAATATTCCAATTACATTCCGCGGCAATAGAAACAATTCAGAGGACTCACAATGATTGCGGTATTGTGTACATTCATATGTATTCACGCCCCTTGTCCTTGGATGAACAGCATTATTGGCATATTGACATGGGTTCGTTTGCAATATAGAGTACAACTCAGCCTTTAGGAAAGATTTATCCATGAGTTAATGTATGGGTACTTTATCTATATCTCTATACTGTATCTAAGTGCAGTAATTAATAAATGCAGACTAATTCTGGATTATTCCAAAAATCTATGACGTGCCTATAGAATTGACGAAAGTATGAACTGATATGGCAGTAATAGCTTCAGAAAGCTCTTCGATTTTGTACTAGGACTTTAGTAATTTCGTTGATAAAAACAGAGAAAATAAGAGGAGAAAAAACGCCACCCTGAGGTACACCAGCATTAGATCACACCACATAGAGGAAGTCTTATCACCGCCAACTGTCTGCGAGTGACCACGAAGCTAAGTGTTAAACCAAGCCATTAGAGAAGGAGATACATTTAAAGAGATTGAGATTCTTAAGAGAATATCCAAATCAACTGAATTAAACGCATTGTTAAAGTCAACGCTGTTGGAAGTTTATTTTTCATGGGTGACTGTCGTGGCGGCCGAGTGGTTACGGCCCCGCCTCTTGAGCCACAGGGAGTGGGTTCAAACTTGCCATGTACCAATGTGACTTTTTAAATGTCGTATGTAAGTTCTTAAACATCTAAGACATCACAGACGTTACCAACCAGATTGAATGATCTGAAATTGCCAATCCGCAGTGAGTTAGCGTGGCGCCTTCTCTATATAATAAGAGTCCCTTGCCCTGCAGTGGGCATATTGGCTGGTTATTTTAAGTTATGTAGTGGAGCCATCTGTTAGTTCTTCACCGTTAGTGTGGTTTGGCTCCCAACATAATAACGGCATTGATGAAATGTGGGTAGGTACAACAGTTCACTTCCGCCTAACCCTTCATGGGATATAAGCTTGATGCTACAGGTAGGTAAAGAAATATGACCTGGAGGATGACAATGATGGTGCTACAATGCAATTAAACATTGCTACTCTTAATAAAAAAGCCCCAACACATATTTCTTACAAAAACAGAAAAAAATCCAATTACATTCCACAGCGAATGAAACGGGAAATTCAGTCCAGTGATTGTGGTCCGATATTTTCCTATTATTTCGGCCGATGCCTCGATACGAAATATTTTTGCGGTCCTACCCTCATATTTTATATTATGCGGGATCGGAACCTTTGTCCAATTAATTCTGTTTTCAACATAAATGTGAAATTAAAATCGGATTGGACGTGGCTTCTGATATTATATTTTTGTGTATCACAGCAATAAAGGGAAACATTATTGATATTGCTATTTTTAATACCAATGTGAGTACCCAAGGAAAATTCAAGTACTCTGACTAAACCTAAATTGTATTAAAACAAAGAATCTAATCAAGTAGGTATATTTAAGTCATCTTAGAATACTGATACAATTAAATTTTCTTGCTCCTGATTTAATTTCAGATTAATCAGAATATATTGAGATATGTTTTTATTTACTTACTTGGTGAAATTGCGTTCTTCATTTACAATATCCTCAAATTTAGTTTTTTCTCTCTAGCATCGGGATACCCAAGAAACTCTAGCAGTCCTAGACCGGCTGGACCTGGACACGGAAAAGCCGACCGACGAGGAGACAGCCCGCAAGTTTGGCTTCGAAGAGGACTACATAAAGGGCACGGTCTCGTGGTGGCAGCATCTGAAGCCACAGATGTGGTCACTGTTCGATGAACCTTACAGTTCCAATGCTGCAAAGGTAATGATAATAATAAATGATATTAATAAGCAAAGATTTTGAGCTAAGAAAACAGGAACATTAGTTGTAAACTAGTTTATGTTAGAATTAGTGAGATTATCTTCAGTATTAATACATAACATAGTTGAAGTCTTAGATACCAGAATTGCTTTATTGTTTATGTCTAATATAAATTGTTTTTCTTGTAAATTTAATTCATATTTTAATATTTTATTTGGGCCATCCTTAAAAACAACAATCTGAAATTTCTAAGACCGTAATAAATTTAAAACATCTGGCCAACTGTTTGAAATTAAAGTAGCACTTAGAATTCTTCAAAAGCTCAAAATGTAATCTTTTGACTTTATGAAGTGTAAAATATTGTGCTGCAATCTACCGCGCTCCTTCCACCGTCCCGTTTTAATTCAAATTTATGCTAATCTTAATATTTCAATGTAGGGTGGAGTATTTCAGGGCTGTATCACAAATTCTACAAGCAACATCTCTACAAGTATTAAAAGTTATTACTAGATTTTCGCAGTAAATTATATGATAGAAGTAGTTGTAGAATCAGTAAACGAAAATAAGAATTTACAATTGTATGTAGTGTAGATTTAGTCACTTAATGTAAAACGCGAATTGTATAATCCATGATAGAATGTGCAAGAAAGGTTGATTACGTAAGATTTGAACTAAACGAAACTAAAAAACCGTAGGTAATTAGCATTTCGTTATCTTTATACGATTTTTTCCAAGAAATACCATGATGATCAAAAGTAAACCACGTTTTTACCTACTATTGTGTGAGACCTTAAGGCTTCACACAATAGTATCCAAATAATTTCAACTTAAGGTAAAGTCAGGAACAAAATCTAAATTGAACCTTTCTCCAACATTAAAGCCACTTGTTTCTAGGAAATCACAAGCTCCGAAATGTGCTGTCATTAACATATCTCATTACCGAGGTCCAAGCTTTTTACTGTACTTGTTTTCCTCAAAAAACCTTTTTAACTTTTGCAAAAACACTCCGCTCTGTATAAATACTATCATTTGACTCGTTAACCGTTCGTGTTTCAGTAAATAAAAACACCCTTAATTTCAGCAATAAAAACCCAGTATTTACTTTAATTATTTTTAACATGAGAGTGTACATAAACGAAGTAAATTTTATGTCCCGTTGAAGGGCAAAGGGCCTATTGTGAAGGCTATTTTAATCTTTACAAAAATAATGGTGACCTCGCCGTTTAATTGCAGCGGGAATTCAAATGACTAGTTGAATAAATGTTTAAATTTAAGATGACGTGTATTATTCTTTTACTTTTAAAATGTTTGTACTTGTAAGAGTTTTGCATAATCTAACCCAGCCTTTTATTTCCAGATCATCGGCGTCATATCAGTGTTCTTCATATGTGTGTCAATAATATCGTTCTGTCTAAAAACTCACCCGGACATGAGAGTGCCAGTGATTAGAAACTATACAGTTACGACAGCCAACCAATCGCAAGGTTGGGCGTTGGACAAAGTGCAAACAAACGCCCATATAGCGTTCTTTTATATAGAATGTGTGTGTAATGCGTGGTTCACGTTAGAAATCCTCGTTCGTTTCATATCATCACCGAATAAGTGTGAATTTGTCAAATCTTCCGTCAACATCATCGATTATATTGCTACCATGAGTTTCTACATCGACTTGATCCTGCAGAAGTACGCATCACATGTGGAAAATGCGGATATATTAGAGTTCTTCTCCATCATCAGGATCATGAGACTGTTCAAACTCACAAGACACTCTTCAGGTCTGAAGATTTTGATTCAGACCTTTAGAGCGTCTGCGAAGGAGTTGACGCTACTAGTGTTCTTCCTTGTGCTGGGCATTGTGATATTCGCTAGTCTGGTGTACTATGCGGAAAGGATACAGACGAATCCTCACAATGACTTCAACAGCATACCTTTGGGCCTGTGGTGGGCCCTGGTGACCATGACCACTGTTGGGTATGGTGATATGGCGCCGAAGACTTATGTTGGCATGTTTGTCGGTGCGCTCTGCGCATTGGCAGGCGTAAGTATTCAAATTATATTATTATCAAATAAAATAATTTCATTCTTAAATCTCCAAAGCACTCTTGAAAACGTCCTCAATTTTGCTAGTTCTTATAAATCATTTTTCCTTTGCATAAGTTTTCCATAACTTTATTTTTACTTCTTAGGCTTGGATTTATGATATTCTAAATAATCATTAACAGGCCTTATTTTATTTATAGTCATTCTAACTATTCGATAGTAGTAATTCATTTAGTAAAGATGAAGATTAAAGGATTGAGTCAGTTAGTACAATATGCTATTGCGTAATACCATATAACCAGACTAATAAGATCTCTGTCTCTTAACAAACAGGTGCTAACGATAGCTCTTCCGGTGCCAGTCATAGTATCCAACTTCGCCATGTACTACTCGCACACACAAGCGAGAGCAAAATTACCAAAGAAAAGGCGAAGAGTCGTCAACGTGGAACCAACGAGGCCACCCATGCGTGAGTATAAGTACTATAAGAATATTTATAGCTATAAGCAAATAAGAAAATAACAATAAAAAAAATTACCAAGAGGATTCTCTTGGTAATTTTTTTTTTTTTTTATTAACACAAACTTTGTTAACACAACCTCTGTTAACAAAAAAAAGATCATTACAAGTAATTAATTAAGATTTAAAAATAACATAGGTACTTTTATTTTGTTTAAATCTTAATTATTACAAAGGCATCAGAAAAATGATTCTTGGCTCTGAAACTAGGTAAATACCTGAACTATCAGAGTAAGTGATTCCTTATAAGTTGATAAAGATTTAGATACTAGTCGAGCACAAAATTTTGTTCAGAGAACTCATGTTATTTTATTAGAGTTGTTGATGAAGACTGTGGTGGGTGACATTAACGTTACACCTAAGAATGAAAGAAGAAGACAAAGTGATCACAAATGATAAGTCATATTTCACATCAAGTATGATCATGTGGTGATGGTGGACGACAATATTAGTTTCTTTTTTATCAAAATTTTCATACATTTGGCTACCAACTCGCTGGTATGCGAAGACGGTGGAACCGAGGATGGAGCTCAATTATATTCAGCAGAAATCTATTAAACTTTCCACATGTACCATAAAATAACTTTTTTATTAAATTTTAATGTTGTTATTCAGGTGCCCCTGTTCCCGGTGCACCAAATCCACTAGCACCAGGTATGGGTCCTCAAGTAGTCAACCGTAGAATGAATGCCATCAAAACCAACCATCCCAAAGACATGATGGGACCTAACATGGGTAAGATTTATCATAAAGCACGATGCCACACAATGTTTATAATATTTGAAGCTGTGGATAATATTTGATAGGAATTAAATTTAAGATTACTCAGTAATAAAATAATTTCAAATTAGAATTAATACAAGTACTCCTGGATAAAATGAAACATAAAGAATGCTTAATAATAATTCATTCATATTATCTAACTACAGAGTTCCTAAACTTATTCAGAGCTTCATAATCTTATTGTAAAAACAACTATAATGTGTGAATAAACTTTCCATACTGAGACAACTGTACAATATTCTTCAAAATTTACCTAAAGATGAAGGCAAATTTTGTTTAAAAAATATGCCTTCATAATACACATGTAGTTTTAAGCACTATAAATGTTTGAAATCACGAAGTAGATACAAAAATTTGATGGACAAAATAACAAATTGGCGTTTTCACAAATATAGATGGACATATCACATTCACTGAAGAAATTAACGTGAAAAGAATACACCGTACAATTGGTAACTTAACTACATACTAACTTGACTAATAAACATCGTGCATTTGATTTCAATGTGGCTGAAAAGACATTATCAATGAATTTCTAAGTATATAAATAAATACTAAATGACACCAACTCTCTGTAGATATGTATATGCTTCAAATACCAAGGCAATTATAACACGTATTTTTATCTATATTAACTTCTCAGAGAATTTAAAATATCGTACACAACCCTTCAGATCCTTTTGAACTACTAAGCACACTCCATAAATCAGTTAGAAACTTTTACAATAAATTGATAATGTCCTTTTCGATATAAATACTAATAAACTAGTCACGTGACTAACAGTAGCTTATGCAATGTAATCCTCCACAGATGGTGATCGTAGCGAGCTAGAGGCTATGATCCAAACGACACCAAACAACTGCAAAAGAAAAAATTTAAACATGCTTTAGAAAGCATCACACAACGCCGTTGGAACCGAACGGGCTTTCTATATCGCCTGCACACTTGGATTTAGCTTACAGGAATGCTAATATATCTTTAGTCACTAATCAATCATTACCATTGTCATTATCATATTTGCACACGGCAGTATCTTCAAGCAGCACAGGATCCACCGTCTAGGTCCCCTTGCTTCGAGGGGATGAAGGTTCGGGAATTTGTATATCTGTGTTTGTACCCCGAACTTTATTGCTTTGCTTCCAAACTTGGTGTTGTTGTAGATTGGTTATAATTTAGCGATTATCTTTCATTTAGCTTTTGTTTAATCATTTTGTAATATTTTCGAATGCTTCTTTGATCGTTTATTCTGAATCTAAAGTCGTTGATCGTAATCTTTGTGTTTTAGATAGTGATTCAATGTTTTTTCCAGGCAACAACCACACACCTCCACCACCACTTAATAGTCCAAACAATACAACAAACGAAGTTTCAAACTCACAGGCCGACACATCGGTACACTTTTAGATATAAACTTAACACTAATATAACACTAACACAGAGTCGATATTGTGCTTTTAATCGTACAAATGTTCGTGTCTTCCTAGCACTAGTTGATTGTCTTGTGAGAGTCTGTCAATGTAACATTGCGTTCTTCTATTATTTTCTTTAATATATCTTGTTGTTCTCATAGTAATTTGAAATGAGTAACACGATAAGAATTGAATTAATGTCATTATCCCAAAATAGCATGCTAATGCATGATTGTTAAGGTAACTTTCATAACAATTGGTGTGGTTTTAATAAAAAATAATTAAAATATTAATGTAACAATTTGATTTCCTACAGTTGCAACTTTGATGCCGGGCATGGATCTTTCAGTCACGACTCGTCTCTCACCAAGCCCCCAAGGCATGAGCCCTGCACTCGCAATTGCAATACCAATGATGAAATCCGTAAATCTAGTACCGGCACAATGTTTTGACAACATGGCGTATCACAGGGAGAAATCTGAAGAAAAAGAGATTGATAATAATAAGGAAAGCAGTAAAGCATGCAGTCGTCAAGAATCCGTTGAGAGCAATAATACTGTCAGAGTGATGAACTTCAAAAACGACATATTCATGGATAAGGGAAATGAAGAAAAATCTGATGCTCGTACGCCGCTGTTAAGGGATCATAAAATTGAATCATTAGATGAGACAAAGTTAAGGGACACTAAGACGGAAAAACGGAAATCGTCTGCTTCGACATAACATTAATGATATGTATTGACCAATAGCGCTAAGAATATTTTAAAAATTTTGCTTGCCATCAGAAAAATACGCTAAAAGAAATAAATTGTTTTGACAAAGTCAAAATAAAAAGGAAAGAGATAAAAACCAAGGAAGAAAGATACCTATGTATATCAGTGACATAGATAGCGCCAGGAGTGAAAGAGAAAGCTACATAATCTGATGAATAGAAATAGCAAGCATAAAAGAATATGATATAATCAAGGTATTCTAATTGGAAGACTTAAAAATACGATTTAAAATAAACAAACATCAGTTGGTGTCAGTCATAATAGTTGCATAAAAGCCTTTTTGAAAGCAGTTACGATTCTATATAAAATTGATATGAATAATCATCATTGATAAATAATGTCTTTTATTCGTAAGTGCATTCGGGGCCGTGATAGATGTAAGATAGCTAAGTGTTTACAGCACTTAATAACATTTTATAACACATACGTATTTTAGAATAGCTGCTATCACAATCTAGTAAAAAATATGTAAGCCAACGACCAGTATAGATAGGCTCCCTTTAAATCTTTCCTGCGTACTCATCATAGTACTGATCTTGAGCGTCTAGTTATACTGGTCGCGTAGTCATCATTAATGACCAGCAAATTTATAATCATAGTGAAGTATGTTTACTGTCCATTAGTGAGATAGGTGAAGCTTGTTTCGGTTTAATACACGCACATATTAAACTTGACTTCTAAGCAAGCTACTCCTACATTTGTTTGCTAAAAAGTTAAAGATAAACATGATCACTAAAATACTATCAGAATACAAAATTTCATACTGTGCGTTCTGGAAATATTTAATTTTTTGCCATTTTTCTGATGCCACAAGGAACCATTTTTGGACCCACTCACATAATTGTATCAAATACACCTTACATAACTGTGACTATACGGGTACATTATTATTAATAATCTATATGGTATTTTTGAAAACCAAATGAGCTTCACTTCATTTCAAATAAGCTAACGATAATTTTACTGTAAATACTAGTAGCGTTAATAATTTTGTATCTTTAACAGTAATAATCACTAGACAACACATATCATTGGCACTTTCTTTCATTCTTGGTGTTATATACCTGTTTTACATGTATATAGATAAATATAAATAGCATAAAATATATAATAAGCGTAGATAGTATTAAATAAATTATTTAATTAAACGAAGTACAGTAAATTCGCTACGAATTTTGTTGGCGTTTCGAAAACACAAATGACTACTTATCAAAATGATGTAAAGCTCAAGAATCTAAATTGACAGCGTTTTCACATTCATCCTTTCATTGCTACGAGACAAAGTTTAATGATGACGTAATCATAGTCGTATAGAAATGGAACGGCTTAAGCCCTGACGTGAATGTGACCTTATTTCCTGTCTCTTAAAATACTTCAGCAATTCAACCAAGGCGTTTTATAAGCTTCACCACATTTGTGTTATTGAGTCTTTATATACTCTTATTCATACGAATATTCAAGAAACGCGAAGCCTTATGCAACAAAGTAGCAATGAAAGGGTACCAACGCTACAAAACGAGTAAAAAATGTTAAGTGGGCTTCTTTTGTTTATTCGTTGCTTAGCAACGTATGTGAAATTTAAGTCCTTGGAAATATATAATGAAAATCATGTCTAAATTTGGGGACCCTTAATGTTTTATAGTATTAAATAATAATATTGTGTGGGTTTTATATAATTCCCGTAAAAGTTGCGTAATCTACAGGCAGTTTGTATTATCTAATACTATCAATATTTAGAGTATCAAATTTTTTATTATTAACTTTATCATTATTAAGAAACAGCTCAATCGATTTTAAAATAGGTAGCATCTGAAAATCTTAGAATATTTTTACTCTATGACAAGTCATCCAAATAAATTGATTATGGCTTATCTCAGGTATTATACAATAAATAAAAATTATTTAATCAATCTGGTAATTCAATAAAAATAACGTAGATATTTGTATCAAACTAAGTGCTTTGAATCAATGTACATATTTATATAGGTAACAAATTGATATTACTATATTGTTTCACTGACAGCTGGTAGTTTAGAGCAGATTAATAGAAACTGCTTGTAGAAAATGCTCTAAAACCACATTGTGGGTACCATAACTATTTGATTTCCCGTTGGTTGCTTTAAATCTTTTTACGCATAAAATGCAATAAATTTTCATGTGGTTGAGATAGCACAATGTTTTGGTTATAAAAATAAAATTTAAGACCTAATTATTTAGCTGCGTACTAAATTGTATTATAATTTATTATCTAGCAATGTTTTGTTTTTGTTTGTTAACCAAATACTGACTTCGGACACGACACCGAGTTGTTACTAAGGCCAGAGAATAAAAATGGACCATCCTTTCTGAATAAACAACAGATGAAAAAGCCTTTGTAATAAAAATACATACCATATAAATTTCGTTAAAGAATTTGGAGTAACATTTTATCATGAAATATTTTACGCAAATTTTACTCGCCATACAGCAATGATTAAATTAAACTATTTTGCAGTATTTGGGCCGTGAACCTTAGTAACATGGAGGCCGATGTTTGGCACGTGAATTTTAAGATCCTTTTGAGCTTGGATTGAGATCATGAAAGCTTATTTAAAAAAACCTAAAAAAAGGAAGGCCTAACAATTATATCTTAAAACTAATTCTTACGTCATAATTAATAATAAATTGCATCTGCATAAACCCAAAGATATAGGTCATCCTAAATAAATTAGGGATCTTGGGTTGATTACACACATTCACGAGTAACAATACGACTTACCCCCCTGTTAACCCAACAAAACTAGCCAACAATAGGGCAAAACAAAAGAGGGCAGTAATATAACAGAGCGAAACAACGCTATAAACGTATCCACTGTTTATACATACAACACAAGTACAATAGCAAAGTCTATGTCAGCGGTCGACAATCCTATTTGGAAATAATTTATGTCCTCACCCCGACCTAACAAGCCTACACTTTGGGATATTCATCATCTGTGTTGTTAAAATTCATATAAATTGCCTAGCGGGCCTTTAGCTCTGAGGGTCTGTCTGAGACTACGTGACAGGGTTTCGTGAAATCATGTCGCTAACGAGCCTCTTAATTATTACTCTAAATTTTTGAGTCGAAAAATATTCAACACGGTGTGTTCAAGTGGTTTAGCCAACAATTATTTTAAGACCACCCGTCGCTAAACTTTTCCACTTTGTTAATTTGTCTTATGGTTATATTACTATAACTATAGATGGCGTTTTAACATACATACAATTACGACTGCTTGCTATTGGGGTACTTAGTGACTCTCAATCTTCACTTGCTACGATTTTTACATACGTCTTTCGCTTTATCTATGTTCATTAATCTCTCCATGCATGCTCGTCGATTTAGGTTGCTCTTGTCTGACCTTTGCATTGAATGCCCAGATTTTATTACCACTGGTATATGTTCCATACGCTTAGTACTATGCATTTTAATACATGTAATATTAGAATTTATTCAAATTGTTGTTCTGATTTTTCTATTCCTTGATTTGACTTCGTCTCATAGCATTAGGAGAAATTCAAACAGTAAATTGTTAAAAGTTAAGTGCTGAACCTGGTTTATCAGTCGTAAGTGACTTATTTATTACTGCAGTTCTTACATTAACCTACTTAGCCCTCATTACTGCTGTAGTTTTCAACGATATAGATGCATTCGTTAGTGCTACTTTAAATTCTGCGTCCTAAAGTAAAAACCACGAAGAAATATTTGAACTGGTTGTACAGAAGTTTTATAACTTTCAAGTGCCATTCATCTTTTCGGTTGTCTTTCCGCTTCAAAAATAGTTTACATTTCCAAGCTATCTTGTAAACAATAATTTGTTGCACCACACGCAAGCCTGGCATATAGCGGCCTAAGAAAATAAATGAGTTGAAAAATTTGAATTAAAGCCAAAAAAGTTTTGCAATCATAGTGATAGGTCCACAATACCTAGTCTTGGCAAGTGTACGGCTTATATACCTCGTGTTATAATTAAAACTTATATAATTAAGTCTATAAAGTTGTCCAATTACTACATTCATATTGCAAGTTTAAATTGAAATAGGGTTTGCACGGGTTTCTCGTTTACAACTAGAAGTATAACATTATACGAGTGTTGCTTATTGATACTGCCTCTTTGGTTTCTCAGCATGAGGATCTTTGGTGGGGCAGTATTATTTTGTTTTTCTGTTAGAAAATTCTCAGAAACAGCATAGGGTTCGAAATTATTATATGATGTTAAACTCACCTATTTTTTAGCCTATACTGTCCCATTTCTGGGCAAAGGCTTTCCCTATGTTTTTCCAAATCATTTTCTCCTGCACCACAAACCAACCTAGTTGAAACGCGTTCAGTTCCCGCCTCTTTCTGGGCCGACTTTGGCGCTGTCATTCATTTTCAGGTACCCATTGCGCTCAGATTTTTGCCCAGAGTTGTGTGCCCGACCCAATCCCACTTGAGCCCGGCAGTCTTTCTACCGACATCTATTATACCCGCCTTGGAGGGCAGCGAGGTGTTTCGTATTCTGTCTATCCTCTTTACACCCAGAATACTCCGCTCCATTGTTCGTTGGCAAACCCCAAAGTGGAACTTTTGTGACTCTGTAAGCGACCAATTTTCATGTTTGTGCCCCTATTGTATGAAAATAAGGGCATTGATGAAATGTGGGTAAAAGAAATACACTTCTGTCTTGTCTTTCGGGGAATTCAGACGTGATGCTGAGTTATAGCAATTCAATCCTTGTGTATCGTAGAAGAATGAGAAGAAATGATCTTAACCAAAGGTAGATCAGCAGACGTATTGGCTATCTTGATTACCATCGAATTGATGGTCATGTTGAAATACATTGCACTATATGTTTTATAATATTACTGCTCATAACAGACAACCTGTCACATACGACGCAATGTTCTTCAAAATGACTACCAGTTCGATATTAACCAAGATAACCAAAGCGCCTACAAGTATCAGGTTAACATCTCAAATTGTATTTGCTGTTTCTTTAGTTCTCTCTCTCATCGTGTGGTTGATGGACAACCTATAGTCAGAGTTCAAACCTCCCGTAGGCCTCTGACATGGCTTTACACACCATCGAGAACATCTCTCAGGTGTGCTGGTTTCCTCACGATGTTTTACTTCATTCATCGTTTTGAGTTTCCTTCAGATGTAACCACTCTATTATATCACATTTAATCATAAAAGTGCCTACTATTAAGCTATAATTCTCACTTTAAAAGTCAAACTGTATTTACAAGCATAAAACCCGATCGATAAGTCCTTAAGGGAGAAAAATGAGCCATTAGGCATTGTTTATAGCGGACCCCGAGCTTTCACGATCTCGGTCCAATCTCGAAACATCCAACATTATTGCAAAAACCTAACGAGTAATAATATAGGTTTTTTGCGATCACTACACATTATAATAAAACAACTTTTAAATTTTCATTGTGCTCACTACCTACTACATGTGACTTAATAATAGCATCGGTAAAATGAGGTGTAGAACAGTACTTCTCTGCCTAAACCTTCGTGGAGTACAGGCGTGATGCCATGTAATGTTTACTTTTAAATTAATTTCAATCTTTCCTTTTTTTGGTTTTTCGAACTGCGCCCGTTTCTGCCAATTCAAATAGAATGACGAACCATTGAGATTTCATTATAATTGTGACAGATTTGGCAGTCCAACTTTGTGTTTCAATGCAAGAAAGTCATTGAAAAGCTATGGTCTAAAATTTCAAACAACTAGTCTAGTAGACTACGAACAATGCTACCATTTAAAATACATTGATGTATAATTGAAGTGCAGATTAGCAAAAAGATCATCGAATAGTGGTTAAGCAGAAAACTCTTAATTAATTTGCAGAATATCAAATAAAACTAAAACCATTCTATCGACTGACTATCGATATTCAATTATAGCAATTAAATTAGCAGACTCGAGCCTCATATTTGTATTAACCATCAACCGCAAACGTTGCAGTGTTCGAAACATCAGCAAAAACTAACATCAATAATCCGGTTATCGGCTCACCACCTACTACATGGGACTAAGTGAAATGTGGGTGTACAACTGTGTACATTTCTGCCTACCTTCGAGAAATACGGGCGTGATAAAAAAAATGAAAAAAATGTTAATGGCGAATCTAGAGGACCACTGACAAAAAATTTTTATTCATAATTTATTGAGCCTACTCGAAGATGCGATCAGGAGTTTTTATTTGAAACTTGGTAACACTAAAATAAGTTCGAGTTTTGCACTTAAAAAATAAGTAAATTAACGAGAATGGGTGTCGTCATTTCCTATCATCGTGATTATGATTACTTGAAATAATAAAATAGCCTGCAAATATTATTTTCTGTTATATGTTGTTTAGTTTAAAATTCTATACTGTTTATGTTATTGTTGATTTTTAATTTATATGTATTTGTAAACATTATTTTGGTGGATGTTTATCCATAAGTGTATGTATAAATAGTAAACATTTATTTTCTATTTTTCAAAGAAACATTGAAAAATAGAAATTAATACAGCCATTACATGGCCTCAACATGTATTAAAAAATATAATTATATATGAGTAAACATTTAGTTATCTTTAAGAGATTTTTTTGTAAATTTTTTTAAGCTGAAAGTATTTACCTGCCACATTCAATTATAACGATATGTTTCTACCGAAACAATAATTGGCATAACGTAAAAAATTATTCGGTTGACGAAGTACAGTCTAAGAAACGGAATAATAACCCACCTTAACCCAAATTTAACATTGGCATTTTTATCCTTCTAGATCCATATCTCAATTGACGATGAAAGTTAGAAATTTGCCTATCGTCGTCATAAAGTACTGATTTTCATTTACTTGTGTTAAAAAATCGCAAGTATGAAAACATGAAAACTGAAGGCGAATTTCACAACTTTGACAATGTCAAATGAAATGTTATGTATGTGAATCATAATTCTATTTCTTCGGCTGTACATATGTATGTACTAAATATACAAAAAGATCATTATTTTGAGTGTGGTACGAATTAAAATTAAAGATCAATACCCCAACATAATACACTAAATTCTTAAGCTGTTTTATTATTTTCATTTTGTAAAATACTGATGGTATACCAATAACGTTTTCCAGCTAACACACAGCGTTAATCTCCATGTCACTAAGTATGAAATTTTGAATATAACTTGAAATTTCCCGACACGGCGAAACACTGTGTCTGAGTTGGAACACTCACGAGCAATGACGTAGGTATAAGGCTTTCACAGTGAATAAACAGGGCTTTGATGTTATTATATAGCGTTCTATATATTATACATATACAATTTTGAACAATACAAAAACAAATTATTTGAAAATATTGTTCATTAAACATGTGAAATTATGCGTTTGTTTTATTTTCCGCATTGCATATGATTTATTTCCTAATGGACTCGTGGCTAAGTAACAGCCGCACAGATCGATCGATCGAGGTTAAGCTGCGCTTGCCGCGGTCGGTCTGTAGATGGGTGACCATCATTTCATACCGAGACTACTCCGTGCGTTGGAGATTACGTTAAGCCGTCGGTCCCGGTTGTCAAATTAAGATCTATGACAGCTGTTACGAGTAGTCAGAGGCCTGAAACTTTGACAACCAGTCATACCACGAGATATCGTGTTACCCAGTTACTGGATTGTGGATGTCAGATAGGGAGTCGCTCCATGTAAAATACTGGTACCTACTAAGCTGCATCCGGTTTGACTGGAAGCCGACCCCAATGTAATTGGGAAAAGGTTAAGCAGATATATATAATAATGATTTATTTCCTTACACTTCAGAGATTTTTCCAAGGATGATTTTGATTTTATTATTTCGATTTAATAGAGGCGGGTCGACGAACGATATGGTGGAGGTGGATCTTTGGGAGGTTTGACCTTATGATTGGCAAAAGACTGCCAAAGATTGAACCAAATGGCGTTCTCTCGTATCGAAGGCCAAGACTAATTTTGGATCACTGAGCCAACGAAGTAAGTATTGATGTAACGAAGGTACAAATAAGCGTAAGGCCCACCTCATCGTAAGCTATTACCGTAGCCTTTGGATACTTGCAACACCACGGCAATGAACTCGGGTGTTGCTGACTCTGTAAGGAATTGCTGTGCCCGCAATATTGGGGACAAAAACAGTTCCCCCTACTGCGAACACAACGCTTCCTCAAAGAATACTGGCGACTTTGCTCAACGTTCGGAAGACAACTAAGGACTACCTAACATAACTAACCTTCACCATTGGGCTATGTACTTCTGCAAGGTAAAGGTTCCTCAATTGTGCAGTTCAAATTTTTCCGAGCTCTATTACTAATTTCTAAACCTAAATACATTTTGAAGTACGAAGTTTTTTTATCAAAAATGAATCTACGTTTGCCCCCATCTTGCCTGATGTTAAGTGACGGTGTGGCTGAGGAGGATGGAGCACGTAGATCCAGAAGAAATCTATTCACACTAGCCTTGAATATGCCTAGATTGTATTTCTCAGGAAACAGAACACAGGACTGAAACCAGATACTCCCTATCTGATTTCAGTCCTGTGCTAGCTTTTGTTTAGACGCTAGCTTATGCTAAGTCTGTATGCTAAAATACGTAAATGTTATCATTTATATGTAGGTATATTACGTCTCCCAGGAGTGCTGTTGCACTAGAAACTCTCCAGAAACTTTGTATTTAAAAAAACTGGTTTCTTCAAATGTATCCGAACGTTACATACACTATTAGGTTGCAATAATTCTATGAATCAAATCAAATCAAATCATTTATTTCAAATAAACCATTTGCACTTTTGAATTGTCAGAATTTAGTTGCCACGTTCCAAAGTGTAGGTTCCTATGGAGAAGAACGGGCAAGACACTCCACGGTTACTCTTTTTAACCGAACTCTCTCTACACCGACTCCAAAAATAAATAATAATTGTATATTATTGTCCTAATAAATTGATCTATTCAGAATCCTCTAAAATTAAAAAAATATTTTTATATAAATTGTAGTAAGTAAATAATGCAATTATTTTATAACTTTTTAGTGCAATTTTATTTAACAGAAAGATTTTTGGAGTCGGTTCTTTTTTTTTGTAAAAATATATTTTTACAATTACACTGTTTTTGTTGCAAAATTGTATGTGAGAACAATGTAAGTTGACGCCAATATTAAAAGAGTTTAGTTTAACAATTCAACATTTTGCTATGACAGTTTAGAGAGTCCCAACTGACAGCACCCGTTCACGAACATGACGCATGCGTCAGCATCACCCAACTCAACCCATAGAATTAGAATATTTTTGGTACCCCATAGAAGGACATAGAGCTCAAAAAAGTGCAACCGATTTTGAATTGTCAATGTGTGAGTGCAATAGTAATGTACAACGTGGAAATATTGACACGATATCAGTTATCGATAAACAATATTTCAGATGTAAAGAATTGGTATACAAAATTAAAATATTTTCAATCAAATTATGTTAGTAAAACTAAAATCACAAGGGTAGGTATTATTTATTGCAGTAAATTAATTAATTACATTATTATAATAAAAAAATCATGCGCTCACATTATAACTATATTTCATTGGTTATAGCTATTAGCTTAAGGACCCTGAGCAGTGTATAGAGTATGACTGATTGAGATGATGATTGGCTGAATGATTTTTACCTACCTATCCTAATACCAGTGCGGAGTTGGTCTAGACTCAGCGCAGCACAGTTTTGAGGTGTGCCCTGCCTAGACCACTGAGCGGCGGGTACTAAGAGCCAGTATCGGGTGAGACCTGTCTCTGCCGGTAGTAGTGAGGGCTGGCAGATTCAGTGAACTGGAGAGAAATGGCTTCCTTTTGTGAGACTGTTGGTGTCCAGAAAGAGGCCGCCGAGCAGGATTGTGAGAGGGCCGATCCCGCTCGGAGAAGAAAGCATCTCGGAGGAAACCGCCTCGGCGCCTAACAGCCGAAACCCCTCCTGTATGATTTAAGGCAGGCGGCCCTTTGGGGTCACAGATGCTTAGAGAGGGGACTTTATTTACCCATCGTGATCCCAGAGAAGACGGTGGCATAGTGGTCACGTGCTATCGTGTACAGCGAGGCTTGAAGGAGACCCCTTTACAGTCTCTTCAGGGATGCGCTGCATAGCGAGGATGCTGGAGCTGGTCTATTACGTGCCTCCGTCCTCCGTCAGCATATGGATGCTGATGGTGACCACCGAAGTGGTTTTAGTGGGGTAAGAATCCTATACAACCCGGTCTTATCCATGAAGGCCGGGCGCGTTTTTGAATGTTTGCCCCCCGAAAAAAATATATTTGTATATCCTATTATCTTTTCTTATTTCTTCTTTTTCTTTATTTTTTTTCTCCTTTATCTTTATTCTTTTCTTTATCAACTAGTCTCATCTATTATTCCTTTTCCTTAGAATCGATAGGAAACCTTTCTGTATAAAAAATATATCATAAAATGTGATATTCTCTTGAATTTGTACTAAAAAATATATAAACAACATACTCATTACGCTATCACATATAGGCTCAGTGCTCACCGCCTAAAGGTGATAGCGCAGGAATCAACAACTAGTTACATTCGGGGTCTGTTTTTAAAATTAATATTACTAGCGCAGTTCGTTAGATCATTATTAACAACCGAGGTCCGCACAAAGTAGGTTGGCGGTCCGGATTCGAGCCACATTTGGGGACTACTGTAATAGCGTGATTACGTATCCTGGGCCACTAAGCTACGCTTACCTTCTTATATGTTATAAGCGTTCGGGCAGACACACCGACAAACAGACAAACGTTTCCAAACATTTTGGTTTCATCTTCTGTGTCGATAGTATTAGGTAATCCAATTAAGATTTTGGAAAAATAATCAATGTGTATACATTACATACACAACACTTTAAATAAATTCTGATATCGGAACTTTTTGTTCTAAAATTTCATTGACACTATAGTCGACACTGACAAGTCACTATTTTGTGTACATGAAATGAAAATTTATATTAGAACAACGTACTCAATATTGCTTTTATGACCATTGTTTTTTACTATAGAGAAAATTCACTATTTTCTAGATAGGATTTGGTTTTCCAAATAAATTTTGTAAAGATAGTTTTTTCCAAAATATGGCCATGAAAATATATGCTGTTGTTGACAATTTACCTGTGAAATGAATGTTTTTCTGGATTATTTTTATAAGAAACATCGCAGTCACCAACACAACAACTAGGCATTGCTTATAAATTTTAAAACTTTATAAAATATACAGGATTCACTGACAATACAGCAAATATAAGTTAACGTGATTTTTGACAGTGACACTGGAGAAAACAACATCTGCCAATAGTGCTGACCGAACCTAAATATGCTTTCTCTTTCTAACATATGATATTTCCGTAAGAGATTCCATACCCAAAGTAGGCTTTGTAGGTCTTTATCTATCCTACGTTTATGACTCAACCATATTCTAGGGAATCGAACGACCCAACATACACGCCACCATTAGCGGGACATTTTAGTGAGCAAGACATACTCTATCTGCCACACAACAATAAAAAATAAACGGATAAAATCATTGTAAATGGTTACGTAGTACTCACATGTACATTTATATAGTACCATTACAATATTTATATAGTACCTGTCTTGTCAACACTATTGCATTAGTATAAGAAGTTAAAGGTTGCAGGTTCGACCCAAAACACGTACCACCGACTTTTCAAAACCATTTGTGTATTTTGGTCAAGCTAGCTTCTACCCGCGAGTTCAACTGCGTGGACTTCCGAATTGAGTCCAGACGGGATAAAAAATTATTCTAAGTATTAATCCAGGTTATAAACTATCTGTGTGTCTAATTTGATCCAAATCTGTTCGGTAGTTTTTGCGTGAAACGGTAACAAACCTCCACACATCCTTACAAACTTGTACATTCATAATATACTATCTTCTGCCCGCGACTTGGTCTGTGTGGACTACAGATTAAGTCCATCCAAGATAAAAATGGGTTATAAACTATCTGTGTTCCAAATTTTATCCAAATCCGTTCAGTAGTTTTTCGTGAAAGAGTAACAAACATCTACATATCCTCACAAACTTTTACATGCATGCATTTTTTTTTTAATAAAAAAATATTGTTCTAAGAAAAACAGAGTTACATTTTCTTTTCCACTCGTTATACAATATCAAGAACAGTACAAAACAATACGATAAACGATAGTGGAAAAAGATCACCTGTATCCTGTACTAGTTATAAAACTGTATCACTGCAGGAGACAGGGCCTTCCATGTATTAAGATTTATCTGAAGTGGTACTACGTATTGACATATATTAAGTAAGAAGTATTATAAAAACCGAAGAGCTAGATTCCGAACCTGAAACCCTTTTTATGTAAAATTTACTTGAAAATACACAGTACATAACAAAGCAAATTAAAATTCTTAAGCAAGAAAACGACTTAGTCATTCCAACCAAATCCTTCTAAACCCTACATCCTTTTCATCTCATCATCATACAAATTCACTTCACATAACCCTAAAAATAGACTTAATTCAAGTGTACTTCTACCTGTGAGGGCCAGGGTTGCCATAAACTACGTTAATACTGCCATAAAGTGCCTATTAAACCGAATGTTCGCCTAGATACGAGTAACCCTAATAGATTATATTGTTAGCAGGCGATACAATTTGAATATTTCATGCAAGCTTAAGTAGAAAAGGACGAACAGTTTAAAAAAATCAAAATCCTATTTGTTTATTCAAATTAGGCTAATAATGAGCGCTTTTTGAACGTCAAACATTAAGACAGCCCCCAAAAATGCCCACCCTTCACCGCTTCCTAGCGTTTTAGCTTTTATTTAATTTTATTTGTGTACAAAACAGCACAATTAGTGTAGTTTTAATACCATACACAATGGCATAAATTCTGATGTAACTTAACTAAACTAAAAGTTAAGCATTGATGTCTTTTTCTAACCTAAGTAATAAGAGCGAGACGGGATGCAATATGAGACGTTGTTAGGCACGTCAAACCAAAATCTCCGAATTTTGGTAGACGGCGCACTAAAATTTGAGGCACTAAACTAAAATTGATTAGATTGACATGACTAAAATTGAATTTGTCTTGCTCTTAAATTCAAATTCAAAATTCGAATTCAAGTTTTTTATTCTATAAATAGGTCTTTACCAACTCTTTTACATGTCATTCAAAACTTTACTGTTACATACATACATACAATCACGCCTGTATCCCATTGGGGTAGGCAGAGACTATCGATTCAAAACTTTACTGTTAGTTATTACAAGTCACCGATGTTCTTATTTTAGTTTAGTTGTGCTACATCAGAATTGATGCTATTTTCTGCCAGACAACCTTAGAATGGCGCTGAGAAAAACATGGTAGATACACAAAAAGCAATGGCAACTTAGGGAATCAGAAATTAAGTTACACATTAAATTAAACATAAATAAATAGCCATGCAGATTTTACGAAATCACTGTTCACCGATGCTAAGTCTAATGAGGCTCTAATATACTTGGAAAATCTTCAATCTAGATATTGAGATCATAATATGGATTAGGTGTGAAAAGTCTTATAAACTGTCGGCCATCGTCCCGTGCCCGGTGATAGTCACGCCATCTGTCGGTAATATCCTCAGTTAAACGAGCTAGCTCTGGGAGTAGGGCTGTGTACATTTTTATACGTTAAACTACCGAATATACTTAATTCATGTATTTAAATGCTAGGCACCGTAGCAGACAAAGGTGCTATCAAGCAAAGAGATGAACTTGACTCCTACAGAAAAAACAAGGAACAGAAGTGTATGGAAAAAGGGAAGAGTAATATTTGCCCTGCAGTGTGGCAATACAGTCCGCGCACGGATCTTTTCGACAAACTTGTCGACTCGATAAAAGTTTTTATGTATACACTTTATGTCAAATTTGACGTTCAAAATCGACAAATTTGTCAAAAAAAGAATCATGCTCGCACCGCAGACTAGTTATATAGATAGATTCATTATCATCGTATTTCTAGCCTCAGCTGGGTCAATTAACTTCTTATTTGATCTTTAAGTGACTAACTAGTGTCAAATCCTGGTCCAATTACCACGTCAAACAAATTCAGTACGCTACTAGAATCAAGGTTCCATAACTAGGTAGTCGCTAGTTCTTAGATTCCATATAGAACCCAATCATAAACACATTTTAAGATACAATTCAGCTGACCGGTTCCAGCTGGTGGCAAACGTTCACGAGTATCACATTACTACCAGGTCAAGAAAACGATACTCAGTGTCAGGAAACATCGACTGCAACATCTGTATTTTCTACAAATAAGCTTTGAATAGGAAAAACGTTACACCATTCCACTCTTGTCGATAAACCGGACGAGTGACATCCTTATTTCCGGATACCGCCCAACACTAGCTGAAGTCTTTAAACGATCAGGTGCTATGGGCCGTAAAATATAATGTTATTACCGTTTTGTGCATAACTAATGATCAGTAACTAAATAATAGGGATTTAACGGTTTATAAACCGGAGGGGATTGTAGGAATAGGCTGAGGTGTAGATAGCTCATTAAGAATTTACATTGGTGTTTTGCTGCAAGAAGATTAGAAGGGCTATTACATTCTACGGTTGAAACCAAAACATCTACTTGTTGAAGCGTATGAGGTGTGGTTGATGATGATAAGACTGATCAATAAAACAAGAATTTTAGACCACCAATTAAAACCACCTTCAACAAAATTTATTAATTTATTTGGCTCTTCAACAATGCGTATCCTGATACAATTAAAAAGTTATAAAATTTCAAACTTAAGTCTAAATGCCCCATTACTTATAGAAGAATAGTGTATGCGATTACAGTAATTGTTTATTTCCAAAAGTCTTAACCAGATCTTCACCAAATTATGGGACAACTTTAAACTTAAATGGAAAAAGAATACGGTCGCGAACAGGATTCAAACCTGCCCCTCCCGGATAGATACTTTACTCTTTTTCATTTAATATAATGACTTTAGAGTTCGCTAAACATGCGTTAATGCTTTTTAAAGATTTATCTTGAATTGTTAATGTAATTTAATTAACTGCAAACTTAGTCGTGTCGGTTAGGTCACCCGTATAGGGACTGAATTGATAGCAATGACGACGCCATAAGACGTGTTAAATATGGATGAAGAATTCGCGGTGGTGAGCAGAGGTCGAGATAGCTTAGTGATCAGAACGCCTGGAGTATTTATCCGGGAGGCGCAGGTTCGAATCCTGTTCGCGACCGTATTCTTTTTCCATTTAATATAATAACTTTAGAGTTCGCTAAGCATGCGTTAATGCTTTTCAATGATTTATCCTGTACTGTTATTATTGTTCAAATAATTTCACAAAAGCAAATCGTATTTACTATGCCTACATAGGCTTAAAAATTCTCTCAACAAGGTGTGAAAGTAAAAATTGAATTATCTGAAAATCTTTGTGAGCTTCGGAGTTGAGATTATCCGTGAAGGCTTCCAACACGCTTGCATCCGAAGCCCCTGAAGGTGTAATATAATAACATTTCGCAATATCTTTTATGTTTTTATAAGATAAAAATATGTAGCGAGCAAAGTGGCACAACGAAAGTGACGTGTTCGCACTTCGTTTCATATTTGTATGAAGATATTTTCGGGGTTCTCTATGTAAATGGTGCCAACGGAAGCCTATTATTAAACTTACGGCACCTATTCAATACTTCTAGCCATCTGCCTGTATATTCACGTGTTACATGGCCTAACATGGTGAAAAGTAATACAAATTTAAAGTATAAAGTCGAAATAATTATAAGAACAATACTCAATCGTTTATTATTCTTTATTGTACACACGATACACAATACAAATAATGAAAAAGAAAAAGGATGTACAAAGGCGAGCTTAACCCATTAATGAGTTTTCTGACAGCAAACCTTTGAGTGATAGAGAGAAGAGAAGCAAATATGAGGACAGAGTCAAGTGTACAACACGAATAAAAGACTAGGAATAGTGCAGAATTATAAACCATACTTAAATACCCTAATAAATATATACCTACATATATTATATGATACACACTACATATATACATGTATATATCATGCGGAGGAATACTTCGACGCCTAAACCACGCTTTGTTTTATGTTATACATTTTACTTTTATTATCATTTTCTTGTACATAGTTAAGTAATTGAATTTGTTTGTTTTCTACATATAAATATATACTATATATAAAAATATATATATACATACCTATTATTCATGCTGATAGGAAATGCTCCCTGACTCTTCTCTTAAAGACATCCAAAGAAGGGGTGTCTCGAAGAGAATGTGGGAGAGAATTCCAGAGGCGCACTGCACGTATAGTGAATGATCCATCATAACGACTTGAAGTGTGACGAGTAGTCCGGAGAAGAAGAGAAGACACTAAGCGACATGGTTTTCCTCTGGGGACAAGATACTCAAAGCGTTCTTTGAGATAATTCGGGAAATTGGGGTTGTGAAGAACAGAATAGAGAAAAGAAAGAATGTGACAATCTCGACGCTGCCGAATAGTCAGCCATTTCAATCGAGTCCGGAATTGACACACATGATCAAATTTCGTTTTCGTATCGTTTATTGCATTCCACAATGTTTATACTTAGGTGGTAAGAAAATTTAAAAGTAACAATCGTGGTCCCTGATGGGCACAGCAAAGACATATTTGAAGGATAGAGAGGACTTACAAACTAACTTAATATCGAACAATATCGAACGACATACTTCCACAATATTAGGGGTAGTCATTCATAGACGAATGCGGTGAAAAATAACTACCACCAACACTACACGTTATAAATTTTTGTAAATACGGTCGTGAGCAGGATTCGAAACTGCGCTTCCCGGATAAATACTCCAGGCGCTCTGACCGATAAGCCATCTCGATAATCACACCGACTCTGAAATTAGTTCAACAGCGAAGACCAAGTTTACAGAGAAATCTGCCACAAATATACGCTGCAGGTCCCAGAAATAAGCACTCGTAACGCAGATCCAAGTCAAAATCCAATATAAATCGCAGCCAGTGATGTTATTTCAAGTTTTAAATACCGGGAATGGAGAAAAATGTAGGTAGAGGGGCTCGTGGCTAAGTAACAGCTGCACAGATCGATCGATCGAGGTTAAGCCGCGCTTGCCGCGGTCGGTCTGTGAATGGGTGACCATAATTTCATACCGAGACCCCTCCGTGCCTCGGAGAGTACGTTAAGCCGTCGGTCCCGGTTGTCAAATTAAGATCTATGACAGCCGTTCCGGGTAGTCAGAGGCCTGAAAGTCTGACAACCAGTCATACCACGAGATATTGTGTTACCCAGTTACTGGGTTGTGGAGGTCAGATAGGCAGTCGCTCCATGTAAAATACTGCTGGTATAGCTGGTATTAAGCTGCATCCGGTTTGATTGGTAGCCGACCCCAATGTAATTGGGAAAAGGCTAGGCAGATTTAATGGATAAAAATGTAGCACCGGAATTAATAAAGAATTTATATGTTTATAAAATCCAGGACTATGTAAGGTAGTTTAAGCATTGTTTATGTAAATTTTATTCGGTATTCTTTTTGTTGTTTACAAAAAAGGTCCACTTTTCTGGATGATTTAAGTTCATGTCGTACTAATCGATCGATACGTTCAGCATGTGGCTATAAGGTCTCTGTCCAGTAGAAGACGATCAATTTATAACATTGGAGTTCGCTTCGTATGCGTCAATATATTTGAAAGATTTATCTATAAAATAAATATATTCATTATTATTGTCCAATAATCTCACCCTATACCAAATATTACGTCGCGGGTCACTGCGATCTCTGGACTCCTGCAAAAGATTGTGTTGTTTTTTACATCTGGAGAGTGGGGGTCAATGCAATCCCGCTTTTAGTTAGTGGGTGTCCGGTGCAAAGTTCATGATGAATTATCGACACACAAAAATACAATGATGGTCAGGGCGGTCAATGTCATAAATACGGCTGGATGGCCATATATGGAGTAACTTAAGTGAAGGCAATTACATAAACATGTTGGTACAAATCGATAGGGCGTGTGAATTTGCAAGCTGTGTATCACAAACATAAAGGAAGTACCTAATCCACTTCGGGCATAGATAACTTCACTGTAACTTTATTGTGTTCGGCCTTCTGTATAATATTCTTTATACACGTCTGCCAAAAAGGATTTTTATGTTTAAGAGATCATGTATGTTTGTGATTTTATGTATTCTACCATAACTTCTAAATGCCTGAACTGATTTAGATGTATGGGGTACCGTTAGAATTATTGCATTTGTCCGGGTAGCGTAGGTTAGTAAGATTAGGAAAAGTTATATAGCGGCTATGCTACACATAAACTTGTGAAAAAAAAACTTTACACATCGCAGGCGTGCTTTTTACAAGCTTTTATTTAACTTGCAATGTTTGTATGTTCGGCACGAATCTTGGAAGCTATTTTAGAACAACTTCCGAATGTCCGATTGGGCTCAAATTTTGTGGACATATGTATCTTCGGTGACAATACAATAATATGGTACCATGGAGCTGTGCTGATGATGAAGTCGGAAGATGGCCATAGGAACTTCTGAACTAACCAAGGTAAACCTATCGAGTTTGGGCTCCCTTGATTCGTCTTGAAAGCTTGTTTTACAATTGATTTTTAATTTTTATTTAATTTTGAGTTATTGATTTTTTCTGTTTCTAAATTCTCAGTAGCAGCCCGGAGTTTGGAATTGTGCCCGGTAGATGGCAATAGGCTCACCACTCGGGACTCAATAACAGCATTGGTGAAATGTGGATGTACAACTGTGTACACCTCAGCCTACCCCTTCGGAGAATACAGGCGTGATGCTATGCTATGTTATGTTATGCACTGATCGTGGTCATAAGCAGTCTGCTTGTGACCACGATCCGTGCAACCTGGTCGAAACCTCAAGCGATTCAAAGGTATTACGCGTTAATTCCTGTTAGTTTTAAAGTCTAGCTATTCAAATGGTTTACGTTTTTCAATACCTACTATTTTAGGCTTTGGGTTAATCGATCTAGCTGTTGATTGGCTTTTAAATGACATAAATAAATTTGAAAAAGCCCGTGAAATCCCGCAAAATTTTAGTATTGCGCACATCACTAAACGGCGGGAAATGTATATCTTTGAACGCTATATCAGTTACTTCAATTAATTTAATTGCTTACGGCTTCATGCGGGACCGTGTAAAAACGTTTGTCGACTTAATCCAGTAAATCTGAAGACAAGCCATTAATCGAGAGGAATTAAAAGATTTACGTAGACTTGTTTTGCCCAAAAAGTTTTCGTTTTTATTAACATTCTTATGATATTTTGGTTTTGATGTTATTTATACAATATGGACAAATAAAAACTCTGTTCGATCTGTGAAGACTCTAGCTGCAGAGACCCTCAAACGGCGAAAATATGACAGTCTTACCAGTAATTATATTTTCGAGCCGTTTGGGGTTGAAACACTCGGGTCGTGGGGTCCGAGCGCTCGACTTCTTTTTAAAGAGATTGCAAGGCGATTGGTCGACAGTTCACGTGACCTGAAGGCTGGTCTATTCTTCGCACAGAGAATCAGCATTGCCATTCAACGTGGCAATGCTGCCAGCCTTTTGGGCACGTTACCAGTTGATAGCGATGCGGATGAATTTTTCGACGCTCTATAGTATATAAATATATATATATAATTATAATTTTTAGTTCTAAGTATATTGTAGTAGGTAATTTATTATAATTAATTTAAATGGTTAAAATAAATCTGTGAAAATATTATTAGGTATCGAGATTAGATTCGCGGTGGTGAGTAGAGGTCGAGATGGCTTAGTTGGTCAGAGCGCCTGGAGTATCTATCTGGGAGGCGCAGGTTCGAATCCTGTTCGCGACCGTATTCTTTTTCCATTTTAATATTGTAACTTTAGAATTCGCTAAGCATGCGTTAATGCTTTTTCAAAGACATATCTTGAATTATTAAGGTAATTGCATTCTTTACGACATTGTATTAACTGCAAAGTTAGTCGTGTCGGTTCGGTCACTTGTAAGTACTGAATTGATTGCAATGACGTCGCCATAAGACGTGTTAAAATATGGAAGAAGAATTCGCGGTGGTGAGCAGAGGTCGAGATGGCTTAGTTGGTCAGAGCGCCTGGAGTATCTATCCGGGAGGCGCAGGTTCGAATCCTGTTCGCGACCGTATTCTTTTTCCATTTTAATATTGTAACTTTAGAGTTCGCTAAGCATGCGTTAATGCTTTTTCAAAGACATATCTTGAGAGATTAGATTCTTTTTTATTCAATTTCAAAGAACTAGTTCGTTTTGTATACTGAATATAATTTTATTATGAGGATACATGAATGACCGTACAGAAAGTGCGGGCAAGTACAGCGGCGCGTGTGGTGGCGCTCATAATTTTTTGGATATGATGGTGTCGTAAATCGTGGAAATTTGCTAGATTTTGGGGACAGATCGGTAATTTGTGCACAAAAATCATGATTCAAATTTCATTAGTATGTTCACTCACATGCACATTTTATTTAGGTTTAAATATATATTTTTATTCTCAATAAAACATAAAAGTCACTTACTTGAGAACAATAAATTAACTTAAGCTATATTATAAATTTGACGTGTTCTTTACTAAGACATATTTTAATTGCCCATTTAATGCATTACTTTTTTCAACACATTCTAATGACAATACCAATTTAGAGGTCCAGACTGCTAACATATTGTGCTGATTGGGTTTTGAATGTATAAGTTTACACGTTTTATGCACGAGTGTATTTTGTTATAAAGTTGTGCTCTTTCAAATGTTAATGTTTTTTTGCCATAATTGGTTCAAATTTATGGTAAAACTTAGAAACTAGCACGGCGACAATGACGCTGTTTACTTACATAACATAACATAGCATCACGTCTGTATTCACCGAAGGGGTAGGCAGAGGTGTACACAGTTGTACACCCACATTTCACCGACGCTGTTATTAAGTCCCATGTAATAGGTGGTGAGCCTATTGCCATCTACCGGGCACTATTCCAAACTCCGGGCTGCTACTGAGAATTTTCTAACAGAAAAACTCAATAACACTTTGCCCGACCCGGGAATCGAACCCGAGACCTCATGCTCAGCAGTCGCGCTTTGGACCACTAGACCAACGAGGCAGTCGACTGGCTGCTGACTATTATATTTTAAATTAGTGAAAGATATATTAGTCTGGATGCTTTTGTTGAGATATTTGATAATGTGATTGGGATAGCTATATGCATTTTTCAGACATCAAAATACTGCTACCTGAAACTCTTGTAACTTAAACCTTCACACACTGAAGCCTGTAATATTTATATCTAAATCTTACAAATATTTGTTCCATACGGGAATCGTACCTGCAGCCGTTCGGTTACTACACTGATTGCAGTCTCCAAGGATTTGTTGCTGTCGATCTACTTTCTTTAAACAGTTTCTCACCTCTATGGTTTTCCTGTGTGGTGGGTTTTTGTATTTTTAAAAAAAAACATTGCCCCACGCTAGGAATTTCTTCCTGTATCGTGGGTGCGTTTACAGACATAATCTCACAAGCACACACACAACCAGACCCGGAGCAGTAATCTATAGATCGTACAAATATTTGATCCGTGCAGGCATCGAACCTGCGACACGCAGCACAGCAGTCTCTTGACCACTGCGCCAACCGCGCAAATGTTTAAATTATTGATGCAGTTTTGAATACTATGTATTGTAATATAGTTGTATTTTCTCTAAATCACGATACATTGCGCAAAACGTGTCCGGATTCGATGCCAGCCCTGAACCATACTTTCTTAAGTTCAAACGGAAAGTCACGTTATCCCAGTGTTGTCAGTCAGATGCCTGACCAACGCGTCTGTGTTGCTAACAAACAAAATGGTTAATATCGATATTATAGTCAACTAAAATAATTTAATTTAAGATAAAGAATAAGAACAATTTAAAGTTATTATATTAAATGGAAAAAGAATACGGTCGCGAACAGGATTCGAACCTGCGCCTCCCGGATGAATACTCCAGGCGCTCTGACCACTAAGCCATCTCGACCTCTACTCACCACCGCGAATTCTTCTTCCATATTTTAACACGTCTTATGGCGACGTCATTGCAATCAATTCAGTCCCTATACTGGTGACCAAACCGACACGACTAACTTTGCAGTTAATACAATGCCCTAAAGAATGCAATTACCTTAAATATAATAACAAATAATAATAGTAATAATTTAATATAATAACTTTAGAGTTCGCTTAGCATGCGTTAATGCTTTTCAAAGATTTATCTTGAATAAGAATAATTTATTTACTAAAATAATTAACTATTTATACAATTTTCATTGGTTTCACCACTAAGCCCAAGGCTCGTGTGGCAGAATTTGCTATGATTATTTTAAAACCTTACACTAGTTGAATTCCCATCACAGATATAGATTCAACTAGATACCGCACAAGTGCACATACTTTGCTTATCATTATCAGCGTCAATAGTGAATAATAGGTGAAGTCTATTGCCATTAACCGGGCTTAATTCCAAACTCCAGGCTGATACTGAGGATGTCCTAACAAAAAAACACAACAACACTTACACGTACCTGAACCGGGTATAGAAACCAGAACTTCACGCTCAACTGCCGCACTCGTGACCATTACATCAATGAGGTCATATATGGTCAATAGGTTGTGGTCACATAAATGACCCTTTATGGATGTCCCTCTATTCTTATAATACTCCTCCTGACCGTATTTCGGTCACTGCGGCCTATCTCCACGGAGATAAGCCAAGGACGCAGTAGATATAAAGACGCACGTGTATGCGGAAATTCAGGTGCACTCCCTCTTCCTTCACTCTCATATTCCGATGGGACAGCAATCCGACACGACCGGAGAGATATTAGGCGCAGGGCCGACGGCTTTACGTGCTCTCCGAAATACGGAGTGGCACACCACCAACTTCCTGATTTCGGACAGTTATTGAGAATTTCCTAACAGAAAAACTCAATAAGGCTTTGCCCGACCTGGGAATCGAACCCAGGACCACACGCTCAGCAACTGCGCTTGTGACCACTAGACCAACGTACGTTATAATTCTAAATGGGACAATCAGGCCGTAACTCATCAATCTTAACCTAATAAAAGTAATAAATATTGTTTAACCCTCACAGGCTGGGGTCTCATCGACCTCAACACATCCATCACTGTGAGAAGGTTACAACTTTCTTAAGGGTACATTGTAACCACTAGTACATTATTAATGGGTTTTTAATTAATGTTTTTGTTTTATTATGTTAAGTATTGTTAATTTTATTGAAAAGAATATGGTTTATCTGGCGTAAGAACTGGAGTAATTTTAATGTTAAAATAATACATATTAATGTTAATAATTAAGTATAGCAATCACTGCGATCGTTGTGTTGATAGCGACCAGCCTTGATCATAGCATAGCATCAGGCCTATGTTCCCCGCAGGGGTAAGCAGAGGTGTACACGATTGTACACCCTCATTACACCAATGCTGTTATTAAGTCCCACGTAAGAGGTGGTGAGCCATCTACCGTGCACAATTCCAAACTCCGGGCTGCTACTGAGAATTTCCTAACAGAAAAACCCAATAACACTTTGCCCGACCTGGGGATCGAACCCAAGACCTCATGCAGAGGAAGAGCCTTGATCAACATATTAAAAGGCTCTCGCTAGGCGGCTGGATCAAGAGCCAGATACAGAAAGCAGTACTCCTTGATACGGCACGCATTGTGAGGAGATTCCTTTCTCTAGAGCCCTAGCTACCGGTAGCTTGGACCCTGTTCCCGATGCCAGTGACCTACTGTTTTTTGTATTATTTTATGTATATTGTTTTTCTTATAGTTAAAATTATAATTCATGTGTAGATAATAATTAAAAATATTTAATAAAACCTTATTTATATTGACTAGACTACTACAAAAAGAAAAAAAGTGGAAAAGAACTTGATTTAGGCGTCGAAGTACTCCTCCGCATCGCTGTCAATTATGTGTAGATACATTTGAGATATAAACGGATTTAAAAAATGTGACACACATAAGCACATCTATATCAATCACTAGAAATTCTCATTAAAACCTCAATCTTACGATATTTTATTATATCGACTTATTACATTTACTTTAAAGCAGGTATAGGATAAAAATTAAAAACGCTAATTGACAATTCCCCATAAAAAGTTTAAGAAAATTCGATAGCAACGCATTATTATTAAAAGGTTTTTGATTGATGATGATCAACGTGAAAATGAATTTGAAAGATAAACATTTCTGAATTCGGTATAATGATCGATCGCTCCTCAATTTTTGGCAAAGTTTTTACTTAAAATTTTACTAGATAATAATATACTCCAGACCGAATTTTTTGGTCATCCATACCTTTACAGACATTAGCCCAGTACGCAGGAGATATTAAAGTGCACAAGTACATCCACAAACACAGGCGCACTCCTTCGTTCTCATAGTCCGATGGGACGGCAATCCGTCACGAGTGGAGAGAGATCAGATGCAGGACCGACGGCTTAACGTGCTCTCCGAAGCACGGGGGTATCCCACCATTTTCCTAATTAAAAGTGTCTTGACAGAAGAGAAGCAGGCAGACAGACAAGGAAATTATTTTACAAGGATTCCGTTTCTTTTTTCCCCGTACTGATCCCTAAATATACGGTTTCTAAGCACTACTACCTAAATATGCTTTCAGGATCTTAAAAAGGTTTCTGTGACGCTTTTTACAACACCCGTTAGCAAGACAAGAGGAATAGAGGTAACATGTTAGGACCTCGTTAGTACAGTAAGTCGGAAAATAGAAGACATATTCGATATATAATTCACACATGACACATGGATCCTAAAGGCAGCTGCTCTAGTCTATGGTTCTCTGTCGTATCGCTGATCCCGGCACTATATGATTCATTTTGACAATAGCGGTTCGCACTCTGCAATCATTGTACCGATAGTAGTTTCGGCTAATTAACTAATAGCGAAGAGCCTTGTTCAATGGACATTATTCCATACTTTTAACACCTTAAAAGGCTCTCGCTAGGTGGCTGGATCAAGGGCCTGATACAGAGAGCGGTACTCTTCGATACGGCACGCATTGTGAGGGGGTTCCTCTCTCTGGAGCTCTAACCACCGGTAGCTTTTAACCTGTTCCCTATGCTAGTGACTTACTTATTATTAAATAATACATACTCAATAATGTATTTTTATATATCACTAGCTGACCCGGCAAACGTTGTTTTGCCATATAAATAAAAAATTTAGGAGTGGACTACCCCTAACATTTAGAGGGATGAAAAATAGATGTTGGCCGATTCTCATAGATACCGGATAAGCACAAAAAATTTCATCAAAATCGGTCAAGCCGTTTCGGATGAGTATGGCAACGAAAACTGTGACACGAGAATTTTATATATTAGATTTATAAATGCTCAACGGTTACTACTGACGTGCATTTTTCGGGATGGCCCGACTAGTTTCGAACTTGAACGGAGCCCTTAGTCACGAGCTGAGCCCGCGGCGATGTTGCGAGTCAAACATATTTTTTTATGTAAATTATATGTAATTAAATAATACTGGGAATTATTTATATTGTGTCTAAATCTGTCCCATCTAACAGTACTAAAATACGTATACTGCATAATTTAGATTTAGATTGAAGTACTATACACACAATAAAATCCCCAACATATCAAGGGCTCGTACAAGTACTTACACAACTAACATAGCTCTTAGATATAACAAGTGATGTAAGAAGCCGGAACACACTTGATCGCGTCAAGTGCACTCCACTTGTGGCAAGGGTTGCCACCCCGTACTTTATTATAAAGTATTGTATGTTATTTCGTGTAATTGTACTCTATACTTTATGAGCACAATAAAGTACGCGAAAATACTTTATTTCACACGATTTGATTTGTCTGGAATTTATTAATTTTCAATTGTGTTTTTTCTGTAATGTATGGGAAATGGCGAGAGGAATGAAACAAAGCGTCTCTGAATCGGATAATTTTTATATTACTTATTTACTCTAACCTTAATATATACGTAGACTGTAAAAATGTTGTGCAGATGTTTAGCAATGAAATATATTTAATAAAAGTTGCTAAAAGTAATAATAAATATGTTTATAAGCAAATTAACAAAGTAAAGTAAATCGTACTTTATTTTGACACCGTGTAATTTTTTTTTTTTGCTTATGATACAGTTGTTTTATTATGCATTAGTTGGTGGTTTATGTACAATGTACCGCATTCAGCCTGTTATAGGCACGCATTCTACCTTTAATAACCAATATACTTTATTAACACAACAAAAAAGGTAGCAACCCTACTTGTGGCCGAGTTGAGTACAATTAATATAACCGAAGCGCTACAGGCTTGAGGAAACCCTTCAGCGGTTGCAATAATTTTACCTGTATGTGGGTGATGTTCACGTGTTTATCAACGTAAATATTTTATACGACTAGAAGAATTAAAAGTTAAATATTTTAAAACTTTTTTTTATAGTATTTTTACCATAAAAAAAAAGTTTTTTCTATTGTTTCTTTCTAATAAAGACCAGATTTGAAATTATATTTTTTGTGGAAAGTAAATATATTCGCGAATTGTGCAGGCTGGCCACAGTTAGCGGTGCGTGGCCGTCTCGAGCCTGGCGCTGGTCGGCTGGCGAAACGTCCATGTCCGCCGCCTGCAGATGCAAAAAAAAACTTAACAAATTTAGATATATATTTCAAACGCATTAACGTATGTGTGGATATTAATGTTAGTTTTAATCTCATACTACATACATACTGCCTATTTTTGTATAATAACTTTCGTAAGACACATTCATATTAGTTATAGTTTAACGGTTATTACTCACGCGCATACTTCGGGATTGCCCGACTAGTTTCGAACTCGAACGGGGCTCTTATTCATGAGCTGAGCCCGCGGCGATGTCGCGAGTCAAACTAGCGCTGCACCGCATCGCATAGCGCTGCGCGCGGGCCGATGATGTACTCGGTGCCGGCGTCGGGAGTGTTCGTGTGTTCCCGTCATTCGTCGTGTCCGTGTTGTCCATTGTGCATACCGCGCTAACTGTGTCGCACTCCAGACTTGACTCACTTCTGTATGATGTAGACTTCAGAGCTGGCTTCCAGGCAGGCGGCAATGTCCAACCACAGTCTCTGTTGAAGTTCGGGCGTCGGCTTATTTCGATAGCTTCACGTACTTTTCGCGGAACGAAATATTTTTCTCTCGCCAGTACGGATGCCTTATCGAACCGTATGAAATGAGCCGCGCCCTTGCTGCATGCGTGTTCCGCGACTGCCGACCTGTTAATTTCCATACTCTTCATATTACGTATGTGTTCACCAAGTCTGGTTGCGATGTTGCGACGAGTTTCACCAATATAACTTAGGCCACAGTCGCACGGTATCATGTACACTCCGGGAACTCCTAGCGGATCCTTATCCTTCGGTGACCGCAGTAACTGTCGCAGCCGTCCGGGTGGGCGATAGACCGTCTTGACGCTATATTTTCGGCGAAGTATATGTCCTATCTTATCAGTGACTCCTCGCACGAAAGGTAGGAACGCTGGACTTCGTTCAAAATAATTCGTTCCGCGAAAAGTACGTGAAGCTATCGAAATAAGCCGACGCCCGAACTTCAACAGAGACTGTGGTTGGACATTGCCGCCTGCCTGGAAGCCAGCTCTGAAGTCTACATCATACAGAAGTGAGTCAAGTCTGGAGTGCGACACAGTTAGCGCGGTATGCACAATGGACAACACGGACATGACGAATGACGGGAACACACGAACACTCCCGAAGCCGGCACCGAGTACATCATCGGCCCGCGCGCAGCGCTATGCGATGCGGTGCAGCGCTAGCTTGACTCGCGACATCGCCGCGGGCTCAGCTCATGAATAAGAGCTCCGTTCGAGTTCGAAACTAGTCGGGCAATCCCGAAGTATGCGCGTGAGTAATAACCGTTAAACTATAAATAATATGAATGTGTCTTACGAAAGTTATTATACAAAAATAGTGAACCGTTACGATGCGGTAGTGCTAAGTAAAGTGAAGGAGTTTACGCGATTAAGAATAAGACGTAAGAAACTTGAGTGCGGGTTAGAATTCCTAGTGCAGTGCCGGAATAACGGTGTATGTGTTTATTGTTGTCTTCAATTAATATCATTGGCCTGTGGCCGTATTATTTTTAGGTAATAGCTTAGTAATTTGTTTTGTACACAATCTTTAAAAAACAAAACATAAAAAGACTGGCTCGTTTTAAAAAAAAAAAATTTAGTCGATTTGCCACGACTTTCGACCTGAACCGACTCGTTTCGGCATATTTACAAATATTCCAAATTACATAAAATAACTCAACACAATTTTAATGTTTACATAACACACACACTCAACAAAAACGAACTCTCACTGTCTCAAGCTTTCTGCAGTCTGCACGCATTCAACCAAATGAGGATTAGGGAAATCCCCGTCCGTAAACGTAAACTTCAGTGGGTGTTGCCAATTATTTAGAGACATATATACACATAATAGTATTTAACAAAAAAATTTACGGAATAGCAACGTACTTCTTATTAAACAAATAAAAATATATAATATCAACTCTTATTTAACGATAACCACATTACCATATTTCTATATTCGTCCAAAAGGAAAAAGACAGAAAAAAAATTGTTTTTTGTATGTTTTTTTTTTTAACTTTTCTCTTATTTCAGCAAAAAAACCGTTTTCTTTAAAAATCTATATGCATGCATTAATTCGTTTGACAGATTTACCTGATCAGCTATGATATCCACGCAACCGCCAAACGAAACCTATCTACCATAAAATTTAACTCATAAAAAATACGTTACAAAAGCGATAATTAAAACCCATTACAGGTACGCCTTAGCGTATAAAGTGAATAGCTTTAATTAATTTTGCACTGGCTTCGTTGGATTGAGTACCTAATTGTTGTTTGATGGTACAAATAAAGGGGCCATTGTCTCTATCAATGAGAGCATTGAAGATCGTTTTAGTAATAACTTTGTGTTTCAATATTAATCTTCAGATGTCTTAAGTTAAATTGTAAGTTATTTGTAAGATAAATCTTAGAAAAGCATTAGCGTTACTTAGTGAACTCTAAAGTTACAATATTAAATGGAAAAAGAATACGGTCGCGAGCAGGATTCGAACCTGTGCCTCCCGGATAAATACTCCAGGCGCTCTGACCACTAAGCCATCTCGACCTCTGCTCAACACCGCGAATTCTTCATCCATATTTTTAACACAACGGTCAACGGTCGAGTTCCGGGAGGCGCAGGTTCGAATCCTTTATTTATCTTGAATTATTAAGGTAATTGCATTCTTTACGACATTGTATTAGCTGTAAAGTTGGTCGTGTCGGTTTCAGTCTCCTGTATAGGTACTGAATTGATTGCAATGACGTCGCCATAAGACGTGTTAAAATATGGAAGAAGAATTCGCGGTGGTGAGCAGAGGTCGAGATGGCTTAGTGGTCAGAGCGCCTGGAGTATCTATCCGGGAGGCGCAGGTTCGAATCCTGTTCGCGACCGTATCCTTATTTGAGCTAATTTTATCTGCTGCCTCGCAAGATTCAATTCAATTCAATTTAATTATTTGCGAAATATGGGTACACGAGTTCTTAATACTAGTAAATAAAGTCCACCACATTTAACCATTTACGGTATGCAAAAGATGCTGATGAGATGCCTGGATTAGGACTGGGAAACCGCATGTATGTGGTAAACAGCACGTAGGTTGTAAACTTACTGCCAAATTCCCAACTCAGGGCTCAATAACACTTTGCAGCCCGGAGTTTAGAATTGTGCCCAGTAGATGGCAATAGGCTTACCACATGGGACTTAATAACAGCATTGGTGAAATGAGGGTGTACAATTGTGTAAACCTCTGCCTACCCCTTCGGGGAATACAGGCGTGATGCTATGCTGTTATGTTCGAGGCTATCGACTATATCATGTCAGTCATCGGATTACCCAGTAAATGTGCGGGTCAGATAAGCAGTCACTCCATGTAAAATACTGGTATTAAGCTGCATACGGTGAGACTGGAAGCTGGAACTGGAACCCAGTTACAGGGTAACACGATATCTCGCAGTTTGTCTCGGTCTGATTGTCAGACTTTCAGGCCTCTGACTACCGGTAACGGCTGCCATAGATCTTAATTTGACAACCGGGACTTATGGCACGTGTTCTCCGAGGCACAGAGGGGTCTCGGTATGAAATGATGGTCACCCATCCACGGACTGACCGTGGCAAGCGTAGCTTAACCTCGATCGATCGATCTGTGCGGCTGTTACTTAGCCACGAGCCCCTCATAGAGATATAGAACATACAACCATTAAAATAAATTCTCCTTGACATATTGGTTTTAATAGTTTTGCGTCGTAATATGGTTCACATCGAACGCCCATTTTGTTAAGAGTTCAAAGATAAGCCTCTTGAATGGCTTGTAATGTACTTCCAATAACCCAAACGATTTCGAACCCTATCTACTAAGATAACAACTCAAAATCCATTGAACAAAATTCTCTGGAACATTTTCATGAGTAAAAGGTAGACTGTCAAGCGAATTAAGACTTTATGTCGTTGTGATAAGTATTTTTCTGGTAAAAGATGTATCAGAAGCTGGTAGGCGGAAGGATTTGGAACTTTTTCATCGAACATCGAGCGCGGGTGAAATGTTTCTGTTATCTGACATATGTAGTTGCTATCAATATGAAGTGGTCTCTTTGGAAAATGTCTATGTTATCCCTCTAATGGGCATTTCAACCTGTTTCCGACATTTATTTAAGAACAGAGATCTGGTGCCGAGTTCAATCCTTTAGTCAGTTTGTTTAATACTGCTGCTTTAGCACGGGAATAAGCAGTGATAGCCTGGTGGTGTGACTATTGGACTAGCAAGTCAAAAGTCGCAGGTACGAAACCAATTTCTTTTTAATCAAAAATATTTCTACGTTTGGCCACCTACTTGTCTGATGTTAAGCGACGGTGTGGCCGAGAATGGAGCACGTAGATCCGGAAAAAATCTATTCCTCTAAGTAGAGTGGATAGATTTGGAGAGAACGACAGTGGGGGAGTTGATGCAACTGCCCAGACCCGTCTCGCACATCGGTTGCACCGGACTACATCCCGAAAAACGACTAGGTCTCTTCACGGCATCGCTTCATCCAGTGGGTGGTAACCAGCCGCGGCCGAAGCCTCCCACCAAAGCTGTGGAGCAACGTGTAGGATTCCAATTTAAGGGTGCACTCCTATGAACGCGGGCAACTCAGCCCACTGCAAAATTGATGTCATGGTCGGTCTCTTTTAAAGACCGAGATATTTAAATTGAGATATTGAACGTGTTAATGTTACTCTTCAGGAAATATAAGATACTACATACTAGAAATTATATAAATTAATTCACTCTAACCCATTAGAATAAACATTGAAATGCCTTAACGTTAAAGTATTTTGAACTGAAATTAGTACTTCAGGAAGATTAGACCAACATTACAGCTCCAATATCTCCCTCGTAACCCTCGCATTCTTTCTCTGACGTCAGATCATACATCTTAAAAGATATCTTGTATAGAATGGAGTGTTTACATAACGAATTATAAGCTTTTTCTTTATAGAATAACGTTAAAACTCAAAAAGAACCAAAAAACATGATAAACACCCAGTAATAACATACTCGAAATATTATCATCGCGCAGAGTGACGTCACGATTCACTCCAACCAATAGCGTGCGTTTTGACATTTTAAATTTCCCTCGCATGATTCTCACATTTCAACTTTATTATTTAATAGTTAAAACACGATTAATCAAAATTAATGTTGAATAGGTGTCATTCTACAGCAATAAAGATTACAAATAAAAATATTTGACCTAAATTTGAATCACATCCATATTCCTTATTCTCTCTAACCAATTAAAGAAATAACAACTGAAATGCCTAAACGTTAAAGCATTTTAAAATGAAATTAGTACTTCAGGAAGATTAGACTAACATTACAGCTCCATTATCTCCCTCGTAACGCTCAGATAACAATCAAGCGACTATAAAAAGGACGGCAGACGTTTTAAAATCTAATAAAATAGCAATTTACCTACAAAACAAAGTCGTTGTACTTTTAGAAGGACGTTTAAGCCTTAATTCCAATGGTTCGTTAGAAATACTCGGGTTCTTGAAAATGATTTGGCCTTTAAGATTTGAATTGGTTTAATGGGGGGAAAATGAAACTCTATTTTGTAGTAAGGGGTTGGTTTTAAAAGTTAGACGGTATTCACGTAGGAATCCCGCTCCCAGCGCCGGCCAACATCGATTGTTGCTATGCAATGCAAGCTTATCCTGTGCAGCCCAACAGTGGTCAGCCTGCACAAATGACGCAGTCCATCGATTGATTCGATGGACCATAACTGGGGTCGAACAGAACGCTGGTGGTCCACAGGGGTCGGTGTAGTAAAAAGATACAATTAACCAAAGAAAAAGCAGATAATTCAACAAAATGGCCGTCTATCAGTAGCCATTGGAACAGATCTGAACCAATTGGTTTTTGATGTCACTTAAAGTGTGGAGACACGGTGCCAACTCAAATAGCTGATTTTTTTTTAAACATAAATTCTGGTTATTTTAGTAAACTAGCCGTGCCCCACGGTTACACCCGCATATAATTATATTATAATTAGCCTAAATTGTTCTTTATATAGTCGGCTACCTGCCAGTAAAATGATATCAGAATGGGTATAGCCGTTACGAAGATTAGCCCGAACAAACATGCAGACAAAAAAAATTCAAACTAAAAGCTTTATTTAAAACTGATTTTAAGTAAAAAAAAAACAACTATTATTTTTACATTACAAACAGATACTTCACTTACTATATTTGTATCGATGATGTGTATTTGTATCGATTGAATCTTTAGTCTGAATGTATCTCGACATAAACGAGTGACTACACTCTGTGGGATACCTTTTATCCTTTGACTGACAGTTCGTGGTATAGGCATAAAATTGGCTAGTCTTCCTACGCTTGATTGGTAAAGTAATTACCAACATAAAACTGCTGTAATAATTAAAAAAAATAGCCCATATCCCACCGCAGGGCCAGGGCCTCTTCTCATACAGAGAAGGCACGAGCTTAATCACCACGCTAGCTCACTGCGGGTTGGCGATTTCAAACTACCAAGTCCAGATTTTCTCACGATGTATTCCTACACCGTATGTCTGTAATAATTATGTTTTGTTTTTCTTTTAATAACTATCATTCTGAAATCTATAATTACTAAATTAGACTATGAATCGAACTAAAATAAAAAACCAAACTAGATTTTAAATATTTTCAGCCCAAACTTCCTTGATCCTCACCGGTCTGATTATCAGGTACTGAAATGATAATGAGGAACAAAAATACTTCACGTGAATCTAAAAACTCTACGTATGGATGCAAATAAATACAATATTTAACTACTTCCACAATATTGAGGGTAGTCATGCATTACCTGTGCACCGCCCGCTCGCAAATATATGCACATACCGCAAGCGGTGAAAATTCCGACTACCACCAACTATTCTACACGTGTTTAACTGTCAGACCGTGCAGTGACTCGGTGGCGGATGATGGCGAAACACGTGAGTAGAGTAGAGTAGTTGCTTGTAGTCGGAATTTTCACCGCTTGCAACACGGTGGGCGGTGCACAGGTAATGCATGACTACCCTCAATATTATAATAAAACAACTTTTAACCGGATTAATCGCGTCGAGCGTCGTCGTCGAGTCCTCCTGTGACCACGAACGCTGCAAAGTATTCGAAACGTCAGGAAAAACAGAAAACCAATAATACACGCGATTAATCCGGTTAAAAGTTGTTTTATTATAATGTGTAGTGATCGCGCAAAACTAAGATATTACTACCCTCAATATTGTATTTATTTGCATCCATTGTAATGGACTTCCGCAAAGTAACGCCTGAATCTATTCAACTCTACGTATGTCATGCCTGAATGGGCTTACTAATGAGCGTGCGAAAAGTTCTTCAACTAAGACAGAACGTGGCCACGGTGTCAATGAGAAGGTATGTATTTAGAGTTGTCTAGTTAACGTAAACATGGGAAACAGTCAATAGTTTTGTGAATATTTCTTTAATGAATTCAAATTGGTCGTCATACACTCAAAGATTCAAAGATTTAGTGGCTTAAAATACGGTTATACAGCGGTGTTTATGTACATATATTAGGTTCAGCATATTTAGTCAATGACAAATGACATGCATACATTTAATTTTAACTTATCATAAGTCCATAGTTTAATTAATTATCAGGCTACAATCACGCTGTGAAAACCCATAATTTTTTTGTTATTTTTATAATCATCACTGTCAATTTATTAATCAAAATCAATTTAATAATAAAATTTATAATAAAGATACTATGTCCACATTAGCACTACCCTTTATTTTCATTAATAATAATCAAAATATTCTTTGAGTGAATAAAAACCCTTTTCAGCTAGCCACTTGTGTAGTGTTCGTTTAAAGCGAGACATTGGTAACTCTTTTATATGTGATGGGAGTGTATTGAATATTCATAAACACATTGAGTAACAGTTTCTACGGTATATTACTGATTTATGAAGGTCGTTACTGGTAGTCAGGAACCTGAAAGTCTGACAACTAGTCTTTTCACCAGTTATCATGTTACTCAGTAACTGGATTGAAGACGTCAGAAAGACAATCACTCTTTGTAAAATACTTACTGGTATTATTATTTAACACTATGTAAATTGCTGCATCTGATTAGACTGGGAGGACTGGTGGTAGTAAACTGTATTAAGTAAGACTAGAAGCCGATAACAATATCGTTGGGAACGCTACGCAAATTAACACAGATATTTATAATAATACTTTTTTATTTTTAATAAAACGTTGCCTCACACTAGGAAATTCTTCCTGTATCGTGGGTGCGTTTACAGACATATAATCTCACATGCACACACACCCAGACCCGGAACAATTATCTGTACATCACAAAAATATTTGTTCCGTGCAGGAATTGAACCTGCGACACGCGACGCAACAGCCGGTCTCTCGACCACTGCGCCAAGCGCGTCGTTAATATTTTATCAAAGTAGAACAAAACATGTGCGACATTTACATTACACCTTACTTCTAAGATACAAAATGTTTATCTTATAACCCCAAGGCTAGGAGAGTCCTGTGTTACAGGGGTCATCTATCGGTCCATCATATAGGATTACGGATACGTAAGTATGTAGTCTTAACAAAACAAATTATTAAGAGCTAAAATCAACAAGAATGAGTGTCAGTGGCTGGGTGTGTGTGCGAATGTGAGTGTGTGTGCGTGTGTGTGAGGTATGGTACGAATGTATAGGGTCTGTAATACAAGTTATGATAATGATATTATAATAAAATTGCCTAAAGAACGAATGCCATCCAAATCTTAAAACCAGACATCCATAATTGAACTAATGAAGGAATACGTTTGTTTAGCAGAAACTTAACACTTTATTTTTCCGCAATATAATATAAATATTGATACAAAACACACAACAAACTCTGTCACATAAATCCAAAGCGAAAACCACTGGCCATAAGCCAGCCACTGTCCAAACTCACTAACTGGAAAGCGATACAACACAATAAAACTTTTACTTTTTTCTTAAGACAGACAATACAATAGGTACAACGTAAGACGACAAAATGGATAGGAAAAGTAAATCTAACTCACACAAAATAACTGGACAAAGTTTTGTGTGTTTTTAAATAGTGGTATAAATAGTTGAGGTGAATGAAGCTGCGCTCCCAGGACATAATTAAAGGTTTCCTTTTGGTTTTAATTAGAAGGAGTAAGGCACGGCGTTTGGATGGGCTCGTGGCTAAGTAACAGCCGCACAGATCCGCCGATCGATTCATCGAGGTAAAACTGCGCTCGCTGCGGTCAATCTGTGGATGGGTGAACATCATTTCATACCAAGACTCCTCCGTCCCTCGGAGAACACGATAAGCCGTCGGCCCCGGTTGTCAAATTAAGATCTATGACAGTCGTTACGGGTAGTCAGAGGCCTGAAAGTCTGACAACCAGTCATACCACAACATATCGGATTACCCAGTAACTGGGTTGTGGAGGTCAGATAGGCAGTCGCTCCATGTAAAATAATTTTGAGACAACTTAGATCAGACGTTTCCTCAGTTTCTATCCTACATTTTATTTCCTGCCACATTTTCTAGATCTCCAAGATCTCTAAGAACCATCCAGGTGAACCCTAAGTACAAAAAATTCATCAAAACCCTTCAAGCTTTTAGGCAATTGTATCTGTACGACCTTTAATTAACTGAAATGGTAATCGTATCGGCTCAGTCACCTGTATAGAGACTGAATAGATAGCGATGAAGTCACCAAAAGACGAATTGAAACGTGGAAAAAGAATGCGGAGTAGTGGTTAGAGGTCAGGATGGCTTAATTGGTAGAGCGCCTGGAGTATTATCTGGGAAGTGAAAGTCCAAATCCCGTTCACAACCGTAGGCATTTTGATTTCCACATAAGTTCTAACTTCGGAATTCGCTACTCAGATGCGATGATACGCTGCAGGAGGTGTAGAATTGCGAACACACGCACACCGGAATTTTCTTTATAAATATAATCCACAATATATAACCATGGAACAGTAGAAACTTTTTCTAGTCAAATAAGAATATAATTCACGCCAGTAAGAATAAGAAATGGTATCATTGTAATAAAATATTCTACGCCTCAAACTTTGAAGATAATCATAAGTTTACTCTCGTTGGGCCGAAGCGCAAAATATGCTCCCTTTCGAATATTTTGCCGAAAAATTGCTCAACATTAACTTAGAAACCTGTCTGTGTGCATTTTCTTGTTTTAAGTTTCTTTTTATGTGTTCGAGTTGTGAATAATTTGACTGTTTTGGTACTTTTTTGTTCGACAACGCTGTGCGATGTGAGGAGACGCAGTGGAGATGTAAAACGGCTTACATCTTTCCACTAAAACAGAGCTGGGAAGGTGAGCAGTCTGCGGATGTGTTACAGAGCTGTGAAGAACATTCATTTTACTAAAGCTATGCGGTGAAGTGGTGTGCGTTAAGATGCATTTACCTTTCTCGCTCGCATTCCTCGCTCACATCTTTCACTTACGTTTGTGTATGGATAGTGTAGGTATGTACGACCTCGCTCTGCTCCATTGAGTTGAACAGAGTACCCTTAACTATGTCGTATCTATAAATCTAGATACGAAGAACAATAAAACATGCATTTATACAATAGGAACTCTTTATGTAGTTGGATTAATACGCTCAATAACCAATTAGTTACAAAAAGCTACAATAATAAATTAATGCATTATCTTCATATTTTACTATCAGTTTACTCATGTCAATCTATACATTAATAATATCCGTGCATTCCTTTTTCATCATCACACTGGTCTGCTAAAGTAAAGGTGGATTTTGTACAATAAACAATACGAACCAAAAATATGTCCGAAATCGGTGATCATTTATCTCGGTAAAGGGGCGAAAGAACATTGACAAATTGTGTCCGGAAGACAGTTCCGGACACGGATGTCCAAGATAAATATTCTGCTTAAAACCTTTGATGGGCTCTCGATACGGTAACGATTCATGTATTGTTATGGTGTGGCCGTCCTTGTGAGACTTATTTTGAATTGACTGCTTTGTGTGATAGACGTTTTTATACTATATTTCAGGGAATAGGGAGTGAGTAGTAATTTATAATTACATCGTTTTTTAATAGCGCTTAGGGGTTCTGATCGGAAACTTTCCCTACTGATTAGAAAACGCCAGTTTCCGACGGTTCAGAAATACACAAAAAAATATTAAATAACTGTCTAAATGAAGTTATTATATTAAATGGAAAAAAGAATACGGTCGTGAGCAGGATTCGAACCTGCGCCTTCCGGATAAATACTCCAGGCGCTGCAGGCTTAGCGGTCAGCTAAGCCATCTCGTCCTCTACTTACCACCGCAAATTTTTCATCCATATTTTATCATGTCTTTTGGCGACGTCATTGCTATCTATTCAGTCCCTATATAGGTGACCAAACCGACACGACTAACTTTGCAGTTAATACAATATCATAAAGACCTTAACAGTTAAACATAAATCTTTGAAAAGCATTAACGCATGCTTAGCGAACTCTAAAGTTATTATATTAAATGGAAAAATTCGCGGTGGTGAGCAGAGGTCGAGATAGCTTAGTGGTCAGAGCACCTGGAGTATTTATCCGGGAGGCGCAGGTTCGAATCCTGCTCACGACCTATTCTTTTTCCATTTAATATAATAATTTTAGAGTTTGCTAAGCATGCGTTAATGCTTTTCAAAGATTTATATTTAACTGTCTAAATAGTTCATTTCGAATTTCCGTCGACTTGTAAACTCTTGCTTTATTTTTGCAATCTACTTTGAATAAGATCTACCTTTCCAGCTGAACTTGCTTGTCTGTCGCAACACTTTATCGCATTGCAGATGATATACTACCAGATTACTGTCAATTAAACCTTTAAGTGACTATTTCTCTCTGTTTGTTTCTGTTTTTCATCACCGTGTTTTCTCTTTAATTCAATATTTTTAACAAGTATTCGTAAGAATCAACTCAACTTGAAATATTGCGATAGTTGTATAAAAAATATATGAGATAAAACGGCATTTTAAAAACAAAGAGAGATTTTTAAGAGGGGAAATCTCTACGCCATGATTAGAATTTTTTGTGGAAAGAAAGATATGGTCGTGAGCAGGATTCTTCAGGCGCTCTGGCCACTAAGCCATCTTGTCTTGTTCTCTACTGAGCAGAGATTGAGGTAGTCCTCGAATTTTTCTTCCACATTTTAATACGTCTTTTGGTGACGATATCGCTATTTATTCAGTCCCTATGCAGATAACTGAACCGAGACTACTAACTTTGCAGTTAAACAATGTTGTACAGATGCAATTGCATTAACATGCGTGGCTAGCTCCATGGGTTAGTCGTGGAAGTTAAGTCACCTGTATTTATTCGGGATGCGCATGTTCAGATCCTGCTCAGGACCATATTTTTCTTTCTTTCCACAAAAATGTATAACTTTAGAGTTCGCTACGGATGAGTTACTGCGTTAGAAAGTTTTATCTGTATAACCACCTAGGCTTTTTTTTAAAAAGCCTTGGCGGTTATCTGTTTTAATTCTTATTAATTTTATCTTATTTCATTAATATATAACCGGCCCATAACTGTCCCACTACAGGGCAAATACCTCTTTTTATACAAAGAAGGCACGAGCATTAGCACAAAGTTACTTATAACACGAAAAATCTATCAATCAACAAAATGTGTCGCACAAAAAACAAGTGTCGTTGACACGGATATTATCGCCATATGTTCCCCCATGTAACCCCCATCGGGGAAATCTCGCTAAAGTGCTGATACTACACAAATATGTGTGTAGGTTATCGTGTCATATCTGCTGGCTGATTGACGAACAAATATCACGTCCTTGTGAGTAGTGAGGCCAAGATATTGTTTTTGTTTTCTGAGTCCACTTCTGCGCTTAAGTTCCAAGTTTCGATGTCTGGGTCCACCAATGTGTTATTGGGTATTCTTGTTACGAAATTCTCTAAGAATAGAATTGCCTGACAATAGGCTCACCATACTTAATTTTTTTGCCTAATCCTTAATGCTAAATACAAAAAATATTGTAACAAAACTTCTATATAACCAGCACTGTTATCCTCAATATAAGTCAAAGTAATTAAGTTAGCAAACACAGGCAAACAATGTTGATAAAACAAAATGTTAAAAACAATTCTTCCAAGACCAATCCCACGTAACATAATGTGTTTAAATAAAATACTAGGACGAAAGTAATTGCTGAAAATATCATATGAGCGACATACAAAGCAACATACGTAGGGTATTCTGATGTGAAATCGATTTCTAATAATTATTTTCAACGAAAAAGGAACCGTTTTCAATGAAATGGTGAAGAAACAATACATAGACATACGATCGCAGCAATCGCGTGACATTTGCTGTTAGTTATTGAAGAGTTCTATTGTCTGTCTCCGAAGATCTTCATCAGATCCTAATATGTATTTAAATAACGAAAACCCTATCCAAATCCAATCAGTAGCTTTTGAGAAAATCGAGGACATAAAAAAATACACACAGGTCGAATACAGAAAACCTCATTTATGAAATCGGTTAAAAAAAATGCGTAATATTAAAATAAATTTTAAATAATCAAAGTTTTCTAAATTTTAAAGCATGTTTATTATATAATTAAACAATTTTAAGACATTTTGGCATTTAAAAGTACGAATTCACATAGTTCCAATGTCAATCGACCAGATTTATTTTCAAGAGTAAGCCTACAGGACTGTGATTAAATATAACATAGCATCACGCCTGTGTCCCCAGAGGGGGTAGGCAGAGGTGTACTTTCTATTCGTTGTACACCCACATTTTACATTTGTATGAAGTGTAGGACGGCGAATAAAAAATAAAAACAATTATTTTACAGACATAATTCTTTTAACATTCACCCAAAAAAAAAATGGAAAAATTGTAGCCTACCTTTATGAATTGTTAATGGCAATAAAATCTTGCAAATTATGTATGTTGCTCATATTATATTTTCAGCGATTACTTTCGTCCTAGCTTATAACGTGGGATTGTTCTTGGAAGAATTGTTTTTAACATTTTGTTTAATCAACATTGTTTGCTAACTTAATTACTTTGACTTAAATTATATTCTGGATAACAGTGCTGGTTGCGTTATTAAACAAGTCTTATTACAATATTTTTTGTATTCAGCATTAAACATTATTACGCAAAAAATAAGTATGATGAGCCTATTGCCGGACAATTCTATTCTTAGAGAATTTCGTAACAAGAAAACCTAATAACACATTGGTAGACCCAGACATCGAATCTTGGAACTTAAGCGCAGAAGTGGCGGTTGCAACCATACTTATTTTAGGCCTTCTTCTAGAACCCCAAAACAAAACAAATGCGGGCTAATAACTAATCGTAGTGATGAAACTGTGAAATTAGCGGGGGAAGCGCCAGGGGTCCTCGCTAAGAGCGGGTCGGTGTTCACGTTAATCATATTTAGAGACGTCTAATGCACAGCTCTCTGAAATCCTTGATTTTCTCTTTTAATTTTTATAACTAACGTTCCTTTTTGGTAACGCTTCAGGCTGTTTTCCAAAAATATCTCATTTATTTAATCATCGTTTGTGTTTAAGAATTAGTTTTAACCCTCTGTGTACCAGGTGGGGTATGACATACCCCAGTTCTGAAAATATCGTAATTATTTAAAAACTATAAGTATGCGGCAGTTCATCTTTTCTATAGCCGGAAATATGGCCTTGCCATAGCGTATTACGTTCGCTTTAGGCAGATGTTGTGTTCATTTGTAAATAGGTTCAATTAGGTATAATCGTAATAATAATGATGGTTAATGTACCTTTAAATATATATTGCAAATTTTAGGAAACTTCCTAAATATTTTTAAAGTATGGCTGGCACCGACTCCAAAAATAATAATAATTGTATATTATTGTCCTAATAAATTGATTTTATTCAGAATCCTCTAAAATTAAAAAAATATTTTTATATTTGTTGTAGTAAGTAAATAATGCAATTATTTTATTACTTTTTAGTGCATTTTTACATAACAGAAAGATTTTTGGAGTCGGTTCTTTTTTTTTTTGTTAAAAAATATTTTATTTCTTATGGGTAGGGGCCATTTAATTGAGACGAGCAAAGAAGGGGAGAAACGCCTATATCAAAGTAGGAAATCTAGATCTGAGGCTATTTCAAAAGAGAGTAATGAACTGCGTAAAACAACATGAAATTAATTTTAAAAAAAAATATTAAAATCTGACTAGCGTATGTTACTCACAGGACAGTGTAAGGATTCTAACGATACCCCATATATCGAAATCAGTTCAGGTATTTAGAAGTTATGGTGGAATAGGTAAAGAAACTCACCATACTTACATACATACATACTTATACACACCGTTTTTTGGGCACTCGTGTAAAAAGAGATGTTTGAGAATGCGGTCTCACACTAAAAAGTATTAAATTGCAAAAATAATATGATGGATTTCCGGTGCTTATCTTCCGGTTTCATCATCATCATCATCATCATCATCATCGTCATCATCATCTGATGATAAAGCTGGAAAATAGGCAGTTCATTAGAACTATTCTAGAGACCGTAAACACCACCGGAAAGTCACAAGAAAGCAAAATACACCATTTCGTTTACTTGGACGACGTATTATTTTTCAGTTATTTTGATTTAAATACCAAACTACCAAACCAATTTTCATAAAATTTTAATGGAACCAATCTGAAAGTAAATCCTTTCACATAAAAATAATTTTCCAAATCGGTTCATAAATTACGGAGTTCTGAGGTAACAAATATAAAAAAAAAAAATACAACTGAATTGATAACCTCCTCCTTTTTGGAAGACGGTTAAAAAGATTAATGAGAAAAAGATAAAAAATAAATTGCAGAAACATAATACGATACTGTCGTGTCGGCTCAATCACTTGTATAGGGCGTATAGACGTCACCAAAAGACGTATCGAATGTGGAAGTAGGGGTAAAGAGTAGAGGTCGAAATAGCTTAAAAAATTATAACTTTAGAGGTCGTGCGTAAATGTATTTGAAAAATGTATCCAAAAACATAAATTTAACACAACCTTTTTTATGAATAAACAAACGTATTCAATAATCATCTGTTAAATTGTTGGTGTTCATCGTGGTTGATGGCTCTTAGCATTTATAATGATTCCGTTGCACTCATCGTATTGCGGCTCGTGCTATAATCAGTGAATCAGAAACCGCATTGGTAACTATGTTCACGTCAATAGTCACGGATGACTTTCATTGGATTTGTCAAAGCAGGATGACTTAATTCAAAATAAATCTTTGAAAAGCATTAACGCATGCTTAGCGAACTCTAAAGTTATTATTTTAAATGGAAAAAGAATACGGTCGCGAACAGGATTCGAACCTGCGCCTCCCGGATAGATACTCCAGGCGCTCTGACCACTAAGCCATCTCGACCTCGGCGGTGGTGAGCAGAGGTCGAAATTTAGAAATTCAATTCTGAATTTAAATTTAGAAATACAATTCTGAATTGAAGTGTCAAAATATGGAAGAAGAATTTGCGGTGGTGAGCAGAGGTCGAGATGGCTTAGTGGTCAGAGCGCCTAGAGTATCTATCCAGGAGGCGCAGGTTCGAATCCTGTTCGCGACCGTATTCTTTTTCCATTTAAAATAATAACTTCAGGATGACTTAATTATTGAATTCAAACGAGATTTAATCGCGCTAGATACCTATTATTTATTTACCTCGACGTTTCGATCGAGTTCGACCGTGGTCACTTGTAGACTTGTATGTTCGAATCGCGAAAGTTTAAAAAGTATTATTGCTAACCGGATGAATTTTCATTGGATTGGTCAAATCAGGATGACTTGTCATTTAATTTGTCAGGTCAGGATTACTTTTCATTTGTCAGGATTCGGTTGCTACAAACCTTTTTTATTGCCTCATTGGTGTAGTAGACGCAAGCACGTCTGGTGAACATGAGGTTCTGGGTTCGATTCCCGGGTGAAGAGAAGTAGTATGATGTTTTTCTATCAGGAAATCTCAGTAGCAACCTTGACCTTGACATTCCGTGGTGTTATATGATTATCGATATTTTCTAACTCCATTTTTTATATTGCGCCGTTTCATATCATCTGACCGCCTAGTCATACAGGATACTTTAAATCAGTCAGTGTAGGCTAATCCCTAGTATGTGTCTAGCAAATTTTTAGTACTGTGGACTGAGGTTAACTAAGGCCGGTGAGCCGAACTAGCGAAATTATTTTCTACATACATCCTGATACAAAAAAGTTTTAACTAAAATTACCGCCCTTAGTTAAGTTTAAATGTTTTAAAACAAAAACGTGACATCACTGTATCATTCATCATCATATTTTCATTAGCAAGTTTGACAAAAATCTAATAAGACCTTGATTATCTTTGATTGAAACTGATGATTGAAACATGTTAAGAAATTCTTTACAAATGAATTCGCAATCTATGGATTCGGTAAATAGTGATTCAGCAGACATTAATATGACGAGATCTACACATCCATATAAAAAATTTGAAATTTGGAAAGATAAGCTAAATTTTCTATCAAAAATCCACCAACCTGATAGCAGTCCAGCCCGAGACGGCCACGCACGTGCTAAATAGGGAGGTCTTCAGGCTAACTATGGCCGGCCTGCACAAATCCCGGTGTGGACCATAACCTGCCGGGGTCGCGGTGACTGCTGCAACGAACCCGGGTCCTTGGTAAAGGTTGGAGTAGGACCGTGTGGTTTTTAGTCGGTAGGATTCCGGCACAGCGTACATGATGGATTTTCCACATTCAAAAAAAAGGAAAGATTAGCTAAATTTTCTATCAAAAATCCACCAACCTGATAGTAAGCGACGGTGTGACCGAAGATGAAGCGCGTGGATCCAGAAGAAATTTCCTCACTCATCGAACGTAACTTGCTAGCAGTACTAGCACACGATGTACACACGAAATAGCAACACAGGCACATCACTACCACTTCACTTCACTATTGCTAATATTATTCCAAAGTTTTGTCTACAAAAGTTCACAAACCGAGGGCTAACAAACGTCGGATCGGTTTTGATACAATTTTCACGGAACACTAGCGGAGAAGATGATTTGATCTCGCTCGCGGACCGAAACGGTGAGGTGAATGTTCGTCGTGCGCAAATTGACTGCATTTGCGGGTAGAAGAAAAATATTGTGAGTGGTGGGTAGATATAGTGTTCACAAATTGAAGCAAGACAACTATCGTACCAGTAGCGTAGAATTATCGTACCTGGAGCAAAATAAATCGTATTAAATGTAATATCAATATTTATGCGAATGCTAAAATTAATTACATGGAGCAAAATTAACGTACTTTCAAAATAATCACTATAATTAATTAAACACTTTATTAGGACAATAATTTACAATTATTATTATATGTATTTACATAATCTAAAACTTAAATAATAAAATTAAATCTAATTATTTACAAACTACTATATCTACATGTATATGTCGCAGATGAATTGTAGAATCAGCTGTTTTACAAAACTGCTAGCTGATTTACAAAACAGTACTGTTATGAAAAACAGCTGAACGACGTTTAGCAGTTTTACATAATTACTATACTATAACACGCAGAATCGTATGAACGTTTTGCGTTTATCAATGCAACGGGTCAACGATCAGAGATTATGTAAAACAGTGTGAAATGAACTGTCAGATTGTTGATTTTAGTTCGAAATTTTGACGCTTATGGCTCTGTATGGCTTAACAGTAATAACCTAACTTTGATTTTACTTGTCAATAGCAAATAAAAGATGAAAATTTTGAATGACGTAAATACTAAACCACTACCTATAATAGTCGACAATATATCGGGATTATGAAAGAAAATAAACGAAATTGGTCCATGAGCGAGCAAAGCGAGCTCGGGAGTTTCGTGTATCCCGATTCGTACAGATTAGGTTCGAAGAGGACGATGGGGGCCAGTGAGCGAGCGTAGCGAGCGAACTACCCCAGTCATCCTCTTCGTGTTTCGGTTTTTTCTAACCTTATAGACGCAAAAATAGACCAAGCCACAGAAAGTCAAATCAGAATACAGTATCTTATTATATACCTATACAATAAACAAACCTGTCCCACTATAGATATGTCATTCTGAATTACTTCTAAACGTGGGTAGTTAACTGAAAGTTGTTCAGCTGTTTTATAAAACAGTACTGTTTTGTAAATCAGCTAGCAGTTTTGTAAAACAGCGGATTTTACTATCCATCTGCGACATACACAATAACTTGGAACGATTCTAAAATAAAAATAAAGAAAAACTCATGCGTCGAAGTATTCCACCGCATCGCTGTCCTCCGGGAAGGTGCCCAGAAGACTGGCAGCATTGCCACGTTGGATGGCAATACTGATAACAATTACAATTTAATTAATATATAGCATAATGAATATTATCGTACCATCTGCGTACGATAATAATGATAACGTACATCGTCCGTAGCCATGAAATTATTGTATTGGTACGATAATTATCGTACGGTTTCGAACACGCCCGTAGAATTGACATTTTGAGGCGTTTCATTGTAACTGTGGTCTGTGGCAATCCAGTTAGATACGAATAAAAATATTTAAAATCTACTATTAAAAATAAAATTCGTAATTTTTTCATAACGTCATCATATTTTTTGGTCTGGTGGTGCTATTTTTATTTTATATTTAATGATAAATAGCCATCAATACATTGCCAAATAACAAAGTAGTATTTCAGCATTATTTTTTCGTCTATTTTAAAATACTCAACCATTTTGTAAATACTATAATCATTATCCCCCTGGCCACAGTCCTTAAAAAAATACGTTCGGAGCGTTGCGTACGACATGTGAGAAGCATGTCTAATCATTTAATTTTGCTTGTCATACACGAGCTAAACGCATACAAATACTTAAAACTCATCCACTCGAGCCTGTACGCTACGTGTGTGTGTGCGTAATCTATGTTTCGCTTATGATAAGACAAGGTTAAATCAAAAAAAAAAAATTTCAGGTCCGTGCCCCCTTACCTTATCCAAATTTATTTGGGATCGGAGCAACATGAACTATTTTTCTACTTTCTAATTGTTTTTGTAATTGCATGCTGCTAAAGTTTTGGCAATTTTTTATGACCGGCCGCCTGCTTGACGTCAATTCTCATTGGGAATGCTGTTGTTCGTGGTAACCGGCACCGATACGGTCTCCGGTCGGTCTTAAATACTATAAAATATAATAAATTAAATTAGATCGCGATACACTAGGTACTCATATTATTTATTAAAAATATGTACACAAGAAATAGATAATGACAATACAATATATAACAGAAAACAATCGTGGTTTAGGCGTTGAAGTATTTGTCCGCATTTCTGTCTGTTGTGTTACTTATAAACAATATCCCTGTTCACAAAAGAGACAAAGTAGTTAATCGCCATGTAACATATATGACTCATAGGACAGGTATGGCTCATTTTCTACTAAATTACTATTTGAACTAAATTACTACCTTACTAGTAATGTCTTAGGTTTTCGCGATCACTACACATTATAATAAAACAACTTTTAACGGGCTTAATCGCGTGCGTTATTGGTTTTTGTTTTTCCTGACGTTTCGAACACTTTGCAGCGTTCGTGGTCGCAGGAGCAATAATACAAGCAATTAATCCGGTTAAAAGTTTTTTATTATACTGCTTAACTCTTTTAAAATTCGTTTAATTAATAGAACTTGTTGATCTACTGGACCCAAGTGCGACTGCTTAGCACGAGGGCTTAGGTTCGATTCCTAGGTCAGCCAAAGTCTTAGTGTGTTTTTCTGTTCAGTAGCAGCCCGAAGATTGGAATTGTGCCGATGCAATGGCAATAGGTTCACCACCTATTACATGTGATAATAGCATTGGTGAAATAAGGGTATATAACTGTGTACCTACATCTCTGCCTACCCCTTCGAGGAAGACTTGCCGGTTCTTCTATGGAGTTTCTTGCCGGTTCTTCTCCATAAGACCGACTTCTTGGAACCGTGCACCTAGCTTTGACTTTTCATTAGTGCCAGTAATATCGTTTATTTGAATTAAAAAAATAAAAATTGTGTTTGAAATCACTATTTTCCTTGTGTTGTCTTTTTTGTGACAAGATTAATCATTTTTCTTGAAACAAAACCATTCCAGCCATCTTGTTGCAATCCAATCGTAAGAGTAAACTAAAGGGGGTTGGAGGTACAGTTTGTTTACATTTGGCATCTGTAAACATATCACATTACTGCCTACCCGCCGTTGAAGCAACTGGTGTTTGGATTGCCAGGTTTATCCGATCTGTGGGGTTACTCTTGAAACTAATACCAATTCCAATTCAATTCCAATATTAAATAGATGCCATAAAACAACACGTAATTTTAAAATAAATGTACCTACATTACAGTTGCCTCAATTTTAAAGCATGTTGTCTTCATATTATCCTGAACCTATAATATTTTTTTAGACATTTTAGCATTTAAAAGTACGAACTGACATATTTCCAATGTCAGTTGAGCGGAATTATTTTCAAGAGTGAGCCCACTGTTTGCCGGGAAGATTCTGTTGGTAGATGGTAGGTAGTGTAAGAGCCGTGAAATAAAATGATTTTTTATAGCTATAATCTGTTCTAAGTTTATTTAAAAAGATTTCAATATATAAATTATTACAAGTATGTGTGGTCTCGCCCTTGAACGAGGGTCGAGCTTGCTCCGATTACATAGATTTGGAAGTTTAGACTAGTTTACATTTTAGCTGTGGCGTTATGTATAAAAGACTAGGCAAATGGCACCGCGGATTTTTTTTATGTACTATAATCACTAACCATTACACCAGCGCACGGGGATTAAGCAGTTTGGGAGCGCTTTTTCTTCCGACTTACTTAACAAAAATTCATTATTATCATATTAATTATTTTATTTTCTTAGATTTTAAACTTAATTCTTGTGTGTTATGTTTTTGTTAAGATGTTTTTTTTTTTGTTTGTAATTGTTGAGTAATGTAATTGGTTTGTACCGATCTATTCAAATAAAAATGAGAAATATAAAAGTTAATTCTGTTGATAATTAGCAAGCTAATTACCAGACACAATAGAAACATTATTAATTCTTGTTCAACGGTTATTACTCACTTGCATTCTTCGGGATTGCCCGACTAGTTTCGAACAGTTCGAATCGCGACATCACAACGGGCCCAGTCATGACTAAGGGCTCCGTTCGAAGTGAGTAATAACCGTTGAATAATAATTAATATGAATGTGTCTCACGAAAGTTATTATACAGAAACATTATTGTTATAAGTACAATTTTGTACTTTCGCGAATAGAATTTATAGAAAAATCGATTATTTCGATTGTTTTTGGAAACAATTTTTCATTGCTTAAATAAGCCAGCTTCTCTAAAGCTTGATCCTCAGCCAAGTAAAGCTGCGTGGCAGCTTTAAAGCAATTTATAATTAAAGGCAACTCGTGTCTCATACATCGTGGAGAACGCTCAGTTCTATTCTAGTGGGGATTTAACGGTAAATTGGTACTAGTTAACTGAGTAGATTGGTGGTCCAAATTGTGAGATGGAGGCGGTTGAAGATGTTTTGGTAATGTATATTTAAGTATTGAATAGATTCAGGTGTTACCTTGCGAAAGTTCATTACAGTGGATTCAAATAAATACAATATCTACTTCCACAATATTGTGGATAGTCATGGAATATATCGCGGTCGGTCTGTGGATGGGTGACCATAATTTCATACCGAGACCCCTCCGTGCCTCGGAGAGCACGTTAAGCCGTCGGTCCCGGTTGTCAAATTAACCGTTACGGGTAGTCAGAAGCCTGAAAGTCTGACAATCAATCATACCGCGAGATATTGTGTTACCCAGTAACTGGGTTGTGGAGGTCAGATAGGCAGTCGCTCCATGTAAAATACCGGTATTAAGCTGCATCCGGTCTGACTGGAAGCCGACCCCGATGTAATTGGGAAAAGGCTAGACAGATATATATAGGCAGATATATAGGTATATTAGGCGAATAGATATAGCAGGCGTATTGATGGCTCTTTTACTCGCAGAATTGTATATCTGTCCATATACCCATTAAAAACCTTCTTAGCCTTTTCTCAGACTCGCATGGGATCTCTCAGGATCTCAATATTTTACGGCCTATCCGTTCTCTACAACCCAGTCACGGGGCAACACGATATCTCATGGTAAGACTGATAGTCAAAATTTCAGACATTTCTCATTATTTTCTACAAACCGGACCGACGTTTTAACGTGCTCTCAGAAGCACGAATTAGTATAACTATCTTCTAATTTCTAAATTTTAAAGACTCCCGCTTGTCCACCACACCACACAACAAGAAGCGTATGAGATCATTATCTTAGCGAATAGAAAAATTAACTGGTTTAGTAGTATCTAATAGAATGTTACCGGATTTGCCGGTAATAAGGATCATAATTACATCCCGGTTGTGTGCCAAGCCTTGTTATAATCTGATAGCTTACGTCACAACACGTCACGTATAAATTCCCCAAAGACGAGTGTTATTTGTGTATAATAACATTCGAGAGGCAGATTCATATTAATTATTGTGCACCGGTTACTACTCATGTGCATTTTTCGGGTTTGCCCGACTAGTTTTGAACTCGAACGGAGCCGAGTTGGTGGTAGTCGCAATGTTCACCGCTTGCGTATATGCATATTATATATGCGGGCGAGCGGGTGGTGCTCAGGTAATGCATGATTACACTGAATATTGTGGAAGTAGCTAGATATTGTATTTATTTGCATCCATTGAGCAGTTTTTTTTATATCAGTACTAGCTTCTGCCCGCGACTTCGTCTGCATGGACTTCAGAATTAGGTTCAGCCGAGATAAAAAGTATCTTATTTGTTATTCCAAGTTGTAAACTATCTGTATGTCCAATTTCATCCCAATCCGTACAATATTTATTGCGTGAAAGAGTAACAAACATCCATACATACAAATTTTTGCGTTTATAATTTAGTAAGGATTTCTTGTCCCAATATTTTATATTATCGTAAATATCAGAAAACATTACCTTAACAAATCAAATCAAAACAAAGCCCCGATAAGTTTTCAAAGCACCGCCTTAAGGCTTTTCCGATCCACTTAATCTTTTGAAGTCACAGCGGTCAGATGGTTGTTTCATCTCGAAATAAAAAATTTACCTGTTCCATGGCGTTCTAAAACTTTTATTGTTCACCCTTAAATTGAAGTAAATGGGCTTTTTGTAGTGTTCGTAAATAATAAACTAGTTTCAGGTCACACAGGCTCAGGTCAACCGTCATTTTAAACCAATTTTGCATTCTTATGGTGTAAATAATATAAATATTAAATATATTCAGACGTTACAGGGTGGAAGTCCATAACTTACTACTACCACAATATTGGTCATGTAAATATCTGTGCAAAGCCCGCCCGCAAATATATGCACATGATAATGCACAGATACATATATGCAGTAGCTGTTAGGCCGTGCAGTGTCCGCCACTAGGGTGGACACTGCACGGTCTAACAGCTCCTGATGATGCCCCGTGGAGGGCGAAACACATGTGGAGTAGTTGGTGGTAGTTGCAATTTCTCACCGCTTACGTATGTGCATATATTTACGGGCGGGCGGGGGCACAGGTATATTCATGACTAAACTCAATATTTTGGAAGTAGCTAGATATTGTATTTATTTGCATCCATTAAAAATATATTACCAGCCCATAATTATCTTACTAAAGGGCAAGGGCCTTTTCTCATACAAAGAAAACACGAGCATTGATCACCACGCTAGCTCACTGCAGGTTGGCGATATCAGAAAATTAGATCCTGGTATCCTCACGATATTTTCCTTCGCCGTATGTCTGTGATGTCGCCTAGGTATATGCATGCAAAGTTACTTATCAATTAATAATACATTTGATACATGTTGGGGGCTGAGTCGCCCGCGTCCGTAGGAGTGCAGCCTCAAAGTAGAATCCCTACCCTTGGCCCCTGAGTGGTGCAAAACAGGCAACACAACTCTAGTGGGAGGCTTCGGCCGCAGCTGGTTACCACCCACTGGACGAAGCCATGCCGTGAAGCGACCTAGTCGTGTTTCGGGATGTAGTCCGGTGCAACCGAGACGGGTTTGGGCATGGCAACATCAACTCCTCAACTATTTTCTCCCCAAATCTATCCACTCTACTTAGGAGTGAATAGATTTCTTCTGGATCTACGTGTTCCATCCTCGGCCACACCGTCGCTTACCATCAGTCTAGTTGGAGCCAAACATAGATCCATTTTAGAAAAAAAAAATAGGGTACCTAATTTAAATACCTATATGTATGTGTAATCTAAGAAAATTACATTCACAGATTTGAACACACAACCTGTGTTTCAGGAGGTGGACCCGTAACAACTCGGCTATCACGATTCTTAAGGTTTAATAAAGAAAAATGCTCTTTTAAGGATATATTTTAACATGAGGAAATAAATTTCTTCTATATCTTAGAAGAGGCAGAGAAATGAAAGCACAAAGGTCACAGGTTTAGCCCTAAAACCATACGATTATGGTAAGTTAGCGGAGTGTGTGCGTATTGAAAATTAATCTCTGGCTAAAAAATCGTATCAAAAACATCTTAAGGAACCCAGCATACCTTAGGGATGTCATAGATGACATCATCCATAACATCTTCACATGTGCAAAGCCATGTCAGAACGCAACGGGTGGTTAAAACTCTGACACTGCTTCGATTGTTAAGACCGTTTACTGTGGAAGAGCCATGCTTCGGCACGAATGTGCCGGCTCAACCGGATTGATACCACGGCCTCACAGAAAACCGGCGTGAAACAACGCCTGCGTTGTGTTTCGCCGAGTGAGTGAGGGTACCGGAGGCCTAAACTAAGGCCGGCAACGCACTTGCGACTCCTCTGGGGTTGTGGGTGTCCATGGGCGGCGTTAATCGCTTACCATCAGGCGAGCCGTCTGCTCGGTTGCCTCCTATCCCATAAAAAAATTGGGGCAGCCATTATGGGATCGAAAAATCCCATCTTAGGCGTCTTTGGGAATTAGAGTACTTTTAAGGAGTATTAAAATAATGTACCTATTTGCTCGTATTTGTGGAAACAAATAAATTAATGTAAAAAAAAAAACTTTATTTATTTTGTTATTTATTTTACACCAAAATATTCTAAATATATCAAAGTATATAACAATAGTATAATGGGCCGCCTTATAAAACAATTTGCACTATAGAATATTTTATAACTTGATCACTCAAAAGCGGAAAAACATTACAGTGTAACTCAATACTATGTTTCATCTCAAAAGTGTACAGTTCAAGTAGAAACTCCTGAAGATCGAAAGACAATGTGCAATCGGCTAAAAGGATTGTTAAACTGGCAACAAGTGTAGGTTATACTTACTGTGACCCACTTCAGTTGAACTGAACTGTACTCCAATCGTAGTAACATTGGAGAGAAGAAATATTGGAGGAGATTTTCTTCATTATTTAAATGCTGCCTACGATTGTGTCTGTGACTCCGTTCGGAAATTAACCGAATATAAGTTTTCCGAATGTAACTGTGAGGTTGGAACGCAACCTGAACATGCACCTTGCTCGCTCGCACTCATATCTCTCTCTTTTGCATTCTTACCTGGTAAAAAAGTGTCTCAAACTGCTCTTGATAATAAACGATTTTTAATAAATAAAGTTATTTATTTCGGATACTACAGTAACAAAACAATTGTTCCTTTTTCTAGGAAAGGAAACAAGTTCTTAAATAAAATTACAATTTAAACTAGTTTACTGCCACGTTGGTCTAGTGATCCCAAGCGCGACTGCTGAGCATGGGGTCCGAGGTTCAATCGTTTCAGGTCGGGCAGTGTTATTGGCATAACCTAGCATAGCATGACGCCTGTATTCCCCGAAGGCGTAAGCAGAGTTGTTCACAGTTGTACACCCACATTTCACCAATGCTGTTAAACCCATGCTGTGCTCTCCGAAGCACGGGGGTGTCACACCACCAAGTTCCTAACTCCGGGCTGTTACTGAGTATTTCCTAACAGAAAAACCCAATAACTCTTTGCCCGACCTGGGAATCGAACCCAGGACCTTACGCTCGGCAGCCGCACTTGCTGGTCGCAAGTGCGGCTGCCGAGCGCTAGAGCACAGTTTCGAATTTTGCCCGGTTGATGGCAATAGGCTCACCATCTATTACATGGGACCTAATAACAGCATTGGTGAAATGTGGGTGTACAACTGTGTAAACCTTTGCCTACCTCTGCGGAGAATACAGGCGTGATGCTATATTGTGTTAAGTATTTAATTACAATATAATATTCCGTTTCATCGCTTCTGACGTCGATATTGTGAGAAAATGAATCAACGAGAAAATAAAATCAATTAAATCTGTCAAACGCACTAAGGCATGCGTAGCGAATTCAAAAGTTATACATTTTTGTGGAATGAAAATACGGTCGTGAGCAGGATTCGAACCTGTGCCTCTCAAATAAATAATCTAGGCGCTCTGACTACTAAGCCACTAGGTTTGAGTAGAAATGTTCATAATTAATTCAGTTCATAGTTAAAAATTTATGAAGCAACAGATTTTTTTTTTTTGCACTTTGAAGTTGGTCCCTTATTTGTTTATATAGATGAATACATTAACCTCCTAAAGTATGACTACAGACGTCTGCTTCACGCAGTATTTAACAGTTTTGGGTTTTAATATTTTCTTTGCATGATTTTGTACTTCTGCGCTTGTTTATTTGTATTTTTGTACTGCACTAATATTATAAAGAGGAGAGATTTGTATTTTTGTATGTAACGAATAAACTCAAGCCCGATTTAAAAAAATCTTCCATCATTAGAATGCTTCCTTATCCCTGAGTAACATAGACTATATTTATTACTAGAAAATATTAGGGATCCTTACCAAAACTTCAATAATGTAACCCAAGGTGTAAATGTTCACCTTTGCGAAGCCGGGATGGACCGCTAGTGATTTCATAATACGACAACGTTTAATGATCAGTCGTAGGGACAGCCTAATGAAATGGTATCGATATCTGATAAATCGTATCAACATCGATAAGGTTTCGAGGAGGTGTTGTTTGTAGAATGGTGCGTGTGGGAACAGTGAAGGGAAATGTGATTTGCGATATCGATTCATATATCTATTTAAAAACACAATTATTGTTATTTACCAGAATACTTAAGTTTTTTTTATTTTTTTATTTACGTTTTATTTGAAATAATCCGATATAACAGAAGTGTGTGACATTATATTTACAGTGCGTTAGCACACTTTAAAAAATAAAAATATACAATTCTTCTTTGGTCTCCTAATATAATAATTTTAAGCATTACATTGTCCCATCAGTCACATTTGAGAAAATATAAATCTATACATCCCTGAATAATATGTCAGGGTTTCTGGACGGCAGCGATACCTAGTTTTCTAACATGTCCATCGAAATGGCGATATATTTACGTGAATTCAACTGCCAGAGCTATAAAATTATTAAATAGCTTCTTCGAAGAGATTTAGATGCTGATTAGTTCATGACACCCTAAGTGTGATATGTAAATCAGCAAGAATGATTTTAAATAGGTATTTATATTTTTGTATAATAACGTTCGTGAGACATATTCATATCAATTATAATAATTAATAGTATTTATTATAGTAGAATTTACATTGTTTTAGTTTTTAATTACGATTTTATTTTAAGATTACTTATTTTTTACTCTGGTTACACGAACTTTGTTTCTAAATTAAATTATCATCACTGTTTAATTCAAAAGACTACACCATTGTTCAGACCTCGATATTAAATTTATCGACACCGCCCCATCGCTAGCTTACGATCGCTTTGATCGCCGTCCTCAGATCTTAGCACTCAACTCGGATAAATTGCACACAGCTGAGCAAACATCGACACTACGCACAACACTAGTATAAGACAAGTACATTTTTCTCTAAATGATTGCGAAAGTTTACTTTGCGTATTATTGAGTTTTATTTTAATTCTAAATCAGTTTTATGTTTTGAGAAAATGTTGACTGTATATGAGGCCGTGAGCGCAAGATTAGCCTATCTTTTTAACCGGCTCCAGAAAGGGAGGTTCTATATTTGACCCGTAGGTATGTATGTTTGCACGTCCGCAATTTTCTCAAAAAAAGATAAGACGAGAGAGATCTTCGGAGATAGAATCTGAATAGAATGGAACTCTTCAATAGCAAAGGACCCGCAATTCCATTGAAGGGGGTTCTTTTTTACTATAAGAATAAAAATTATGTAAGTAACTACTATAAAAATGTGATTTATTCGCGACATAATTGATTTTTATTATGTCTAGAAAAAGTTAGGCCACAATTGCGCTCACGGCCTCATCATTGCTATCTATTCAGTCCCTTTAGGTGACCGAACCAACACGACTAAATTTGCAGTGCAATACCATACAGATGCAATTACGATCAATATATAAAAATGAAATCAAACTCAAAATTTCTTTATTCAAATTAGGCTAAAAATTAGCGCTTTTTGAACGTCAAACATTAAGACAGCCCCCAAAAAAGCCCACCCTGCACCGCTTCCTAGTGTTTTAGCTGGAAAGAAGAAGCGGCGCAACAAACTTCCCAGCAACACGTCTGTCTGTATCAAAATTATTGATAGATTCTATACAAATCTAAAATTGAATTTATATAAAATAATTGGATCTGGTGAGATATCTTGGGCACAGTTAGCTAGCACGAGCCTATGTAATATGCATGCCAATGCATCAAACGCAGCGATGTCTGTTGTCATAATTTTTTGTGGAAAGATAAATAGTCGTGAGCACGATCTTCAAACGTTCGTGATAGCTAAATCCAGAACACCTCAACCGTGCTGTTCACTCTAACACTATGTACCCAGAGTAAACCTGGTAGCTGCCTAAGCCTGGTCACGTAGAATCTCATCAATCTGACGACACAAAGCGTGATTGCTTTGCGACACGGCAGCTTGTCGCCTACGTCACGCTATTGGCTCGGGAACCACCACTTTCAATAAATAAGCTTTAGTGAGGGAGCTTAGATGTGTGAATGTGTGGATAGACCAGCGTTTATTAATTTGAATTTTTTTCTAATGGCATATGGCTAGTCATATCCTTACTTTGTTTGGATTTTCAAGTTGACGCGTATATTTTGGTTGTCCACGCATAGCTTTTTACAGAGAGTAAGATTTTATAATAAAACATCTTTTAACCGGATTAATCGCGTGTATTATTGGTCGTCGAAACGCTAGGAAAAACAAAAAACCAATAATACACGCGATTAATCCGGTTAAAAGATGTTTTATTATAAAATCTTACTCTCTGTAAAAAGCTATGCGTGGACAACCAAAATATACGCGTCAACTTGAAAATCCAAACAAAGTAAGGATATGACTAGCCATATGACATTAGAAAAAAATTCAAATTAATAAACGCTGGTCTATCCACACATTCACACATCTAAGCTCCCTCACTAAAGCTTATTTATAGATATTACGTAGATATTACTAAGTAAGATTTTAATGATTATTTTATTATTGGATAAGGAACTATACCTAAGTTGGTCATATAAAAATTAAATATATCAAAGTTGGTTATATATAAATTAAGAAATATATATATAGCTGCCATTGGTTTAGTGATTGTATGTGCAACTTGATTCTGCGTTCGATTTCCGGGTCGGACAAAATGTTATTATGTTCTTCTCGGACCAAATTTATAATTGCCACATTTTAAATCTGTTTCACCATAACGATAAGGAAAAATGTCCCACCATATTTCCTTACACTAAATCCAATCTCGTAACCACTCAAATATCAACAGTAATGTAATTAATAAGCATCTAATTCCAACCCCCTGACGCAATGCGTGGGCTGTCGCACTTCCCACGCACCATGCGTGCAGGAACATCGCGTGCGCAGTGACGCGTGACGCTGTCACACCACCCACAACGTGAGCCTGCCGAGAACTCCTACGTATTATGTTGGTAAGTTATTTTGGAAACGAACTTCCAAGCTTCCGGAGTTTGTAGAACTTTATTTAATTTTGTGTAGGTATACCTTAACGCCTGTTATCTCCTAAAGGGAAGGCATAAGTTTACATAATTGTACAACCACATTTAACCAAAGCTGTTATTAAGTCCCAGGTAAATCTATTGTCATATGCCGAGCATAATTCTAACTTCGGGCTGCTATTGAGAATTTCTTAACAGAAAAACTTAATACTACTTTGCCCGACCCATGCTCATCAGTCGCACTTGGGACCACTAGAACAACGAAACAGTCAGGCTACTGAGAATGTCCTAACAGAAGAACCCTTCGACCCGGGAATCAAACCCAGGTCTCCACACTCAGTAACTTGCGACACTAGACTAACGAGTTAGTTATTCTTTAGGCTGCCTGTCTACCGGAGCTGAGCGAGGCGGCGGAGCGGAGCGAGGGAGTATTAAATGCGGAGCGGAGCAAGGGAATAATGTGGAGCGGAGTTGCGGACTGTGTCTGTCCATAGACGCGGAGCTAGGTAGCGGAGCGATGCGAGAAAGTAATGCGGAGCAGAGTTACGGACAGTGTTTTTCTAAATAAACAATTATTATTATTATTATTATTATACGCGGAGCTAGGCCGCGAGCACGCGACGAATCTCCCCTCCGCTTCCCCGCTCCTCTTCCTCGCTCCGCCTCCTCGCTCCGCTTCCCGGCTTTGTATAATTTTTAAACTAGTTCGCAACTCCTTGTCCACTGAAGACACAAAGTACTTTTTTATATACTGAAAACTGAAGAGGAGCGGAGATTTTATGCAATTCTGTTGGTGAATTTTTACCTCGCTCACCGTTCCGCCACCTCGCTCCACTGCAGTGGACAGGCAGCATTAAGTGTATCTGTCCAAATTCTATTTTATGCCATATCCATAGTTAATATTATCATCCTGGTCTACACGGACTGTACGTCGAACTAGCCAATACACAGGGATTGCTTGTGTCGCCCGCCTTTGTACACCGAGCTTGTTAGAACACACCACCGGAATTTGTGATAGAAATTTGACATTATTGGGTTACTAATGCTTCCAATTTGATGTTAAGTTTTGGAGTAAACAATCATTATATTATTTGATTTTAATGTGTTGGTTGTGTAAGGTTTACGATTTTTAGTCTGTGGTACCGTCATTCGATTCTCAAATCGAATGGCGGTATGATCGATGGAATCGTTCTAGGAAAATGTAATGAGAACAGACGGCGTGGAAGAGCATTCTATAGAAAGAAAGAAAGAAAGAAATAAGTTTATTGGCACATAAAAGAAAATAACCAAAAAAAAAAACAACAGATTACAATATTAGACACATAAACAATACTTAAGGTATAACAATATGACAGATGTGGACAGATGTTTCTGTCAAACACGACAAAACATTGTAGTGCCAAAAGGTCCGCAGCTCAGCATAATGTCGGGAGGCAGTAATACTGACCACCCGACGCTGGTTTTCAGCTGCAACCCACGAGTGCTAAACGCTCGAAACTAATCTTATTAAATACATAAAAAGGTGTTAGTCATTGTGTGTGTGCGTGTCTGTGTATCTAGTGTTATAAAATTAAAGATAAAATGATATACCTACTTATATATTTCATTATGAATGCTTTGATAGAAATTCCATTATAGCCTATGACAGTAACTACAGCTAAACACCACACAAAACAGGTGGCTGGCTCGTTCACGTAACACAGATCATTATGAAGGTAAGTACTAGTAGTATGCGAACGCACGCCGCCAGTATCGGATGCGTAGTCAGCTGTCGCACGAAATGAAGTGTTATTTTATTTTGTTCGAAAATAGTAATGTTAAATAACATTATGCCTTGACCCACAGCCGCACCCTACCCTGTAATAATTTGTATTATTTAATATTCCCTGTCATCGGACATAATCGGCCATAGTGTGGATGCCATGACCACTCGGTAAGTACCTATCTTGGACATGATTTTATTTTATTTCATTTTATAGGACAGTTACCCTAGCTGGACGTGTCCTGTCTTGCATATCCATTTCATTTCATTTTTTATTTGTTTGCGAAAAATACATGGAGATCTTATACTAATTAATAAAATGTGCATTGACCATATCCTACATGCATGAAAAACTAATCAAAAGTCAAAGTCAAAAGATTTTTATTTCATATAGGCCACATAACAAGCACTTATGAAAAGTCAAAGCTAGGTGCACGGTTCCAAGGCGTTGATCTTATGGAGAAGAGCCGGCAAGAAACTCCATAGACACTCTTTTAAAATAAATTGGTATAACAATAAATAAGGTAATGTGAGAATAATGCAGGTTAATGAGCAAAATAATAAAGGAAAGCGCTAGAAGCAATAACTGATTGCCAAAGCAGTTAGGACAGACAGCACCCGTTCACGAGTATGATGCGCACATCAGCCTCGCTAAGCTCAACCATTTTGTAGGGAACTCGATGACCCGATGTACAACGCCACCATCAGCAGGACATTTTAGCGAGCATGACAAACTCATAATGCCTGACAATGGGCAATATGTACGTAACATGAGATTAAAAATAACATTAATGTCCACATAATGCTCACATTTTACAAAGAAATGTTAATATAAATTTAAAACTAGTAGGAATACTAGCGGTTAGATAATAGATATATATAAAAACTAGTAATTACAAAAGTAATCTGTTGAGGTTACATTCATTCATGAAATAAATTAGACAGTGCCAGTGGGTCGCTGTGTGCAGGACGGGATCGTGCGCCAAACATCCCTATCCTCAATGTAGTGTTTGATACTATAATACGCTTTAGATATTAAAATGCGTTTGATCACTACCTTAAACTTATCATCTGGAAGATCTGTAATATTAGATGGGATCTTATTGTAGAATCGAATACTGTTACCCATAAATGATTTGCTAGTCTTCCTAAGCCTAAAACCGGGGACTATAAGCTGGTGCTTATTACGAGTGTTTAAATTGTGGTTGTCACTCTTCTTATTAAAATGGGCAATATTTTTGCGAATTTACATGATATTACTGAATATGTACAATGATGGCAACGTAAGTATATTTATTTCCTTAAACAATTCACGTAATGACTCACGACAGCCAAGATTATAAATAATATAATAGCAAATATTGTACAGATAAACGGTTTTAGAAACACATATAACATTGAGGTTAGTAGAACCCTATGGATATTATTATTCCATAACAATTACATTTTATCTCCTATAAATTCGCTAACAGTATAGTAAGCTTTTGGCAATAACAATGTTTTTTTTTCTTAAATATGTTAATATTTGCTATCTCGAGGACTGATCTAGGCAGATGGTTATCCAGCAGATAACTTTTAGAATTGGAATATTTAAATAGTATTTATGTTTGAATTTGTATCGCTGTATGTATTAGGAAGGAGTATTAACTTTAATAAATTATCATAAAGTATTGTGGCTGAAGTTTTACTACAGTTGTAATAACCAGTTTTTTTATTGCTATGATGTACAATTTTGTACTATTCCCATTTGAAAAGTTTTGCCCGACTTGTACACAATTTACATATATTTTATCGAGTCTGCGATATACTAGCTTTTTTCTGTTTTTTCGATTCCTAAGGGTCATAGCGTCATGTTATATAGCAGGTTACCTTTCTCAAGAATAAGGCTATCAAATGCAAAAATAATTATTTTAATCCGATGGACAGTTCCATAGATTAGCGCACTCAAACAAATAAATAAACTTCAGCTTATTGTATTAATATAGTGTCTATAGAATTTCTTGCCATTATTGGAACAAAATTTGGCTATTAAAGCTGTAAAATGTGAACTAGTTTTTAAGATTTACAAATGTCATGTAAGTTTTAAATCCTAATCCTAATAGGTAAGAGCCTATTGGCCACCGAGCACGATAACGAACTTCGGACTTGCTAAAGACAATTTAACTGCAGAAAATCCCAATAACACTTTGCCCAACACGGGAATCGAACAGAACCGCAGCATTTCAATTTTACGAATAAAATTTTACAATACCGTTCACATTTCATACAGTGTTGGAGCTGTGTGTGTGTATATTTAAGCTTTTTGAGGGTGTGAGTAACTTGGATTCCAAATTCGAGGAATGTTTTTAATCTGTATTGTTTTATGACCACAGATTATAAATTAACGCAGAGGGTGTAAATAGCTTTCCGTTGCGTGTTAATTAGAAGCTGACTGCAAACTTATTTTTTTCCGAAAACCGGGTAGCTTAGTATTTTTATCGAATTCAGTGGGCTTACTCTTGAAAATAATTCGGCTCGATTGACATTGGAAATATGTCAGGTCGTATCTTTATATACCAAAACGTCTAAAAAATAATTATAGATTCGGGATAATGAAGACAACATGCTTTAAAATTTAGGCTGTAATGTACGGAAATTTATTATAAAATTACGCGTTGTTTTAAGACATCCATTTAATATTGGAATTAGATTGGAATTGGTATTAGTTTCAAGAGTAACCCCACAGATCGGTAGTTTAATCCAATGCCGATGTATTTATGTTTCTCATTAGTCAATTAAAACTAAGAAAAGGTGTATTTATCAATTTCTCACGAGGCGACGTACGCTAATTTTGAACCAATCCTTAATTGACGAGTTGGCAGCCCAGTGGTTAAGAAATAGCCTGCTGCGCCGCGGGTTAGATTCACGCAAGGAAAAAATATTTCTATGATAATCAGGTAATTATTTCTGTCTGGGTGTGTGTGCATGTTAGATTTGTAGATAGCTGTAAATATAAGATAAGATATAAAAACTTTAACAACTGAAAAATATAAAATGACGTGTGAACAATCGATAATTTCCTATTTTTCCTATTATCCATCCTTAGGGGTAGACTTTTTTTTAATATTCGTATATAAGACCAACTTGGAACTATCCTCCATCCAATAAAAAAGAATCATCAAAACCGGACTGCTCTATAAAAAGGTCATGCATAAAAAATATTATTATTACTTTTTACTTGTATGTTGCCCGGGACAGTGTAAGAAGTCTAATGATATCCCATACATCGAAATCGGTTCAGGCATTTAGAAGTTATGGTGGAATAAATAAATTCACTAACACACACAAACACACGCACACAGACACACACACACGCACGCACGCACACACACACACACACACACACACACACACACACACACATGAACCCTCAAACCCCCTTCCTTTTTTCATTGGTTGAAAAGATATTTTATTACTTTATACACGTAAAACACATACAAGAAAATAATATTAATCTGAGGCAAAGTTTAAATATAAATAGTTTCTATCCATACTTTTGTCACCAAAGACCACCACCAAGCAAAGGTTAATGTTTTGAAGACCAAAGTTAATGTACCTAAATATTATTTCGTATTTAATTAAAGTGGCAAAGGTATTATTGCTAAAGCACAGACGACGAAAATAATAATTATGAATATTTATTACACTACACATACATATAGAAAGAAAGATATTAATAAGGAAAATACGTAGGTTCATAAATTGGTTTGTCAGTCTTTAATAATTATTTCCTTTGATGTATAAGCTACTCGTATTTTTCCGTTAGAAAAATACCGAAATTGCTACCTTCCCAGATACTTGAGATAGAGACAGTTTTTTTTTGGTGGAGACTTAGTCCAGTGTAAAACCTATAGTTATCTTTTTGGGCTGAGTTGCCCACGTCCGTAGAAGTGCAGCCTTAAACTGTAATCCCTACACGTGGCCCCTGGGTGGCGCAAAACAGGCAACACAACTCTGGTGGGAGGCTTCGGCCGCCGCTGGTTACCACCCACCGGACCGATCTAGTCGTGTTTCGGTATGTAGTCCGGTGCAACCGTTGTGGGAGACGGGTCTGGGCAGTTGCATCAACTCCCCAACTATCGTTGTCGCCAAATCTATCCACTCTACTTAATATTTTGATACATAATTTAGATACATCCACACGACCAAACCCACGCGAATAAACTAGCGCAAAATACAATTATTAATGAAGCCCACAATCTCTTCATCTCATCCAATAAAAGGAGCTGTACAAACAGACAAACACTATTAAGTTATATTTGGGCGATTTCGTCTTTATAAGAAAGTGGGAGCTGTCACGTGGGCTTTATTAATGTTCAACTTTTTTAGGGTCCCGCTGATACAGAAAATATATTAATATTATTTTTGATCTCGTGCAAGTACAATATATATATATCAGTACTGTTACTTGTTTATTTTATAGTTATCTCTTCTTTTAAAGTTTTATTTTCTTTACTTTTGTATGTACAGAATTTTTATTAAAGTCGTTTTTTTTTGTTTTTTTTTTTATTTTCTTAGGGGCAACCGAGCATACGGATCTTGTGATGGTAAGCCATTACCGCCACAAACCCGAAGAATACACGTGAGTAGTAACCGGTGAAAAACAATTATTATGAATATGCCTCACGAAAGTTATTATACAAATCTAAAAGTGCATGTAAATGGTCCAATTGAAATAAATAGTTTATCTTTAGTTAGGATGTAGATGATATACCTCTCGCTTTTAGCTGTAATCACATGCAGGGTCGGTAGCAAGAATGCATGGGGTGCCGTCGCCACCTTCTGCGAGAGAAAGGAGGATGAGAGAAGCGAAGCCCGCTTACCTCTGCAGCAGAAGCCATACCAGCGGTGCGAGCATGATTATTTTTGTCGACACATTTGTCGATATAAGTTCAGTCACCTGTATAGGGACCGAATACATGGCATCACTGATGGACGTTTAAAATTGTGGAAGACGAATTCGGGGTAGTGAGCAGAGGTCGAGATGGCGTAGCGGTCAGAGGCACAGGTTCGAAACCTGTTCGCGACCATATTCCTTGTCCATTTAATATTGTAACTTTAGAGTTCGCTAAGCATGCGTTAGTGCTTTTCAAAGATTTATCTTGAATTATTAAGGTAATTGTATTCTTTACGACATTGTATTAACTGCAAAGTTAGTCGTGTCAGTTCGGTCACCTGTATAGGTACTGAATAGATAGCAATGACGTCACCAAAAAGACGTGTTAAAAATATGGATGAAGAATTCGCGGTGGTGAGCAGAGGTGGAGATGGCTTAGTGGTCAGAGGTGCAGGTTGAAATCCTGCTCACAACCGTATTGTTCTTTCCACAAAACTGTATAACTTAAGAATTCGCTATGCATGCGTTAATGGTTTTCAAAGATTTATCTGTATCTGATATAAGTTGTTGATAATACAATAACATTCAATACATTTATATTTTTATCGAGTCGACAAATAAATCGATAGAGAACCGTGCCCAGACGCCAGGTGCCTTAGGGCGTTTAACGATCTCCGGGCACTGCATGCCATAGCCCCGAACAGCGACAGGCCCGAGACGGTAGCGCGCTGTGTATCGTCGCGCACGTCTTCCTGGGGTGTCAGTGCAAGCCAACTGGCTGGCCTGCACAAATGACGGGGTCGGTCGATACATTCGTACGAACAATAGCCTGCACTTTTTTATTCAATATATTGAAGACTAATATTTTTTAAATAATATCCTTGTTTTTCGATATTTTAAATATATAAAAAATGAATAGAATTATATATACATATACACGGTCGCGAAGACGCACGCCAGCTATCAATTTGGTGGTTGTGAATTATTTAAGATCGAAATACTCTACCTTGTTCTTTTGTATACAATACATATTTGTCAAATTATGCATTTATTCACCAGTATATATATTTATATATAAAATACTCCTTCCGACCGTATTTCGGTCACTGCGGCCTATCTCCATGGAGATTACCCAAGTACGCAGGAGATATTATAGTGCACAAGTGATGCGCATACACAGGTGCACTCCCTCTTCCTTCACTCTCATATTCCGATGTGACAGAAATCCGAACACAACCAGAGAGAGATCAGGCGCTGGACCGATGGCTTTACGTGCTCTCCGAAGCACGGGGCTGTCACACTACCAACTTCCTGACTCCAGGCTACTACTGAGAATTTCCTGACAGAAAAATTCAATAACACTTTGCCCGACCTGGGAATGGAACCCAGGGCCTCACGCTCAGCAGCCGCGCTTGCGACCACTAGACAAACGAGGCAGTCATATATATATCTATATATATAGTGTGTCTGTATCTGTATATATGAGTGTGAACACCTCGAAGACTTGCCCACTCATTTTAGCAGAGTACTTGGAAAAGAAAAACTTTTAATAACTTTTGCACCTAAATTAGTTTTACTGGTTGCAGTAACTGGGAGTACGGAGTGGTTAAAAAGTTCCTTTTAAAATGAACTCGTAGAAGACAAAAAACAGCTCCTGGCTAAAGAATAAAGAATGAACTGCAGGATTAATTTTGAAATAAGAGTGAACTGCGCTAAATTGTATGGCATTGTTTCGAGGAAATCTATACTATATTATAATTTGATTCCACGTTCATTATAAGAACCGCGAAACAGGGGAATGCGCTGCCAGAGTGGGTCTCCCCGATAGTTACAATCTGGGTGTCTTCAAGACGCGAGTGAATAGGTATAGGAGTTTTTTTTTTATACCTTTGCATACCCCTTCGGGCAATACAGGCGTGATTCTATCTTTCTATGTATCTTCTAGTGGTACGATTATTTTGAAAAGAAAAAGCATAAGAATTACGTAATTTGGGACCGCAAAGCAACCTTGTCCTTTCAAAATCGCCACTATCATTATTGTTTATAAATGTCAGCCCTCGGTCTAATAATGTACACCATCAAAATGGCCGTCTACAAATTGCTTTGACATTACAAACGCGGTCTCTTTATTAGAATTTTTATGAGAATTATTTCGGAAATCATGGTGGAAAAGGTTACGCGTTCTCATCTCAATTACTTATTTATACAACAGAACAATATAAGGAGTAGAACAGATAAATTTTCTTAAAAAAAACATGCGTAGGTAACTCTACCGTATTTTTTTTTATAGAAATAAAAATATGGTCGTAGTCTTGATTCGAACCTGCGCCTGGAGTATTTATCCAGGAGGCGCCGGTCCGATCTTGTTCACGATAAAAAATGATAACTTCTATAAACATGTTTCCCGGTCAAAATCAGTTAGACTCGCGAAATCGGAATGCGCTTCTGGCGCGCGCTGTGAACGGACGTGTACAAATATATTTATTTTTTTTGCATCAATATTGTGATCTCAAAAATCGAGTGAATAGTTAAAGTGAACCATAAATCTATTAGCGCAAAACTAATAATACAAAATAATAGTGATTAACATTAAAGACCTTTCTAAAACTGAACAAGCACGATCGCATAAGCGCGCGTGACTCACGATTGTGTGAAGAGAGGCGTGGCTATTTTTTAACTCGGTCGCACCCGTACAGTGAAACTCCACATCGTCACAATGGCTACACAGCGAACACCACCACAATCGGGTTCCAACCTAACAAGTGATAGCGATTGTAGCCAAGGCGCAAGCGGATCAATGTTAAACAAAGACGATGAAAAACTCTCAACTCCAATTTATGTCAATATAAGAAAACGAAAGGAACGTCCCGAAGAAGGAGAATACAACCGGACCTTACAAAGTTTTCGAGCAGAGATTATGAATTTTATGGAGGATTTTGGCAATAAACAAAATAATAACCTACGATATATACGCGAAGAAATATCGGAAATTAAAAACGAAATTAAGTCAATAAAACTAAACTCAGAACAATTTACACGAAACATCGAAAAAATAAATAATGAAATAGAAAATATATCATCAGATAATAACATAAACAAAAAAAAAACCAGCAAATAGAAGACGAAATTACACAGTTGAAAAATATGCAATCCGCCGAAACGACACCGAATCCGCCAGTCGCTCATAGCGAAGCCCTCGTGCAGGAACTTAAAGACAGATACGAACGCGAAAAAAATATCATAATAGTGGGTATAAACGTAAAAAATGAAAAAAACTTAAAAGCCAGACAGAACTATGATTACCAAGAAGTTACAACATTAACTACATCATTAAAGAGTGATTGCCCTAAACCAACAAAAACTGTGAGACTAGGAAGATACGTACAAGACAAAAACAGGCCAATAAAAAGTTTACTACAACAACACAGAATTTCCGAAATACCTACTACGCAACAAAACTAGTCTACCTGATAATATACAAATATACGCCGACCAAACCCCAACACAAGAACAATTCCTACAGACATTGAGAGAAGAACTAAAAAAACGCACAGATGATGGCGAGGAAGACCTTATTATAAAATAAATCAAAGGGATACCCGCAATAGTAAAAAGCAGAAACAACCAAAAAAACTGAACATCAACACAATACGAAAAGATACTCAAATGAACAAAACCAGCAGATTCAACCATCACATAATCAAAAAGTATGACGATATTACACTACACCCGTCGTCACTAAGGTTTTTTTACACAAATTTACGAAGTATTCGTACAGCGGGTAAATTAGACGAAATCAAGTGCGTAATAAAAACGATACCCAAGACCACTCATGTACTTATTTTTACGGAGACATGGATCACATCAGAGAATGATGCCAGATTATACCAACTCCCCAACTATAAACACATATTTAACTACAGACAAAACAGCAAGAGTGGAGGAGTATCAATCTACATACACAACAGCATAAACTATGAAGTATCAGAAGAAAAATGCGAAGAAGGGAGTCACTATTTGTGGGTACAAATAGACAAGTTATCCTTGAACATAGGGGCGATTTATAGACCAGGAGATACCAACTTGAACAACTTTTTAGAAACATTCTCACAGCAACTGGAACACCAGCGACGGGGTATAGTCTTCGGAGATTTTAATATCGATCTACTGCGATCAGACAACCAAACCATAAAATATCGAGATGAAATCAAAGAGGCTGGATATGAGATACTGAACAAAATAGATAAACTGCATACTACTCGACAGACCAGCACTACGAACACCATACTAGACCACATATACTCGAACATTAAAAATCATAGATTTCACATGTCGATTATCCAATCAGCCCTATCTGATCATTATCAGATTTATCTTGAGGTAGGAAACCTCGCGCCAAAGATCAACCAAAGAGTAAGGTACCAAGCGATTGACTATGCGAGATGTCCTACATAATGGTGCACTAACAGCAAGCTACATCAACAAAGAAAATGAGTATGATGTCTTACAAAGTTTTATTACAGATCTAATACAAAAACACAAGATAGAAAAAACCAAAATTATGAACCCTATTCACAACGACTGGATAAACAAAGAAATTATAGATGCCATCAACTTACGCAACCAGTTAAGCCAGTTATCAAAGACAAAACCGGACGATAAAAACCTACAGGAAAAATATATCAAACAGCAAAATAAAGTCAGAACCACGATCAAAACACGAAAAAAAAATACTATTACACCATGTTTAAAAACAACTCCAAAAACCCTAAAAAACTGTTGGGAACTCGTAAACGACCTAGCGCAAAATAAAACAAAACACAGCTGTGCCCCCCCAAAACTAATGTCGGACTCAAGATACATCACCGAAGGTAACGCAATTTGTGACACTTTTAATCTACATTTTGCATCTATAGGTACGGACTTAGCAAACCTGATACCTCACACGTACCACACAAACAACGGAAACACACTAATGTATGAACCAAATTACCCACACGGTATCACGCTTAGCGAAATCTCACCATGCACCACTCACGAAATATCGACAATTATTGACAATCTAAATAATGACACAAGCACCAGTCTTGACGGGATTAGCACAAAAACAATCAAGTGTCTTAAAAACATAATCATCCAGAGATTAACGAAATGCATTAATTTATGTTTCAATCGCGGTATATTCCCTGACGCACTTAAAGTTGCCAAAGTTACACCGATATATAAAGCCGGAAGTAAGTCAGACCCGAGTAACTACAGACCTGTCTCGGTTTTACCTATAACGTCAAAAATTTTCGAACGTGTGGTATATAACCGTCTTAATAATTACTTGACTGAAAAAAAAATTTTAATTGATGTGCAATACGGCTTCCGACAAAAGTCCAGCACACTCTCGGCTACTATAGACCTAGTAACAAAAATAAAAACAAATATTGATAAAAAGCACCTTGCGCTAGGAATATGCATTGACCTAAAAAAATGTTTTGATACCGTCAGCCACTCAAAACTGCTGGAAAAACTCAACAATATAGGAGTCACAGGGACAGCTTTTAATATGTTCAAATCATTTTTGCAAAATAGACGTCAAATTGTAAAGTTTCAAGACTACACGAGCTCGGCCCGTTATCTTACTTTTGGCTGTCCGCAGGGCTCAATACTTAGTCCCTTACTGTTCCTTATTTATGTAAATAACATCAATAAAATAGGACTTACTGGACACTTAACATTATACGCAGACGACACATGCTTGTTCTATTTCGGTAAGTCGATTAATGATATCATACCCGCGGCCCAAAGAGACCTTAATTTACTAAGTAAGTGGCTCAAATACAATCTTTTAACAATAAACACCGCTAAGACGTCGTATATGATATTTGCTGCAAAAAATAAACGGATACCAACATTCCCACCTCTAACCATAGATAACGAGATAATACACCGATCCAGTGCCGAAAAATATCTGGGCTTATGGTTAGACGATAAACTATCATGGAAAAAACATATTAACTATGTCCGGTCTAAACTTAGCACACTACTAGGTTCACTTCGTAAAATAGCAAATTGCATACCGCCTAAAATACGCTTATTAATTTACAATTCACTTATCAAGTCACACTTAGAATATCTGATTGAGATATGGGGTTCAGCTGCCGCTACTAACTTAAAACCACTTCAAACTACACAAAATAAGCTCATTAAAATATTATATCATTATCATTACTTAACTCCTAGTAAAATAATTTATCAAAAAACAAATCTACTGAATCTCAGACAACTTTACACTTATTACACATGTATCCTAGTAAAAAAAATAAGCGATAATATCATACAGACAAATATAACATTACACAAAAAAGAAACTACACATAATCTAAGAAATAAAAACAAAATCGAATTGAGTAGACCGCGTACAAACTACGGTATAAAAACAATAACATTTGAGGGCGCACAGATGTATAATAAGCTACACGCAGAAATAAAAGAATGTGAAAACATTAATATTTTTAAAACTAAACTAAGAAAGTATGTAAGCACGATATGAATATAAAACTAATTAATATTTTACTTATGTAACAAAATGGTCATATTTAGGAAATTAATTTAAACTTAGAATGTATAGATTATTAAAAGGTATAAAAATAATTGTTGATATTTGTTGCAAATATGGATTATTGTGGTGCATAAATTAATTGTTGATATTTATTAGTCAAGGCAAGTCCAAAGGTTTTTATTTCAAATAGGCAAATTACATGAACTTAAGAAACGTCAAATGATTCTAGTTGCTCAATTACAAATACTAGATTAATTTAATGTATAGAAATGATCATTTCATTTATGTTTGTAACAAATTATCAATTTCCTATAAAAAATAAAATAAAAAAAAAACCAATTGTTATGTTATTAAAAATAAATTTAAATTATAAGGAATTATACTGCCATAAATTTATAAGCATGTGCCAGAAGTAAATGATTTTTTTTTCTATTATGAAATGTAATTACCTATTTCTTATTGTAAATGAACTGTAAAGTTTTTATAAGAAATAAATTTCTTTAAACCGAAATCGCCGCGGACTCAGCTCATGAATAAGGGCTCCGTTTGAGTTCCAAACTAGTCAGGCAATACCGAAGAATGCGCGTGAGTAATAACCGTTGATAAATAATTAATAACAATGAAAACTGAATTCTTATTGAAAACTGCAAGTAAAAACTTTTACATATATAAATAAGTATAAGCGACATAAACGATATATTTGTTAAATTAAGGTTAAATTAGTAATCTTTTACTTTGAATTATATTGTTAGTAGGTGAGTAATTAGTATTTAGATTCTTATTAATTATTGTTTAACGGTTATTACTCACGCGCATTCTTCGGGATTGCCCGACCGAAAGTTATTATACAAAAATATTTAGATAATTTTATTTATTATAATTAAGTACCTACCATTAATATATTAATTATTGTAATACACGTATTAGTTAATGACTACACTGTCGCATTAGGATAAGGCCTGTACCGATAGGTGTAAAACGTTGTTGAATAACGTCGTATGAAACGCGTGAGCTGTGATCATTACAACGTCTCGGTACTAGCAATTCAACTTCGATTCTAATGTTCAACTTCATTTACTTGTATCTTAATAAACTGCTTTTATTCATTATGATAAACAAATACATGCATGCTTGACTCTGAATATTGCCAGAAACCACGTTTCACCCTCAATATCGAGACAGGCTTAAAACTCCAGCGATGCATAAATTAAAGCGCTTTAACATATCGCTTACGTATGTAAAATTAACTTGTTTTTCTTCTCTTGTTTAATTTTCCGGAGAAATAATGACTTGTTCTTGACTTAGTAACACTGAATTACAAATATTTAAACGTGTTTTTTTTTTATTGGGTTTAATTTTGTTTGCTGGATCGAAGTGGGCATGAGATGTATAATGAATGCAAATAAATACAATATCTAGCTACTTCCACAATATGTGGGTAGTCATGCAATTGCCTGTGCATTGAGACTCGGTGGCGGACACTGCACTGTCTAACAGCTTCTGATGATGCCCCGTGGGGGGGCGAAACACGTGTAGAGTAGTTGGTGGTAGTTGTAATTTTTCACCGCTTGCGTATGTGCATATATAGGCGGGCGGTGCACATGTATTGCATGACTACCCTTTTTTTTTTTTTTCAAGTGTGGAGAATCCATCATGGACGTTGTGCCGGACTCCTACCGACTAAAAACCACACCGGTCCTACTCTAACCTTTACCGGGTCCCGGGATCGCGACTCTATTCACCGCAACCCCGGCAGGTTATGGCTCGTCACCCCATCGCCTGTATAGGTCGGCCACGGTTGGCCTGCTTATCGCTCCACGGAGTTGTGCACGCCAGATCGCGGCGCGCCGCCGTCTATAGCATGACTACCCTCAATATTGTGGAAGTAGCTAGATATTGTACCTGTTTATTTGCATCCATTGTAATGGACTTCCGGAAGGTAACGCCTGAATCTATTCAATGAGATGTATAATTATGGTTGATAGTCGATTTAGAATTCTTGTGTCTATTTTATTGGTTGATTGTCGCACGCAGCACAGGGGTGAATTGATTGGTTTACATAAAAGTATTTTTTTTGGAATTGAGTATTTATTAATTCCTGTTCAGTATCAGCGGTATTAATCAACAGCGTGTATAAGGGTACATTTTTCAAACGGTATAACGCATGCGTAATGAACCCAACATTTTGTCTGGAAAGAGAAAACGGTCGTGAGCAGAATTTAAACCCCCCGGATAAATAATACTCCAGGCGCTTTTCCATAGTACTCCGAATTCTTCATCCACATTTTAGTATTTGTTATGGTGACGTCATCCCTACCATTCAGCACCTTTACAGACACTGAACTATATATCTGCCTAGCCTTTTCCGAATAACATTGGGGTCGGCTTCCAGTTAAACCGGATGCAGACTAATATCAGTAACTATTTTACATGAAGCGACTGCCTATCTGACCTCCACAACCCAGTTACTGGTTAATACGATATTTCGTGGTATGACTGGTTGTCAGACTTTAAGGCCGTCGACTACACGTAGCGGCTATCATAGATCTAGATATGACAACCGAGACCGACGGCTTAACGTGCTCTCCGAGGCACCAAGGAGTATCGGTATGAAATGATGGTCACCCATCTACAGGCCGACCGCAACAGGCACAGCTTAACTTCAATCAATCGACCAGTGCGGCTGTTACTTATCCACAAGCTCTCTCTACAGTGACTGAACCGACTATATATCGATGGGTAAAACGCTAATTGGTTCAAGTGTAATTACTGTGCTTTATAAAATTAACTTTAAAACAACAGCCTTTAGATACATTTTTATATTTCACTAAAATACCGCTTAGATCGATTAGCCTTTCAACCATCGATATGAAGTGCCATCAAAAAACAGCACGTCTAAATGGAATTATTTATTTTATATAAGTAAGTACGAATACATTCAGGTATTTTACGAGTATGTACCTAATCAAAAGTTTACGAAACCAATTTCATCTGATATTGATTCTGAGTTTTTGATAGGTACATTGTTCACAAAGTTTGAAATTTGATTTGAGAAATAATGGAGTAAAATCGATATTGAGTATAGAACACATTGTTAAATCTCAAGTCTATGTTCATTTCAGAGACCTTTTGAGAGAAGTTTGTGGAGACGTAAAGGTATAATTTTTCAAAATAACCAAATACGGAATACCAATAAAACTGCCGTGCATCTCTTTGACAAAGAATACTGCCTGATACGGCTTTAGATTACACTCAAGAAGCTATATGAATCGTTACTAGTTTTAAAGCTATAATACGTTCAATTCACGAAGACACACTTTACTCTGTGTCAAAATCACTACAGATAGTTCAGTACACAAAAAAGCGCCCCACTCTTTGTCTAAATCGCTACAGATAGTAAAATCCACTATACATGCCCCACATTTTGTGTAAACGACTTTAGTTTACACTCAAAAAGGTAGAAAAAATATTTACTATCTTTAAAGCTATAATACATTCAATTCACGAGGATGCGCCACACTCTTTGTCTAAAATCCTCAAAAACGCGCCCTAATCTTTGTCTAAAGCGCTACAGATCCAGGAAGACACGTTCCACTATCATCTGACTGAAGTGAATGCTTGTCTCTAATAGCCCGCGGCTTCCTCTCATGCAAATATAGCGTGCGTGTTAGTAGACTGTACTATCTGTAGGGACTTAAGACAAAGAGTGGGGCGCGTCTTCGTAGATTTAACTGTGCGTAGTGACTTAACATAAAGTGCAGGGCGTGTATTCGTAGATATAACTGTGCATAGTACTTAAAACAAAAAGTGCTGTAACTGTGCGTAGTGCAGGGCGTGTCTTCGTAGATTTAACTGTGCATAGTACTTAAAACAAAAAGTGCTGTAACTGTGCGTAGTGACTTAACATAAAGTGCGGGTCGTGTCTTCGTAGATTAAACTGTGCATAGTACTTAAAAAAAAAAGTGGGGCGCGTCTTCGTAGATTTAACTGTGCGTAGTGACTTAAGACAAAGAATGGGGCGCTTCTTCGTAGATGTAACTGTGCATAATGACTTAAAATAAAGATTGGGCCGCATCCTAGTACATTGCACATACAATAAAGAGTATTCTTCCACACCTAAAAGAAACTAATCAATAAAATATTCCTTATATCTGATTTATTCAAGTGTACGTATACGAACTCATTCGATTTTATGTTCCTAAATGATTAATGCGGAGTTTTTATCGGTACACTAGGGATTTTCACCTAGACGGTTGGGCAATAAAATGAATGTTATATGTGGCAACCCTACGGTTTGTGGGTCAGTAAGGTAGTACTTATACTTAGAGGTAAGTCCCCCGTGGTTGGCTAAGGGGTAATGTACACGCTTTTTTGGGATCCTTTGTCGGAGCAGACCATTAGTCTTCAGAGGTACCTAATAAAAAAATAAGAGCTAAGTAGATAGGGATTTGTACGTGGTAAAAGGTGGAGGAAAAGAAAGATACTAAAGTATTATAAAACATAGTAAAAAAAAAAAAAAAAAATTCTGACATTCTTATCTTGAAAATAATTCATGTTTATGACTTTTTCATTAGCTCTTCCGTTTCAATTAAATCTGAATTTTATAATAATTATTATTAATAATTAATAATTTTATTCTAAATTTCTATTAAACCACCAACTACTCTACACGTGTTTCGCCCCTCCACGGGGCATCATCAGGAGCTGTTAGACCGTGCAGTGTCCGCCACCGAGGTCTGCACGGTCTAACAGCTCCTGATGATGCCCCGTGGAGGGGCGAAACACGTGTAGAGTAGTTGGTGGTAGTCGGAATTTTCACCGCTTGCGTATGTGCATATATTTGCGGGCGGGCGGGCGGTGCACAGGTAATGCATGACTACCCTCAATTTTGTGGAACTAGTTAGATATTGTATTTATTTGCATCCATTGTAATGGACTTCCGCAAAGTAACGCCTGAATCTATTCAATAATATTAATGTATGTTAATACTACTCCCGACCGTATTTCGGTAACGGCGGCCTATCTCCACGGAGATTAGCCAAGTACGTAGCAGGAGATATTATAGTGCACAAGTGTATGCGCAAATACAGGTGCACTCCCACTTCCTTCACTCTCATAGTCCGATGGGACGGCAATCCGACACGACCGGAGAGAGATCAGGCGCTGGACCGATGGCTTTACGTGCTCTCCGAAGCACGGGGGTGTCACACCACCAACTTTCTAACTCCGGGCTGTTGCTGAGAACTAACAGAAAAACCCAATAACGCTTTGCCCGACCTGGGAATCGAAGCCTCGCGCTCAACAGCCGCGCTTGCGACCACTAGACCAAAGAGTCAGTCAGTAAGATAAGTACACAAATAGTATTTGATTTATTGGGCTTCTTTGGTACAGAACCCGACAATTAAGTAATATTTTCGGTTGTCCATTTTGTTTTATTGCAAATAAAGTCTGAGTAAGCAGGGGGTGAACAAATATTAATCAATGTGTACTGTAGCAATCCACAAATTAATTGGGCACAATATTTAAACAACAAAAATGGTCTCGAATTGGCATAATTAAAATGAATATTATGTTCAAAAAATAAAACAGGAAAATTAAATCCGATTTCCTAAAAAAGATTACCTTAAAGTTTACAGGTTCCGAACGAAGTCAGTGCTGACAAACACACATAAAAACATAAGTATTATATATATAATATAATATTATAAAATTCCGTTTATTTATAATATGTTTTATTAATTTCTTTTAACCGGATTAATCACGTGTATTATTGTTTTTTGGTTTTTTTGACGTTTACACTGACATTAGAAGCGTTACGTTGTTTTATTATATTGTCTAGTGATCGCAATAATTCAGTTTATTTGTTTCAAAGACCATAATAAGGCTAAAATATACGAATCTAATATAATATTATAAATGCGAAAGCAGCACTGCCTTTTTGTTTGTAACGTTTTACGCTTAAACCGCTGAACCAATTGTTATGAATTTACCTAACTAAAAACTTCTCTATGCATAATTTTATTTATAAAAATAAGTATACATAGGTAAGAAATAAGTCTCATTAGGGCAGAAAAGTTATTGAAAGCTAATGCTATGATGTAGTGAATCCAGCATTAATACTGTAGTGAATGCAGCATTAGCTGATAGAAACATGACACTAGCCGAATTGACTTCTGTTATTACGTATAACGCAACCAAAAATGATGTCAAAGACTATACAATATAGCAACTGTTCAACAGCAAATGGAAAGCAATGATAAGACACTAAAATTCAAGTAAAAAATATACAAAAGATATGAAATCATACTCATTTATTCATACGAACATTTAACAGTATTGGCAGTTTCCGTAAATTTGTGTCCTGTGTTGCTAGCAATAGGTCAGCAATTCGTTGATAGAACACGGTTTCTCACAGCACTCGTCGACAGGCCCACGTTTGCCGCGCACGCCACCCAGAGCCCGCGCACTCTGTGGCGGCATCCACCAGCCAGCATCCCGCTTGGACTCAGAACCCCAGCACAACATCGCCAGAGCTCTGGATAATTGCCTTCCACAATAGAAGTTAGTCCCATCTTGAGCGGCATAGCAGGCAACACAAGCCATCATCAGGGCTAAAACCAGGTAGTACTTCATGTTGATGGTTCTTCAGGTAAAATTCAGGTACTAATGTTCCAAACGTTGGTGTTTGAATGTGCTGTTCCCCTGTTCCATTAAGCTTTTATACTGGAAGACCTCATCAATATTCAAGGACTAATGAGGAGATTTTGTCTTAAACATAATATGTAGGTTGAGGAATATTTACCTTGTGTGTCATTCTGATTTTACGTTTGGATGCATCCTATTGGAAGTGGGTAACCGGAGACGTCGATTAATGAACTTCTTATGTGATAAAATTAGAATGAAGATTCTTTGTTTTTTGATCGGTTGCTAAGTTCTCTATTCATTGGGAAAAATGTTGTATTCAAAGTCATCGAAGACTTTGAGAGTCATGTATTCGTGTTTCATGACTGAGGTCTGTTAATTTGAATTAATACACCAACATTTTAAAAGAAGTTTGTTTGTTTCTTTAATATGTTAAGATTATAATAACTGAATACCATGTGAATAAAATTTGCTTCAATAAATATTATGTGCGTAAAACTACTTTATTCCACGCATATTCCTTATTTCTAGACTTATAATTTTGTGTTTGTATTTCCAATCTATATTACTATCAATGGAAATGATTAGGCTCGTTTTGCTTAAATATGACTTGGAAGAGATGATCTCGTAAGGTGTCATCGATTTTGTCATTAATTGTGTTATACCATGAGAAAATAAATCTCAAAGGTAATCTAATTACAAATGTCGTCCGTATGTCACTATACGGGCTGTAAATTAGAGCCGAGCTCTCCTCGTCTCGAAGCGGGCGACTCTTTCATGGCATATTCATATTTGAAATCATAGAGTTATAGAAACTCTTTTCTTATGTTCTTTTTTTTATGTCTCTTGTGTTGTCTCACATACCATCACATACGATTGTAAATAATTTTTTATTTTAAAAAGAGTGTCTATGGAGTTTCTTGCCGGTTCTTCTCCATCAGATCAACTATTTTGGAACCGTGCACCTAGCTTTGACGTTTCTTAAGTGCCTGTAATCTGGTCTATGTGAAATAAAAATATTTGAATTTGAATTGGTTGTCAATGTATTTTCTTGCTTTATTTCTAAGAAAAGACACGTTACCTTATTCCTAAACAAGTACCTACACAAAATAATGTTCTGTACTGCCCATCAGACGTATGGGCTATCACGGTTGACACAAAATGATGGATACCTTATAGTAAATTCGAGATAGACAATACACCTAATATGGATGCAAATAAATACAATATCTAGCTACTTCCACAATATTGAGGGTAGTCATGCATTACGTGTGCACCGCCCGCCCGCCCGCAAATTTATGTACATACGTAAGCGGTCAAAATATATATGCGGACGGGCGGTGCACAGGTAATGCATCATTACCCTCAATATTATGGAAGTAGCTAGATATTGTATTTATTTGCATCCATAGCAGGTGTATTGCCTATCTCGAATTTATTACAGTGTCCCTCATTCTATGTTAATTAAAAATTGTAATATATAGTATATTAGTTATTGAAATTGTATTTATTTGCATCCATTGTAATGGACTTCCGCAAAGTAATACCTGAATCTATTCAATAAATACTGTTATGGGTAAGGCACTCGTGGTAACGTCCACAAACTTTAAGATTTCTCCCTAGATTTACGTAGGGACAAAGAAAACATATGTTCCACCATAAATTCTTAAGCTTAATCGTATCTTATAAAATAGGGATAACAGGTTTACAGAAATCTTACACCCCCAAAGTACATTTAGAAAAAAATAACTAGAAATTTTGAATTGATAAATCCTCAACTCTGTTTGTATTAACAATTAGCCGCATTAACCGAGGAATATTTCTCACGTGATTTTTTACTACCTACACAATCTGTACCTCGTTCTAACACTATATCAAAATTAATATATTGAGCATATTTTCAGGTCACAAAGTATGTAAATACTCTATAACCTAAATGCTTAAGTTCTAGCTAAACCAAGTCATTAGTGTCTGAATATTAATGAAATTTGCAGTATAAAAGCCCCGTGAAATAGGTTAATATCACATTCTAACTTCATCGTTCGGAAGCATAGGAACTGAAGATCCCACAACAACCCATCATGAAGTTCTACATGGTCTTTGCTCTGTTCTGCGCTGGCTTCGCGTGCTATACTGCTCAGGATAAGACCAACTTCTACTGCGGCAGGGATTTGGCTAGAGCTCTGGCGATGCTCTGCTGGGGAGCGGAGTCTAAGCGGGACGCTGGCTGGTGGGTGCCACCGCAAGAGTCGCGAGCTTTGGCTGGCATGCGCGGCAAACGCGGCCCCGTCGACGAGTGCTGTGAAAAATCGTGCTCCATCCAAGAACTGATGACTTACTGCTAATTTAGTACTGATGATTATGAATATTGTTGAGATGGACCAATGAGAATAAAGTTTGTTATATGAAATATATTATGTTATATCTTGATCATCATAATGCGCTCTTAACTCGAATATTAAGTAATGATATCCGAATTTCTGTATTCCTTTTTGGTTTAACCACGAATTTAGTGTTAGCATTTATTTTTCTAAAAATTATGTCTAATCCGCAACCGTCTTTCACCCAACCTATCCATAGTTTTTTTGATTAACCTTTATTTATATAGTTAAAGCTTGTCGCGCGATTTACTTGTGTAAATAAACTAGTACCTATTTAATTGAGTAACTTGACCTGCATTTTTTTTAGTTTTTTGTTTAATTAAATACTTATAGGTACTTAAGCAAACCTCGCGACAAGCTTTTATGATCATGTAAATTGTGTATAATGAGGTTATAAGTCGATAGTTAAAATTTTAAAAGAAAACTTTATTTTCTTCTTTTTAGAGCATTAAAATAAAAGCATTTTTTTAAGGTTTTTTTGCTTCAAATTTATCCTAATCTATGATTATTACAGAGATTAGTAATATAAGTACCTATTTTATGATCAATCGAAAATTGCTTAGTGTTGCAACATTAAAATTGTTAAATAGTGTTGCTACATGCGACGAAAACAGTATTTGTTTGCCTTTGTTATTTCGATTCTCAATCAGCCGACCACGTTGTGATCAAAATTGAACTTCGACAAGATTCTCGTTGAAAACTAATGAAGTTAAATAAGTTCCATTGATTGTCTGCATATAATTATAAAAGTATTCTCCAGATTCATCTGAAGTGAGTCGCGAGTCTGCGGGTTATTTCATTAGGGCGCTTTATTGGAAATTCCTTCTATTGTGCAAGATTGTCGCTCGCTATCTTCATTACGTCTTAGCGAATTAAAATGGCCGCTGAAGTAGGCTCTTGTGGGGATTTTAAACAGTGAAGCTTTCAGTTTACATAGACATTTTAAGCGTATTTTTTTTTTTTTTTGAAATTTGTAAAAATGTTCGGTCATACTAATTTACATGGATACAAAAATATAGGCTTTTAGAGAAGCACATCCAACGTAATGTACACACATGGATTTTGGTAGTTTTCTATTGATTTTAGTAGATTTCGAAAATGTTTTTAATTATAGCTATTTTCAATTACATTTTCTAAAGGTAAGATATAGATTTTAAGTGTCTTTGATTTTTAGGTATGCCAACGAAGTACTGAGATAGATTTTGCTAATATTTGGAATTTTTGGTAGAATTTGATAGATTTAGATATTAAGTTACCATATCCAACGAGATGAGATTTGTTCATTTGGTAGTTTTCGAACTTTTTGTATATTTTGTAGTCATGATATATCAATACAAATAAATAAAATTGAAGTTTATGTTTGTAATGTCAAAATAATAATTTTGTTTTTTTTTATCATACAGTTATTTTCTCGACACGTGCCTAAAAATCGGTTTATTAAACTTTTGTCTGTCTGGTTGTTTGTTTCGAATAATCTTCGAAACTGCTGGACCGATTCTGAAAATATTTTACTGCAAGGTAGCTGATTATATGAGAAGTAACTTAGGCTAATTATATTATAATTATACGGCACACTTAGTCTGTGATAAGAATTTGTTGATATTTTAAAGTCTAGCCAGGGCAGGGGGATGATAATGACCTTGAAGCTAATGACCTCTTGAGTGACCGAAAATACGGTTTTCGCTGAAACCGGTCCTACCGGGGATCTTCTTGCGTACCTATACTGCCCACATTTGAAGCGAGGTTGTCGACCAACACGGGAAAGCTTTCGCGATTTCTTTTCAAAACTAAAAAGCCTTTGACAATGTGTGACAAAACATCTTTATTATGTATATATGCCCATTAGGCTGCCCATTGATTTGTATGGATGGTAATAACCATTTCTATTTCTTGAGGCACGTTGATATACGTGTATGGAGTATTGCTCTCATCTTTGCGATGGAAAGAAGGAAAGAAAAATAATTTATTTGATCACAATACCACGATGATCGAATACATGAAGAGAGTTATTATTCCAAGTACTATAACGTAAGGAACATTAATAAAATAATAATACTCCTTACGACCGTATTTCGGTCACGGCGGCCTATCTCCACAGAGATTAGCCACGTACGCAGGAGATATTATAGTGCACAAGTGTATGCGCAAACACAGGTGCACTCCCTCTTCCTTCACTCTCATATTCCGATGGGATGGAAATCCAACACGACCAGAGAGAGATCAGGCGCAGGACCGACGGCTTTACATGCTCTCCGAAGCACGGGGGTGTCACACTACCAACTTCCTGACTCCGGGCTGCTACTGAGAATTTCTTAACCGATAAACCCTATAACACTGCCCGACCCGGGAATCGAACCCAAGACCTCATGCTCAGCAGTCGCGCTTCGGACCACTAGACCAACGAGGCAGTTGTCAGTTGGCAGGCAATTTGTCATTACACAAGAGGTGATTTGCAAATTGTTTATTATGCGCACTGCTAAAGAGTGGTGTTCCTTTACAGCATAATTTCCCGGTAGGTACCTATAATTTAGTGGTTTTTAAGTAAGGAGTTTGAAAGACTTATCTGTATTTGTTAAGGTAGTCACATCTGTGTCGACATTGTATTAACTGCAAAGTTAGTCGTGTCGGTACAATCACTTGTATAGGGACTGAATAGATAGCGTAAAGCCAAAAGACGTATTAAAATATGGTAGAAGAATTCGGGGTAGTGAGTGGAGGCTTAGAAGTCAGAGCGCCTGGAGTATTTATCCGGGAGGCGCAGGTTCGAATCCTGCTCAGAACCGTATTTTGTTTAACGTGTTATTTTAATTTGCTTGTTAACTGAAAACAATTACATAAATAAAATCGAATATCGAATCTTAATACTTTAATGGAGCGGACAAAGGTTTTTTACATCACTACATATTATAAGACATAGTCCTCCGCCGCGTCTGTCTGTCTGTTCCCGATAAACTCAAAAAGTTCTGCACCGATTTTCATGCTGTTTCCACCAATGGATAAAGTGGTTCTCGAGAAAGGTATATAGGTTATATGGTATATAGGTATAAAGGGTATATAGATTGTCAAGTTTTTGTATACATTGGCTAAAATATAACGATATTTGTTGGAGGTGTCGGAAAAAAATAAGCTGTCTGGGAGGTTTCAACGAAAACGCTGCCTAAACCCTTTGAGATATAACAAAATGATGTATGGTGGAATTGTGTATCTTATATAGGTCTACAGAAAAGTCCGCGATGATATATGTCTATCTCTTAAGGATAACAAACTATACCTATCCTTTTTAATACTAAAAAAAATGGGCAATTATAAAGCGGTAATTGGAAAGCGGGAACGGGATCAAAATTTCATGATTACTTTTGGTCGCGATAACCGACATCCACGCGGGCAAAAACCGCGGGCGTCAGCTAGAATTGTATAAAATAAACAAAATTTAATGATTTAAAAAATTTATAAGCACGCCTGCCATTTTTTGACATCTTACTAGTTTATGTTACCCGGTAAAATGTAAGGATTCTAACGATACCCCATACATCTAAATCGATTCAGGCATTTAAAAGTTATGGTGGAATAAGGAAACTCACAAACATACAAACATACATGAACTTTAAATCCCGTATCTATACTACAAATTATCGTGGACAAGCAGGCACAATAACCGAGAGGGAAGACAATGTTCCCAACAGCTTTCCATCCCACAGCATAGAACGGCAGCCTTCCGGGGCAGTTTTCGTTACGCGGCTACTAAATGTTGGAACAATATTCCTCCTCCAATTAAAAACTGCAAAAGTTGCTCAATGTTCAAGACAAAACTAAAAGAGTATTTACTTAATAATCAAAAACAGTTTGAGAATGTTTGTGCAAATATGTCTGCCATCTGAGCATCTAATAAGCAAATTAATTTAATTATAATTTAAAATTAACATTAACATTATCATATTTTATTGACCATGGATTTTAAGTTTAGTGCTATAATTTTATATTTATTAATTTATTATTTACTTCTAGTCTAACTGTAAGACAATTGTATGATAAATTTAATAATTTTATTATACGTTTATACGTTTAAATAATTCTGAATGAATTAATGTAATTTTGATATATATCTATTCTCTTATTCTATTCCACTATACACCTTCCATCATATAGTTTCTCCCCGTATTTACTTTAATAGTTCATTTATTTACTTAATAATATATTTACGCATTTATTAACTATCCTCTACAGGGTAGAGGTGTAGGTGTAGAGTCTACACCTTCATTATGTTACCTACTGTACTTCCTATTATTATGTATTCACTATTTACCTTGTTTTGAGCGTATGGCACACGTGGGCCGCAGCTGAAAATCAGCGCTAGGTAGTAGTGATTGTACCGCTCCCTAGCATAATGCTGAGCTGATGGCCCTTTGGCACTTCAATTTATATATTATTCTGTACATAAGTATACCTATCTAATTGTGCGTGCCAATAAACGATTCTTTCTTTCTTTCTTTCTTAAAATCATAACACTCCTTTTTTGGGCAGTCGTGTAAAAATATATCACATTGTGAGACTTTTCACCCACTATACTAGCTAAATTGCCACTCCCTGGGAACGCGTCACAATTACCCGTCGGAGTGTGAATGCTCCTCATGGTTGAGTGGACACCAGCCCTCCGGAACCCTCGCGATTATCTTCGATTGACGCATCTGTTACACCTTCGTAAGGACGAATGAATATGTAGTGAGAACAAGGCGTAGTTATCAAAAAGAAATAAAAAATATTTAACGAAATAAAAATCATATAACTGCCTCGTTGGTCTAGTGACTAGCGTGACTGCTGAGCATGAGGTCTCGGGTTCGATTCCCGGGGCAAAGTGTTATTGAGTTTTTCTGTTAGGACATTCTCAGGAGTTTGGAATTGTGCCTGGTAGATGGCAATAAGCTCACCACCACATGGGATTTTCATAACATAACATAGCATCACGCCTGTATAGCCCGAAAGGGTAGGCAGAGGTGAACACAGAGCTGTATACCCACATTTCACCAATGCTGTTATTAACTCCCATCTGGTGACGGTCTTGCCATCTACCGGGCACAATTCTAAACTCCGGGCTGCTACTGAGAATTTATTTAAAGAAAAACTCAATAGCACTTTGACCGACCAGGAAATCGAACCCAAGAACTTGTGCTTAGGAGTCGTGCTTGGGTCTACTAGACCAACGAGGCCGCGTTGGTCTGGATTCTATTGAGTTATATTTAAGACAAATTGGAGACCAAAAGTTACTGTTGAGGAGTAATAGCTTAGTGGTACGTAGTGTTTTTTTTTTTTATGGAATAGGGGGCAACCGAGCAGACGGCTCGCCTGATGGTAAGCGATTACCGCCGCCCATGGACACCCGCAACCCGAGAGGAGTCGCGAGTGCGTTGCCGGCCTTTTAAAGGGTTTGGGCCTCCGGTACCCTAACTCACTCGGCGAAACACAACGCAAGCGTTGTTTCACGCCGGTTTTCTGTGAGGCCGTGGTATCAATCCGGTCGAGCCGGCCCATTCGTGCCGAAGCGTGGCTCTCCCACGGTAAAGAAGTACGAATACGTACGAATACGTAAGACGGTAGTGTACGAAGTTCCTAATAACACCCGGTGCCCGACCTGGGAATCGGACCCAAGACGTCAACCTCGGCAGTAACATTACATGGTTATTCGTAACAGTCTTTAATAATAGCAGTGATAGCCTGGTGTTTTAACCGTTGGACTGACAAGACAAAGGTCGCAAGTTCGAATCCAAGACACACATCACTTCATCATCTTTTCAGGCTCATGTGCGTATTAGAAACTAATTATCACTTGCTTAACACGGTGAAGAAAACATCGTGAGGAAAGCAGCACACCTGAGATATTTTCTCAATGACGTGTAAAGCCATGTCAGCGACCTACGGGTGGTTTAAACTCTGACACTAGGTTGTTCACCAGCCACACGATAAGAATAAGAAGATTGATATTAGAAGACAAACGCCTTAACAAACTTAAATTAATCTCTCTTTAAGGCTTTAAACAATTGTAGTGTAGTGATGTATCCTTAGTTATATAAACAATGTATTCCTTAGATTTAGCCAGTATATTACAGACCTTACACCAGTCATCAAGTGTATTATTACCCACGTCCCTACATGGCGACCCCGCCAGCGCAAACACCGAGCGCGTTTGTTTAAAATTGTTTTGCCTTACATGGAGTGAAGAGTGGCTATCCTAGCAAATCTGATATTGAATTGATTGGTCTAAAAGTATAAACTGCTAATATGAAGCGAAAAAAGAAGAAAAAGAAAAATAATTATGTAGTTGAAAACGACCTTGCAATTTTCATGCATCATCAGCACCTCTGCTTATTTTAATATTGAAGTGAACAGAGTAAGTAAGCCAGAGTCACGGTGCCATCCTGCAGCTGATCATCACTACTAAAGTTGGTGTTTCTCTTGGAACTATGGATATATGTGTGTGCATTTTCACGTGAAATATCAAAAGTGTAGTGCAGTGCTACGGCGTTCAAAATGAGTCAGAAATAATGGAGACTTCACTATGTATTAGACTATTTAGTAATAGGAATATTGAAATTATAACGAAGTGTAGTAGAATAATAAACGTAATCAGAGTGCCTTTTAGTTCTTCAAAGTGATATAGGTCGACTTAGAAATAACCAATGCTATTTGTTTTCTTTTGTTTTTTCAATCATGTTTTAATCAGGATATGTAATTTTTAAATTATTCACATGAATTGTTTTGACGAGATTGTTTAACATTTCAGGGCACGTTTTAGGAGCGAGACATGGGTGTCTTATTGCTTACCGTAAAGATGCATCATTCCATTCCCAATATGGGGATGTATGCACTCTCTGTGCGGCATTAAGACTTTGTAAATATCAATTGTAACAAATGACGTAACAATTATCTAAAAGTATGAAGTGGAAGTGGAGATGATTATTTGGTTCTTAATATAACTGTTACAAATGGTCTGATCAACCTGGAGTTTCAGTTTTATATTATAGGTATATTAAAATACAAGATTTAATAATAATATTAAATGACGTAGATAAGTACATACATTGCACTAAACCTGTATCTCGATCATTACTAACGCGAGTCGTTTTAGTGAGAGAACTAGGGACTTTAAGTGAAATAATGTGTCTAACATGTAAAATAAATGAAATAAATAAATGTCGACATTAATAAATCAATTAATGATAAATAAATTACAAATTAAATAAAAATAAAGAAGATGAATTATTAAATGAGAATAATGTATACTTACCATGACCAAAATGGCCTATTGTCTACAATGGCCACGTAGACTTTAGAAAAATGTGACATACGACTTGACGGGGAATTGTTAAAACACGGACGTGACAAAATTATGACTCAAAATATGAAATTTAATAATATTATTAAAAACAGGTTTGACACGTTTATAGTTATTTAAATATCCTTTATATTATTACATAATTAATAAAATGTTATATTTTATATTTATAAAAATAATATGTAATCATATATTTTTATTGTTTTTTTGGGAAGGAGGTGTAGTGTAGTGATGTATCCTTAGTTATATAAACAATGTATTCCTTAGATTTAGCCAGTATATTACAGACCTTACACCAGTCATCAAGTGTATTATTACCCACGTCCCTACACAATAACTATAGTAAAATTATAATTTAATATATAAAATTTTATTCACATTGGTCCATTTTAACAATATTCATAATCATCAGTACTAAACTAGCAGTAAGTCATCATTTCTTGAATGGAGCATGATTTTTCACAGCACTCGTCGACAGGGCCGCGTTTACCGCGCACGCCAGCCAACGCTCGTGACTCTTGCGGCGGCACCCACCAGCCCGCGTCCCGCTTAGACTCCGCTCCCCAGCACACCATCGCCAGAGCTCTAGCCAAATCCCTGCCGCAGTAGAAGTTGGTCTTATCCTGAGCAGTATAGCACGCGAAGCAAGCGCAGAACAGAGCAAAGACCATGTAGAATTTCATGATGGGATGTTGGTGGATTTTCAGTTCCTATGCTTCTCAACGATGAAGTTTGAATGTGATATTAAGCTGCATGACGAGGCTTTTATACTGAAAGAATCATTAATATTCAGACACTGGAATTAGCTAAAACCTAAGCGTGTAGGTTGTGAATTATTAAAGTACGTCACATGGAAATGTGCTCAGGAATTGATTTTGAACCTAATTATGCTGAAGTAATAATGATCTCGAAATGCCGTGTTGGTCTTGAGGTCCCAAGCGCGACTGCACATATATAAAAATCTCTTGTCACACTGTGTATATTGTTGTTTCTTAGGCAATTTTTTATACACGTAGGTGGCGCCCTATCCAGAAAAATTATACGGCCGAACAACGTTTGCGGGGCACAGCTAGTAAGTATATATGTAATCATATCGTAAAAGAGATAACAGGAGTCCTTTCGTGTTATTAATAGTCTCGTTTAAGACTTAATTGATTATTCCAAAAGTCGTTCAAATTAAAGTTGAAAGAGGAAATTCAATGGAACTTTGACAGACTGACTAATGAATGCAATTTCAGTTCCCTCTAACCTTGACAAATTATTTTTCTGCCAAAATTCGTTACTCGCCTTTTACTGCCGTCAAATGGAGATGTAACTGATTTATATTGATTTACCGAGAACCGAACGGTACGTACTATTCAATTAAAAGAAAGAGAGCTTGATTCTAGGTATTGTATCCATATTTCTTAATGGCAACTTCTTGTAAAACTTCTTTATTCACGGACTCTCAGACTCAGTAGTCACGTTTACGACCACTAGGGTCGTAAACGTGACTACTGAGTCTGAGAGCCCGTATTCAAATCCCGAAATCACAGGTCAAACAAATTGTTAATAGTTCAAGATAAATCTTTGAAAAGCATTAACGCATGCTTAGCGAACTCTAAAGTTATTATATTAAATGGAAAAAGAATACGGTCGCGAACAGGATTCGAACCTGCGCCTCCCGGATGAATACTCCAGGCGCTCTGACCACTAAGCCATCTCGACCTCGAAGAGACTCAGGTGACTCAGTTCGAATCCTGTTCGCGAACGTATTCTTTTTCCATTTAATATAATAACTTTAAATTGTTAATAGGTTTTTATATTAGGAAATTCTTGGTAGCAACTCGGTGTCTGGAATTGTGATCGATAGATGGCTAAAAACTCACTAGCATATCGACATGAATGAGATGTGGCTGTATACAGTAAACCTCTACCTAACCCTACGGGAATTACAGACGTGATAATTATATGTTATGTTAAAATTACTCCAGTGTCAGCAGGAAATAATGCAAAGGTAAAATTATAAAAATTACTTAGGAAGACCAGCCAATCATTCGGCTACAATAATGCAACAGTATTCAGTTCTACAATAAGATCCCATCTAATTGTTTTATTCTATCTAGACTGGACTTTTCCCAAAGGAATTACTTCTACATAAAGTTTATTCATACTTAAGCTCGCATTCTTTATAAAGAAACCACGAGGCGATCTCTTTTTAACGAATCGACACTTCACGTGACCCAAGGGCTGGTCTCTAATTTCGCATAAAGAATAAGTATTGCCATTCAACGTGGCAATGCTGCCAGCCTTTTGGGTACACACCCAGTTGACAGCGACGCGAACAAATTTTTCGATGGCCTCCTCTAGTTTTAACCTTTTTGTTTTAGATCTTTACTCTGTTATTTGTTCATATTATTCATTTGTAATTTAGTATTTAATTATACGTAGTAAAAATGAACACCAAATTCTAATAATATCTTGCTTACAAAACCAAAATAACGTATAACTTCGGGCCGCCGAATAATTTGGGATCAGCGCAACGCTTGCAAATGAAAATAACTCCTTAATTATGTATACGGAATCCATTGGTTCCGGTTCCATACCGACGCATTTACTGAGGTTTCGAGAGCTCGGTGTAAAAGGTTTCATTAACATGAGCTGACGGAGAGTTTTGGAATGTTACCGACAACTTCAGTCATCACTTTTATTTAAGTAATGCATAGAGATGCGGATTAAATACATCTTTCTCATCAATCGTTTTTTTATGTGATGAAAACCCATCATGGACGCTGTAGCGGACTCCTATATCTGCCTAGTCTTTTCCCAATAACATTGGGGTCGGCTTCCAGGCAAACCGGATGCACTTATGCTAAAATTGAATGCATAGCACATATGCTATGCATTTAATTTTATTTATTTTTCTATATGCTTTAGATAAATAAGCTGGATATTATCATAGAATAAAGCTACTACACATAATCTTTCCATAATACATATATATACACCAATTACACATAAAACAGTAAATACACACCACTGTGGCAGTTGTCTTTAGTTTCATTTTTATTAACTTTACTGAACTGAGCTGAGAGCATTAAAACTTTAATTTCCAATATTTCCATCTTCCAAGTTAAATTCTTCAAGTTGTCACCTCTATTAACCTTTACCTTGGCGGGTTAAGGCCATCGAAGGTATCAATAGACCCTGTAATTTTTCAGCCCGGCCACAGTTTGCCTTCACATATGATAGAGTCGCGCACTTGCTGAAGCCCGAGGCCACAGTTGGCCTGCACAGATTCTATAGTCGCGCACTTGCTGAAGCCTGTGGTCACAGTTGGCCTGCACAGATTCTAGAGGCGCGTACTTGCTGAAGCCCGTGACCACAGTTGGCCTGCACTGATTCTAGAGTCGCGCACTAGCCGAATATAGATAGTCTAGTGGTATGACCGAGAGACTGACAAGTCAAAGGTCGCAAGTTCGAATCCAAGGCACGCACCACTGCCTTTTCGAAGTCATGTGCATATTATAAATTAATTATCACTAAGCAAGTGATAATTAATTTTAAGTTTAACCAGTTTTAAGCAAAAACGGTGAAGGAAAACATTGCGAGGAAGCCAGCACAACTGAGAGACGTTCTCGATGGTGTGTAAAATCATGTCAGAAATCTACGGATGGCTTAAACTCTGACACTAGGTTGTTCATCAAGCACACGATAAGAAGAATAAGAAGACAGAAACCTCTTAAAAAAATGGCCTTACAGAATTTCCACAGGAAGGAAAAGCAACACTTTTTATACCAAAAACCACGTGGAAATTATAAGATCTTCTAACGTCTTCAAACGGTTTAAACCTTTACCGCTTAAAACCGAGCTATTTCCCGTATACCACTTAACGGTCGTCATTCCCATTTTCCGTGAGTATAAAATAAAAGAAAAGCCATAAATACATTGTGTACTTACGTACATATGTATGTACCTTTGAGTATGTACAGTTAATGTCACGACGGAACAACGTCATATTCATAAAAGAATATGTCTGTAGCGGGGGACGGAGACTGGAAGGATTGAGACCGGTCGCATTGCAAGCGGGAAGCCGTAAAGAATAAAGCCATTTTCACGCAAAAATTTCCTTCCAAGAATTATTGATATAATAAAACAACTTTAAGCCGCATTAATCCCGTGCATTACCGATATTTGTTTTCGGACATTTAATTTTTTTTGCAGTATTAGTGGACGGAGGGTGGCAGTCGCTGCCATGTTTTTTTTTATAATGTTTATCGATCGCGAAAAGCTAAATATATCCTTAATTTTACGTTTGTTTTCAATAAACAAAATTATGAATTATCAAAAATGTATATGTATAGCTAATATTCAAATTACTACTCGTACGAAATAAAATATGAAAGAACTCAATCTTGTAAATAATATTTCCACAATCACATGGTACAAAATCTATAACAGTACCTGATCTTATTAAATGGTAAGGGAGGGTCCTCTATCATGATCTGAGATAAGAACACAGTATACCTACCCATCTTATGTATCTAAAATCACACAATTCATTTTTTAGTTTACTTCCCATTGTCACCTATACTTGTCCAAACAAACAGAAGCTGCCGTCCAATTTGTTATGTCCTCTAGCGTCTCACTGACAACAGCACACAAAAATTTAAAAAACTTGTCGTTTTATTCAATTTCAAAATACACAAAATGCTGCGTTTATTTGATTATGATGACGTAGTGAACTGTAACTCGCTTCATCGCCCGCTTCTCGCTACCATCTTCACCTAGCCTAACCAAACACGAGCTACCGCGTCATGCACAACCGCTACAAAACATCCTATGAGATTTGTTACGTCGCCGCGACGTACGATACAGGCACGTGTACTCATACTTCACGACAACATGTCGGAAACAGGCCTGCCTCAACTAAAATTGTTGTAGAACTTTACAAGAAATTCAGTTCTTTACAGGACTATCTATCTGCCTAGCCTTTTCCCAATTACATTGGGGTCGGCTTCCAGTCAAACCGGATGCAGCTTAATACCAGTATTTTTCATGGAGCGTCTGCCTATCTGACCTCAATAACCCAGTAACTGGGTAACACGATATCTCGTGGTATGACTGGTTGTCACTTTCAGGCCTCTGCCTACCCGTAACGGTTGTCATAGATCATAATTTGACAACCGGGACCGACGGCTTAACGTGCTCTCCGAGGCACGGAGGGGTCTCGGTATGAAATGATGGTCACCCATCTACAGACCGACCGCGGCAAGCGCACCTTAACCTCGATCGACCGGTCTCTCCAGGGATGTGTCTTAATAGGCGCTGCATAGAGGGGGTGCTGGAGCTGGTCTTTTAAGTGCCTCCCTCCATATGCTGATGGTGACCGCCGAGGTGGTTTGAGTGAGGTAACAATCTCACACATCCCGGTCTTATCCATAAAGGCCTGGCACGTTTTTTAAAGGTTTCCCCCCGAAAAATTAAAAGGTTTATCCTATTATCTTTTATAATTTCTTCTTTTTCTTTTTTTTTTTCTTTATCTTTATTCTTTTCTTTACCAATTAGACTCATCCATTTTTCTTTTTCCTTAGCATCGACAGGAAACCTTTTAGTATAAAAAAAATATCATAAAATTGTGAAATTCTCTTGAATTTGTATATTAATTAATATTAGTTCGTTAGATCATTATTAAACTAAGGTCCGCACAAAGTAGTTTGACGGTCCGGATTCGAACCGCATTTGGGGACTACTGTAATAGCGTGATTAAATATATTTATAACGTAACCTGGGCCACTAAGCTACGCTAAGCTTCTTATATGTTATAAACATTCGGACAGACACACCGACAAACAGACAGAAACGTTTACAAACATTTTTGTGTCATCGTATTAGGTACCCCAATTAAAATTTAGGAAAAATTATCAATGTGCAGAGATAGTTGGTAGATCTACATTAATAATAAATTCTGATATCGGAACTTTTTGTTCTAAAATTTCATCGACACTGACAAGTCACTATTTTGTATACATGAAATGAAAATTTATATTAGAACAACGTACTCAATATTGCTTTTATGACCATTGTGTTTTACTATAGAGAAAATTCACTATTTTCTTGATAGGATTTGGTTTTCAAAATAAATTTTCTAAAGACAGATTTTTCCAAAATATGGCCATGAAAATATATGCTGTTGTTGACAATTTACCTGTGAAATGAATCTTTTTCTGGATTATTTTTATAAGAAACATCGCAGTCACCAACACAATACGTAGGCATCGCTTATAAATTTTAAAACTGTATAAATTATACAGGATTCACTGACAATACAGCAAATATAAGTTAGCGTGATTTTTGACAGTGACACTGGAGAAAACAACATCTGCCAATAGTGCTGACTGAATCTAAATATGCTTTCTCTTTCTAACATGTGATATTTCCGTAAGAGATTCCATCCCCATAGTAGGCTTCGTTGGTCTTCTTCTATCCTACGTTTATGATTTATCCCTATTTCCCTTGGTCACACCATAACTTGAGAACGACTGCACCAAATTGGATAATTCTTTGTTTTATGTGTTTGTCATGGTCAGGACAAGGCTTTTTTAATAAGGTAAGATTGGTCCAGAATATAAGTTAAGAGGATGGATATTTCAGTGCACAACGATCATCTGCCTGTTATGATTCTAGCAGTCATAGCAAATAAAACCAATATTAGGCTCTATGCCACTGAGAATAAGCAAGAGAATAAGAAGAATGATTAGTTAATTATCTATGGAGACTGGTGTCCTCCCTCCACTCGGCGCTCCACTGCACCGATCAGTGTTACCATACTAAAAACTTAAATCTCCGACATATAATTACCCTTCTCCTTATCGTATGTAAAAATAGTAGTTATATTACTTTGTCGGTATTATGATGTCAATGCCAGCTGAATGAAATGTATATTTTATTATAATTAAATTATACAAATTTGAAACTTGACAGACAAAGATGTGTAGCTGGGGAGTTTGTTGCGCCGCTTCTTCTCTCCAGTGAAGCATGAGGAACCGGTAAAGGGTGGGCGTTTTTGGGGACTGTCTTATTAAAATATAATTATGACATTCAAAAAGTACCATTACAAATGGTCTAATTTTTTTGAGTGATTGATTGCTAATGCTATAGCTAATGATCATCCTACTGTTCGATTTTAAGTTCTCGAAAGCCTCTGACATGGCTTTATACACAATCAAAGACATCTCTCACGTGTGCTCACGATATCTAAAATGCTAATACTTCGCACACGATGCCAACATAGTTAACCCTTGAACCCTGCCAAAAGGGTAAGACAGAATCCTCAATCCGATTTTTCCCAAAAATATCTTCGTCCGTTTTCCTCAAAAAACTTCAATGCAGAGACACACATTCATAAAATTCATAAAAATATCACTGCAAAAGGAAAGTGGCTGTATTTCAGGGCCTTCAAATAAATCCAGATATTTGGACAAACCTGCGTAAGCAAGTAAGGTGAAATAAAATATTTTGTATCTTTTGTTATTTTTATGTTGGTAGCATGTATTTTTGGAATGTCGAATGGCGTGGGGACCAAGTAGATACGGTGCCCGCTTATTGAGCAACTTAATCCCTATATGCCACAGTCCCTCTTTGCCACGATAAAATTCCTATCTATCGGAAACACCCGAAACCTTTGAACAAAAGAGAAAAGATAACAGGGTACAGTTGAGAAGAAAAGTGTTTAAACTTAAAATTTTCAATAAATTATTTACTTTATAAAAGAAGACGGAATGACGAAAATTTTTTTTTTTTTTTTTTTTTTTTTTTTTTTTTTTTTTTCCAATAAAATGTTCACAAGTGGTTCATATACAATATTCTAGGGCTAGGTAATTTTATTTTAATTAACATTGAACAGCATCCACTGCCGAACTAGGCTGAAAGCCTGTATGTCAGCATTTGGCGCCACTCCCCTTGGTTGTATGGCACTACGAGTAAAACTAGCCTATTTGCTAGATAAGACTAAACTCAGCTTAGAACAAAATAAATTTTACAATTATAACTTAAAAATATAATGTGTAAAGTGAGCCTCTCTTTGTAATTTGTGAAATGTGTACGTGTATGTGTGTGAGAGGTTGTTTATTTGATTTCAGAAACATATGAATACATAAGTAATATTTTTTCTACATAATAGGGCGGCATTTTTACTAACGTGACACCACTAGGAGTTTCTCAGTTTCATCATATCCCAAAGTTTGCAACCATGATGAAACTTTCCTTTTGCAATCCATTTTATTTAAAGAATAAATAGGGATAACTTTATTAACTCTGTTAAAAATGAAGGGTCCCAAGAAACAATAAAATCTATGCGCAAATGACGTCTTGAACTTTTTTGTAGTATCGCAGACTCGACCTCTTCGACGGTTAATATCTTTGTCAGGATCATAAGGAAGTTCATGATGCTGTTTTAGAATTATGTTAAGTAGAAATAGTTGCCTGACTGTTAAGACTTCACACTTGTCATAAAGAAATTTAGTTGGAAAACGAAAAGGTCGAAACGTACTTACTTTTAGAATTGCACGTTGTGCGACCTCAACACATTTGATAGTAGTGGCTGGGGCTCCCCCCCAAGAAGTGATACAATATGTTATTAGGGACTGACACAATGCATAGTAGATTTGCTTAACTAATTCGGGTGACGCTACATGTCTAAGTGTTTTAAATATCGTTATTAGTTTACGGATTCTTCCACTCAGCAGATCAAAATGCTTTCTAAAGTTTAAGTTTTTATCCAAAAACACGCCCAGGTATTTAATATGATCAGTTCGCTCTAATTTTACACAAGAGCATCGATTAGTGTCAAGTGCGCATTGATGAGCTGTCAAACGGAAATCATTTTGAAACTCGCAAATGTTTTTAATAGAAAAAGTCATATACTTGGTCTTTTGTGAATTCAGTGTTAGCAAATTATTCCTTAACCACGTAGAGACATTATTGAAAGTCAACTGAGCCTCAGTGAAAGCTTCTCGCCAGGTATTTGCGGAAGTCAAAATGACTGTATCGTCAGCGTAAGAAATAAGTTTGCCATTTTGCGGATTCATAGAACAAAGATCATTCAAATAAATGTTAAATAACGTTGGTCCAAGAATGCTGCCTTGAGGCACACCGCATATTACCTGCAAGTTATCACTCACGTGCCCTTCAATAGCCGTGGCCTGATATCTATTGGTGAGATAGCTCTCAAACAAATTTAATTGAGTGCCCCTTATGCCAACTCGCTCTAGTTTATGTAGTAATATGGGGATAGATACCGTATCAAAAGCTTTCGTTAAATCCAAGAAGATGGCCATACATTTTTTCCTTTCATCCAACTTGGTTACAATGTAATCAGTAACAACGTGAACTGCGTCTGAGGTAGATCTACCGCATCGGAAACCAAATTGGTTTTCGGATAATAGATTATATTGTTCCAAATAGGTAGTTAACCTAACATTAATAATTTTTTCTAAAATTTTGGAAACAGTAGGCAGCAATGAAATAGGCCTGTAGTTAGTGATACGGTCCCTATCTCCACCCTTGTGAATGGGGACAATTACCGACTTCTTTAAGTCATCTGGAAAGACTCCAAAACGAAAACAAAGATTAAAGATAAATGCAAGTGGAGGGATTACGAAATTTCTATACTCTTTCAAAAATCTGTTTGAGATTTTGTCCCATCCAACCGCACAATCTGTTTTAAGGTTATTGATAATATTATTTACTTCGTTACAATCAGTTTCAGTTAATACAAAAGAATTAATTTGGTTGGAGTAGTCAACGTTATCATTACTAGCGGTTGGAACCCCCCCTAAATTTTCTGCCAAATGTTTGCCAATATTAACAAAATAGTTATTGATTTCTCCTACCGTTATTTCTGGGGCTGCAGCAACCCCCAACAAGTCTTTCGATGGTTTTTTTATTTTAGCAGTGTGTGTGATGTCTTTAATGGCCTGCCATATTTTTTTAGCATCATTGCCTGCTTTCGTTAATTTTCCCTTTTCGTAAACTAGCTTTACTTTTTTAATGAGCGAATTACAAAAATTTCTATAGCGAGTATACGTTAGCTTAAGTATTTCATTATTAGGAGAGTTTCTCAATTTGTTGTGCAATTTGTCTCTATTTCGTATACAACGTAGAAGCCCCGGTGTCATCCATGGTTTAATCATTCTTTTACGAGATGCTAAAACTATAATTTTTGTATTATTATGAATAAGAGTGATCATAGCTTTAATAAAATAATGCATCGAATAATTTGGATCAAGGGATTCGTAGATGGGAGTAAAATCAATGTGAGCAAAATCTTTTGCAATTTGGTCAAAATTAATTTTCCTTATGGTTGTATTAGAGTAATTACGGTTTTGTTTTTTTTGTAAGCAAAGTAAAACGGGTTTGTGATCTGTGATACTAGTTTGAACGACAATTGTGGTAGCAGTGTGGCGGGTTTTTAATAACACATGGTCAATGCAGGTCCCGCTTGTATCTCTTGTTATAAAATCATGACATGGAAGAAGAGCATGGAATGCTGCAAGATTTAGATATTGTTCCGAGTTTCTATGTGGTTTTTCTGGATTTATTGCAATATTTATATCTCCTATTACTGCTAAGTTTTGGTACTGGGTTAGTTTTTGCAGGGTATCATTTAAAGAATCCAGGAATTGATCTAGGTTACTGTATGACGGAGAGCGATAAATACCTAAAATGGCCAAATCCACCATTTTAAGAAGCAGACAGTTTGCATCCAAAAGAGGCGGTTCTTCCACGATGGCAGTTAACTCATCTTTAATGTAGACAACAACACCATCATTCTGTAGAATATTGTTACTCGTTGAAAAGGACTGATATCCATTTAGTGAAGGTAAAACTGTTGCGTGCGAGAGCCAACATTCGGTTAAAATAATTATGTCTACACTAAATTGTAACCTTTTAAGTAACAGTTCTAAACCAGGAAAATTCATGTTAATACTACGAATGTTTTGTGTTATAACAGAAAGAGAAGATGAAGTGGTAGGAATGTAACGTCGACAGTCTTCTACGTTGCACTCTATTTTTATTGCGTTATTAAATGAGTCCAGTTCGACTAATAAATCTTTTATATTATCGAATATAAATATAGCATGAGTATTTAGGACAAATAAAGATGATGGTCAGTCTGAAATATTTATGAAATTTGTTATACCCTTGAAAGACTCTTGTATAGGTTTTGTATGCATATGTTAATGTATCATAACAGTTTGAATTTAATGATGATTGTGTAAAATTGAAAAATATTAGCTGATTCTTAAACTTATGATTAATAAAAATAATATAGTGTAAAGTTAGTAAATGTAACATACAACTATCATGGCCGCTTGAAGCTATTGACAAACTATAAAGACTTAGATAAAAATGTTTATGATGAGAACTGTTAGTTATTAAAATTAGTCACATATTAGTCTTTAATTTGTCTAGGTCTGCAGTACTTTCAATCTTAATTTGGGGCATGTTTACATTTTTACGTAAATAGACTATCCCTCTTGACGTCCAACAGAAAGTAAACTCATGTTCCTTGGCGAAAGTCCGAGCCATGTAAAAATTTTTTTGAGACTTTATAGTCAAAGTTTCAGCAACAAAAACTGGTTTGACTGGGCAAGATATTTTCAGATGGCCAGTATTCAATTTATCGCCCTTCTGTTTATCACCATTAAATTTTTTTATAGCCGATAATACCTTCTCCTTCATGATTACAGAAGTAAATTCGGTAATTATTGGATTTGAAGAATCTTTGGCGGGTGTTCTATAAATGTCCTTGATGTCCGAAGCGTTGATGTCCACGCTGACTGTTTTCCCCATTGATTGAACTATTTCGCAGAGTTCAGATTTGGTCTCTGGCTTATCTATCTTAGGTTTAGGTACATTACGTATTTCAATACCTGACGACCGCATCTTGCGTTCCAAAATCTCAATTTTCTGTTCCATGTTGAGTATGTAGTTCCTGTCCTCTTTACGAGCCTCCTCTAATGACCTAATACGAGACAGAAACTCGTCGTACTTAGAAGACATTGTTTCCACAGATAGCGTGAGTTCGGCATTCTGCTCTCGTAAACAATTCATAGAGCTAATTAGATCCTGGAACCTCTTATCTTGATCTGATGCCAATGTACGAAACATTTCCTTGATAGTCACCATGAAGCCGGAGATATCATCACCATCAAGTTTTCTCTTCTTGCGGTCTGTGACATTCATTTTTAAAACATGCAAGTCGGGCTCCGAGTCATAATGTTGCAATTCGGCTGCGAGCGCAGTCTTTGAGCTATTTTGAATAAGTGTCCTTTCCGCGTCGGTAATAGGTGAGCTTCCCGTTTGCGTCGTGCGCGCAACAGACACGGTTAGCGGTGGCGCCGAGGGGGGCGGGGTACGTCTGAGCGGCATGTTGTTGATGCGGACGAAGTACCAGGGCGTAAGCAAAATGTAGGAAGTAGTACGGAGCGAGTGCTTCGACGTTACGTTTAGAGGTCAACAAACTGGTCTCCGATCGGCAGCTCAGTACAAATTTTTGCGGTCGCCACTGTAGGATGACCCCTCGTCGTGTATAGGTAAAAGTTCTATGACTCACTTGTACTTAATCTGTGGGCTTGCGGCTGTCTCAGTACAAAGACCTCTTCGTAATTGCTGTGCTCCTATTTTTTGCACTGATTATAAATGTTTCAAATTAGCGAAAATCAAAAGTGATTAAACAATAAACACGTCTATCCGTCGCAGAGGTCCAAGGGGAAGGGAATTGAAAAGAGTATGCTTAGATGGTTTGGCCATATTGAGAGAATGAATGAAAGACGGTTAACAAAGTTATCTACGACGCAGGTATAAGTGGAAATGTAGGAAGGGGACGCCCTAGAAGGATATACACTGACCTTAGAGATATCCTCCAAAAAGGTAAGGTGCGTAGTACTCGCAACCGCCGCGCATGTATGACAAGATGTATGAACGTGGACGAAGCAGAAGGCATATGTAAGTATCGTAGCAGGTGGCGTTCTGTAGTTTCTGCCTACCCCCATGGGAGAAAGGCGTGAGTTTATGTATGTATTATGTAAATTATTTACTTCTTTAGCATTACTCTAAATTACGCAAACCTTCTTGAGATGCAATAATTGTCTTAATGAAAGCATCTGGGGGGTTACTCTTGAAACTAATACCAATTCCAACCCAATTCCAATATTGAATAAACGCCTTAAAGCAACGCGTAATTTTAAAATAAATGTGTCTATATTAATTACAGTTGGCCCAATTTTAAAGCATATTGTCTTCATATTATCCCGAATATATAAATTTTTTTTTTGACATTTTGGCATTTAAATGTACGAACTGACATATTTCCAATGTCAATCGAGCGGAATTATTTTCAAGAGTAAGCCCACAGTTTCGGAGCATGTACCAATGTGTCTTTTTCAATGTCATATATATAATACTTTCATAATTAATTATGACTTACTAGACATAAATAGAACGAAAACATCGTGAGAAAAACCTGGACTTCTAAATAGTCTGACATCGCCAAACCGCAGTGAGCTAGTGTGTGTTCTCGCCATCTTTGTATGAGACGAGGCCCTTCCCAGTTATGGCCTGGTTATGTTATTTTATGATAAATAAAATCAACTTCCAAATCTAGTTAGCTAACTGCCTAATCCTTCGAGAATCCAGGCATGATGCTATGTCAAGTTATGTTACTTTCTTAATTTATTTACAAAATTACATAACAAAGTATATATGAGGCCGTGAGCGCAAGAATGACCCATCTTTTTTTAAACACAATTAAAATCAATTAAGTTTCGTAAAAGATAGGCCTTCTATGAACTTCTAAGCAAACGCTCAACCCCTCACAATATGTAGGTTACTCCACAAATACGTCCAAGCCTGTACCGTTCAATTGAATCACTCGTCCAATCTCTGGCGGACCGGAAGCTCTTCAAAACAATTGCCTGTAACGCCACCTGTTAACGGTCGGCGTCAACTGACCGTGAACGGATTGAAGCTTGTGCCAAACGTTAGTAAGCTGATATTCAATTTACCTCAAAGACAGTATAGAACTTGGAATAGAAATCAATAACGTATTCTAGGAGATATCTGTACTATCTATACATATAATAAAAATGTAAAGGATCGCTGTCTGTACATGGAAAATATAGGACAAAAAATATTATTGGGACCTTTATCAACACAAATAGCACCCAAAACAATGATTGTTAGAATTATGAAGAATACTGAAGATACTTGTCAGTGCTCAAGAATACTCCCTGTGGATAATATCAGATACCTGGGTATAACTATAGATAAAACTTTAAATTTCAAAGCTCATGTGGAGGCTGACGGGCAGAGTGCGTAAGTTGATATTCATCTTTAAAACACTTCGAAATGTTGCGAATCAGTTTATCATACGTAATGTCTACTGCGCACTTTGTCTATCAATAGTTTCGTACTGCATAACCTGTTGGGGTGGGGTTTCCAAGACTGTATTACTCCCATTAGAAATTGCACATAGAGCCATTCTAAAAGTTGCAACTTCTCGTCCAATTTTATTCCCTACAACACAGCTTTACAAAGAGTGCAACGTTAAATGGAAAAAGAATACGGTCGCGAACAGGATTCGAACCTGCGCCTCCCGGATGAATACTCCAGGCGCTCTGACCACTAAGCCATCTCGACCTCTGCTCACCACCGCGAATTCTTCTTCCATATTTTAACACATAAGACGTGTTGACGCCTGGAGTATTCATCCGGGAGGCGCAGGTTCGAATCCTGTTCGCGACCGTATTCTTTTTCCATTTAATATTGTAACTTTAGAGTTCGCTAAGCATGCGTTAATGCTTTTCAAAGATTTATCTTGAATTATTAAGGTAATTGCATTCTTTACGACATTGTATTAACTGCAAAGTTGGTTGTGTCGGTTCGGTCACTTGTAAAGGGACTGAATTGATAGCAATAACGTCGCCATAAGACGTGTTAAAATATGGAAGAAGAATTCGCGGTGGTGAGCAGAGGTCGAGATGGCTTAGTGGTCAGAGCGCCTGGAGTATTCATCCGGGAGGCGCAGGTTCGAATCCTGTTCGCGACCGTATTCTTTTTCCATTTAATATTGTAACTTTAGAGTTCGCTAAGCATGCGTTAATGCTTTTCAAAGATTTATCTTGAGTGCAACGTTCTCAACGTCAGGCAATTATTCATTTTGTATACAATCCTGTTACAACACCTAAACACCCCTTACATTAACCTGGCTAAACGTCGTAAAGATAAAATCTGTCCCCTACCCGAAATGCGTTAATCTTTCTTCTATCTTGGTCCTTTCTTATATAACAAAATTAATAAAAACATACCAATTCATAATCTCACTTATTATGACTGTAAAAAAGCCATTCAATCACTCTTACAAGACAAAACATATAATGAAACAGAGTCTCTCTTGCAATCATTGTTATGAAGAGTAAACATAGACACAACATGCATTACTCACACATACATACATACACACACGACTCATTCACACTACACACTCACTCACCTGTACACTGATACACAAACATATCATTAGTTTTAAGCTAGATGCAATAACTTGTAACTGTTATTTGGCTGTGACTTGCAACCATGTAACAATGTAACAAGTACACTTCCTTGCCACCCCAAAGGGATACGGCACTGTTTCTTTTTACTACAGGCTAATGCCTGGCTGTAGCCTATCTAAGAGGACAGTACCTCAACCAGTTTAATGTAGTGTAATATAATTAGGTGTTCTATCAACATAAAGATTTTTCATAATATACTGTAAGAAGACTGCTCACTCTGATTGAATAATAACGTATTTATTGCTGTACTACAATTTTTATATAATTTAGGTAACACAATGATCTTATACTATATGGCTATCCGATAACCAGAATTACAAAAGACTAACTGTGCGTCCGACCTCGACGAGCGCCAACGGAACAAGAAGGTTTCAAATGCCGCCCCACGCCATTACGTTACACTGACAACTTTGCCAAAAATAAATCGTTTCGGTGTTGCCAGCACAATTAGTCGATTGCAATAAATGATCTATTACAAAAAACCATAAAAAACATCTATCACACGAAATTGTTTCAAAATATACAATATACATAATAATACCTAACAATACTACAGCACCTTCGACGAAATAAAATTATTTTATATTTTGTATTTGTATTATTGTCTGTTTGTCTGTGCGTTAGTGCACGCTAATCTCAGAAACGGCTCATCCGATTTAGATATGGTTTCACACATATATTTTGGTAAGCTTTATTTAACATTTAGTGTTCGTTTCATGTAAATCGGTTCAGAAATAAAAAAGTTATGCCAATTTAAAGAATCACGTCGAATATTTGTTAATTATGAATTTGTGCTCATACATGACATGGTGTTAATTTACGACATCCACGCGGACGGAGTCGCAGGCACAGCTAGTCTATACTATAATATAACTGTAGAGGTACTAGTTCTGTACATCGAATTATTATTAAATAACAAAATATTTATTGCAGTCTGCTAAACTGTCGCTACCAGATTTTTCCTCCAATATTCTTGATATTAAAGTTATTATAATAAATGGAAAAAGAATACGGTCGCGAACAGGATTCGAACCTGCGCCTCCCGGATGAATACTCCAGGCGCTCTGACCACTAAGCCATCTCGACCCATATAAATTCAGTCCCTATACTGGTGACCGAATTTATATAATTATTATAATAACTTTAGAGTTCGCTAAGCATGCGTTAATGCTTTTCAAAGATTTATCTTGAATTATTAAGGTAATTGCATTATTTACGGCATTGTATTAACTGCAAAGTTAGTCGTGTCGGTTCGGTCACCAGTATAGGGATTGAATTGATTGCAATGACGTCGCCATAAGACGTGTTAAAATATGGAAGAAGAATTCGCGGTGGTGAGCAGAGGTCGAGATGGCTTAGTGGTCAGAGCGCCTGGAGTATTCATCCGGGAGGCGCAGGTTCGAATCCTGTTCGCGACGGTATTCTTTTTCCATTTATTATAATAACTTTAGAGTTCGCTAAGCATGCGTTAATGCTTTTCAAAGATTTATCTTGAATTCTTGATATTGTCTGTTCATCTTAAAATTTGGCACAGTTAAAGTGTATATGCCTTGGAGAGCACGTTAAGCCATCGGTCCCGGTTGTCAAATTAAGATCTATGACAGCCGTTACGGGTAGGTAGTCCTGAAAGTCTGACAACCAGTCATACCACGAGATATCGTGTTACCCTAGGTTGTGGAGGTCAAATAGGCAGTCGCTTCATGTAAAATACTGGTATAAAACTGCATCCGGTTTGACTGGAAGCCAACCCCAATGTAATTGGGAAAAGGCTAGGCAGATGCATTAGAAATATATTAATTTATAAAAACGCACATTACACACACTACCATGCCTTTGACATACACACTCACATATATTTTTGACTATAAAACCTTAAGAACCTTCAATTTTAAATGAATTATGATCGAATTTCAATCAGTGGGCAACCTAGTTCTAATAATTCTTCTAAGTCCACTTTCGATCAAGTCACGGTCAAACGGCTCCGGTCATCTTAAGCCGATCCAATAAGATTACACCGCCGTAATCCGATTCACGAACTTACAAGCCGGATAAGATGGCCGATTTGACGCTCACGTCACCGATATCCGGTCAAAATGACACCTCTCGTGATTTATTCATACGGATATACTTATTGGTTTGTTTGTCAATTTATTGTATTCCCACCTGAGCTACCGTGTCACATGTTCGAATCTATTAAATTTCAGGTCCATTTTTTTTATCAGAATTGTATCTACGTGTGGCCACCAACTCGCCTGATGGTAAGCGACGGTGTGGCCAGGGATGGAGCACGTAGATCCAGAATAAATCTTTTCACTCCTAAGTAGATAGTTTTGGGGAGAACAAAGGTTGAGAAGTTGATGCAACTGCCCAGTCTCGTGTCCCACAACGGGTCCACCGTACTACATCCCGAAACACGACTAGGTCGCTTCACGCCACGCCAAGCCTGCCACCAAAGTTGTGTTGCCTATTTCGCACTAGCCTGAGGCCACGTGTAGGGATTACATTTTAAGGGTGCACTCCTACTCCCTTCTTTCATTTTTAACCAACTTATTTAACCGAATTCAAAAAGGAAGTTCTGTATTCGACTCGTATTTACGTCCGCGATTTTCTCAAAAACAACTGATCCGATTTGGATAGGGTTTTCGTTATTTGAATACATATTTTTCAGGAAAGGTTTTAATATATAACATATTAGGATCTAATGAAGATCTTCGGAGATAGACAATAGAATTCTTCAAGAACTAACAGCATTTTACTCGCGATTGCTGGGATCGTGTATGTGTATTGTTTTCACCATTCCATTGAATGCGATTCTTCTTTCTTTCCGGTTAGTGGAGTATGATAGTAGGATAACATGAGAACCTGGCGCATGGATAATATTTGGTAAGACATAGCTAGGTAGAAGGAGACCGTATTGGTGGCGGTTACCACCAACAACAGCATTCCCAATGAGGGTTGACGTCAGGCAGGCGGCCGGTCATAAAACTTTTTTTTTTTTTTCAAAACGTGGGCAACGTTTTAAAAAAAAAATCTCCACTAGGAATTTCTTCCTGTATCGTGGGTGCGTTTACAGACATATAATCTCACAAGCACACTAACACCCAGACCCGGAGCAATTATCTATAGATCGTACAAATACTTGCTCCGGGCAGGAATCGAACCTGCGACACGCAGCGCAGCAGTCGGTCTCTCGACCACTGCGCCAACCGCGCTGTCGTTGCAAAACATTAGCAGGAAACAATTAGAAAGTGGAAGAAAAATATGAACATGCTGCGTCGACCCCAAATAAATGGATGATTGAAGGATGATGATTGAAGGCGGTTATGTTTTCGTTGATATTAACTATTTTTACATACTGCAATGTTGCTTTAGGCACAAACCTAAACCATCTACAGTTTTCTATATAACGCTACTATATATATATATAAGAATATATAATATATAAGAAGACCTTAACGCACGAACAGGATCGCGCCGAACAATTTTTCATCATCGCATCCCTCCGCGACATAACGCGCTCGTGTGTAGATAATCCTTAACTTGGCACGTGCTTCCATAAGGTGTAAAATATATTTTTCTCATGTAATATCTTCTTTTAACACATACATACATAGCATGATAAGGTGTTGGGTTCGATACCCAGGATGGGCAGTGTTATTGGGTTTTTCTGTTGGGAAATTCTCAGTAGCAGCCCGGAGCTTGGAATTGTGCCCGGTAGATTGTAATAGGCTCACTACCTATTACATGGGACTTCATAACAGCGTTGGTGAAATGAGAATGTCACCTGAGAGATGTTCTCGATGGTGTGTAAAGCTATGTCAGAGACCTACGAGTGATTAAATCACTGAAATTACACTATTCATCAACCATACGTTAAGAAGAATTTATATAATATAATACTAGCTGTAACTGTCAATCTGTGTCATTAACACCTTGCCCGACCCGGGAATCGCACCCTAGACCAACGAGGCAGTTACATTGGCTGTACAATTACAGTTGGCGGAATATAGGCATATCACTAAATATGCTTAGGTTTTTGCTTTAATCCGCCATATCATCATACATCTACACTAATACTATAAAGAAGAAAGATTTGTATTTTTGTATGTTCGTAACGAATAACCTCAAAAACTACTAGCCCGATTTCAAACATTATTTCACCATTAGAATGCTACATTATCCCTGAGTAACATAGGCTATATTTATTACTAGAAAATATTAGGAATCCCCACTAAAACTTCAATAATAAAACCCAAGGTGTAAAAAAAATTGCCATAAAATGTCTTTCATCGCATGCGCTGCGGAAACTATAGATTATATAACAAAAAAAATCTACAATATTAAAGAACATGAAAGTGTACAATTTCAAAGGTTTTACAAAATCAAGTTACTATATACAGAAATGCTATTTTTTTTTAATTAATATTTGTTTTGACGCTAGCAAAATACTAATCACTAAAGTGTTATTTCTGAAGATAAATGATTCATCTATTAAAAAATAAAAGTTGCATCTACTACATGTCATTGATAACGTTTTTGATATTTGAAAACTTACCACTGTGAAATTAGTAAATTTGGAATTTATACTCTTTTCATCCAAAGAGACGATTTATTTAAAAAATAAATGTCCACCCTAATGTGCAAAGCCGGGACGGGCCGCTAGTATTTTATTAACTATTGTACCATCCCAGCTTGAACCATTGAATTACGATACAAAAGCTGATTCTGATAAGTTTGCTCTCACACAAACCAGCAACACGTGCCATACAGATAAGTACTCTAAAATAAAGTTTAGTCTAGTTTTAGTTATCGAAGTTTAGTTAACTTTCCGCAAATTTTCGAACGCTTTAAAATCCATTCAGTATTGTTTTATTCGGTAGTTGGAATGTTCAGTAGATAGTTTAGATTTAGTTGGAATAAAATTGTGGTCACTGGAATATGTTCTGCAGCATGTTTTTGAGAGAGTTTTAGTCAGAAAATAATTGGACGAGCGTGAAATATGAACATGACTAAAATTGACCAACAAAATCACGTAAAACAAGTTTTTTTTTTTTAAATGTTTATATAAACATGTTAAGGCTTTGTAATGCCTATCTTATTTATTATTTTCTGAGGCTGAAACACTGAAATCTGATCTACTGAATCTATTACTATAGACACAAACGGGACTCAAATCAAATCAAAATCAAAATAATTTATTTGCATTAAACATGTGTGACTCGAATCGCGACCTTTGAAGTTTGACACTAGGTCATGGGGTCGAGTCCGAGAGACTATGAGACACGAACGGGACTTTTGAACCAAAGGTTGCGGGTTTGAGTCCCGTTTGTGTCTATTATTTTTCAATGTTTCCTTAGAACATAATAATTAAGAAAGATTTCTGCCTAGTCTTTTTCCGGCTCAATCCGGTGTAATCCGGTTTGACTGGAAGCCGACCCCAATGTAATTGGGAAGAGGGTAGGCAGATATATGTAATTGTGTGTAAAATAGAGTATCAGGTACAATGGGGTTGACATATCCATGTGGTTAAAAACGACTTAAAAATAAAGAATAAAAAAAAATAAAAAAAATATACAGATTTTTACTCCAGACTGTTACTGAAGAAAATGGAAAAAAATCTATAACTTCAAGATATGTCTTTGAAAAAGCATTAACGCATGCTTAGCGAACTCTAAAGTTACAATATTAAATGGAAAAAGAATACGGTCGCGAGCAGGATTCGAACCTGCGCCTCCCGGATAGATACTCCAGGCGCTCTGACCACTAAGCCATCTCGACCTCTGCTCACCACCGCGAATTCTTCTTCCATATTTTAACACGTCTTATGGCGACGTCATTGCAATCAATTCAGTACCTATACAAGTGACCGAACAGACACGACTAACTTTGCAGTTAATACAATGTCGTAAAGAATGCAATTACCTTAATAATTCAAGATATGTCTTTGAAAAAGCATTAACGCATGCTTAGCGAACTCTAAAGTTACAATATTAAATGGAAAAAGAATACGGTCGCGAGCAGGATTCGAACCTGCGCCTCCCGGATAGATACTCCAGGCGCTCTGACCACTAAGCCATCTCGACCTCTGCTCACCACCGCGAATTCTTCTTCCATATTTTAACACGTCTTATGGCGACGTCATTGCAATCAATTCAGTACCTATACAAGTGACCGAACCGACACGACTAACTTTGCAGTCTATAACTTATAAAAAACTGAATGAAATATGAAGGTGTCGACTATTAAGCAGAAAAACTTAGTTCTAGTATTAAAAAGACAGATAAATGGCCTCGCAAGCAGCTGGCCTCCGTTTCATTTCTCTCGTAAAGTAATAATTTCACTTGAATCGTAGCACTTTAAGGTCTTTATTAGCTGAAAGATTAATTTCCCTGATTCATGTCTTACTAATATTCCAGGGAATGTCTATCTGAAATTTTTGGACTGCCTCGTTATGTGGCTGCAAGCGCGACTGCTGAGCGTGAGGTCCTGAGTACGATTCCCAGATCAGGCAAAGTGTTATTGGGTTTTTCTGTTAGGAAATTCTCAGTAGTGGCACATTAGGAAGTTGGTGGTGTGACACCCCCGTGCTTGGGAGAACACGTAAAGCCGTTGGTCCATCGCCTGATCTCTCCGGTCGTGTCGAGTTGCCATTGGACTATGAGATTTGAAGGAAGAGGAAGGGCATCTGTGTTTGCGCATACACTTGTGCACTATAATCTAATCTGATCATTAATCTAGATTCTAGCAGATGCAGAGGTCGAGCAACGCCATTGATTTTTTCTGCTCAAGCCTTTGGAGATAAGGGTGATGCTATGTAATCAATTGTTCTTTGACGAGTGATCATACGCTGATGACGTTATGTCTCCAGCAGGATTTGAATATCCTCTAGTTTTAGTAAATTATTCTTGCCGTCCTTGTACCTACTGCGCGCGACGCGGCCATGGCTATGTCGTGTCATAGCCATGGCCGCGTCGTATACGCAAAAAACGGTAAAAGTGCGAAATTAATTCGATTTTCTAAGGTATACTTTTTTTAATTGTTTTGTAATCAGTTACACCTATAGATCTATAGATCTCCTTCAATTTGGCCACTGTCTAGAACCACACCCTGTATAGGTTACATAAATACATGAAAAGGCTGGCACAAGTATTGACTGGCCGGAAATGTCCAATGGCATTATTTCCGCTTTAAATACCGTGCACCATAGAATTAGAATATTTTTGCTACCACATACGTTTATACACATACATAGACATGTAAATAAATAAACAAACTTTATATAAAAGATGAAAACGTAAAAGAATAAAAGACATTAAACCGTATTAACACGATATTGCCGAGAGCTCTGCATAGAACGGCTCGTGCCAACGCGACACGTGTGGAAGGCTGTTCTTCGTTCATTCGTATTATATTTATTTTAAATAAACTTTTTTTTATATGTATAGCTTCTAGTAGGTATCGTATCTGCCTAGCTTTTTCCCAATTACATTGGATGCAGCTTAACATTTTTACATGGAACTGCTGCCTATCTAACCTCTACGAGATATCGTGTTACCCAGTAACTACTGGCACGATATCTCGTAGTATGATTGGTTGTCTGACTTTCAGGCCTCTCACTACCCGTACGGTCTACCTTACGGGTAGACCGTGGAAACGATAGATTGATTGTGTGAATGATACCTATGGCTAGGAAGGGAGTGACTACCGAGAGTCGGACAGCTGACAGAGATGTATCGAAGAATAAGACATGCTGCGCCGACCCCAATTAAATTGGGATGATCAATAGACCTTTTATGGTCTAAGTGACACTATAGCCACAAATATTTAATAAAAAAAACGGTGATGATGGATTACCACCTACTCAATAATAGTTTTTTTTTTTTATTTATTGAAGCCAATGCAAGAGATATGAAGCCTTAGTATAGGTACTTACATTACTAGTATGTAAGAGACTGTATTCTTATTTATTTGTTTGTCTCGTGTCATAGATCCCGGAGAAATATATTTGACGACATTGAATTAGATTATTAGACCGACAATATGAGTGGTTTTTCGTAACCATTTTCTTCGCTGCAAACTCAACGTTAATTGATTTAACTGAATTTGTGTAGAAATAATAAAGTATATTAAAAATAAAAACCGACTTCAAGACCTATACGTACTAAACTAAAAATAAACAGATAATTTGTTGAAGGGAACACGGATCTGAAAAAAATACGGATGTAACCTTGCCTTGTCATAAGCGAAGCATAGATTACGCACATACACACGCAGCGTACTGGCGCCGAGTTTATGTATTTGTATGCGTTTAGCTCGTGTATGACAAGCGAAATTGGATGACTAGGCTTGCTTCTCACATGTCGTACGCAACGCTACGTCCGTATTTTTTTACGATCCGTGGAAGTGAACTATAAAAGCAAAATGACATCTGTGTTTATATTTTAGTTATTGTTGACATTTTCAAAAACTGCTGAATCAATTTCGATAAAATTTATATGGGACCAACTCTGAAGTATGATCTACCAAACAAAAAAAAACAAAAAGTAAAATTAATTCGTAACTGGTGGCATAATGTAACAAACTTATAGTCAAATTGTGAAACTCCTCCTTTTTTGAAGTTGGTTAAAAAACAAAGCAGTTCTGCAAACGGTCCATCAACTGCGCTGCTGTGAAAAAATGAACGACCACGAAAACATGAGACATTCATCAACGTACTCGTTTGAACTTATTTTTTTTAAAGTAGGTACACAATGGGCCAAGAAAATGCTCTCAAAAAACCTCTTGAAGAACTCTTCAACGAGTTTCTACTTTAAAAATTACTTTTCGAATATAATTTTTACTGAAGCGAGAAGTCAAACGCGCTTTAAAAAGCATCGCAATTGTGTTCAATGGAGTTTAAACTTTATGTTCAGGATATAGGAATACATGGAGACTTCCACGGTAAAACTATATCTCGAGAGTTTTTTTGACAGATATTTAATGTTCATTTCTTATATCATTACAAAATACATAACATAGCATCTGTAATTACATAACATAGCATCACGCCTGTATTCCCCGAAGGGTAGGCAGAGGTGTACACAATTGTACACCCACATTTCACCTACGCTGTTATTAAGTCCCATGTAATAGGTGTACACCTCTGCCTACCTCTTCGGGGAATACAGGCGTGATGCTATGTTATGTTATGTTATGTGATACGCGATGGCAAGTATTTGGCACACGGCAGCAATTTATTGCGTCCGTTTTTTCTCCAGACGTTAATGAAATCAATGATAAAAAATGAAAAAAAACACATGCAATAATTTTAAAATCAGAGCTGCAACTCCACCGCACTCTTCTTCGATACTCGAAGTTTGAAAAAAGTAAACTTGCCTGCGGCTGATTTTTTGTTCATTTTGTGGAGCGCGCCTCTCAAGTTGTACTTGGATGAATATCGGCCGGGCGTGTTCTTTTAAGATGTAAATTCTATTCTGAAGTTGTAGGTAGGTTTATTGAAGGATTTTATTGTACTTACAGGTAACATTACTTATATGAAAATAAGATTTAATATTGAACATAAATCTTTGAAAAGCATTCTCTAGTTCTAGGTTTCTAGGTCTAGTCTACATTCTAAAGTTATTATTTTAAATATAAAGAGAAGAGTAGAGTTCGCTAAGTATGCGTTATTTATTTATTTATTATTATTTATTTATTTTATTCTTTATTGTATACCATTAACATACTTTTTTTTTTTTGAATTGGCCTCTTGCTGATACCCAGAGGGGTTTTGTCTGCGTAACCGGACAATATCTAAGGCGAGGCAGTTTGATGCCTCCAGCCAGAGCATATTTTAAAATACTATAAACTAAGCAACAGCACTAAGGGCGTCCCCTGCGGGACACGAGCCTCGGCTTAGGGCGTTGCTGAGGGGACAACTAGGGACTAGCTGGATCATATCAGTTTCCTTATTATTAAGGGATGAATTTAAAGCTACTGGCTTGGCGCGGGCCGGCTCGAGCAAGGGTCGGGGAGGACATGATGAGACATTTCGCGACAGACGCGGACCTCGCCGGTGAGGTCTATAACGAGGCAGTCGAGCACGTCGGAGTGTGCATGAACATACATTAAGTAATCTTAATATATAGAAATAGTACAATGGGCGGCCTTACTTCTTCCAGGCAACCTTAGGATGGAAAGAAGATACATTAATAAATATTATAATTATAGCGTTAATGCTTTTCAAATATTTATCTTTAATTGTTAAGGTAATTGCATCTTTACGACATTGTATTAACTGCAAAGTTAGTCGTGTCGCTTCGGTCACCTGTATAGGGACTGAATAGATAGCAATGACGTCGCCAAAAGACGTGTTAAATATCCATGAAGAATTCGCGGTGGTGAGCAGAGGTCGAGATGGCTTAGTGGTCAGAGCGCCTGGAGTATTTATCCGGGAGGCGCAGGTTCGAATCCTGCTCGCGACCGTATTCTTTTTCCATTTAATATAATAAGATTTAATATATTTTTCAACGCATGCAAAGTGACATTTATACGTATAGTCATAACTTTTCTGTATACAGAGATATAAGATATTGAAGTCATATCGCAACTTACCGCTTCGAAACCAAGGCCTGACTAGACCTCATCACCTGTACATCTGAGAGATCTTCTCGATGGTATGCAATGTCATGTCAGAGGTAAATTAAATATTGCGTTATTATTATAGGCGGATTAAATTCTGACGCTAGGTTGTGCATCAACCACACGACATGAATCTCATCTCCTAAATTGCTACTTCATTACCAACTTACATTTAACCCTAAGTTGTTCAACTTATCACGTCCGTCCATAGTAACCATTTGTAGCGATTATTAAAGATTCAGGGTGCATTTGAAGTGATAAGTCTAGTCTATCTAGTCGGCACCAAGCTGGTCCTTATTTGTACAAGTGACACAAACGTGCTGTTTACAAGTATATGCGCTTATTGTATTATTTGTATTGTATATAATTATATGTTTAACCAATGAAAAAAACAAAAAATGCCGGGGCCGCTGTGAATGCAGCCACGATCCCGAATTTTTTAAGTAATTTTACACCATGCATTGTTTACACGACTGCACAAAAAAGGAGTGTTATGTTTGTGAGTTTCTTAATTCCACCATAACTTCTAAACTCCTAAACCGAGTTACATGTGGGCTATAGTTACAAGCCTTACCAGTTACTTTCTATCATTAGAAGTAGTGATAGCCTAGTGGCATGACCGTTGGACTGACAAGTAAAAGGTCGCAAACTCGAATCCTAGCCGCGCACCACTGTCATATCGAAGTCACGTGCGTATTATAAACTAATCATCACTTGCTTATAACGGTGAAGGAAAACATCGTGAGGAACCAAACACAACTGAGAGATGTTCTCGATGGAATGTAAAGCCATGTCAGAGACCTACGGTTGGTTTAAATTCTGACACTAGGTTGTTTCTTAATTTTTCAATTAATATCTTCTTGTTATCATTTCCTCTATGAATATTGGACGGGTATATCATTACAACAGCTTGCATTGTTAAATAAAATATTAGATCAACTATATTCTGGACTGAGAGAGACTAGATCCCACGACACAGGGAATCCGAGTGTGGGATCTAGGGCTTTAATCTATTTATGTACAATGCTTTGACACAATAAAAATATTTTTATTTTATTATCTAAATTATTTTGAGCACATCCTGGGAATGGTATTGCGAAGTGATAAATTGTTTACACATGTTGAAACAGCTTCCACGTCTATCCTCCGGGGATGGAATACGGAATCACGTTATTGTTTAACGGGATTTGAAATATATGTGTCCCGGGACTGAGTTTTATTTTAAATGTACATACACACCACGTCTATTTCCCCCAAAGGAATAGGCAGAGATGTACACATTTGTACATTCGCATTTCACTAATGGTGTTATTAAGTACCGGTGGTGAGCATTTTGCCGCCAACCAGCAATAATTACAAAAACAGAAACTTGGTCTAGTAGTCCCAAGTGCTACTGCTGAGCATGAGATCTTGGGTTCGATTTCCGGGTCGAGCAAAGTCTTTTTGAGTTTTTCTGTTCGGAAATTCTCAGTAGCAGCCCGGAATTTGGAATTGTGCCCGATAGATGGCAATACAGATTACAGGCTGATGCTATCTATTATTCATTAACTACATTCATAATCGTTTAGCATTGTATGGGCATGTGATGCGGAGGGATGAGGGCCATGTGACGAGAAAAGTTTTGAGTATGAATGTAGATGGCTATAAGAGTAGAGGAAGACTGAGGAAGCGATGGATGGATTGTGTTAAAGATGATACGGTTAGAAAAGGAGTGACTGACGATATGACAGCTAATAGAGATGTATGGAAGAAGAATGCATGCTGCGCCGACCCCAAATAAATTGGGATAAGGACAGGGGGATGATGATGACATTCATACAAAAATGTCTAATACACTGGACCGAATAAATCGCAGTGTGACACAATAAGATATCTAATAATCAAAATACCAATACCAAATATGGGGTCATACCTCAAATAGACATTCTACCTCTTTGTGGCTTACAAGATAAAACAGTTGTTAGCAATGTCCCCGGGTTAACCTGGTTGTAAAATAGCTCTAAAGCCAAGTGTACTAACAAGACCACTATACTTTAACAATCTTAAACAATGTATCGTCTTCTATAACTACTGGATAAAAAATGCTTGGTTTATAGCATTGCAGAGTTTTTATAGCATTGTTGACATTGTTTGTCGCAAGTCAAACACGCGAGCCAATCAGTTTGACTCGCGACATCGACTCAGCTCATTGACTAAAGCTGCCTGTCCACAGGAGCGGGGTGAAGCGCGGAGTGGAGCGAGGGAGTAATGCGGAGCGGAGTTGCGGACTATGTCTGTCCATAGACGCGGAGCAAAAAGTAATGCGGAGTAGAGTTACGGTCTGTGTTTTTCCATAGCTTGGCCGCGAGCACGCGACGAGTCATTTGAGCTGCCGGTGGTGGCAGCGATTGGTTTAGTTAGAGCGCCCGCGATCGTTTCTCCTCTCCGCTTATCCGCTCCTCTTCCTCGCTCCACGTCCTCCCTCCGCGTTACGGTTTTGTAAGAATTTATTTTAAACTAGTTTGCATCCACTGAAGAGGAGCGGAGATTTTATGCAATTCTATTGGTGGATTTTTACCTCGCTCACCGTTCCGCCACCTCGCTCCGCGCCAATGGACAGGGAACCTTAGGGCTCCGTTTGAGTTTGAAACTAGTTGGGCAATCCCGAAAAATACACGTGACAAGTAACCGGTGAACAATGCTTGATATCTAACGAAAGTTATCACATTATGCCACGTCTGGTACCGTTTTGGCCCGCACTTTCGTGCATGTAACAGTTGTATTTGTAAAAGCACCCAAGATAGGAACAGGAAACATTTGATGAAGTTTATCTCCCTAAAGTTATTATATTAAATGAAAAAGAATACGGTCGTGAGCAGGATTCGAACCTGCGGCTCCCGGATAAATACTCCAGGCGCTCTGACCACTAAGCCATCTCGAACTCTGCTCACCACCGTGAATTCTTCATCTATATTTTAACACGTCTTATGGCGACGTCATTGCAATCAATTCAGTACCTATACAGGTGACCGAACCGACACGACCAACTTTGCAGTTAATACAATGTCGTAAAGAATGCAATTACCTTAATAATTCAAGATATGTCTTTAGAAAAAGCATTAACGCATGCTTAGCGAACTCTAAAGTTACAATATTAAATGGAAAAAGAACCTGTTCGCGACCTTATTCTTTTTCCATTTAATTATCGCATGCTTAGCGAACTCTAAAGTTATTATATTAAATGGAAAAAGATTACGGTCGTGAGCAGGATTCAAACCTGTTCTATTTTTTCGTTGCGTCCGTTTAATGCTTTTCAAAGATTTATCTTATCTAATAGTTTATCTCCCTCCTGAGAATAATTTCATGAACTCAAATTTCCTTGACCACCTTTTTAACATCAAATTATACACCACTAAATAAATACATACATTCGAATGAGAGAATGTAACCAAGTTATCCTTCGAAATAGTAGTGTAGTGACCTACATAATAGGAGCATAAATACGTGCGGCCGGCACGGCGCGCGGCCGCTAACTGAGGCGCGAGACACATGCGCCCACTATACTATGTGCGCAGGCGCCGCCGCGGCATAGCACTGCTACACCGACGACATACCTGCGTGGAGACTGTTTTGGCACTGAGGAAGAAATTTTTTTTTTTTTTTGGACGTGGCCTCTTGCAGTTAACCCATAGGGGTTTGATCTGCGTAACCGAACAATAGCTATGGCGAGACAATTTGATGCCTCCAGCCAGAGCATATTTTATATTACTACAAACTAAGCAACACAGCACTAAGGGAGTCCCCTGCGGGACACGAGCCTCGGCTTAGGGCGTTGCTGAGGGGACAACTAGGGACTAGCTGGATCAGATCAGTTTCCTTATTATTAAGGGTCGAATTTAAAGCTATTAGCTCGGCGCGGGCCGGCTTGAGCAAGGGTCGGGGCGGACATGATGAGATATTTCGCGACGGACGGGGACCTCGCCGGTGAGGTCTATAACGAGGCGGTCGAGCGCGTCGGAGTGTGCTTGTGTGTCTGTTAGACTCTTGAACTACAGTGGTCCTATCATCGGGACGGAGGAGAGCGTGACGTGGTCGGCGGACTTTACTGATCTGAGACGGCCTGTAGTCGGCGGAAGAAACAACTAAGGGATTCGGATGGTTAGCGGCGGAGTCGAAGTATTTCTTCGATGCCCTTTCAATGAATTGCCTAATGGTGGGCATTCTGAGATCGAGGTGGAGTTGAATGTTCCTAATGAACCATGGGGCGCCTGTCGCTTTGCGAAGGAATCGATTTTGCAGGGTTTGCATCCTATGGATTTTGTAGTACTTAACGTGTGCAAACACGATGCTAGCATAAGTCATAATGGGTCGAATGCACATAGTGTACAGTCTGATCTTAAGGTTAAGAGACAGTTTACTGCGTGCATTTGTCATGGGAAAAAGACGGCCGACAGCGAAGGCCGCGCGGTCGCGGACTATCTTAATGTGCGGACGAAAGGACAGTTTGTGATCTAAGGTCACACCCAGGTATTTGGCTTGCAGTTCCCAAGGGATTGGCTTGCCGAACATGGTAATAGGTCGAAGCTGGGGAAGAAATTCCTCGGCGCCCGTTCTAGAAAAAAGAACGGCGGCGCTCTTGTCTGGATTGACCTCAATCCTCCATTTCCTGAACCAAGCACCTAAGGCATTGGCCGAGGTCTGAAGTGATCGAGTAATGCAGTCAAGACTCCTACCGGTGTAATAGATGGCCGTATCGTCGGCGAAAAGAGCCAACTTGGATTTGCCGTTTTTAGATATATCGCTGGTGTACAGCGCGAAGAGGAGTGGTGAAAGCACAGAGCCCTGAGGGACTCCAGCTAGGATCTGATGTGGGGACGATAGAACGCCCACTGAGGAAGAAACGAAGGTGCAACTATTTTATATCGCGCGTGCTCCACCATAATGGTCAAGCGATCATTATTTTATGACTTGCGTCTGATTGGTAGGTTGTAAGTTTATATTAAGGTTTAAGGGGGCACTACGTAAACCATATTTAAATGTACATAACTAGCTTAAGTAATTTAAATAAATCTATTCAAATCATAAACTGAGTTTAGTGCAGAACCCCTAAAGTAGAAAAAATTGATTCATCCAAAAATCCTTGTTTACCATTAGTGTGTCATACCAGAGCTATCTAGACGTGATCGGTGAGCGAGGCGGCGTAATGTTTTTGTGTACATCGTCATTGTATGAGTGTGTGTGTGTATAGTAATGTTTTCTTATGTTCTTTATTTATTTATTTCCTTCCCATTTTACAATTTGTAGTTAAATATAAGTTAAAAAAAAATCTAATAGAAAAGTGTTTTATTTATCTAAATAATTTTTTAAATAATTAATACTCATATTTTTAAATTTCATCTGAGCTCTTTTTGCTTTATGTTTTGTTAGTAGGTAGTTTAAGTTCAGATTTGTAATTTTAAATAATGTTAGATAATATTACCTTTAAATTTGAATTTTTTACGCCTTTGTGGGAAAAACATTTAAGGACGAGTCTTTTATTATACCATCTGGCTTTGCAAACCTATCTGCACTGCATACTCATGTTTTGACAAATAAATTATCTTTATCTTTATCTTTATCTTTATCTTTATCTTTATCTTTATCTTTATCTTTATCTTTATCTTTATCTTTATCTTTATCTTTATCTTTATCTTTATCTTTATCTTTATCTTTATCTTTATCTTTATCTTTATCTTTATCTTTATCTTTATCTTTATCTTTATCTTTATCTTTATCTTTATCTTTATCTTTATCTTTATCTTTATGTTTATGTTTATGTTTATGTTTATGTTTATCTTTATCTTTATCTTTATCTTTATCTTTATCTTTATCTTTATCTTTATCTTTATCTTTATCTTTATCTTTATCTTTATCTTTATCTTTATCTTTATCTTTATCTTTATCTTTATCTTTATCTTTATCTTTATCTTTATCTTTATCTTTATCTTTATCTTTATCTTTATCTTTATCTTTATCTTTATCTTTATCTTTATCTTTATCTTTATCTTTATCTTTATCTTTATCTTTATCTTTATCTTTATCTTTATCTTTATCTTTATCTTTATCTTTATCTTTATCTTTATCTTTATCTTTATCTTTATCTTTATCTTTATCTTTATCTTTATCTTTATCTTTATCTTTATCTTTATCTTTTTTATCTTTATCTTTATCTTTATCTTTATCTTTATCTTTATCTTTATCTTTATCTTTATCTTTATCTTTATCTTTATCTTTATCTTTATCTTTATCTTTATCTTTATCTTTATCTTTATCTTTATCTTTATCTTTATCTTTATCTTTATCTTTATCTTTATGGTATTGTGGTTTTAATGAAACCGATTCCTTCTTTCCTTCATAAATATCCTAAATTAAAAACTTACGTGCATATACTCACATACTAGTTTTAGTTGTAGACTTTTTCCGTGTCCTATTCCAGCCTATGACCCGCGATGCAGCAGCCGATCTCCAACCACTGACAGCCACGCAATTGAAATTTCTAGGTCTTTGTATAGCACTGGGAACTAGTCGCTAATAACCCTCATAAACTCTTGACCTAACACTCGATTGCCGTTGGTTCGTGACTTTCGCTGGCTTTGATCGCATACGCCTAAATTTGCCTTAATTGTTTCTAATTGCGGTTTTAGGCTTGACAGCAGAATGTGATCACTAATAACGTGAATTTTATATATAATATTACATTTATACATGTTAAGACCGTGTAATGCCTATATTAATTTCTGAGGAAACATTGAAAAATAATAAACACGAACGGAATTTATTATTTTTAAATTTTTCCTTAAAAAATATATTGTCCTTTTTTTGAAATGCAGCTCTACTAATTTGGTGAATTGTCAATGGATTCAAATTCAAATATTTTTATTTCACATAGACCAGATTACACGCACTTATGAAACGTCAAAGCTAAGTGCACGGTTCCAAAAAAGTTGATCTTATGGAGAAGAACCGGCAAGATTGATGAGTGTATGTGAGTTTAAAACCCCAAACAGCAACCTTTTTAAATCTAGCTTAATACACAAGCAAATAACTAGTTATCGGTTCTAATTAAATTCAATAAATTTAATTGGAAACGTTAGATAGTAATTCTCTATATAAACTTTAAAATTCCCTGTATAAACGTTAGATAGTATTTCCCTAGTAAGTCTAAAATTCTAATTCTAATCCCTGTGATCTTATTATTTATGAAGTCTACATATCTCGTAACCAAGTCCATAGCTGAAAATATTGTAAGCAAACAATGCATTATTTGCTATTACAACGCATTTTTTTTTTTTATTACCTGGCTCTTAAAAAACATTTGGTGTGACATAGCTAGATAGAAGGAGACCGTATCAGTGGCGGTTACCACCAACAACAGCATTCCCAAAGAGGGTTGACGTCAGGCAGTTGGCCGGTCATAAAACTTAGCCAAAACTTTAGCAACATGCCAGATATAGGTATGCTGCGCCGACCACAAATAAATTGGGATAAGGGCAGGGGGGTGATGATGATGATGACAATGCATTTTTTGCTTATAATATTTTAAAACGTAACATAACATAGCATCACGACATTATTCCCAGAAAGGGTAGGCACAGTTGAACACCCGCATTTCACCAACGCTGTTATTAATACCCACGTAATAAATGATGAGCCTATTGCCATCTACCAGGCACAATTACAAACTCCAAGCTGCTACTGAAAATTTTCTAACGGAAAACTCAATAACACTTTGCCCAACCCGGGCATCGAACCCGAGACCTCAAGCACAGCAGTCGCGCTTGGGACCACTAGACCAATGAGGCAGAATTATAATATTTTAAGCCCTAAAATATTTTCACACTATTTTTATTGAAGATTTCGTAACTTTTAACTGACAATATGTTTTCTTTAGACCGTTTCATTGGTTTAGAGGTTGTACGCGCAGTTACTGAGGCGTGAGCATTCCTGGGTAGGTAAAGCGATATTGGTTTTTCTGTTAGAAAATTCCCAGTAGCAACACGGAATTTGGAACTGTGTCCGTTTGATGGCAAAAAGCTCTGTACATGGAACATAAAAACAGCATTGTGAATAATAGGTGTAAAAATGGTTAAAATACGTGATAAAAAAATATACCAATCGAAGTGAGAACCTCCTCCTTTTTAAAGTTGGTCAGCCTAGTTGTCTTTGGTATTTTTAGCCCCTAAAATTGTATACAGACCAATTTTGATTGAAGAAATCTTCAATCACTAACTTATACACAGTATGTTTAAGTACCATACCAAAACTTCTGTACACAAAGACCAAACCAAGTTGCACAAAATACTTTTTCTACGTACGAAAAACCACACACGCTTAAACAGTCTGAAGGTCGTACATACTCGTATCACGAAAATAAAGAAACAAACTCCCAAAGAACAGTATTAACAATAAATACTAGCACTGAACTAAAGCGTCTAGGAATTAGTCTTTCAACTTGTAACAACTTTTATTTGTTCGCCAAACGTCCGAAGTTTACCGAACTTACACGAACTTACCCGAATATGGGCGGGTTTGGTTACGACTCTGCAAAAAGTTGGCGCAATGAGTTTACTTATTAACCAGTGTTTATACTTGCCTGTCTAGCTGTTATGTAGTTAGGGTCTAGATTTATTTAGGGATAGTGCTCCTTTTGGAGTCAAATATATTTAGGCTTAATGCCTTTGAGATGTGGTGTTGGAGAAAGATTCTTCTCATCTTTTGGACGGCACATCAAACCAACACATCCATACTAAAAGAATTAGGGATCACTCAGAGACTCCACCACATGTCTCCGCCGGATCCTTGAGTTTTTCGGACATGTTGCCAGAAAACGAGATGACAATCTTGAGAAACTGTTAGTCACTGGCAAGATGGACGCGAAAAGACCTCGGACGGAGTCTTATGCGTTGGTCCGACTCAGATTGGATCGACACTCGACACCAGTGTAAGCAACGCCATCCACACTGCAGAAGATAAGTCAAAATGGTGGAACAGAGTCCATAGTGTGTACCAAAAGTGGCTCATTATGATCACGACCCTCAGCATTGAGGAAAACGACGCAGGGAGGGAGGATATTTAGGCTAAATAACATAGACAAGAAGCCCACAGAATATTCCGGAAATTCTGCTCTCTCCTTCTAAGATCTGTTTCCAACTTTTTTACGAATAAATATCAAAACAGTTGTACCGGGGGAAAACTAGAAGGCTAATACCAAAAATATAAACCAATTGTCAGATTATTATCGCAAAACTATGTTTTGTCAACATCAAAAAAGTCATAAAAGACAATTCATTCTTAGAGGTCTTCATAAACGTTGAGACATAGAGTAATTATTATTAACTGTCTACGATTCTAGACATAAGAAAACCTGTTTACAAAAATTAAAAAAGTTTTATCAGAGTCGAACTCAGCCTTATACATGAAAGGACCACATAATAATATATCGTATCGAAGCGTCCATTTTAAAAGTAATTGGGAGGCTTCATGTTTTTTTCCTTATTTCATTGTACTAACTGTGTGCGTTGGACCGTCGAATGTCGCCCGAAGGTACGCTGTTCATGGGAAAATGTCCGAATTTTTCAGGAAGCCGACAAATTGCTGGTAATTTTTTTGCACTAGGTCGTTTTTCATGAACCGTCACGGAGTATTGATCTCCTAACGAGAGACGGAGGATATTTTGTTTTTTTTTCTAAATTTGGGGATACCTTCAAAGACAAGGTCTCTTTGACAGGTTCTGTCAAGAACGAATGTTTTTGGTAGTAGTCCACTTTGTAAATATAATAGCATTTCATTGATTCCTTTCACCCAACTGCAAATAAAAATTCTCCGACCACGAACGCTGCAAAGTGTTCGAAACGTCAGACAAAACAAAAAACAAATAATACACGCGATTAATCCGGTTAAAAGTTGTTTTATTATAAAAATTCTCCGATGAGTAATTGTGTCACTTTATGTCCTTTATATCGAGTCGATAAAAAATTATCTAATAACTTCTATAAGCGTTTAAACTAAATCCCTACACTAAAACAAACCCATATTAATTCTCAAATTATAAATAATGTTTAGGACTGTAGAAGACTAATAGTAAAATTACAACACAATTAATCAATCAAAAGAGTTCCTAGCATATCATTGAAGAAGGAAGCTGCTGAAGAGATGAATAATTTTCAGAAGACGTTGCGTTTTCATTAATTTTGTGTAACGCCACCGAAAAAGATAGAGGCAGAAGATCCGACAAGAAAGGATCTTGGCGGTGATATACTTCGGGATACACAGCCCGACCAGAAAAAAGTCTGATCTGGCAATACATCTTTGTTACCTGCCAAAGCTGGGATAAATACAGCCACAATTTCGGCACCCTAATAATTGTTAGTCTTTGGTCTGTAGGAATCAGCCTCCTTAATGATTTTTATGTCTTCCACACATAAATAAATAAGAAAAAACAGACGCACTCCACCATGAGCAGAGTTGTCGAGGCGGCGATATGCAATCAGTAAATAAATCACATGATGAACAACAAAACAGTTACAACAAGACAGAACAGTTACAAGAACAACTAGCTATGTGCCTATTATTGGGAATTCAGTGAGTATGAAATAAGAAACCCGTTAGTGGAAAAAATGCTAAGAAGCTTATGAACACAGATACGAGAACAACGTTAACATCGAACTAGAAATTAAGAAAGGACAAAAAGATTAAAACACTAGTTTTACTTGGTGGCTAAATCAAACAGGATATGGAAAAAAATATTAGATACATATCGATTTGATTTGATGTAATCAGGTTATACATGACCGATAAAGAACAAATAATAAAAAAGGACTAAATTAAGAATAATAAAGACCTGCACGAGACTAAAAAAGGCTCCTATCTCAGCATAAGCTGCTCCACTGAAAATGAAGCAATCCTTTTATCAGAAATCAGAGGGATTGAAAGAAAATTGAGATATCGATTTATTTGTGCTTCCTGCGCCTGACCTTCTGTTTTGCTTATTTCGTGGCCACATACTTTACATCTTCATCCAAGGAGTTCTTGACGGCATGCATATTAATTGACTACCATTGTTTAGAAATCTTTTGTTAATCGTATTTAGCGGACTTTTGCTGTATATGCATATATGGAGTGGAGGTTAATTTGGAAAGGTTATTGTTAGAAAAGGGGCTTTTTGGCGGTTGTAGAGCACATTATAAATTAAAATGGTACCGAAAACCTGCGTGTCGTTCATCATCATCATCCCCCTGTCTTTATAGGTGAGAAAGTAATGCGGAGCGGAGTTGCGGACTGCGTTTTTTCATACAAGGAGCTAGGCCGCGAGCACGTGACGAGTCATTTGAGCTGCCGGCGGCGGGCGATTGGTTAAGTTCCCTGCCCCGCCCGCGCTTTTTTTTTCGTTTCTCCTCTCCACTTCCCCGCTCCACTTCCGCGCTCCTCTTTCTCGCTCTGCGTCTTCGCTCCGTGTCCTAGCTCTGCTTCCCGGTTTTGTATGAATTTTTAAACTAATTCGCAACTCCCTGTCCAGTGAAGAGGTGCGGAGATTTTATGCAATTCTATTGGTGGATTTTTATCTTGCTCACCGCTCCGCAGCCTCACCTCGCTCCGGTGGACAGGCAGCCTTATTTGGGGTCGGTGCGGAATGTTTTCTTCTTCCATACATACTCTATTTGTACTAGAATGCTGCTAAAGTTTTGGCTATGTAACCTGCGCATTGTTCGTGTCTTTAAAAATAATTCAGTCGTCAGTATGGATCTCAGCGCCATTCAATGTGACATTTTCTTTGCTCATAGCGTCTACCAGGAAGACAATGATTTGTCGAGAAAAAAAACTGTTTTATTCTAGTTTATTGTATTGTTAATGTTTCATTAAAATCCGTTCAGTTATTTCTCAATATTTCCTTAGAAAAAATGGCATCTCCTTTAAAACGAAAAGGAGGTAACTTGAAATTATAGGTGATAAGAGATGCGAACAGGCGACACCACAACTCAGCTGGGAGAGCAATGTCACGGACTGACAAAAGTCGTGGGTACGAATCCCGTTAAATTTTTTATATATTTTATGTTTCCCGTGAAAAAAAAAATAGATATTGTGAGTTTAGATTATTATTTTACATTTTATATTGTTTTCCAAAACCATAAAAATATTATTCACCTTAAAAATAAGTAATATACTTGAGAGCTCTCATCTCTATTTATTCCTTAAAAGAACATACTTAAAACACAATTTTGCGGTTCCACATGATCCCTTAAAACCCCACGACAAACAATCGGGGCTTTACGTACCGCGTTGTAAAATTAAATCTAAAATAGGATGTAATTGGGGCACAAAGGACCCGTACCCGCCGCCATTTTGAATTAAAATGTTCTAATTTGATGTGAGGAGCGTGAGGATAATTTATGACTTTTATTAAGTTGCGTGTGAGGCGTAACATTGTCTTACTTCGAGTTACTAATTTAGGAACGGTTCAAGAATTGAAGTGGGTTTAATTATTTTTGTATAATAACTTTCGTGAGACACATTCATATTAATTATTGTTCAACGGTTATTACTCACGTACACTCTTTACTGAGCCTGTGGTGATGTCGCGAGTCAAGTCAGTTTGACTCACGACATCACCGTGGGCACAGCTCATGACTGAGGGCTCCGTTCGAGTTCGAAACTAGTAGGGCAATCCCGAAGAATGCAAGGATTAATTATGTCAGTTTTTGTCTTTATTACCGACGCAAATCTTCTTCTTCTGGTTATTACACAGTGCAGTGCAAGGAAGGAAAAGGAACCGCCGAGATACATGTCGATTGCAATTGATGCGTCTTCCCGAGAATTCTCGAGTATTCTCGAGAAGTACCACGACGACCTTCCACGCTACTCGTTTATTTTTTATTATTATACTGTTCAAAATGCAATGTACGCTTCAGTTCCCTTCTCTTCTTTTCCGCGGCAATATAAATTGACCCTAATCATATGGTTGATGAACAACATAGTATCATACTGAAACACCCGTAGGCTTATGACATGACTTTACACACCATTAAGAACTTTCAGGTGTGCTGGTTTACTGACGATGTTTTTTTTCACTAATAGGGGAACATCGTAGCATGATGCCCATATTCCCTAAAGGGGTAGGCAGAGGTGTACATCTGAAGTTGTACACCCACATTTCAGTAATGCTGTCTTTAAGTCCCATGTAATAGGGTGAGCCTATTGCCATCTACTGGGCACAATTCCAAACTCCGGACTGCTATCGAGAATTTCACAATAGAATACCCAATAACACTTTGCCCGTCCCGGGAATCGAACCCAGGATGTCACGCTCAGCAGTCGCGCTTAGAAACACTAGACCAACCAACCAATTACAATTGATTTATAATATTGGTTCAAACCTCTGACTTGCCAATCCAACTATCACATCACTGTACCACTGTACTGCTGTAATAAGACGTTGACCGTTGACATTGGTCTAGCGGTCGCAAGCGCGGCTGCTGAGTGTGAGGTTCTGGGTTCGATCCCCAGGTAGGGCAAAGTGTTATCAGTTAGGAAACTCTCAGTAGCAGCCCGGAGTCAGGAAATTGTTGGTGTGCTCCCGTGCTTCGGTGAGCACGTACAGCCGTCGGTCCTGCACCTGATCTCTCTCCGGTCGTGTCGGATTGCCGTCCCATCGGAATATGAGAGTGACACTTGTGCACTATAATATCTCCTGCGTACTTGGCTAATCGTAGAGAGTAGAGATAGGTCGCCGTGATCGAAATACGGTCGGGAGGAGTATAATTATAAGACGTTGAAATAAGCACAAAAGTAATGTAATACAAAAAAAAACATGTACCCTTTCATCTGAGACCCTTAAACTAAGGACGAGAACAATAAACCCACTTAAAAACACTCGTAAACCATTCAGAGAAAAACTCAGAACCTAGCGAGTCAAAAATACAGAAATAAGACTTGTCCGACAACAATTCACAACAGTTTTGAGAAACTTTCACGTTTTTTAAAACTACTTTTAATAATGAAAATTCTTGCCGACTTACAATGCTCAGTGCGTTACCAGTCGATGTGATCACAACTGAAACCTTACCTTACGCCCTCGAAATAGGTTTTACTTTTGTATGTAGTCGTTTTATTTGAAAAGTCCATAATGTTTTTAAAGTGTATACCTTGTAAAATCAACAGTGTAGTGCACGAAACATAAATACACACAGATTAATGACGTCATAATGCAGTCACTCAAATATTTACGAAGTAAATGTATTTTTTATTACGAGTTACAGTGGCGGACATTTTTAATTGGCATGTTTAATTATTTTTTACAATAACATTAAATTTTTCATGGTTTTTTCGGGATTTACCGACTCAGTTCAACTCACGACATTGTCGTGGAATCAGCTTATCACAACGGGCTCCGCTCGAGTTCGAAACAAGTCGAACAATCTTGAAAAATATATCTGAATAAATTTCTGTAAAAATAATTGCGAATGTGAAGTTAATATTCCACAATGTTTTGAGAAGTTATGCTACAAAGCTGTTTTATTAGTAAAATTACTGATATTTGCGTAATCCAATGTGTTCTCTATTTTCATTTCATCGCTCTATTTTATTAATCTTATTATAACTGCATAAATATCACTTTTTATATTTTCTTCTTATTTTCTTATTATCTCGCAAAATTTTATATTGGAACATCTCAACTGGAGGAGAAGAATGTACTTAGGACTTATTAAACTCAAAATCTTTCTTCTTTCAAAAATCTATTTTGGAGGATAGCCACGAATAAATTAAGTTTCGCCCACCAAACTTTTCTCTCGACTCAAGAAGAATTTACAACTCTATACGTGAGTTGAGTTTAAAATGTATGCTTTTCCAGACTTGCCCTCGTCAGTACCGACAGTGTAAGGATCTATGCAGAATCTATCTACCATATACTATCCCAAACATATTAGGATCGATTTCCTGTCTAAGCGGATGCAACTAAATTCCACTATTTTACATGGAGCGACTGCTTATCTGACCTCCACAACTTAGATAACTCGTTGTAAAACAGGTTGTTCAACTTTTAGGCTTTTGATTAACCAACTTTAATTTTATCTTGATTTAACAACTGGGACCGAATTGAACGTGCCTTCCGAGATACGGAGGACACGGACATTATAGCAACCGCGGCGAGCGCAACTTGGTAAGGTACGACTGACTGATATTCGCGACTAATACTGAAGCTATCGCTGAAAATCAGCGCTGGGGCTTTGTCTGGCATAGGGTCGCAGCATTAAGCTGAGCGAGGGCCGTATTGCGTGTTTGTGACGCATACTACCCCCTTATGTCTCAAAAGTTTTTGTAATTTTTTTCATTTGTTGTGTTTATGTATGCGTCTCCAATCACGTAATAAGACACATTTTCTTTCCTTCTTTCTGTCTTTCTAAGCCAATATGAAAACATTTAACATATTAATTTTTGTTACTGTTCAAGATAAATCTTTGAAAAACATTAACGCATGCTTAGCGAACTCTAAAGTTACAATATTAAATTGAAAAAGAATACGGTCGCGAACAGCATTCGAACCTGAGCCTCCCGGATAAATACTCCAGGCGCTCTGACCACTAAGCCATCGCGACCCCGCGAATTCTTCTTCCATATTTTAACACGTCTTATGGCGACGTCATTGCAATCAATTCAGTACCTATACAGGTGACCGAACCGACACGACCAATTTTGCAGTTAATACAATGTCGTAAAGAATGCAATTACCTTAATAATTCAAGATAAATCTTTCAAAAGCATCAACGCATGCTTAGAAAACGCTAAAGTTATTATATTAAATGGAAAAAGAATACGGTCGCGAACAGGATTCGAACCTGCGCCTCCCGGATGAATAATCCAGGCGCTCTGACCACTAATCCATCTCGACCTCTGCTCACCACCGCGAATTCTTCTTCCATATTTTAACACGTCTTATGGCGACGTTATTGCTATCAATATGAATATTTCTCGCGAAAGTTAATTTATTATATAATTAATTACATATTCTCACAACAAAATGATTGAAGAGAATGTAACTATGGAAAGTAGGCTTAGATTTCAGGCAAAACTTAAAATACTTTATAATCACAGTGAATTAATTTTTTCCCTTTCCAGAATGCCCGTTTTTCTGAACGCACGTGTAAAAGAGGAAAAAGCTCCTGCAACATTTTAAAATTTATTATAATTTAACGTTGTTTTTCCCAGGTTTTACAAAGCAAGTGAAATTAATTATATTGACTGGAGAAGTACCTGTGGTACGTGTTCTATTTGTATGAAAACAACCTAGGAAATTAAACTTTAAACTATCATATTGCATGATATTATTATCTAACAGAAATTAACTTTGACAATTTGACGGCAGTTAAACTTACAGACCGCGTAAGGAACTCAATACTGCGTTCCAAAACACAAATTGCTGATGTGGGCCGTACAGCGGCCAAGCTTAAATGTGGTGGGCGGGCCATGTCTGCCGAATGCCGGAGGAGCGATAGGCCAAAACCACTACAACGTGGTCCCCAGACAGCAGCAAACGACAACGCGGCAGGCCCAGACGGAGGTGGCGGGATGAATTGGACTCCTACTTAAAGGATTGGAAACAAGTGGCAGTGGACAGAGACAGGTGGAAGAAGGGAAGGGAGGCCTTTGCCCTGCAGTGGGATGCTATAGGCTGATAATAATAATAATAATATTTTGACGGCGCGGGTGGCGTAGTGCGTCGCGTGTGTCAGTACAAACATTTGTATGATCTACAGATAATTGTTCCCGGTCTGTGTGTGTGCATGTGAGATTATATGTCTGTAAACGCACCCACGATACAAGAAGAAATTCCTAGTGTGGGGCAAAGGTTAAAAAAAAAAACATAAATATCTTTGAACCGCTTGACGTTTTACACCTGTACACCTCTACCCAACCCTTTAGGTAATACAGGCGGGATGCTATGTGTATATTACTAAGGTATTTTCGAAATAGCTTACTAGTTCTGAATGCATCTGGCACGGTTGACGTCTAACAAACCAATCTAACTTGCTCCGTACGATTGCTAGGCTCTATGTGACACGCACGCGTAACTCTTGATTTATATTATTACTGTAGCCTTTTGCTTTCTCTGTATGAGAAGAGGCCTTGCCCTGCAATGGGACAGTTATAAGGTGGTTATGTTATGTAGCAATTTGGCCAAGTTTTTTTTTTATAACAAGAACTGCCTCGTTGGTCTAGTAGTCCCAAGCGCGACTGCTGAGCATGAGGTCTTTGATTCGATTCCCAGGTCGGGCAAAGTTTTATCGGGTTTTCCTGTTGGGAAACTCACAGTAACAGCCCGGAGTTTGGAATTGTGCCTGGTTGATGGCAATAGGGGCTACCACCACATGAGACTAGCTGCATTGGTGAAATCTGGTTTAACCATTAATACACGCGATTCTCCGGTTAAAAGTTGTTTTATTATAATGTGTAGTGATCGCGAAAACCTAAGATATTACTATAATAATAATATTCACCTGAAAATTAAACTAATGGAGAGATGAGATTAATAAGAAAATAAATTATTTAAATAGGATGTAATGCCTATTTAAATAATTTAGCCTTAACAAGTATAAAAAATCATTTAGGTAAATGATTATATGCGATTGGGATGTCGTTTTGGCGCCTTACAACTGCAAATTGGTAACAATGGGTTTAGTAATCTTAAAATTATTGGACAATATATAACGCTAGATTCGCTAGGCGTCTCCGTAAGACGAGAAGAAGGGAACTTGAAATTTCATAAATGGAAACAGCGATACCGTAGCTCAGTCGAAGAGCCATGACACGGTATGTCAAAGGTTGCGGGCTTCAATCTCGTTCGTGTGTATTATTTTTCTATGTTTCCTTAGACAATAATTATTAAATTAATTAGTCCATTTTTAATTACCTTTTTATTTTATTTAACTTACTGCCTAATTTGAAACATTGTGTGATTAATGATTTCGTCCTGTCTTAAATAATATTAAATTAATAGTTAATTATTTAATTAATAGTTTTGATTTGATTTGATTTGATTTGATTTGATTTGAGGTTTATAAAAACCAACACTCGTCTCTTGCTACTATTAAAAGATATTAGATCAATAGAGTCTTGACAGCGCGGTTGGCGCTGTGGTCGAGAGACCGACTTCTGCGCTGCATGTCGCAGGTTCGATTCCTGCACGTAGCAAAAATTTGTACGATCTATAGATAATTGCTCCGGGTCTGGGTGTGTGTGTGCTTTTGAGATTATATGTCTGTAAACGCACCCACGACATGGGAAGAAATTCCTAGTGTGGGGCAATGTCTTAAAAAAAATAATTACCTAGTCCAGTAATTTTGGATCGGTTAATTAGTATTTGTTTAATAGCTTTCGTGAGACATATTTATTTTTATTTTTTTTTTTTATGTGGAGAAATGCCCTCGCATACCGCTCTGACACGGGGAGACAGAGCGGTTATGTGGGACTCGAACCCACTAAAACTCCACAGTATACCTCCTCAGCTGCTTGAGGGCGGGACGCGGGAACGCTCTCGCACACAACCGCGAACCCGCCCGCAGCCGTCCGTTGCCGGACTCCTTCACGGGGTTGGGTATTGCACCCCCCCGCTACGGCACATCAGACTAATGGCGTGCCGCAACCACCTCGGAGACCATGTGCAATGGGCGCCAGACGACCCCGTGTCTGGACGCCCAAGGTCCCCTGCGACGGGTCAGGTCTGTGGTCCCGCCGCCTGCCAATACGGCCGCAGAGGATAGGGAGAGCGGCGCCTCGCAATACCGGCACTCCTCTTCCCCTGCGGCCCCACCGCGTCCGCCATCCAACGGTGGCGGCCCCGTCAAGGCCGCGGCAGGTAGGGAGAGCGGCGCATCGACATACCGGCACTCCTCTCCCACCGCGGCCCCCATCCCTCAGCTGCGGTGCCGCCCATACGACGCCGCAGCCCACCTCAGTTGCGGCACCCCCCATAAGGCCCGCAACCTACGCCGGCGCCGCTCCAACGTGGGCTTGAAGGCAAAGCCCTGAGGAGCGGCCCTCCTCGGGTTCCGTTAGCTTCACCGTGGGTGACCAAGCCACGGCTACTAGAGCCCCACCACGACAAGGTGGAACCCCTGGGGGGGGCCCTTAGTCATGACCTGAGTTCGCGGCGATGTCGCAAGTCAGACTGTTAACTTAGGTTACAACTAAGTTTACTAGATAACAACTGTTGGTACTTAGTATCGGTGTAATTAACAGTACTTGTGTTTGCTCACTAATCAAAATTGGACCGTAATCCATATTATTTTTGTAAACGAAAACTGTATTTGCATTCCTACGCCATATAAACATTAACTATACCTGACATTTAGTCACACTCCTCCGTGTGCGCAATCCATATCCATACTTTTGCCTATACTATGGGGAGTGCTCCGAGGAATTGTTCGGACTGATCCCTGCCGCCTCTTTCCGCCATCGTTCTACGCGACAGCAGTTCCATTCCCATCATTTAGATGCTTGGCAGCACAACTGTGCGTTTCTCTAGAAACTTTCTGCCTCGCGCAACAAAACTGTGGAATGAACTGTCGCCTGCGGTATTTCCGGACCAATACGACCTTCAAACCTTCAAGAAAAGAGCGTACTCCCTTTTAAAAGGCCGGCAACGCACTTGCGACTCCTCTGGTGTTGCGGGTGTCTATGGGTGGCGGTAATCGCTTACCATCAGGCGATCCGTCTGCTCGTTTGCCACCCATAACATAAAAAAAAACTAATATTATAAATGCGAGAGTCTCTGTTTGTTTACTAACTTTTAAACTATCGCGTTGCATGATATTATTATATGTATAACTAACAGGAATTAACAATATTGATAAGATGCAGACATCCTGAGGTAAGCAGACAACCAGCCTACATGCCCTACGTCAAAGGAGTGACGGATAAAATCGGAACGGTGTTGAAAGGGTACTCCATTCGCACAATCTACACACCGGGGGCTAAGGTAAACAACATAGTGGGCACACCTAAGGATGTCATACCGCTGCAAACACCAGGTGTCTACAAAATAGATTGCAGCTGCGGTAGTTCTTACATAGGCCAAACGAAGCGGACCATCGCAGAAAGGGTCAAAGAACATATCGCAGCTGTAAAAAACCGTCAGACTAGCAAATCAGCGATTGCCGAACACATACTTCAATCAGGCAGTAATCACTGGATTGAATTTCAGCACACAAAAGTCCTCTCAACTGATCGCCACTTTTATTCAAGAGCAGTGCGTGAAGCTATTGAAATCCAAAAACACAAGACTTTCAATCGGGAGGACGGTTTTAAATTATCAGCAACGTGGAATCCAGTGATTAAAATATCTAAACCTCGCTATTTTAAGTCGGTTAAAAATACGGACACAGTGAGTGTAGTGTGTCGCGGCCTTAATAACAATTGTGAAAACATGGAGGTAGATGAAGAAAAATCTACCGCACCCATGACGGAGTAAACTCGCTGCATCAGTCTGCTTGTGACCACGATCAGTGCAACCTGGTCGAAACGTCAAGCGATTCAAAGGTATTTATTGCGCGTTAATTCCTGTTAGTTATACATATAATAATCTCTGTTTGTTTGTTTGTTACCTTTTCACTACTAAACAGCTGAACGGATCGTAATGAAATTTGGCAAGGAGATAGATTGGACCTTGGAAAAGGACATACGCTACCTTTTCTTACGCAGACAAAGTCGCGGGCACCAGCTATATGCTTAAAAAAGGGCACTTACAAGCTTTCTCTTCACGTACGTATTTTATACGTTACCATACGGTGTGAATGCCACTCATATTTACTGTTATTCCAAGTACCCCTGTAGGTTACCAAATGTACTGCATCTATTTTGTATACAAATCTAATTCACCCGTTGAAAGTTTTCGCCACAATGGATTTGGACCAAAGGCATTATAAATCATATCTAATGATATTTTTATATTTTCTCCAGGCTCTCTAACCAGCAAGCCATCTTGACCTCTGCTCACTACTCCGAATTCATCTTCCACACTTTAATACATTTGACAGCGCGGTTGGCGCAGTGGTCGAGAGACCGACTGCTGCGCTGCGTGTCGCAGGTTCGATTCCTGCACCGAACAAATATTTGTACGATCTATAGATAATTGCTCCGGGTCTGGGTGTGTGTGTGCTTGTGAGATTATATGTCTGTAAACGCACCCACGATACAGGAAGAAATTCCTAGTGCAACGTTTTTAAAAAAAAAAAAAAAAACTGGTGACGTCATCTATTCATCCACTCGTAACCTTTCAGAGTTCGCTACGCATACGTTACTAAGTTTTTATGATTTATCTGTAAACTATAAGATGTAAGTACATAAATATTTTTCCCGTGGAGGTAGGTGCGTATACTCGTGATCTTTAAGGCTTCCGTTTTCTCCTTTTGAAGTACGAAATCCTAAAAAAATACAGGCACCGACATAAAACTGTCTGAAATCACTTGCTTTTCTTTCCCAGAACAATAAACAGTATCTGAAATCAGTACAAGATTTTTATGGCACCAATTTGACACGATACCGGCTCATTCTCATTTGGTACCTTAATATATTTGGGAAGGAATAACTTTGTATACCAAATTGTTCTACCTTATCTGTTTATTGCTTTTATTTATGGATGACACGTATTTAGGTGTTACCGAGATTTTATCCAGGTTTGTAATAAAGTGTGTTGCTCGTAATAAATTTTCTGTTTGCCTGATTTTGTTAATTTTTAAGAGGAGTAGGAAGAAATTTGGTGCCATTTGACTGGGGATGTACCTCCATTTTGCAGAAAATTGCAAGCAATTAACACTGTTCTCTTGTAATGGTGCGGTTCTAACGGTGAACATTGGCACCAACGTTAGTATTTGTTTTTTGTCTCCTATATTGGTGGAGCAAGATTTTAATTAGGTTTATCCTGGAATAATTTTTCCTCTTTTTTACTTAATTATACGTTAACAATTTATGAATGAACCGTTTGATGGGAAACATAGCTTAAAATGAGTGTTTACATTGTATAATAACTATATATAATAACGACAACAGTAAAACAAACGTGTTTGTGTGAGCCATGTATATTATATATATAATGTAGGAAATTCGTAGATCGGTTAGTGGAGTGTGAGAATAGGATAACATAAGAACCTGGCGCATGGATTACATTTGGTATGACATAGCTAGATAGAATGAGACCGTATGTAACAGCATTCCCAAAGAGGGTTCACGTCAGGCAGGCGGCCGGTTATAAAACAGCCAAAACTTTAGCAGCATTCCAGATATAGGTATGCTGCACCGATCCCAAATAAATTGGGATAAGGGCAGGGGGATGATATTGCAGGAGCAGCAATTCCTTTTACAGTATCGGTAACTAATCTTAGAAGCGTCTGTTTGCGCTTTCACGCGCGTTTTTTGGTTTGTGTTATTTTTGGAGCAGGTCAGGCAGGAACGATTGTGATTCAATGAATTTCTTTATTATGTTGAAGCGATAAAAATGTTTATTACTGAACAAACATAAATGTACAAGTATAAAATTGATCAATTAGAACGGGGGGCAGATGTTATATCCTAAGAATTTGCTTGTCATTGAACCGAAGCTCGTGCGAGTGCCGGCGGCAGGAAAGGCCTCCCATTGGTCGACGTCCGTAGCCAGCTTCGTACTCGTCGCACCACCGTTTTTGGATACGCACAAACATTGATGCGCGTGAACAGCGTCCAAAAACTACGGTAACCGCTTGCCATCAGGTGGGTCGTAAGCGTAGAGCAACGTTTGCAACCATGGTGGTATAAAAAGATACCTAATGGTAGGTCTTCATGCGAAATACGATGGGGCGACTTCCAATGTAACCGGATGCAACTTAATACCAGTATTTTACATGGAGCGGCTATCTGATCCTCCTAGCTGAATGAAACGATACCCTTTGATAAGGCGAGTTATATATAGATTTTCAGGCATCTGACAGCCTGTCACTTTTGACAACCGGGACCGATGGTTTAACGTGCTCTCCAAGGCATGAAAATCTCGAAATGAAAATTAAACCATATTGTAGGGAATCGAATGACCCAACACACACGCCACCATCAGCGGGACATTTGAATGAGCATGACATACTCTATCTGCCAGAAAAACAATGAAAAATAAACGGATAAAATCATTGTAAGTATGTATATCGAAACGAACCGCGAGAAACACAGCTTAACCTCGAGCTATCGATCTGTATGGCTGTTACTTAGCCACGAGCCACACATTTAACATAACAACAATCATTTAACATGTACCAAACTGGTAACAAGTACTACTAGTACCCACATATTCCACTACATCCCTTTCTCTACAGGGCTGTTCATGTTTTACACAAACCTTCGCCATCTTGTTCCGCTTTCTAAAACATGCAGGTTCGTTCTGTTAATTTGCGTCATAATTAAATTTCCCGTTTAAAGACGCAAGTTACAGGCTTTTGTGGTGGAGTTAATAAAGGAGGAAGGATTTTCAAATGGGCTGACACTGCAGTTTTGTTAATATTCATAACATCACGCCTGTATTCCCCTAAGGGGTAGGTAGAGGTGTACATAGTCGTACACCCACATTTCACTAATACTGTTATTAAGTCCCATGTAATAGGTGGTGAGCATATTGCCATCTACTGGGCACAATTCCAAACTCCGGGCTGCTACTGAGAATTTTCTAACAGAAAAAGTCAATAACACTGCTCGACCCGGGAATCGAACCCGAGACCTCATGCTCAGCAGTCGCGTTTGGGACCCCTAGATCAACGTATTAACAACGTGGTTATAGTTTTGGAAAATGTTTTTTTTACGTTGCCTTTCTAGCAGTTTATCCTGTATCGTGGGCTGCGTTTACAGACACAAATCCCATACATTAACACCCAAACCCGAAACAATTATCTGTTATATATATATAGTTCTGTATGTAAATTAAACCTCTAACCCGCAGCGTAGAACCCAATTTCTATGTATGTAAACACCGCTCACCCCTGCCACAGAAGGCGAGCCAGTCGCCGGAGGGCGCCCAATGATCTCCGGCCACCGTGAACTGTGGACTGAGGGCGGCGGGCATGGGTGGTTCGCCACCTGATCAGCAGAGACACGGCCACGCAAGTGTGACGTAGGGAGGTGTAACTGGCTAACTGCGGCCAGCCTGCACAAATGGTTTTTAGTCGGTAGGAGTCCAGCACAGTGTCCATGATGGATTTTCCACACTCAAAAAAAAAGGGTCCCGGGATCGCAGCTGCATTAACAAAGGCAAAGGTTATGGTCGGTGGAAGGTAACGACTGACCCAGTCACCTATGCAGGTCGGCCACGGATGGCCTGTATAGACTGTCCTCAGAGATGCCCGTGCCATAAAGTGCAGCGCGCTGCTGTGTTGGCCTTGTCGCTTTTCGGGCTATGGCTCACGATAGCCGAAGATTGTTGAATGCCCTTTGATAACAAACAAAGAGTGACGACGGCTCCCCATGCATTCTTACTCCAAACCATGTATCTGATCACAGCTGGAAGTGAGAGATCGTCCGACTCTACTGCCACGCCATGACTACCCTGCTCAAGTAACGCACACCTCCAGCATATGCTGCGCCGTGTCCTCGGGCAACTGTCGCAGTGATGGCACCTTGGTGCGTCGATACTTCCCGAAGCACTCGTGGTCTGACAGCATCTGCATCATACGTAAACTGAGGATTTCGTATCGCCTCTTCACCTACTCTACCATTGCAGGTCTTTCCGCGGCTATAACGGCGTGCCCTGCACCATTCCGCCATTAGGGGCCGTCGAAGCTGATACCGCTTAGCCGTAAATTCTTACAGCACCAGTCGAACACCCTGCCTGACACAGGTGCGCGACGGCTCTCGCCTTAATATCCCAGGGTAGTAATCCTGCTAAAAGGCTAGCCGCCTCGAAGAAGGTCTTATCCCTTGATTACCCTGCCGGCCCTGGCACGCTGTAGTTCCCTGGATAGTTTTTCCCAGACCTGCCTCCTTACCCTGCAGTGGAACAGTTATGGGCTGATCACAGTATATCAAGTTTCTTCCAAAATATCTCTTCCACTGAGATAAAAAATTCACAGAAAGTCACCAAATCTTTTTCCCAAACGAATTTATCGTCAAAAAGTTAAGCCCCGTCCCCACGAAATCTTTTAACCATTAAACTTCATGATCCTGTTTTTACGGCGCCATTTTTGACACCAACCCTTACATAGTTTATTGTTTATGCTGATTTTTATCACTTAGATTATGTGTTACGACGTTTTTATTCGGATTTATATGAATAAGTCATTATACGATACATTACGATGTTTTATAGTGTTTGAATAGGTTAGCATAATCATTCGGTGTTTTATTCTACTTAATATGTATTATAAATATTATGAGAGTCTGTATGTTTGGGAATTCAGGTGTTTATTAATCCATAACACAAAACTAAATAGGAATGATATTCACCTATTAGCACAAACATAATATTTTAAATTAAAATAAAATATTAATGACCCCGCATAATGTTTTGGAGAAACTGTTCTGTTTTCCTGGAGGAGCCAAAGGCATGGCACAGAAGAGGCACTGGTTTGATTCTTTATGTGCTGAGATGGCCGTTTGGTTTTAGTCGGTAGGAGTCCGACATATTCCTTGCCGTCAGGTGTATCCATGAGGACCACACGATAATAAAAAAATGTAGCAGTACAAGTGCTAAATACCCAACGCTGATTTTCAGCTGCGACCCACAAGAGCCATATGCTCGAAACAAGATAGATTTTAAGGACAGATTTGTATACTCAGAAGGGCAATTTAAGTTTGTAATAATTTTTTATTTTAGTGCAAAATTAACTAATTTTATTCAAGATAAATCTTTGAAAAGCATTAACGCATGCTTAGCGAACTCTAAAGTTACAATATTTAATGGAAAAAGAATACGGTAGCTAACAGGATTCGAACCTGCGCCTCCCGGATAAATACTCCAGGCGCTCTGACCACTAAGCCATCTCGACCTCTGCTCACCACCGCGAATTCTTCTTCCATATTTTAACACGTCTTATGGTGACGTCATTGCAATCAATTCAGTACCTATACAGGTGACCGAACCGACACGACCAACTTTGCAGCTAATACAATGTCGTAAAGAATGCAATTACCTTAATAATTCAAGATAAATCTTTGAAAAGCAATCCTGTTCGCGACTGTATTCTTTTTCCATTTAATATTGTAACTAAATTTAGTAAAATTTTAAGACATCAAATATAATACAATCAAATCAAATATAATACTATGACAAAGAATAAAATAATAATAAAAAACATATTAGCAAATTAAAGATGAATTAATGACATTCTCTGCATGCAAATTCAATAACAATTAGAAAGTTGAAGAAGTATACATGCTGTGCCGACCCCAAATAAATTTGGATAAGGGTCGGGGTTGATGATGATATTCTCAAACTCTTTTTACACTTTTAATTTTGATTCAAATTCAGTATATAGTTACACGTTTTGCATGCACCACGTTCGTTTTTATAGCATAATTGATTTCCATAGATTTCGTTCTAATAGCGTAATAATTCACACTTAACGGAACCGCGATCGAAACGGTCATAAGCAGTTTTTGTATATATCCATCCGGTATTACACTTGTAATAACTGAGTCAATTCCATTCATTCAGACATCCGATATAATGCACCGGTCAAACAATTAATGAATCGTAAACATATCTTAATAAGTTCAATATTTACAAATACTTTCATTGTTGATGTGAACAGTAATAATTCTCTGATCCAAACACTCATTCGGACATTGTTAGTTTGATACTCAAACTGAATACAGTGTCTCATCAAGTGTTTAAATAAATAGTTATATTACAAAAAAATATTGTAAATAGAAAGTGCATTGATGCAATTTTAACTGAAGCAAGTATTGAAAAGTGCTGCAATATTAAAGATGTATAGACAAAACGGAATTTATGAAGTGCAAAGACATTGAATCAGTTTAAAATTCTGGCAACGATTCTGTTTAAAGCCAATATAATTTCAAGCCTCGGCTAACGTTCAACTATTCCCGGCTCGGTGAAAGTGTAATATTATTTCAAGCCAATATTTCCTGATCGGATAAAATTTTCTGGTTGTTGAAAATATTAAATCAAAGATGAAACTTTATTCGTTCGTTTTTATCATAGGAAGTATTCAAGCAAAAGCGCATCTCACCCCGAAATCCAAGTACTGTGATGTCGTCTCCAACGATCCGACGAAGCACTGCTACGTGAGAGAAACTTTAACGTCGATCGCTCATAGCCCCAACCAACTTTCCGTTGACAAAACTACCAACACCCTTTACTTTAGCTTCGATTTCGGTCAAGGAGAATACGTGCCGGCTATACTTCATATAGAAAGCAAAAGCTTAAGTGTCTTAAAAGGTGTCAAGGACGCTTTTGCAATAGCCAATGATCCGACAACGGGAGAAATGTACTTCGGAGGCAGTCACGGCATCTACAAATATAGCTCCGCAAATAAAAGTTTACAGCGACTAAATATCAACAATTTGGACATCTGGTGGCTGTTCATCAAAAAGACCACGATATACTTTATCAAGTTTCCGAGTCTTAGTGCGTATTATTATGAGAACAAGACTGTACGAGCTGTCCAAGGATTGAAAGGAGACATAGTGCATCAGTTTGTTTTGGACAAAGATGACAATATTTTCTTTATTAACGGTTCTGGGTTGTATGGCATTAAACTTGACGATAATAAGCCGTTGTTGCTGCGCGACCATCCACGGTTCCTGGGAATAGCGACGGACAATAATGGTGTTGTCCATGTCTGTAGTGAAGATGGTATATTTGTTGTTACAAAAATGATCCAAAAAGTGAAAAAAGTCATCAATGTGCAGGGTGTTCTGGGTATAACATTTGATAAATTTAATAATCTAATATATTCTGACTCTCATGAAATTACTAGGTTAGTGCCAATGGCTAGAGTAAATTATTATGAGCATATTCATGGACAGTAAAACTTCAAACACTAAAGCCTGGTTCCTATATCTAAAACGGATGGTTTGGTTACCAATCACAAAATAATTTGGTAAGGTCTCTTGAAAAGACACTGATAGTAGGTAATTCTTTCGCGACTAGAAGAATTGATCTACTACACTTGGTCTTGGAAAAGATACCAAAGTAGTTTTCACCAATGACGTTTACATAGGAATTGGGCTTTAATCTATGAAATCAACTATCTTTGTACATACATATAATGCTACTTCATCTCCCAATGCAAATATTTATAAATAAACTATAAAAATCTCAATAAAATGGGTTTTACTTATCCTATTAAGGGGCGATTTCACCAATACATATTAATTTGTATTTGCTGGTTCACTTAAATCTTGATTAAAAACTAGATGACCCGGTGTACTTCGTATCACCTCGAACGTCAAATGTGTGACAGGAAAGTAGGTAGAACAGTTTATATAGGCAAATGAAATTGTTGTTTTTACTATCTTCCTCGCAATTTTTCTACATTTTCTCACCGTTTAAACCTTCCCTGAACTACGACAAACATTTCAAAACCAAAATCAGCTAAATCAGCCCAGCCGTTCTCGAGTTTTAGCGAGACATACGAACAGCAATTGATTTTTATATATAGATGGCTCCGAGCATTAAAGTATTTGTGGTAGGTGTGTCCTGTGTGGGATTGGATCACGTAATAATAGAGTTATTCCACATTCCATTTTTTTTTTAAATCTTTCAAGAATAACTGCGTTAACTTAACAATGACATCAATCTTGATGTAGCACACCTTATCTAAGAGTATTGCATTCTTTCACTAACAGCCACTGAGCGGGACAGGATAAATTAAGACTCCTCAAATTTGAATTTAGTACGTCGATCTAAAATTAACATACCATTTTAGTCCGACGTCTCTAATTTTAGTGGCTACCTAAACGTGTACCTTCCTAATCAGAATTTGACGTCAATAAATTAAAAAAAAACTTGAGAGGTGTCAAGGGACACCCGGATGGAACGAATTTAAAGAGAAAAAAAATAAAATAGTAAAACAAAATATAATAATAATAAAAAAATATATATATATATATATCTGGCTCTCAATAAGAGAGAGAGAGAGAGACAGACAGAGAAACATGCGCACGCCGCACGGCTTACAATAGCTTACTATAGCAAAAAGTGTCGTTACAACTTTTCGTCTTAATTTTTTCCGTCTAGCCCCTTTCGCAACGCGCGATAAGGAACTTCGTTCCAAAAAGGTGGCTGTAATTTTAGTTTAGTTTGTTACATCAGAATCGATGCTAATATTTCACTAACTCCTAACGCACACAAATATGAAATAATAAATAAAATCGATTACACGTTTCTTGGATACAAAATTAACCTCTTTAAATTTCAATTTGTTGGCAAACAGAAAGTCACCCATCAGTTAATAGATACACTATTTACGTATTCCAGCAAATCCGGATATTAACCATGCCCTAGTTAACATAAACAGCAGTGATATAAGTGATCAACAATGCAATGTATTTCGGCTCAATATTTACACACACGTGTTGACGCGGCTATTTCACAGAAACAACTATATAAACATAGTGTTACTCATTGGACTGCATCGTTTTCATAATGTGGAATTGTTTGTTTATATTCCTAAAGATTGTTTTAGATGGTAGTGAATTTGCAACACGACTTCAGAATTTTCTCAAAACTGACGGCCTCTCTGACGCCTTTAACTTTTCCTATCTACGAAATTTCTAAGTTTAATGTGTGTGTAACCCGGGGGCTCGTGGCTAAGTAACAGGTTGATCTGTGGATGGGTGACCATCATTTCATACCGAGACCCCTCCGTGCCTCCGAGAGGACGTTAAGCCGTCGGTCCCGGTTGTCAAATTAAGATCTATGACAGCCGTTCGGGATAGTTAGAAGCCTGAAAGTCTGACGACCAGTCATACCACGAGATATCGTGTTACCCAGTTACTGGGTTGTGGAGGTCAGATAAGCAGTCGCTCCATGTAAAATACTGGTATTAAGCTGCATCCGGTTTGACTGGAAGCCGACCCCCATGGTAATGGGAAAAGGCAAGACAGATATATTGTGTGTGTAACTGGGACCATTCATAAATTCCAAAATAAAAACTAATAAATATTCAATACGTTGAACAATTTTCGACTTATCATTCGTTCTTCGTCCATTCCACTTGCTTGTGCCATGTACATATACAATTGCGAGAGCGTTCGTACTGGGAGCGCAGCAGTTTCGAGGAGGTAAGTAAAAAAAAATTGTACTGTTACTAAAGAACTAAGTGATCCATTTTGATCTTCAAATTATCGATATGAAGATCCAAAGCAAAATCACACGATAACTCAGTACTTATAGTCTATTTTGATGTGGGCATTTTTGTTTACGCAGCCTGATACTTACAAGGATCGACTGCCTATCTGATCTGCACAACTTTCACTTTTAAACCCCTGAGTACCCGAAACGTAATTCACAGATCTTCATTTGACGTTCAAGACAAACAGTTTAAGATGCTCACCGAAGTACAAACATAATACCTGCTGTTTTAGAACCAAAATCACATATTTTCACCGTGGGAGCCAAGCTTCGGCACGAATAACCGGAGTGATACCACGGTCTCACAGAAAACCGGCGTGAAACAACGCATGCGGTACTCTCACTCACTCGGCGAAACATGACGTTTCGCCGAGTGAGTGAGAGTACCGGAGGCTCAAACCCTTTAAAAGGCCGGCAACGCACTTGCGACTACTTTGGTGTTGCGGGTGTCCATGGGCGGCGTCCACTCGTTTGCCCCGTATCCTATAAAAAAAACCTTGGAATCTACTGAATCGCGTATCTAAACATTATCATTTTGAACACCTCCTAATGCTTAAATATGTTTGCTGTCTAACACGATGAAAACATCATCGAATTTGAGTACGATTACAGCTTAAACGTAACAATGGAATTGAAAATGTTCGATTTAGTCTTAAATTTATAGTAAGAAACTACAGAAACTATAACATACAACTATATCTGCCTAGCCTTTTCCCAATAACATTGGGGTCGGCTTCCAGTGAAACCGGATGCAGCTAAATACCAGTATTTTACATAGAGCTACTGCCTATCACAACCCAGTTACTGGGTAACACGATATCTCGTGGTATGACTGGTTGTCAGACTTTAAGACCTCTGACTACCCGTAACGTCTGTCATAGATCTTAATTTGACAACCGGGACCGACGTCTTAACGTCCTCTCCGAGGCACAGAGGGATCTCGGTATGAAATGATGGTCACCCATGCACAGACACAACCGCAGCTTAACCTCGATCGATTGATCTGTGATGTTGTTACTTAGCCACGAGCCTCATCTTCTCCTCCTAGAAACTATATTATACTCCCAACTGAATTTTTGGTCACGGCGACTTATCTCCACGGAGATTAACCAAGTACGCAGGAGCACTCCCTCTTCCATTACTCTTATAGTCCGATAGGACGGCAATCCGACATGACTGAAGAGGGATCAGGTGCAGGACCGACGGCCTTACTTATTCTACGAAGCCAGGGGGTGTCACATCGTCAACTTCCTAGCTCCGAGCGGCAACTGAGAATTTTCTAAGAGTAAAATATTAAAAGCCCGGGAAGTGAACCCATTACCTCATGCTGAGCAGCCGCGCTTGTAAATCCACTAAACAACTCATGCAGTTACGTGAGCACGCCTTACAGTGAAGGAAAACATGGTAAGGAAACCTGGATTGCAGACCATAACCATGGACCGACTTCGGCCACGGTTTTGGTCTGCAATTGCTAACCGGCAGAGAATAAGCATAACATAAAATAGCATCACGCCTGTATTCCCCGAAGGGGTGGGCAGAGGTATACATAATTGTACACCCACATTTCACCAATGCTGTTATTAAGTCCTATTAATTGGTGGTGGGCCTATTGCCATCTACCATGCACAAAACCAAACTCCGAGCTGCTACTGAGAATTTCCTAACAATCGTGTTCAGCAGTCGTATTTGGGACCACAAAACCATCACCATCATCCCTGCCCTTATCCCAGTTTATTTGGGGTCAGCGCATCATGTATTCTTGCATATACTCTCTATTTGTACTGGCATGCTGCTAAAGTTTTGGCTATGTTTTATGACCGGACACTTGCCTGACGTCAACCTTCATTGGGAATGCTTTTGTTGGTGATAACCGCCACCGATACGGTATCCTTCTATCTAGCTATGTCACACCAAATGCTATCCATGCGCCAGGTTCTGATGTTATCCTACTATCACACTCCACTAACTAGGCTAGAGACAGAAGCAGTTATTAAATAGTCTTACCTCACCATAAAAAGAGACCCTTGGATTGCAGTGGGACGGATATGAGCTGTTTGTAATTCCCTCTCAACAGGGGCACCGGTATTCGACTCAAGAATTTACCTTATTTAATTCAAAACACGAATCTTCACGGGAACTTTCTTAATTAAATGCCGAAGCTATCTGAACAGAAATTGGATTTTCTATTTGCATTATCAGGTATATGGGGGATTAGTTATAGAAAATCGGTATTTAAGGACTAAATAATGCAAAATGCGACTCGTTAACAAAAGTTTTTAAAATATGAGAAGTGCTCTTTTCAATTGTTTTTTTTTTTATTAGCTTTTAGGCTTGCGTTTCAACGCTATCTCCCCTGATGTTAAGCGATAATGCGGTCTACGATGGAGCACGATTGCCTAGAAGAAACCGATTCACTCGCATCTTGAAGACACCCAGATTGCATACTGAAAATCTTTAAAAATTAAAAAGTTATAATACATACATAAACTCACGCCTTTGTCCCTTGGGAGTAGGCAGAGTTACCTGTACTTTCAAAATTCATTAATTTTAGGCAATCTAAAATATCTCCAAAATAACTAAACTGGTTTGGATGAATCTCTTAAGAACTGCCACATTAGTTATATGATTGCAAAGGCGACTGCTAAGCATGAGGTGGCGTTGATTCGATTCCTAGGTCGGGTAAGGTTATTAGGTTTATCTATGACAAAAGAGTAAGCTACAAGAATTTAGCTTTCAACTGTAAACCATGATGATTGCAGATAAATATTTAAAACGCATGCGTAGCGAACTCTAAAGTTGTATTATTTAAATACGAAGAAGAATTCGTTATAGTGAGCAGTGGTCGAGACAACTCAGTTGGTAGAGCGCCTTGAGAATTTATCCGGGAAGTGCAGGTTCAAATCCTGCTCACAACCGAATATTTATTTTCACCAAAAAAAAATATGATCATTTTCCGAAACGTCATTCCTACATAGAAATTCCTTTACAGCGCGTGATAAAAAGTTGGTATAGCCCCTATATCCCAGGATATTAGAATTATTGTTTACCTCCAAACAAGAACAAAGTTTTCTACTTGTCAATGTTTTGTCCTCAGAAATTGAGTAATTTTAGCATAATTCTTATGCATTAGGTACGTCGAAGTGTATTTTATTATATGTAAAAAATTTTGAGAATGAATTTTGATATGTTTAGGAAATTTTAAAGGTGGATTCTACAATTAAAGTAAATAAAAATCTCTTCAAAGCATAGTACGACATTCCATTTGGCTCAGCCACGTACAAATACGTACTTCATAACAATAAAAATCTATTGTGTCTGCTAATTAGCGAGCCAACAGATTAAAGACCTTATACACTTTTCCTGTCATTGATATACCACAAAACACGCTTAATGGCGAAGAATCTTATTTTGAGAACCACTCAACAGAATAAACCCCAACTGCACAATTGAGACTCACGACTTCCGAAAGCAGGCTCAAAGAATAGTAACTTCTAGAACAAGGACGGCTTAAACGAAAGAATGTTTCCTTCCTATACAAAAACCTTTATAATAATATAAATAATGTAGAATCCCCACTGATTATAGCGACAAATATATAAATACGATGACGGCTATACTATATAGACAAAAGAAAAAGAATCGGGATGTGCGTGTATCGTGAACACGGCCGTGTGTTTCACATGAATACTTGTACGTACCGGGTAAGATTTGAAGAATTTTAGCAGCGAAGCGGCCTCAAAATGGCGTCGCTTCCGTACCGCCGCGCGCGATGCGTCACAATCCTCACTCAACGTAACGAAGTCCTTTAACTATCGAGTGATGTAATTAAAATTTGGATGTTAGATGATAGGTATATAGCTGCAACACCAAACTGTATTTATAGAAAAATACCGTCGTGTGCAGAATTCGAACCTGCGCCTCCCAGATAAATACTCCAGTTGCTCTGACCGTTACGCCATCGGGACCTCCGCTCAGTATCCCGAATTCTTCTTCCACACTTTTTTAATAACTCTTTTGGTGACGTCTTTGCTATCTATTCAGTCCCTTTATAGGAAACTGAACCGACACGACTAACTTTGCAGTTAATACAATGTCGTACAGATGAAATGACCATAACAAATACAGATAAATCTTTGAAAAGCATTAACGCATGCGTATCGAATTCTAAAGTTATCTTACTTAATAGCAAATAAGGTTTATAAGGAAAGAACATTGTCCGGAAAATTGGATTTCTTTTTAATAGTTTTTTTTTCTTTACAATTTTACATACAGCAAAATCGGAACAAAAATCTCATATAAAAGATACATTGCAAGACAAACACGGAAAATAATTCTTATTATCAAAAAATAGGGTTGAGCCAATCCCGTTTGAGTCGCGGACAGCCCTAACAAATGGTGACACTAATAAATTTTTATATTTACGAGAGGAGTTTAATTAAAACACCATGACGAAGCGTTTGGAGCCCTTTGTTAAGTTAAGGCTTTTTACAGATGGTGTGTACTAAAATGATATGGTGATCATAAAAAATAATTTTATTTTTAAGTATCCTTTTTTATTTCGTTTCCGCATGTCGTCGGGATTCCTCCTGATCGCCAAGTAGGCCGTCGCGTATCACTTGTTAGAGATTGACGTCGGAATAGTAATGAAAACTTTCGTGAGACATATTCATATCAATTAATGTTCACCGGTTACTACTCACGTGCATTTTTCGGGATTGCCCGACTAGTTTCGAACTCGAACGGAGCCCTTAGTCATGAGCTGAACCCGCGGCGATGTCGCGAGTCAAACTGGAGCTGCATCGCGCCGCGTAGCGTTTCGAACGCGCCGATGATGTACTCGGTGTCGGAAGTACTCGTGTGTTTCCGCCACTCGTCGTGTCCGAGATATTGTCTTTACCATTCATGCCGGTGCATACTGCGCTGACTGTGTCACACTCCAGGCTTAACTCACTTTCATATGACGTGGACTTCAGAGCTGGTTTCCAAGCAGGGGGCAACGTCCAACCACTGTCTCTGTTGAAGTTCGGGCGACGGCTTATTTCGATAGCTTCACGTACTTTTCGCGGTACGAAGTATTTCTCCCTCGCTAGTACGGATGCTTTATCGAAACGTATAAAATGAGCCGCGCCCGTGCTGCAAGCGTGTTCTGCAACTGCTGACTTGTTGGTGTCCATACTCTTCATACTACGTATGTGTTCATTCAGCCTGGTTGCGATATTGCGACGAGTTTCTCCGATGTAACTCAAGCCACAGTCGCACGGTATTATGTAAACACCGAGGACGCCTAACTAGTCGGGCAATCCCGAAAAATGCACGAGTAGTAACCGGTGAACATTAATTGATAGGAATAGTAATGTTTGGTGCTGTCATAGTTTTATGAACTTCAGTAATGTTAATTGTACGGAACTCACGGTGCGGGGGGATTTATCTATGTGATATTTAGTATTATTTAGTTGTACTTGTAAATATAACAATATCAATCAATACTAAATTGTAGTATATTTATATGTAGCAATAGATTTTCATGAGCTTTGAAAAGGCTTGTTATTCAAAATCCGTAATAAATAATATATAAAATTTATTAATTGCATAAATTAAATAAGAATAGACCATATATATGGCCCCCGAGCTAGTTAAAACTATATTACAGTAGCCATTGCATTCTCCTTTAAATTATTTACAATTATGTCGAAGAACAATTAACTTGTAAAAAAAAAAAAAAAATTAGTTAAAAAGTCGGCTTTTATGAGAGTGTGTGTGTGAGGATGCGTGTGCGTGTGTGTGCGTGCGCGTGTACGTGTGTGCCTTTGTAGATTTAGATAGAATTTTTTAATGGCTCTCCCAAGTAGCTACTGAACTTCCTTAGAAAAAAACTGTCTTAACATGTTAAATGGAAAAAGAATACGGTCGCGAACAGGATTCGAACCTGCGCCTCCCGGATGAATACTCCAGGCGCTCTGACCACTAAGCCATCTCGACCTCTGCTCACCACCGCGAATTCTTCTTCCATATTTTAACACGTCTTATGGCGACGTCATTGCAATCAATTCAGTCCTTATAGTGAATCCTGTTCGCGACCGTTTTCTTTTTCCATTTAATATAATAACTTTAGAATTCGCTAAGCGTGCGTTAATGCTTTTCAAAGATTTATCTTGAATTATTAAGGTAATTACATTCTTTACAACATTGTATTAACTGCAAAGTTAGTCGTGTCGGTTCGGTATAGGAACTGAATTAATTGATAGCAATGACGTCGCCATAAGACGTGTTCGAATCCTGTTCGCGACCGTTTTCTTTTTCCATTTAATATAATAACTTTAGAGTTTGCTAAGCATACGTTAATGCTTTTCAAAGATTTATCTTGTCTTAACATGTATAAAAATCATATAAACGATTAGATAATTAATTATGTTTATAATAAATTATTTCACATTCAACAACTTTACTTTTCTTGTTTCATGTCCATAAATATGACAACAATAGGTAAACAGTAAAAAGTAATGTGTCAACACAATACCAAAAACAACAAAACGAGACGCATGCACCAATGGGCATTTCACAGCATACAATTGAAAACGTACAAAGTACCATACAATATAGAAAATAGAATATGTGCAATGGCGGGGAAATCGGGATGGATAAAGTATTATGTCTGGTCGTCCAGCCATGTCATTGTTCAATATCCCTTTATAGGCTTTCGGCTATACTTTATTTCATGTAGAACGATTCCTAGTATTGTTTTTATATATTAACTTTTGTGAGACACATTCATAATAGTTATTGTTCAACGGTTATTACCCACGTGCATTCTTCGAGATTGCCCGACTAGTTTCGAATTGAACTGAGCCCATAGTTATGAGCTGAGCTCGCGACGGTCGATGTCGCGAGTCAAATTAGCGCTGTACCGCATCGCATGCCGTCGTGCGTAGGCCGATGATGTACTCGGTGCCGGCGTAGGAAGTGTTCATGTGTTCCCGTCATTCGTCGTGTCCGTGTAACCTATGGTGCATACCGCACTAACTGTGTCGCACTCCGGACTTGACTGACACGGGCAATCCCGGAGAATGCACGTGAGTAATAACCGTTGAACAATAATTATTAGGATTGTTTTGTTTGTTTATTTTTGTCATCTGTCGTGTTTGAAAACATCGAAAATAGTAATAGGTTCTTCATCAACCACACGATAAGAAGAAGGGTCAGAAGTCTAAATCTAAAATTATATACACCAACAACACAGCCCATAACTGTCCCACTGCAGGGCAAGGGCCTCTTCTCATACAGAGAAGGCACGAGCTTGATCACCACGCTAGCTCACTGCGGGTTGGCGATTTCAGACTACCAAGTCTAGGTTTCCTCACGATGTTTTCCTTCACCGTATGTCTGTGATGTCTTAGATTAACTAAGAAAGTACATATGACATTGAAAAAGTCACATTGGTCCATGCCAGGTTTGAACCCACAACCTGCGGCTCAGGAGGCGGGCCCGTAACCACTCGGCCACCACGACTTCAACGTCTAAAATTATATAACGTAGGTTAAACTGCCAAGTTGGTCTAGTGGTCCCAAGCGCGACTGCTGAACATAAAGTCCTGAGTTCGATTCCGGGATCAGGCAGTGTTATTGTTTTTTTTCTGTTAGAAAATTCTCAGTAGCAGACCGAAGTTTCGATTGCCTGGTAGATGGCAATAGGATAACCAACTATTACATGGACCATGGTGGTGTTGGTGTAGAACTCTATCTACCCCTTCGGGTTATATAGGCGTGATGCCTGTATCCTACATTGTAGCATGTACTATCATGACGAATATCCGTCGAAGGTGTTTGAAAGCCTTACACTTTATTTTCCACGTAATGCATCACTCTTTACGCCGCCATTAGCATCTAATGCGTCGCGATAGGGAGTTTTTGCACGCTGACGTCATTGTGTGTGTGGAACATGAACCTAAATCAATGTCTAGGTTTAGAATAGATAAATAAAAAACTAACTCGTTGGTCTAGTGGTCCCAAGCGCGACTGCTGAGCATGAGGTCTCGGGTTCGATTTCCGGGTCGAGCAAAGTGTTATTGAGTTTCTCTGTTAGGAAATACTCAGTAGCAGCCCGGATTTTGGAATTGTACCCGGTAGATAATAATAAATAAATATAAATAAATAAATAAAATTTATTCAAATATAAAAGGTAAAATACAATATAAATCTTAGAACTACACTATTAATACATATTGGTATAAATTGTATGGTGCCTGTACTAGGATAACCCTGTGTCACAGGCGGCAAGAGTGCTTACAACATGTTACAGGGACACAAGATTCTTAAACAATATTTAACATTACAAAATAATTAAAAATTATGGAGAAAATAATAAGTTTAATAATTGCAATAAAGATACGATATAGGTAGATTTACTTATTTAATAATATTTATTAAGGATTCGGTTTGATCATAGGTCAAGGTTTGTAGGTGGTCATATAAAATTAACTTATGGCAATATGCTCACCACCTATTACATGGAACTGAATAACATCATTAGTGAAATGTGGGTGTACAACTGTGTACACCTCTGCCTACCCCTTCGGGGAATACAGGCGTGTTACTATGTTATGTTTTAAAAGTTACATAACATCAAACACAATTTACCGTCCAAAGACTGCACTGGACGCCTCACTGTATCCTTTGCAATCCCTCAAGTTGCATGCAAAATGGCTTTTAACCCATATAATCTGAACCACTCAATCACATAATCTTGGCTCACGGCTTGCTTCCGAGCTAATGGCTCACATGCCACTGTGTGGCTAGTTGATAGCCTTAGATACATTTGCCCTTTAATATCTGCATTGCACTATAATGCAGAAAAACTTAAACATTCGATTTTTTATTTATGGTTACTAAAAGTGTTACAACTTGATTCAAGATATGTCTTTGAAAAAGCATTAACACATGCTTAGCGAACTCTAAAGTTACAATATTAAATGGAAACAGAATACGGTCGCGAACAAGATTCGAACCTGCGCCTCCCGGATAGATACTCCAGGCGCTCTGACCACTAATAGAGTCGAGATGGCTTAGTGGTCAGAGCGCCTGGAGTATCTATCCAGGAGGCGCAGGTTCGAATCCTGTTCGCGACCGTATTCTTTTTCCATTTAATATTGTAACAACTTGACATTACAAAAGTCAAAAAAAAACACATAAACAAAATTACATGCACTTAAGAAACGTTAATTGATTTTAATTGCACGGTTCCAAAAAGTTGGTCTTATGGAGAAGAACCGGCAGGAAACTCCATGGACACTCTTTTAAAATAAAGTAATACAATCTTGCATCTTTGGTTCTACAGGTTTAACCTAGTTCAGGCAATTAAGCAATTTCTGCTTTATTTTAATTATAAGAAATTTGTAAATTGTATTGTACATTTTCTGTATAAACAATTCATTTATTTATTTGCATTGTTATGTTCATAGGTCCAAGAACAATGTGTGAGATGTAATATTAATAAATAATGCTACGAATACAAATAGGTAATTAACATCAATTAGTTAAGTCACATGAATCATTAATATCTACATTGAGTTCACTTTTTTTTTTTTTTTTTTTTGCAGTAACTAATTACATATAATTCAAGATAAATCTTTGAAAAGCATTAACGCATGCTTAGTGAACTCTAAATTTATAAATATTAAATGGAAAAAGAATACGGTCGCGAACAGGATTCCAACCTGCGCCTCCCGGATATATACTCCAGGCGCTCTGACCACTAAGCCATCTCGACCTCTGCTCACCACCGCGAATTCTTCTTCCATATTTTAACACGTCTTATGGTGACGTTATTGCTATAAATTCAGTCCCTATACACATGACCCAACCGACACGACTAGCTTCTTCCTGTTCTTCTTTACGACATTGTATTAACTGCAAAGTTAGTCGTGTACCGTACCCTTCCCGTACAGTATTATTTTTCCATTTAATATAATAACTTTTAATTACATATAGCCTGTGAAAACTTTGACCATACAATTACCAATAAAAAAAAAATGATTGATTGTTTCAGTAGTGACCATCATATTATTTGGGGTCGGCTCTATCAGCCTTCACCTCAGTATTCACTCCCTTTCAATAGATGGGGAACTCATGTACCTCTAACATTAACCACGAACAACATGCATCTAAAACTCTATAAAATTATAGTTATATTTTATATCACGTTTTATGAATCCATTGAAAGGCGCTGCAAGTAATTTTAGCTATCACATAATGTGGGGGACTTACGACTGGCTTATGGGAGTTAATCCGCTTACCTCGTCGACCGGCGAGGCGATTGCCGTGAAGCGTAGTAGCCCCCTTCAACTTACAAAGCGCTTCTCTTCAATGGGGATTATTAGCAGGCGATTGAATCTTCCTCTAAGCTTATACCGAGTCAAAGACTTCATCAGTCGCGGAGTCTTTTCTTAGACTTTGTCTTGCACACACAGACACTTTCATTATGCTTCAAGCTAAAATTAAAAGATCTTATTACTTAAGAACTGAATACGCCTCCTCACTTCACATTACTATAAATACTTCTATATTTCAGACCACACAAATAAAAAATATGTATCTACCGTTATTTATTCCATAACAATATTAACTTGCACAACAGTTTATATTGTCTTCTGTAAACTGTTCTGCGAGTTATTATATTGATACAATAATATCACGGTACTGATGCTCAATTTAAACTAGGCCGCTCCCTAGAATCCATGCATATACTGAGTGGGGATGATGCTACGACATTAAATGAATACACGGCTATTACTAGCCTATAGAAGCATTATCAAACACATAACAAAATTATTTATCGAAAATTAAAAATTTGTAATTTTCAAACAAAATAAATATTAAAATAGTCGGAGCAAAAAATAACACCATTTGTAATTATCTGTCAATGAAGAGTGACTGACCTGTTGTATGAACGGCAACGTCGCCTCAACGTGCAATTTGAGACCTCTAGGTCGGTTTCTTTTGTCGGTGATAAACAAAGCACTCACTTTACGTTTGGAGAACTATTGCTATAAACACTGAGTGTCTCTTATTTAATTTAAACGATCGCTAAACGAAAAAAACTTTGCATTGCACAATCAAAGTAAACTAAAATCTTAAATTTTCAAAATGCCCACCGTTCTCATCGACGCACAAGCGGCATCGTTTTGTATTATTATTTCGGACTCGCCTTAACAAATCGCCTTGCACAGCCGTACGTTTTAAATTCTCAAACGCACAAGTAATTTTGATTTTTAGCTCATCACTAACGTGTGAACTTCGCGAGAACAGACTTAATTTATTAAGGATCCCCACAAAAAAAAAACCAGTGGCGTCAAGTCTGGCGATCGTGCCGGCAGGGTCCATAGCGACCAATCCACTGCTGTCCAAACATTGCCGTTGAACGTTCTCTCACAGGCACGACGGAATGGGCAGGCGCACCATCCAACTGGTACCAAAGACGACGATACACGTCTAATGGCAAGTTATCTACGTAATCAGATACGGGACCACTGAGAGGCTCTAAAAACTTCCCCTGATATGTACGTAATGCTAGCCGAGTTTTGTAGACATTCTCCATAGTTAAGGATCATGTGAGTGTATTCTGCAGATGAATAACTCACCTAAGGCATAATTAATAATAAAATTTGTCTAAAACACAAAGGGTTTTTTTTTTCAAAACTTCAGACAATCTAAACTAAAGTAAACCACACTATTAATAACAATAATCACTAACAATAACAATAAGATCACGATAACAATCCTGCGCGTGCGGTTCGACTCGTGCGCAATTAACTAGCGAAATAGAAAAAGGACGTGCTCTCTCAAAGCATTTCCGTACTGAAATTCTAACCCAGTGACCGCATGAATTAGATCAATTAAAATTTCGCCGAATTAATCCTTATTTCTTTCTCTGTCATGCATGAACAATCACCTACACATTCGAGTGCGTAAAGACTATTTTTCACTTAATGTTTTGATTTGTCTAAATGAAGGGCGTCTATGTGGCAACGTGTGTCACTTTTCTCTGTCTTTTAATAATATTGTGAAGGAGATGTAATTATCAATGAATTCGCACAGGTTTATGACCTAATGATCTTTGCCTAGTAAAATGTTACTACATTTACAGCATGTTCAAAATTAAGAAAATGAAAATAATTTCCTGTGCCGTAACTATGCATCCGATTTTATTGATTTTTTGTGTACGGTCAGAGAAAGTGACACCCCATACGTGGTTTTTTTAAATGTCGTACTGTCTTCCCCACTCCGTATGACATACACACACAAACACATACATACGCATGCACGGACACAACAAGCGCACCCGCACGCCTGCACACACGCACGCCTGCATGCACGCACGCACGTATTAACAATTATAACATAATTGCTGTTGACTAAATGTAAATGACTTAAAATACTTGTATCTATGACGATATTTTGTCTATGGTACAACAAAAAAAGGGTGTAGCTGTCATTGACCCTGGGAATTTTGGCATATAAAAAATGGTGTGGCAATAAAAAAAAACTATTTCTGATAACTTGAAAAAACAAAACTTCTGGAATACTGGCTAAGTAATATGTATTCGCATTATAATAAAATGGAACACACATAATCATGATGTTTAACTTCTGAATACTTAACACACGTAATAAAACAATATTAAGTGATATTTGGTAAAACTTCGATCTGTATAATCAAAATTCGCTTAACTTTATTCTGATAAATAACTAATGTAGTAATTTAAACACATATGCGGTAAAATAACTTAGTCATAAGCCCCCTAAGTTATTGCACAGGCTATAGTTTTCATGTGAAAGTGAGAATCGGTGTAAAAATGAAAAACGACGGTGCACATACTCTGTATCTACGTCGACGGAGAATTAATGGGTGACTTTTTATCCCCAGAGGATAGGCTTTCCGAGGGTAAAAGAAAGAAATATTACCCTTTTGTTACAGCTATCGTTTCCGTGTGGATCGGTAATCGGGTGTTTATCGTTAAAAAATATTGTTGGTGAAGTTTATCGGTACGGTGACATTCGCATAAAAAAAATTACATTGATCAATGTACGATAGATATTATAGGAATTAACTAAGCAGTAATAGTCTAGTGGTATGACCGTTGGACTGATAAGTCAAAGATCGCAAGTTCGAATCTAAGGCACGCACCACTTAATTTTTGAAGCCATGTCATCATCACCAGTCTAGGGACTGGTGATCGGACAGGTGACCGAACCGACACGACTAACTTTGCAGTTAATACAATGTCGTAAAGTTGCAATTACCTTAACAAATACAGATTTTAGTGGAAAAAATTATAACTTTGAGGATTTTTATAGGGACTGAATAGATAGCAATGACGTAGCCAAAAGACATAAAAATGTGGACGAAGAATTCGCGGTGGTGAACAGAGAACTTAGTAATCAGAGCGCCTGGAGTATTTATCCGGGAGGCGCAGGTTCGAATCCTGCTCGCGACCGTATTCTTCTTCCACAAAAAAATATAACTTTGGCTAATTATAATTTAATTATACGAGGGTGAAAACGCGGGGCACAGCTAGTAACTCATAAAATTTAAATTTTAATATGAATTCACATCCGAATTTAAAATTGCCTTTTTTCTTCAGGCTTTGACTTTTTTTTTTTTCAAGAGATGGTGTGCCGTGCCTGTATAACCGCCGCACAGACCGATCGCTCACGCAATCGAGGTGAAGCTGTAAGTACTTGCCGCGGTCGGTCTGTGGATGGGTGACCATAATTTCATACCGAAACCCCTCCGTGCGTTGGACAGCACGTTAAACCTTCGGTCCTGATTATCAAATTAAGATCTATGACGCCGCTACGGGTATTGAGCCGTTACTGGTAGTAAGAGGCCTGAAAGTCTGACAACCAGTCAACCCACGAGATATCGTGTTACCCAGTAACTGGGTTGTGGAGGTCCGATAAGCAGCCACTTCATGTAAAATACGTATTAACCTGCATCTGGTTTGGCTGGAGGCCGACCCCCATGTAATTAGGAAAAGGCTAGGCGGTTAGATTGACTGTGATTTATATCAAATCTGTAAATGCAGATGATAGTAACTCCAAAATTTTGGACTGAGTTACTAAGAATGTTTTCTAATAAACTAAGATGATTTTTCTATAAAATCTATCTTTCTTCTTCTTCTAATATATAAAAATCTCGTGTTTGTTATCGAACTCCTCCGAAACGGCTTGACCGATTTTTATAATGGATGCAAATAAATACAATATCTAGCTACTTCCACAATATTGAGGGTAGTCATGCATTACCTGTGCACCACCCGCCCGCCCACAAATATATGCACATACGCAAGCGGTGAAAATTCCGACTACCACCAACTACTCTACACGTGTTTCGCCCCTCCACGGGGCATCATCAGGAGCTGTTAGACAGTGCAGTGTACGCCACCCTACGCACGACGAGGCGCACTGTAATGGACTTCCGCAAAGTAACGCCTGAATATAATAACTTTAGAGTTCGCTAAGCATGCGTTAATGCTTTTCAAAGATTTATCTTGAATTATTAAGGTAATTGCATTCTTTACGGCATTGTATTAACTGCAAAGTTAGTCGTGTCGGTTCGGTCACCAGTATAGGGACTGAATTGATTGCAATGACGTCGCCATAAGACGTGTTAAAATATGGAAGAAGAATTCGCGGTGATGAGCAGAGGTCGAGATAGCTTAGTGGTCAGAGCGCCTGGAGTATTCATCCGGGAGGCGCAGGTTCGAATCCTGTTCGCGACCGTATTCTTTTGCCATTTAATATAATAACTTTAGAGTTCGCTAAGCATGCGTTAATGCTTTTCAAAGATTTATCTTGAATTATTCAATACGATTTTTATAATGTATTTTTTGTGTATATTTGGTAGGTCTGAGAATAGGCCGTAGGCTTTTAGTTTTTTATACCACTTTATACCACTGTGATAAGGGTGGCCCTATCCAGAAAATTTATATAGCAGATTGTATATATATATATATAGCGTTTGCGGGGCACAGCTAGTAGGTCTACAATATACATATAATATTAACGCAATGTCAATACATTTCCTTCAAAATTATAAAGTAACGGAATTTTAAATTAGATGGATACGGTAACTCAGGTCATTGAAGCATCGCCACTGCACGGCCAGCGATAAAAGTCGTGGGACACATCAAAATTTTTAAAACGGCCTAGCTTTGAAACCATTCGTCTATTTGAAGTGCAGAAAATACAAGAAGTCATTACCAGCACTACAGTCGATGCAGTGTCGATGCTTTTTATTCAACTTCTATCGTGGACTGTAAAATGAAAGCCAACTTACGCTAGGTATGGTATTAATATATTTAGCAAAAAAATACAATGGGTCATTGACCTTGCTATTCCATTTCAATTTACCACCCGGTATAATACTAAAATTAAATCTACATAAAACTGAACAAAACAAACATCTAAATAAACCTAGATAAAGCAGCCACACTACTCTATTCTCTTTGAGCATCCATCTTATTCAGATTCTGCGCCAATTACTCAGCTTTACGACTCAATTCACAATAATTATTCATAATACATACTTTGTTTGTGGTACGATGAGAGTGTACAAATGTATTTTATATGTAAATACTTTGTTGGGTACTAAGATGGTGTTTCGAACAAACTGGGATTCTCAGTCTGAGCTTTTGTACATGTTAATATTGTAAACTTATACATTTTGTGAAAAAAGAATACGGTCGTAAGCAGGATTCGAACCTGCGCCTCCAGGGTAAATACTCCAGGCACTCTGACTACTAAGCCATCTCAACTATCTAATAAATTACTATCTAAAAAAAACCGACGTTGAGTACGTAGAGTTCGCTAGCTATGCATGCGTTAATGCTTTTTGTAGATTTATCTGTACATAATATTGTACATTCCCTTATTTATGTATCTATTATATTGTATTGGTTTAATATAGTATTAATGGCCTCAATGTTCTAGTGGCCGCAGCGCGGCTGTTGAGCATGAGGTCCTAAGTTCGATTCTCGGGTCGGGCAGTGTTATTGGGTTTTTCTGTTAGGAAATTCTCAGTAGCAGCAGATTTTTCACCGTTTGCATATATGCATGTATTTTTGAGGGGGAGGAGAAGGTGAGGAGGTGGTAATTGCATTACTACCCGCAATATTGTGGAAGTATCAAAATGTTGTAATTATTGCATTCAAAAATAAAATCTATTAATACCATATTTTTTTAAATTTGGGGGAGACCTTTGCCCAGCAGTGGGATACAAGAGGTCAAAAAAAACGTTCGTTCAATTTCGTTCATTCGGCAAAAAGATCATCAAGAACGAAGAAGGACAAGGCCACGATATAAAATTGTCATTAAAAGGTTTTTGGAAACCCACAGTGAAGTAAGTGCAGTATAAATCAAATCGGCCACTGCAGGTCCCCGGGCTATTGGAGTCTATAAAACGCCCCTGAGGACTTGATTTGTGCCACCACCAACTGCATTTAAGTTTTTTTCTTATTTTAAATACAGATTCAATGTTGGCACATTCCTGGCGTTCCTTATATCTGATTTATTTTTACAGGAAGCCGAGACCACGCTTTTTTTTTCTTTAATTTTGAATAGTATTTATTTTAAAAGTGTCTAGGTAGTTTCTACATACGTTTATCTAATAATTTATAACTGTATGTTTTTTATTTATATATATGATGTTTTTTTTTTATAAATGTTGAGGCCATGTTATGCCTATATTCATTATCTACTATTTTTGAAGAAAACATTGAAATAATGATAGGAAAAAACGGGGCATGAACCGAGCTACCTTGTCGTGTTCAAATCTATTGAATGTTCAATCCTCCTTGTATTCATCTTAAGGAGACGCCTGGCGATATTTATCTAGCAATCATTTACAGATCTACTAAACTCAGCGTTATTTTGCTGTGTGTAAAAGCTAAATCTAATAGACTGCATGTAATTCGGAACATATCAAGCATCACAAAAAAAAAATCTACGCAAAAATATAGGGAAATAAACGTTTAAAATCCCATAGTCCAACATCAGCTCATTTCACGTCACGTTGTCACTGGCCGCCATTCTAATAAGCATGCACGCGCGTGACCAGAAGCCGCCATCAAAAATATATATTAGCGAGATTTTTTTAACCTTTTTTGAGCCAAAATCGCTTAGTGATGTGACAGGACAACGTTGCATGTTTTAGTAACTGCTTTTTTGGGTTACGCTTGTGACTCGCTCTTTTTAGACGACTGCCTAAAAAAAGAGTATTATGTTGTTTTTATGTGTGTTTGTGAGTTTCCTTATACCACCATAACTTCTAAACGCCTGAACAGATCGAGATGTATGGGGTATCGATAGAATCCTTACATTATTGCGGGTGTAATGGTTGTAAGATAAAAAAATAGTAATGTAGTGGTATACAAAAATGTGTTAAATAAAAAATATAATTCACGCATGGCAGGTAAGATGCCACAATGTGGCCCGATCTTGACTGAGCCTACGCTAATAATTGATTTTAACTTTAGCGATTTGTACACATTTTAGAAATATATAAATCAGGTCTAATTCGCCATATTTTATATAAAAGGCTTTTGCGGTACCTTTTTTGTTTCCCGAAGTTTCAACCGTATTGCACCGGCCGTGGTAATAGCCTTTTATACAAAATATCGCGATCAATACCCGACTTATATATTGCTAAAATGAGCCTACCCTGTTAAAACACGATCTCTATCTGACTAAAATCTTCAAAAAGCTTTTCATTCCTGCATTATCTTCAAAACAGTAACGCTATATACATTATCTTCGAATCCTCGCACGAGCATGGTTCTTATTGTCGTCATGTTTGTCGATTTTAAACGTCAAATTTGACATAAAGTGTTGATAAACTAGAAAATTCAATACATAAAAACTTTTATCAAGATCTGTGCTTGGACACCCGGTTTTATTATAGTACATACTCTATACCTGCAACTAATAAAAATAAGGCAAACTATTACAAAGTGGTATAGATAGAACCCTAAGTGTTTGAGCCCGATCGTTATTTGACAATATATTTTTAAATGTAAAAGGAATACGGTCACGAACAGGATTCGAACCTGCGCCTCCCGGATAAATACTCCAGGCGCTCTGACCACTAAGCCATCTCGACCTCTGCTCACCACCAAAGTCAAAGTCAAAGTCAAAGGTTTTTATTTCATATAAACCATACAAAGGCACTTATGAAAAGTCAGAATTTACGTGCACGGTTCCAAAAAGTCGCTTCCTATGGAGAAGAACCGGCAAGAAACTCCATGGTTACTCTTTTAAACTGTATATCTTTTACAATTTCTGTAGATACAATTTTGAGCGGGTTATAAAAACAACGTAATCTTGGATGCAGTCACTAATATAAAAGATAATTACATAAGCCTTATTAAATGAATAGCGCATTTGACAAGTTTACGGCGTTCTCACATTTACAAAATGTTGAAGCTAAAGAAGTTATATAAAACAATGCATAATATCCGTCAAAGTAAGTTTAACAAAAGTTAAAAACAAAAAAGAAAGCAAAGATTGAAAGAGGTATATTATGCAAAAAACAAAGTAAAAATATCACTAGCACTGTGATAGAAACGTACATTGTCAGTGAGTAGCCAAGGAAGCCACATGTGCAGAAGGTGTTATAGCCAAACATCCCTATCAGCAACGTAGTCTTTGGTCTTATAATAGGCTTTTTGAATAAGTACGCGTTTAATGTGGGATTCAAACTTTGTCTCGGTTAGATCAGTTATTGACTTTGGCAGTTTGTTATAAAATTTCCCATAAATGAATTATTTTGCTAATCTAAATTTAGGTACCACAATTTTATGTTTGAAACGCGTGTTTCTATCGTGGAAATCTCTTCTTATATTATACATGTGCAAATTCTTACGAACATATAGTATATTCTCAAAAATGTAAAGTCAGGGCAGCGTAAGTATATTGATTTCTTTAAATATGTTTCTAAGGGATTCGCGTGGTCCCATGTTATATATAGCGCGGATTGCTATCTTCTGTAAAATAAATATAGAATCAACATCAGCTGCTGATCCCCACAGCAGAATGCTATATGACATAATGCTGTGGCAGTATGCGAAATAAACTAATCTAGCTGTAGCAACATCAGTCAGTCGTCTTATTTTTCTTACTACATAAGCAGCAGAACTTAACCTATTTGACAGAGCAGTAATGTGAGCACCCCACTGCAATTTTGAGTCGATCTTTATACCCAAAAAAACGGTGTCATTACTTATATCCAGTTGTTTGACTTCAAGCTTTAGATTTAGACCAACTTGAGGAACATTCGGCAAGGAGAATTTAAGACATTTTGTTTTACTGGCGTTAAGTAAGAGATTATTTGCTGCAAACCATTTCGAAAGATCAGCTAGGCTTTCGTTGATATTTAAAACATCCTTATCCTTTCTATCTATTTTAAAAATGAGGGAGGTGTCATCAGCGAATAAAATTATCTCTGCTGAATTAGTCATCATATACGGAAGAACATTGATATATGCCAGAAATAAGAAAGGCCCAAGGATTGAGCCTTGGGGCACGCCCATCCTCATTGGCGACCCCGAAGAAATCGTACCATTAACACCTACCTTTTGCAGTCTATTTGATAAATAAGAAAAAACAAGATCTGCAGCGCGCCCACGAATACCGTAATGGTGTAGCTTACGGATTAGTGTAAGGTGGTTAACGCAGTCAAAAGCTTTGGAAAGATCACAGAAAATGCCAATAGCATCCTGGGAGCCTTCCCATGACTCCAAAATGTGAGTGACTAACCTTACCCCCGCATCTGTGGTAGACCTGCCTTTGGTGAAACCGAACTGTCGACTATGCAATATCCCGTTTATGTTGAAATGTGACATCATCTGATCAAGCATGACCTTTTCAAATACTTAACTTTACTTACTTAACTTTACTTAAAACTGGAAAAAAAAATACTTAACTTTACTTTACTTAAAACTGGAAGAATAGAAATAGGTCTGTAATTAGATGGGTTAAGCTTGCATCCCGATTTGAAAATTGGTATGATTTTACTGTGCTCCATCAAATCAGGGAATGTACCGGAATCTATACATCGATTAAATATGCCTGTAAGCACAGGAGCAATGGTCATTTGGTCTATGTGAAATAAAAAAAAAAATTGAATTTGAATTGAATGGTTTCAATGATGACTCCTAAGACTCTAACAGAAATACCCCATAAGTCTTCAGTGTTTTTTATATTAAGACTTTTAAAGGCTGTTTTTATAGAACTTGAAGAAATATGTCTGAACTCAAACACTGGTATATCTTTACAAAAATACTGTTTAAGGATGGATTCTGCTAATGTTGATGAAGAGGCAAGGCATTTGGTAACCTCTATTGGAATATTGGTAAAGATTTTTTCCAAGGTATGAGCCACTTCGAGCTTGTCTGTAACAGTGTTATCGTCAATTTTTAAAGATAGTTCATTATCCCTTTGTTTTGTGTTTCCGGTTTCTTTGTTTATTACCTGCCACACAGCTTTAATCTTATTATTAGATATACCTATTTTGTTACTGATTAGTTTAGATTTGGCAAAAAATATACACCGTGAATTCTTCTTCCATATTTTAACATGTCTTATGGCGACGTCATTGCAATCAATTCAGTACCTATACAAGTGACCGAACCGACACGACCAACTTTGCAGTTAATACAATGTCGTAAAGAATGCAATTACCTTAATAATTCAAGATAAAAACTTTGAAAACCATTAACGCATGCTTAGCGAACTCTAAAGTTACAATATTAAATGGAAATCCAAACCGCTTCATAATTGCCCATTTTTTTAAGTATTAAAATGGATGTTGTATGTTATGCTTAAGAGATAGACATATGCCATCGCGGACTTTTTTGTAGACCTATATAAGATACACAATTCCAACATACAACATTTTGTTTTATCTCAAAGGGTTTAGGCAGCGCACGCCAGAATAGCTCGCAGACGGTAGATTTTTTCCTACTTACTAGACATCTATATCGTTCTATCGTCATATTTTGGACAATTCACACTTTTTTTTTTATGGTTTAGGGGGCAACCGAGCAGACGGCTCGCCTGATGGTAAGCGATTACCGCCGCCCATGGACACCCGCAACCCCAGAGGAGTCGCGAGTGCGTTGCCGGCCTTTTAAAGGGTTTGGGCCTCCGGTACCCTAACTCACTCGGCGAAACACAACGCAAGCGTTGTTTCACGCCGGTATCAATCCGGTCGAGCCGGCCCATTCGTGCCGAAGCGTGGCTCTCCCACGGTGAAAAACTTTATAAATTGTATGTCTATGTGTTATTCAGATGAATAAGCTGGGATTGTTTTGGGTGCTATGTGTGTTGATAAAGGTCCCAATAATATTTTTTCTCATATATCTTCCATATACAGACAGCGATCCGTTACATTTTTATTATATGTATTGATATGTAGGTAAGTACAAATTGAAACCTAGTTAACGTTTTTCTTACTATTTTATTCAAGACCCTGTATCTATCTATTACCTCTTCGCAAAGATATTGCCTTAGTAACACTCACGCACTTTTTATGTATAATATATAACGTGTTATTATTTTATATTTGACGCAGATCCGTGACGCCCACCGCGTTCGTTCATAAATATTTAATTTTCGTAAACTGAGTGACAGACAGGGAAATCGTGCAAATTCAACGAAGTTGCTTTTTCTTTTACGCTTGATTTACATTTATAAGGTAAAACTTATTCTAAGCTGTAATATGGTACAGTCACGAGCACAAAAATGTAAACACAAACAAAAAAAATATTAATATGTTAGGTTTGCGCGATCACTACACATTATAATAAAACAACTTTTAACCGGAACAATCGCGTGTATTATTGGTTTTTTGTTTTTCCTGACGTTTCGACACCGAGGGTCGCGGTCCTCCTGCGACCACGAACGCTGCAAAGTGTTCGAAACGTCAGGAAAAACAAAAAACCAATAATACACGCGATTGATCCGGTTAAAAGTTGTTTTATTATAATGTGTAGTGATCGCGCAAACCTAAGATATAAATATTTTTTGTATTTATTTGGTAGGTCTGAGAATAGGTCATAGGCTATTTTTTATACCCCTATGTGATGAGGGTGGCCCTATCCAGAAAATTTATAGGTAAGTTCTTTGAACCACAACAGACACACACATTTTCTGTATCCAGACTTGATCTGATACAGCAAATGTGTACAAGATTATGTAATTTGGTACTGGTTAACTCATAACCGCCATAGTAACATTTTGAATTTGAAATTCATATCCAACTTGTTAGGTAGGTATAATAGTGTTATCAATAATCCTACCTAATGAAAAGGAATAAGAAGGGCTCGTGGCTAAGTAATAGCCGCACACATCGATCGACCGAAGTTAAGCTGCGCTTGCCGCGGTCGGTCTGTGGATGGGTGACCATCACTTCATACTGACACCTCTCCGTGCCTCGGTGAGAATGTTAAGCTGTCGGTCCCGGTTGTCAAATTAAGATCTTACGGGTAGTCAGAGGCCTGAAAGTCTGACAACCAGTCATACCACGAGATATCGTGTTACGCAGTAACTGGGTTGTGGAGGTCAGATAGGCTAGTCGCTCCATGTAAATTACTGATTTGACTGGAAGGCGACCCCAATATAATTGGAAAAAGGCTAGGCAGATATATATAATTAAAAAAAAAACATGGCCGATGTATATATATATTTAATATGGAAGAAAAATTCGGGGGTAGTAAGCAGATATCGAAATGGCTTAGTGATCAGAGCGCCTGGACTATTTATACGGGAGGCGCAGGTTCGAATCCTGTTCGCGATCATATTCTTTTTCCATTTAATATTATAACTTTAGAATTCGCTAAGCATGCATTAAAGCTAAGCTTCACTTAACATTTAGTGTTGTTTCATGTCAATCGGTTCATAAATAAAACAATATGCCAATTTAAAGAATCACGTCGAACATTTGTTAATTACGAATTTGTGTTCATACACGACATGGTGTTAATTTACAACATCCACGCGGACGGAGTCGCGCCCGCGGGCACTGCTAGTCTATAATATGTACCTACACATTTGTACGGAACGCTCGGTGGGCTAGTCCGACTCGCACTTGTCCAGTTTTTTTTTAACTTTGGCCTTTGTCCGGATTACTAGTTACACAACTTCCAATGTTGATCATCAACAATTAGTCCAACATTATTGTGTGTGCATTCATACAACACCCATGGGACATCGCCCGTCATTTAATTACCATACAAATGTATCGGAACACATCGTTATTACTTGCAGCTGCACATTAAATCTAGCCGACGCCATGAATCCAGGTAATTTATTGAAGCCTATAGTATATCTGTATGTATTGCTGAAGGTAAGGTGACTATGAGACAGGCGAACGGAATACTGTCTCGAGATATCGAAGATCGGATGCCGCATCGCATATACTGTGGATTTTGATTATTTCTTATTAGATATGATATACTATGGCTAGACGAAAACCTCATCCAAATCGGATCAGTAGATTTAGAGAAAATCGTGGACATACAAACATACACACATAGGGGTCGAATACAGAACCTCCTTTTTTGAAGTCGGTTAAAAAGGAGTGATTACTGAGATGGCTTCTGACAGATGTATGGAAGAAAAAGACATTCTGCGCCGACCATAAGGGCAGAGGGCTGATGATGACGATGATGACCGATAGTAGTAGGTAGTTACTACTTAATTTTAGACATAACATAACACCTGTGTTCCTTGAGGGTATATGCAGAGGTGTACGCAGTTGTACACCGTTTCACTAATGTTGTTATGAAATTCCATATGAGCATATTGTCATCAACCGGTTTTCATCATTAAGAACATCTCTCAGGTGTGCTGGTTTCCTCGCAATGTTTTCCTTAATTTTTTTAAACAAGTGATAATTACTTACTAACATGAGTCAAAAATTCAGCGGTTCCTTGGATTCGAACTTGCGACTTTTGACTTGCGAGTCCAACGGGCTATCATTGCTCCCTTTGCGCTTAAAAGCTTATTACAAATTTATACAAACATAAAATTAAATTCACAGTCCATTAAAAAAAAATTGCTTTGAGCTTTGATGTTATTATTTAATTAAGTAATTCCAGGTCGTTAGTACTTAGGTACATATGCATTAAATAAACAGAAACATTCGTTAATTGCAATTTAAATTTCATAAGCACGAGCTCAAAGTAATTAAGTTGTGTATTATTTAGAATTCAATTTAACGGGTCATTGATCGTAAATAACTACTCATAAATAAGTATTTATGTACCTACGTGAATGACCAAATGTATGAACGTGGACAAGGCAAAAGGAGTTTGTTACTGTGAGAGAGCTATGCTTCGGCACGAATGGGCCGGCTCGAGTGATACCACGGCATCACAGAAAACTGGCGTGAAAGAACACTTGCGTTGTGATTCGCCGAGTGAGTGAGGGTACTCGAGGCACAAACCCTTTAAAAAGCCGGCAGCGCACTTGCAACTCCTCTGAGGTTCCGGGTGTCCATGGGCAGCGGTAATCGCTTACCATCAGGCGATCCGTCTGCTCGGTTGCCGCTTATCTCATAAAAAAGGATAATTTTAGGATCCTCGCAGCTGGCGTTCCGTAGTTTCTGCATATCCCAATGGGAAAAAGGCGTGAGCGTATGCATGAATCAATGGCGAATTCTACACCTCAAAACACTTTTGACATCAAATTAATAAAAAAAAAGTTAGTCTTCTGGTTAAACGCGCCGCTGCTATCATTGGGTTTTACTGCTAGAAAATTCTATGCCCAACCCCTAACCCTGGCTACTAGTTACCTCAAGAACTAAAATGAAGATAAGCAAAGAAGTTCCTTTGTCTCCATTTCTTATGGGCACCCTACATGTAATGTCTCGGTATACGCGAGCCGCATACGTTCGATGCACGTCGGCGTATGTAATGCGACTTGATACGCATTTGTTACGCTACCGACTTCCATTTGGTTTGTAAGTTAGTATAGAATAAAGATTGATAAGTGAAAGGGAGATGTGCCAGCCTAAAAGGTAAGTATTGTTAATCGAAGTTTCAAGCAGCGATAGTCTAGTAGTACGACCTTTTGTCTGACAAGTCAAAAGTCGCGAGCTCGAATCCTAGACACGCATCACTGTCTTTTCGAAGTCATGTGCGTATTATAAATTAATTAGCACTTGATTAAAACGGTAAAGGAAAATATCGTGAGGAAGCCAGCAACGCCAGTACACCTGAGAGATGTTCTCGATGGTGTGTAAAGCCATGTCAGAGACCTACGAATGGTTTAAACTCTGACACTATGTTGTTCATCAACCACACAATACGAAGAAGATCGAAGTTTACAATCTAATTCAATTTATATCCTGTTCAAAAACGCATAACATGTTTTTATTCAAACATTTTACTATGATTTTTTCTACAGGGTTCAAAATTTTATCGATCAGACATCGATGCCAAGGGTCTTAATTAAAAGACCCGTCCAAAGCCTTCCTATACCTACACCTACAACGCCAGTAGTCAGGACCTTTAAAACCAAATTTAGCTTTGCAAGCCACATTCAGGCACACAATAGGCAAAAATAAAGCCACATTGACATTGTAGGGTACGACCAAGAGGACAATATCCATACTAATATTATGAATGCCAAAATAACTCTGTTTATTAGTTTGTTTGTTAACTTTTCACGACTAAACAGCTGAACGGATCGTAATGAAATTTGGCAAGGAGATAGATTGTGTCTTGAGGAAGGACATAGGCTACCTTTAGTCGCGCAGACGAAGTCGCGGGCACCAGCTAGTTTAATATATATTCATTTAGTTTCATTGACCCTGCGTCCTGTTTTTAAACCATATTGTCTTGTTATTTCTACCTTCTGCTGGTTTTCAACATTTTGGAATAACATAAAAAAAACATAGCATCACGCCTGTATTCCTCGAGGGGTAGGCAGAGATGTACACAGTTGTACACCCACATTTCACCAATGCTGTTATTAAGTCCCATGTAACAGGTGGTGGCAGCTACTGAGAAATTTCTAACGGAAAAACTCAATAACACTGCCCGACCCGGGAATCGAACCCGAGACCTCATGCTCAGCAGTCGCGCTTGGGACCACTAGACCAACGAGGCAGTCTCACAACGTACACAACATTAACTAAACCACGTTTCATGTTTAACATAATATAAAACTAGTTTCTAATAATGTTCTCGCAAATCCAAAAGGAATATCTAATAGCAATCGAGCAAAGTACATAGGTAGGTACTTATATTCTCAGTTACGACTGCGGCAGCGCTAGTGTAATTACGAGAATTGCTGGGAATCAACCAGCCTCCAGCGCCAGATAAGCCTTTGAGAGCATACTCCTTTCGCAGTAATCTAATCTGGTTGAAATAGCCACTTATACTACCAACTGATTAACGTTGCATTGCTGTGTTCAGGCCCAGAAAATTTATCTCGATACTGTTATAACTGTTTACAAAAAGTGAATGTAAAACATAATACTCCTTCCGACCGTAGGTTAGCTACGGCGGCCTTTCTCCGCGGAGATTAGCTAAGTACGCAGGGAATATTATAGTGTACAAGTGTATGCGCCAACACAGGTGCACCCCTCTTCCTTCACTCTCATCCGATGGGATAGCAATCCGACACGACCGGAGAGAGATCAAACGCGGGACCGACAGCTTTACGTGCCTTCTTAGCACAGAGGTGGCACACAATCAACTTTTTAACTCCGGGCTGCTACTCAGAATTTCCTAATAGAGAATTTCAATAACACTTTGCCCCACCTGGGAAACGAACCTAAGACCTCACAGTCACTACGCTTGCGACCACTACACCAACGACTGAGTTTAAGTAGAGCATAACATATTATATTTAGGGGGAGGCAGTCCTCGTCAGTTTTAAAACATAATATTATATTCAGAAGTCTTTAAAAAAATAACATAATATCGATGGTAGAATTTTTGTGTAATATAAAAATGTCTCTAAAGGCTGTTATTTTAAGGTTTTTTTTATTAAACCACAATAAATACACTTGAACCACATAAGCCTTTCAACCGTCGATATGGCATTACGCTTTTATTCTCCGAAGGACTAATCGAACCCAGGAATTCACGCCCGGCGGCCGCACCTACGGAAACTAAGCAGACACATTTATAATATACATAAAAATAAAAAATCCTTAGTTTTAAATAAGATCTTTACTAAAAATGTATACCAATATCCAAGATAAATCTTTGAAAAGCATTAACGCATGCTTAACGAACTCTAAAGTTACAATATTAAATGGAAAAAGAATACGGTCGCGAACAGGATTCGCACCTGCGCCTCCCGGATAAATACTCCAGGCGCTCTGACCACTAAGCCATCTCGACCTCTGCTCACCACCGCGAATTCTTCTTCCATATTTTAACACGTCTTATGGCGACGTCATTGCAATCAATTTAGTACCTATACAGGTGACCGAACCGACACGACCAACATTGCAGCAATACAATGTCGTTAAGAATGCAATTACCTTAATAATTCATCATCTTTTTCCATTTCATATTGTAACTTTAGAGTTCGCTAAGCATGCGTTAATGCTTTTCAAAGATTTATCTGGAATTATTAAGGTAATTGCATTTTTTACGACGTTGTATTAGCTGCAATGTTGGTCGTGTCGGTTCGGTAACCTGTATAGGTACTGAATTGATTCCAATGTGTTTATATACCACAAATTGCTACTATGAATTGCCTGAAATCGACCTACTTTAAGACCTGTCTAAGTCACCAATGAAAAATGGTCTCGTAAGTTTTATTCAACTTTCCCCACACAAACACAAAATAAGTACTAAAAATAACATTGAAATCCAATAGTAATTCACACATTTCCAACCCTCAACGCCACTTAAACTTCTGCCCATATCCTACTTCCCAGCGTGAAGTTAAGATAAATAACGTAACTTTATTCACGACCCCACAACTTTTCATACAACCCGAGTGTTCGAATATCCGAGCGTTATGAGTCACGTATTGAGAACTTCTCCAATATTCGCTCCGAGACACACTGGAAACAAGTCCGTCGGTACAGTTCATGACATTTTAAAAGCGTCGGGACTATCAGTGTCTCTATCGATCGGGACTATTATGTTCAGATATCTGTGACATGTGAACAAAATATGCCACCAATCGAGGGTACTGACCACGTAAATAAAAATAATTATTGTGTATAGTTCTTCTCTTTAACTTTTTAATCACAGCGGTGATAGCCTAGTGGTATGACCGTTGGACTGACAAGTCAAAAGTTGCAAGTTCGAATCCAAGGCACGCACCACAGACTTTTCGAAGTAATGTGCGTATTATAAATTAATTATCACTTGCTTAAAACAGTGAAGGAAAACATGGTGGGGAAACCAGCACACCTGAGAGATGTTTTCGATGGTGTGTAAAGCCATTTCAGAGACCTACGGGTGGTTTAAACTCTGACACTAGGTTGTTCATCAACCACACGATCAGAAGAAGATCTGTTGGCTCATTAATTACCAGACACTATAGTTTTTTTTTGTTATAAAGTAAAATTTTGTACTTCACGGATCAAAAGAGTTGTGGGTAATTGCTAATTCACACGCAGCAAAAGGTGCTTAATCTCAAAGACTTAAAATCGTATTGTTTTTAAATCCAAAAAAATTACCTGAGAAATCCTCTAAGCAATTCCAAAATAAAACCAACTATTTTGGAGGGAAGTGATTTTCAAAAACGTAATAAAGTCCTGTAGCACTTATAATTTTACATATTTCACCACTTTATATCATTTACAATTCAATTTACTTATGCAAAGGCTGTTTTTTTTTTTGTGGAATCATCATTTTACACTACTTCTGAAGAGGTCCGGCCTGGTCAGTATGTTATCAGTATTAAATTTTTCTACGAGAAAAGTTCACATAAGGTGCAGTTTTCAACTGTAAACATACAAAAAAGTTATAATACTAAATGGAAAAATAATAATTATTATTAAGAATTTAATGGTTTTCAAATATTTATCTCAATTTACCTACATTACATGAAAAGTAATTTTCTGTGTTTAATGTTAAATGTTAATCACAGAGTCATCACTTTACAAAACATGTGCTGCTGAGATCTGATTGCTGTTTAATAATGGACGTGTTCTGAATCGTTAATGTTACATACTTCATTACGAAATTCAATTCCAAATATTTCGACGAACAAGCTTTGTATGGTGATATTACTTTGATTCGTTAAATGCTTGTGTTGACTTTGGCGTTTTATTTGTAGGTTGAACTCATTATAGCTACTTTTCCAGCGGCGAGGAGAGACGAGACGGGGTGAGACAAAAGGTAAAAATGGCATTGCAAAAATCAATTCCCTCCTCAAACATTTTTGATGGAAATTGTCTGGGTTATTGACAAGAATTGAAATATTTCTTGGTAAGTACAATATTGTAGTTTGTAGTCCATCGCCTACACGCACATAGATTGTTTAATGCTTATTGAATTCTCATCCCCACGTCACTATTACTTTACTAACTGGTGGACAAAATGAAACCCATATCCTTCTCAAAGGTCCAATATATATCTATAATTATCAAATTTCATCCCTATGCGTTTTTTTTTTTTAATTTTTTTTTAAACGTTTCCCCGTTTGTTCCCCATTGGGGATTTCTTCCTGTATCGTGGGTGCGTTTACAGACATATAATCTCACAAAAACACACACACCCAGACCCGGAGCAATTACCGATAGACAAATATTACTACAATACATTTTTAAGAATTCTGTCCTTCTCTGTAATAAAGACCAAAATAAACCTTTCTTTTAACAATTTAATATACATAGGTACAGTACGAAAAACTGTAAACATAATACTAACTACGTTTATGATTTCCCGGGAGGCAGCCCAAATTTCCCCTAACATTATGAGGCATTTGAAATAATAATGTCCATACATTTTAGCTGAATTACTTTCAAACTTATTTCAGAAACACAATGTTGAATTTTCGCAATTTTTGTTTTGGTCTACGATATGTTAGTTTATTATAAACTAGCTGTGCACCGCGGTTGCACCCGCGTATAATTATATTTCAATTAGCCTAAGTTACTCCTTATATAGTCAGCTACCTGCCAGTAAAATCGTATCAGAATCAGTACAGCAGTTTCGTAGATTAGCCGAAACAAACGGACAGACAGACAAAAATTTTAAAACTTATTTTTAGCTTAGGTATCGTGTAAATAACTGCATGAGCTTAAAAAAACTATTAATTAGACATTACAAACAGACACTTCAATTTTATTTATTTGTATTGATGATGGCGGAAACTTGAGTCATTTTTATGGAGATATGTGAAGGTAAGATTTACATATCGCTCTGAAAGGTAATACTGCTGTCAGACTGAACTGATAATCATCATCATCGACAGCTCGACTTCACTCACTGCTGGAAATAAGCTTTTGTCTACTTGTGCCAATTAATTAGGTACCTACTAACCTTAATCATGTCGGCCAAGTAGACAATATAAAAACATAGTGGATAACCATAGTGTTTAAACTATCGCGTTGCATGATATTATCTAATATATAAAATTCTCGTGTCACAGTTTTCGTTGCCATACTCCTCCGAAACGGCTTGACCGATTTTGATGAAATTTTTTGTGCTTATCCGGTATCTATGAGAATCGGCCAACATCTATTTTTCATCCCCCTAAATGTTAGGGGTAGTCCACCCCAAAATTTTTTATTTATATGGCAAAACAACGTTTGCTGGGTCAGCTAGTTATATGTATAAATACCAGGAATTAACGCGCAATAAATACCTTTGAATCGCTTGGTCTGCTTGTGACCACGATCAGTGCAACCTGGTCAAAACGTCAAGCGATTCAAAGGTATTTATTGCGCATTAATTCCTGTTAGTTATACATATAATAACCATAGTGTTTTTTAAGGCATCCACAGGACAGGCTTGCCTAGTGTGGGGCCGCAGGATAGTTTTATTATTATTGCTGTTTGGGTTTCTGGTAAATAAATGAAATTTGATTTAATTTGATTTGAACAGATTAATAAGCAGACGTCTCATATTCATTCTCTCAATAAATCGGTGCGCCAACGTAGTACGTACGCTGTTCTACGCTGCTTGAAGCCTATGAGCGCGATGCGCAGATGGCGCGCGGTGCGCTTTGCAGCTCACTCGACGCGTTGCACTTCACAGCGCCATGGCGCAATTCTGAGTTAACTCATAGAACTGGCGATAAAAAAATCACGCATTTCTCCCATAGGGGTAGGCAGAAACTACAGAACGCCACCTGCTACGATCCTTACATATGCCTTTTGCTTCGTCAACGTTCATACATTTGGTCATACATGCGCGCCGGTTGCGAGTAAAGTCAAAGTCAAAGCATTTATTTCAATTAGACCGTTTACAGGCACTTTTGAATTGTCAAAAAAATAAACTAGTTGCCACGTTCCAAAGTGTAGATTCCTGTGGAGAAGAACGGGCAAGAAACTCCTACTACTCTTTTTCATCAAACAATTACAATATTTTGGTTACATTGTATTTGTAATATAGAAATCATATGTGAGTACTACGCACCTTACCTTTTTAGAGGATATCAGTAATAAGGTCAGTGTATATCCTTCTAGGGCGTCCCCTTCCGGCATTTCCATTTATACCTGCCTTGTAGATACCTTTTATTAACCGTCTTTCATTCATTCTCTCAATATGACCAAACCATCTAAGCATACTCTTTTAAATTTTCGTTACTACGTCTTCTTTTAAACTGCAACGTTGTCTTATCACATCATTCCTCAATTTAAATAATTTATACTGGGATAATAATGTCATATCTTTTATCGAGATACAATACAACAAATTTAAGTAGTCACCGACAACTTGAGATCCAAAATCCTCTCACTACAACAAAGTCCGTGTTCGATCGTAAACACAGTAAAGCGAGATCCTGTACTGCATCGCTCGGGACATCAAAACACATGTGGATTACAAACCTCGAACAAAGTGTACAGTCAACCAAGTCGAACCATAACCCACCTGCATAATATTCGTTTGAACATTACATAGAATCACGGCTTTATTCTTCTCGGGGATAGACAGAACTGTAGACGGTTACACCCAAGTTTCACCAATTCTTTTATTAAGTCCGTTGTAACCGTGAGCCGGCCACAATTTCAAACTCCGGAGTGCTACTGGGAATTACCAAATAGAAAAACCCAATAGCATTCGTTTGTAATAGCAATCAAATACATACCTAATTAAAATTTCCTTTTATATACTTGCATTGACAACATTATTATAATTAAGAAAAGTAAGTAAATAAATAAGATTAAATCACCTCAATGACGTTCATCAAGAAAATGGCCGCTCTTTTTTTATTACTTCTTAAAGTGGACGATGATTCCATTTCTTTGACTGTACAAAAGCACAACTTCGATACGATCCGAAGCTATGAGGGCATTAAAACTTCTGTTCATGGTCCGTGTTCAGCTCAGTTTATATACGATTTCTAGTTCAGAACATTTAATAAGCACAGAATATGCTGTCCAACTATACAACGAGTTTGAGGTGCAACTTGGCACGGAGCCATATAAACAGAAACATAAATGATCACAAATGTTAATTTGTGATCATTTATGTTTCTGTTTATCTGTCTGTCATGATGCCCGAGTGGTTACGAGCCCGTCTCTTTAGCCGCAGGTTATGGGTTCAAACCTGGTATATACCAATGTGACATTCTTAATATCATATGTACTTCCTTAATAAATCTAAGACATACGGTGAAGGAAGACATCGTGAGGAAACCTGGACTTTACTTTATGGTCTGAAATCAACATAACGGATGATGAGAAAGACAATCATACTTATTGAACATTCTGAATCATTTCTAGCGATACTTATTTATACCTAGAACTAAGCTTAACTTTCAAAGACATAACATAAGTACCATAGCTTCCTTGTATTCGTCGTAAGGAGACGCCTGGCGATATTTATCTAGCAATCATTTACAGATTTACTAAACTCAGTGTTACCACTTTGCAGTTGTAAGGCGCCGAAGAACATCCCAATCCTTAAGTTTAGTAGATCTGTAAATGATTGCCAAATAAATATCGACAGGCTTCTCCTTAATACAAATACAGGGAAGCTTGAACTTTAATACTTTCGGACAACGACATGGTAGCTCAGTTGGTAGAGTGCTGACACGGAATTTGAAAGGATCGCGGGTTGAAGCCCCGTTCATAGATACGAACGGACGTGCCCGGTGTACCCGGGGCCCATGGGACTAGCATTGGTGAAATGTGGGTGTAAAATTGTGTAAATACAGGCGTGATGCTATTATTATGTATGTCATACACATTTTCTGTTAATATATTAGCTCTCATTTTAATTGAAACAGTAGACATCCAACCGTTTTCATAGGAAGCAAAATTAAATTTCTCAGAATACTTGAGTGCTGAAATGAATTCAATAGATATTTACTTTAGCATTACGTTCAGAGGAAAACGTTTGAAATTATAACTTTGCCATATTTATTCATTACTAGCTGTGCCCCACGGTTTCACCTGCGTATAATTATATTCTATCAGATATATAATCTTATCAGAATCGGTCAAGCCGTTTTCAAGATTAGCCAGAACAAACAGACAGACGAAAATTTTAAAAACAGATTTTTAATCATAGGTATGGTAAAATAACTGTATGAGCTTAAAAAAACTATTATTTTGACATTACAAACAGACACTTCGATTTTATTTATTTGTAAATATAAATAATATATAAATATAATATATTACAAAACAGCATATTAAGTACCCTACAAAAACCTGTTTAAATTATTTATGGAATAATTAAAAAATCTCAACTCTGTTGATCATAACTCCGATCTTCTCAATCTCACTGACAATGACGTCACCGTCCTGCAGAAACTCTGGGGGATTCCTGTACACCCCCACTCCTCCAGGAGTACCTGTCAGGATAATATCACCAGGATACAAGGTAAATACTTTGGATAGCCTCTCAATCACATCAGGGATCTTATGAATGAACTGGTCAGTATTACTCTTCTGTTTTTGTATTCCATTGACGATGCATCTCACGCCTAAGGTTTGAGGATCACCAACCTCATCACTCGTTGTAATACAGGGGCCGATAGGACAAAATGTATCCATGGCTTTACCAAGCACAAGTTGCCCCATAGTTTCTTTGTTCTTATCCCAATCAGTAGCTCCAATATCTTGAGCAATTGTGTATCCCAAAATGTAATCATATGCATCTTCAGCTTTAACTCTTGAAGCTGTTTTGCCGATAACAATAGTCAATTCCACTTCGCAGACAACTTTCTCGGAGACGTCAGGTTTAAGTTTGACTGGATCCTCTGGTCCAATGATGGTGCTCGGGAATTTGTTGAAGATGAACGGTATTTCTGGTGGTGGGAACTTCTGTTCTTCACAATGGTCTTTGTAGTTTAGTCCTACGCAGATAACTTTGTCTCCTCCATGGATAGGTGCTTTGAGACTCACTTTTGATAGCGAAACAGTTGGTTGCTTACCGGCTTGTAGTTTATACACTTTTTCTATGAGTCCTTTCTTCAAGATTTCAATTAGGGTACTAGGTATTGTCGGATCTACTTTATTAATGTCAATGACATCGTCACCAAACAAATAACCGACGCGAATTTCTTCAGCATTATCTTTGTAAACAAACTGTATCAGCTTCATTCTGTTATTCGATTCACTCCACAAGAAATGTTCAACAATTCTTTTTAGTAAATAAAAATGTCAGTAAGATTAAATAAAATGTTTTATAGAGATAAATTCTTGCTTTCACTGCAAGATGTCTTGTTTAGCAACAAGTGACGATGGCTACTGTCGCCTAGTTAAGATAAACGTACTGTTTTCTACACAATATCAAGAATCTTATCTACAATCTTGCTCTTGAGTGGTAATATCAACACGTCTACAACGTCTAGTTTGATGGATTTATGTAAACAGTATAAGAGTGTTATGTAATAGTATTATGATATTAATATTTTCGTGATTATTTAGAAAGTTACGGTGATGAATAATGTTGCTCTCTTTGGTAGAACATACCAACCTTATAATAAAACAACTTTAAACAACTTTTAACTTTGTTATAAACAATAATACACGCGATTAATCCGGTTAAAAGTTGTTTTATTATAATGTGTAGTGATCGCGCAAACCTAAGATATTTGTTCTAAACGTCAGGAAAAACAAAAACTAATAATACACGCGATTAATCTGGTTAAACGTTGTTTTGTTATAATGTGTACTGTTAACAATTATAAAATAATTGCTGTTGACAAAATGTAAATGACTCAAAATACTTGTATCCATGACGATATTTCATCTGTACAACGAAAAAAAGGGGGTAGCTGTCATTGACTCTGGGAATTTTAGCCTATAGAAATGGTATGGTAGTTAAAATTAACTGGTTCTGAGAAATTGGGATACTGGCTAAGTATTATGTATTCGCATTATAAGGAAAATAAAATGGAATATACATATTCATGTTGTTTATCTTCTGGATAAGCCAACATATCAGAAGACGGGACTTTGTGAACCCATTAGCATTTTCAGCGGGAAGGTAGTATTGGCTAATGTGTATTTCGGTAAGTTGCACAATTCTATAACATTCGACTGGCCAAATACAAAAAAAAATATATAATTGAGTTGAATTATTGAGTACATCGTTATATTAACTACTAATAGTTGATTTTTATAAGATTTATGGAACAAGGTAAAACGTACGACATTATAAAAAAAAGGTACGGTTTTTCTTGATCTCATCATGGATAAAATGTAATGTTTGATAAGACAGATTAAAATTATGAAGAAATGGCATATGAGGTATAACTATGCTAACCTTCAATCAGTAAAAACAATTTCCATAATTGAAGTAAAATTATAAATGCTGTAGCATCGGTGTTTTGGCATACGTACATACAAGGAATAAGGTTATATTATTATTTTTAAATAAAACATCTTTTTGTCTTAATTTTATTACACATAAGTTCATTTATTTAATTAAATGTTGATACTAAAATCCTTTTGGTATGGGTATTTATTACTATTATCACTATGACAATTGGTACTATCACAGTTGTAATATAGATTATAATGATGTCCCAATGTACCTACAGTTTGAAAAGAACTGTCAACTAAAAGTAAAGAATGGTCAGTAAAGTTAATTACCTACTTTATATGGTAATATTTAATAAAATATTTTTTAATCTCATGCTATACCCATACAAGATGTTACATATACCTACTCATATTTCATAAATAAACCCTGGAAAGCCTACAACATTAAACAGAGAATACAGATTTGATGAACTGTATTACTTTGTCATTATAATTGAATACTCAATAAGTTGAATATTTAATTCTATTAATTGTATAATTTTAGAAATATATAATTACTTTATCAATTTATTAATTTTAATAAAAAAGGATTTTGTGATGACATTTCACTCACTTTAAAATTTGTATATAAAACACAAAAATAGAAATGGTTCAAGAGTTCACTCTGCTTGGATTAAATATCCATGTCAACTGTAAATCTCATATACAGAAAATTAAAACTAAAATATCGAAATTCTCATATGCTATCCGAGAAATAATAATAAAGACCACTAATTTACAAACCGCGCTTATAATCGATTACGCCTATGCCTCCACATGGCTAAATTATGGTGTCACCCAATGGGGAAACAGCATAGCTGCCACTATACTACCCAATCTGTTTATTCTGCAAAAGAAATATCAACTCACTACACTCTAAGATATAAAAACAGATTAAATTAGGTTTAATCTGTTTAGCTAGCTCAAAAATGAAAATGAATTCATCTAGTTCATATATTATGTCCATAAAATTATTTATTCAGCTACCTGAAGATATTAAAAGGGAAGATAATACTTTCATAGTCAAATTAAATAAATTATTACTACAAAAAAGCTATTATCACATAAATGAATATTTAAATGGTAAATTTTAATAATCCTAACATAAAGTAATAATAATTAAAGATCCTTGATAAGTATTATAAATTAAATGCCTACTTAACTACAATAATAAACCCTACAAATATCACTATGTTATATCTATGTTACACATACTATATCTATAATAATGAATACTTAAACTATAAATAAATATTTGTATAATAACTTTTGTGCGGCATATTCATATTAATTATTGTTATAAGTAGTAACCGGTGAACAATAATTAATATAAAAAAAAGTAAGTACATAATTATAATTAAAACAAATAAATATAAATATTAAAAACTATTGTTACAATAAATATTAAATTAAGAATACCAATTAGGTGTTCTACTACAATATATAATATATCATTTATTAAGTAGATATTTTAATAAATATAAAATAAAATAAAAATATTATTAATGCTATGAGTACCCTCTTACCAATGCTCTTCCTCTCTTAATTTTTGCGTGCCCAACAGAGTCCACAATGTACTATATTATTTTCCTTACCATATAAATACCATTGTGGATAACAAATAAAAGTTTGAGTTTGAGGATTCTTGTAGCTTCTTTTTTGTTTGATAGTATTCATGAACTGAGTAATTTTAAATGTTTTTTAAATAATATTGTTATTTCATATTTTTCTCATCTGTCTTTATTTCATTATTATTTATTGATATCCTTTAGGATATTGAGCTATTTACTATTAAACACAACATTATAGACAACAATAATATTTTTATTGTGTCTGGAATGTGCAAGTAAAAAGTTTAAGCCACTAACATTATGTCAATATACTGAATTTAACATATTCCAGTATAGTGATTTTTAAAAGATCAATAATTGTACCATCTTCCTCTAAAAACTAACATCATATGCTATTTAAATGTTCAAGTGACTCCTTATACAATTGGAAACAAAAATGTTTGTATTGTATTATTTATATAAATGGTGTGTATGTTTCAGAAAATATTTGATTCCTTTTCATACCATTGTGTCAAAACATAACCCTTAATGTACCAGAACCAATGAACATAGTGTGCCTGAATGCACTTCACCATATCAACCATCACATTCTCACAGTTAACATAGGAGTCATGTAAACCAATATAAAGAACTTGAGTGAGATCTTGCCATAACATTAGGCGTCACGATGGAAACCAGTTTCGTCATCAATCATCGTATACTTTTAGAAAAACTGGTCAATGTTCGAGTGATCGAAATTCAGGGTAGTAATAGTAGACTCAGCAATGTATGGTGTTCAGAATGTTATTACTGATCTCTATCCTCGGGTCAGATAAGTTTTAAGACGATGATGTATTGGCTATCCAAAATTAATGAGTTGGTATAATAATATGTACTATTATGTTTATATTAATTAGTGTTAAGTATTCGTGGGCGAATTAGTAAATAAAACTCACAGCAGCTGTTCCGTGTGAGCTCCTCTGTGATATGCCAGATCGGAAAACTTGACTTGATGAGGCATTAGAAGAATACTATTATGACAAAATCATGCATGTTAGGTGCAAAGTTAAAGGCAAACAATGACGTTTTAGATATACATATATAGGCGCGTCATACCAGAACATTAGTGCATTAAAATCAAAACAGCGGCAACTTGAATATAGCTTGCTATATACTAATACATACAATAATACAGTCTGTGGGGAAAAGAAAATAATGAAACCGTACATCATAGCAGTTGTTAGAAAGAGATTAACAGACATCGCTTAGTTTCGGCACATACTTGCGATAAGCTGCTGCAGGCTCATAGGCGCGTGCGCGGGTGACGTAGCTATCTGAGTAGTGTCAAGAATAAAGTAAACATTATGAAGTTTTAATTTATAATCATTATAATATTTTGGTTAAAACGTATTTTATAATATAGTGACTGTACTAATAATAAAGAAAAATTTGGACACTCTATTAACGCAGCGAGGCGATTTATCCTGCTATAATTTCCTATCGCCATTTTTGAGCGCGGATAATGCATCTATAGCTTATAATATCATTGGCAAACAAGCTGTAGAAAGTCTCGCACCGTAGCTATGATCAAAACATAATAAAAAAATAAAATATAAAAGATATCGGCGTTTTAGTCACTATGATAACACATACTGATGGGCGTGATGCGACTGCAACGACATCACAAAACGGGAACAAAACTAAACCTTTAAACTGAATATGACTAGTAGTGATCATGGTTACTAGTAGTTAAGCAGATAATCGTAAACGGTTAACCTATGTCGCGTTGTACTGACTTCGGAAGTCAGTTTATGTTGCCACTAAGAAGATAACGTACCTAAGTTTAAACACTCGCAACTAAGTAACAGCCGCATAAATTGATCGATCTGGGTTAAGTTGCGCTTGCCGCGGTCGGTCTGTGGATGGGTTGCCATCATTTCACCCTAAGAACCCCCAGTGCCTCGAAGAGCACGTTGAGCCGTCGCTCCCGGGTGTCAAATTGAATCTACTACCTCCGTTACGGATAGTCAGGGGTCTGAAAGTCTGACAATCAGTCATATCAAGAGATATCGTGTTAACCAATAACTGGGCTATGGAGGTCGGATAGGCAATCGCTCGTTTGACTGGGAGCCGACCCCAATGGGATTAGAAAAAGGCTAGGCAGATTTGATTTGAAAGGTTTTACATTTAAAGACTGCCTCGTTGGTCTAGTGGTCCCAAGCGCGACTGCTGAGCATGGGGTTTCGAGTTCGATTCCCAGGCTGGGCAGTGTTGAGTTTTTCTGTCAAAAAAAGAGTCAATAGAATCACGGCAGCCCGGAGTTTTGAGTTGCGCCCGATAGATGGCAATAGACTCACTATCTATTAAATAAGACTTAATGACAGCATCGGTAAATCCGAGTGTACAACTGTGTACGCCTTTACCTATTCCTTCAAGAAATACAGCCGTGATGCCCTTATTGCGTGTTGGCTGTATATAATCCGGTGTAGGAATCATAATTACGAAAGGACGCAAGCTTAATGGAACTGAGGGAATCGTTACTTCAGAGATCAAATCCAGGTACAGCTTTCCACCTTGTTACTCACCTTGGCTAGAAAATGTCGGCTAAAAGACAGCATTTCCATTCATGTGAACTTGAAACGTTAGCAATTTACGCGGCTCTAATACGTTTTAATATTTACATTTTTGGAATGGATTTTGAAATCGATACAGCTTCTAACGGTTTACGTTCTAACCTAACTGAGATGATACCAAGACTAACTCGTGGGTGGCTTTTGGTTTAAGAATTTACATTCTCAATTGAATATCGCCCTAAGGCCAAGTTGTCCCATGCGGATGCATTAAGCCGGGACTCTATTCCAGCCACCAATCCAAACCACAGTTCCGTAGTCGAGTTAACTGTTTTGCAGTTTAAATTAGAGATCCAAGGCTAAGTCTCGATATATCTGATGGTTTTACTTACTAAATAAATCATTTTATACACAGTTATTCACAGACGATAACATAAATCTTGGGTGAAATTTGTTGAGTCCGAATCTAAAAGCGATTCGATCAAAGAGGATAGTGATGATTGTTGAATTCCAACAAAACATTGTTTTCTGTTTTATTTTATGGTTCACCATCAAAGTTAATGTGATCTTAATTAGTGCTGACAATTTAAACCTCTTATTAATGATCGTATGTTGCAATAGAATTTCAAATGTTCGTTGGTTATGGTGCACGCAACCGTTTCCCACCTTGATCCATATCCTTTCATGAACTGCCCAATGGAGATGGCTGCTGAGCTGCTGGAGGATCCCGAAGCACCTGGTGTGTGCAAGCGGTACCCAGCTAAATTCACTTACCTCCTGGAGGAGGCAGGAGAACCTGGTGTGGACAAGCGGTGTGCTGATGTTAAGCCTTGAGGCCGTAGCTCCTTGTGTGGGCAAGCGGTGGGCTGTTTTTATGCTTTGAGGCCGTAGCTCCTTGTGTGGGCAAGCGGTGTGCTGATATTACGCCTTGAGGCCGTAGCTCCTTGTGTGGGCAAGCGGTGGGCTGATATTATGCTTTGAGGCCGTAGCTCCTTGTGTGGGCAAGCGGTGTGCTGATATTACGCCTTGAGGCCGTAGCTCCTTGTGTGGGCAAGCGGTGGGCTGATATTATGCTTTGAGGCCGTAGCTCCTTGTGTGGGCAAGCGGTGTGCTGATATTACGCCTTGAGGCCGTAGCTCCTTGTGTGGGCAAGCGGTGGGCTGATATTATGCTTTAAGGCCGTAGCTCCTTGTGCGGGCAAGCGGTATGCTGATATTAAGCCTTGAGGCCGTAGCTCCTTGTGTGGGCAAGCGGTGGGCTGATTTAATGCTTTGAGGCCGTAGCTCCTTGTGTGGGCAAGCGGTGTGGTGATATTACGCCTTGAGGCCGTAGCTCCTTGTGTGGGCAAGCGGTGGGCTGATATTACGCCTTGAGGCCGCAGCTCCTTGTGTGGGCAAGCGGTGGGCTGATATTACGCCTTGATACCGTAGCTCCTTGTGCGGGCAAACGGTTGGCTGATATTACGCCTTGAGGCCGTAGCTCCTTGTGTGGGCAAGCGGTGGGCTGATATTACGCCTTGATACCGTAGCTCCTTGTGCGGGCAAACGGTTGGCTGATATTGTGTCCGAAACACAATTAAGATAAGTGAATTAGTATATCAGTTTGAAATTGACTACATAATATGTATAAATCTATATGTAATGGTTAAACGTTCTAGATCCTGATGTGGCCAAGTTAAAGGCAGTTCACGACGGCGAGCCGTATGCTTCGAGGTCGTAGCTCCTTGTGTGGGCAAGCGGTATGCTGATATTAAGCCTTGAGGTCGTAGCTCTTTGTGTGGGCTAGCGGCGGGCTGATATTACGCCCTGAGGCCGTAGCTCCTTGTGTGGGCAAGCGGTCGGCCGATATTACGCCCTGAGGCCGTAGCTCCTTGTGTGGCCAAGCGGTGGGCGGATTTTATGCTCCTTGTGCGGGCAAATGGTGGGCTGATATTGGGTCCGAAACACTATTAAGATAAGTGAATCAGTATATCAGTTTGAACTTGACTACATAATATGTATAAATCTATATGTAATTGTTGAATATTCTAGATCCTGATGTGGTCAAGTTAAAGGCAGTTCACGACCGCGAGGATGAGGACGAGGCTCTTGCGAAGCAGTCACTAAAATGGATGGGTGCATATTGGACATCTTGGAATGGACCTGTGAAGACGACGAAGAAGCAGCGAAGAATATATTTTTAGTTATTTTTTAATAACATGAGGCTGTTTTTGTTTTTAATTATGTTAAATTTAATTGTTCAATATTTTTTAAAGTACTGAGGTCATTACTCTCCTTCAGGATGGCCGGAGAATAATATAAATGTACAAAATGATTATATCGTTAATTTATAAGGGTTATAAAATTATTTTATTATTGTTTTCCATGTACTCGATAGACAAATGAGTATATAATTCATTTATAAAACATAGAAGGTACTATTTTTTATTGTTACTTTGCACTTGTTAATCTAATTTGTTAATAGAGTTTGTAGAGACTGCTCATATTAGTCTGATTAAGAATAATTACACTAAAATTAAAATAATGATCATTTAACTTCTCCATAATATTTTATTTTTTATTAATTTTGTTTTGTATTGTCTTATTAACTATAACGGTTTACTAATACCATTTGAAATTAAACTACAAAACTTTGAATCATTTGTACTTAGGATATAAAAGTAGTATTAGTATTATTTATTTAAACTACTTGTGATCTATTGAGAAGATAATTTGCTTGTACTAAAAGAGCAGACGTCTGTCCTGAATCAGAGTATTTTACCTTGATTGGCTGGTAATCCGTTGCCCAATCAATACTGTGTCTGGGACAGACACTGATGCAGGATGGCCGACTGTTAACAATTATAAAATAATTGCTGTTGACAAAATGTAAATGACTCAAAATACTTGTATCCATGACGATATTTCATCTGTACAACGAAAAAAAGGGGGTAGCTGTCATTGACTCTGGGAATTTTAGCCTATAGAAATGGTATGGTAGTTAAAATTAACTGGTTCTGAGAAATTGGGATACTGGCTAAGTATTATGTATTCGCATTATAAGGAAAATAAAATGGAATATACATATTCATGTTGTTTATCTTCTGGATAAGCCAACAGTACTGATTGCGAAAACCTAAGATATTAATTAAACTATAGAAATATATGAAATATACGGCTGGACCGATTCTGATCTGAAGACTTTACTGGCAGGTAACTGACTATATAAGGAGTAACTTGGGCTAATTATAATATAATTATACGCGGGTGAAACCGCGGGGCACAGATAATTAAACTTAAAGGAATACAATATAACACTAGCAAAGTTAAAGTGGTTATTAATATCGCATAACATTTCTTTATAAGCTAGCTTTGTGCGATAACTGATAGGAATTTTAGCAAGCATTTACCTTTATTGGATAAAAAATAAAATTACCTATTCCGTTTACTTAAAGAATATTTTATTAGGTTGTTCATAAATAACATAATATCAAAGATCTCTAGTTTATTACCTTTTCCTAGAAATTCTAATACAGCTCTTGTAATTTATTATTAAATTAAATATTAATAGCAAACGAGAATAGTACTGTACCTTATTTCTTATTTCTTAGAGTAACAACATTTTTTGTAAAGAAAGCGTAAGATCTTTGAAATGTAGTAATATTTAAATTTTGTTGAATAATTAGATATTCCTTGTTTATAAAGTCGGATTCTGACTCTGTCAGACGTTCAAAACGAAACTGTTCGCTTTTGTAAAGTTTCAGATATTTTACACAAATTCATTTGTAGAGTGTACTCCGGGAATTCGTAAATAAGGTAGAGTGCCTTGTTACTGGAAGAGCCAATTAAAAAATTTGGAACAAAATTTTTTTTGTCTATCTACGTAAATTATTCATACAAGGAATATAAATCATTGCATGTGGAAATTCTTATCATAGGTAGCATCATCACGCCTGTATTCCCCGAGGGGGTAGCTAGAGGTGTACACGATGATACACACATTTCACCAATGCTGTTATTAATTCCCATGTAATAGATGGTGAGCCTATTGCCATCTACCGGGCACAATTCCAAACTCCGGGCTGCTAGTGAGAGCTTCCTAATAGAAAATCCCAATAACACTTTGCCCGACCTGGGAATCGAACCCAAGATCTCATGCTCAGCAGTCGCGCTTGGGACCAGTAGACCAACGAGGCAGTTTAGTTAGTTATAACTTCAATAGGGAGATATTAGTAAGTACTATACAATTAAAGATAAATCTTTGAAAATCATTAACGCGTGCTTAGCGAACTCTAAAGTTATTATATTAAATGGAAAAAGAATACGGTCGTGAGCAGGATTCGAACCTGCGCCTCCCGGATAAATACTCCCGGCGCTCTGACCACTAAGCCTCTGCTCACCACCGCGAATTCTTCATCCATATTTAACACTTCTATTGGTGACGTCATTACTATCTATTCTGTCCCTATACAGGTGACCGAACCGACACGACTAACTTTGCAGTTAATATAATCATATTCCTAGCCAAGTATTTTAAACACAACTAATAGAGTAATAACCTAACGTTAATAAAACTGAAATATCTCTTTGAAATCTCAACACAAACACAAAGAGCATATTCAGAATGGATGACAGTAGGTTCCTTTACCTTGCGCACAATTAAAAAGTTGAGAACACTCTGTGTTTCGAGCGGGGACTAAATTCTGTGAATCCAAAACGTAATCTCGTTTAATTAACTCACTTAATTATTTATACAAGGTATTGATCTGCCGGCAATATTTAAGGAGATTAATCCTTGAAAAAAAATGTTTAAGGTTCCGTTCCTCAAAAGGAAGTCAATATATATCCGTTCCTCAAAAGATTAGTTCGTTGTCCGTCTGTCTGTCAAGACCCTTATTCTCAGAAACGCATAGAGTTATCAAATTGAAATGAATATCAAATACCTACATACCCAAGTCTAAGGTCTTTTAGAGCTGTAAAAAATCAGGTTTAAGTCCTTTTTACACGACTGCTCAAAAAAAAAGAGTATTATGTTTTTTAGGGGTGATGTATGTATGATTGTGAGTTTATTCCACCATAACTTCTAAATACCGGAACAGATTTAGATGTATGGGGTTTCATTATACATTATACCGGGTAACATATTTAAGTTAGTAAAATTTAAATAATAATAATTATTATTATTATTTATTTATTCATAACAATTTTTACATTGTGTTGAATATTTAAAACAATTATGAAAAATGAAAAAAATACTGTACTATGTCAAAGAGACGCTTAATTACAAAGAGAAATAATACAAATAAATGTCATTTAAATAACGATAATAATAATGTTTACAATAATTAAATAAAGCCAATTTATGTCATTATAACTTAGATACATGTCACTAATGAGAATAAATAATAGTCTAATAGTAACAGAAATAATATTATTATTAATTACTAATATATGCATATGTATATTTACAATTAAATGTCATTAATAGAATAATAGCAGCCTTCTAGTAAGTAACGCTTTAATTTAGTTTTGAAATCCCTTTTGTAAAGTGATATTTTTATATCATCAGGAAGTTTATTAAAGGTTTTCACTGACATATGGTGGGCACCGTGTTTGACTACATTAAGTTTAGGATTGTTTATAGATTTAAAATCTTGTCTCCGAGTACTCTCCCTAAGCTTTCTTTCCTCTTCAGTCTCATATTGATGAACATATTTAGAAAAATGTGTTAAGAGTACCAATACGTATAGGGAAGGTACAGTGAGAATATTCAAATTTACAAAGTGTCCCCTACAAGACTCCTGCTGACAAATGCCAACCATGGTGCGAATGGCTCTTTTTTGTAACACAAATGCTTTTTGTATGTTGTATTCGTAGCTGCCTTCCCAGCATAAGATGCTGTATCGTAACCTAGACTCGATTAACGCATAATAGACTTTTTTTAACTGCTTTATGTCAATATCATTTCGTAAACTTCTAAGTACATAACATGCTGAGCTGATGGAATTTTCTAAGCTTTCAAGTTCTGGTTTCCAATTCAAATAGCAATCCACATGTACTCCCAAAAACTTTACCACCTCTACCATACTGACATTGACTCCATCCAAGGCACAGTTTAGGCGGCTTTTATTTTTGGAAGTGGTACGAAATAGCATTAAATTGGTTTTACTAGCGTTTACTTTGAGTCCGTTGATGGTGAACCAATTGTGAAATAATTCTAAAGCTTTATTGACGCTCAAATTAAGAGATTGAGTGTTATCTGCTGAAATGATAGCATTAGTATCGTCTGCAAATACCACTAACTTTGCGTATTCCCCTAAACTATTTTCTACATAATCCATTACATCGTTAATAAAAATAATAAAGAGAATAGGACCCAATATAGATCCCTGAGGAACTCCCACTCTAGTGTTTTCTAATTTAGACCTAAACGCCTGATGGCATAATGCATTATTAGATACATTCCTCTCATTGTTATTTCTAACACGTATCAATTGTTTTACTTCAACAAACATTTTTCTATTTTTTAAGTACGATGTGAGAAGTTGTATAGCTTTGCCTCTCACTCCATAATGCTCAAGCTTAATTAACAGCAGGTCGTGGTTTATTAAGTCAAAAGCAGAACTTAGATCTAAAAAGAGACCAGCTACCATTTGCTTTAAATTTAGTCTACTTCTGACCTCCATAATTAGAGTATCAATAGCATCTTGCGTTCCTACGCCACATTGATAACCGAACTGTTTATGATTTAAGACACTATTTCTGTTTAAATGTGTGATAAGTCTAGTTTTTATTAACTTTTCAAAAATCTTAGTTAAGGTTGGCAAGAGAGATATAGGTCTATACATTTTAGGATCTTGTGTAGAGCCTTTTTTGTGGACTGGGATTTAATATAGTGGCTAGAGCACACAAAAAGGTTTCAATCAAAAAAATATGTTTATCAATCAATCAGTCAAATAATTTATTTGCTAAAATATGGTATCTACAATATATGGTACAATTGTGTTTGTTTCACATATTCTGCCATAATAATTATTGTGGCGGGCAAATAAATAAATTTAGCACGTGGCAGGCGTGCTTTTTTTATTAATTTCATCTTTTACATATATTAACTCACGCCTTTCCCGCTTGGGGATAGGCAGAAGCTACAGAACGCCACCTGTTACAAACCACTCATTTTGATTCGTCCACGTTCAATACTCCAATAATTTACATGGACGTTGGTGAAATGGAGGTGGTACAACTATATCCACCTCTGCCTACACCTTCGGGGAATACAGGCGTGATGCTGTGTTATGTTCTTAAGGAATATTCCTCCCTCACATTCTTCTTATCGCGTGGTTGGTGAACAACCTAGTATCAGAGTTTAAACCACCCGTAGGCCTCTGACATCGCTTTACACACCATCGAGAACATCTCCCAGGTGTGCTGGTTTCCTTCACCGTTTTAAGCAAGTGGTAATTAATTTATAATACGCACATGACTTCGAAAAGACATTGGTGCGTGCCTTGGATTCGAACTTGCGATCTTTGACTTGTCCAACTGTCATACCACTAGGCTTTCACTGCTCACTAATATCGACTGATATAGATTTTAGTTCAGGGTCATTATAATGTGATTTGGATGATAAGCATTGTAAATGGCGTTAGATACAATTTTGGGACCCTGTTGAGGTCTGTATTGGATTGCTTTATTGCCCATGTTAGCCCAGTTTTAGGATACCTAAATTCTAGTGTTGGTGGTAGAACATAAATTACTATTGTAACTGATTTAAAGCCCTTTTCATTAGCATAATAATACTCCTCGAGACCGTTTCGGTCACGGCGGCCTATCTCCGAGGAGGTTAGCCAAGTACGCAGGAGATATTAATGTGCACAAGTGTACGCGCAAACACAGGTGCACTCCCTCTTCCTTCACTTACATATTCCGATGGGACGGCAATCCGACACGACCGGAGAGAGATCAGGCGCAAGACCGACGGCTTTACGGCTTTTCATTAGCATAGAGACGCATTGATAACATTTAGTATTATGATACAACTTGTAAAGGACTATCGTGGATGCTGAGCGTCAAGACCTGGGTTCAATTCCCCGGTCAAGCGAAACGTTATTGGGCTATGTTATGGACATTTGGAGTTTGAAATTATGCCCAATACAAATTACCAAAGTAATATCGAACTAAGTAAAACATACAAATAAATCTTTCACACTATCACATGCGTAGCGAACTCGGTTAAAAACGGATAAGAGGTCCAAATGGTTTAGTAGAAAAGTGCCTGGAATATTTATCCGGGAGACGCAGGTTCAAATCATACTCACAACCGTATTTTCATTCCACATAGTATCTTATATAGACTCTAGCTGCCAGTAAAATCTTATCAGAATCGATACAATCGTTTCGAAGATTAGCAGGAAGAAAGAGACAGACAACAATTTTAAAAACTGTTTTTTAGGCCTAGATGTCGTGCATTTAACGGTATGTGCAATAAGAACTATAATTTTGACAATACAATCAAAAACAGACACTTCATTTGTATTGATTTTTAGGCATAGGTATGTTGCAAATGAGTATGAATGTAGATTACTATAGGAGTAGAAGACCGAGGAAGCGATGGATGGATTTTGTTAAAGATGATATGGCTAGAAAAGGAGTGACTGACGATATGACAGCTAATAGAGATGAATGGAATAAGAATACATGCTGCGCCGACCCCAAATAAATTGGGATAAGGGCAGGGAGATAATGATGAGGTATCGTGTAAATAATGAATGAGTTTAAAAAAAACTGTTATTGTGACATTAACATATAAACTATCGCGTTGCATGATATTATTATATGTATAACTAACAGGAATTAACGCGCCATAAATACCTTTGAATTGAGAATTGAGTTCCAGCACACAAAAGTCCTCTCATCTGATCGCCACTTTTATTCAAGAGCATTGCGTGAAGCTATTGAAATCCAAAAACACAAGACTTTCAATCGGGAGGAGGGTTTTAAATTATCAGCAACGTGGAATCCAGTGATTAAATTATCTAAACCTCGCTATTTTAAGTCGGTTAAAAATACGGACACAGTGAGTGTAGTGTGTTGCGGCCTTTATAACAATAGTGAAAACATGGAAGTAGGTGACGATAAATCTACCGCACCCATAGGTTTAAAGATTTATTCTCAATAAAAAATAATACAATTTCACTTAATTGAGAACAACAGGTTAACTTAAAAAATTATTATAAATCGTCGTTGCTTTAGTACACATCCAATGTATTCATGTATTAGGAGACTTATTAATCACAGTTACAAATTGAGCCAATTGAGTTTTGAATACATTGAATGAGTTTACATTTTTTATGCGTGATGGTATTTTATTATAAAGTTGTGCCCCTTCAAACGTCAGCATTCTTTTTCCATAATTAGTTCTAATTCTTGGCAAAACTAAGAAGCCATGATGGAGTAAACTCGCTGCAACAGTCTGCTTGTGACCACGATCAGTGCAACCTGGTCGAAAAGTCAAGCGATTCAAAGTTATTTATTGCGCATTAATTCCTGTTAGTTATACATATAATATAATTGTAACATTACAAACAGACAATTCAATTTTATTTACTTGTTCACTTAATTTTGTAAATCAACACAAAAACAATACCGATTAATTTACTAACTTCAGGATAGTATTATTAACTAATAACTTTGTAGTGCCTGAAACTATGTGTCAGACCCCAGTAATTATTGATGTGGCTAATTTAATTACAGTTAGTTCGAATTTCGTGTTCGTTGTGTTTCGATCCGTCATTGTCATTGTGTCTAGCCCGCAATTGTATAATTGATAACTTTGCACGTGTCGTAAAACGGTTTCGGAGAATTTTTAAACGAATGTATATTAAAATTATTTTGACTTTTTTTTTTAAGCTCAAACTCAAACTCAAAGTCTTTATTTACATGTTAAGGTATTACAGGTCTTAATTTAAATATTATGTACAGCTTAACGGCCTTTTTCAGGCGTTGCAAATTTGAGGGCTAGCACTAACTTATTATAAATTACATTTGCTTAACTTAGGACTTAGCTTAACTTATAGTAGTACTAGGTAGTATTTCTTGCGTTTAAAAACATTATTTATAAACTAAGTAGGTATATTGTAATAAGTATGTAGTTCGTTATTATTTGGGTAAGTTTAAAACATCTATTTTTTAAATAATTTTTATTTATTTGTTGGGATATAGGTAAGGTATATAATGCATTATGTGGGTTAGTATAAAATGAAAGTAGGTAAATTTGATTGGGTTTATATTTTTTTAAACCACACTGTGGGTGCGTTTACAAACACATAATCTCACATGCACACATACCCAGACCCGGAACAATTATCTGTAGATCATACAAATATTTCCTCCGTGCAGGAATTGAACCACTGCACCAACCGCGCCGTCATTTATTTGTACAAACAGTGTTCTTACCTTTTCTTTGTTTTCCTCGTGTTGAAAATTAATCATGGACGCTATGCCTCCTACCCACTGAAAACCACACGTACCTCCTCAAAATTTTTACTTGGTTCCAGGTTCTTAACTGCTACGTCAACTTCTGCCTAACTCTTCGGGAACATGCGTGATGGTATTTTATGTAGATAATTCATAGTGATTCTGAATTAGTGAGTGAGATGAATTTATTGTCATCTAAAAAATCTAGGATTGTTACTGAGAATTTTCTAACAGAAAACCGCAATAAAACTGCTTGACTTTGAGACAGATATCAATAAAAATTTGTGTAGTAAATTTATTTACAATTAATTATTGTTCAATGGGTCATACTCGCGTGTGTTCGCGACATTGCCGCGGGCTAGTGCTGCCAAGTTGACTATGCCAAATTTCGGGACAGTATGTTAAAAATATCGGGATTTAGATTTTAAAATCGAGACAGCTATAAAGTGCGACGGATATTCGAACATGTTCATCAACTTATAATGCAAATAAACCTTTTAAACACATGCGTAGCGAAAGTAAAGTTATAATTTTTTGGAGTAATAAGCAGAGTTCGAGATGATGTACGAGTATTTATCCGGGACGCGCCGGTGAATCCTGCTCACGACCGTATTTTTATTTAAACAATATTTACAACTTAAAATGATATTCTTCTTAATTAGATATTGCTTCAAAATCGGGACATTTGGTGTCCCGATCAAGGGTTATTCGGGACGTGTCCACAGACCCTTGAAATTCGGGACATGCCGCGCAAATCTGGGAACCTGGCAACACTACCGCGGGCTCAGCTCATGACTAATGGTTCTGTTCGAGTGCGAAACTACTCGGGCAATCCAGAAAAAACGCACGTGAGTAGTAACCGTTATACAATACAATAATGAATATAAATTTACCTCACGAAATATATTTTAAATAAATAATGCTACAATATTAATGTTAAGAATAATCTGAATTTGAATTGGATAATAATAATAATAGAATCTTCATACTAGATAGGCTTTCCGCAAACACGACACAGATAGCTATCGTTAATATCGGTTTGTCCTACATGAAGACAATAAGGAGATCACTTGTGACATCTCGATATGGCTCCTATTGTTGCGAATCCAATAGATATTAGATTATTGTCCTGATTGCTTTACAAGGAGAATGTGCTTAGCTGTAGCTAGAATTTCTAGGGTTACTATTGAAATTGATTTCAATCCTAATACAATTCCGATGACAGTACAATGCTTGAAATATACATATGTTTCCCTACATCACAGTCATTTCAATTTCTATGCACGGTTACATAATATAGGTTAACATTAGGTTACATAATCAGTATCCCCCTGCCTTTATCCCAATTTATTTATTATCTTTTTTACAATTTCCCCCCTAAGGAATTTCCAATTGAATCCAATTGAAGGGTTAAAATAAAATAAATAAATGAACGGCCGCCTGCCTGACGTCAACCCTCATTAGGAATGCTGTTGTTGGTGGTAACCGCCACCGATACGGTCTCCTTCTATCTAGCTATGTCACACCAAATGTAATCCACGCACGCGGTTCTGATGTTATCCTACTATCACACTCCACTAACCAGGATATATAGGATATCCTCTTAAATAACGAACGCAGGATTAACATTAAAAATGTATTATCCTCATAAATATTTTTTAAACATGTTAAGGCCTTGTAGTGGTTGAAACGCTTGATAGTGACAGGAAAAGTCGAAGGAAAAAGATCCAGAGGAAGGAGCCCAAAACGCTGGACGGATCAAATACCTGATCAGCTGCAGATGACGGTCAGTAACGTTCTTCACCAAGCGGCTGATCGCAGCAAATGGAGACATACAGGTGATATGCCACATTGTAGTCCCTCAGCAGCGAGGAAACGATTAAGAAGAAGGCCTTGTAATTTAATAGATGCGAGCAAGTGACACGGTAGCTCAGTTGGGAAAACGATGACACGGATTGTCAAAGGTCACGGGTACGAATCCTGTTCGTGTCTATTATTTTTCATTGTTTCACAGCGATGAAAAAACAAATACATGTTAGATTCGCGCACATCTTCTAATATATAAAAATCTCGTGCCACAGTGTTTGGTATCGAACTCCTCCGAAACGGCTGGCCATCTGAAATTTTTTGTATATATTTGGTAGGTCTGATAATAGGTCGTAGGTTATTTTGATACCCCTAGTAGGTGATAAGAGTAGCTAGTAGAAATTTCAATATTATTTTGTTTTTAATAGTAAGCACTACAATCAAACAGTTATATGTTAAAGATCAGGAACACAAAACATTGAAAAAGTGCAGTTAGGCCGAACTGAATTTTTGCAAGCTTATTTTAAGAGGCGAAACTCCATGTTTTGCAAGGTTTCGTTTGAGAGGCCAAACTGCATTTCTTGCATGGTTTCTTGTAAGAAGCCAGGCCACAATTTTGCAAGGTTAGTGTAAGAGGCCACACTGAATCTTCATCTTTGCAAGATTCCTTGCAAGGGGACCCCTAAGATTTTATCTTTTCATACTTGTCTTTCGAGATAAGATAAGTGCTCTTCTCCATTACAAATACTCTGGTATCGGCTCTTAAAACCGATACAACATGAGCACATATCACATTATCGGAACTATTAACATGCCCATTACACGTTATGTCTGCTATTACAGCAATCAGCGCCATTTAGCGACATTACCAGGTATCGATGGCTCAATGGCTGCCTAATGTGTGTCGAGTGTGATGCAGGCCTATTTGTAGACTTGTCGAATACATGCCTGTATTCCTCGAGGATGTAGGGGTATAACACATGACTATATTCCATAAGAGGGTAGGCAGAGGTACACAACAATAATTGTACACCTACGTTTCACTAATCCTGTTATTAAGTCCCATTTAATATATGGTGAGCCCATTGCCATCTACTGTGCATAATTCTATTATTATTATTTTACAGAAAAACCCAATATTAAATACAGAGAAATCTTTCAAACGCATTAACGCATGCGTAGATATCACTTAAGTTAGAAACTTTGGAGAAAAAAATACGGTCGTTCGCAAGAATCGAACCCTCGGATAAATACTCCAGGCGCTGTGACCTCTAAGAGGTCGAGATCGCTTAGTGGACAGAGTCTTTCGAGTATTTATCCGGGCGGCGCGGGTTTGATTCCTGCTCACGACCGTATTTTTCTTTCCACAAAAATTTATAACCCAGTAACACTTTTCCCGATCTGAGACTCAAACCCAAGACCATGCTCAGCAGCCGCGCATCGGACCACTTGACTAAAAACGCAGTTAAAAATATTAATATACAAAGAATATAGAATAACAGTACCCACCAAAAAATGCCGCACAAATTATTAACCAATAATAAATAAAACACGTAGCTATATTGTTCAGTTGTCGATGAAATAAATAATTTATTAAAGAAATCACTAAATAGAATTAAATATAAGAAATCTATGAAACGAGAAACTTTAACGATAAATCTTATTTACAAACAATAATTACTAACACAGCTTAAGAATATTTTATACAAAAAAAGTAGCACAAGTGTGTATTTTTTGGTTTTTTATACATTTTTCTACGATGGCACAGCTATCTAATAAATAAAACAGTACATAGAATAACTCCAATAAACGACTAAAATCTACATCCAATAAGATTAATAAAAACGTACACAGATTACATAATTTTCTGATTATGATTTTACTGCACTACACACCGCATGGTGTGTAGTGTAGTAAAATACACACACAATTTAAAATCGCCATGTTTTATAAAATAAACATCTTAAATAAACTGTATAATAGGAACCACAACGATTAACCCAAATAGAACTAATTTTACGTTTAATAAACTTATTTGAGCACAAGAAACTAAATTTACCACACGATTTCAAAACAAAGGACGTAGAATTATAAACTCGAGAATTAATTGGAAACCAAGCAAGGCCTATAATAATTTTAAATTGATCCCTAAACATATTTACAAAGAAAACTATCCAAGAGACCTTTTCAGTATAAACATATCAATCGATTTAGACAAGCTAGTAAAAAATGGGTCCCTTAGCCGAAGCCTATTTATATTTAAAAAATCTTATAAAGGAAATTATGAGATATCTAACTATATATACAAAACGATGATAAAAGAGTCCTTTTCAATATCAAAATATCAATTTCTCTCGATGAGTATAAATTCAGAGACAATAATTTTAAACCACGAACTATTAATGAAATTGAAGCCGCATTTGTAGTCAATGCAGCGTTTGAAACGTCCGCACTGCTAAGACCTACGGCAGGTTTACAAATAACGTAATTAATCATCTGGAATTAAGTTCTAGGGAGAAGAATCCACTGTGACTCGGGTTTATTTGATGAAGAAACCGATTCTCGAGATATTTTTTGCTAGCAATCTGTCTTTTAGATACGCGTCGAAGGACTTTCCAGTTCTGAGAAAAGATTTTTTTATACATATTTTCCTTATCTTTATTTGATGGTCCACTTCTTTATTAAAGCTTAACAGTAATTGACACAAATCCAAAGCTGGTGAAATGGTATTATATACAAAATAAAATTTAGCGAAAATTTTATGGTTAACCGGATTTCCTTAGAATATTTTCAGTAAGCGAATCATTCAGTTAGTGTTGCTAACATTACAAAATTGTTTGTTAGAAATATTTGTCGTGTTCCTTGTCATAACTTTTTACCCTAAACGAGACAGTCGAGGGAGGTCGCCCCCTTCAACTCCTATCCCCTTTTATACGTCCGTATGTCATCCACTTTCAAAACATTTTGATCGTCATCAAATTCAATGTCTTAACATTTAACCGTGTTATGAACATTTACGCCTGTCTGAGTAGAAGACACATGATTACCATTATTTTTATCATTTATAAAAACTTCTTTTACAAATGTATCTTTTGAATGTCAATTCGAATATATTTTGTTAGTCAGTTTTGAGTATAATCTTGTTCTAGCCAGTGTTTTTACTCGATATCCGATAGTAAATGTTGTCGCAACAGGCTAAGTAATCGATAGTTTTATACGTCTAAAACGATCAGTAGAAATTATTTTAAATATGAAGTTCTCATCTAAAGAAAGTATTGACTGCTACAAACATATCCATATTGCATTTTCCAAAACAACACATATTCAAAAGAAAACTATACAATCTACATCTTCGTTGCTCAAGAATCACAAGGCAACTGCGTGTATCTTAAGCACATTCCTATATTTTCTTCCGGGTTCCTCTTTAATGTTGGTGGTCCGAAGTGCACTGACACTGCGAAAGGTGCGATGGAGGTTTCTACGTGGCAGTCTTGTCGTTGTTGACCTGGACAGAAGGTGTTGCCGCAGTGGTGGGGGTCGCATACTCCTGCACCGATGTAGGAGCTCTGGAAAGAGAAATAGTACATGAACACGTTTTGATAAGACTATATCACTGCTGGACCTATGGAGAACAGAAACAGTGAAATGCGCTCCCCCGATAGTTATAATCTGGGTGTCTTCAAGACGCGAGTGAATCGGCTTCTTCTAGGCAAGCGTGCTCCATCGTATACCGCATTATCGCTTAACATCAGGCGAGATGGCGGTCAAACACAAGCCTTTAAATAATCAAAAAATACTTTGACAGCCTTCTTCCCCCACTGCTGAGTATAGGACTGCTGCTTTTTTTTCTATAAAATTTTAAGTCTGTTATCCACTAAGGGTTCAATATCAGTGTCCTTTACGTCTGTTACAGACGATTATTTGATGCAAGCTTTCTTGACGCACATTCATTCATATTAATTATTGTTCACCAGTTACTACTCCCGTGTAATTTTCGGGATTGCCAGACTTGTTTTGAAATCGAACGAAGCCAGATTGACTTGCGTCATCACCGCCGGCTCAGCTTATGTTCGAGTCCCAAACTAGTCCAGCGATCCAAAAAAATGGACGTGAATAGTAACCGGTGAACAATAATTAAAGTGATTTCAAATTCTGTATTAATAGGAGGGAACCTTAAACATCATGATGGTTATTTTCCAGGTCTACGAGTGTGCAAGTGAGATATATGTCCGTAAATGCAGGCAAGAGAAATCCCAGAGAAGTAAAACGGCAAATTAAACCAACTACATTTTTTGTCTACCTCTGCCTCGTTGGTCTAGTGGTCCGAAGCGGGACTGCTGAGCAGGAGGTCTCGGGTTCGATTCCCTGGTCGGGCAAAGTGTTATTGCGTTTTTCTATGTATGCCCGGAGCTTGGAATTGTGCCTGGTAGATGGCAATAGACTCACCACCTATTACATGGGACTTAATAACAGCATTGGTGAAATGTCTGCCTACCCCTTCGGGGAATACAGGCGTCATGATATGATATCTTATGTTATGTTACATTTTTTGTCTTCAAATTCCGAAACATAAACCTGAATATTTTAAGCCAATACTGATTTATATAAGATCAAATTTGCGTTATCCGATCACCTCCGGAAGATAACAAACATGATGGATGTTTACTTCAAATCCTGCAATTAAAGTCTTAAGTAAAGTTGTTGTAACATTATCGGTTCAATCTACGTAAGCTGGGAAACCTTCGCAAAGTTTACCATCGACTTATCAATCAATTATGTCTCGATGAAACTTTACATAGCTGTGTTGTTAAATTTTCGATCATATAAGAGTACGACATTAATAAAAAATTAACATACACGCCTGCCATTGAATAAAATCTGACTAGCCTATGTTACTCTGGATAATGTAAGGATTTTAACGATGCCCCATACATCGGAATCAGTTCAGACATTTAGTAGTTGGAATAAAGAAACTCACAAACATACTTACCTACATACACACATGGACCCTAAAAACATTACAGTTGGTTTTTTAGGCAGTCGTGTAAAGAGTGTTTTAAAAATATACATTATTACGAAAAAAAACGGAATTGTGTTTAGACGAATTAAACTTATAAAAGCATTTCAAATACTGATTCAGGAGGAACTCAAACCCCGTACTGTTCTTGATCGTATTTTTAAGATTCTGTTTTCATTAAGGTGTTTTTAGAACATATTACAAAGAAGACGAGTTAAAACAGTATCGGTGGCAAGGAACCTTAAGTGATCGAGTCCGACTTGGACTTTTCCTTGTTTATTAAGTTTTTATATAGTTATTCACTTCAGTTGGGTTAAACCGTAACCTAGACAGTAAAAAGCACGTTTCCTCTTTATTATTTTAACATTAGTGCCCTCAATTATTTTAATTAATTTAGAATACTGGTATTAAGCTGCATCCGGTTTGACTGGAAGCCGACCCCAATGTAACTAGGCAAAGTCTAGGCAGATTCATACGTAACATACATAGCATCACGCCTGTATTCCCTTTGGGGGTAAGCAGAAGTGTACACCCAGATTTCACCAATGTTGTTATTAAGTTCCATAGATGGTAAGCCTATTGTCATCTAACGGCCTGCCTTCGAAACTTCGGGAGAAATTCCCAAGAGAAAACCTCAATAACATTGTCCGACCCGGGAATTGAACCCATTGACATGCTCGGCAGTCGCACTTAGGACCACTAGACCAACGAGGCAGTTAAGTAACTAGCATATAAACTTCTACTATTCTAAAAGTTAGTTAATAATATTCCTCTATTCAGTATTATTTAACTCTTAATCAACACTCCATAAACCGGGTCATTCTGAGAACTTTAAGGCTGGCTGCACATGTACGAGTTCGTGATTCAATTTTCGAAATAGTTTTTTTTTTTTGTTCGGGTTCTCATATACTGTGCATTATATACGAATTGTTCTAAATGGTGCATACGAAATCGGTGATAGTCTAATACCGTACAGTACCGTAAGTAACACTTGCAAATACGGCGTAATGTCCTTTGACAAAGACCTATTACATATAATAAAAACAGAATTATTCCAAAAACTTCTTACGCGCACCGTTAATTTTTAACCTTATATAAAAATAATAATTCTTGAGGAATCTGCACTTTAAATTTAGCTATATTTGAGACTATTTATTAAGTATTATTAAATTTCTGATTTTATGTTCTTCTTAAAAATTTGTTGAACGGTATTTACAATTAGCTAGCTACGCGGAATTGGACTATCACCTACGATATTATATTTTCTGTTCAGAAGTAATCGCATTCGTTATACGCACAGTAAGAATTTCAAATGGATAAAAATTGCTTCGTTTGCAGTGAGTTTGAGTGTAAAGTCCTGGTATGATTCACGGGTTAGGTACGGTAATACTAGGTTTCTACAAATATATTAGAATTTTTTAAGCGCCATCCTAGGCTGTAACCATTTTAGTTATGTAGGGACACTGCTGACGCATTCGTTTAATATACCGATGCGCATTTCATTAGCGCGGCACAGCAGTCGTCTCCCCACAACCACTGAGTTAGGTCATATGTTAGTATATTCCATATTTATGTAACTGGTACCAGTAAAGTGTATTATATATCTCAACGGACCTTCATTTATATATGCGATAATGCATATGGATGTAAGGATTTTTCCGTATCCGGTAGATGGCAATAGCCTTGCCACATGAGACTTAAGTAACAGTAACGACATCGGGGAAAGTGGGTATACAATGGTTAGCTACACCTCTGTCTAATTCTCTTGAGAACACAGGCGTGAAGCTATGTAACGTTATATTTTATTCTAGAATGTTGAACGTTAATTTAACAGTATTCCGAATTTGTATTCCGTATTCGGAAACCGTCTATGTGCGGCCAGCTTTACTATATTACTTCCGTGCCTGATTATTAACTTCACAAGTACTCTCGAAGTTTCGCTTTTATTCCAGCCTTTAATGGAGATCCTAAGCTTTAATACTATTATAATTAGACTCTTCAAACCCGAAGTTCTTAACTTTAAGTAGAAATTGAAATTGATATTAAAATATTTTAAACTTTTAGCTAATGGTTTCTGAAGTTCTGCAACATCCAATATATTATTAACCCACTAAATATCGAGTTTATAAGAATTGAGAAGTTTAATAAAAAGGCTACTAATAACTCACTTAAAAAAATTAAATTAGTTACGCGTATACCCCTCAAAACCTCAATTGACTAAATAGAATTCGTTTTCTTTCTTTCGTTTTTGTTATTCATTTTTAACTAGTGAGTTGCTGCGACTTCGTTCTGCGTGACAAAAGATAGCCTACGTCCTTTTCGAAAAATCCAATCTATCTCCATATCAAATTTCATCCAAATCCGTTGAGCTGTTTTAGCGTGACTGAGTAACAGACATACAAACGTTCCTATTTATAATATTAGTAAGATATTCAAAGATATTTATATTATATCTTGTATGTTAGATTTACATTTATTTGATGTTTTAGGATAATGTGTGTGAGCCGAGCTCTTCAGTCGTCTTCCATACTCTGGGTCATGGCAGCCTAAAGGTACACACAGATGTGGGTGGAGTGAGTCAATGGAAAATCATGTGTAATGCAGAATACCTACACTATTATTGAGTAATCGTTGGTTTCTTTGTGCTATCCCGAACTTAACCAAACATACAACAAACTACACAGACCAACCAAAAGGTAATAAGTGGTAATGCTTTAATAAATGTAACCCCATCATTGATAACACATTTATAACATCGGCATTTATTGGCTTTACCTTAACTTTCATAATGCGCACTGTCCAATATTCTTACCAGCGTCCGTATGCCTTATGACCCGAAAACCTTCAATATAAAAGTTATAGGCATCTTCTGAGAACGCTCGTTCCATCGTAGAGCTCATTCATCGCTACTATCAGGTGAGATTGAGGTCATGAGCCGACTCATTTACCTGTAAAAAAACATAACAGCATCATCCAAATAAAAAACTCACCGATATAAAATACTCGTTCTCGCAGGGTATAGTGACCCTATCGCTGCACCGCTGTCTCCCATGACCCATGAGGCCTATCCCGTAGTTGCCATAGCCGAAGTACCGGAACCGGTCGTCTTCGTTCGCGTAGTGCTGCGTATACGGTGACCATCGGGACCAGGAAGAAGCCCGTGCCTGATCCCACATCCAAGACGAGATATACGTCCAGATCTAGATGTGGTTAGTAGAGGTTAAACTAGCTACGGGGGCAGGGTTTTATATAAATGTATAAGTGTAAGCATAATGGAGAAGTTCGATGGCGGTACTCAAAAGAAATTCTTTAAAATAGTTAATAAAAATGTGGTATGAAAATCTTAAATAGATGCCATCTTAATAAATTCAAACTCCTTTTTTATCTATTTTTAACAACATACATACTAGCTGTACTTAACAGTCAGCAATTGTCACAACAACTGCTCATGAAATTTATAATTCTTCATACTCTTGGCCTTTCATAAGAATCTCACTAACTTATTATCTGAATAAGAACATTTTCTGCGAACGTCTTGAATATGATCAAACTGTGATCGTCATTCCTCTAATGTCCCCTAGGTAAAAAGCACAAGGTAAGAGGGAATGGCTCACGTTCACTTGCTTCACTGAGCACGTAAAAGTACGCCTTCACAGAGCACTCAACAAATATTTTGATACATTTTAAAGATATTAAAAGTAGTCTTATGTCAGTCGGATCCTGTGATAAGTGGTCCGTAAGAAATTATTCACAGTAAAATCCTTGGGCAACCATTTGCAATATCACGAATCTTAAAATAAGTAATGGAAGCTCGTACTATTGATTATGGAGTTGATTTTTATAAAAAAAAAAAAAGTTATACTGGAAGACATAGTAGATCTTATTGTTATAAGTGCTACTGCTGAGCGTGAGGTTCTGGGTTCGATTTCCAGATTGAGAAAGTATTATTGAGTTTTTCTATAATATTAATAGGCTGCCTACCTCTCTGACTTAATGGTAAAATGTGGTTGTACAGCAGTGTTCACTTCTGCCTATCTCTTTGAGAAATACAGGCGTAATACTATATTGTAATAATTATATTTCAAAATAGATAAAGGCAGTATTTGTATAGTGATAAATGTTCACGATGATAATGTTTTAATAAATAATATCGTACTTCTCCATTAGGATATTATAAAATGTAGTGATTGAAATGGTCGGAAATTATACTTGTATAAATATATTATAGGGTGTTCGTTTAACCAAATTAATATTGTATTATTAAAGGAAACCATTTATCCGCATTTCGTTTATTAAGCCTTAATAATATTTTGGAATTATACATTGCTTTCGTTGAATAATTAAGTCTTTGTATTAGGTAAGGATTCGGTAATATTTTAGCACAAATGTTGATATTACGTTATTAATTAGGACTTGGGTAATCATTGCAAGTTTTAAGATGATTAGTTACACTATTTTTGCATAATAACTTTCATGAAGTACATTCATATGAATTATTATTTTTCACCGGTTACTAATCGCGTGCATTTTTCGCGATTGCCCGACTAGTTTCAAACTCAACCTCTCGGATCGCCGCGGGCTCAGCAAAGGGCACCGTTCGAGTGCGAAACTAGTCGGGCAATCCCAAAAAAGTCACGTGAGTAGTGACCGGTGAACAATTATTATTACGCTTAGTTGCACACTTAGAAATATCTTAAGTTCTCGCGACCACTACAT